>OU466861.1:32523757-33773757 GCA_911865555.2 Thlaspi arvense | reverse complement strand
CAAAATAGGATCCCAATACGAAATACTATACCTGCACACCTAGACCAAGACTAGACCCACCCCACAAGAACGACTCCCTTAAAGTCTGACTCCACACAAACAGACCGACACATGCTAATTTCCACTTCCGCCGGAACAAAACCACAACGCCACATCCCGAAGGACAATGCCACGTCCCAAAGGACAAAACCATGTCCCGATGGACCTGAGTCACGTTGACTCATCCCGCCACGCCAAGCGCCCGCAGTTGTTTCCAGCTTCCTAATTAGCCGTTAATGAACTACAATACAATCATCAGTTATTGCCATAGCCCAACACACATCAATCAACACACAATGTATGTTCTGCACGCCCGCATAAAATAACGTTAATACCATATCCCGAAGGACAATCTCCTCTGCCTTGAAGGACTTAAGTCCACCTGACTCATCCCGCCACGCCGAGCGCCCGCGATTGTTTCCAGCTCATTAGCTAGCTGTTAATGAGCTACGATCCAATCATCACTTATTGTCGTAGCCTAACAAGTAACAACATGGTCGGCCTAACCCCGTTGGACATTATAAATGTAACACATCTACGACGTTACAATATAATTCCACAGACTCGACTTAACAGATTATCTCCACATAACTGTTAATCTCCACCTTAGCTTAGTTAATAACGTCAACCCGATATTCTTAAATCAACTTCCCAAAATTGTATTAATACCACATTACTCAAATAATTCCGTTACCGCAATCAACTTATAATATCCCGCAAACAACATCATCTTTTTAATTATCTACGAGCCATAGTAATAGCCATATCCATAATATTAATATATTTGGCCATATCCATAATATTGATATAATTGGTAACAGTAACATACACGACATAACCACGTATATATATATATCTTATAGTACATATTACAATAATCTTAGAAATATAAGTTACTCAGCGCCCATACACGATACACAGAACTATAATTTATACAAGTCTACTATGAGTTATAGTCAACTTCACTTTCACGTACCATACTGAAATACAAAGACATATTACCTAATTAACGAGTTTCTAACGCAACAGATTTCCCCTTATTACGAACTATAAACAAATCGTCTATGAACTTCTCAAGACGTCGCCACTACCCACTATCAACCGAAACGAACTACCCATAGACAACAGGTGAGACCAGGCCACGATTTCAGTGTCCCAACATATGAAAGCGTATAGGGGAGTGAATTAGAACTACCCTCACTTAGCCTTACGACGACGGCTGAACGTTGATGTTTGAGAAGGTGACTTGCCGCACAAGAAACTCTGAGTTGTGCACTTAAACCTCCCGGTTGTTCTTACGGTTGCAGATCTATCTCTCCGGTGACAGCGGCTAGCTCTCCGGTGACAAGTCACTGACGGTGGTGTTGACTGGTGACCGGTGGTGATTCGTTACGACGGCGGCTCCTTACGCTGACGTTTACGGCAGCTTCTCTCTCTCCCCTCTCTCTTTCTCCTTTAACATGAGCTCTCTCTTCCTCTCTTCTCTTTCTTTCGCTTCTCTCTTTCTCTGGTTTTACTCCCGAGCGGCTAGGTTTGAAAGGTGTGGAAGAGGGAGATACATACACTAATACACGGCGTTTTGATGGAAGGAAGGAGATGGGCTCATTTGGGCCGGAAGTGCAACCAAAGAAAATAAAAAAGGCCCACTAACATTGGGAAACGGGTAACACAATTCTTCCCGTTTTAACCGGAATTCTTCCCCTCTTAACCGGAAGTCGTCCCCGAATTCTGCGATAAGGGTTTATATTCCGACACATTTACCCAACAGATTGAAACGTGAAAGCAAATGAAACTCGAACTTGAATAGCTCCACTGCTCCAGATGTATATAAATGAATAAGTAATAATAAGAAAGGAGTAGAACTACATAGCTCTCACCATAATTTATCGTATATTAAGCAGCCAAATTTAAATTTATTAGCTCGAGAGATCCTTTTTACCTAACAAAAAACTTAACAAAATATTTATACCAAAGAACTTATCTAAACAGCACTAATAAAATTACCATCTTTGGATTTTCTTTCTCTTTTGTTTAACTTAGAATCTTTATGTCCTCTTTTACTTTTAACAGACAAATTCTATTGTGTAGAATCCAGCCCACACAAAAGCTTACCAAGCTTGTCATTCAAAGCTTTGATATCCTTCTTTGTACTCTCACTTTCAGCGCTTCCAGCCACTCTTCATGTTCTGTCATACTCTTCACCATAATTCCCATCTGATAAAGCCAAATTCTCAACTAGAGCAAGACCATCAACCACTGTTTTCCCCATTAATTTCCTATTAGAAGCTGTGTCTAGAAGCATCCTGTACTTAGGAGTAACACATCTATATAGCGTAGATAAAAAACTCTCATTGGTGAATCCATGATGAGGGCACTGCAATGTGTCAAACTTAAAGCACTCCCATAGTTCAGAAAATGTCTCATTTCCATGTTGTGTAAAGCTGCTGATTGTATTCCTGAACTTTGCTGTTCTTGTTGAGCTAAAGAACTTGTTGAGAAATGCTGTTTTGCACTCATTCCAGGTTTAGATTTATCCTTGTACAAGGGTCTTCTCCTACTGATGTACCTTGTCTCCTAAGCTGAAAGGGAACAGGTGCAGCTTCAAAGCATCTTCAGACACGTCCTGAATCTTAGTCATGCCATACACTTTGTCGAACTGATCCAAATGGGCTTAAGGATCCCATTGGGTAGACCATGAAATCTGTGTTCTTGCACCATGTTGAAGAGGCCTAGCTTGATCTCAAAGTAATTATGGTGTACAGCTGGGGAATTAATCCCATTCCGGTTGAGGTGAGTATCATGCGCATCACCCGCTCCTATAGGTCTCTGAACTCTTGATGCATGAACAGGTACTCTCAAACCTTGAACTCCAGCCGCTTGGTTCATAGCTTTTTGAACCTCATCTATGTGTGCAGCAGCTTGTGGTATTGGTGCTTACTCTGCCATTCTCTGCTCTTGTAACTCCTGAACTCTCTGTCTTAGAGCCCTTCTTCTAACCTCACGCTATAGATGATGGATGCTGTCTATAGGAGGGATCAAATTTGTTGAGCCTTTGGACCTCAAATTCATGCATGTACCTGAAAATACAGAGTAATGAAAACAGAGCTGATTAGTAATGGAAAAGAAAATAACTTAGTCTAACAGCAATGTCAAACTCAAAGAATCCACAAGTGGCAAAATCGCAAATTTGAAACAGTTGTTTTCACACCCTTCTGAACTAAATGTTCCTCAGTCCTAATCAATCGTAGTATAGATATGAGGTGTCAATACACTTGTGGATGATAAAATGCAAACAATGCCATTAACTAAGTAGGATTGGGGTTTTGATTGTATGAGAACAAGTCTAACAATCCTAGAAATGCGAGAATGACAAAACAGGTAATGAAATGCAATTAACCAAAGACTAAACAAGTTGAAACTAAACAAGATGATTACTGAAAATAAGCAAAGTGGTTTTAAACAGTTAAAGGAAAGCAAGATCTAAGGTCCTAAGCAATAATGGTCAAGTAGTTTTCAATAGTGACTTAAGGGAATTTTTAAACAAACGCAAACATCAAGCATTCATAAGCAAGCAATTCTGAATATTGTAATCCTAGACAATGTATCTAAGGAAAGATCATCATATTGGTTAATATACAAACCCAATTCAACAAGACCAAACCCAATTTTGATGGTGTACTCTCTAATCATGAGCATGAAGAGCAGAATCATAAAGCCTAAAAGATTAACTAATCAAGTAAACATCAATCACCCAAGCAAGAATTCAGATTAACCTATCAATATTTTGAAACATATAGGGACCTATGTAGCTAACTCAACCAATCAAGAATATAGATTCAAGCTCACAATTGTGAAACCTAACAATGCTAAGCAATGAACAGGGTTTAAGCAAAAGCATGTTCTTTCAATGCATACTATCTAACCATCAAGCAAGAGTCCCATGGCAAGCACTATCCAGCCCTAAGCGAATCATCTAGCAAGGTGAACTATCACTTTGGTGTCACTAAACAAATGAAACATAGACCAAGCTAAACTATGAAGCAAAATAGGTGAATCATGCAAAGAACAAGACTTCAAACCATCAAGTGAATCATATGCATTACTATTCAATTAAAATGGAGAAGCTTTATGAACAATAATTACTTTGCAAGAGAAGGAAACAACAAAGAATAAAATAATCAAGCCTAATCACCCCTTAATCACATCTTAATCACCATTTTTCCTACTTAGTACCTCAAATCTAAGGTAAACTACTCACTAATCATGTTTAATCCTATTAGATTAGAGTTAAACATGATTAGATGAGATTAAATGCAAAGAAAATGAAACTAAGTTACCAGGGTGCTAAAACAAAGACCAGACGACAAGATTAAACCAAAAAAAATGCAAACTTGATTGAAGAAAATATATAAAAGTGTTTACAAACTTAGGCAAAAGGCCCGACAAGATGAGATAAGGTTTTAGAAAAGATAAGACATAATGACAAAGTTTGGTGGCTTCCCTTTTATAGTAGGCAACCAAAAAGAAAGGAAAAAAAATCTAAAAATAAGATAAGGTCAACGAGAAATCTGGCCAAACACGCAGATAAGTTGTATCGGGGTGGTACGGTCGGTGTTCTGCTCGATCCACCACCCCGATATGGTCTGTGCAGCTTGTATCGGCCTGCGCATGCATTCCCTTGCTCATGTAGCACCTCGATGTAGACAATGCCTTAGGCTCCACGAACTAGTCCATTTCTTTGGGCATTTTGGCTCGCATCAGGCACACTCCATAGAGGTTTTGCTCGATGCTTCATCTCGATATGGGACCAGACTTCTCAAATCTCCTTCTCTGGCATCTCTTCGAACATGAACTGCTTCCATCTCCTCCCCAAACTCCAAGAACCTCTAAAAGTACTTGAGAAACACCATAAACATGAAAATGTATGTAACCCTAAACTATATGAATGCAATGTTGATTTTAAGTGTAAATGAGACTAAAATGCTAAACTAATATGCAAAAACAAGGGAAAAGATGCATGAAATGCAGCTTAGAATGCTCTAATATAGCAAGCTATCACATAACCATGTCCCTTAAACCAAATGTTCTCACTTGATTTGCACAAACTTGATCCATTTGTTTCAATTGATGAATGTTAAATAGTTGGTTGATTTGAATGCTTGTGTAGGCTAAGCTTGAGTTCATTTTTGTTATGATGAGTATGGCTAAAGCTTCTGAAGTATAACAATCTATATGCATCTTAGAACATATAACTTTAGCATTGAATCAATGTTTTCCATTGACATCTTTAGTTTTGAGCTCTCACCTTCAAACCTCTCTGTCTTATTTGTCTTTGAATGCTTGAGGACAAGCAAAAGGCAACTGTGGGGGAGTTGATATACATTATAATTACTCCATTATCTGCATACACTTACATTAGTTTCAACATTTAAACACCCTTTCTTGCATGTTCTTGTCTCAATTGCATCTATTTACGACTTAGAGTACAGTTCAGAGTTGCATTGCATGTTTTGTGCATTTTGAGCATTTGGCGGGTGAAATAGAGGAGTTTAAAGACAAAGAGGAGTTTTGGGAGTGATCAAACGGAGGAACAAATGTGAGAAGGCTCATATCGAGCAGTGTATCGGCCTACTAAGCTGATACAGAGCATACATAGCAGCATATCGACATGCACACGTCAATACAAAGCCAAGCGATCATACCGAGGTGTATATCGGGATCCCAAGTCAAGCTGCTCTAGCTGATGCATCTTCTTCAGGACTCTTGTATCGGACTACATATCGATGTGGAAGCAAGCCGATACATAACAGCAGGGCCAAAGTATATCCAGGACCATATAGAGATGTTACCCCGGTAAGCCTTAACTTAAGGCGGCTGTCCGATCAGTGTATCGGCCAGCCTTGGTCGATACAGCCTCCAACCGACCAATATCGAGCAGAGTATCGACCACACATGCCGATACAAACCCTCCGAATCAGCCTATTTCCGGTTTATTCCCGGTTACTAAGGACTTTCACAAGATACTATAAATATGTATTGACTCAAAATTATGGTTTGATGAAAATCTTGATTAGTGAGTAGTTTTCTTATGGTTTGAGATGGGATAGAGATATGGGGATTCAAAGCTTGATTGGTCATTACTTAGTTCTTAATCTTATTGTTCCTTCTTATTGATGTGTTTAATGCTAGATTAGCCCTTGCTATGTTGATCTAGATTCTATGGTTTTCTTATGCCTAATAAGTGTTTGATAAATCTCATGAATGAGTCAAGTAAGAGATTTGCTTATCTTAGCCTAAGAAATTAGCTATGTAAGGAGTAGATTGGCAATATAGAATTGGATTAGTTGTTTATAATGCTTGTTGATCATATGTTCACTAATGAGAATTAGTTCTTCGATGAATAATCTCTCAAAGTGATTGGTACTAAAAAAAAGAGCTAGTTATAGCTGTAAATTATATGCCTAGAAATAGCTTGTTGTCAGGTTTGTAAGCATCACTAGTTAAGCGGAGAATCTCCTTAGATCAATAACCCTATCCAAGTCCCATTTGTCTTTTGCATTATCAAGTTCAAAATTGCCTTAGTCTCTTAATTTTGCTTTGCTTGCTTTAGTTTATTTGAAGTCGCTCTAGGTATTAGAAGCATTGTTTCCCTTATCTTATCATGTTTGCTTGAGTTGAATAGTTTATTGCATTCCTAGTGTCTTACATTTCCCCTTTGGATTGATACCTATATACTACAATGATATGAGTATATGTAGAAATTAAAGTAGAGTAAACTTCTACATCAGTCCTCTCTGACCTTGCTCTCCTTGCTGGCCTGGTTGACCTTGTTGGCCTTGCTGACTCTGAATGCCTGCAACTCCTTGAGCTCCTGGAGCTCTTTGTAGACCTTGCAACCTCATATCATCCACACCTTGTTGATCCTGAACATTCATCCCTAACCTCTAAAAATGATGCAACCTATCCCTTTGCCTTCTTGATCTTTGACCTCTGCCCAACAAGTTGATATTGGCGATGCAGTCAACCAAGTTGTTGGAGCGACTAGATACTAGGTTCATGCACCTGAAGGGAGCAATGAGTGTTAAATATGATAAGTAACCAAATACAAAGAAAAAGCTTGATCTTAGTGTTTCTACAAATCCTAGTGACCCAAACATAGATGAAACATGACTTTTTGGGTCTAAACTCAAATGTCCTTAGCCTATAATCAGTTGTAGAATAAAGATCAAGTATCAATCCAAATTGTGGAAGATGAGATGCTGATATAACTGTATATTCCATGCACTTCGCATACATATAGTTTAGTTTCTCATGCATTTACATTGCATATTAGGTTAGTTTGCATCACTTTAGGTCCTAGAGTGTCTTTGCACCAGCATTCGCATGTTTCGTGCATTTTGCATCACAATCAGGTTGCTTTCGGTTACTTTGGAGCTATGGAAGATTCGTGGACGTGCTGAGGTTTGTGAAGAGGTTTATGGACACTTGGAGAAATCAGGATTGCACACTAAGGACCTAAGATCGAGCAGCAGATCGAGCAAGGGAGGTCGATCTAGATGAGATCGACGAGAAGATCGAGCATGGAGATCGATTTGGAGACAAGACGTAGACGACGGCATGCAGATCGAGGACCGGATCGAGCTTCCAACCCGATCAGCACAAGATCGACTCGGGGATCGACCAAGAGCCACTCGATTCAGGATATGATCGACTGTCAGATAGAGCTTCGTGATCGATCCCAGACCAACCTTATCCGTCCAGCCTGTTTTTGGACCGTACCGAAGGGGGGGGGGGGACCATGTACGGTTTGGCCATTTTAGGCAAAGACCAACGATCCCTTTCTTTATCACGTTTTGTCGACTACTTTTCTATCTTCTCTCTCGTTTTTTAGGCGATTCGCCATTGTTAGACTTTGAGCTTTTTATTATTTTTTGCGTTTGAATATTGAATCGTTTAAGTTAAATCAATCGTCTTTCATGTTTAGTTCTTCATTTATTGCATTTCATACGGTTTATTTTATTAGTCGCGAGTAGTTCTATTGGGTTTTGGGGTTGAGAGGATTCAAGGGGTCGAAAAGGTTTTCAAGTTTGGTGTTTTCTTGTTCTTAATGGCTTTCTCATCTAGGATGTCGAGTTCTTAAGGCTTAAAGAGGCTCACGCCAAGATCTTTATGATCAGAGAGAGCTCTTACCTTGACAGGATCCAGAGATCTCTGAAAATTGCATCCTAGAGACTAGTTACCCTTTCCCAAACGCCATGGTAGTTTAGGGAACTAGTTAAGCCGCGTGTTTGAAATCTGTTTTCCTTGCCTCTCAATCTCTTATTCCGCCAAACGCCATGGGTCTGGAGGAGAGAATGAGAGAGTGATGCATACCACACGCCATGGATGGATCTTGTTTAGTTTTCAAGGCTTAGGGAACCTCACAAAGTGAGTTGATCTAAAGTTTTCAAACCAAGCTGAAACCTTTGAAACCCCTGAACATGAATCTTAACCCTGGACCCTCCTTTTAGTATTTCATAGTCTCTGTTGATCATTCGCTTGTTGCTTGCTTGCACCCTGGTCATTAGATTTACTTTCACATAAACTTCTTTTTAGATTGATTGCTTTTGCTCGATCTAGTGGTCGATCCCGTGGTCGATTGCCTTGCACTTGGGTAAAAATATAAGGCTAGACTTCGATATCAATGATGTTTTGAAGAAGCCTACGATAGAAGGGCAAGCCTTCTACATTGAGACGTTGGATGCTTTAGGGGATGAGTTGCTGGAAGAGTTGGCTCAGGAAGATCATTTGAAGCTGGCACTGACTAAAGAGCCAGGAGAGTTCGGTTATGTGGATCAGAGGACTCAAGAGTACGTCAACTTGCTCGATTCAAGGAAGGTTATGCTAGAAGATGAAGGCGTTAGCCTAGAGATCAACTCAGAGATTGATGACGTTACTCGATCCAGAGGTCGAATCGACAAGACAATCGAGAGTACAACTCGATCCGGTGCAGCAATCGACAGTGAGATCGAGGAGGGTGATCGATTCAGGAAAACAATCGAGTCCAAGATCGAGAGAGGCCTTCTGATCAGTTTGGGGTCTAATCTGGAGATCGACTATGCATCTCGATCTCTCACTCGATCCACATTAAATCGAGTGAGTGAATCGAGCGAAACTGCTCGATCTAGAAGACATCGAGGGCAAGATCGACTGGACGGCTCGATTTCAGAAGGGATAGCGGTTGAAGAAAGCAGCCTCAAGGGCCATGTCTCGGGTTCTAAAGAAGGTCCCAAGGAGGAGAACAACAGCAACAACCACGAGGATGATTGGAGCGAGCTGTTAGCCCCAAAGGTGGACCTTAAGGAGCTCCCAAAAGGGCTAAGGTATGCTTTCTTAGGGCTTAACGAAACGTATCCTGTGATTGGAATGAAAACTTAAGTGATGATGAGTTGCACTCGCTCTTAACTGAGTTGAGAAAGTATATGAAGGCCATTGGGTACTCTCTAAGTGACATCAAGGGCCTTTACCCAATGCTTTGCACTCATAGTATTCATTTGGATAATGAGAACGCCTCTTCTATAGAACATCAAAGGCGTTTAATCCTAACTTGAAAGAGGTCGTTAAGAAAGAGATTCTTGCTTCTAGAAGCTGACGTGATATATCCCATAAGTGACAGCACATGGGTTTCTCCCGTACACGTGGTGCCTAAGAAGGGAGGGATCACAGTCATTAGGAATGACAAAGATGAGCTTATACCTACTAGGACTATTACTGGTCACCGTATGTGTATTGATTATAAGAAGCTTAATCTTGCAACTAGAAATGATCATTTTTCCTTGCCTTTTATTGATCAAATGCTTGAAAGACTTGCTAATCACCCCTACTATTGCTTTCTTGATGGATATAGTGGATTTTTCCAAATATCAATCCATCCTAATGATCAGGAGAAGACGACCTTTACATGCCCTTATGGCACCTTCGCGTATCGAAGGATGCCATTCGGGTTGTGTAACGCACCGGCTACGTTTCAGCGGTGTATGATGTCGATCTTCTCCGATCTAATAGAAGAGATGGTAGAGGTGTTTATGGATGACTTCTCGATCTATGGTGCGTCCTTTTTGTGTGTTTGTTGAATCTTTGCAGGGTATTAAAGCGTTGTGAGGAGACAAACTTGGTGCTTAACTGGGAAAAATGCCACTTCATGGTTAAGGAGGGGATCGTGCTTGGCCATAAGATATCAGAGAAGGGTATTGAAGTCGACAAAGCAAAGATTGAAGTGATGACAAGCCTTGAGCAGCCAATCAACGTCAAAGGAGTGAGACGTTTCTTGGGACACGCCGGCATCTACAGGCGCTTCATTAAAGACTTCTCTAAGATTGCACGCCCTCTCACGCGGCTGTTGTGCAAGGAGGCTGAATTCGTCTTTGATGAGGAGTGTTTGCAAGCTTTCGTGACAATCAAGGAGGCCCTAGTGTTCGCGCCTATAGTGCAAGCACCAAACTGGACTCTACCTTTCGAGATTATGTGTGGTGCTAGTGACTATGCCGTGGAAGCCGTTCTAGGCCAAAGGAAGGATAAGAAGCTGCATGTGATTTACTATGCTTCAAGAACCTTGGATGACACGCAAACGAGGTACACCACTACGGAAAAGGAGTTATTGGCGGTTGTATTCGCCTTTGAGAAGTTCAGGGCTTACCTTGTGGGTTCGAAGACCATTGTTTACACAGATCACGCGGCTTTGCGCTACATCTATTCCAAGAAGGACACTAAGACAAGGCTTTTGAGATGGATGCTCTTACTCCAAGAATTTGACATGGAAATCAGAGACAAGAAAGGGATAGAGAACGGCGTTGCTGACCATCTCTCTCGGTTAAGAATCGACGAGTCTCTTCCTTTAGATATTCTCTCCCCGAGGAACAACTCATGGCAATCAGTACGGCTGTTTGTGGGAGCCTAGAGGGGCAGTTTAAGGAAGTTCTGAGCTTCAAAGAGGAGGAGATTGGTACGCGGATATTGTGAACTACTTGGCATGTGGGGAGGAACCTTCGCATCTTGACAACGACCATAGGAAGAAGTTGATGAGCGACGTGAGCCACTACTATTGGGATGAGCCCTATTTATACAAGAGAGGCGTTGATAGCCTGTACAGAAGATGCGTGACTAAGGAGGAAGCAAGAGATATCATCTTCCATTGCCACGGTTCTTTGTATGGCGGGCACTTCGCTTCATTCAAAACCGCCACTAAGGTATTGCAAGCCGGCTTCTGGTGGCCGTCCATCTTCAAAGACACCCATGAGTTCGTGATGAGTTGCGAAGCTTGTCAAAGAGCAGGGAATACCACTAAGAGGAACGAGATGCCTCAAGTTCCTATATTTGAGGTAGACGTCTTTGACGCGTGGGGCATAGAATTCATGGGGCCGTTTCCTTCATCATACAGCAACAAGTTCATACTCGTAGCTGTTGACTACGTCTCTAAATGGGTTGAGGCCATTGCTTCCCCAACAAACGACTCTAAGGTGGTGATCAAGCTCTTTAAGAGCATTATATTCCCGAGGTTTGGCGTCCCCAAGGTGGTGATAAGCGACGGAGGAAGCGATTTCATCAACAAGCTGTTTGAAAATCTTCCAAGGGATCAAGGGGATACTATGCAGCAGCGAAGAGGAGAACCATGATCTGCTTATGGATGACCTCGGGAACGATGTCAACTATGGGTGCATTCTAGCCTCCTCGTTGTTGAAGTACAAGGCCTACACTCTTAGATGCAAGGCGAGCTCAGCTTACATTGGAGGCTTTCTCACGCCGCTCCTCATCCAAGCCGGTGTACCACTTCAACGGTTCGAGCCTTGCGCGGACAGGTCATACATGTACGAGACCTACATGCGCAACACCGATAGCTTGGGACCTACGCCAGCTCCAGGATTCTTCGCTTATCAGTTCTATGAGACTAACGGAGGGAAGAAGAACGTGTGTATCTTACCCAACGCCGAGTAGACTAACTTGGATAGCATCGGTACGATTCAGTTCTGCCCAACCCACGAGGAGTGCTACGCTCTGCTTGGAACAACAATGATGCCCATTCAGTCCACGCGAGAGCTGTTAGAGTCACCACCATCAGATGGAGCAATGTCGGCCAACTTTGAGCTTCCGAGGATGGACTTTGAGCTGCGGACCAAAGCTGAGAAGTTTCTTGCCTCAGTGGTGGAGATGCAGCGGAAAATAACTAAGTGGCAAGGAAAGATGCTCAAGAAGCTTGCCAATAAAGTCAAGGCGCTTCAAGAAAACTCATCCGCGAAGTCTAAGGGGTCAAAGAGTGAAGAGGTTAACCAGCTCGAGAAGAGGAGGAGGTCAACTAGCGGTCATGTCATCCGTGAGCAGCAAGGAACCGCGCAACAAGCTCGCCATTCCGTTCATGGTTTCCCCATCGAGGATAAAGGAAAACGCATAGCCCGACACTCCTCTAGCACGAGCAGCTCAGCTGGAACATCCTCAAGTTCCAGCCGAATCTAGCTCCGAGGTACCAAACAACCTACCCTTGTATATACCATTTATATTTTCTTTCCTTTTGCATTGTGTTTTGAGCTCCTTTGAATTTGTTTGCCACCGGGACGGTGTCATTCAAGTTTGGGGGAGTATGTGTGTGGTTTGACATGTTTATTCTGATCTTATTTTCCCTTTAGCATCCTTGAGTCTTCATTGTAAAAATTTTAAGAAAAATTCATGTAGTTGCATTTACATTGTTAAGCATTTTAGGATGGAGTCTAGAATTTTTAAGCATCTAGGTTGTTTACATTTGCATAGGGGGTTAAAGTCTTCTTAAAGAGGTGTTTTAAGCTTATGAATGGTTTCAATCTCCTAGTTGGTAGTTCTCTAATGCTTTGCTCATACTTTGAAAGTAAGTTCTTACCATGCTTGGATCACTAGTTTTGATTTTCGTGACTTGAATTGAACTCTCATGATTTGAAACTTGTCCTATTAAGTGAGAACCCTAACTTGAACTTGTAAATATCATCCTTATGCATTTGAAAATGAACACATGGATTTTAAAATATTTGGGCTCTCTTCTTCCTTTTACCACTCTTTGTGAGCCTAAGTAGAACTCACACCTTGACCCTTACCTTTCTTTGAAGCCAAGTTTTCGTGTGTGACATCATTGTGAGGCCTCTTCCGGTTTGAACTTAGCATAAAGTGTTACGTTTAGGCGACATGATTAGGTTCTTGTATGATTGCTAGCTTTGCATTTTGAAGCTAAGTGTAGGCTTAGGATAAGTTTGGGGGATCATTGGGATTGCTTTTATGCGTATATGCTTTCGGTTTCGAAAAGAGTTTGGTATTTGGAGTAAGAAAAAAGGTTTTAAGTGAAAGGTTTTGTGCTTAAAAATGTATAATGCTCTAACAATTTCAGAAGATAACTCTCTCAAAATAAAAAAGAAAAAATTAATAATAAAAGAGCCTAAGTGCCAAATAAATAAAAGAAAAAAAAAAGAAAAAAAAAATATATAAGAGAGTTATCGATAAGAAAGAGTTAAAGAGCTTAGTATTTTCAAACCTTTTCGCTAACCTAAAAGAGTAAAATGCTTTTTGTTTTGTTTTGGGGATTGCTAAGCTTTTGCTTTGGGAAAAAAGGTAGACTCTAAGTGGTGAGTGAGCTTAAATAAAAATAAATGAGAGGGGTTTTAGGATCATTGTTAGTTTACATGGGTAGATGAGAATCTGATCATATATGCATCATTGTTAGTTTACATGGGTACCTTTAGCATTATGCATAAAGTTCTTACCATTTTTGAGAGAAACCTTTGCCTTAAATGAAAACTCCTTTTCAAATGAGATCATTCTACGCTCATAGCCTATACCCTTAGCCAAATGTGTTTTGCTTTAAAGTGCATAAGTTTGATTCATGGTTCGGTTATTAATGAATGTTAAAGGATGAGTTTCTTAGTTTGTTTGGAATAAGAGAGTCATGATCTGAAATTCTTTGTGCGATGAGTATGGCTAAGTTCTTTGGAGTATGAGTGTGTGTATTGCATTTTAGAACTAGTAACTAGGACGTTGAGATTGATTCATTTGAAAGACACCTTTGCAAGAAGCTTAAACCCCGTTTGTTTTAAAACTTCTCTTTTTTTTTTTTTTTTTTTCTGTCGCTTGAGGGCAAGCAAGAAGTAAGTTTGGGGGAGTTGATATAACTGTATATTCCATGCATTTCGCATACATATAGTTTAGTTTCTCATGCATTTACATTGCATATTAGGTTAGTTTACATCACTTTAGGTCCGAGAGTGTCTTTGCACCAGCATTCGCATGTTTCGTGCATTTTGCATCACAATCAGGTTGCTTTCGTTTACTTTGGAGCTATGGAAGATTCATGGACGTGCTGAGGTTCGTGAAGAGGTTTATGGACACTTGGAGAAATCAGGATTGCACTCTAAGGACCCGAGATCGAGCAGCAGATCGAGCAAGGCAGGTCGATCTAGATGAGATCGACCAGAAGATCGAGCACGGAGATCGATTTGGAGAAGGGACGTAGACGACGCTATGCAGATCGAGGACCGGATCGAGCTTCGAACCCGATCAGCACAAGATCGACTCGAGGATCGACCAAGAGCCACTCGATTCAGGACATGATCGACTGCCAGATTGAGCTTCGTGATCGATCCCAGACCAACCTTATCCGTCCAGCCTGTTTTTGGACCGTATCGAAAGGGGGGACCATTTGCGGTTTGGCCATTTTAGGCAAAGACCAACTATCCCTTTCTTTACCACGTTTTGTCGACTACTTTTCTATCTTCTCTCTCGTTTTTTAGGCGATTCGCCATTGTTGAACTTCGAGCTTTTTCTGGTTTTACTTTTGAATATTGAATCGTTTAAGTCAAATCAATCGCCTTTCATGTTTAGTTCTTTGGTTATTGCATTTCGTACGGTTTATCTCATGAGTCGCGAGTAGTTCTATTAGGTTTTGGGGTTGAGAGGATTCAAGGGGTCGAAAAGGTTATCAAGTTTTGTGTTTTCTTGTTCTTAAAGGCTTTCTCTTCTAGGATGTCGAGTTCTTAAGGCTTAAAGAGTCTCACGCCAAGTCTTTATGAACAGAGAGAGCTCTTACCTTGACAGGATCCAGAGATCTCTGAAAATCGCATCCTAGAGACTAGTTACCCTTTCCCAAACGCCATGGTAGTTTAGGGAACTAGTTAAGCCGCGTGTTTGAAATCTGTTTTCCTTGCCTCTCAATCTCTTTTTCCGCCAAACGTCATGGGTCTGGAGGAGAGAATGAGAGAGTGATCCATACCACACGCCATGGATGGATCTTGTTTAGTTATCAAGTTTGGTATTTTCTTGTTCTTAAAGGCTTTCTCTTCTAGGATGTCGAGTTCTTAAGGCTTAAAGAGTCTCACGCCAAGTCTTTATGATCAGAGAGAGCTCTTACCTTGACAGGATCCAGAGATCTCTGAAAATCGCATCCTAGAGACTAGTTACCCTTTCCCAAACGCCATGGTAGTTTAGGGAACTAGTTAAGCCGCGTGTTTGAAATCTGTTTTTCATGCCTCTCAATCTCTTTTTCCGCCAAACGTCATGGGTCTGGAGGAGAGAATGAGAGAGTGATCCATACCACACGCCATGGATGGATCTTGTTTAGTTATCAAGTTTGGTATTTTCTTGTTCTTAAAGGCTTTCTCTTCTAGGATGTCGAGTTCTTAAGGCTTAAAGAGTCTCACGCCAAGTCTTTATGATCAGAGAGAGCTCTTACCTTGACAGGATCCAGAGATCTCTGAAAATCGCATCCTAGAGACTAGTTACCCTTTCCCCAACGCCATGGTAGTTTAGGGAACTAGTTAAGCCGCGTGTTTGAAATCTGTTTTCCTTGCCTCTCAATCTCTTTTTCCGCCAAACGTCATGGGTCTGGAGGAGAGAATGAGAGAGTGATCCATACCACACGCCATGGATGGATCTTGTTTAGTTTTCAAGGCTTAGGGAACCTCACAAAGTGAGTAGATCTAAAGTTTTCAAACCAAGCTGAAACCTTTGAAACCCCTGAACATGTATCTCAACCCTGGACCCTCCTTTTAGTATTTCTTAGTCTATGTTGATCATTTGCTTGTTGCTGGCTTGCACCCTGGTCATTAGATTTACATTCGCTTAAACTGCTTTTTGGATCGATTGCTTTTGCTCGATCTAGTGGTCGATCCCGTGGTCGATCCACTAGTCAAATTTTAGTAATTCGTAGCTTTGCATTTTAATAGTTCTGTCTTTTCCTCGTGGTAGCTAGCTCGTTCCCAAGGGTGACAAGGGGATTTCTACTAAGGCAATCATTAAGCAATAATAAGCAAGTAATTCTCAATGTTATGCTCCTAGACAAGGTATATAAAAAGAGCCACTTGGCGTTAATAAATAATTCATATTCAACAAGATTAAAGTGTTAGACCCACTTGTGATGGCATATCCTTCAACTATGAGCATAAAGATCAGAACCATTATAGCCTAAGAGATGCACCAATCAAGAAACTACTCTCTCACCCAAGCAAGAGTTCAGATCAACTTATCAATCTTGTGAACCAATAAGGACCTAAGCAGCTATACACCAATCAAGATTATGGATTTAAGCACAAATTTGCGACATCCTACAAAGCTAAGCAATGAACAAGAATGAAGCAAAGGCAAGATCTTTCAATGCATAATATCTAACCATTAAACAAGAATCTCAAAACCAGCATTAACTAGCCCTAAGCGAATCATTTAGCTGTAGTGAACTATCACTTTGGTGTCACTGAACAAAGGAAACATAGACCAAACTATACTACCAATCCATATAAGCGAACCATGCTTAGAAAAGAGATACCAAGACTTCAAGCGAACCATAGGCATCTATCAAACTATATTCAATCAAAAAAGAGCAAGCTTTATCAACATTAATCACTTTGCAAGAGAAGGAGATAACAGAGAACCATTAAACAAGCCTAGTCACCCTTTAATCACATCTTAGTCACCACTTTTCTTACTTATAACCCTAAACCTAAAGAGGACTACTCACTAATCATGTTTGATCCCATTGATTTGGAGTTATGTTAGAATTTGCGGAATAGTACTTGGAGAAATGAAGAATGATTGAAGAACATGAGAGAGAATGAGAGAATGAATTAAGGATGATTGTATTTCCTTAAGTTAACCATTACAAATGATATCAATTGTCTATTTATAGACCATACAAAGAGTCCTAACGGATAAGGGAGACAATGACACAAATAATAAACAAAGAGGATGTGGTCCTCAAAGTGAAAACGACCCTTCATGAGAGCTTCCAACGTTCACAAGCTTAACAAGAACATGTGACCTTATCTTCTTTGCTTCCTTGAGCTTGTGACCGTTGCTATGCTTGACTAAGGTCAATTATATGACCGTTGCTTCCTTGTTCATCACTCTTGCTTCCTTTGTGTAATCTTCTTCCTTGAGCTTCACGGTTGTGACATGTACGGACACCTCTAACTTGATCATTTTGACACTCCCCCTCAAGCTTTAGCCATGGTGAATGGTAAAGCTTGGAGCCATGAATGATCACCTCATTAAAAACCTCAATGTAGAAAACCTCATGGGACAAAACTACATTGAGGGAAAAAGAGTGTGATCTCCACGGCTAGGTGAGCTCAAGCTGAGATATCAACGAGTCCCATCCTAGAGTGGATGAACTCGCTTGTCTTCTGGTTGACTCCCTTGGTGAAGATGTCAGCTAGCTGATCTGAACTCTTGGTATAGCATGGAAGAATGACTCCGAGTTGCACTTGCTCCCTGACTTTATGACAATCCACCTCTATATGCTTGGTCCTTTCATGGAAGACTGAGTTTGATGCTACATGCATAGCCGCCTGATTATCACAATGCATTGTGATCGGTGTGCTTGTCTCACATCCGAGATCTTTAAGGAGATTCCTTAGCCACATTAACTCGGTTGTTAGCCTCCTCATAGCTCGGTACTCAGCTTCAGCACTAGAGCATGCCACCACATTCTGCTTCTTGCTCTTCCAAGTGACTAGGTTCCCACCAATGAATGTGCAATAGCCAGTAGTTGATCTTCTATCTACACGGTCTCCTGCCCAGTCTGCATCACAGTATCCCACTAACTCTGAGCTTCTATTGCAACCCATCCAAATGCCATGACCGATTGTTCCTTGAACATAGCTAAGAATGCGCTTGACCATGCTCCAGTGATACGCCTTTGGAGCTTTCATGTATTGGCTAACCTGATTCACAGCAAAACACAAGTCAGGTATAGTTATGGTAAGATAAATCAACTTACCAACCATCCTGCGGTATTGTGTGATGTCTTCAAGGGGCTCATCTTCTAGCTCCCCCTTTCGGTCCATTTTATAGCTATCTTCAAGAGGAGTTTTAGCTACTTTATGTCCAAGGTTTCCTGTTTCACTCAACATATCAAGCATATATTTTCTTTGTGAGAGAAACAAGCCTTCTTTAGATCTACAAACTTCAATACCTAAGAAGTACTTTAGTTCACCTAGATCCTTAATATCAAATACTGTCTTTAAATAATCTTTAATAGCTAGAATGTTTACCTTGTCATTCCCAGAGATGATTATATCATCTACATAAATGAGAATGACTACTATACCTTCTTGGCTGGTGAGAGTGAATAAGGTGTGACCCGCTTCTGAGCGGCTGAATCCCCTATCAAATAGCACTCTGCTTAGCCGTTGGTACCAAGCTCTTGGTGATTGTTTCAGACCGTATATAGCCTTTCTCAGCCTTAACACTTTGCCACGAGTGATGTCCTCTTCCACTCCAGGTGGTGGAGTCATATAGACTTCCTCCTCAAGCTCTCTTTGCAGGAATGCATTCTTCACATCCATTTGCCAAAGATCCCATTCTAGATTAACTGCAAGTGAGATGACCACTCTAACTGTGTGAAGCTTAGCCACTGGTGCAAATGTATCTCCATAGTCTTCTCCATAGGTCTGAGTGAAGCCCCTAGCAAATAGCCGAGCCTTATACCTCTCTATTTCACCATTGCTCTTGTACTTGATAGTGAAGACCCATCTTGAGCTCACCGTTTTCTTCCCTTTTGGCAATGTAGCCTCATCCCAAGTGTGATTATTCTCCATAGCACCCCTTTCCTTACTGATTGCATCACGCCACACCTCATACTCTATTGCTTCTTTAATAAGTTTTAGGTACCTGACCTTGCTCCAATGCTACTAGGAAGGCTTGATGCTCCTTTGGAAACCGAGCAAAAGAGCAAGTTACTTGAGTAGGATGGGCTACTGCATTGCCATTGTAGTACACCCTTGTGTTAACCCAATTTGATGGATCCTGCCTTTTCCTTGTGCTTCTCCTTAGGGCTGCTGGAGCAGGAGCTTGTGCTGCTTGTTGTTCTGCTTGTTGTTGTAGGCGCTCTAAGCGTTGGCTCCTTCTTAGCGGTACAACATAAGGCGAGGCTCTAGGGTGCTCCGGAGATTGTGCTGGTGTGGGGCTTTCCATAGGTGCTTCTGCTTGATCATGAGCGTTTTCTTGGGTCTCCAAGTCTGTTTGTTCATCATTTCCCCCCTCAGGATCAACAGCAGGAGCACTAGTCGGTGTTGTTACCCCAAGATGATCTAAGATGAGTCGTAGGCTAGCTGCCCTATCAGAGGTAGAGGTAGAGAGCCCTTGTAAGTCTTCCCACGGTTGTTTGGAGTAGAAGCTTTCTGACTCTAGAAACTTGACATCACGAGAGACTATGACCCGGCGTGTATCATGGTTGTAGCATTTATACCCCTTTTGAGTAGTAGAGTAGCCAATGAACATACATCTCATGCTCTTAGCTTCCAGCTTTGTCCTATGATCCCCTGGAATAAAGGTAAAACACACACAACCAAACACCCGTAAGTGATCAAGAGAGGGTTTAGTTGAGTTGAGTACCTCATAGGGTGATAAGTCATGAAGAACTTTGGTAGGGATCCGGTTAATCAAGTAGCAAGCTGTAAGAACAGCATCGCCCCAAAACCGCTTTGGTACATTATGTTGAAACATCATGGATCTCGCCACCTCCATTAGATGTCTGTTCTTACTCTCAGTTACACCATTCTGTTGAGGTGTGTAGGGGCAGCTAGTTTGATGAATGATTCCATGTGAGGTGAGATGTTCTCTGAAAACATTGCTGGTGTATTCGCCCCCATTATCTGATCTAAAAATCTTAATCTTGGCATTAAAATGGTTAGTGATATGGTTTTGGAAATTTTTAAATGCCTCAAAGACTCTATCATTTGAAGGAAGGAGAGTTACCCAAGTATACTTAGATTTTTCATCTATAAAAGTGACAAAATATTTGTTTTGATCTCTAGATTCACATGGTGATGACCATACATCTGAATGCACTAAATCAAAACATTTTTCATAAATAGTAGATGACTTGGGAAAAACAGTTCTACAATGTTTTCCTAAGATACAAGCCTCACATTCATCATTTTTAAAACTAACTTTAGGTAATAAAAGACTCAATGCACGAGCATGAGGATGACCTAGTCTAGCATGCCAAATTGCATTATTAGCAGAAGCTACAACATTATTAGTAGATAAAAACTTAGTGTCTTCAAGAACATAGAGATCATCCTTAGTAGTCCCCTTTACAAGCATTTTGTTGGTTTTAATATCCTGAAAACACACATCATTAGGTCCAAAGATAGCAATACAATCTAAGTCACCTGTAGCTTTCTTAACAGATAATAAATTAGAGGTAAAGGTTGGCATATAAAACGATTTAGATGATCTATCAAAGAGTTTTAAATCTCCTATGCCTTTAATAGGCACCTTTTCTCCATTAGCAATCTCAATATTTCCTACTGTTGGCTTTAGATTACTAATCAGGTTTAAGTCACTAATCATATGATGTGAAGCGCCTGAATCTACAATCAATGGTTTAGTCCTAAGAGTATATGAAGAACTATAAGAATTACCATAGTGCTTCATTACATGAAAGGAAGTACCAAGAGTGTTACCAGATTCCTTAAGCACTTTGATCAGGGCATCTAAGTCTGATTTTGTCACGAATTGAGAGGAGTTAGCTGCTCCTTCTTCTCCAGAGGTTGTCTTAGAGGATTCGCCCTTATGAGTGGTGTTCTCGGCGGCATAGCTAGCCTTTCCCTCTTTCCACTTGCTCGGTTTGAGATGTGGGTGAAGGATCCAGCACTTGTCTTTAACATGCCCCTTTTTCTTGCAATGCCTACAGAATGAGCTTCTCCTTTCTTCAAACTGGTAAGCGCCCTTGTTGGCTGAAACAAGTTCCCCCTTTCCTCCAAATAAGCCAAGTGATCCTTGCTCCTTTTGGATTTGAGAACACACTTCTTCAAGGGTTGGTAACCGTTCTGCTATAAGGAGATGCTTGATGAGATCATTGTAAGTTGAGCTGAGGGTCATAAGCAAGCCAAAGACTTTGTCTTGCTCTCTTCTGTCGTTCAGGACTTGAGGGTCAACTGTGCTTGGTCTTAGCATCTCCAGTTCTGCCCATAGTGCTCTGAATCTCCCAAAATGTTTAGTAAACTCCATATCTTCTTGCCTTAGCTCATTGATAGCCTTCTTGACTTCAAATACACGGCTAAGGTTAGAGATGTTGCCGAATACTTGCTTCAGGGTCTCCCATAGCTCTTTGGCGGTTTCACAGTATGAGTAAGCCTCCAAGATTTCATTGCTAAGGGAGCTTTGTAGGAGAGCAAGAACGGTCTGATCTTCCTTGTACCATTAGGTCTCTTCGGCTGGGACAATGACAGCTCCGGCGGCTGGTGGTGCTGCTATAGGAGCATTGCTTGACACATGACTCCAGAGACCTCTTCCACACAAGGCGGTTCTTGTGGTTCTTGACCACAGCAAGTAGTTAATCCCTTTGAGGGTAACTGGTAAAGCCCATGGCTTGTTGTTCTCCAAGGCCATGTTTAGAGTCTATGGACCGTTGGGCAAAGCAAAGGACCGCTGGGTAAACGATTTTAGAAAGTGAGTTATGGGTGATTAGAAGATGAGCGAATGAGAGTATGGTGGATTGAGAGTGTTTTTAGGTGGTTTAGAGGGTTTAAGGGTGATTTAGAGTGTAAAGAAGAGGCTTAACGGCTATGGACTGTTGGGTAAAGATTTAGGAATTTTCTGAAGTTTTAAGAGAGAGACAAACGAGAGATGAGATCGAGAAGGTAGGGATGAGAATCAAAAGGTTGTAGTCCAAAGATCTACAAACCGTTCTGATACTATGTTAGAATTTGCGGAATAGTACTTAGAGAAATGAAGAATGATTGAAGAACATGAGAGAGAATGAGAGAATGAATTAAGGATGATTGTATTTCCTTAAGTTAACCATTACAAATGATATCAATTGTCTATTTATAGACCATACAAAGAGTCCTAACGGCTAAGGGAGACAATGGCACAAATAATAAACAAAGAGGTTGTGGTCCTCAAAGTGAAAGCGACCCTTCATGAGAGCTTCCAACGTTCACAAGCTTAACAAGAACATGTGACCTTATCTTCTTTGCTTCCTTGAGCTTGTGACCGTTGCTATGCTTGACTAAGGTCAATTATATGACCGTTGCTTCCTTGTTCATCACTCTTGCTTCCTTTGTGTAATCTTCTTCCTTGAGCTTCACGGTTGTGACATGTACGGACACCTCTAACTTGATCATTTTGACAAGTTACACATACTAGATGAGGTTAAAATACAAAGATGATAAATCTAATCTACCAAGATGCAAGAACAACGATTAAGAGACAAGATTAAACCATAAAAATACAAAATTTATTAAAGATAAAAATCCTTAAGGCAAATCGCCCTTTATGGTTTAGAGAAGGTTTTTTTATAGAAAGCTAAACTTTTTTTTAGATAGAACTTGATAAAGATAATTTTTTGTGGCTTCCCTTTTATAGTAGGGAGCCAAAAGAAGCATAAAAAACCTAAAAATATAAGATAAAGTTAACAAAAGTCAACTGGTCAACGTGGATGAGTTACATCGAGATTGTACGGTCGATGTTCTTCTCGATACGCGACCTCGATATGGTCTGTGCAGTGCATATCGACGTCCTTCCTTGATGCTGGTCCTCGGTGCAGACCAATGGCTTGGAATCCTCGTGCTGATCCTTTTCCTGTCGTCTTGCTACTTGCATCGAGCACACTCGACAGGTGTTCTGCTCGATATACTTGCTCGATATGGACCAGACTTTGCAAGAACTCCATTTTTGACATCTTCTTTGATCATGAGCTGCTTCCATCTCCTCCCCAGCTCCAAGAAACTCCAAAAAACACCTGAAAACCACCACAAATATGCACATGTATGCAAATGTATGCAATCTTAAGCTAAATGCATGATATGTTGATTCTAAGTACAAATGATACTAAAATGCTAAACTATAATGCAAAACCAGAGGAAAAGATGCATGAAATGAAGCCTAAAATGATCTAAAATAGCAAGCGATCAACACCCCCACACTTAGCTTTTGCTTGCCCTCAAGCAAACAAACACTTAACATGGTGATGAGGTTTTAAATGGGAACTCATATCTTTGAAAATGATAACAATAAATCAAAATGAATTCCATGTTCCTAATTCTAAAATGCACTTGATGGAAGAATACTTTAAATACTTAGCCACTTTCATCACAAAACAAGATTGATCACAAAGCTATCAACCTACACATGCTCATCAAATCAAACAACCTTTTTAATATTCAATTATGCTCAAATCGTGAATCATGCTTATGCAAATGCAAAAGTGTCATTTGGCTAAGGGACAAGGCTTAGTGGAATAGAAATGATCCCACTTCACAAACTTGTTTTGGTGTTTAAAAGGGTTCTCTTAAGGAAAAGCATGGTTGTGCTTTGGCAAAATGCTAAGGGTCAAAGAAAAACTTACACATACAAAGGAAGACTCCCATCTATCCAAGATCTATAAGATGTGTTCCTAACTCTAGCTAAGAAATGTAAGACCCTCCTATGCTACCCTTTTTAAGAAATTAAACCCTTTTTAAAAACCGAAAAACTTTTCTTCTTCAAGCGCTTTAGAGGACACTTCTTCTTTTGAACTTCAAGTGGTGGCGATTTGCTTCTTTTGAGTCTGCCTCCTTTATTTGGTGATGCTGGTGCTTGATTCGCCTTTGGCTTTTTGACTTTCTTGCTTTGCACTCCTTTCATCTTCTTTTCTTCTTTGAACTAAGCCTTCTTTCTTTGAGTTTAGAATCGCCATTTCCACCCTTTTGCTTGATAACCCCAGACCATTCCCCAAACATCCTAACCTATCTAACTAAAGAGTGAGCTATTTCTACAATGGAAGTACTTCCCTTGTAAATCCAACCCAACACTTTTTGCTAAGAAACAACCATGGAGGAAGAGGCCTCACAAATCACATACTATTAATGTCTTGGCTTCAAAGAAGGTTTAGTTAGGGGTGGGGAAATCTAAATGAATCTTTTAGAGAATGGCAAAAAAGAATAAGAAGATCCAAATATTTTAAACTATCCATGACATCAATCACAAAAGCATAAGACATGATAATTGTGAATTCAAATTGGGTTCCACTTAAGCAAAGGTTGAAATCATTTCAAAGCATGCTTCAGTCTCAAACAAAGCTCACACAAATACAAATTCCAAAAGTGGTTCAGCTTTATTTCTAGTTCAATAAGCAAGCTAGTCCTATATGAATGCGTGAAGTCTAAATCCTACAAGAATGCATGAAAATCAAACTCTTTTTGTGAAGCAAATTTGTTTGAAAGTTTTTAATTTTTTTTTGGTTTTTTCTATGCCTTAGATGCTATGAAATCATGATGCAAATGCAAATGCAAATGCAAAGCTATTTTTTTTTGGTTCTTATTCTATTATGCAAATGCAAATGCAAGCATCAGTCCATCATACACCCTCCCCCACACCTAAATTACACAGTGCCCGTGTAATGAAAATGCTAAGGAGAGTGTTCACAAACATCAAGCAAGCAATCGCAATAAAAAAAATGAGTGGTATTTACAATGGTTAGTGTGGTGTACCTTACTTCAGGTGAAGGAGTGGTGAGAGTCTGAACTCTCAATGGCATGGGAAGGTGAAGCTTACTCCTCTGATGGAGTTTGCTGTCTAGTCCTTCTCTTCTTTCCTTTTCGCTTTGGAGCAGCTACATGAGATGAATGCTTGGCCGGTTGAGAAACTTGTGTCCTTGGCCGCTCACTGATGTGGAATGAGTGTCTCTCTTGGACTGTCCTATCTGGTGTGTCCTCAGACATGTCTTCAGCATCAGATCCTCCTCCTTGTGGCTCTGTTTGGATTGCTTGATCAGATCTCTTGGGTGATGAAGATCCTCCCAACATCTTCTTAAGCATCCTCACTTTCTTCTTCAATGAGTCGACCGATTTCTTGCTTGCTTTGACCGTCAGCAACCCTCTGATGGCTTTGTCTTGAAAGTGGTTCCACCTCTGAAGAAGCCAAATGTGCTCATGTGCAGCCTTTGAAGCTTCAGATGTGCAGATCACATCATAGAGGTTAAATGCATAAGGGCGGCTACCATAGTCTTCATACTCATCTTCCTCCATCCCTTGATGCTGAACCTCTTGTTCTGGGTGCTGATCTTCAATCTTTTCTTCCACATCTGAGTCTCTGATGGTGCTCATATTCTTCACTTTGCTTAGCCTCATCATTGGTGGGTCAGTCCTTGGGTCATAAAGCTCATCTTGTTATGGCATGAATCAGATGTTCTCATAGGAGGTGAAGTTGGTTAAGCGCTGCATGGGCAAGATGATCTTCCTCTTCCTGTTTTCCAGCTCTAACTGATAGCCAAATCCTGTCTCAACAGCTCCTGAAAGGTATCCGATCTTACTAAGATAAGTAACATCTAAGAAGATCATTATAACATCCGGTGTGCTAAGCTCAACTCGAGCACCAAGCAAGATAGGAGTGATCACGCCTCCAATGGCTATCTTTGGCTTCTTGTCTCTAGTGTTGAAAGCCCATTGTTGGCATGCTAGAAATTGCTTCATTAGGATTGACACCACACCTTGGTGTCGATCGACACCGATCGTGGACGTGAAAAAGAGTTTTAAAAACTCTTTGAAGAATTAAAACTTGGCCCAGAAGTTTCCTATTATTTGCAAACTTGCCCCAGTCATGTTTAGAGATGTATTTAGGTTTTTAGAGCCATTGTTAGGCTATTTATCTTGTTTTTTCATTGAGACTAAGAGCAAGATTTGATTCAGAGCTTTTGGGGACACAAATCCGTACTCTGTAAGAGAAGAATTTCGAACCCCCTTTGTCTTTTACTCTATCTTATAATGCAATATTATTCAGTCATGATTTGTGTTTCCATTTCTATGTCTGAGTAATTTGCTAGTTAGGTTTTGGGTTATTCAAAGGTTGATAATGAATTTTTAGAACTGCAATACAGGAAGGATAAATCCATTGGTTCTTCATCTAGATCGCTTTAACACTGATTTTAAGATTGATCACCTAGAAATCAGATCTTAGGTTGTTTAATAGATGTGGAAGCATTGTTAATCACCAGAACTATTTTAGATGGGCAAAATAACTAATTGCAAAGGAACTTGGATTAGTGATTTGTGAACATATCTGAACAATAATGCTTGTTAGGTTGTTAGAATTTGTAAAGGAATTTGGAATTCTAGAATCTGATCATAGATAATCTCTGCGACGGAAGTCGATTGGTTTTATAATCCATGTTTTCGAGTTCTAGAACAGTTTTAATAATTATTCTTTCAGTTTGTAGCCTGCGATTTATGTCAACCTGCGAATTTCCCATTGCCTAGCGCCTTGTCTCATTGATTTTAAGAACCTATAATCCGCACCTACTCTTGTTACTTTTGTTTGCTACTTCGTTTTACTAGTTATCGATTGATTAGCTATATTTGAACCTAAATTCTAATGTATAATATTCTTAAGTCCTTGTGATTCGACCCCTAAGTACTACAGTAATCTCTTAATTTGAGAGAGTAGCTCTAAGGGATAATTTGAGCATATCAAATTTTGGCACCGTTGTCGGGGACTTAGTTATTACTTTCAGATTTTTAGTTTTAGAATTTTAACTAAGCTTTTACTTTCTGTTCGCTAACTTTCTGTTACTTCTCTGCTGTCTGTTTCAGGTGTATGCATAATCGTTGTACTCGAAGCAACAAAGACAAGGAGCTTGTGACATTAGGCATCGACAAACTCGCCAAGTTGGAAAGAACCATCAGAAAAGCCAAGAAGCAGACAAAGATGGTTGCACCAATAGTTTCGAGGACAGATGTTGAGGGTCATTTAGTTGACAGAGAAGGAAACAAAAGGAATGAGGAAGGGCGGAGGATAGATGAGTATGGCGTTGTGATTGAGGAACAAGTTGTGCCACCAGTTGCTTAGAATGTGCAACAACAAGCTGTTGGAGATGCTGCTGGGCGTTTTTGAACAGAAGACCCTTGGAGATTACAACAGGCCTGATCAGTTCTATATAAATAGAGCTGCAATCCGCCCTCCTGCCTTCCAGAGAAATGACTTCGAACTCAAGCCTGCCTACTACCAGCTTGTGGGTCAGCACCCTTTCCATGGGCTTCCACATGAGCATCCTATGGACTACATAGAGAGGTTTGAAGATCTGGCTACTAGTGTTAAAGCCAATGGAGTCAGCAATGAATTCTGATTCTGAAAACTTTTCCCTTACTCTTTGGGAGGAGATGCAGCTTAGTGGCTGAAACAATTAGAGCCTGGCTCTTTGACCACTTGGAAGGACACCAAAAGCGCTTTTCTCAACAACTTTTAAGATGATGCAAGATCAGAAGAGTTGAGGACGACAAAAATTGCTTCTTTTTCTCAAGGTCCTAATGAAGCTTTGAAGGCAGTATGGCTAAGGTTCAAGTTATATTAGAGAGACTGCCCACATCATGGCTACAATGAGGTGCAGTTGTTGGGTATCTTTTTCAGAGGCATTGATTGGAGATACCAGATGGATATGGATGCTGCAAGCAATGAGAATTTCAACATTATAGTCCTAGGCCATCACATTGATAGAGAATCTATCTGCCAGCAACAGTATAAAGAATGCTGATTTTGAGAGGTTGAAGATGGCTGGGAATGCTAGGAACAATCAGTTTGCTGCTGATATGAAGGCTAAGCTGGAATCTATTCATTACATCTTGGTGGGTAAGAAGTCTGTTCAGTTTGCTGCTGAAGTTGTGACATTTGAGCCAGCTAAGGAGTTTGAAGAAAAAGATGTCAACTACATCAATAGGGCTGGTTTTAAGGGTCAAAGGTACAACAGTCAGCAAGGAAACAGAGGATTCAGTGGTAATAATCAGAGGAGAAACATCACAGGGAACCAGAATGCTTCTGGTTACACTCCTAAGCCTGAGTTTCAGAAGACTGAATACCAGAAGCCTTAACAGGACAACAGATTCAGCAGGAACTATGGTTCCTCTACTTATCAGTCACTACCTGCACCATCAGCTTCAAGTAAGATGGAAGCTATGCTTGAACAGCTGCTAGAGAGTCAGCAAAAGATCACAGTTGACTTTAATGGAAAGATCAATGCTCTCTTCCAGGATTTGAATGGCAAATTCGAAGCCTTGAAGACCCATGTCAAAACTCTTGATGAGGACATTAACAACTCGGACCATTCATCAGTATCGGATCAAGAGGAACCGTATGAACCAGGTCGAGAAGAGCTGTAAGCAAAGAGACGTGAAGAGCTGAACGTACCGGGACGAGACGAGCCAAGGCAAATCGTACCACCAGTCAACAACTCGCCCATGACCCGTTCTAAGACCAGACGACTTAGGGAAGGATTAACCTCGGCCGTGGAAACACTCCTGAACGACATTAACCTTGGAAAAGCCTTCAACCCCCAAAGGAACCCCATTGCACCCGAGATAGATCTAATCGAGGATTTCGCTAAGTTGAGTTTGAAAGGGGATCAGCCAAGTACGAACCAAGGTATGCATTTTCACTTGAGAGGTTCTGGAACTAAAAACACCAAGAATCTCCCCAATGCCAGACCTGGACACCAAGATACCGCGGAAACCAGCCAAATAGCCATTAGAAGTCAAATGGGACAAGAAGACATTTGAAGCTCTGATCATGGGGAAACTCTTGAAGATAACTATCAACTTGACTTCAGTGAACATCTCTATGACGAGGACTCCGAAGAATTCACCTCCAATAAGCCGGGAGAAGAAGCTCTCCCCAACTTGCCAAACAAGCACTATGTGCGCCAAAACCAGGTATTCTCAATTTATACAATCTGTGCAGGTAACATGACTTGTTGATATATCATGGTTTTTATGGTTTTTAACCATGATATAAGTCCTTTTTATTGAGTCTTTTTGGTAGTTTTAGAGTCCTAGAAGAGTCTTTGCAGGTTATAGCATGTCTGGAGCATAATTGGAACCTTTTGGAGCATTCTGAGTGGAAGCCACGAAGTACCAAGCTCGAAGCAGAAAGTATTCACAAATGGTGACGATCGTCACCCCTTTAGTGACGCTCGTCACCCACTAAGGAAGGAGCGTGGCGTTTTATTAAAAGTATCAAGAAGAATTGCAGAATTGGCCCAGAAGTTTCCTTTATTTACATGAAGACCCCAGATCGTGTTTAGCTTCTATTTATTAGGTTTTTCAGCCATTGTTGGCTTTGATCTTAGTTTTTGAGAATTCAGAGAGCTAGAGAGAGATTTATTCAGAGCTTTTTGGGGAGACAAATCCTGTACTCTTTTGAGAAGATTTCGAACCCCCTTTGTTTCTTACTCTTTCTCTTAATGCAATTTTATTCAGTTATGTTTTGTGATCTCATAATCATGTCTGAGTAATCTGCTAGTTAAGTTAGGGTTTTTCAAAGGTTGATGAAAAGAGTGTAGAATCGTTATCTGTTAGGAATATCTCATGGTTTTTCATCTCTGCTTGCTTTAAAATCGAATTTCTGCGACACATCATCTAGGAATCCGAAAATCATAGGTTGTTAAATATATGTGGGAGCATTATTCATAACCTGAACTAGTATTTGATGAGCAAAACAACTTAGTACAAAGAGATTTGGCTTAGGAGTTTTGTAAACAACTGAATCTGATCATTCGTGCATGCTTAGGTTGTTAGGGTTTACAAAGAGGTTTGAAACTCTGTGATCTAGGTATAGATAACTTTTGCAATGAGAATTGATTAGTTATGCATTAGAGATTCATGTTTAAAACGGTTCTTAATCATTCCTGATTTCCTGCATCATACATTCTTGGATTCAAACCTGCGAATTACCCTAGCTTAGCGCTTTTAATCTTCTTGAACTTAGATAACTTCACACATTCGTTTGCTTACTTCCATTTATTCATTCGCATTACATACATCATATTTTGCTTAGCTTAGTCCGAATCTATATTCGATAGTGTAGTCTGCATTACTCTCTTGGGATTTCGATACCCCTTATACTACATCTGCTTTTGCTGTGCACTTGCAGTAGTTTTATTTGGGTAAAACCTGACCCTATCACTTGTCCCAGTGGTTCTAAAACACAACAACAAGGCAAGGCAACTAAGTTCGAGCCCCAAATTTTTTGTAGCTTTTCTTTTGCTTTGTGTTGTCGTTTCTTTATTTTTATTTTAGCCCTAGGGCTAACTGATGAGCTGTTTATAAAGCTCTCCTGCAGCGTTGTATGTTTTTTACCCTTGATTATCAATAAAGAACCAAACTTTCTTCAAGCCGCCGCTTGCTTAGAAAACCTAGACTTGTCTTAGCTTGAGTGATTCAACTAAGACGAGTCTTTTGCTGTATCAAACATCCATCCATTGTCTCTGTGGTGCACTCGATCCATTGCTTAAACCATCAACTGATCCCTCAAAAGAGAGCGTCATAGCCAGCTGGATAGATCCTGTTCAACTTCAAGCCTTGGAGATCAAGTCTTGTCGTATTGCTTCCATCCCTTGAATAGAAGGAGAGAACGACAAATCCACTGTGTTATTCCCATCATTTCCCTTCTGAACCGCGTGCCTAAGACCCTCACTTGGCGTCTTACAACATCTGGTATCAGAGCCTAAGATTCTATCTTTGGTTTTCTATCATTTTGCTTTCATAGATCCATTGCTAGTTGCATTTGTTTTCATTGTGTTTGGTTTCTTTGTTTAATTCTTATTAAAAGCCCATAAAAATCGCTTGCTTGTCTTATTTACTTGCTGTCTTAAGTTTTATAAAAAAGGAAAACCCCAAAAAGAATAGATCTGTTTTGCTTGTTTCATTCTCATTGCTTAAGATTGTTAGTTGCTTTTATAAAACCATAAAAACCCATAAAAAGATTTATGTGTGTTAGTATTTATTTGAGTAATATTGATTGCTAAGCCTGTTCTCATTGTTGATCGAGTTAGTAGTCTTGTTTTACTTGAGAGTCACTTTTTTTATCATTGGTATCGTAATCTGTTTGCTAAGTGTGTAAGGGTTAATGTACCGAAGAAAAGATAACTGATGGAGAAGACGCTCCCTAAGATGCCATGATGCAAATGATGGAGGCCATGAGAGAAGAGATTAGGAACATGGGACAACAAATGGGTACCATGCGCCAAGACTTTGAAGCAAGGATTGCCCGAATGGAGATTCCCCCAAGGAGAGCTCCTGTTCGAGGAGTGCCGGTGCAATGAGCCGAGGCTAACGAAGTCATACCGGAGTTCGATGATGACGTAGATGAGCCGTTCCAACGCCGGCCACAAAAGAGACATGATCCACTTAGGAGAAATCCAGAACGAGCGGTAGACCCTCGTGATATAAGTCATGATATTAAACTGATCCATCCTACTTTTGCAGGCAAATCAAACCCTGAGGTGCATATGGATTGGGAGAGACGAATGGACCACATCTTTGAGTGCTATGGATACCCCGAGCGTATGAAGGTGGCGGTAGCGGCTGCTAATCTCATCGAGAATGCTCTAGCATGGTGGGATAGGAGTGTAGCTGAGAGAAGGAGGCAACGTTTTGGTCAAGTAGCTGCATGGAGCGATATGAAGTTCCTCCTTAGGCAAAGGTATGTTCCTGAACATTACCATCGAGATTTACAAAAAAAATTTCGTAAACTTTCTCAGGGAACCCGAAGCGTGGAAGAGTACTATGAGGCGTTTGAAAAACTCATGAACTCACTGGAGTTAGAAGAGTCGGAAGAGGCCTTGATGGCTCAATTGATTGACGGCCTAAAAGAGAGAATCGTCAGGAAGGTCGAGAGCATGCAATATAGTAGGCTACATGAGCTACTACATCTCGCTGTCTAAGTAGAGCAACAAATCAAGCGTAAGACAACTCTCAGCAACCGCAACAAATCAACTCTGCCGTGGATAGCAAGCAGCTCTAAACCTTTAGATAAAGGGAAGGGGATTGAGATTGATTCAAGGTTCAAAGGGAGGAGAGCCGAGGCCCCTAAATTCAACCGTACTGAGCCAAGTAAGTTCCCTAGTACTAATCAAAGAACTCGGGATATAACGTGTTTTAAGTGTCAAGGTAGGGGCACATGGCAAGAGAATGCCCAAATCAAAGAGTTATGATCCCCAACCCTAGTGGTGAAGAAGAGGACAATGACGGCAAGGAGAGTGGAGACATTGAGTATCCTGACATCGGAGAGCTTCTCGTAACCTGAAGGGTACTAAGTGTTGTCATCAACCCGGAGGAGAAAGTGCAACGTGAAAACATTTTTCATACAAGATGTACTGTGAAGGGAAATGTATGTAATCTCATAATAGATGGCGGTTCTTACACTAACGTTGCTAGTAAGTACATGGTGGATAGGTTTGGTCTTGAAAGGACCAAGCACCAGAGACCTTACAAACTAAGGTGGCTCAACGATCCGCTTAAGATATCCGAACAAGTGATCGTACCATTTAGTATGGGCAAGTACCAGGACCAAGTAACGTGTGACGTGGTACCAATGCAAGTGGAACATCTACTTTAGGGACGACCGTGGCAATTTGACCGAGCTACGAATCATATCGGTCAGTCAAATCACTACTCCTTCTCATATAAGGACCGTAAGGTTAATCTTGCACCTCTAACACCTTCTGAGGTACACAAGTTGCAAGATCATATGTCAAAAAGAGAATGAGTCTAGTAGGTCTAGTTTATATCTTTCTACTAATGACGTTCCCAAAACCATGAGTGCCAAGGGCACTGTGCTACTATTGATGTTTAAAGAATGTTTAAGTACAGGTATAAGTGAGACTGACTTACCAGCCGAGATGCAAGCTGTATTGCACAAGTTTAGGGACTTGTTCCCCGGGGAGATACCCCCTGGCTTATCTCCCATCCGAGGCATTGAGCACCAGATAGAGCTTGTATCGGGCTCAGTTTTACCCAACAAACCGGCGTATAGAATGAATCTGGAGGAGACTAAGGAACTTGAGAAGCAAGTAAGGGATCCAATGGATAAGGGCTACATACGAGAGAGTTTAAGCCCGTGTGTTGTACCAGTACTCCTAGTCCCAAAGAAAGACGGTACGTGGACGATGTGCGTGGACTGCCATACCATCAACAACATTACCATCAAGTACCGTCACCCCATACCGCGGCTAGACGATATGTTGGACGAGTTAAGTGGCTCCGCCATCTTTTCAAAGGTTGACTTGAGGAGTGGATACCGCTAAGTGCGAATAAGAGAAGGCGACGAGTGGAAAACCGCTTTCAAAACCAAACAAGGTTTGTACGAGTGGTTAGTCATGCCATTCAGCTTGACCAACGCCCCTAGTACATTCATACGCCTCATGAACCAGGTTCTTTGTGCTTATATAAGTAAATTTGTGGTTGTTTACTTTGATGATATACTTATTTACAGCAAGAACCTTACTGATCATCTCAAACACCTGGAACTAGTGCTTAAATCATTTCGCAAGGAAGGTCTTTATGCCAACCTTAAGAAGTGCACATGTTGTACTGATCAAATCGTGTTTTTAGGCTTTGTAGTTAGTAAACAGGGCTTAAAGGTGGATGAGGAGAAGATCAAGGCCATACAAGACTGGCCAATCCCAAGTACAATCGGACATGTGAGAAGCTTCCATAGGCTGGCAAGCTTTTACCGCCGATTTGTGAGGGATTTCAGTACGGTAGCTGTCCCCACTTACCGCTGTGATCAAGAAGAATGTACCTTTCTCATGGGGACCAGCTCAAGAGACAGATTTTAACACGCTCAAAGAGAGACTCACGCAAGCGCCGGTTCTAGCACTACCTGACTTTGACGAGATATTTGAAGTAGAGTGCGATGCATCAAGCTTGGGCATTGGATCTTTCTTGCATCAGAGGAAGAGACCAGTGGCGTTTTTCAGTCAGAAGCTGCGTGGAGCTACACTCAACTACCCGACGTATGACAAGGAGTTATACACATTGGTACGAGCCTTAGAAACTTGGAAACATTACTTGTTTACCAAGGAGTTCATTATTCACACCGATCACAAGACCCTCAAGCATTTGAGAGGTCAGACTTCACTCAAGATGAGGCACGCTAAGTGGTTAAAGTTCGTGGAGACCTTCCCATCCGTAATTGAATACAAAAAGGGGAAAGAGAACGTGGTAGCCGATGCATTTTCAAGAAGACACGCCTTGATCTCTACTATGGAAACTAAAGTTTTAGGGTTTGAACACCTTAAGGAGTTGTACAAAGAAGACTCGGAGCTAGGAGAGGCTTATCAATCATGCGGTAAAGGAGCTTTTGGAGCTTTCTACATACATGATGGGTTCCTCTTTAGAGATAAGCGGTTGTGTATCCCCTAATGTTCAATGCGAGACTTAGTGCTTAAAGAAGCTCACGGTGGCGGCCTTATGGGACGTGGACAAGACTCTAGCCATTGTCGCTGATCATTTTTATTGGCCCCATTTGAAGAGGTACGTGGAACGACATTAGTCTAGATGCATCATTTGTCATAAGACTAAGTCCAGGTTACACCCTCATGGTCTTTATTTACCTTTACCTATACCTAACGCACCATGGGTGGATATTTCGATGAATTATGTTCTTGCTCTACCTAAGATATGACACAAGGATTCTATCTTTGTTGTTGTGGACCAGTTTTCAAAGACGGCCCATTTCATTCCTTGTGATAAAAGTAATGATGCCATTCAAACCGCCGAGCTATTTTTCAAAGAGGTGGTGTGCTTGCATGGGATCCCAAGAACTATTGTCTCGGACCGAGACACTAAGTTTCTGAGCCACTTTTGGAGGACCTTGTGGAAAAATCTTGGTACCAAACTACTTTTCTCTACGACTTGTCACCCCCAGATGGATGGGCGAACTGAAGTGGTAAAACATACACTTTCTACTTTGCTTAGAGTCACACTTGGTAGAAATCTCAAAACTTGGTTAGATTGCTTGCCATTCATTGAATTTGCATACAATCACGCTACTCATTCTGCTACTAAGATGTCACCGTTTCAAGTAGTATATGGTTTTTATCCACTAACCCCTCTTGATCTCTCGCCAATTCCCCAAGTTGAGCAAGTTAACTTAGATGGTCTCAGGAAAGGAGAGTCTGTAAAGAAACTTCATGAAAAGGCCCGAGAGAACTTCTTGAAGAAAACCGAAGCTTACAAGAAGCAAGCTGATAAGAAGCGCAAGGCTTTAACATTTAAACCAGGAGAGTGGGTTTGGCTTCACATGAGACCCGAAAGATTCCAACATAAGCGAAGCTCGAAGATAGCACGAAGAGGACATGGCCCCTTTCGTGTCTTAGAGAAGATCAATGACAATGCGTACCGCTTGGAGATGCCAGGTGAGTTCAACATATCCCATACCTTTAATGTTGCTGATTTATCTCCTTATGATGCAGGTGAAACAGTTTTGAGGATAAAACCTCTCGAAGAGTAAGGGAATGATGAGAACATTGACAACCCGGACCATTCATCAGTACCGGATTGAGAGGAATTGTACGTACTGAGTCGAGAAGACCTGTACGCACCGGGACGAGAAGAGCCGAACGTACCGGGACGAGACGAGCCAAGGCAAACCATACCACCAGTCAACAACTCGCCCATGACCCGTACTAAGACCAGACGATTTAGGGAGATTCAACTCGGCTGTGGAAACACTCCTGAACGACATGAACCTCGGAACAGCCTTCAACCCCCAAAGCAACCCCATTGCACCCGAGATAGATCTAACCGAGGATTTCGCTAAGTTGAGTCTGAAAGGGGATCAGCCAAATACGAACCAAGGTATGCATTTTCACTTGACAGGTTCTGGAGCTAAAAACACCAAGAATCTCCCCAATGCCAGACCAGGACAACAAGATACCGCGGAAACCAGCCAAATAGCCGTTAGAAGTCAAATGGGACAATAAGACATTTGAAGCTTTGATCGTGGGGAAACTCTTGAAGATAACTATAAACTTGACTTTGGTGAACATCTGTTTGACGAGCACTCCGAATAATTCACCTCCAATAAGCCGGGACAAGAAGCTCTCCCCAACTTGCCAAACAAGCACTATGCGCCCCAAAACCAGGTATTCTCAATTTATACAATCTATGCAGGTAACATGACTTGTCCCAGTGGTTCTTAAACACAAAAACAAGACAAGGCAACTAAGTTCGAGCCCTAAAGTCATCGAGCGTGTCGGCTTAGTTTTATTTCTTTTAGTTAAGTGAACTTTTCATTTTCATGTATTTTTTTCTTATGTGTTTTGTAGCTGTTCTTTTGCTTTGTGTTGTCGTTTCTTTATTTTTATTTTGGCCCTAGTGCTAGCGGACCAGCTGTTTATAAAGCTCCCCTGCAGCGTTTTATGATTTTTACCCTTGATTATCAATAAAGAACTGAACTTTCTTTAAGCCGCCGCTTGCTTAGAAAACCTAGTCTTGTCTTAGCTTGAGTGATTCAACTAAGAACGAGTCTTTTGCTGTATCAGAGATCCATCCATTGTCTTTGTTGTGCACTCAATCCACTGCTTAAACCATCAACTGATCCCTCAAGAGAGAGCGTCATAGCCAGCTTGATAGATCCCATTCAACTTCAAGCCTTGGAGATCAAGTCTTGTCGTACCACTTCCATCCCTTGAATATCACGAGAGTGTGACAATGCCAGCGTGTTATTCCCATCATTTCCCTTCTTAACCGCGTGCCTAAGACCCTCACTTGGTGTCTTACATCAACTCGTAATACCCAAGTTACTCAAGCTGCTGGAGCTATGAAAAGGCAAGGTGGATTTCTTCCAGGAAGAACAGATGCCAATCCAAGACACTCTGTCAACGCCATCATGCTGAGGAGTGGAAAGAATCTGCAACCAGTGCAGGAGATTTCGAGCAACTACAAGAGTTTGAAGAGGATGATTGCGCCAGTTTTGAGGGATGTCGATCGACACATGCCACTCTGTGTCGGTCAATACCAGAGGATTTTCCCGACTCCTCGAGTTGACGCGAAGAGATGTCGATCAAGGTCGACAAGCAGCACATTGGACCGTCGACACCAACTGCAGAGACAAGTGTCGATCGACACCCCCCACTTGGTGTCGGTCGACACCCTCCACAGAAGCAACCTGCGATTGTTCAGACTTCAGAAAAAATGGAAGAAAGGGTTTACAAGCCAAAGGTACCTTACCCAAGGAACCAAAAGATGTCTAAACAAAAACTGGAGGATGCTAGGATCAAAACTATCATGGATAAGCCTATGGTGGAGATTCCTTTGATTGATGCTATAAGGACCACTCCTGTGATCAGGAGATTTGTGAAAAGGATGATGACCAAGAATCTGGGGCTTGGGCAAGGGACAATGCTTATTTAAGAACAGGTCAGTGCAGTGATGCCGAACAAGATACCAGAGAAGCTGACAGATCCTATAAACGTTGTCCGAGACTGCACAATCTTTGCTGAGAGGTTTGAGAGGTCTTTGTTTGATTTAGGGTCAAGTCTTAATCGGATGCCTTACTTAGTAGCTGTCAGCTTGGGTAAGACAGATTTTCAGCCAACTAGGATCTCTCTTATCCTAGCAGATCAATCTGAGAGGATTCCTGAAGGCATATTGGAGGATGTACCAGTTAAGGTGGGAGATTGTATGATCCCCACAGACTTTGTGGTTATAGCTTATGGGAAAGAACCTAAAGATCCCCGGATCTTGGGAAGAGCATTCCTAGCCACTGCAGGCGACATCATAGATGTCAGGAAAGGAAGCATAGCCCTTAATGTGGGCGATTTGGTGATGACCTTTGACATGGACAAGCTGATGAAGAGACAAACAATTGATGGTCACACATTCTATGTGGTCTCCCTCACTAGCCTTGTAGAAGAGATCGTTTAGGAGATGCATCCCACATACCCTTTGGAGAGAGCATTGACAGTTTCTGCAGAAGAGACAGAGCATCTAGATGACATTACTGCTAGGTATGTCAAGATGTTGGATGCAAGTGAACATGTTGTGCAGCTGGTAGCGCAAAATGAGCTGGTTGGAACCTCTGTAAAGGCTGCAAAACTGGGCGATTGGAGTGAAGAAAAAGCTCCAAAAATCAAACTCAAACAGCTCTCTGCAGGTCTAAGGTATGTTTTTCTGGGACTTACATATCTTGTTATTGTTAGTGTTTCCTCAAACAATGCATAGTTCACTTTACTGCTAAGCAAGCTGCACACATTTCGCAAAGATCTTGGCTATTCTCTTGATGACATTTCATGTATCTCTATAGAGTTGTGCATGCACAAGATACACCTTGATGATTAGTCAAAGTCATCGATTGAGAACCAGAGGAGACTGAACCCGAATCTGCAGGATGTAGTCAAGAAAGAGATCATGAAGCTTCTAGCTGCTGGGATCATCTATCCCATCTCAGACAGCACTTGAGTCAGTCCAGTGCATGTGGTTCCAAAGAAAGGAGGAGTCACAATGGTGAAAAATGAGAAGAATGAGCTGATTCCTACAAGGACCATCACTGGGCACATGATGTGCATTGACTACAGGAATCTCAACGCTGCAACAAGGAAGGATCACTTCCCATTGCCATTCATCGATCAGATGCTGGCGAGGTTGGCAAATCACTCATATTACTGCTTCCTGGATGGTTACTCTGGCTTCTTTCAGATCCCTATTCACCCAGATGACCAGGAGAAGACCACATTTACTTGTCCCTATGACACCTTTTCATATCGCAGGATGCCATTTGGACTTTGTAATGCTCCTGCAATATTTCAGAGGTGCATCCTTTCCATCTTCACTGATATGATTGAGAAGTTTATGGAGGTCTTCATGGATGGTTTTCAGTGTATGGCTCCTCTTTCAAAGATTGCCTTGACAACCTCTATCAAGTGCTTGCAAGATGTGAAGAGAAGCACCTGGTTCTGAACTGGGAGAAATGCCACTTTATGGTCGGAGATGGGATTGTACTTGGGCATAGAGTTTCTAGAGAAGGCATTGAGGTTGACAGAGCAAAAATTGAGGTGATGACAAGTCTGGAGCCACCAAATTGTGTGAAATCAGTGAGGAATTTTCTGGGACATGCTGGATTCTACGGAAGATTTTATCAAAAATTTCAGCAAGCTTGCAAGACCACTCACAGCCCTACTTTGCAAGGATGTGAAGTTTGAATTTACTGCAGAGTGTCATTCAGTCTTTCAGCAAATCAAGCAGGCCTTAGTGAGTGCTCCCATTGTGCAACCTCCTGACTGGGATCTACCATTTGAGGTGATGTGTGACGCCTCAAACTTTGCAGTGGGCGCTGTCTTGGGTCAGAGAAAAGAGAAGAAGCTTCATGTCATATATGATGCAAGCATAACTCTTGATGAAGCACATAAGAATTATGCAACTACAGAGAAGGAACTGCTGGCTGTGGTGTTTGTATTTGAAAACTTTAGACAGTACCTGGTTGGAGCTAAGGTGATTATGCATACTATTATTCTGCTCTCAAGTTCCTGATGCAGAAGAAAAATGCCGAACAAAGACTGTTGAGATGGATTTTGCTGTTTCAAGAGTTTGATATTGAGATCAAAGATAATAAAGGGATTGAGAATGGAATAGCTGATCATCTTTCAAGGATCAGGATTGAAGACGACGTCCCTATTGATGATCTCCTGCCAGAGGAAAATATTTACATCATTGAGGCAAGACTGCATGAACCAGATGTTGAAGAACTGCAGCTTTTTCGTGCTACAGAAGCAGTATTGATTGACAAACCACCTCTGGTGTCGATTGACACCACCCTCGAAGTGAGCCAATATCGAGCAGGATTGACACCAGGCTCGTTATCAAGTCGACACAGACTTAGTGTCGATCGACACACGCCCTTTGGTGTCGATCGACACTAGTCGCGAACTGCACTTCTCCTTCAACAGATCCTGCGTGATGTTTTCTCTCAGCCTATCTGTGCGGTTGCAACTTCTTCTAGGCCTTGGTATGCTGACATTGCGAACTACCTAGCTGCAGATGAAGTCCCTGACACCATTAAAGGGTATGAGAAGAAGAAATTCATAAGGGAACTTAGGAGATACTACTAGGATAAGCCTTACTTATACAAGCACTGTTCAGTAGGAATTTATAGAAGATGTCTTGCAAAAGCTGAAGTTCAGAACGTGTTGTTTCATTGCCATGGCTCTGAGTATGCAGGACACTTTGCTACTTTCAAGATAGTATCCAAGGTGCTGCAAGTAGGCTTCTAGTGGCCTACAATGTTCAAAAATGCTCAGACATGAGATACCATATAACTTCATACTTGTGCTTGAAGTTTTTGACTGCTGGGGTGATACATGACTTTTTAGGACTTGATTCAATCACCCAAGCTTGTATTAATCAGTTGTAGTATAGCATAGGGTTTTATCAATCCAAAAGGGGAGATTGAAGTAGTAAGAATGCAATAGAGATCTTAATTAGAGCAGATATAGATAGGATTGAAGTGTTTACCAACCTAAATGATCAAAGAGAAGTGAAGAGAACATCAAACAATAAGTGAAAAGCAAGCAAAGCAACTAAAACAAAGGCAAAACAGAGCAATTTCGAATTCAAGGTAAAAACAGAGAGAAGATGGGACTTGAGATGGGGTAATTGGTATTAGGAAACTCTTGACTCAACCTATGATGCTTACAAACTCACATAATGCTATTTCTTATCCATAAGATTCATTTATATGACTAATCCAATCTCTTGGCACTAATCTCTTTGCTAATTATCAAGTCAAGAACTAATTCTCATTAGTGAAATGACAAACAGCAAGCATTAAGATAAATATTCAATCCTATATTGCCAAATTACTCCCTAGACAGTCAATCTCTTGAGCTAGGACAAGCAATTCTCTTACAATACAATTCAGACATTTCATCAAACACTTGGTGGGCATAAAATGAGCCTAAGATTATTCAGGCATTAAACACAGTATTTAAGAAAGCTAATGGAAGAATTAATACTAAGAAATCATAGAAAAAGTCTTAAATTTCCTAAATCTAACCCATCTCAATTCCCTAAAAAGACTACTCACTAAGCACCATTAAAACCATCAATTCAAAGAGAGAAAGATGACTAACCATGATTACAGAGATTAAACAAGAAGATAAATACAGACTCTTATTAAAATCAGGCTAAGATTCAAATTCCAAAATCAAAAAGCTAAAACAAAGAGGAAAGACCAGCTGGATAAAAGACTGTTCCCAAAAATTAAGAATTTTTCGTATTTATAGGATTTTTCGTATTTATAGGATTTTAGGCAAAAATGGCAAAATTATAGTAAGTGGTCTTCGGTCAGCATTCCTATCGGTTACTCCTTGATCGATAGAGTGGCCGATAAGCTCCTAGAAAATGTCTTCCTTGGCTCCTCTTGGTTCATTCCTTCAACTCCTCCTTGCTTCTTATAGCTCCATAAGCGCCGAGAAATACCTTAAATGCATAGAAAATGCAAACTACAACCTAAATGCAACCTAAGTCTAAAAAAAGAGGAAAATGGGACTAAAGAGAAGGAAAATATGCAAAAGAGAACCAAAACATGAACTAAGTGCAAGCCTAAATGATGTAAATGCATGAGATATCAACACCCCTACACTTGCCTTTTGCTTGTCCTCAAGCAAACAATAACAAATGAGAGAATGAAGTTTGAAAGTGGGAGCTCAAAACTAAAGATGTCAATGGAAAAACTGATTCAATGCCCAAGTTATAGGTTCTAAGATACATAGAGATTGTTCAACTTTAAAAACTTTAGCCATATCTATCATAGCAAACAATTAACTCTAGCTTAGCGTACACAAGCATTCAAATCAACCAACTCTTTAACATGCATTAATCAGTAACCAATGGATCATGCTTGTGCAAATCAACAGAGAACATTTGGTCAAGGGACATGGTTATAAGATGAAAATGATCTCATTCAAGCACATGGTTCATAAACATAAGAGATCACTCAATGAAATTGATTCCATCTTAGGCAAAATGCTAAAGGTAAAAGCACACTTATGCCTGCAAATCAAAGCTCCCTTCTACCCTTTTACCCAAAGATGAATCCTATAAACTTCTAAACCCCAAAGTGAGCCCCTGAGTCTACCCTTTTCCTAAGCTCTACCCTTTCTCCTTCTTCATGGCTGGGGAAACTTCTTCTTTTTGCTTGTGTGGCTGCTTCTTTTTATTTTGGGACTTGATCCTTTCTGTTGAATTGGCGCCATTTTTCACCTTTGGTGGATTGCCTTGGGTCTGATTTTCTTCTTTTTATTGACCCCTTCAAAGTTTTGTTGTTGGCGCCTTCCTTCATTGAACACTTAGAGCTTTTTCTTCCCTTTACTTAACCACAATGCTAACTGTTTTTACATACTACCATACCATACTTTTCCTTCTTCTTTTAAAGCATATAAACATGAAGTTCAAACCACTTAACTCTACCCTTTTATCCCAAAAGTCCTAACCTAGAATCAAGCTCAAAATGCAAGCTGATATCTACAAGAGAGCTTATCATTGCCAGCCTTATTCCTAACACCTTTTGCCAAGATAAAATTTGAAAATGATATGCAAAGGCTTCACAACTCTCACAATAGTGTTTAGGTTCAGAAAGAAGGATTGGTTTAGGGTGTGGTTAACTGTCCCATGATAATGAGGATCAGCTACTTGGATTAACAAGAGTGGTAAGAAGGGAAGAATATAATCCAAGTATGTATATGGGTAGCCATGAAATCACTCTCAATGCACAAACAAGATAATTCAAAGTCAGGATTATGGTTCTAATAAGATAGAGTTGGAATCTGATCAAAGCAAGCTTCAGTATAAGATAAGAATATCAATGAAAGTAGTCAAGATATGGTTCAGCCTTAACTTCAAACTCACTACAATGCAATCAAACAACAGATAACCAAGTCATTGAAAACAATTCAAATATTAACATCTTGACAAGTGTTTATCATATACTCCCTATGCAAATGTATGCAAACCTATATGAAATGCATCTATACTCAATCTTATTTACGCAAATACAACTAAATGATCTTTTTGGGTTCCAAAAATTTAGAAAATTATGGGTTTTTGGTGCATATAGATGAATGCATGAATGTATGAGACTCAAGTATGTAAAAGAGAAAATAAGAAAACAAAACACAAAGTCAAATGCAATGCCCTCCCCCACCCTTGAATTACATAGTCCCTTGTGTAATAGAAGCTTGAAAGAGGGTAATAAAGGGTACTCAAAAGTATTCAGAAGCAAAAGAGTGGGGTTGTGTACCTTAGAGGGAGTTTTGGCCTACTGGAAAGGTGTATCGGTCTCACCCAGACCGATAGGCTGACCGATAGCTTCCTGCTAAATCCTATCGGTCACAGTCTTGACCGATAGAGTGACCGGAATGCATCCGATGCATTCCTATCAGTCACTCCTTGACCGATAGCATGTCCGATAGGATCTTCACTTTGCACTCCCTTTCCCCTATCGGTCATAACTGACCAATAGGTTGACCGATGCTTCTCTAGCTCCATAACCATCGGTCACTTCAAGATTGATAGGGTGGCCGATATCTGGCCTTGACCGATACAGTGACCGATAGTAGCCAAGATGCATCCTTTCTTGTTTCCCAAACTTATAACAACTTCCCTTAAACAACACTTGCTCCTATAATTGAAAGAAAAAACACAAAGACAAACATAAAATGCAATAATATGTACAAGGATAACAAGGGAATACCTCCCAAGTGTGCTTGTTTTAAGTCCTTATCTTGACTTTCCTTGGTTGATCACTCTTGTGGAGGGTCCTCAAGACTGATGTCTACATCATCTCCAAGGGACTCACTTGCCATGTATTGCTTCAATCTATGCCCATTCACTCTGAAGCTTTCTCCATCCTTGCCAAACAAAGTCACAGCTCCTTATGGTAACACTTCCTTGATCTTGAATGGTCCTGACCATCTTGACTTCAGCTTTCCAGGAAACAGCTTCAGCCTTGAGTTAAACAACAACACTTGATCTCATGCTTTGAAGTCCTTGGGTCTGATCCTATTTTCATGGAAAGCTTTTGTTCTCTCTTTATAGATCCTAGAACTCTCAAAGACTTCAAGATATTTTTCTTCTAGCTCATGTAGGTTTATGAGTCTCTTCTCCTGATGTCAAAATTCAGAAGCTTTGTTGCCCAAAAGGCTTTATACTCCAGCTCAACAGGTATATGACAGGACTTGCCATAGAGGAGTGAGAAGGGACTTTTACCAATTAGTGTTTTAAAGGCTATCCTGTAAGCCCACAAAGCATCATCAAGCATATTTGACCTGTCCTTTCTTGTAACACCAACCGTCTTCTCTAAAATAGCTTTGATCTCCCTGTTAGACACCTCTACTTGACCACTTGTTTGAGGATGGTAAGGACTGATAACCTTGTGCTTAACACCATTCTTCTTCAGCAAACTCTCTTAATGAATTGACTCCCACCATCACTGATCACACACTGATGTTATTGCATATTACATACATTTTGCATACTCATTAGTTAGCTTTTCATGCATTTGTATCACGTTTTAGGTTAGATTGCATCACTTAGAGTCCTAGAGCATTCTTGCACCAGCATATGCATGTTCCTTGCATTTTTGCATAACATTTAGGTTGTTTCTGGCTGCTTTGGAGTCGTGGAGGTTCGTGGACATGTTGAAGCTGTTGTAGCAGTTCGTGGAAGCTCGGATATTTGCTAAGGATCAGAGATCGAGGAGCAGATCGAGCATGGCCGGTCGATCTAGGATGTGATCGACCAGAAGATCGAGAAGACCAGGCGATCCAAGGAGAATGATCGAGACGAGGATCGAGTGAAGCAGTCGATCAAACAGTACAGACGTAAATGACGCCATGCAGAGCGAGAGCCAGATCGAGTACACCACTCGATCCAACTAAAGATCGATATCGAGATCGGATGCAACTCTCGATCCGCCGAAGATGATCGAGACCCAGATAGAGCTGAAGACACGATGTTCGGAGATGATCGAGAGAACCGCTCGATCCCGGAGTCGATCTCTGTCCTTTCAACCACTTTTGGTCGCTAGCGAGGGGGGGACCATCAGCTTGTTTTGGCCATTTTGGGAAGGCGGCGACGTCCTTTTCACACACATTTTTTCCATCCTTATCTTTTTATGTTTTCTCTCTGGTTTTGAGAGAAGGACACCATTGTCGAACTTTGAGTTTTCTTAAGCTTTGTAATCGAATCGTTTTCATCTTAATCTAGTTTTCTTTTCATGTTCATCGTTTCCTTTTCCATGCTTTGCTTGAGTTACCTTTTTGTGTAGTGAGTAGTTTACTTAGGTTCGGGGTTGAGAGGATTAAGGGGTCTAAAAGGGTTTCGATCTTGAGGTTTTCTAAGCGTTTTAATGGCTATCTCTTCTAGGGTGTTGAGCTCTCAATGCTTGAAGACTCTCACGCCAAGATCACACCCTAGATCAATGTTCAGCTTCATGATTCGAGAGGTTCCTTACCTTGACAGTATTCAGGGACCTCGGAAGATCACACCCTAGAGACTAGTTACCCCTTCCCAAAAGCCATGGAAATTTGGGGGACTAGTTAAGCCACTCATTTGAAATCTGTTTTCCATGCCCTTCGACCTCTCTTTCCACCAAAAGCCATGGGTTTGGAGGAGAGGATGAAGGAGTGATCTATACCGAAAGCCACAGATAGATCTTGCTTAGTTTTCAAGGCTTAGAGATCCTCACAAAGTGAGTCGATTTAAAGTTTTCAACCCAAGGTCGAACCTTTGAACCCCTAACCATGAATCTCAACCTTAAGCCCTCTCTTTTAGCATCTTTACATCTTCTCTCGTCTTTCGCTTGATCTTTGATAGCATCCTGGTCGTTAGTTTTTCTGTTCTTGCATTTTTAGACGAGATCGATTGTTATTGCTCGATCTAGTGGTCGATCTCATGGTCGATCCACTAGTCGAATTTTAGTAATTCGAAGCTTTGTCCTTTAATTATTCTGTTTGTTCCTCATGGTAGTTTGATCATTCCTAGTAATTTTAAAATAGTTTGCATTCCATTTAGTTACCGCATCTAGTTTTTAGGGATTTTATCAAAACTTACCTTGTTTCGCTTAGATTTGCATTAGTCCTTGTATTCTCTTTGCATTTTCTATCATCCCAGGTATGGATTGACTCTCTCTTGCATGCTGTACTACAAACTGTCTTGCATTTGAGTTTGATAACCTCATTGCATTCTCACCCTTGCAAACAAAGTGTCTATAAAATGGCGCCGTTCCCATCTTAGGATTGTTTAGAGAACATAGAGATTTGGGACTTAGCAAAGACTAAGTCTTTACCTTGTTCAAGTTACTAATCATTCTACTCTCAAACGTGTGTTCTCAGGTATATGAATCTTCGTTCACGGGGAGATAACAATCTACTTCCACGTTTGGACAATATTCATCAGCTTGGTCATTCACGGCAAAGAAGAGTCAGAGAACAAGCCAGAACCTTTGAGGAGATTGTTCAGCACGGTTTGGTTGACTTTGAAGCTATGGCTGAACACGAGCATCCAGAGGGACCTCCTCCAGCTCACGGGGCAGTGGGAAGGGGCAATGGAAACCCCCAACACGCGGCTAGACCCCCAAGGATCATAGGAGCCGGAGATGCTCCTAATACTCATCACAATAGGTTTGGGATCACTCCTCCTCCTGTACAGAACAACAACTTCGAGATCAAGCCAGGTTTCATCTCCATGGTGCAAAACAACAAGTTCCACGGCTTAGCAATGGAAGATCCCTTGGAGCACCTTGACAACTTCGAGCAAGTATGTGGGATGCTCAAGATCAATGGCATATCCGAAGATGCTTTCAAGCTGCGTCTCTTTCCCTTTTCACTCAGAGACAAGGCTAGGCATTGGGAGAAGACCCTCCCACAAAGCACCATCACCTCATGGGCCGAGTGTAAGAAGACCTTTTTCTCAAAGTTCTTCTCTAGCACCAGGACAGCACGGTTGAGAAGCGAAATCAGCGGCTTCACTCAACGAAATAATGAGACATTCAACGAGGCAATGGAGCGTTTCAAAGACTACACGATCCAATGTCCACATCACGGTTTCAGCGAGGAGACACTACTCAGTACCATATACCGTGGAGCTTCACCGAAGATCAGGTTGTTGCTTGACACAGCTAGCAAAGGGAACTTCCTTGGTCAGGAGGTAGAGGAGGGTATAGAGCTGATAGAAAACTTGGCATTGAGTGATGGCAACTACGCTGAGGACTATGACCGTGCACCGAGAGGATCAGAGCTAGAGTCTCACAAAAAGGAGCTGAAATCTTTGCATGAGTAGTGATATATCATGGTTTTTATGGTTTTTAACCATGATATAAGTCCTTTTTATTGAGTCTTTTTGGTCTTTTTAGAGTCTTAGAAGAGTTTTTGCAGGTTATAGCATGTCTGGAGCATAATTGGAGATTTTGGAACCTTTTGGAGCATTCTGGATTGAAGCCACGAAGTACCAAGCTCGAAGCATAAAGTATCACATATGGTGACGCTCGTCACCACCTTTGGTGACGCTCGTCACCCATCAAGGAAGGAGTGTGGCTGTTTTATTAAAAGTATGAAGAAGATTTGCAGAATTGGCCCATAGGTTCTTTTATTTACATGAAGACCCCAGATCGTGGTTAGCCTCTATTTATTAGGTTTTTCAGCCATTGTTGGCTATGTTCTTAGTTTTTGAGAATTCAGAGAGCTGAGAGAGAGATTATTCAGAGCTTTTTGGGGAGACAAATCCTGTACTCTTTTGAGAAGATTTCGAACCCCCTTTATTTCTTACTCTTTCTCTTAATACAATTTTATTCAGTTATGTTTTGTGATCTCATAATCATGTCTGAGTAATCTGCTAGTTAAGTTAGGGTTTTTCAAAGGTTGATGAAAAGAGTGTAGAGTCGCTATCTGTTAGGAATATCTCATGGTTTTTCATCTAAACTTTCTTTAAAATCGAATTTCTGAGACACATCATCTAGGAATCCGAAAATCATAGGTTGTTAAATATATGTGAGAGCATTATTCATAACCTGAACTAGTTTTTGATGAGCAAAGCAACTTAGTGCAAAGAGATTTGGCTTAGGAGTTTTGTAAACAATTGAATCTGATCAATCCTGCATGTTTAGGTTGTTAGGGTTTGCAAAGAGATTTGAAACTCTGTGATTTAGGCATAGATAACTTTTGCAATGAGAATTGATTAGTTATACATCAGTGATTCATGTTTAAAACGGTTCTTAATCATTCCTGATTTCCTGCATCATACATTCTTGGATTCAACCTGCGAACTACCCTGACTTAGCACTTTTAGTCTTCCTGAACTTACATCATCTCACACAATCGTTTGCTTACTTTCATTCATTCATTCGCATCACATACATCATATTTTGCTTAACTTAATCCGAATCTTCATTCGATAGTGTAGTCTGCATTACTCTCTTGGGATTTCGATACCCCTTGTACTACAACTGCTTTTGTTGTGCACTTGCAGTAGTTTTATTTGAGTAAAACCTGACCCTATCAAGTTTTTGGCGCTGTTGCCGGGGAGTAATAGCTACCTATCGATTTTTAGTATTAGGATTTTGTCTAAGTTTTTATTTGTATACTGACTTTCAGCTACTTTTCTTTGTTCCTGTTTCAGGTGTACGCCTAATCGCAGAACCAGAAGCAACAAAGAGAAGGAGCTTGTGACTTTGAGCATAGACGAGCTTGCTAGGTTGGAGAGAACTAACAGGATAGCTAAGAAGCAATCTACAATGGTCGCTCCACTTATCTTGGTTGAAGATGCAGAAGGTCACTTAGTTGACAAGGAAGGAAATAGGAGGAACGAAGAGGGGCAGAGAATTGATCAAGAGGGGAATGTCATTTTTGAACAGCAGGTTCAGCAAGTGGCTGAGAACGTGGGAGTCCCTGCTGCTGTCAACAACGCTGCTGGGCGTTTTGTTCAGAGGAATCTAGGTGACTACAACAGACCTGATCAGTTCTATGCCAACAGAGCTGCAATCCGACCTCCTGCCTTCCAGAGGAACGATTTTGAGGTTAAACCTGTCTACTATCAGCTGGTTGGCCAGCACCCCTTCCATGGTTTACCTCATGAGCATCCTATGGATCACATAGAGAGATTTGAGGACTTGGCTTCCAGTGTCAAAGCTAATGGGGTTAGCAATGACTTTCTGTTCTGCAAGCTTTTTCCTTACTCTCTTGAAGGAGAAGCTGCATATTGGCTGAAGCAACTGGAACCTGCTTCATTGACTACTTGGAAAGACACCAAGAATTCCTTTTTGAACAACTTCTATGATGATGCAAGATCAGAGGACATGAGGACGAAAATTGCATCATTTACACAAGGCCCTACTGAAGCTTTCAAGGCCTCTTGGATCAGGTTCAAGTCTTATCAAAGGGACTGTCCTCATCATGGTTTCAGTCAGGTGCAATTACTTGGGATTTTCTTCAGAGGCATTGACTGAAAATATCAGATGGCGCTGGATGCAGCAAGTGCAGGAAACTTCAACACCAACAGACCAGAAGAGGCGATCAGACTGATTGAGAACTTGGTCTGCAGCAACAGCACTAAAAATGCAGACTTTCAGAGAATGAAACAAGCTGGTGTAGCTGATGGAAATCAGATTGCTGAAGTTAAGGCTAAGTTGGATGATATGCACAGCCTTTTGGTGGGGAAGAAGTCGGTTCACTTTGCTGCAGAAGTGGAAACTTGCGAAGCTCCAGAGGAAGTTGAGCAGGAGGATGTAAATTTCATCAATTCTGGTGGTTTTCAGGGACAAAGGTATGGGAATCAGCAGTGGAATAGAGGATACAGCAACAATAATCAAAAGAACGCCCTTACAGGAGGACAGAGCACGCCTGGTTTCACTCCTAGACCCCCATTCCAGAAGACAGAGTATCAGAAGCCATTCCAGAACAGTGGAAATTACAGAAACTATGGTTCTTCTTCCTATCAAGCAGCACCTCCACAAGGGAATAAAATGGAAGCAATGTTCGAACAGATCTTGGAAGGACAACTGAAGCTTACAGTGGACTTTAATGGCAAGATAGATTCGCTCTATCAGGATTTGAATGGAAAAATTGAGAGTCTGAACTCTCATATGAAGAAGCTTGATGTTCAAGTTGCCCAAACAGCAGGAGCTGTTCAGAGGCAAGAAGGATTTCTTCCAGGAAGAACTGATGCTAATCCCAAACACCATGTGAATGCCATCACATTGAGGAGTGGAAAGAACCTGCAACCAGTGTTGCAGAAGGATTTAACATCAAGGAATTTCGTGGGTATGGAAGAGTATGAAGATGAAGAAATATTTGCTGAAGAACCACGGGTGTCGCTCGTCACCCATCGAGCACAACCCCGATCCCGACTCTTCACAAATTGGTGACGACCGTCACCAGATGGGTGACGCTCATCACCCATATCCAGTGATCAATCCTGACTCTTCCAAATTGGGTGACGCTCGCAACCATTCCAGTGACGCTCGTCACCAGACACCACATGCTGCAGTTTCGCCTAAGACTTCAGATAATGCTAAGGAGACCGTGTATAAACCCAAGATACCCTATCCTAAGCATCCTAAGAAGTCTAAGCAAGAGCTTGAAGATGCAAGATGCAAGGCTATCATGGAAAAGTTGGTGATAGAGATCCCATTAATAGATGCTGTAAGGATCACTCCTGTTATAAGGAGGTATGTGAAGAGGATGGTGACCAATAACTTGAGTCTTGAGGTTGGAGCTATGATGATCAACGAGCAGGTCAGTGCAGTGATTCAGAACAGAGTTCCAGAGAAGCTTTCAGACCCAAGAAGTTTTGTTTTCGACTGCACTATCTTCCATGACAAGTTTGAGATGTCATTGTGTGATCTTGGTTCTAGTGTGAACCTTATGCCTCATTCTGTTGCCAAGAGTTTGGGGATGACCGATTTTAAGGCTACAAGGATATCTCTTGTCCTAGCTGATAGATCAGTCAGAGTTCCTGAAGGAGTGATAGAGGATGTTCCTATCAAAATAGGAGATTGTATGATTCCTACTGATTTTATGGTTCTAGAGTATGGAGAAGAACCCAAAGACCCCTTGATTCTTGGCAGACCCTTCTTAGCTGCTGCAGGAGCTATTATTGACGTCAGGAAGGGTAGAATAGAGCTGAATGTTGGCGATTTAGTCATGAAATTCAAAATGGACAAGCTGATGAAGAGGCCAATCATAGATGGACAGACTTTTTATGTGGATGTTCTCACAAACATTGCTGATCAGATCTTCCATGAGATGAGTTCAGAGGATCCCTTGGAAAGGGCGTTGACCACTTCTACAGCTGAGTATGAGCATTTAGATGCTGCTGCATCAGGCTACACAAAGATGATGGATGCTACTGCACAAATGATGCAACTGGTTGCACAGGATGAGTTTGTCTCCACATCTGCGAAAGCTGCCATAATGGGTGATTGGTCTGCAGCAAAAGCACCAAAAGTTGAGCTTAAACAGCTCCCTGCAGGGTTAAGGTACACATTTCTGGGAGAAAACTCCACCTATCCTGTTATTGTTAATGCTTCATTGAACAATGCAGAGCTCACCCTTTTGCTAAGTAAGCTGCAAAAATTTCGCAAAGCTCTTGGCTATTCTCTTGATGACATTTCAGGTATCTCCCCAGACTTGGGCATGCATAGGATACACTTGGAGGATGAGTCGAAATCATCAGTTGAGCACCAGAGGAGGCTGAATCCGAATTTGCAGGATGTGGTCAAGAAAGAGATCATGAAGTTGTTGTGATAAGCTATCTTTCAAGCAGGGTTTATGCTGCAGAGAAGTTATCAAAACTCTAATGCATGCAATGTTGTAGTAAGGCAAGCAGGAGAGTGTCAATCCACTTCTAGGAGGCAGAGAATGCACAGAGAATGCAAGATCCTAAGCAAATCTAAGCAAAATGGGACAGTTTATGGGAAAATATCAAAGAACTAGATGCAGCAACCTAAACAGAGTGAAACCTATTTTAAAAATACTAGAAAGACAGAAACTACCACGAGAAACAAACAGATTAATTAAAGGAAAGAGCTTCGAATTGTTAAAAATCGACTAGTGGATCGACCACAAGATCGACCACTAGATCGAGCAGTAACGATCGATCTCGTCTAAAACCGTAAGAACAACAAATCTAATGACCAGGATGCTATCAGGTAACAAGCGAAAGATGAAAATAGACTTAGAGATTCTAAAAGAAAGGGCCTAGGGGGTAGATTCATGTAAAGGGTTTCAAAGGATTGATCTTGGGTTTGAAACTTTGGATCGACTCACTTGGTGAGGATCTCTAAGCCTTGAAAACAAAACAAGATCTATCCGTGGCTTTCGGTATAGATCACTCTTTCATCCTCTCCTCCAAACCCATGGTTTTTGGTGGAAAGAGAGGTCGAAAGGCAAGGAAAACAGATTTCAAGTAGATGGCTTAACTAGTCCCCCAAACTTCCATGGCTTTTGGGAAGGGGTAACTAGTCTCTAAGGTGTGATCTTCCGAGGTTCCTGGATCCTGTCAAGGTAAGGAACCTCTCGGATCATGAAGCTCTTGGCGTGAGAGTCTTCAAGCATTAAGCTTTCAACACCTTAGAAGAGATAGCCTTAAAAACGTTTAGAAAACAAACCAAGATCGAACCCTTTCTACCCCTTAATCCTCTCAACCCCGAACCCAAAGTAACTACTCGCTACACATAGAGTAAATCAAGCAAAGCAGAAGAAATACGATGATGAACATGAAAGGAAACTAGATTAAACGGTAAAGATTCGAATACAAAAGCTTCAAAAGAAAACTGTTTCAACAATGGTGTTCTTCGCTAAACGGGAGAAAAAACATGAAAGAAAAGATAAGAATCTAAAAGTTATCGAAAAAGCATCTCGCCGCCTTGCCTAAAATGCCCAAACAATCCAATGGTCCCCCCTTCGCTAACAGCCCAAAACGGTTGAAAGGACAGAAATCGACCACTGGATCGAGTGGTTCTCTCGATCACATCTGGGCATCGTGTCTTCGGCTCGATCCGGGCCTCGATCTTCTTCGGTGAATCGAGTGTTGCATCCGATCTCGGTATCGATCTTCGGGTGGATCGAGTGGTGTACTCGATCTGGCTCTCGCTCTGCATGGCGTCATTTACGTCCGTACCGATTGATCGATTGCTTCACTCGATCTCCGTCTCGATCATTCTCCTTGGATCGCCTAGTTGGCTCGATCTTCTGGTCGATCAACTCCTGGATCGACCGACCATGCTTGATCTGCTGCTTGATCACTGGTCCTTAGCATATTTCCGAGCTCCCACGAACTGCTACATCAGCCTCCACACGCCCACGAACCTCCATGACTCCAAAGCAACCAGAAACAAGCTGAATGTGATGCAAAATGCAAGGAAAATGCATATGCTGATGCAAGAATGCTCTAGGACCCTAAGTGATGCAATCTAACCTAAAACATGATACAAATGCATGAAAAACTAACTAATGAGTATGCAAAGTGTATGCAATATGCAATGACATCAACTCCCCCAAACTTACTTCTTGCTTGCCCTTAAGCAACAAAAAAGCAAGTAAGTAAGAGAGGTTTTTAGAAAAATCAAAGGGGTTTTAAACTTTTTGCAAATGTGCCTTTCAAATGGATCATCACAATGTCCTAGTTAACAGTTCTAAAATGCTATGCTTACTCTCATACTCCAAAGAACTTAGCCATACTCATCACACTAAGAAATTCAAATCATGACTCTCCTATTCCTAACAATCAAAGAAACTCATCCTTTAACATTCATTAATATTCGAACCATGAATCAAACTTATGCACTTTAAAGCAAAACACATTTGGCTAAGGGTTATGGTTATGAGCATAAAATGATCTCATTTGAAAAGGGTTTATAATTAGACAAGGGTTTCTCTCAAAAATGGTTTGAACTTATGCATAATGCTAAAGGTAAAGACAATTTATGCATACATGATTAGATTCTCATCTACCCATGTAAACCATCAAATGATCCTATACCCCTCTCATTTAAGAAATTTAATCCTCACTCACCACTTAAGAGTCTACCCTTTTTCTCACACTTAGCAATCCCCAATTCAAAATAAAGACATTTTTAAACTTTTTAGGCTAGTGAAAAGGTTTTGAAAAATATTTTTGCTCTTAGAAATTTCTTATTAGTAGCTCTCTTATTATTATTTTCTTACTTTTCTTTTTTTTTTTTTATTTGGCACTTAGGCTCTTTTTATTTCTTTTTATTTTTCTCTTTTTTTTTATTTTTTTTAACATGAGAGAGCTACTTTCTGAAATTAGAGCATAGTTTATTTTAAAACCTTTCACTTAAAACCTCATTTCTTTCCTTAAAACACAAACTCTTTGAAACCGAAACAATTAGACAAGAAAGCAACCCCAATGATCCCCCAAACTTATCATAAACCAACACCTAGCTTTAAAATGCAAAGCTAGCAATCAATATGAAAACCAAATCATGTCGCCTAAACCTAACACTTTATGCCAAGTTCAAACCAAAAGTAAGGCCTCACAAAGATGTCACACAAGAACATTTGGCTTCAAAGGAGGGTAAGGTTCAAGGAGGGAGTTCTACTTAAGCTCACAAAGAGTGGTAAAAAGGAAGAAGAGAGCCTAAATATTTTAAAACCATGTGTTCATTTTCAAATGCATAAGAATGATAATTAGAGTTTCAAATTAAGGTTTTCACTTAGTAGGATGAGTTCCAAATCATGAGAGTTCAATTCAAGCCACGAAAATCCTAACTAGTGATCCAAGCATGGTTAGAACTTACTTTCAAAGCATAAACAAAGCATTAGAGAACTACCAACTAGGGCATTGAAATGATTCATAAGTAAAAACACCTTTTTAAGAAATTATAACCCCTTATACAAAATGCAAACAACTTAGGTGATATGAGAAACTCTAGACTCAATCCTAACATGTTTTTAAAAAGATGAATGCAACTACATGAATCTTTGAAAATTTTTTTAAAAATTTTACCAATTTTTCATGATCTAAGACTCAAGGATGCAAAAAGGAAAATAAGATCAAAGAACACAAGATTAAATCACACAAGTACTCCCCCAAACTTGCTTGACACCGTCCTGGTGGCAAACTCATCCGAAGGAGCATCAAAACACAATGCAAGAAACAAATATGAGCGGTTATATACAATGGAAGAAGGTTGTTTACCTCTGGTCTAGGCTCGGCTGGAACTTGAGGATGTTCCGGAGGAGCTAGAGATCGTTGCTTTGCCTTTGTCAGCTGGTTCTTGTTGAGAATGGCGCGCCGGCTGAATGTTGTCTCCTTGGGTCTCGCGGATGACAATCCCTCCGGTTTAGAGCCTTCTCTTTTCGGGTTGTTGTATCTCTTGGCTAGCAGCTGGCTTAGGCTGGCCTCCCTGAAGTGCTTTAACTTTCTTCCCAAGCTTCTTCAGCATCTTCCCTTGCCACTTGTTAATCTTCCTTTGCATCTCTACCATCGATACTAGGAACTTCTCGGTTTTCGTCCTTGGTTCAAAGTCCAGCTTGGGAAGTGTGTAAGCCTCGGGTATCTCATCTTCCGTGCCTGGAGACTCTGACCTTTGACGTGGGGCAATGGCTGAAGCAGGCGGTCCTCCTAAAGGGACAAAGCATTCTTCCTCCGTGGGTAAGAACTCGATGTTCCCAACACCAAGCAGCTCGGTTTCATCTCTGTTGGGGAGGATGCACACTCTCTTCTTGTCTTCGTCATCTATGAAGAGGTAAGCATAGAACCCTTCTGCTGGCGTGCGTCCCAAGCTATTAGTGCTCCTCATGTATGCTTCATCCATGAAAGCTCTGTTTGGAACGTGAGCAAAGTCATGGATGGGCACACCGGCTTGCACGAACAAAGGAGTAAAGAAACCGCCAATGTAGGAGGAGGTTGCCTTGCACCGTAAGGCATAAGCCTTGTACTTCACCAGAGAAGCCGCGAGCACACAGCCGTAGTTCACCTCATCGCCGAGTTCATCTTCTATGGGTTCTTCATTCGCATCCGGATCAGACACCAAGTGCTTCACACCTTGGAAGAGGAAGCACATCTCCGTCTTCGTGACAGTAGGAGCAACAGACCTTCCACTGAATGTATTGGCAATCAGCTTCAGAGTATACCTCAGCACCGGACTCCTAACTCGCTTGATCTTGGCGGTGTTGGCTTTGTAGTCTTCATTGCTGATCAGGTCCCAAAACTCATCGGCTTTCTTGAAGGCTGGGAACTCGACCTTGTGTGCATCAGCGTTGAGACCGTAGGCTTGGCATAGCTCAGGGATGGAGAGCGTGTAAGCTTGACGGCCAACTTTGAAGAAGAGGCGGCCTTGGGAAGGGACGGGTGCACTATGATTCTCATACCGGAACTCCAAGGTGGCTATTAAGTCTATTGTCACTTCAGGAATGGTTGGGCAATCCATCCGTGACAAACACCTCTAGCCAATGTTCTTGAGGAGTTGATCGAAGTCCCCAAGAATCCCGAGCCTAGACAAAAGCTCTCGATCAGCAAACTTTGTGGGTTTAAACCGGAGCCTCTCCAATCGCTTCTTATCCCTCTTTTCATCTTTGCTCCACCTGACCCTCTCTTGAGCAACCACTTCTTGTCCTTCTCCTTCTTGTGCTTGCTCTTCTCTGGTTCTCTTTGGTGCCATTGTTCCTGAAACAAGATTCTAAGGATATTGATAAGTAAGAGGCGATTTGATGAGAATGAGAGAAGAGAAGGAAACAATTTATAATAACTACCCTAGAATTTTGGGGAATAAATAAAAATCATAGCTAAATAAAAGGAAATCAAATCTTTAGATTCTGAAAAATCTTGAATTATTCCAATTAGTTAGCTAGTTTTAAAAATTCAAAACCAATCCTATATTCTAAAACAAGATCTTGCGGATTTAAAGGAGATTTTCTTAAAATAAAATCATTAAATTTGAAAATACCTTTGCAAGAGGTTTAGAATATCTTTTGCTAGCTCTTAAAAAGTAAGACTCTCACTCTCTTTATTTAAAAATCTCGAGCAAAACAGAAATGAGAGGGTGAGAGGATGATTGAAACATTTAAAGACTTAGCAAAACCAAAACAAAGGGTGGTCAAAGTGGTTTCTGACAAAGTCTTGGTCAAGACACATCTTTCATGGTCAAAGATGCTTGCCTTGACCAAGTTTTGAATTTAAAAATTGGAGGGAAAGGAGTAAAGGAGGGAAAGAAAATTGTTACCTCGGCATGAGATCGAGTCCATTTGGTCGATCTAGGACTCGATCTCATGCCCAAAATGGCTTAGATCGAGAGGGTTACTCGATTTGAGACTCGATTCATAGTGAATCGAGTCCTGGATCGATTGGCTTTCTCAATCATTGAGATGTTGGCTCCTCGGCTAAGTCCTTGTGATCGAGCTATGTCCTCGATTTAGGGGTCGATTTAGCATAGATCGAGTGGTGGATCGAGTCGAGTGATCGATCAGTTTTTCACATATTTTCCCGAGAGAAATTAGATCGGTCGATCCGATTTGGATCGATCGATCCGATTTGGATCGATCGATCCTTTTTCATCAAGGTCGATCTTGTCACTCGATCTCGTCTAGATCGACTGGCTCCTCTCGATTCACTGACTCGATCTAGCAAAGATCGAGCCAGGATCAGTCGATCTAGCACTCGATCTCTAGCCTTATTCTAACCCCTATTGCCTTTTTAAGACCTCAAAGTCAAGGCTTAGACTCCTTATACCTGTTCCTACACACTTGCAAAATAAAAACATAAAACTGAAAGGGAAATAAAGCAGAAGTATATACAAGATAATCATGGGAATGCCTTCCAAGTGCGCTTTCTTTAACGTCTTTAGCTAGACCTTACTTGGTCTAAGCGGATGATGGGTCTTGGAGAAGCACCGAGGTACTCTCCTTGTCAAAGCTGTCTGCCAAGTAGGGCTTGACTCTGTGTCCGTTGACGGTGAAGGCACTGCCACTTTTTCCCATCAGAGTAACAGCTCCATACGGCAAGACCTCTTGAATCACGAACGGTCCGCTCCACCTTGATTTCAGCTTGCTCGGGAAGAGCTTGAGCCTCGAGTTGTACAGCAACACCAGTCCTCCTTCCTTAAGCTCCTTGGCGACCAGCTTCTTGTCATGAGCTTCCTTAGTCTGCTCCTTGTATATCCGGGAGCTCTCATAAGCATTCAGCCTCAACTCGTCCAGTTCGTGTAGCTGAATAAGGCGCCTCTCCTGAGCCGTCTTGAGATCAAAGTTCAGCCTCTTTACAGCCCACAACGCGCGGTGTTCCAGCTCAACCGGGAGGTGACAGTCCTTGCCATAGAGTAGAGTGAAAGGAGTTGTACCAATCGGCGTCTTGAAGGCGGTACGGTAGGCCCAAAGAGCATCGTCCAGCTTCACTGACCAATCCTTCCTTGTTGCTCCGACGGTCTTCTCTAGGATAGCCTTGATTTGCCTATTGGAGACCTCCACTTGACCGCTTGTTTGAGGGTGATATGGTGTAGCCACCTTGTGCTTAACCCCATACTTTCTCAAGAGGCTCTCAAAGACCTTGTTTATAAAGTGGCCTCCTCCATCACTTATAACAACCTTGGGTACCCTAAACCTTGGGAAGATGATACTCTTGAACAACTTGATTACCACCTTAGAGTCATTTGTAGGGGAAGCAACAGCCTCAACCCATTTGGAGACATAATCCACAACTACTAAGATGTATTTGTTGCCATATGAAGAGGGAAAAGGCCCCATGAAGTCAATCCCCCATGGATCGAACACGTCAACCTCGAAGATAGGAACTTGAGGCATTTCGTTCCTCTTGGTTATATTCCCTGCTCGCTGACATGCCTCACAGCTCTTCACAAACTCGTGTGCATCATTAAAAATGGAGGGCCACCAGAAACCGGCTTGCAACACCTTCGTGGCAGTCTTGAATGAGGCGAAGTGTCCTCCGTAGGAAGAGCCATGGCAATGATAGAGAATGTCCCTGGCTTCTTCCTTTGTAACACATCTCCGGTACAAGCTGTCTACTCCTCTTTTGTATAGGTAAGGCTCGTCCCAAAAGTAGTCACTAGCCTCCCTCATAAACCGCTTCTTGTGATAGCTGTTGAGATGTGTTGGCTCCTCACCACACGCTAGATAGTTCACCACATCAGCATACCACGGTAGATCTTCCTCCTTAAAACTCAACACCTCCTCAAACCTTCCTTCTAGCTTCCCACAAACAGCAGTAGTAATCGCCATAAGCTGCTCTTCTGGAAGAAAGTCATCTAAAGGGAGAGACTCGTTGATCCTTAGCCTTGAGAGGTGGTCAGCAACTCTATTTTCTATCCCTTTCTTGTCTTTAATCTCCATGTCAAACTCCTGGAGTAACAGAATCCATCTTAAGAGCCGAGGCTTAGTGTCTTTCTTCGAGTAGATGTATCGTAGGGCAGCGTGATCCGTGTATACAATAGCCTTGGAACCAACGAGATATGATCTGAACTTCTCAAAGGCAAAGACTACTGCAAGCAGCTCCTTCTCCGTAGTGGTGTATCGTGATTGCGTGTCATCCAAGGTCCTTGAAGCATAATAGATCACATGTAGCTTCTTGTCTTTCTTCTGACCAAGGACGGCTCCTACGGCGTAGTCACTAGCATCACACATGATCTCAAAGTGAAGAGACCAGTCTGGTGCTTGGACTATAGGGGCTGATGTAAGGGCTTCCTTGATGGTCACGAAAGCTTTCAAACACTCTTCATCGAATACAAATTCAGCTTCCTTGCACAACAGCCGTATAAGAGGGCGTGCAATCTTGGAGAAATCCTTGATGAAACGCCTGTAGAACCCTGCATGCCCCAAGAAGCTTCTGATCCCTTTAACATTAACCGGCGGCTCTAGACCCATCATGACCTCCACCTTAGCTTGATCAACCTCAATACCCTTCTCTGAAATCTTGTGACCGAGCACTATCCCTTCCTTGACCATGAAGTGGCATTTCTCCCAGTTCAGCACCAGGTTTGTCTCTTCACAACGTTTAAGTACCCTGCAAAGATTCAACAAACAAGCAGGAAAGGACGCACCATACACAGAGAAATCATCCATGAATACCTCTACCATCTCCTCTATAAGATCAGAGAAGATAGACATCATACACCGCTGAGAGGTAGCCGGTGCATTACATAATCCAAACGGCATCCTTCGATATGCAATGGTACCGTAGGGACATGTGAAAGTCGTCTTCTCCTGATCGTTTGAGTGGATAGGAATTTGAAAGAAACCACTATACCCATCGAGAAAACAGTAGTAAGGGTGATTTGCAAGCCTCTCAGGCATTTGATCAATAAAAGGCAAGGGGAAATGGTCTTTTTTAGTCGCAAGGTTAAGCTTTCTATAGTCAATACACATTCTATGACCAGTAATGGTCCTAGTAGGGATAAGTTCATCCTTTTCATTCCTTATGACCGTGATCCCTCCCTTCTTAGGCACCACGTGTACAGGGGAAACCCACGTGCTGTCACTTATGGGATAGATCACGTCAGCCTCTAAAAGCTATAGGATTTCTTTCTTAACAACCTCTTACAAGTTAGGATTCAAACGCCTTTGATGTTCTACAGAAGTGGCGTTCTCATTATCCAAGTGAATCCTATGAGTGCATAGCATTGGAGAAAGGCCCTTGATGTCACTTAAAGAGTACCCAATGGCCTTCCTATACTTTCTCAGCTCAGTTAGGAGCGAGTGCAACTCATCATCACTAAGGTTTTCATTTACTATCACGGGATAGGTGTCATTAGGCCCTAAGAAAGCATACCTTAGCCCTTTTGGGAGCTCCTTTAGGTCCACCTTTGGGGCTAACAGCTCACTCCAGTCATCCTCGTGGCTGTTGTTGTTGCTTTCTTCCTTGGAACTCTCCCTTGAACTTGAGGCATGGCCCTTCAGACTGCTTTCGTCCATCGCTATCCCTTCTGAGATCGAGTCCTCCAATCGATTTTCCTCTCGATGTCGTCTAGATCGAGCTATTTCACTCGATTCACTTACTCGATTTGATATGGATCGAGTAAGGGATCGAGACGCTGAGTTTGATCTCTTGATTGGACTCCAAAATGATCAAGAGATCTCTCTCGATCGTCGACTCGATTGTTTTTCCTGATCGAGCATCCTTCTCGATCTGTCCGTCGATTGTTGCGTCGGATCGAGTTGTGTTCTTGATTGACTTGTCGATCTGTCCCCTGGATCGAGTGATAGAGTCGATCTCGGGGTCGATCTCTAGGCAGCAACCTTCTTCATTCTTGATAATCCTCCTCGAATCCAGCAGGTTTACGTACTCTTGGGTTCTCTGGTCCACATACCCGAACTCCCCTGGCTCCTTAGTGAGTGCTAGCTTCAAATGGTCTTCTAGAGCTAGCTCTTCCAGCAACTCATCCGCCAATGCATCCATCGTTTCAATATAGAAAGCTTGTCCTTCAATGGTTGGCTTCTTTATAACCTTGTTGATGTCAAAGTCTAGCCTGATCTCCTTCCCCAAATGCAAGGCAATCTTCCCATTCTTCACATCTATTATAGCTCCGGCGGTTGCAAGGAACGGTCTCCCTAAGATTAGTGGGTCTTTAGGCTCCTCGTCCATCTCCAACACTACAAAGTCTGTAGGTACGTTCACACCACTGATTCGTACCGGTAAATCTTCAAGAAGCCCCACAGGTAGTCTCACACTTCTATGAGCTAGCACCAATGAGATCCGACAGTCTTTAAACCGAGTAAAACCAAGCTTCTTAGCTACTTAGTGAGGCATCAAGTTTATGCTAGCTCCGAGATCACACAAGCAATTTTTGAACTCTAGAGGACCCAAAGCACAGGGTATAGTGAAGCTTATGAATAACCGCACTACACTCTTCACTTAGAACAAGTACCTCCTTGCTTTTTATTATTTTTCTTCACAAGGGTGTCCTTGAAAAACTTGGCGCACTTGGGCATCATAGCGAGACAGTCTACAAGAGGCAGCTTGATTTCCACGTCTTTTAGGTGCTTCTCAAACAAGATCCGGTGCTTCTCTATAAGCTGCTTTTTGAAACGACCGGGAAATGGCAACTTCGGTACGTAAGGTGGGGGCACGTAGTCATTCTTCTCCTTGGTGGTTAGCTCAGCTTTCTTCTCAGCTACCGCCTTATCTCCTCTCCTCGGCCCTTGGATCCAAACGTTGTCAAAGTTTATCTCATCATCATCAGCGGAAAGTTTACCCTCCCCCTCTTGAATTACAACGTCCTCGTTGTTCTTGGTAGAGACCGGAGGTTCGAGTTCTTTGCCACTTCTTAACGTTATAGCATTGGCATACTCCTTGGGATTTTGCTCACACTTTCCCGGAAGACTATTCTGACCACTCGTACTTGCTTTGCCTTTCTCCAACTGCTTGATCTTGTTGTTTAGGTTGGTGATCTGAGTGGAGAAGTCGGTTAGAGATGAATCTAGCCGAGTGTTCATTTCAGCGAACTTCTGGTTGGTTGAAGCTTGCCCTTGTATTAGCTGTTGGAACATTGCTTGAACCGGGTAAACTTGTTGTTGCATCGGTTGTTGTTGCTGAGGTGCAAAGCCCGGAAGGTAGTTAGGAGTATAACCCTTGTTGTGTTGTTGTTGACCTTGGAAGTTGCTTGGCCCTTGACCTTGGAAACCACTACTCTGTTGAAAACCTTTGTTGTAAGGGATGAAAGGTTTAGCTTGTTGAGTAGGGTACACTTGATCTTTAGGGTTGGCTACATTGGTGCTTCGGTAAGAGAGGTTGTTGTTCTGGTAGCCTTGGTTGTAGCCTTGAGACTTGTAGTTGTTCTGTCCGGCTACCCAATTTGCTTCTTCTTGGCTTAGCTCTAACTCCTCTTGGTTCTCATCAGCTTCACCAACAAAGTGCACATGCTTCTGATTAGTTAAGACCAACTTGTCAATCTTTTCATGCAACGATTTGAGCTCCTTCTTGTGAGACTCTAACTCTGATCCTCTTGGTGCTCGGTCATAATCCTCGGCATAGTTTCCATCACTCAACGCCAGGTTTTCTATCAGCTCCATACCCTCTTCTACCTCTTGACCGAGAAAGTTCCCTTTGCTAGCTGTATCAAGCAACAACTGGATCTTTGGTGAAGCACCACGGTATATGGTACTGAGTAGTGTCTCCTCGCTGAACCCGTGATGAGGACATTGGATCGTGTAATCTTTGAAACGCTCCATTGCCTCGTTGAATGTCTCGTTGTTCCTTTGAGTGAAACCACTGATTTCGCTTCTCAACCGAGCTGTCATGGTGCTTGAGAAGAACTTTGAGAGAAATGCCTTCTTACACTCAGCCCATGATGTGATGGTGCCTTGTGGGAGGGTCTTCTCCCAATGTCTAGCTTTGTCTCCGAGTGAAAAGGGGAAGAGGCGCAGCTTGAAAGCATCTTCGGATATGCCATTTATCTTGATCATCCCACATACTTGCTCGAAGTTGTCTAGGTGCTCCAAGGGGTCTTCTATTGCTAAGCCGTGGAACTTGTTGTTTTGCACCATGGAGATGAAACTTGGCTTGATCTCGAAGTTATTGTTTTGCACCGGAGGAGGAGTGATCCCAAACCTATTGTGGTGGGTATTGGGAACATCTCTGGCACCTATGATCCTCGATTGTCTAGCCGCGTGTTGGGGGTTTCCATTGCCCCGTCCTTCTGGGGGAGGTCCTTCTGGATGCTCGTGTTCAGCCATAGCTTCAAAGTCAACCAAACCGTGCTGAACAATCTCCTCAAAGGCTCTTGGTTGCTCTCTGACTCTCCTTTGCCGTGAGTGACCAAGTTGATGAATGTTGTCTAAGGGTTGTAGAAGGTTGTTGTCTCCCCTTGAACGAAGATTCATGTACCTGAAAACACACGTTTGAGAGTAGATGTATTAGTAACTTGAAAAAGGTAAAGACTTTGTCTTTGCTAAGACCTAAATCTCTATGTTCTCTAAACACTCCTAGAATGGCAACGGCGCCATTTGATAAGCTATCTTTCAAGCAGGGTTTATGCAGCAGAGAGGTTATCAAAACTCTAATGCATGCAATGTTGTAGCAAGGCAAGCAGGAGAGTGTCAATCCACTTCTAGGAGGCAGAGAATGCACAGAGAATGCAAGATCCTAAGCAAATCTAAGCAAAATGAGACAGTTTATGGGAAAATATCAAAGAACTAGATGCAGCAACCTAAACAGAGTGAAACCTACTTTAAAAATACTAGAAATACAGAAACTACCACAAGAAACAAACAGATTAATTAAAGGAAAGAGCTTCGAATTGTTAAAAATCGACTATTGGATCGATCACAAGATCGACCACTAGATCGAGCAGTAACGATCAATCTCGTCTAAAACCATAAGAACAACAAATCAAATGACCAGGATGCTATCAGGTAACAAGCGAAAGATGAAAATAGACTTAGAGATTCTAAAATAAAGGGCCTAGGGTTGAGATTCATGTAAAGGGTTTCAAAGGATCGATCTTGGGTTTGAAACTTTGGATCGACTCACTTGGTGAGGATCTCTAAGCCTTGAAAACAAAACAAGATCTATCTGTGGCTTTCGGTATAGATCACTCTTTCATCCTCTCCTCCAAACCCATGGCTTTTGGTGGAAAGAGAGGTCGAAAGGCAAGGAAAACAGATTTCAAGTAGATGGCTTAACTAGTCCCCCAAACTTCCATGGCTTTTGGGAAGGGGTAACTAGTCTCTAAGGTGTGATCTTCTGAGGCTCCTGGATCCTGTCAAGGTAAGGAACCTCTCGGATCATGAAGCTCTTGGCGTGAGAGTCTTCAAGCATTAAGCTTTCAACACCTTAGAAGAGATAGCCTTAAAAACGTTTAGAAAACAAACCAAGACCGAACCCTTTCTACCCCTTAATCCTCTCAACCCCGAACCCAAAGTAACTACTCGCTACACATAGAGTAGCTCGATCTGCTGCTCGATCACTGGTCCTTAGCATATTTCCGAGCTCCCACGAACTGCTACATCAGCCTCCACACGCCCACGAACCTCCATGACTCCAAAGCAACCAGAAACAACCTGAATGTGATGCAAAATGCAAGGAAAATGCTTATGCTGATGCAAGAATGCTCTAGGACCCTAAGTGATGCAATCTAACCTAAAACATGATACAAATGCATGAAAAACTAACTAATGAGTATGCAAAGTGTATGCAATATGCAATGACATCATGTTGCAGGCTGGTATCATCTATCCTATATCAGACACTGCTTGGGTGAGTCCAGTGCACGTGGTGCCTAAGAAAGGAGGTGTCACAGTGGTAAAGAATGACAAGGATGAGCTGATTCCAACCAGGACTGTGACAGGACACAGGATGTGCATAGACTACAGGAAACTGAATGCAGCAACAAGGAAGGATCATTTTCCTCTCCCTTTCATCGATCAGATGCTAGAGAGGGTGGCGAATCACAAGTATTACTGCTTCTTTGATGGGTATTCAGGCTTCTTTCAGATCTCCATCCAGATGATCAGGAGAAGACCACTTTTACTTGTCCCTATGGCACTTTTGCATATCGCAGAATGCCTTTTGGGCTGTGTAATGCTCCTGCAACCTTCCAGAGATGCATGATGTCGATTTTCACATACATGATAGAGAAGTTTATGGAGGTGTTCATGGATGACTTCTCTGTTTATGAGTCCTCTTTCAAGAACTGTTTGGATAATCTGTGTGCAGTTCTGCAGAGATGTGAAGAGAAGCACTTGGTTTTAAACTGGGAGAAGTGTCATTTTATGGTGCAGGATGGTATTGTACTTGGCCACAGAGTCTCAGGAGACGGTAGAGGTGGATAGGGTGAAAATTGAGGTGATGACAAGTCTACAAGCACCTGAATCAGTCAAAGCAGTGAGGAGTTTTCTGGGTCATGCAGGTTTCTACAGAAGATTCATCAAAGATTTTAGCAAGATAGCACGCCCACTTACTGCTCTCCTCTGCAAGGATGTGAAGTTTGAGTTCACAGAAGAGTGCAAATCCGCTTTTGAACAGATCAAACAGGCTTTGGTTACAGCCCCTGTTGTGCAACCTCCAGATTGGGACTTACCTTTTGAGGTAATGTGTGATGCCAGTGATTTTGCAGTTGGAGCAGTGCTGGGACAGAGGAAAGATAAGAAACTCCACGCCATCTACTATGCAAGTAGGACTTTGGATGATGCTCAGAAGAATTATGCAACAACTGAGAAAGAATTGTTAGCTGTTGTGTTTGCTTTTGAGAAGTTCAGGCAGTATCTTGTTGGCTCCAAGGTCGTGGTTCATACTGACCATTCAGCACTGAAGTACCTAATGCAGAAGAAAGATGCAAAACCAAGGCTGTTAAGATGGATCCTGCTTCTTCAAGAATTTGATATTGAAGTGAAGGACAAGAAAGGGGTTGAGAATGGAGTTGCTGACCATTTATTCCGGATCCAGGTCGAAGACAGTGTTCCAATCAATGATTTATTGCCTGAAGAGAATGTTTACTTGGTGGAAACCAGAGAACAGGAAGAAAGTATTGAAAACCTGCAATTTTCACGAAACTGCAGGGGAGTGACGAGCGACACCAGGAGGGTGACGCTCGTCACCAACCCAGAACAGTCGCGACCAAAGTATACGAGGGAGGTGACGCTCGTCACCAACATTGGTGACGCTCGTCACCAATCTCAACACTTATCTGCGATTTGTGCAAGCTTGGGGATGGCTTTTGAAGAGCCTGTTTATGCTTTACATGATCCAAAGAGCCCTGGTATGCTGATATTGCAAATTATCTTGCTGCAGAGGATGAACCACATGATTTTAAAGGCTATGCTAAGAAGAAGTTCTTGAGAGAAATTAGGATATTCTATTGGGATGAGCCATACCTTTACAAGCATTGTGCTGATGGTATTTACAGAAGATGCTTAGCAGAAGAAGAAGTTCAGGACGTGCTCTTTCACTGTCATGGATCAGAATATGCTGGACACTTTGCTACATTCAAGACTGTCTCTAAGGTTTTGCAGGCTGGATTTTGGTGGCCTACTATGTTCAGAGACGCCCAAGCCTTCATCACAAGCTGTGATACTTGCGAGAGAAGAGGAAAAATCAGCAGGAGACATGAGATGCCACAGAACTTCATTTTGGAAGTTGAAGTTTTTGATTGTTGGGGTATTGACTTCATGGGACCTTTTCCCTCATCTTATGGGAATAGATACATTCTGGTTGCTGTAGATTATGTATCTAAGTGGGTAGAGGCGTTGGCTACTCCTACTAATGATGCTGCAGTGGTTTTGAAGCTGTTTAAGATCATTATCTTTCCCGGATTTGGTGTCCCGCGGGTTGTCTTAAGTGATGGTGGTTCTCACTTTGTCAACAAGGTTTTTGACAAGCTGTTGAAGAAGTATGGTGTACAGTACAGAGTGGCCACGCCCTATCACCCCCAAACAAGTGGACAAGTTGAGGTTTCCAATAGGCAGATCAAGCAGATTCTGGAAAAAACAGTTAGGAAGACAAGGAAAGATTGGTCTGCAAAGCTGTATGATGCATTATGGGCCTACAGGACTGCATACAAAACGCCACTTGGGACTACTCCATTCCATCTTCTCTATGGCAAGGCGTGCCATCTACCAGTAGAGTTGGAGTTTAAAGCAGAATGGGCCATCAAGAAGCTGAATTTCAATCTGAAACCTGCTGCAGAAAGGCGTTTGATTCAGCTCAATGAACTGGATGAGATCAGATATCTGGCCTATGAAAACTCCAAGTTATACAAGGAGAGGACAAAGGCATATCATGATAAAAAGATCATCTCCAGGCATTTCGAGCCCAATGACCAGGTATTACTCTACAACTCTCGTTTACAGCTTTTTCCTGGTAAATTGCGTTCTCGATGGTCAGGTCCTTTCACTGTCAAAGAAGCTCGCCCACATGGTGCAATTGTCCTGATTGACTCCAAAGGAGAGGAGTTCACTGTCAATGGACAAAGGGTGAAGCACTACTGGGCACAAGCAGAGATTCCAGCAGGACACATTGTGTCTTTGGATCAGGCACCAGCTGTCTAAACAGCCAACCAAAGTCACGCTAATGACTTTAAACAAGCGCTTAGTGGGAGGCAACCCACTGGTAAGTTGTAGATATAACACTTAGTTATTATTTTCGTGCTTAGGATTAGTAATTAGAATTTTATTCAAAAAAAAAAAAGGGTGGTGACGATCGTCACCATTACGGTGACGCTCGTCACCCGTCAAAGTCGAACACGGGTATTAACTCTTCTCTCTTCTTCTTCGTCGAACACAACTGTTTAAACTCGAACACTTAGAAAAAATTGAGAATTTCCTAACTTTTGATTTTCTAAACCAAATTGAGTGATTCAAGAGTCTAATCCGTGCGGATTTTGCTCCTCTTTCTGAATATCCACTCGGTTTTTAAGATCTGCAAGGTATGTGTTCGGAATCCCCAATTTTCAGTCCGCCATAGGTTTGGCCAAATCCGATTTTTGACTTGATTGGCTAGATTTAACTGTTGAATCATGGTTAGTTAGGTTGTATTAGAGGAAAGGAACCATCTTTGTGAGCTTTTATCGGTTGATTTGCATGTTTTGAATTTTCGAGTTCATGATGAAAATTGCAAAAATCTGGAAATTTTGGGTGATTTGGGTTGAACTGATGATTGAATTGTGTTCCTGGTAGTGCTGTAGTTGATCGCCATCAGTTATTTTTGATTGATTGGTTGATTTTTCGAACTTTGAAAAATTTGCTAGTTTTTGTGATGTTTTTGGTCGATTTTGCTCTTCAATTTTCAGATGCCTCGTCAAGAGAACGACCAAGACAAAGCTCGTCTTCAAGCACTGCAACAGGGTCTACAGATTCCTTCAGTCAGCACCCGGTTTGCAGGCCCTCATGGCCCAAACGAGAAGATCGGAAAATAGCCTCAGGAGTGGCTTGGGCAGGGACTCCGAAGCAAGAAGTGTCTCGAGACACCTGTGTGTTCCGAGATATTCAGGAGGAGTGGGATGAATATGACACGCTGTTCTATAATGCGTGGCTGGGAGTTAAGATTATCCCCACTCGGTTCGCGGATCCTGCTCTTCTGCAGAAGATGGGGATCTTCGAGGAGGTTGTTCAGATTCTGGAGCGCATTGGGATGGGGACTATGCCGTTCCAGCAGTACGATCTATACCCAGATTTGGTCCGCCAGTTTCTCTCTACATATCGCGTCTACTACGCGAATGAGCTGGCGAAGCATGCGCAGGAAGGCACTATGACATTTCTGATCCGAGGAGTTCGATACCGGATCAGTCTGATGGAGCTTTGTGGGATCTCAGGCTTCTCTGACCATCCCACAGGCGTTCTCCTTCCCTCTCAGTGGACCCATATGCGGACATTCTGGTCCAAGTTCGGGAATGGAGTCTATGACAGCAAGACCAGCACGCAGACAGAGGTTCGACATCCGGTTTTGAGGTACATTCTGCGCCTCTTTGGTCATACCATTCTGTGCAAGTCTGCGCCCAGCAAGACTCGAGTTAATGAGCTGATTCTCCTCTACTACGGACTTTATGAGATGCTGGATGATTCGATACCTGTAGATAGTATGGTTCGCGCCAACTTCGGCGCTGTTTTCGCTGAGCATCTGGTCTCCTTGAAGACCAAGCCATTCACCAGTCCAGGGGAGAAGACTGAGAGTGTTGGCAGCTTGCTGACACCGATCTTCCATCATTTCCAGATCGATGTCACACCTTGCAGTCTGTGCAGTGACAGATCACTTATGGATGACCAGTATCTGCGCCATGTCACTTGGACGAAGATTGGAGTTGTCTGGACTTTCACTACCACTTCTGGAGAGTATGTTGGCATTAAGTTGCCACAGAGAGCCCTCACTACTATTCAGGGAGATTCACGCCAGCTACTATTCACGCCAGCACGGACTCTTCTGCGCCCCTTGACTCTGCGCCCTGCTAGAGCTACTACAGCTGGCGCCTCTGCTTCTACTGCCGCTGCTGCTGATGCTGGACCTTCTCCACGCCAGAGTGGTTCTTCTACTGCTTTCAGGCGTCCTCTACGACCACAGACACCCATGGATATGGCTGCTTTTCAGAAGTATGTCATTGACAGCTTTGAGGGACTCTGGGGTGCTGTTGCTACACTTAGCAACTGTGGTTGTGTCCGCCCCCATTTCACTACTGAGCCTTGGGAGGATGAGGATTGAGGCTTCACTATCTGGTTACTTGTTCCTTTTTCCCTTTTATTTTTCTTTCTCTTGAGTCATTTTTGTGTTTTCTTTGAGTCAGTTGTCAGCTTCTTTGATGATGTTTTGTGAGATTGTTGAACCATGTTATTTTTGCTATGTTTGGATGTTGTTAATTATGTGATTGAATACTCAAAAAGTCTAACTTTCGAGTACATATGCAAACACTTCGTTAATTAACATCTGACATAAGAATTGGGCAATACAGGTCGTGGTGGCGCTCGTAACCCGACCCCACGTGAGGTAACACTTTTCTGACTTGATTTTTCGACTTCTCGTTCATTTTTCTGACCAACTCTTGGCTTAATAACACTGGGGACAGTATTGTTTAAGTCTGGGGGAGGTGGTTACTGACGTTGTGTGCTTTGTGTCATGTCTATAGAGTCTTAAAGTTGAGTCAAAAACCTGTTTTATAGAGTCAAAATTTTTGAAATTGTCAGTTTTTCTTGGAACTAACCATAGGACGTTTTTGCTGATAAGAACCATTGCCACAGTAGTTGATTACAAGTCTCACAAAGTTGAAACTCATAGGTAGATCAGTCTAGCAATGAAGGTTTAGGTTCTTAGAGAATCTGGAAAATTTGTTGTTAGCTCCACCATAATGAACTTTAAACTTCTTGTCTTGGTGATTGATTCTTATTGATCTTGATTCTCTCTTTAAGCACTGACAATAAGGTTAAAATGCAGTCTCTCTTTGATCTTCCCTGATGTAGTTTTTAAAAGATTAAGTCCAAAGAATGGTGCATTTATGACCCTGTCTCCTCACAAGGAACAACAGTAGTGAACACATTCATGACCATGTCTCCTCACAAGGAACAACAGTAGTGAACACATTCAAGAACCTGCCTCCTCAGAAGGGACACAAGTATTGAGTAGCACCATATCTTAGACTGTAAAAGTTGAAAAAAAAAAAGAAGTGAAAAATCGAAAATATCCAAAGGAAAAGATCAAGGGAAGAGAAAATAGGAGAGCTTTGTTGAGATCTATTTGTTCAGTTGTTAGGAAGGGAAAAGAATCTGTAAAGTGATTGAGATGATAGAGTCTTGATGAGATTTCACACTTAGATTAAAAAAAATAAGGAGTTAGCAGTAGAAATTTCGGATTTCTTGAAGGGATTTGGACTGGACTTGAGAGATTTGCTAAGCTTGTGATGATTAGACTGAAATTTGATCTTGTGTTGACTATGTGGTATGTGGATTCGAAAGCTCTAACTAGTGTGGTGTTCCTGATGACTGACTGACTGTTTCTTGTTTTCAAACCTCGACCTTATTCTTTGCCTGATGTTTGTTTGAGGGCAAGCAAAAGCTAAGTCTGGAGGAGTTGATATATCATGGTTTTTATGGTTTTTAACCATGATATAAGTCCTTTTTATTGAGTCTTTTTGATCTTTTTAGAGTCCTAGAAGAGTCTTTGCAGGTTATAACATGTCTGGAGCATAATTGAAGATTTTGGAACCTTTTGGAGCATTCTGGGTTGAAGCCACGAAGTACCAATCTCGAAGCATAAAGTATCACATATGGTGACGCTCGTCACCACCTTTGGTGACGCTCGTCACCCATCAAGGAAGGAGCGTGGCTGTTTTATTAAAAGTATGAAGAAGATTTGCATAATTGGCCCAGAAGTTCCTTTATTTACATGAAGACCCCAGATCGTGTTTAGCCTCTATTTATTAGGTTTTTCAGCCATTGTTGGCTATGATCTTAGTTTTTGAGAATTCAGAGAGCTGAGAGAGAGATTATTCAGAGCTTTTTGGGGAGACAAATCCTGTACTCTTTTGAGAAGATTTCGAACCCCCTTTATTTCTTACTCTTTCTCTTAATGCAATTTTATTCAGTTATGTTTTGTGATCTCATAATCATGTCTGAGTAATCTGCTAGTTAAGTTAGGGTTTTTCAAAGGTTGATGAAAAGAGTGTAGAATCGCTATCTGTTAGGAATATCTCATGGTTTTTCATCTCAACTTGCTTTAAAATCGAATTTCTGAGACACATCATCTAGGAATCCGAAAATCATAGGTTGTTAAATATATGTGAGAGCATTATTCATAACCTGAACTAGTATTTGATGAGCAAAGCAACTTAGTGCAAAGAGATTTGGCTTAGGAGTTTTGTAAACAATTGAATCTGATCAATCCTGCATGTTTAGGTTGTTAGGGTTTGCAAAGAGATTTGAAACTCTGTGATTTAGGCATATATAACTTTTGCAATGAGAATTGATTAGTTATACATCAGTGATTCATGTTTAAAACGGTTCTTAATCATTCCTGATTTCCTGCATCATACATTCTTGGATTCAACCTGCAAACTGCCCTGTGTTAGCACTTTTAGTCTTCCTGAACTTAGATCATCTCACACAATCGTTTGCTTACTTTCATTCATTCATTCACATTACATACACCATATTTTGCTTAGCTTAATCCGAATCTACATTCGATAGTGTAGTCCGCATTACTCTCTTGGGATTTCGATACCCCTTGTACTACAACTGCTTTTGCTGTGCACTTGCAGTAGTTTTATTTGGGTAAAACCTGACCCTATCAAGAAGATAGATAAGCTGGTGTTGGCCAATCAGAAGCATGTTCACTTTGTTGGTGAAGCTGATGAGAATCAAGAGGAGCTAGAGTTGAGCCAAGAAGAAGCCAATTGGGTGGCGGGACAGAACAACTACAAACCTCAAGGCTACAACCAAGGCTACAACCAGAACAACAACCTCTCCTACCGAATCACCAACGTTGCCAACCCTAAGGATCAAGTATACCCTGCTCAGCAAGCAAAACCTTTCATCCCTTACAACAAAGGTTTTCAGCCGAGTGGTGGTTTCCAAGGTCAAGGGCAAAACAATTTCCAAGGGAAACATCAAAGTAACAAGGGTTATACACCTAACTACCCTCCGAGCTTTGCACCTCAGCAGCAACAGCCGATGCAACAACAAGTTGATCCGGCTCAAGCAATGTTTCAACAGCTGATACAAGGGCAAGCCTCTACAAACCAGAAGTTCGCCGAAATGAACACTCATCTAGACTCGTCTCTCACTGACTTCTCCACTCAGATCACCAACTTAAACAACAAGATCAAGCTGCTAGAGAAGGGGAAAGCGAGTACAAGTGGTCAGAATAGTCTTCTGGGCAAGTGTGAGCAGAATCCTAAGGAGTATGCTAATGCCATAACGTTGAGAAGCGGCAAAGAGCTAGAACCTCCGGTCTCTACTAAGAACAACGAGGACGTTGTAATTCAAGAGGGGGAGAGTAAGCCTTCAGCTGATGATGATGAGATTAACTTTGACAACGTTTGGATCCAAGGGCCAAGAAGAGGAGACAAAGCAGTTGCTGAGAAGAAAGCTGAGCAAACTACTAAGGAGAAGAATGCTTTTGTGCCTCCACCGTATGTACCTAAGCTGCCTTTTTCCTGGCCGTTTCAAGAAGCAACTCATAGAGAAGCATAGAATCCTCTTTGAGAAGCATCTTAAGGACGTGGAGATCAAGCTACCTCTCGTTGACTGCCTTGCAATGATGCCTAAATGCACCAAATTCTTCAAAGACACTCTCCCAAAGAAGAATAAGGAAAGCAAGGAGGTACTTGTTCTAAGTGAAGAGTGTAGTGCTGTGATACATAAGGAGATAGTCCCTAAGAAGATGGGAGACCCTGGAAGCTTCACTATACCTTGCGCTTTAGGTCCTCTAGAGTTCAAGAGTTGCTTATGTGATCTTGGAGCTAGCATAAACCTGATGCCTCATTCCGTGGCTAACAAGCTTGGCTTTACTCGTTTCAAAGACTATAGGATCTCGTTGGTACTGGCTGATAGAAGTGTGAGGCTACCAGTGGGGCTGTTTGAAGATCTACCAGTGCGAATCAGTGGTGTGAACGTACCTACGGACTTCGTAGTGTTGGAGATGGATGAAGACCTAAGGACCCACTTATCCTAGGAAAACCATTCCTTGCAACCGCCGGGGCTATCATCGACGTCAAGAACGGGAAGATTGCTTTGCATTTGGGAAAGGAAATAAGGCTAGACTTCGATATCAATGAAGTTCTGAAGAAGCCGACCATAGAAGGGCAAGCTTTTTACATTGAAACGATGGATGCCTTAGCGGATGAGTTGCTGGAAGAGCTCGCTCTAGAAGACCATCTGAAGCTAGCACTGACTAAGGAGCCAGGGAAATTTGGCTATGTGGATCAGAGGACCCAGGAGTACGTCAACTTGCTGGATTCTAAGGAAGATTGTTAAGAAGGATGAAGGCTGCTGCCTAGAGATCGACCCAGAGATCGACGCTATCACTCGATCCCAGAGTCAGATCGACAAGGCAATCGAGAACACAACTCGATCCGGTGCAGCAATCAACAGACAGATCGAGAGGAATGATCGATCCGGAAAAACAATCGAGTCGACGATTGAGAGAGACATCCTGATCATTTTGGGGTCCAATCAGGAGATCGACTCAGTGTTTCGATCCCTTACTCGATACACATCAAATCGAGTGAGTGAATCTAGCAAAATGGCTCGATCTAGACGACATCGAGAGGAAGATCGACTGGAGGACTCGATTCCAGAGGGGATAACGATTGAGGAAAGCAGTCTTAAGGGCCATGCCTCGGGTTCTAAGGAGGGTTCCAAGGAGGAAAGCAACAACAACAGCCATGAGGATGACTGGAGTGAGCTGTTAGCCCCAAAGGTGGACCTTAAGGAGCTCCCAAAAGGGATAAGGTATGCTTTCTTAGGGCCTAATAACACCTATCCCGTGATTGTGAATGAAAACCTAAGTGATGATGAGTTGCACTCGCTCCTGACTGAGCTGAGAAAGTATAGGAAGGCCATTGGGTACTGTTTAAGTGACATCAAGGGTCTTTCACCAATGCTTTGCACTCACAGGATTCACTTGGATAATGAGAACGCCTCTTCTATAGAACATCAAAGGCGTTTGAATCGTAATTTGAAAGAGGTTGTTAAGAAAGAAATCCTTAAGCTTTTAGAGGCTGACGTGATCTATCCCATAAGTGAAAGCACATGGGTTTCTCCTGTACACGTGGTGCCTAAGAAGGGAGGGATCACGGTCATAAGGAATAAAAAAGATGAGCTTATTCCTACTAGAACCATCACTGGTCATAGGATGTGTATTGATTATAAGAAATTTAACCTTGCGACTAGGAAAGATCATTTCCCTTTGCCTTTTATTGATCAAATGCTTGAGAGACTTGCTAATCACCCTTACTACTGTTTCCCCGATGGGCATAGCGGTTTCTTTCAGATACCAATTCACCCAAATGATCAGGAGAAGACGACCTTCACATGTCCGTACGGTACCTTCGCGTATCGAAGGATGCCGTTTGGATTGTGTAATGCACCGGATACGTTCCAGCGGTGTATGATGTCGATCTTCTCCGATCTAATAGAGGAGATGGTAGAGGTGTTCATGGATGACTTCTCTGTCTATGGTGCGTCCTTTTCTGCGTGTTTGTTGAATCTTTGCAGGGTACTAAAGCGTTGTGAAGAGACAAACTTGGTGCTGAACTGGGAGAAATGCCACTTTATGGTTAAGGAAGGGATCGTGCTTGGTCACAAGATATCAGAGAAGGGCATTGAGGTTGATCAGGCTAAAGTGGAAGTAATGATGGGTCTTGAGCCGCCGGTTAATGTTAAGAGAGTCAGAAGCTTCTTGGGACACGCCGGGTTCTATAGGCGCTTCATCAAAGATTTCTCCAAGATTGCACGCCCTCTTACACGGTTGTTATGCAAAGAAGCTGAGTTTCTGTTTGATGAGGAGTGTTTGAGAGCTTTCGTGACTATCAAGGGAGCCCTTACATCAGCTCCTATAGTCCAAGCACCAGACTGGTCTCTTCCCTTTGAGATCATGTGTGATGGTTGATAGGGTCAGGTTTTACCCAAATAAAACTACTGCAAGTGCACAGCAAAAGCAGTTGTAGTACAAGGGGTTATCGAATCCCAAGGGAGTATGTAAACTACACTAGCGATTATAGATTCAGATTAAGCTAAGCGATAAATAATGAATGTAATGCAAAACAGTAAAATAAATGCAAGAGGGCGTTTTTATGCTTGTTCTTAAAGTTCAGAAGGCTAAAGGCGCTAAGTCAGGACAGTTCGCAGGTTGAATCTGTGAGTGTAGAATGCATGCAATCAGGAATGAATTAAAACCGTCTTGAACATGAATCGTAAAGATATAACTAATCAATTCTCATTGTAGAAGTTATCTATGTCTAAATCACAGAGTTTCAAATCTCTTTGCAAACCCTAACAACCTAAACATACAGTAATGATCAGGTTCAATTGTTCACAAAACTCCTAAGCGAAATCTCTTTGTACTAGGGTGTTTTGCTCATCTAATACTAGTTCAGGTGATTAATAATGCTCTCACATCTATCAAAAACCTAGGGTTTCGAAATCCAGATGATGTGTCTAAGAAATCGATATGAATGCAAGCACAGATGAAGAACCACTGAATTTCCTATAGTTTTAGAAACTCTACAAACTCTTCTTCAACCTTTGAAAATCCCTAACTTAACTAACAAACTACTCAGATATGGTGATTTGAGAAAACATCATGAAAAGAATAGATTGTATAAAAGAAATAAGAAGTAGAAATAAAGGAGTTCAAAATCTGCTATGAAGAAGTCTAATTTGTCTCTCCAAAAGCTCTTCTACAAATCTCTCTCTAAAGCTCTCAAAAATAACAAGATACAAGATAGATGCCAAAAGAATGGCTGAAAAATCTAATATACAAGCTAAAACACGATCTGGGGCCTTTTTGCAAAAACTGGAACTTCTGGGCCAAAACTGCAATTTTTTCCCAATCTTTTAAAAACAGGCCACGACCTCCTTCTTTGGTGGGTGACGAGCGTCACCAGATTGGTGACGAGCGTCACCCATATGCATACTTTTCTTCCCGAGTTGGATACTTCGTGGCTTCAACTTGCAATGCTCCAAAAAGGTTCCAAAATCTCCAATTATGCTCCAGACATGCTATAACCTGCAAAGACTCTTCTAGGACTCTAAAAAGACCAAAAAGACTCAATAAAAAGGACTTATATTATGGTTAAAAACCATAAAAACCATGATATATCAACTCCCCCAGACTTAGCTTTTGCTTGCCCTCAAGCAAACATTAGACAGAGAATAAGGTCGAGGTTTGAAAACAAGAAACAGTCAGTCAGTCATCGGGAACACCACACTAGTTAGAGCTTTCGAATCCACATACCACATAGTCAACACAAGGTCAAATTTCAGTCTAATTATCACAAGCTTAGCAAATCTTTCAAGTCCAGTCCAAACCCCTTCAAGAAATCCGAAATTTCTACTGTTAACTCCTTATTTTTTATCTAAGTGTGAAATCTCATCAAGGCTCTATCATCTCAATCACTTTACATATTCTTTTCTCCTCCTAACAACTGAACAAATCAATCTCAACACAGCTCTCCTATTTTCTCTTCCCTTAATCTTTTTCCTTAGGATATTTTCGATTTTTCACTTCTTTTTCTCAACTTTTTCAGTCTAAGAAATGGTGCTACTCAATACTTGTGTTCCTTGTGAGGAGACAAGTTCTTGAGTGTGTTCACTACTGTTGTTCCTTGTGAGGAGACAGGGTCATGAATGCACCATTCTTTGAACTTAAACTTTTAAAACTACATCAGGGAAGATCAAAGAGAGACTGTATCTTAACTTTATTGTCAGTTAACTTTACCCAAATAAAAAAGAGAGAATCAAGATCAATAAGAATCAATCACCAAGACAAGAAGTTTAAAGTTCATTAAGGTGGAGCTAACAGTAAATTTTCCAGATTCTCTAAGAACCTAAACCTCCATTGCTAGACTCTTCTAGGACTCTAAAAAGACCAAAAAGACTCAATAAAAAGGACTTATATCATGGTTAAAAACCATAAAAACCATGATATATCAATGGTAGTGACTACGCCGTAGGAGCCGTTCTAGATCAGAAGAAAGACAAGAAGCTACATGTGATCTACTATGCTTCAAGAACCTTGGATGACATGCAAACAAGGTATACCACTACAGAGAAGGAGTTGCTTACAGTAGTGTTCGCCTTTGAGAAGTTCAGATCATTTCTTGTTGGTTCCAAAGCTATTGTCTACACGGATCACGCTGCTTTGCGATACATCTATTCGAAGAAAGACACTAAGCCTCGGCTCTTGAGGTGGATTCTCTTGCTCCAGGAGTTTGACATGGAGATTAAAGACAAGAAGGGAATAGAAAACGGAGTCGCTGACCATCTCTCATGGCTAAGAATCAACGAGTCTCTCCCCTTAGATGACTCTCTTCCAGAAGAGCAACTCATGGCGATTACCACGGCTGTTTGTGGAAAGCTAGAAGGGAGGTTTGAAGAGGTGTTGAGTTTCAAAGAGGAGGATCTACCGTGGTATGCTGATGTAGTGAACTATTTAGCGTGTGGTGAGGAGCCAACACATCTCAACAGCTATCACAAGAAGCGGTTTATGAGAGAGGCTAATGACTACTTTTGGGACGAGCCCTACTTATATAAGAGAGGAGTAGACAGTTTGTACCGGAGATGTGTTACAAAGGAAGAAGCTAGAGACATCCTCTATCATTGCCATGGCTCTTCCTACGGAGGACATTTCGCTTCATTCAAGACTGCCACGAAAGTGTTGCAAGCCGGTTTCTGGTGGCCGTCCATCTTTAAAGATGCACACGAGTTTGTGAAGAGCTGTGAGGCATGTCAACGAACAGGGAATATCACTAAGAGGAACGAAATGCCTAAGGTTCCCATCTTCGAGGTTGACGCGTTCGACGCGTGGGGCATAGACTTCATGGGGTCATTTCCTTCTTCATATGGCAAAAAATACATCTTAGTAGCAGTGGATTATGTCTCTAAATGGGTTGAGGCTATTGCTTCCCCTACAAACGACTCTTAGGTGGTGATTAAGCTGTTCAAGAGTATCATCTTCCCGAGGTTTGGGGTACCTAAGGTGGTTATAAGCGATGGAGGAAGCCACTTCATAAACAAGGTTTTTGAGAACCTCTTGAGAAAGTATGGAGTTAAGCATAAGGTGGCTACACCGTATCACCCTCAAACAAGCGGTCAAGTGGATGTCTCCAACCGGCAAATTAAGGCTATACATGAATCGAGTGTCAAATCGAGTAACCCTCTCGATCTAAGCCATTATGGGCATGAGATCGAGTCCTAGATCGACCAAATGGACTCGATCTCATGCCGAGGTAACATTTTCTTTCCCTCCTTTATTCTTTTCCCTCCAATTTCTAAATTCAAAACTTGGTCAAGGCAGCATCTTTGACTATGAAAGATTTGCCTTGACCAAGACTTTGTCAGAAAACCACCTTTACTACCCATGGTTTTGCTCTTTGCTAGTCTTTAAATGTTTCAACAACCTCTCACCCTCTCATTCTTGTTTTTCTTGAAAATTTTAAACAAAAAGAGTGAGAGTTTCGGTTTTCAGAGGCTAGCAAAGATCCTTTAAACTCGCAAGATATTGTTCTAGAATATAGGATCGGTTTTGATTTTTAAAAATTAGCTAAGTAAAAGGAATAATTCTAGATTTTCTAGTACCTTGGAACACCAAATATTGGGAAGATTATTGTCTTGAAGAGCTTTAGCATGACCCTAGCATCATTTGTTGGACTAACAATGGCTTCTACCCACTTTGACACATAATCAACAGCCACAAGTATATACTTGTTCCCATATGATGAGGGGAAAGGTCCCATGAAGTCAATTCCCCAAACATCAAAGAGATCAACATCAAGAATAGAGTTCCGAGGCATCTCATCTCTTTTGGAGATGTTTCCCTTCCTTTGGCATGCATCACATGAGTAGATATGAGCTTGGGTGTCCTTGAATAAGCTAGGCTACCAAAAACCAGCTTGTAACACCTTAGAGGCTGTCTTGAATGTTGCAAAGTGACCTCCATAAGCTGATCCATGGCAGTGATGTAGAATCCCTTGAACTTCTTCCTCAAATATGCACCTTCTGAATAATCCATCAATCCCTCTCTTGTAGAGATAAGGTTCATCCCAATAGTATTGAGAGACATATCTAAGGAACTTCTTCTTCTGATGTGAATTGAGGGTTAGTGGTATATGTCCAATAACCAAGTAGTTCACAAAATCAGCATACCAAGGCACTTTGTTCTCCTCTAACTATGCACTTCAGCTGTTTTCACTCCTAAAGCATGCAACTGCTCCTCTGGTTAGATTTCATTGATTGGGACAAAATCATATATTCTCATTCTTGAAAGATAATCAGCTACATCATTCTCAATGCCTCTCTTATCCACTATCTCCATGTCAAACTCTTGCAAGAGGAGGATCCATCTAAGAAGTCTTGGCTTAGTGTCTTTCTTGGTATATATGTGCCTTAAAGCAGCATGGTCTGTGTAAACTATGACTTTGGATCCAACCAAGTAGCTTCTGAACTTCTCAAATGCAAAGACAATTGCTAAGAGCTCCTTCTTAATTGTTGCATACTTTGATTGGGCTTCATCCATTGTTCTGCTAGCATAATAAATAATATGAAGCTTCTTGTCTACTCTTTGACCAGGACTGCTCCAACAGCATAATCACTAGCATCACACATGATTTCAAATGGCAAATCCCAGTTTGGAGCTTGAACTATTGGCGCTGACACTAAAGCTTGTTTGAGAATGAGGAAGGCTTGCAAGTAGTCTTCATCAAACACAAACTCTGTATCCTTACACAGCAGTTTTGTCAAGTGTTTTGCTATCTTTGAGAAATCCTTGATGAACCTTCTGTAGAAACAAGCATGCCCCAAGAAGCTTCTGATTCCCTTGACTGAATTTGGAGAAGTAATACTTATAGTTTGCTAATCTTTCTAACATCTGGTCTATGAATGGCAAAGGGAAGTGATATTTCCTTGAAGCAGAAGTAAGTTTTTTGTAATCTATGCACATCCTATGACCAGTGATTGTTCTAGTTGGTATTAGCTCATCATTTTCGTTTTTTAAAACAGTGATCCCTCCTTTCTTATTCACCACATGGACTGGTGAGACCCATGTGCTGTCTGAGATAGGATAGATCACTCCTGCTTCAAGCAACTTCAAGATTTCCTTTTCTACTACCTCTTTCAAGTGAGGATTCAATATCCTTTGAGGTTCAACAGAAGTTCTTGTCTCATCCTCTAGATGGATCCTATGAGTGCAGAGGTTTGGAGAAATGCCTTATATATCATCAAGTGAATATCCAATGGCCCTCCTAAACCTCTTTTGCACTTTGACAAGAGCAAGGATCTCATCATCACTGAGGATATCATTGACATTTACAGGATAAGTAGAGTTAAAGTCTAAGAAGACATACCTTAGCCATTTAGGAAGAGGGTTGAGCTCCACTTTGGGTGCCTTAATCTCACACCAGTCCTCCTCTAAGCTGCTGTGTTCCTTTGCGCCAGCTTCATTGCTTGGAGAACCAGCCCTTGAACGGAGAACACCTCTTTCTCTGTGTAGTCCAGCTTCTCAAATGGCTCCTCTTCTTCCAAGACTTTGTGAGAGTCTAACCTCAGCTTATAACCCAAACTTTCCTTATCCAAGTAACCATCTTCTCCATGCTACTTTGTCAAAGCCACTTTGAGTTTATCTTCACAACACAACTCCTCTTGAAGCCCATCATGAAGCTTTTCCAAAATCTCAATCTGAAACACTTGACCTTCAATGGTAGGTTGCTGCATAACTTACTTGATGTCAAATTTCAGAGACATGTCCCGACCCAATTATAGCTTAATTTTCCCTTTCTTAACATCAATAACAGCTCCTGTTGTGGCTATGAAAGGTCTCCCAAGGACGAGAGGATCTCTAGGTTCCTCATCCATATCCAAAACCACAAAATCAGTAGGTATTTCTACACTCCCAATCCTAAGTGGTACATCTTCAAGAAATCCCTTTGGGAGCCTTACTAACCTGTCAGCTAGCACTAGTATTGTAAGCTGGAGTCAATGCCTCTTTGTATTTCAACAGCCATGCTTTTATGAATGTCAGTCATGCTCTTTTGAATTTCAACAGCCATTCTCTTCTGAAGTATTGCAGTTTGAAGGTGATGTCCTTAAGGTCCAACGTTTCAGAGGGTTGGGAGGTGCTTGCGCCAATTGTTGGGGAAAAAGAAGCAGAATGTTTTGGAAAGTAGGTGTCTCCATGGGACCCTTGTGGACAAACATCATGGTCTTGTTGCATGGTTGGCGCCTCTTGTAGTTAAACAGCTTTGACTTGATGCTCTTTGTAGTGATTTAGTAAAGCAACACTAGGAAGAGGTTTGGTGGTCTCATTGAGCAGCAAGTAAACTTTCTTCTGTAAGGCTTTCATTTCATACAATGATGTCTCTAGCTTCTCTTTAGTGGTTTTGGAATGTTGCTCCTTATCATCCACATAGTCCTAATTGCTGAGTGCCATGTTCTCCACTAGTAGCCATCCATCATCAACATCTTTACCAAGATATTAGCCATTGCTTGCTGTATCTAGAAGGATTCTTATGGTTTGGAGAACACCTCTGAATAGTGTGGATAGCAACATCTCTTTGGTGAAGCCATGGTGAGGGCATTGGTGAGTGAAGCTTCTGAACCTTTCCCAAGTGTCCCCAAAGCTTTCATTAGACCACTGTTTGAAGTTTGCAATCTCATTCCATAAATGTGCAGTTCTTGAGGGAGAGAAGAACTTGGTTAAGAAAGCACATTTGCATTGATCCCAAGAAGTGATGCTTCCTTGTTGTAAAGACTTCTCCCACATTTTAGCTTTATCACCAAGAGAGAATGGAAATAATCTGAGCTTCAAACCATCAACTGAAACTCCACTAAGCTTTGTCAAAGCACATATCCTCTCAAAGTGATCCAAGTGCTCAAGAGGATCTTGGTTGGGCAGTCCAAAATATATCCTCTCTTAAACGATAATGTTCATGCTGCTTTTGATCTCATAGTGATGAGTCTCCATAGGTGGAAGAATACCTTGTCTTAAAGCATAACATGAAGGTATATCAGTAGCACCAATAGGTCTCACTGGTCTATGAACCCAAGCTCATTGCAAACAATGTGGACCTTGCTATCTGATATCTCTTGTATTTACACCATTTAGGCTTGCATTTAGTACATGTTTTGGTTCTCATTTGCATGTTTTCCTTAGTTTTGTCCCATTTTCTTCTCCTTTTAAACTTAGGTTGCATTTAGGATATAGTGTGCATTTTTCTTGCATTATGGATGTTTTTAGGTGCTTATAGAGCTAAAAAGAGCATGGACGAGCTTTGAGGATGATCCAGGAAGCTAGCTGGACCAGAAGGAGCGAAAGGGACCAAGGCAGACGATCTCTGCAGAGCTTTTTGGTCAGAGCACAGAGGCTATCGGTCAAGGAGTAACCAATACAGGCAGTATCGATCAAGGATATCGATCAGGAGTGATCGATAAAAACGCGCCGAGTGTATTTAAGTCACTGTATCTATCACCTTCCAGACCAATATGATCTGTATCGATCTAGCACTGATCGATACAACTGATCGATATGATCCCAGACTGAAGACCATTTATTTACAATTTTGTCATTTTTGCTTAGACTCCTATAAATACGAAAAATCCCTAATTTTGGGAACAAGCTTTTATCCAGCAGTTCTTTCTTCTTTGTTTAGATCTTTGGGTTTTGTAATTTGAATCTTTGCTTGATTTTAATTAAAGTTTGCATATTTCATCTTGTTTAATCGCTCTAATCATGATTAATCATCTTTCTCTCTTTGAATTGATGGTTTTAATGGTGCTTAGTGAGTAGTCCTTTTTAGGGATTTGAGATGGGTTAGGTTTAGGGAATTTGAGACTCTATCTATGATTGCTTAGTGTTAATTCTTCCATTTCCTTTCTTGATTGCTGTGTTTAATTCTTAATTATCCATAGCTAAGTTTATTAAGATCTTAGGCTCATTTTATGCCCACCAAGTGTTTGATGAAATGCCGGAACTGCTTTGCAAGAGAATTGCTTATCCTAGCTCAAGAGATTGATTGTCTAGGGAGTGATTTGGCAATATAGGGTTGACAGATTTTTCTTAATGCTTGCTCTTTATCATTTCACTAATGAGAATTAGTTCTTGACTTGGTAATTATCAAAGAGATTAGTGCCAAGAGATTGGATTAGTCATATAAATGAATCCTGTACATAAGGAATATCATTGTGTAAGTTTGTAAGCATCATAGGTTAAGTCAATAATTCCCTATTACCAATTATCTCATCTCAAGTCCTATATTTTCTCTGTTTTAAGCTCTATTTCGAAATTGCCCTGTTTTTCCTTTATTTTGGTTGCTTTGCTTGCTTGTTACCCTTTGTTTTGTGTTTGCTCCATTACTGTTCATCACTTAGGTTGCTAGATATTCTAAACCCCTTTTATATTTGCTTGAATAAGGAAATATACTATAATCTTGCTGTTTTAATCTTCCCCTTTGGATTGACATTAAAACCCAATGCTACAATGACTAGTATAATGGGTGATTGACCAAGAGAGTCAAAACTCTTGTATCAATTTGGCGCCGTTACCATTAGGGGAATGCTTTGTTCAGTAGGATTTGTAGAGATCTTGAGATTAAGCTTTGTTACTTTCGATTTTGGTTACTGATTTTTCTTTTGGTCTAGAACTTCTTATGTAGGTACCACAACACTTGTTCAAGTGTCTACCACTACAACTGAGGTTCAAGGTCAAAGATTTAGGGTTTGCACAGTCAGATTTCAGCTGTTGCAGCATGGAAAAACACCAGTATGCTGCTGATTTTGGGTTACAAGGTCCACAAGGTTTACAAGGTCCTCAAGGTATTCAAGGCCAAGCTGGTTTACAAGGTGATTGGGAAATGAGAGTTCAAAGATCAAGAAGGCCTATTGGTGCTGCTGATATACCATCCAACTATGCTTCAAGACAAGGTATCCTTCCACCTACGGAGACTCAGCAATATCAGATCAAGAGCAGTCTCATCACCATGATCCAAGAGAGGCAGTTCTTTGGACTGCCAAACCAAGACCCTCTTGAGCACTTGGATCACTTTGAGAGGATATGCACTTTGACAAAGATTAGTGGAGTCTCAGATGATGGTTTGAAGCTCAAGTTATTCCCATTCTCTCTTGGTGATAGAGCTAGATTATGGGAGAAATCTTTAGCACAAGGCAGCATCACCACATGGGAACAATATAAAGGTGCTTTCTTAACCAAGTTCTTCTCTCCCTCAAGAACTGCACATTTCAGGAATGAGATCACAAAATTCAAGCAGTGGTCTAATGAAAGCTTTGGAGAAACATGGGAAAGGTTTAGAGGTTTCACTCATCAATTCCCTTACCATGGCTTTACCAAGGAAACGCTACTATCCACACTCTTTAGAGGTGTTATCCCAAAGATAAGAATCCTTCTAGATACAACTAGTAATGTTTATGAAGGTTGGATACTAGTGGAGAACATGGCCCTCAGCAATTGGGATTATATGGATGACAAGGAGCAACATTCCAAAGCCACTGAAGAGAAGCTAGAGACAGCGTTGTATGAGATGAAGGCCCTACAACAGAAAGTTGACTTGCTGCTCAATGAGAGCATTAAACCTCTTCCTACTTTTGCTCCACAACACTACTACAAAGAGCATTAGATCAAAGCTCTTCAACTACAAGAGGAGCCAATAATGAACCAAGAACATGATGTTTATGTACACCAGTCCTATGGAAACACTCATCATCAACAGCACCAATGTTCCTCTTCTCCACCAGTTGGCATCAACACCTCTCCACCTTCACATGATTTGGACCATAAAGAGATGATCCTCCAACTCCAACAACTTACTAGTGGAGGACTCCAGAAGATGATGGCTGTTGAGATCCAAAAGAGTTTGACTGATATTCAAAGAAGTATGACTAATGAAATACACAAAGGAATTGACTCAAGACTACAGTCACACATAGGTCCTACGAATATGAAGATCAACAAACTAGAGAGCATGACTCCACCATCCACCTCTTCATTAACACAAGAATGTGTCAAAGCTGTCACTTTAAGAAGTGAGAAGCAGCTTCCCCCAAGAGTGGCGCCTTCTACACCCAATGTGGACATTGAGGAACAAGAAGAGGGGGTTGAGGTTAAAGAAAATGAAGACACTCCAGAAGATGAGATGATTGAAGCTGAAAAGACTCCAGAAAAAGCCAAAGACAAAGAAGTGGCTAAGGGCAAAGCAAAGGAAGCTTCTAAGGAGTTAATCAAGGAACCAAAGTTCATCCCTCCTCCTTATCAACCCATCATACCTTTTCCTGGAAGGTTCAAGAAGCAGCTGGTTGCTAAATATAAAGGGCTCTTTGATGAACATATGAAGAAGATCCAGCTCAGTATGCCACTACTAGATGCATTTGTGCTGGTCCCTCCTTATCAGAAATTCCTGAAGGATGTTGTTGCTGAACGAACCAAAGATCTACAAGGGATGGTGATCCTCACACATGTGTGTAGTGCCATTATTCAACAGAAGAAAGTTACACCAAACAAGCTAGGAGATCCTGGAAGCTTTTCTTTACCTTGCTCCATAGGTCCCCTTCTGTTTGAGAAATGTTTGTGTGATCTAGGAGCTAGTGTTAGCTTGATGCCCTACTCTGTAGCACAGCGCCTAGGATTCACCAAGTTCAAGGACTGTAGAATCTCTTTGGTGTTGGCTGATAGATCAGTGAGACTTCCCAAAGGCTTGCTTGAAGATGTACCACTCAGGATTGGGACTGTGGAAATACCCACTGATTTTGTGGTTTTAGATATGGATGTGGAACCTAGAGATCCTCTCATTCTTGGGAGACCCTTCCCAGCCACAGCAGGAGCTGTCATTGATGTCAAGAAAGGAAAGATCGAGCTACAATTGGGTAAAGACATGTCTCTGAAATTTCACATCAAACAGATTATGCAGCAGCCTACTATTGAAGGCCAAGTGTTCCAGATCGATATCTTAGAGACGCTGCATGATGAACTTCAAGAGGAGTTGTGTTATGGAGACAAGCTTCAAGTAGCTTTGATAACGGAGCATGTAGATGGTGGATACTTAGATAAGGAAAGCTTGGGTTGTCAGCTTAGATTGGACTCTCACAGGTTCTTTGAAGAGGAAGAGCCATTTGAAAAGTTGGAATACACAAGAAAGGAATTCTTCTCAGCCCAAGAAACTAGTTCCCCAAGCAATGAAGCGGGCACCAAGAAGCAGAGCTGCTTAGATGAGGACTGGAGTGAGCTCAAGGCACACAAAGTGGAGCTCAAACCGCTTCCTCAAGGGCTAAGGTATGTCTTCTTAGGTCCTAACTCCACTAATCCTGTTATAGTCAATGATATCCTCAATGATGATGAGATCCTGGCTCTTGTCAAGGTGTTAAAGAGGTTTATGAGAGCTATTGGATATTCACAAGATGATATCCAGGGCATTTCTCCTAACCTATGCACTCATAGGATCCTTCTAGAGGATGAGACAAGAACTTCTGTTAAACCTCAAAGGAGATTGAATCCTAATCTAAAAGAATTAGTTAAGAAGGAAATCTCGAAGTTGCTTGAACCAGGAGTGATCTATCCCATCTCAGACAGCACATGGGTCTCACCAGTCCATGTGGTGCCTAAGAAGGGAGGGATCACTGTTGTAAAAAACGAAAATGATGATCTAATACCAACTAGATCAATTACTGGTCATAGAATGTGCATAGATTACAGAAAACTTAATTATGCTTCTAGGAAAGATCACTTCCCTTTGCCATTTATAGACCAAATGTTAGAAAGATTAGCAAATCATAAGTATTACTACTTCTTAGATGGCTATAGATGATTCTTTCAGATCCTAATCCTAATGATCAAGAGAAAACTACTTTTATTTGCCCATATGGAAATTTCGCTTATAGGAGAATGCCATTTGGTTTATGTAATGCTCCTGCTACCTTTCAAAGGTGTATGACTTCTATCTTTTCTGACTTGCTTGAAGAAATGGTAGAGGGAATTCATGGATGAATTTAGTGTCTATGGATCCTCCTTTGGCGTATGCTTGTCTAATCTTTCTCAGGTCCTACAAAGATGTATAAAAACTAAGCTGGTTCTGAATTGCGAGAAGTGCCACTTCATGGTTCAGGAAGGCATTGTGTTGGGTCACAAGATCTCAGAGAAAGAGATAAAAGTGGACAAGGCTAAGATAGATGTAATGGTGCACTTAGAACCTCCAACCTCTGTCAAAGGGATCAGAAGCTTTTTTGGCCATGCTGGCTTCTACAGGAGGTTCATCAAAGACTTCTCAAGGATTGCAAGATCCTTGACAAGATTGTTGTGGAAGGAGACAGAGTTTGTGTTTGATGAAGACTGCCTACAGGCCTTCCTCACCCTCAAACAAGCTCTGGTGTCAGCGCCAATAGTACAAGCTCCAAACTGGGATTTGCCATTTGAAATAATGTGTGATGCTATTGACAATTCTGTTGGGGCAGTCTTGGGACATAGAGTTGACAAGAAGCTTCATGTTATCTACTATGCTAGCAGGACTATGGATGAGGCTCAGTCAAAATACGCTACAACTGAGAAGGAACTCTTAGCAGTTGTCTTTGCATTTGAGAAGTTCAGAAGCTACTTAGTAGGCTCTAAAGTGATTGTTTATACTGATCATGATGCTCTAAGACACATCTATGCCAAGAAAGACACCAAACCAAGGCTTCTTAGATGGATCCTCCTTTTACAAGAGTTTGATATGGAGATTGTGGATAAGAGAGGCATTGAGAATGGAGTTGCTGATCACCTCTCAAGACTGAGGATAGATAACTTTGTCCCAATCAATGATACTCTACCAGAAGAACAGCTGCATGCTTTGGGAGTAAAGGCAGCTGAAGTGGTAAGCCTAGAAGAAGATAAACTGCCTAGGTATGCTGACTTTGTGAACTACTTCGTCATTGGGCAAATACCAGACACCCTTAACTCTCACGAGAAGAAGAAGTTCTTAAAAGATGTCTCCCATTATTATTGGGACGATCCCTATTTGTGTAAAAGAGGGAATGATGTGTTGTTCAGAAGGTGTATAGCTGAAGAGGAAGTCCCTGGAATTCTGCATCACTGCCATGGCTCAACCTATGGAGGGCATTGTGCAACATTCAAGACAGCCTCTTAGGTCCTCCAAGCTGGTTTTTGGTGGCCCAGCCTCTTCAAGGACGCCCAAGCTCACATCTCCTCATGTGATGCTTGCCAAAGGAAGGGAAACATCTCCAAGAGAGATGAGATGCCTTTAAACCCCATCCTTGAAGTAGATCTGTTTGATGTATGGGGGATTGACTTCATGGGACCTTTCCCTTCCTCTTATGGGAACAAATACATACTTGTAGCTGTTGATTATGTGTCAAAGTGGGTTGAAGCCATTGCTTGTCCAACAAATGATGCTAGAGTGGTGCTGAAGCTCTTCAAGACAATAATCTTCCCAATGTTTGGTGTTCCAAGGTGTGTGATCAGTGATGGTGGGAGTCATTTCATCAACAAGGTCTTTGAGTGTTTGCTCAAGAAGAATGGTGTCAAGCATAAGGTTGCTACTCCCTATCACCCCCAAACAAGTGGCCAAGTGGAGGTGTCTTATAGAGAAATCAAAGCCATCTTAGAGAAGACAATTGGAGTTACAAGAAAGGATTGGTCTAACAAGCTTGATGATGCTTTGTGGGCTTATAGCACAGCCTTCAAGACACCAATTGGCAGAACTCTCTTCTCACTCCTTTATGGGAAGTCCTGCCATCTGCCTGTTGAGCTAGAGTATAAGGCTTTGTGGGCAACCAAGTTGCTGAACTTTGATATCAAGACAGCTCAAGAGAAAAGACTCATCAACTTGCATGAGCTAGAGGAGAATCTCCTTGAAGCCTTTGAGAGCTCTAGGATCTATAAAGAGAGAACAAAAGCCTTCCATAACAGGAGGATCAAGCACAAGGACTTCAAAGCAGGGGATCAGGTGCAGCTATTCAACTCAAGGTTGAGGTTGTTTCCTGAAAAGCTGAAGTCGAGATGGTGAGGTCCATTCAAGATTAAAGAAGTATTGCCATATGGAGCTGTGACCTTGTTTAGCAAAGATGGAAGAGATTTCACAGTGAATGGACACAGGCTGAAACCATACATGGCAAGTGAGTGTCTTGGTGATGAAGTAGACGTCAGCCTTGAGGACCCTCCATCAGAGTAACCAATCAAGGGAAGTCAAGCTAGGGACATTAAACAAGCACACTTGGGAGGTATTCCCATGTTATCCTTGTACATATTCTTGTATTTTATGTTTTTCTCTGTACTTTTTCTTTCAATCAACAGGAGCAAGTGTGGGCTAAGACAAATTGTTATGAGTTAAGGAGGCAAAAACAGGTGCTTTCTGGCTGATATCGATCAATTGTATTGGTCATGACGAACCCGATACAGACTGTATCGGTCATGAGTATCGATCATTACTGAACGATATCGGTGGAGCCGGATTGCACCAGTCAACCTATCGATCACTTTTGATCGATAGGGAAGGGAGTCTGAAAGTGAAAACCATATCGGTCATTCATAACAATCAAACACTGATCAATACAAACCCGCCGTAAGAATTTCGATCAGTGTATCGATCAGATGATGACCGATATGATTCACAGGAAGGGTATCGATCATTCGTATCGATCACAAGTGATCGATACTGAGCATATCGATCAGTCGTATCGATCACTTGTGACCGATACCCGCCCGAGGTAGGAGTTTCATCTTTTCAAAAAAATTTCCCTCCTTTAGTTTGGAGCCAAGGAGGTTTAAATTTAAACTTTGGATCCTTCCTGTCCACTTGCAGAGCTCCTGAGCACTTTTATCTTGTCCCCCACTCTTTAGATTCCCTTGGTTCCCCACCCACCTCTTTATATACCAACAAGCTCTTCCTACTCTCTTCACACTTCATCTCTCTATTTCTCTTATTGCTTAGCACGAAAATTATATGCTCTCTTTCTCTTTATTCTAACTCTTTCAAGTGCTCAAAAGCTCCTTTGAGGTTTGATATTACTGCATATTTTATGTATTTTGCATGCATATAAGTTAGTTTCTCATACATTTACCTTGCATATTAGGCTAGTTTGCATCACTTTAGGTCCTAGAGTACTTTTGCACCAGCATTTGCATGTTTCTTGCATTTTCCATCACATTCAGGTTGTTTTCGGCTACTTTGGAGCTCTGGAGGATTTGTGGACGTGCTAAGGCTAGTGAGAAGGTTCATGGACACTTGGAGGATTCATGAATGCTTGCTAAGGATCAGGAATCGAGAAGCAGATCGAGCATGGCATGTCGATCTAGATGAGATCGACCAAAAGATCGAGTAGCCGAGTAGATGCAAGGAATTGGATCGAGACCAATATCGAGATAGGAGATCGATCTGAAGTACAGACGTAAATGACGCCATGCAGATCGAGTACCGGGTCGAGCTTCCAACCCGATCAGCACAAGATCGACTCAGAGATCGACCAAAGTCACCTGATCCCAACCGAAGATCGAGAGCCAGATCGAGTCTCCTGCCCGATCCCAGGCTTACCTTATCCATCCGCCTGTTCTTGGACGCTAGCGAGGGGGGACCAGTACACGCCTTTAGCCAATTTTGGCTAAAAGCGGCGATGGCTTTTTCCACCTTCAGTCTGTTTTTTTCCTGTTATCTTTTAGCTTAGGCGATTATCTCCACCATTGTTAGACTTTGAGTTTTTCTTGCTTTGTTCTTGAATATTGAATCGTTTAAGTTTAAAGCAATCGTTTTTCATGTTTACTAGATCGTTTTCTATGCTTTGTTCGGTTTACTTTATGTGTAGCGAGTAGTCTTTTCGGTTTTTGGGGTTGAGAGGATTCAAAGGGTTTGAAAAGGTTTTAAAAGCTTGGTGTTTTCTTGTTCTTCATTGCCTTCTTTTCCAAGATTTCGAGTGCTTAAGGCTTAGAGAATCTCACGCCAAGATCTCTAAGATCAAAGGGCCTCTTACCTTGACAGGATCCAAAGGTTCTAGAAAATCGAATCCTAGAGGCTAGTCTACCTTTCCCAAACGCCATGGTAGTTTAGGGGACTAGTTAGGCCGTGTGTTTGAAATCTATGTTTATTGCCCTTCAATCTCTTTTTCCGCCAAACGACATGGGTCTGGAGAAGAGAATGAAGGAGTGATCCATACCACACGCCACAGATGGATCTTGTTTTGTTTTCAAGGCATAGAGAACCTCACAAAGTGAGTAGATCCAAAGTTTTTCAAACCAAGCTTGAACCTTTGAGACCCTTGAACATGAATCTCATCCCTGGACCCTCTTTCTTAGTATTTTCTCATCTCTGTTAATCATTCGCTTGCTATCTGTTCGCATCCTGGTCATTAGATTCATTTCTGTTGAACTTTTAGACGAGATCGATCGTTGTTGCTCGATCTAGTGGTCGATCCAGTGGTCGATCCACTAGTCGATTTTTAATAATTCATAGCTTTGCATTTTGATCATTCTGTTTGTTCCTCGTGGTAGTTCACTCGTTCTAGTATTTTTAAAATAGTTTTGCTTTGCAATTGACTGTTGCATCTAGTTTTTAGGATTTTTACAAAACCGTTCATCATTTGCTTAGCTTTGCATGATCCTTGCATTCTCATTGCACTTTCTAGCTCCTAGGCTGGATTGATTCCTCTTGCACTATACTACGACTGTGTGCTGCTTGAGTTTTGATAACCTCCTGCTTGCATTACTCCTATAGACACAAAAAGATTATTATCAAATGGCGCCGTTGCCATCTTAAGAGTGTTTAGGAAGCATTGAGATTTGGGGTTTAGTAAAGACTAAGCCTTTGTTTTTCTTTTGTTTACTGATTTCTCTACTCTCAAACATATGTCTTTCAGGTACATGATTCTACGTTCAAGGGGAGACAACAATCTACTTCAACCCTTGGACAACATTCATCAACTCGGACATTCAAGACAAAGAAGAGTTAGAGAGCAAGCTAGAGCTTTTGAGGAGATTGTTCAGCAAGGTTCAGTGGATTTTGAAGCAATGGCTGAGCACAAACATCTTGAGGGACCTCATAAAGCTGTGGGAAAGGGTAATGGTAACCCCCCACCATGCGGCTAGACCCCCACGTATCATTGGAGCAGGAGATGCTCCCAATACTCACCATAATAGGTTTGGGATCACTCCTCCTCTAGTGCAGAACACTAATTTCGAGATCAAGCCAGGGTTTTTTCAGATGGTGCAAAACAACAAATTTCATGGGTTAGCTTTGGAGGACCCATTGGCGCATCTAGACAACTTTGAGCAGCTTTGTGGAATGCTCAAGATAAATGGCATCTCGGAAGACATCTTCAAGCTGTGCTTGTTCCCCTTTTCCTTAGGCGACAAGGCACGACATTGGGAGAAGACTCTTCCACAAGGCACTATCACTTCTTGGGCAGATTGTAAGAAAGCTTTCCTCTCCAAGTTTTTCTCCAGCTCTCGGACAGCAAGGTTGAGAAGCGAGATCAGTGGCTTCACTCAGAGACAGAATGAGTCATTCAACGAGGCTAGGGAGCGCTTTAAGGATTACACAATCTCTTGCCCTCACCACGGTTTCAGTGAAGAGACCTTATTGAGTACTATCTACCGCGGAGCACTTCCAAAGATCAGACTACTACTTGACACGACAAGCAAAGGAAACTTCCTTGGTCAAGAGGTTGAGGAAGGCATGGAACTAATTGAAAACTTGGCGTTAAGTGATGGAAATTATTCAGAGGACTATGACCGTGCACCAAGAGGAGCTGATCTTGAAGCCAACAAGAAGGAAATGAAGTCTCTACATGAGAAGATCGATAAGCTCATGCTTGCTAACCAAAAGCATGTCCATTTTGTTGGTGAAGCCGCGAATGTCTTGGATAAGCTAGAGCAATGCCAAGAAGAAGAAGCTAATTGGGTAGCCGGTCAGAACAACTACAGACCTCAAAGGTATTCACAAGGCTACAACCAAAACAACAATCTCTCCTATAGAAGCACCAATGTCGCGAACCCTAAAGATCAAGTGTACCCTGCTCAGCAAGCAAAACCATTCGTTCCCTACAATATAGGTTTTCAGCCGAGTGGTGGTTTCCAAGGGCAAGGGAAAGGCAACTTCCAAGGACAACAGCAAGGAATCAAGGGTTATACACCAATGTACCCTCCAGGCTTTGCTCCTCAACAACCGATGCAACAACAATAAGTTGATCCTATCCAAGCCATGTTTCAACAATTGATTCAAAGGCAAGCGTCTACAAACCAGAAGTTTTCCGAGATGAACACTCGCTTAGACTCCTCCCTCACTGACTTTTCTACTCAGATTACAAACCTGAATAACAAGATCAAGCAGCTAGAGAAAGGAAAGGCAAGTACAAGTGGTCAGAATAGCTTACCGGGAAAGTGTGAGCAGAATCCCAAGGAATACGCAAACGCCATTACACTAAGGAGTGGGAAAGAGCTTGCACCTACGGCTACTCCTAAGAACAACGAGAACATTGTGATTCAAGAGGAGGAGGGTAAGCTTTCAGCATGATGAGATCAACTTCCACAATGTTTGGATTGAGAGACCAAGAAAGGGTAAGGAGGTTGCTATAGAGAAGAAAGTGGAGCAAGCTGCTAAGGAGAAAGATGCTTATGTGCCTCTACCATATGTACCCAAGCTACCTTTTCCTGGCCGTTTCAAGAAGCAACTTATAGAGAAGCACATAATCTTGTTTGAGAAGCATCTAAAAGACGTAGAGACCAAGCTACCTCTCGTAGATTGCCTTGCCATGATGCCTAAATGTGCAAAATTTTTCAAAGACACGCTTGCAAAGAAGAATAAGGAAAGCAATGAAGTGCTAGTACTTAGTGAAGAATGTAGCGCCGTAATACACAAGGAGATAGTTCCCAAGAAGTTGGGAGATCCTGGAAGCTTCACTATACCTTGTGCCTTAGGTCCATTGGAGTTCAAGAGTTGTCTTTGCGATTTGGGAGCTAGTATAAATTTGATGCCTCATTCTATAGCAAAGAAGTTGGGATTCACGAGGTTCAAGGACTGTAGAATCTCCATGGTACTAGCTCACAGAAGCGTGAGGTTACCCGTGGGTCTACTTGAGGACTTGCCAGTGAGAATCTGTGGTGTAAACGTGCCTACGAACTTTGTTGTGTTGGAAATGGATGAAGAACCTAAGGATCCGCTCATTCTTGGTCGACCGTTCTTAGCCACCGCTGGAGCCATCATCGACGTCAAGAATGGGAAGATAGCTCTCCACTTGTGTAAAGATATAAGGCTGGACTTTGACATCAATGAGGTTTTGAAGAAGCCTACGATAGAAGGGCAAGCTTTCTACATTGAGATGTTGGACGCTTTAGCGGATAAGTTGCTAGAAGAGTTGGCTCAGGAGGATCATTTGAAGCTGGCATTGACTAAGAAGCCAGGGGAGTTCAGTTTCGTGGATCAGAGGACTCAGGAGTACGTTAATCTATTTGATTCAAGGAAAGTTGTGCTAGAAGATGAAGGCGCTTGCCTAGAAATCGACTCCGAGATCGATGCCATCACTCGATCCAGGAGTCAAATCGACAAGACAATCGAGAACACAACTCGATCTGTTGCAACAATCGACAGTCAGATCGAGGAGGGTGATCGATCCAGGGAATCAATCGAGTCCAAGATCGAGAGATCCCTTCCGATCAGTTCAGGGTCCATTCCAGAGAACGACTCAGCATCTCGATCTCTCACTCGATCCACATTAAATCGAGTGAACGAATCGAGTGAAAATGCTCGATCTAGACGACATCGAGAGCAAGATCGACTGGATGACTCGATCTCAGAAAGGACAGAGGTTCAAGAAAGCAGCCTTAAGGGTCATGTCTCGGGTTCTAAGGAGGGTTCCAAGGAGGAAAACAACAACAACAGCCATGAGGATGATTGGAACGAGCTGTTAGCCCCAAAGGTGGACCTTAAGGAGCTCCCAAAAGGGCTAAGGTATGCTTTCTTAGGGCTTAACCTATCCTGTGATTGTGAATGAAAACTTATGTGATGATGAGTTGCACTCGCTCCTAACCGAGCTGAGAAAGTATAGGAAGGCCATTGGGTACTCTCTAAGTGACATCAAGGGCCTTTCACTAATGCTTTGCACTCATAGGATTCACTTGGACAATGAGAACGCCTCTTCTATAGAACATCAAAGGCGTTTGAATCCTAATTTGAAAGAGGTTGTTAAGAAAGAGATTCTTAAGCTGTTAGAAGCTGACGTGATCTATCGCATAAGTGACAGCACGTGGGTTTCTCCCGTACACGTGGTGCCTAAGAAGGGAGGGATCACGGTCGTTAAGAATGATAAATATGAGGTTATACCTACTATGACTATTACAGGACACCGTATGTGTATTGATTATAGGAAGCTTAATCTTGCTACTAGAAAGGATCATATTCCTTTGCCTTTTATTGATCAATTGCTTGAAAGACTTGCTAATCATCCCTACTGTTGCTTTTTTGATGGATATAGTGGATTTTTCCAAATACCAATCCATCCAAATGATCAGGAGAAGACGACCTTTACATGCCCTTATGGCACCTTCGCCTATCGAAGGATGCCATTCGGGTTGTGTAATGCACCGGCTACGTTTCAGCGGTGTATGATGTTGATCTTCTCCGATCTAATATAAGAGATGGTAGAGGTGTTTATGGATGACTTCTCTGTCTATGGTGCGTCCTTTTCTGCGTGTTTGTTGAATCTTTGCAAGGTACTAAAGCGTTGTGAGGAGACAAACTGGGAGAAATCTAACTTCATGGTGAAGGAAGGGATCGTTCTTGGTCATAAGATATCATAGATGGGCATTGAGGTTGATAAGGCTAAGGTTGAGGTCATGACTCACTGAGCCGCCGGTTAATGTCAAAGGGATCAGGAGTTTCTTGGGGCACGCTAGCTTCTACAGGCGCTTCATCAAGGATTTTTCCAAGATTGCACGCCCTCTCATACAGCTGTTGTGCAAGGAAGCCGAATTTGTCTTTGATGAGGAGTGCTTGCTAGCTTTCAAGACCATTAAGGAAGCTCTTGTCACAGCACCAATAGTTCAAGCACCAGACTGGAGTCTACCGTTTGAGATCAGGTGTGATGCTAGTGAATATGCCGTGGGAGCTGTTCTAGGGCAGAGAAAAGACAAGCAGCTGCATGTGATTTACTATGCTTCAAGAACCTTGGATGACACGCATACGAAATACACTACTACGGAGAAGGAGCTGCTGGCAGTAGTGTTTGCCTTTGAGAAGTTCAGAGCCTATCTAGTGGGAGCCAAGGTTGTTGTCTACACAGATCACGCGGCGCTTAGATACATCTACTCCAAGAAGGATACTAAGCCAAGGCTCCTGAGATGGATACTTCTTCTTCAGGAGCTTGACATGGAGATCAAAGATAAGAAAGGGATAGAGAACGGCGTTGCTGACAATCTCTCTCGAATGAGAATCAACGAGTCTTTGCCCTTAGATGATTCGCTTCCCGAGGAACAACTAATGATGATCACTAAGGCTGTTTGTGGAAGGCTGGAAGGGCAGTTTGAGGAGGTTCTGAGCTTCAAAGAAGAAGATCTTCCTTGGTACGCTGACATTGTGAACTACTTGGCATGTGGGGAAAAGCCTTCGCATCTTGACAACTATCACAGGAAGAAGTTCATGAGGGACGTAAGCCACTACTTCTGGTATGAACCCTATTTATACAAGAGAGGTGTTGACAGCCTATACAGGAGATGCGTGACAAAGGAGGAAGCAAGAGACATCATCTTTCACTGCCATGGCTCTTTGTATGGCGGCCACTTTGCTTCATTCAAGACCGCCATTAAAGTCTTGCAAGCCAGTTTCTGGTAGCCGTTCATCTTCAAAGACACCCATGAGTTCGTGAAGAGTTGCGAAGCTTGTCAGCGAGCAGGGAACATCACTAAGAGAAACGAGATGCCTCAGGTTCCCATCTTTGAGGTAGACGTGTTTGACGCATGGGGCATAGACTTCATGGGGCCTTTCCCTTCTTCCTACGGCAACAAATTCATTTTGGTGGCCGTTGACTACGTCTATAAATGGGTTGAGGCCATTGCTTCCCCTAAAAACGACTCTAAGGTGGTGATCAAGCTCTTTAAGATCATCATATTCCCGAGGTTTGGAGTATCGAAGGTGGTGATAAGCGACGGAGGAAGCCATTTCATCAACAAGTTGTTTGAAAACCTTCTAAGGAAGTATGGCGTGAAGCACAAGGTAGCTACGCCTTATCATCCTCAAACGAGTGGCCAAGTGGAGGTCTCTAACCGGCAGATCAAGGCGATACATGAGAGAGCAGTTGGGACAATTCGGAAGGATTGGGCAGTGAAGTTAGACGACGCTTTGTGGGCTTACCAAACTGCTTTCAAAACACCCATCGGTACTACTCCTTTCTCTCTTCTCTACGGTAAAGGATGTCACCTCCCCATTGAGCTGGAACATAGAGCATTGTGAGCTGTGAAGCGGCTGAATTTTGATCTAAAGACAGCTCAGGAGAAGCGCTTAATCCAGCTACACGAATTTGATGAGGTAAGGCTGGATGCTTACGAAAGTGCTAGGATCTACAAGGAGCGCACCAAGGCTGCTCATGACAAGAATTTGGTACCCAAGGGGCTTAAGGAAGGGAGTTTGGTGCTGCTTTACAATTCAAGGCTCAAGCTCTTTCCAGGAAAGCTAAAGTCACGATGGAGTGGGCCGTATGAAATCAAGGAGGTATTGCCCTACGGAGCTGTCACCTTGGTGGACAAGAGTGGGAATGCATTCACAGTGAACGGACACAGAGTTAAGCCATACATGGCAAGTGCATTTGATAAGGAGAGCACCTCAATGCTTCTCCAAGACCCACCATCTGCATAAACCAAGTATAGTCTAGCTAAAGACGTTAAAAAAAGTGCACTTGGGAGGCATTCCCATGTCTATCTTGTATATATTTTTGCTTTATTTCTCTTTCAATTTTATGTTTTTATATTATGAGTGTGTAGGAACAGGTATGAGGGATTGCAGAGCATAATCTTAGATGCAAAAGTAGTAAGAAGGGGCAAATATAGGCTAGAGATCGAGTGCTAGATCGACTCATCCTGGCTCGATCTTTGCTAGATCGAGCTAGTGAATCGAGAGGAGTTAGTCGATCTAGACGAGATCGAGTAGACAGATCGTGTGACACAGTTGATCACGACAGGACGAACACCCTATACGTTTAGCCTGAAAAGCAAACGAGAGGTGGATCGACTGAGTCACTCGATTGTCAAGTCTAGATCGAGTAGTCTACTCGATCTGCCACTCGATCCAAGCTTAAATCGACCCCTGAATCAAGAACGTGGCTCGATCACGAGGACTTAGCCGTTGTGCCAAAAACTCAAGGAACGATAGGTGTTATCGATCCAAGACTCGATTCAATTCGAATCGAGTCCCAAATCGAGCAACCCTCTTGATCCAAGCCATTATGGGCATGAGATGGAGTCCTAGATCGACCAAATGGACTCGATCTCGTGCCGAGGTAACATTTTCTCTTCTCCCTTTCCCACTTTCCCTACAATTTTTAAATTCAAAAAGTGGTCAAGGCAAGCAACTTTGACCATGAAAGATGTGCCTTGACCACAACTTTCGTCAGAAACCACTTTCTTTACCCATGGTTTTGTGGTTTGTTAGCCTTTATATATTTTCAACTATTCTCACACTCTCTCATTTCTGTTTTCACGAATTCTTAAACAAAAGTGATTGTGAGTTCTTTGTTTTCTAAAGGCTAACAGTATCCTTTTACAATCTTTGCAAAAATATTATCGAATTTTCAAGAAAATCTTCAAGAAAATCCCTTTTTATTCGCTTTGATTGTTTTAGATGCTAGGGCGGTTTGAATTTTTAAAAACTAACTTGATGATAGTAAAAATTCTAGATTTCAGTATATCTCTAGATATGATTCTCTATTATCTTACTATAATTTTTATAAATCCCCCAAAATTCTAGGGTATTAGTTATAGGTTTTCTTTCTTGCTTCTCTCTTTCTCTCTACAATCGCCGATTTGCTTATTCTCTTGCTTGAGAATCTTGTTTCAGGCACTATGGTCCCCCAAAGAACAAGAGAGGAGACATCACAAGAGGGAGAAAATCAAGAAGTGGCTGTTGAGGAGAGGGTTCGCTGGAGTAAAGATGAGAAACGAGACAAGAAGCGGTTGGAAAGGCTTCGGTTCGAGCCAACTAAGTTCGCAGACAGAGAATTGCTGGCTAAGATGGGGATTTTAGGAGACTTTGATCAACTCCTCCAGAAGATAGGGCTGAGGTGTTTGTCACATATGGATTGCCCGACCTTTCCTGAAGTGACAATTGACTTCCTTGCCACCTTGGAGTTTGCGTACGAGAATCCGAACGTCCCAACTCCTTCTCAAGGCCGCCTCTCGTTCAAAATCAAACGTCAAGCCTTCAGCATCTCAATCCCCGAGCTTTGCCAAGCTTATGGCCTCGCTGCTGCTGCCATAAAGGTTGACTTTCCCTCCTTCACTACAAGGCGAATACTGCAAAGATCAAGAGAGTGAGGAGCCCGGTCCTGCGTTACACTGATATATCATGGTTTTTATGGTTTTTAACCATGATATAAGTCCTTTTTATTGAGTCTTTTTGGTATTTTTAGAGTCCTAGAAGAGTCTTTGCAGGTTATAGCATGTCTGGAGCATAATTGGAGATTTTGGAACCTTTTGGAGCATTCTGAGTTGAAGCCACGAAGTACCTAGCTCGAAGAAGAAAGTATGCCATATGGTGACGCTCGTCACCAAGCTGGTGACGCTCGTCACCCACCAAGGAAGGAGGTCGTGGCCTGTTTTTAAAAGATTGGGAAGAAATTGCAGTTTTGGCCCAAAAGTTCTAGTATTTGCAAAAAGACCCCAGATCGTGTTTTAGCTTGTATATTAGGTTTTTCAGCCATTCTTTTGGCATATATCTTGTATCTTATTATTTTAGAGAGTTTTAGAGAGAGATTTGTATAAGAGCTTTTGGAGAGACAAATCAGACTTCTTCAGAGCAGATTTTGAACTCCTTTATTTCTACTTCTTATTTCTTTTATGCAATCTATTCTTTTCATGATGTTTTCTCAAATCACCATGTCTGAGTAGTTTGTTAGTTAAGTTAGGGCTTTTCAAAGGTTGAAGAAGAGTTTGTAGAATTGCTAAAAACTTTTAGGAAATTCATTGGTTCTTCATCTGTGCTTGCATTCATATCGATTTCTTAGACACATCATCTGGATTTCGAAACCCTAGGTTTTTGATAGATGTGAGAGCATTATTAATCACCTGAACTAGTATTAGATGAGCAAAACGCCCTAGTACAAAGAGATTTGGCTTAGGAGTTTTGTGAACAATTGAACCTGATCATTACTGCATGTTTAGGTTGTTAGGGTTTGCAAAGAGATTTGAAACTCTGTGATTTAGACATAGATAACTTCTACAATGAGAATTGATTAGTTATATCTTTGCGATTCATGTTCAAGACGGTTTTAATTCATTCCTGATTGCATGCATTCTACACTCTCGGATTCAACCTGCGAACTGTCCTGACTTAGCGCCTTTAGCCTTCTGAACTTTAAGAACAAGCATAAAAACGCCCTCTTGCATTTATTTTACTGTTTTGCATTACATTCATTATTTATCGCTTAGCTTAATCTGAATCTATAATCGCTAGTGTGGTTTACATACTCCCTTGGGATTCGATAACCCTTTGTACTACAACTGCTTTTGCTGTGCACTTGCAGTAGTTTTATTTGAGTAAAACCTGACCCTATCATACACGTTGAAACTGATTGCCAACACCTTCAGCGGACGGTCAGTAGCCCCCACGGTCACCAAGACAGAGCTTTGCCTCTTGTTCCAAGGAATCAAGAATCTCGTGTGTGACCCGGATGAGAATGATGAGCTGTTGGAAGACCAGCTTGGCGATGACGTGAACTACAGATGCATTCTGGCTGCTTCATTGCTGAAATACAAGGCGTATGCCTTGAGATGCAAGGCAAGCTCGTCGCATATTAGAGGCTTCCTCACTCCCTTGTTCGTGCAAGCTGGTATACCGCTTCAAGATTTCACTCCTGTTCCGGATAGAGCTTTCATGGATGAGACATACCTAAGGAACAGGGATAGCTTGGGACGCACGCCAGCTGAGGGCTTTTTTGCATATCTGTTCATTGACACGGAGAATGAGAAGAGGGTGTGTATCTTGCCAAACAGGCGCGAAACCGGACTGTTGGGAGTTTGGAACATCGAGTTTCTCCCAAACGTAGAGGAGTGTATGGCTCCTCTAGGAGTCACAACCGCCATTCGCCAAGCTACTCGGCCAAGATCAGAGTCTCCAGCCACGGATGATGAGATGCCCGAAGCCTTTGTCCTCCTTAAGCTTGATTTTGAGCCGCGGACTAAGACGGAGAAGTTCCTTGCTTCTGTTGTGGAGATGCAAAGGAAAATCAACAAATGGCAGAGCAAGGTGCTTAAGAAGCTTGCCAAGAAAGTCAAGGCGCTTCAAGGAGGTTCACCAAATCAGGCTGCAAGTGAGGAGGTCCAACAGCCCGAGAAGAGGAGGCTTTCAACTGGAGGAGTTGTCATCCGTGAGACCCAAGCAAGCAACATCCAGCCGGCGTGTCTTTCTCTCCAAGAGCCAGCCTCCAAAGGCAAAGCCATAGTATCTAGCTCGTCTGGAACATCCTCAAGCTCCAGCCAAGACTAGATCCGAGGTAACAACAACCTTCCCTTGTACATACCACACATTCTTCTTCTGTTTTTGCTTTGTGTTTTTGAGCTCCTTTGAATTTGTTTGCCACCGAGACGGTGTCATTCAAGTTTGGGGGAGTATGTGTGTGGTTTGACATGTTTATTTTGCTCTTATTTTCTCTTTGCATCCCTTGAGTCTTCATTGCATCTAAGGCATAGAAAAGAAAAGAAAAAAATTGGTAAAATTTTTAAAAATTTTCAAAAATATTCATGTAGTTGCATTCACTTTGTTAAACATTTTAGGATTGAGTCTAGATTTTTTAAGCATCTAGGTTGTTTACATTTGCATAAAGGGGTTAAAAGTTTCTTAAAACGGTGTTTTAAGCTCATGAATTGTTTCAATGCCCTAGTTAGTAGTTGTTTGATGCTTTGCTCACGCTTAGAAAGTAAGTCCTTACCATGTTTGGATCACTTGTTTTGATTTTCGTTACTTGAATTGAACATTCATGATTTGAAACTTGTCCTAATAAGTGAGAACCCTAACCTGAATTTTTAAATATCATTCTTATGCATTTGAAAATGAACACGTGGATCTTATACATATTTAGGCTCTCTTCCTCCTTTTACCACTCTTTGTGAGCCTAAGTAGAACTCCCACCATCACCCTTACCTTTTGATAACTAGTTTCTTTGCAAGGGTGAGTATGCAATGAGGCTATCAAAACTCAAATGCAAGACAGGTTGTAGCACAGTATGCAAGAGAGAGTCAATCCACACCTAGGATGATAGAAAAAGCAAAGAGAATGCAAGGGCTTTGCAAATCTAAGCGAACAAAGATCGGTTTTGAGAAAATCCCTAAAAACTAGATGCAGCAACTAAATGGAATGCAAAACTATTTTAATATTACCAGGAATGATCAAACTACCATGAGGAACAAACAGAATAATTAAAGAACAAAGCTACGAATTACTAAAATTCGACTAGTGGATCGACCACGGGATCGACCACTAGATCGAGCAACAACGATCGATCTAGTCTAAAAATGTAAGAACAGCGAAACTAACGACCAGGATGCTATCAAAGATCAAACGAAAGACGAGAGGGGATGTAAAGATGCTAAGAAAGAGGGACTAGGGTTGAGATTCATGGTCAGGGGTTTCAAAGGTCCGAACTTGGGTTGAAAACTTTAAATCGACTCACTTTGTGAGAATCTCTAAGCCTTGAAAACGCAATAAGATCTATCCGTGGCTTTCGGTATAGATCACTCCTTCATCCTCTCCTCCAAACCCATGGCTTTTGGTGGAAAGAGAGGTTGAAGGGCATGAAAAACAGATTTTAAACGCATGGCTTAACTAGTCCCCCAAACTTCCATGGCTTTTGGGAAGGGGTAACTAGTCTCTAGGGTGCCATTTTCAGAGGTCCCTGAATCCTGTCAAGGTAAGAGACCTCTCGGATCATAAAGCTCTTGGCGTGAGAGTCTTTAAGCTTTAGGAACTCGACACCCTAGAAGAGATAGTCATTAAGCACTAGAAAACTCCAAGATCGAAAACCTTTTTGACCCCTTGAATCCTCTCAACCCCGAACCCTAATGAAACTACTCACTACACATAAGATAAATCAAGCAAAGCATGAAGAAAGAAACGATGAACATGAAAAAGAACTCGATGAAACTCAAACTATTCGATTACAAAAGAAAGAAAAACTTCAAGTTTGACAATGGTGGATAATCTCCAAAACCAGAGAGAAAAGCATAAAAAGATAAGATTGAAAACGTTTTGTTGAAAAGGACATCGCCGCCTTCCCAAAATGGCGAAAACAACTCGATGGTCCCCCCCTCGCTAGCGGCCAAAAGCGGTTGAAAGGACAGAGATCGACCTCGGGATCGAGCGGCTCTCTCGATCATCTTCGGATATCGTGTCTTCAACTCGATCTGGGTCTCGATCATCTTCGACGGATCGAGTGTTACGTCCGATCTTGGTATCGATCTTTGGTTGGATCGAGTGATGGACTCGATCCGGCTCTCGCTCTGCATGGCGTCATTTACGTCCGTACCGTTTGATCGATTGCTTCACTCGATCTTCACCTCGATCATTTTCCTTGGATCCCCGGTCTTCTGGATCTTCTGGTCGATCTCATCTAGATCGACCTGCCATGCTCGATCTGTTCCCCGATCTCTGGTCCTTAGCAAACATCCGACCTTCCACGAACCTCCCCAACAGCTTCAGCACGTCCACGAACCTCCACGATTCCAAAGTAGCCAGAAACAACCTGAATGTGATGCAAAATGCAAGGAACATGCGTATGCTGGTGCGAGAATGCTCTAGGACCCTAAGTGATGCAATCTAGTCTAAAGTGTGATGTAAATGCATGAAAAGCTAACTAATATGTATGCAAAATGTATGCAATATGCAGTAACATCAACTCCCCCAAACTTACTTCTTGCTTGCCCTCAAGCAACAAGAAATAAGTAAGGAAGAGAGGTTTTAAAAAAAACAAATGGGGGTTTAAGCTTCTTGCAAAGGCGCCTTTCAAATGAATCAATCTCAATGTCTTAGTTAACAGTTCTAAAATGCTATGCACACACTCATACTCCAAAGAACTTAGCCATACTCATCACACAAAGAAATTCAGATCATGACTCTCCTATTCCTAACAATCAAAGAAACTCATCCTTTAACATTCTTTAACATCCGAACCATGAATCAAACTTATGCACTTTAAAGCAAAACACATTTGGCTAAGGGTGTAGGTTATGAGCATATAATGATCTCATTTGAAAAGGGTTTTCAATTAACACAAGGGTTTCTCTCGAAGTGGCAAGAACTTTATGCATAATGCTAAATGTGAAGGCAATTGATGCATACATAATCAGATTCTCATCTACCCATGTAAACTAACAATGATCCTAAACCCCTCTCATTTATTAACTTTCATCCTCACTCACCACTTAGAATCTACCCTTTTTTTTCCTCAAAGCTTAGCATTCCCCAATTCAAAACAGAAAACATTTTTAACTCTTTAGGCTAGTGAAAAGGTTGAAAATAATTTATTTTCTTATTGGTAGCTCTCTTATTTAAATTTTTTTTTTTTTATTTGGCACTTAGGCTCTTTTTTTCTTTTTTTTCTTTTTATTTTTATTTGAGAGAGCCACCTCCTGAAATTTATTAGAGCATATATAATTTTTAAACACAACCCTTCACTTAAAACCTATTTCTTTCTTTTAAACACCAAACTCTTTTGAAACTGAGAACAAATAGACATGAAAACAACCCCAATGATCCCCCAAACTTATCCTAAGCCTAAACCTAGCTTCAAAATGCAAAGCTAGCAATCATATGAGAACCCAATCATGTTGCCTAAACCTAACACTTTATGCTAAGTTCAAAACCGAAAAAGAAGGCCTCCCAAAGATGTCACACAAGAAATATTTGGCTTCAAAGAAGGGTAAGGGTCAAGGTGGGAGTCCTACTTAGGCTCACAAAGAGTGGTAGAAGGAAGAAGAGAGCCTAAATATTTTAAAATCCATGTGTTCATTTTCAAATGCATAAGGATGATAATTAAAATTTCAGATTAAGGTTTTCACTTATTAGGACAAGTTTCAAATCATGAGAGTTTAATTCAAGTCACGAAAATCATAGCAAGTGATCCAAGCATGGTAAGAACTTACTTTCAAAGCATAAGCAAAGCATTAGAGAACTACTAACTAGGGCATTGAAACAATTCATGAGTATAAAACACCTTTTTAAGAAAACTTTAACCCCTTATGCAAATACAAACAACCTAGATGCTAAGAAAAATTCTAGACTCAATCCTAACATGTTTTGAGAAGATGAATGCAACTACATGAATCTTTAAAAAAAGTTTAAAAATTTTACCAAGTTTTCATGATCTAAAGACTCAAGGATGCTAAAAGGAAAATAAGATCAGAAAACACATGTTAAACCACACATCTACTAAAGACTCAAGGAAGCTAAAGGGAAAATAAGATCAGAAAACACATGTTAAACCACATATGTACTCCCCCAAACTTGCTTGACACTGTCCCGGTGGCAAACATTTTCAAAGGAGCACCAATACACAAAGCAAAAAGAAGCAAATATGAGCGGTTATGTACAATGAAAGAAGGTTGTTACCTCTGGTCTAGTCTCGGCTGGAACTTGAGGATGTTCCAGAGGAGCTAGAGACTATGGTTTTGCCCTTGTCGGTTGGTTCTTGGAGAGAAAAACGGGCCGGCTGAATGTTGCTGCCTTGAGTCTCACGGATGACAACTCCACCGGTTGAGAGCCTCCTCTTCTCGGGTTGTTGAACCTCTTCACTTGCATCTTTCTTAGGCGAGCCTCCTTGAAGTGCCTTGACCTTCTTTGCAAGTTTCTTGAGCATTTTGCCTTGTCATTTGTTGATTTTCCTTTGCATCTCCACAGCAGATGCTAGGAACTTCTCCGTTTTGGTTCTCGGCTCAAAGTCTATCTTGGGAAGGGTGTTGGCTTCAGGCATCTCATCTTCCGTGGCTGGAGACTCGGACCTTTGACGAGGAGCAATCGCTGGGGCAGGCGGTCCTCCTAGAGGAGCAAAGCACTCTTCTTCTGTTGGCAAGAACTCGATGTTCCCAACACCAAGCAGCTCGGTCTCGTCCTTGTTTGGCAGGATGCACACTCTCTTCTCGTTTTCGTCGTCTATGAAGAGATAAGCGTAGAATCCTTCTGCTGGCGTGCATCCCAAGCTGTCAGTATTCCTCATGTAGACCTCATCCATGAAAGCTCTAGCTGGGACGTGTGCGAAGTCGTGTATAGGCACGCAAGCTTGTAAGAATAGAGGAGTGAGGAAGCCGCCAATGAAAGAAGAGGTTGCCTTGCACCGCAATGCATAAGCCTTGTATTTCACCAAGGAAGCAGCAAGCACGCATCCATAGTTCACCTCGTCGCCGAGCTCATCATCCATAGGCTCCTCATTCTCATCTGGATCACACAACAAATGCTTCACGCCTTGGAACAGGAAGCAAAGCTCGGTCTTCGTGACTGTGGGAGCAACTGACCTTCCGCTAAATGTGTTCGCGATCAGCTTCAAAGTGTACCTCAGCACCGGGCTTCTCACTCTCATGATCTTGGCGGTGTTGGCTTTGTAGTCTTCGTTGCTAATCAGGTCCCAAAAATCGTTTGCTCGCTTGAAGGAGGGGAACTCGATCTTGGTGGCAGCTGCGTTGAGACCATATGCTTGACATAGCTTGCGATGGAGAGGCTGAAGGCTTGACGTCCAACCTTGAAGGAGAGGCGACCTTGTGAAGGGACGGGTGCGCTAGGGTTCTCGTAACGAAACTCTAACGTGGCAAGGAAGTCTATTGTCACTTCTGGAATGGTTGGGCAATCCATCCGTGACAGACATCTTAAGCCAATGTTCTTGAGGAGTTGGTCGAAATCTCCAAGGATCCCTAGCTTGAACAGCAGCTCCCTGTCCGCAAACTTAGTAGGCTCAAACCGAAGCCTTTCAAGCCGTTTCTTGTCCCTCTTCTCATCCTTACTCCATCTGACCCTCTCTTGAACAGCCACCTCTTGTCCTTCTCCCTCTTGTGCTGTCTCTTCTCTCGTTCTTTTAGGAGCCATTGTACCTGAAACAAATTTCTCAAGAAGTTTGATAAGCAAAACGGCGATTTGATGAGAGAAGAAGAGAGGGGAAGAAGAAAGCTTATAACTACTACCCTAGAATTTTGGGGAATTACTAAAAATTATCTCAAAATAAAGGAGAATCAAATCTTTAGATACTAGAAAATATAGAATTATTCCTTTTGTTTAGCTAAATTTTAAAATTCAAAAACGGCCCTATCATCTAAAACATTGTCTTGCGAAATAAAAAGGAATTTTTCAAAACATATTTCATTAAACTCCGAAAATACCTTTTGCAAGATTGTTAAAGAGCCTTGCTAGCCTTTGAAAACAGAAAACTCTCAGTCTCTTTGTTTAAAATTTCCGAGAACACGAGAATGAGAGGGTGAGAAGTTGTTGAAATATTTAAAGGCTAAGCAAGAAACAAAACCATGGGTAGGAAAGGTGGTTTTCTGACAAAGTCTTGGTCAAAGCACATCTTTCATGGTCAAAGATGCTTGCCTTGACCAAGTTTTGAATTTAAAAACTGGAGGAAAAAGAATAAAGGAGGGAAAAAAAATGTTACCTCGGCATGAGATCGAGTCCGTTTGGTCGATCTAGGACTCGATCTCATGGCCATAATGGCTTAGATCGAGAGGGTTACTCGATTTGTGACTCGATTCATGATGAATCGAGTCTCGGATCGATTGGCTCCCTCGATCGTTGAGATTTTGGCTCCACGGCTAAGTCCTCGTGATCGATCTACGTCGTCGATTTGGGGGTCCATTTGGCTTAGATCGAGTGATGGATCGAGTCGAGTGATCGATCTGTTTTCAAAGGATTTTCCCGAGAGAAATTAGATCGGTCGATCCATTTAGGATCGATCGATCCGTTTTCGTCTAGATCGATCTTATCACTCGTTCTCGTCTAGATCGACTGGCTCCTCTCGATTCATTGACTCAATCTAGCAAAGATCGAGTCAGGATCAGTTAATCTAGCACTCGATCTCTAGCCTTTTCTTAACCCCTATTGCCTCTTTTGGACTTCAAGATCGAGGTTTAGACTCCTCATACCTGCTCCTACACAATTGCAAAATAAAAACATAAAACTGAAAGAGAAATAAAGCAGAAATATGTACAGGATAGACATGGGAATGCCTCCCAAGTGTGCTTTCTTTAACGTCTTTAGCTAGACTTTACTTGGTTTAGGCAGATGGTGGGTCTTGGAGAAGCACCGAGGTACTCTCCTTATCATAGCTGTCCGCCAAGTAAGGCTTGACCATGTGTCCATTGACGGTGAATGCACTGCCACTCTTTCCCATTAATGTAACAGCTCCATAAGGCAGCACTTCTTGGATCACAAACAGCCCGCTCCACCTTGACTTCAGCTTTCCCGGGAAGAGTTTGAGTCTTGAATTGTACAGCAACACTAAACCTCCTTCCTTAAGCTCCTTGGCAACCAACTTCTTGTCATGAGCTTCCTTAGTCCTCTTCTTGTATATCCGAGAGCTCTCATAAGCGTTCAGTCTTAATTCGTCCAGTTCATGTAACTGAATGAGGCGCCTCTCTTGAGCAGTCTTGAGGTCAAAGTTCAGCCTCTTCACAGCCCACAATGCACGGTGTTCCAGCTCAACCGGGAGATGACAGCCCTTGCCATAGAGCAGAGTGAAAGGGGTTGTACCAATCGGTGTTTTGAAGGCGGTACGGTAGGCCCAAAGAGTGTCGTCCAGCTTCACTGCCCAGTCTTTCCTTGTTGCTCCGACAGTCTTCTCCAGTATAGCCTTGATTTGCCGGTTGGAGACTTCCACTTGACCGTTTGTTTGAGGATGATACGGTGTAGCCACCTTATGTTTAACGCCATACTTTCTCAAGAGGTTCTCAAAGACCTTGTTTATGACGTGGCTTCCTCCATCGCTTATAACCACCTTTGGTACCCCAAACCTTGGGAAAATGATACTCTTGAACAGCTTGATCACCATCTTAGAATCGTTTGTAGGGGAAGCAACAGCCTCAACCCATTTAGAGACATAATCCACTGCTACTAAGATGTATTTGTTGCCATATGAAGAAGGAAATGGCCCCATGAAGTCTATGCCCCACGCATCGAACACGTCAACCTCGAAGATAGGAACCTGAGGCATCTCGTTCCTCTTAGTGATATTCCCTGCTCGTTAACATGCCTCACAGCTCTTCACAAACTCGTGTGCATCTTTGAAGATGGACGGCCACCAGAAACCAGCTTGCAACACTTTCGTGGCAGTCTTGAATGAAGCAAAGTGTCCTCCGTAGGGAGAGCCATGACAGTGATAGAGGATGTCTCTAGCTTCTTCCTTCGTAACACACCTCCGGTATAAACTGTCCACTCCTCTCTTGTATAAGTAGGGCTCGTCCCAAAAGTAGTCACTAGCCTCTCTCATGAACCGCTTCTTGTGATAGCTGTTGAGATGTGTTGGCTCCTCACCACACGCTAGGTAGTTCACGACATCAGCGTACAACAGTAGATCCTCCTGTTTGAAGCTCAACACCTCTTCAAACTGCCCCTCTAGCTTTCCACAAACATCTGTGGTGATCGCCATGAGTTGCTCTTCTGGAAGAGAGTCATCTAAGGGGAGAGACTCGTTGATCCTTAGCCGTGAGAGATGGTCAGCGACTCCATTTTCGATTCCCTTCTTGTCTTTAATCTCCATGTCAAACTCCTGGAGCAAGAGAATCCACCTTAAAAGCCGAGGCTTAGTGTCCTTCTTCGAATAGATGTATCGCAAAGCCGCGTGATCTGTGTAGACAATAGCCTTGGAACCAACAAGATATGACCGGAACTTCTCAAAGGCAAACACTACTGCAAGCAACTCTTTCTCTGTAGTGGTGTACCTTGTTTGCATGTCATCCAAGGTTCTTGAAGCATAGTAAATCACGTGCAGCTTCTTGTCTTTCCTCTGACCAAGAACGGCTCTTACGGCGTAGTCACTAGCATCGCACATGATCTCAAAGGGTAGTGTCCAGTCTGGTGCTTGAACTATAGGGGCTGATGTAAGGGCTTACTTGATGGTCACGAAAGCTCGCAAACACTCCTCATCAAACACAAACTCTGCTTCTTTGCACAACAACCGTGTAAGAGGGCATGCAATCTTGGAGAAGTCCTTGATGAAGCGCCTATAGAACCCGGCGTGTCCCAAGAAACTTCTGACTCCCTTAACGTTAACAGGCGCCTCAAGACCAATCATGACTTCCACTTTAGCCTGATCAACCTCAATGCCCTTCTCTGATATCTTATGACCAAGCATGATCCCTTCCTTAACCATAAAGTGGCATTTCTCCCAGTTTAGCACCAAGTTTGTCTCTTCACAACGCTTTCGTACCCTGCAAAGATTCAACAAACACGCAGAAAAGGACGCACCATAGACAGAGAAGTCATCCATAAACACCTCTACCATCTCTTCTATTAGATCGGAGAAGATCGACATCATACACCGCTGAAACGTAGCCGGTGCATTACATAATCCAAACGGCATCCTTCGATACGCGAAGGTACCGTAGGGACATGTGAAGGTCGTCTTCTCCTGATCATTTGGGTGAATTGGTATCTGAAAGAAACCGCTATACCCATCGAGGAAACAGCAGTAAGGGTGATTAGCAAGTCTCTCAAGCATTTGATCAATAAAAGGTAAGGGGAAATCATCCTTCCTAGTTGCAAGATTAAGTTTCCTATAATCAATACACATCCTATGACCAGTGATGGTTCTAGTAGGAATAAGCTCATCTCTATCGTTCCTTATGACCGTGATCCCTCCCTTCTTAGGCACCACGTGTACAGGAGAAACCCACGTGCTGTCACTTATGGGACAGATCACGTCAGCCTCTAAAAGCTTAAGGATCTCTTTCTTAACAACCTCTTTCAAATTAGGATTCAAACGCCTTTGATGTTCTATAGAAGAGGCGTTCTCATTATCCAAGTGAATCCTGTGAGTGCAAAGCATTGGTGAAAGGCCCTTGATGTCACTTAAAGAGTACCCAATGGCCTTCCTATACTTTCTCAGCTCAGTCAGGAGCGAGTGCAACTCATCATCACTTAGGTTTTCATTCACAATCAAGGGATAGGTGTTATTAGGCCCTAAGAGAGCATACCTTAGCCCTTTTGGGAGCTCCTTAAGGTCCACCTTTGGGGCTAACAGCTCGCTCCAGTCATCCTCGTGGCTGTTGTTGTTGTCTTCCTCCTTGGAACCCTCCTTAGAACCCGAGGCATGGCTCTTAAGACTGCTTTCCTCAACCGCTATCCCTTCTGAAATCGAGTCCTCGAGTCGATCTTGCTCTCTATGTCGTCTAGATCGAGCAGTTTCGCTCTCCTGATTCGATGTGGATCGAGCAAGGGATCGAGACGCTGAGTCGATCTCCTGATTAGACCCCAAAATGATCGGAAGGTCTCTCTCGATCGTCAACTCGATTGTTTTTCCGGATCGATCATTCCTCTCGATCTGTCTGTCGATTGCTGCACCGGATCGAGTTGTGTTCTTGATTGCCTAGTCGATCTGACTCCTAGATCGAGTGATAGCGTCGATCTCAGGGTCGATCTCTAGGCAGCAGCTTTCATCCTTCTTAACAATCTTCCTAGAATCCAGCAAGTTGACGTACTCCTGGGTCCTCTGATCCACATAGCCAAACTCTCCTGGCTCCTTTGTCAGTGCCAGCTTTAGATTGTCCTCCTGAGCGAGTTCTTCTAGCAACTCATCCGCTAAGGCATCCATCGTTTCAATGTAAAAAGCTTGCCCTTCTATGGTCGGCTTCTTCAGAACCTCATTGATATCGAAGTCCAGCCTTATATCCTTTCCCAAGTGCAAGGCAATCTTCCCGTTCTTGACCTCGATGATAGCCCCAGCTGTTGCAAGGAATGGCCTTCCAAGGATGAGGGGGTCCTTAGGCTCTTCATCCATCTCCAACACGACGAAGTCCGTAGGCACGTTCACACCGCTGATTCGCACCGGTAGATCTTCAAGCAGGCCCACAGGTAGCCTCACACTCCTATCAGCCAGTACCAACGAGATCCTATAGTCTTTGAAACGAGTAAAGCCAAGCTTCTTCGCCACGGAATGAGGCATCAGATTTATGCTAGCTCCGAGATCACAAAGGCAATTCTTGAACTCTAGAGGACCTAGAGCGCGGAATATAGTGAAGCTTCCAGGGTCTCCCAACTTCTTAGTGACTATCTCCTTATGTATCACAGCACTACACTCTTCACTTAGAACAAGCACCTCCTTGCTTTCCTTATTCTTCTTCACGAGAGTGTCTTTGAAGAATTTGGCGCATTTAGGCATCATTGCAAGGAGGTCAACGAGAGGTAGCTTGATCTCCACGTCCTTAAGATGCTTCTCAAAGAGGATTCTATGCTTCTCTATGAGTTGCTTCTTGAAACGGCCAGGAAAAGGCAGCTTAGGTACATACGGTGGAGGTACATAAGCATCCTTCTCCTTAGTGGTTTGCTCCGCTTTCTTCTCAGCAACTGCTTTGTCTCCTCTTTTTGGCCCTTGGATCCAGACATTGTCAAAGTTAATCTCATCATCAGCTGAAGGCTTACCCTCCCCCTCTTGAATTACAACGTCCTCGTTGTTCTTAGGAGTAACCGGAGTTGCTAGCTCTTTGCCGCTTCTTAACGTGATGGCGTTGGCATATTCCTTAGGATTCTGCTCACACTTGCCCGGTAGGCTATTCTGACCACTTGTACTCGCTTTCCCCTTCTCTAGCTGCTTGATCTTGTTGTTTAAGTTGGTGATCTGAGTGGAGAAGTCAGTGAGAGACGAGTCTAGGCGAGTGTTCATCTCGGCGAACTTCTGGTTTGTAGAGGCTTGCCCTTGTATCAGCTGCTGAAAAATGGCCTGAACCGGATCAACTTGTTGTTGCATCGGCTGTTGCTACTGAGTTGCAAAGCTCGGAGGGTAGTTAGGCGTATAACCCTTGTTACCTTGATGTTGCCCTTGGAAGTTGTTCTGCCCTTGACCTTGGAAACCACCACTCAGCTGAAAACCTTTGTTGTATTGGATGAAAGGTTTTGCTTGCTGAGCAGGGTACACTTGGTCCTTAGGGTTGGCAACGTTGGTACTACGGTAGGAGAGATTGTTGTTCTAGTTGTAGCCTTGGTTGTAGCCTTGAGGTTTGTAATTGTTCTGTCCCGCCACCCAATTGGCTTCTTCCTGGCTCAACTCAAGCTCCTCTTGATTCTCATCTGCTTCACCAACAAAGTGAACATGCTTCTGGTTGGCTAACACCAGCTTATCTATCTTCTCATGCAAAGATTTCAGCTCCTTTTTGTGAGACTCTAGCTCGGATCCTCTCAATGCATGGTCATAATCCTCAGCGTAGTTGCCATCACTCAATGCCAAGTTATCTATCAGCTTCATGCCCTCTTCTACCTCCTGACCAAGGAAGTTCCCTTTACTAGCTGTGTCAAGCAACAACCTGATCTTTGGTGAAGCTCCACGGTAGATGGTGCTGAGTAGGGTCTCCTCGCTGAAACCGTGATGAGGACATTGGATCGTGTAGTCTTTGAAACGTTCCATTTCCTCGTTGAATGTCTCGTTGTTTCGTTGAGTGAAGCCGCTGATTTCGCTTCTCAACCGTGCTGTCCTGGTGCTAGAGAAGAATTTTGAGAGAAAGACCTTCTTACACTCGGCCAATGAGGTGATGGTGCCTTGTGGGAGGGTCTTCTCCTAATGCCTAGCCTTATCTCCGAGTGAAAAGGGAAAGACACGCAGCTTGAAAGCATCTTCGGATATGCCGTTTATCTTGATCATCCCACATACTTGCTCGAAATTGTCATGGTGCTCCAAGGGATCTTCCATTGCTAAGCCGTGGAACTTGTTGTTTTGCACCATGGAGATGAAACCTGGCTTAATCTCGAAGTTGTTGTTCTGTACAGGAGGAGGAGTGATCCCAAACCTATTGTGATGAGTATTGGGAGCATCTCCGGCTCCTATGATCCTTGGGGGTCTAGCCGCGTGTTGGGGGTTTCCATTGCCCCTTCCCACTGCCCCGTGAGCTTGAGGAGGTCCCTCTGGATGCTCGTGTTCAGCCATAGCTTCAAAGTCAACCAAACCGTGCTGAACAATCTCCTCAAAGGCTCTGGCTTGTTCTCGTACTCTTTATTGCCGTGAATGACCAAGCTGATGAATGTTGTCCAAGGGTTGAAGTAGATTGTTGTCTCCCCTTGAACGAAGATTCATGTACCTGAGAGACACACGTTTGAGAGTAGAATGATTAGTAACTAAAACAAGGTAAAGGCTTAGTCTTTACTAAGTCCCAAATCTCTATGTTTTCTAAACAATCCTAGGATGGCAACAGCGCCATTTGATAACTAGTTTCTTTGCAAGGGTGAGTATGCAATGAGGCTATCAAAACTCAAATGCAAGACAGGTTGTAGCACAATATGCAAGAGAGAGTCAATCCACACCTAGGATGATAGAAAAAGCAAAGAGAATGCAAGGGCTTTGCACATCTAAGCGAAGAAAGATCGGTTTTGAGAAAATCCCTAAAAACTAGATGCAGCAACTAAATGGAATGAAAAACTATTTTAATATTACCAGGAATGATCAAACTACCATGAGGAACGAACAGAATAATTAAAGAACAGAGCTACGAATTACTAAAATTCGACTAGTGGATCGACCACGGGATCGACCAATAGATCGAGCAACAACGATCGATCTCGTCTAAAAATGTAAGAACAGCAAAACTCACGACCAGGATGCTATCAAAGATCAAACGAAAGACGAGAGGGGATGTAAAGTTGCTAAGAAAGAGGGTCTAGGGTTAAGATTCATGGTCAGGGGTTTCAAAGGTCTGAACTTGGGTTGAAAACTTTAAATCGACTCACTTTTTGAGAATCTCTAAGCCTTGAAAACGCAATAAGATCTATCCATGGCTTTCGGTATAGATCACTCCTTCATCCTCTCCTCCAATCCCATGGCTTTTGGTGGAAAGAGAGGTTGAAGGGCATGAAAAACAGATTTCAAACGCATGGCTTAACTAGTCCCCCAAACTTCCATGGCTTTTGGGAAGGGGTAACTAGTCTCTAGGGTGCGATTTTCAGAGGTCCCTGAATCCTGTCAAGGTAAGAGACCTCTCGGATCATAAAGCTCTTTGCCTGAGAGTCTTTAAGCTTTAGGAACTCGACACCCTAGAAGAGATAGCCATTAAGCACTAGAAAACTCCAAGATCGAAAACCTTTTTGACCCCTTGAATCCTCTCAACCCCGAACCCTAATGAAACTACTCACTACACATAAGATAAATCAAGCAAAGCATGAAGAAAGAAACGATGAACATGAAAAAGAACTCGATTAAACTCAAACGATTCGATTACAAAAGCAAGAAAAACATCAAGTTCCACAATGGTGGATAATCTCCAAAACCAGAGAGAAAAGCATAAAAAGATAAGATTGAAAAAGTTTTGTTGAAAAGAACATCGCCGCCTTCCCAAAATGGCGAAAACAACTCGATGGTCCCCTCCTTGCTAGCGGCCAAAAGCGGTTGAAAGGACAGAGATCGACCTCGGGATCGAGCGGCTCTCTCGATCATCTTAGGACATCGTGTCTTCAAATCGATCTGGGTCTCGATCATCTTCGGCGGATCGAGTGTTGCATCCGATCTTGGTATGATCATTGGTTGGATCGAGTGATGGACTCGATCCGGCTCTCGCTCTGCATGGTGTCAGTTACGTCCGTACCGTTTGATCGATTGCTTCACTCGATCTTTGTCTCGATCATTTTCCTTGGATCGCCCGGTCTTCTCGATCTTCTGGTCGATCTCATCTAGATCGACCTGCCATGCTCGATCTGTTCCCCGATCTCTGGTCCTTAGCAAACATCCGACCTTCCACGAACCGCCACAACAGCTTCAGCACGTCCACAAACCTCCACGACTCCAAAGTAGCCAGAAACAACCTGAATGTGATGCAAAATGCAAGGAACATGCGTATGCTGGTGCGAGAATGCTCTAGGACCCTAAGTGATGCAATCTAGTCTAAAGTGTGATGTAAATGCATGAAAAGCTAACTAATATGTATGCAAAATGTATGCAATATGCAGCAACATCACCTTTCTTTCAAGCCAAGTGTTCTTGTGTGACATCATTGTGAGGCCTCTTTTCGGTTTGAACTTAGCATAACGTGTTACGTTTAGGCAACATGATTAGGTTCTCATATGATTGCTAGCTTTGCATTTTGAAGCTAGTTGTAGGTGTAGGATAAGTTTGGGGGTTTGATGGGATTGCTTGCTTGTTTATATGCTTACACTTTCAAAAAGTTTTGGTGATTGAAGTGAATAAAAGGTTTTAAGTGAAAGGCTTGTTTTCAAAATGTATAAAGCTCTAAGTATTTCAGAAGATAGCTCTCTCAAGTGAAAGAAAAAGAAAAGAAAAGAGCCTAAGAGCCAAACAAAAAAAAAGGAGAGAAAAGAAAAGAAAGAAAATAGTAGAGAGCTATCAATAAGAAAAAACAAAGAGCTAAAATGTTTTCAGCCTTCTTCACTAGCCTAAAAGAGTAAGAATGCTTTATGTTTTTAATTGGGTTTGAGCTTAAAAAGGGTAGTCTCTAGGAGGGTGAGTGAGCTGAAAAGAAAAGAAAATTGTAAGTGTACAAGGGTTGGTGAGAATCTAATCATGTATGCATCAATTGCCTTTACCTTTAGCTTTATGCATAAAGTTCATACCATTTGTGAGAGAAAGCCATTGCATTGTGAAACCCCTTTCAAAATGAGATCATTAAATGCTCATAGCTTTCAACCTTAGCCAAATGTGTTCTGCTTTAAAGTGCAAAAGTTTGATTCATGGTTTGATCATTAATGAATGTTAAAGGATGAGATTCTTTGATTATTTAGAATATAAGAGTCATGATTTGAAATTCATTGTGTGATGAGTATGGCTAAGTTCTTTGGAGTATGAGTGTTCGCATTGCATCTTAGAACTAATAACTAGGACATTGAGATTGATTCATTTGAAAGGCACCTTTGCAAGAAGCTTAAACCCCCGTTTGTTTTAAAACCTCTTTCCCTTCTTGAATTTTGTTTGCTTGAGGGCAAGCAAAAAGTGAGTTTGGGGGAGTTGATATTACTGCATATTTCATGTATTTTGCATGCATATAAGTTAGTTTCTCATACATTTACCTTGCATATTAGGCTAGTTTGCATCACTTTAGGTCCTAGAGTACTTTTGCACCAGCATTTGCACCAGCATCGAGCATGGCAGGTCGTTCTAGATGAGGTCGACCAGAAGATCGAGTAGCCGAGTCGATGCAAGGAATTGGATCGAGACCAAGATCGAGATGGGAGATCGATCTGAAGTACGGACGTAAATGACGCCATGCAGATTGAGTACCGGGTCGAGCTTCCAACCTGATCAGCACAAGATCGACTCAGAGATCGACCAAAGTCACCCGATCCTAGCCGAAGATCGAGAGCCATATCAAGTCTCCTGCCAGACTTACATTATCCATCCAGCCTGTTCTTGGACGCTAGCGAGGGGAGGACCAGTACACGCCTTTAGCCAATTTTGGCTAAAAACGGCGATGGCTTTTTCCACCTTCAGTCTGTTTTTTTCCTGTTATACTTTTGCTTAGGCGATTATCTCCGCCATTGTTAGACTTTGAGTTTTTCTTGCTTTGTTCATGAATATTGAATCGTTTAAGTTTAAAGTAATCGTTTTTCATGTTTACTAGATCGTCTTCTATGCTTTGTTCGGTTTACTTTTTGTGTAGCGAGTAGTCTTTTCGGGTTTTGGGGTTGAGAGAATTCAAAGGGGTTGAAAAGGTTTTAAAAGCTTGGTGTTTTCTTGTTCTTCATTGCCTTCTTTTCCAGGATTTCGAGTGCTTTAAGGCTTAGAGAATCTCACGCCAAGATCTCTAAGATCCAAAGGGCCTCTTACCTTGACAGGATCCAAAGGTCCTGGAAAATCGAATCCTAGAGGCTAGTCTACCTTTCCCAAACGCCATGGTAGTTTAGGGGACTAGTTAGGACGTGTGTTTTAAATCTATGTTTATTGCCCTTCAATCTCTTTTTTCGCCAAACGCCATGGGTCTAGAGAAGAGAATGAAGGAGTGATCCATACCACACGCCATGGATCGATCTTGTTTTGTTTTCAAGGCTTAGAGAATCTCACAAAGTGAGTAGATCCAAAGATTTTCAAACCAAGCTTGAACCTTTGAGACCCTTGAACATGAATCTCAACTCTGGACCCTCTTTCTTAGTATTTTCTCATCTCTGTTAATCATTCGCTTGCTATCTGTTCGCATCCTGGTCATTAGATTCATTTCTGTTGAACTTTTAGACGAGATCGATCGTTGTTGCTCGATCTAGTGGTCGATCCAGTGGTCGATCCACTAGTCGATTTTTAATAATTCATAGCTTTGAAGTTTGATCATTCTGTTTGTTCCTCGTTGTCGTTCACTCGTTTCTAGTATTTTTAAAATAGTTTTGCTTTGCATTTGACTGTTGCATCTAGTTTTTAGGATTTTTACAAAATCGTTCATCATTTGCTTAGCTTTGCATGATCCTTGCATTCTCATTGCACTTTCTAGCTCCTAGGTTGGATTGATCCCTCATGCACTATACTACGACTGTGTGCTGCTTGTGTTTTGATAACCTCCTGCTTGCATTACTCCTATAGACACAAAAAGATTGTTATCAAGGTTTGCCTTCTCAACTATTTACATCTTGTTCTTACATATTCGTGTGCTTGAAACTGCTTTATCTATGGTTTTAAGAACATTGTTTGTTTAGTTTAAGATGTTGTGCTTTGATTTTGCATAGTGGATTTGTTTAAAATGAACAAGTTAAGTGTTTGAGCTATGTTTACTGTTCTCAAATCTTATTTCTTGCCTGTTTGCTGCCCCTTTGCATCATCATCATCTCTTTTGCTTAGACAAACCATGATAGGTTCAAATGCATCATTATCTTATTCAATTGAGCTCTAGCATGACTCAACTGTCAGATTATGAATTCCACTTACTTATAGTACCTTCAAGCCTTGTTCTTTCAGGTACAATGAGAAGAAGGAACAGCTCTGCTGAAAGCAAAAAGAGAGCACAACAGGAGAAGGCACCTAGTTCCCCAAGGGCTAGAAGAAGCAAGGGCAAGGGCGTTACTGACGGGCAGTTCTCAGGAGATGTTGTACCAGGACTAGTTCCAGGAAAGGTTGCCACATCAAAGGGAAAGGGAACAACTTTATAGGAGGTCTCTCATGATGCACCAAGTGCTGAGCAGCTCATGGAAAGATTCCACCAATGCACTTTCAGGCCCGCAAGATATCCTTGCGCCTACACTATGCTTGAACTTGGGATAACCTTAGACTGCAAAACAATATTTGAAGGCATAGGACTCACTAACTTTATGGCGAGAGCACTCCCATCTTACAAGGACCTCACCTACCAATTTTTCTCCACTCTGAAGGTGGTGCATTATGATGACAGTGAGCTGGTGAATTGAGACGGCTGGATATCATTCCGAATTGGCGGTCAAACTTTTACAGCAACCTTCTTCAAGCTTGCACTGGCCCTAGGTACATACAGATATACTGAGTGGAGGAACCATTTCAAGATCAGCCAAAGGCAACACAAGATGCTATGGGAGGTGTTAGGGGCTGGCAAATCCGCTGCAGAAACCTCAAAGAACCAACATTTAAAGCACCCAGCTGTGAGGTACGCCCACATGGCTCTTGCAAACAGATTCTTTGCAAGAGAGGATACAGATACCCTCACGGATGAGGAGAAAGACTTCATGTACAATGCCATGCAGCCACTAGTGATTTAAAGCATCAATGGAACACCTCTAAGGCCACCTACCAAGAATCCTTGCTACACCGCTATGTTGATGGAGCACCTCTTCTCCTATAAACGCTGGGTTTTCACTGAGAAGGCAAGTAAACCACATATACATATCGGAGGTGTTGTGACAGCCATCATACTGGCATATGGAGTGAACCTCGAGGAGCATACTGACAGTGCCATACAACCACTGTGGATGGACTTGGACTACCTTAGAAGAAGTCATTTCCTTGAGAGGAGCATCAGAAGCAAACATATCTACACCTTCTTCAAGGGTCCCCAAGCACCAGCACGGTTCCTCCTCCCAAACCCACAGCAAACATGCATCAATATACGAAGCAACCTAAGTTTTTGCCCTGATGAGAGCCACCTCTACCAAGAGAGATCAGTAGTTGAAGAGCGAAATAACAGTCGTGGAGACACACAGGAGGGATCATCTCATCAATCCTCCCACCACTCAACTTATTGAAAAGGTACCACATCCTACTCATTGTTTATACCACTGCATTATATTTTGCTGCTTCTCTCTCTCATTGCTTTCATTACACAAGGGACTGTGTAATTTAAGTGTGGGGGAGGGCATTTGCATTTAACATTGTGTTTTATTTTCTTATTTTCTCTTTTACATACTTGAGTCTCATGCATTCATGCATTCATCTATGTGCACTGAAAAACTATAAAATTTTCATATTTTTTTTGGAACCAAAAAGATCATTTAGTTGCATTTACATAACTAAGATTGAGTCTAGATGCATTTCATATAGGTTTGCATACATTTGCATAGGGAGTATATGATAAACACTTGTCAAGATGTTAATATTTGAATTGTTTTCAATGCCTTGGTTATCTGTTGTTTGATTGCATTGTAGTGAGTTTGAAGTTAAGGCTGCACCATATCTTAAATTCTTGCATTGATACTCTTGTCTTATGCTGAAGCTTGCTTTGATTTGATTCCAACTCTATCTTATTAGAACCATAATCCTGACTTTGAATTATCTTTTTTGTGCATTGAGAGTTATTACATGGCTACCCATATACATACTTGGATTATCTTCTTCCCTTCTTACCACTCTTGTTAATCCAAGTAGCTGATCCTCATAACTATGGCACAGTTAACCACACCCAAAACCAATCCTTATTTATGAACCTAAACACTATTGTGAGAGTTGTGAGGCCTTCCATTGCATTATTTTCGATCTTATCTTGTCAAAAAGTGTTAGGAATAAGGCTGGAAAAGAGAAGCTCTCTTGTAGACACCAGCTTGCATTTTGAGCTTGGTATTAGGTTAGAAGTTCGGGAAAGGGTAGTGTAAGTGGTTTGAACTTTAATTGTTTTCATCTTTGAGAAGAAGAAGAAGTATGGGATTGGTAGTATAGGGGAACATTTTATTTTGTGGTTAAGTTAACTAGGAAGAAAGCTCTAAGTGTTAAAGAAAAAAAGTGCCAACAACAACAAAGCTTACAAAAGGTCATCCAAAAGGAGAAATCAGACCAAGCAATCCACCAAAAGTGCTGAAAATGGCGCCAATCATACAACAAAGAAGACCAAGTTCCAAAAAGAAGTCAACCACACAAGCAAAAGAAGAAGGAGTTTCCCCAAATATGAAGAAGGAAGAGATCAAGTGCTTTGGGAAAGGGTATATTTAGGAGTTCCACTTGTGGTTTTCGAAGTTATTAAGTTCATCTTGGGTAAAAAGCGTAGAAGAGTGCTTTGACTTGCATGCATAGGTGTGCTTTTACCTTTAGCATTTTGCCTAAGATAGAATCATTTCATTGAGTGATCCCCTGAATCTTTGAACCCTTATTTGAATGAGATCATTTTCATCTCATAACCATGTCCCTTGACCAAATATTTTCTCTTGATTTGCACAAACTTGATCCATTAGTTACTAATTAATAAATGTTAAAGAGTTGGTTGATTTGAATGCTTGTGTAGGCTAAGCTGGAGTTCATTGTTTGCTATGATGGGTATGGTTAAACTTTTTTAAAGTAGAACAATCTCTATGCATCTTAGAACCTATAACTTGGGCATTGAATCCGTTTTTCCATTGACATCATTAGTTTTGAGCTCCCACTTTCAAACCTCACTCTCCCATTTGTTATTCTTTGCTTGAGGACAAGCAAAAGGCAAGTGTGGGGGTGTTGATATCTCTTGTATTTACACCATTTAGGCTTGCATTTAGTACATGTTTTGGTTCTCCTTTGCATGTTTTCCTTAGTTTTTGTCCCATTTTCTTCTCCTTTTAGACTTAGATTGCACTTAGGATACAATGTGCATTTTTCTTGCATTATGGATGTTTTTAGGTGCTTATCGAGCTAAAAGGAGCTTGGACGAGCTTTGAGGATGATCCAAGAAGCTAGCTGGACCAGAAGGAGCAAAAGGAACCAAGGCAGACGATCTCTGCAGAGCTTTCCGGTCAGAGTACGGAGGCTATCGGTCAAGGAGTGACCGATACAGGCAGTATCGATCAAGGATATCGATCAGGAGTGATCGATCAAAGGTATCGGTCAGCAGTGATCGATACAAACGCGCCGAGTGTATTTTGGTCACTGTATCGATCACCTTCCAGACCGATATGATCTCTATCGATCAAGCACTGATCAATACAACTGATCGATATGAACCCAGACTGATGACTCCTATTAATAAGAAAAATCCCTAATTTTTGGGAACAAGCTTTTATCTAGCATATCTTTCTTCTTTGTTTAGACCTTTGGGTTTTGTAATTTGAATCTTTTCTTGATTTTAATTAAAGTTTGCATCTTTCATCTTGTTTAATCTCTCTAATCATGATTAGTCATCTTTCTCTCTTTGAATTGATGGTTTTAATGGTGCTTAGTGAGTAGTCCTTTTTAGAGATTTTAGATGGGTTAGGTTTAGGGAATTTGAGACTCTATCTATGATTGCTTAGTGTTAATTCTTCTATTTCCTTTCTTGACTGCTGTGTTTAATGCTTAATTAGCCCTAGCCAAGTTGATTAAGATCTTAGGCTCATTTTATGCCCACCAAGTGTTTGATGAAATGCCTGAACTGCTTTGCAAGAGAATTGCTTATCCTAGCTCAAGTGATTGACTGTCTAGGGAGTGATTTGGCAATATAGGGTTGATAGATTTGTCTTAATGCTTGCTCTTTATCATTTCACTAATGAGAATTAGTTCTTGACTTGGTAATTAGCAAAGAGATTAGTACCAAGAAATTGGATTAGTCATATAAATGAATCCTATGCATAAGGAATAGCAATATGTGAGTTTGTAAGCATCATAGGTTAAGTCAAGAATTCTCTAACACCAAATATCTCATCTCAAGTCCCATCTTTTTTCTGTTTTAAGCTCTATTTCGAAAATGCCCTGTTTTTCCTTTATTTTGGTTGCTTTGCTTGCTTGTTACCCTTTGTTTTGTGTTTGCTTCATTACTGTTCATCACTTAGGTTGCTAGATATTCTAAAACCCCTTTTATATCTGCATGAATTAGAAAATCTACTATAATCTTGCTTTTCAATCTTCCCCTTTGGATTGACATTAAAACCCAATTATACAATGACTAGTACAATGGGTGATTGACCAAGAGAGTCAAAACTCTTGTATCACTGTCCATGTAAGCCTTGAATTCCTTGAAGACATTGTGGACCTTGTAAACCAAAACCAGCAGCATACTGATGTTCTTCCATGCTTCTACAGTGGACTTCTCATTCTGCAAACCCAAAATCCTTGATCTTGAACCTCAGTTGTGGGTGTAGACACTTAAGAGCAAGTGTTGTGATACCTACAAGAGAAATTCTAGACCAAAAGAGAAATTAGTAACCAAAAAAGAAAATAACAAAGCTTGATCTCAAGATCTCTACAAATCCTACTGAACAAAGCATTCCCTTAATGGCAATGGCGCCAAATTGATACAAGACTTTTTAGGACTTAATTCAATAATCAAAGCTTGTACTAATCAGTTGTAGTATAGCATAAGGTTTTATCAATCCAAAAGCGGAGATTAAAGCAGTAAGAATGCAATAGAGCTCTTAATTCAAGCAGATATAGATAAGATTAAAGTGTCTACCAACCTAAATGATCAAACAGAAGTGGAGAAAACATCAAACAAAGAGTGAAAAGTAAGCAAAGCAACTAAAACAAAGGCAAAACAGAGCAATTTTGAATTCAAGCTAAAAACAGATCGAAGATGGGACTTGAGATGGGGTAATTGGTATTAGGGAACTCTTGACTCAACCTATGATGCTTACAAACTCACATAATGCTATTCATTATGCATATGATTCATTTATCTGACTAATCCAATCTCTTGGTACTAATCTCTTTGCTAATCATCAAGTCAAGAACTAATTCTCATTAGTGAAATGACAAACAGCAAGCATTAAGACAAATATTCAATCCTATATTGCCAAATTACTCCCTAGACAGTCAATCTCTTGAGCTAGGATAAGCAATTCTCTTACAATGCAATTCAGGCATTTCATCAAACACTTGGTGGGCATAAAATGAGCCTAAGATCCTAATCAACTTAGCTAAGGTTAATCAGGTATTAAACACATCATTTGAGAGAGGAAATGGAAGAATTAACACTAAGTAATCATAGAAAAAGTCTTAAATTCCCTAAACCTAACCCACCTGAATACCCTAAAAAGACTACTCACTAAGCAACATTAAAACCATCAATTCAAAGAGAGAAAGATGAGTAATCATGATTAGAGAGATTAAACAAGAAGATAAATACAAACTCTTATTAAAATCAAGCAAAGATTCAAATTAAAAAATCAAAAAGCTAAAACAAAGAGGAAAGAACTGATGGATAAAAAATTGTTCCCAAAAATTAGGGATTTTTTGTATTTATAGGAGTTTAGGCAAAAATGGCAAAATTGTTAATAAGTGGTCTTCAGTCTGCATTCCTATCGGTCACTCCTTGGCTGATAGCTTTACCGATAGCTTGACCCATAGGCCACCAGAAAATGCTTTCCTTGGCTCCACTTGCTCCATCTTAGCTTACCTAGCCTCTTGATTCATTCCTACAACTCTTCCTTGCTCCTTATAGCTCCATAAGCACCTAGAAACATCTTTAATGCATGGAAAATGCAAACTACAACCTAAATGCAACCTAAGTCTAAAAGAAAAGGAAAATGGGACTAAAGAGAAGGAAAATATGCAAATGAGAACCAAAACATGAACTAAATGCAAGCCTAAATGATGTAAATGCATGAGATATCATGGGGCATCGATTTCATGGGACCCTTTCCTTCATCCTATGGGAACAAGTACATCTTGGTTGCTGTGGACTATGTGTCCAAGTGGGTGGAAGCGATTGCCAGTCCAAACAATGATTCTGCAGTTGTCCTTAAGCTGTTTAAGACCGTCATTTTTCCCTGATTTGGAGTACCACGGATTGTGATCAGTGATGGTGGAAAACAGTTCATCAATAGAGTGTTTGAGAAGCTGCTGCAGAAGTATGGATTTCATCACAAAGTTTTTACACCTTACCACCCTCAGACAAGTGGTCAGGTTGAAGTTTCCAACAGGCAGATCAAAAAAATTCTGGAGAAGACAATGGGAAAGACAAGGAAGGATTGGTCAGCCAAGCTAGATGATGCACTTTGGGCCTACTGGACAGCGTTCAAAACACCACTTGGCACCACACCTCTCCACCTGCTTTATGGGAAAGCATGTCATCTTCAAGTTGAGCTGGAATACAAGACAAACTAGGCTGTCAAGAAGATGAACTTTGACTAGAAACCTGCAGCAGAGAGACACCAGATGCAGTTGAATGAGCTGGATGAGATCAGACATCATGCCTATGAGAATTCCAAGCTGTACAAGGAGAGGACTAAGGCATATCATGACAAGAAGATCCTTGCTAGACACTTTGAACCCAATGACCAGGTACTACTGTATAACTCATGTTTACATTTGTTTCCTGGAAAATTGCATTCTCGTTGGTCAGGTCCCTTCACCATCAAGGTGGTCAGACCATATGGTGCAGTTGTCTAATCAACTCCAGAAGGCAGAGCGTTTGCTGTCAATGGACAAAGGCTGAAGCACTATTGGACGAAATCTGAGATTCCCGAAGGACAGATTATGCCTTTGGCGGATGCACCCACTACCTGATCCTGAGGACAGTCAAGCTAGTGACATTAAACGAGCGCTTGGTAGGAGGCAACCCACTGGTAAGTGTACACACTTAGTTTTATTTTTGGTTTTTGCTAACTGATATTCGTGTTTCAGTAAAAAAAAATGGTGTGTGGCGAAGGGATATAGACCACGGTCGACACCCAGCTCGACATGGACTAGTTGGTGTCGATCGACACCATCATTAATCAGGTAAGTCGACTTTAAATCCTCGACTTCGTCTCCTTCATTCTCTCTTTCTCTCAAAATCGTCAAGAACACCAAATTCCCCCAACCACAACTTTCTTGTTTCTTGACGGATTTGAGTGATTCAAAAGCCTATCTTGGCGGTATTTTATGCTGATTCTGAATATATAACTCATTCATCCAATCTGCAAGGTATGACAATCGAAATCTCAATTTTTCAGTTCGACCCCAAGGTTTGAATGCTTCGATTCGCCCTATTTTAGCTTGATTTGTGATTTAAATCATGCTTCTCTAGGTTGTTTAGGAGTAATTAGACCTTGTCCCTTCGTTTTTTTTGCTTGATTTTGCAGAATATTGAAATTTTGAATTGGTGATTTATTTTGCAAAACTAGGTTTAAATTTGGGGTTTTGAACTGGAATTATTTGTGATTAGTGGTCATTAGGTTGCTAGTGATGCTCGCAACTGATACTATAGGCCAGAATTTGAATTTTTGAATTTTTGATTTTTGGCCTGATTTTGGGAAAATTGGTGTTCTTGATTTTCTGTGTGCAGGTGCCTCCACGGAACAGCAAGAGGACACAAACTGAAGCTGGCGAATCCTCTAATCTCGCGCCAGTCATCCCCTCTCTTCCGCCATGGCCTAAGAGAGAAGGATTGAAGATTCTAGTGGAGAGAGAATGGGCGGATCCGCCAGCGAAAGAGCTGGTCAAATGCGACTGCGTTTTCCGGGAGATCCGAGAGCAGTGGATGATTACGATAGTCTCTTCTACAATGCCTGGCTCAAGATGGACATCATGTCTACACGGTTCGCACATGCTGATACACTGCGCAGGCTTGGGCTTAAGGAGGAGGCGATGAGATTGCTGAAGAAGATTGGTTTGGCCACCATTGCTACCAAGCCGTATGATCTGTATCCAGACTTAGTGCACTAGTTCATCGCTAGAGTGAGGGGTCTACTATGACAATGAGATTGTCAAGAGGGCGCATGAGGGAACTATCACGTTCCTCATCCGAGGTATCAGATACAGGATTCCGCTTCTTGCATTCTGTCAGATCTACGGGTTTGATACAGAGCGCACTAGCGACACTCTTCCAGCTCAGTTTCCCAACCTGCAGAGCTTATGGTCCCATTTCGGGAATGGGAGGTATGATTCTAAGACCTCCACTCTGACCGATGTGCGCCATCCCTTGCTGCGCATAGTTGCCCGCCTCATCTCCACTACACTTATGTGTAACTCTGAGCCGGGAAAGATGAGAGATTATGAGCTGACTTTGCTGTACTATGGCATTGAGGATATCCTTACAGAGGAGTATGAGGTTGACAGAGATGTCAACATGGGTGCGATTTTTGCTCACCACTTGGCTTCTTTGAAGACCAAGCTGTTCACAGGAGCCAGCAGTAAGCCCGAGAGTATTGGCAGTCTTCTGACTCCCGTGTTCTGCTACTTGGCGATTGACATTTCCACCTGCAGGATTTTCACTGAGCGCCATCTCCTCGATATGGTCTACTTGAGGAGGACCCATTGGGTCAAGGGAGATGAGATGCTATGGAGTTTTGTTAGCCTCACTGGCGAGCAATGTCTGAGTCTGCTACCTCAGCCAGCTCTCACCACACTTCAGGCAGACGTCCTCAGCTTTCAGCCTGATGCTTCATTGCTTCGATCCGCGCCAGCCACTAGGCGCAGAGGAGGATCTTCTCGAGTTTCTGCTTCTTCTGTAGAGGAGGCACCTGTAGAGGACCTTGCTGGAGGTCCTTCTCGTTGTTCACGCGCACCCAGAGCTTCTACAAATCCTGAGCCTATTGGGCACAACACGGTCCCCGATATTCCAGACATTCCTATGGAGCAGGCCACCTTCCAGAGATTCATGGTTCAGAGTATCCAGAGCCTCTGGTACGCCATCGCTGCGCTGTCGAACTGTGCCTGCGTTAGACCATGTACACCTCCTCGAGATGAGGATGAGGACTAGTTCCTCTATGTATCCTGGTTACATTTCCCTTTTCCCTTGTTCTTTTTCATTTTCTTTGAGTCAGTTTTTCATGTTTTGCTTTAAGTCAGTTTTTCATGTTTGCTTATGTTTTGAAACTTGTTTGAACTAATGAGATTATGCATTGTATTGTTGCTTTTAATTGTGTGCTTGAGTGTTCCTAACAGTCTTGATTCGGGGAAAATTCAGCTAACAATCTAACATGCAACATTATACATGTTTGGGTCGATCACATTCTGTCTTCGGAGCTGGTGTCGATCGACACCCCGCAAAATCACAGGTACCATCTTGTCATCCATGTACAAACCATTTCATTGCTTATTTTTGCCAACTCCATGCTTGATAACAGTGGGGACAGTGTTGTCTAAGTATGGGGGATGTCGTTGCTGACAATGTGTGCATTGTGTTTTGTTTTTAGAGTCTTAAAGGTTAGTCAAAACCTGTTTTATTGAGTCAAAATTAGTTGGGAACTAGGACCTTTCTCTTGATTATTTGTGTTAACTGTTTCATTTGAGTGACCACTGCTGCATGATTAATACCAATTTTTGACTAATGAAAAATCCTTAGGCTGACCAGTTAACTAGAAACATCTATAGTTTCAGCAAGTCTACTTAACTTGAGCTTCAAAAAGACTAAGTTAGTAAGTCTGATATTCATAGAGCTTGATTCCTCATTCCTACCTGATAAATTGCCTGCAATGTTTGAAAAGTGATGGTACTCCTCTCCCTTGTTAAATAAAAAAAAAAGGAATGAAAATGTGATAAATTTTGAATTTTGATATATTTCTCTTTGGGTGAAGGGTAGGAAAATTTCCAATGATCCCAGTATTTCATTTTAAGGAGATGATCATAGGTGGAAGTAAGGTTAAGATTATCCCGTTATACTATTATTTACCTACACCTGAATAACATAATGAAATTTAAGAAAAGAATAAGTATGGGGGAGAGAAAGAGTACCAAAGGTTGATAGATTGCAGTGCAAATTTATTTAGGTATAGTATGTGAATGAATCTTGAAGGTTCTTGGATATTTAGGCTGCTAATGAGGTTTAGCAATAAAAGTTGTTGGACAATGCTGTGAATTTATGTGTTGAATCTGGGATGTTTTGAATGTCTAAGGAGAAGTACATGGTGGTTTGATTTGGTTTAAGAAATTCAGTGTGTGGATTACAAGATGAGCAGTTGAAACAATGATCTATGAGAAAGTGAGTTCCTGCGTTTTCAAACCTCGACTCTATATTTAGTTTTCTGTTTGCTTGAGGGCAAGCAAAAGCTAAGTCTCGGGGAGTTGATATATCATGATTTTTATGGGTTTTTGACCATGATATAAGTCTTGTTTATCGAGTCTTTTTGGTATTTTTCGAGTCTTTTCGAGTCTTTACGGGTCTAAGTACATTTGGAGCATAATTGTGAATTTTGAAGCCTTTTGGAGCTATGTTGAAGCTGATGCTGAAAATACCAAGCCAGAGAGCATTCTGGAGCAGGGTGTCGATCGCCAGCGATCATGGACACGAAGAAGTGTTTTAAAAACTCTTTGAAGAATTGCAACTTGGCCCAGAAGTTTCTTATTATTTGCAAACTTGTCCCAGTCGTGTTTAAAGATGTATTTAGGTTTTCAGAGCGATTGCTAGGCCATTTATCTTATTTTTCATTGAGACTAAGAGAGAATTTGATTCAGAGCTTTTGGAGAGACAAATCCGTACTCTGTTAGAGAAGAATTTCGAACCCCCTTCGTCCTTTACTCTATCTTTTAATGCAATATTATTCAGTCATGATTTGTGTTTCAATTTCTGTGTCTGAGTAATTTGCTAGTTAGGTTTTGGGTTATTCAAAGGTTGACAATGAATTGTTAGAACTGCAATACTGGAAGGATAAATCCATTGGTTCTTCATCTAGATTGCTTTAACACTGATTTTAAGATTGACCACCTAGAAATCAGATCTTAGGTTGTTGAATAGATGTGGAAGCATTGGTAATCACCAGAACTATCTTAGATGAGCAAAATAACTAATTGCAAAGGAATTTGGATTAGTGATTTGTGAACATATCGAACTTGAACTATAATGCTTGTTAGGTTGATAGAATTTGCAAAAGAATTTGGAATTCTAGAATCTGATCATAGATAATCTCTGCGACGGAAGTCGATTGGTTTTATATTCGTGTTTTCGAGTTCTAGAATGGTTTTAATAATTATCCATTCAGTTTGTAGCCTGTGATTTATGTCAACCTGCGAATTTCCCATTGCCTAGCGCCTTGTCTCATTAATTTTAAGAACATGTAATCCGTATCTGCTCTTGTTACTTTTGTTTGCTACTTCGTTTTACTAGTTATCGATTGCTTAGCTATATTTGAACCTAAAGTCTGTTGTGTAATATTCTTAAGTTCTTGTGGATTCGACCCCTAAGTACTACAGTGATCTCTTAATTTGAGAGAGTAGTTCTAAGGGATAATTTGAGCATATCAGTCACTAAGCTTGACTTTGATGGTTTGAGGACAAGTGAGAAGAGATTGATGGAGCTGGTGCTCCTTCCTCTTTCTTCTGGTGAACCCAAGTGCCCACTGACATCAGTCTCTTCTTCTCACGAGCTGTCTTCCTGTTTCTCTTCTTCTTGACAGTTGGTGTGATCAAAGGCTTCACCTCCTTGGTGATCAAGCTTTCATCCTCTTTCAAACCATCTTCAAGCTTCAACCCAGTGTTAAGCTTCTGTTCTGGCTCATCAGGGAGAGTGTCTCTCATCAACATACTCATTGTGAAGCTCATAGCATGCTCCACATGCTCTGGAAGTTGTTGTTGCTCACTCTCTTCTTCAATGATTGTTCCACAAAAAGCAATAGAAGGTGAGACAATCTTGTAGACTTTGAACTCATCAACATTCTTCAAAATCATAGAGCCTCTCTTGAAGTCTACTTGAGCTCCTGCTTTTGCCAAGAATGGTGTTCCTAGAAGAAGTGGCACCTCTCTTGAATATGTCATCTCCATAACCACAAAATCTGTTGGCACCGAGCAATTCCCAATCCTCAAAGGGAAATCCTTTACCATGCCCAATCTTGTGCAGCTCTATAGTGGTGTTGGTTTGACCAGTCAACAACTGTTGAATCATCTGCTTCAAATCAACATCTTGAGTGCTAGAAGAGGTTTGTGTATTGCCAAAACCTGGTGGGATAAAAGCTGTTCTTGGCTGAAAGATAGCTTGTTGAAAACTGCCCTGAAATGGTGGTCTTGGAGCAAAGTTGTTCTGCTGGTTGAAAGGAACAAAAAGTTTGGTTCCTTGGTTTTGTTAAGCAGCTTGTGATGGATAGACTTGATCCTGAGGGTTAGCCACGTTAATGCTTCTCTAAGAGAAGTTGGGATGGTTGTTGTAGTTGTTCAAACCGCCTCCTTGTTGATTCATGTAGAAGGCTTCTTCTTCTACAACTGTCCCATCTTCCTCTTGTGTAGCAACACTATCACCAACAAAACTGATATTCTTGAAAGACACACTCAGTAGCTTGTCTAACTTGTCATTCAAAGCTTTAATATCCTTCTTTGTTGTGCCCTCACCTTCAGCACTTAAAGCGCCAAGTTCTACACAAGAGCTAGACCATCTACAACAGTATTGCCCATGAAATTTCCATTGGAAGCTGTGTCCAAGAGCATCATGTACTTTGGCATCACTCCTCTATACAAAGTAGATAGCAAGCTTTCATTTGTGAAGCCATGGTGTGGGCACTGCAAAGTCTAAGACTTGAACCGCTCCCATGCTTCAGCAAATATCTCATTCCCATGTTGAGTAAAGCTGCTTATGGTGTTCCTGAGCTTTTCTTTTCTTGTTAAGCTGAAGAATTTGTTGAGGAATGCTGCCTTGCACTCATTCCATGTAGAGATTGAACCTTGTGGAAGTGTCTTCTCCCACTGATGTGCTTTGTCACCTAAACTGAAAGGGAACCAGCAGAGCTTCAAAGCATCTTCAGAGACTCCTTGAATCTTGGTCATACCACACACCTTATCAAACTGGTCGACCTGATCCAAAGGGTCTTCATTGGGCAGGCCATGGAATCTGTTGCCTTGCACCATTTTGATTAACCCAAGGTTGATCTCGAAGTGGTTTTGATGTACAGCTGGAGCGTGAATGTCATTCCTGTTGTGGTGAGTATCAGGCGCATCACCAGCTCCTATTGGTCTTGCAGCTCTAGGTGCGTGAACTGGTACTCGCAATCCCTGAACTCTGGCCGCTTGGTTCAAAGCTTCTTGTGCTTCACCTATGTGTGCTGCAGCTTGTTCTAGTGGTGCTTGTCCAACAACACCAACATGCTGTAACTGAGCTTCTTGCTCTGCCATTCTCTGTTCTTCTAACTCTTGAACTCTCTATCTTACAGCTCTTCTCCTATGAATGTTGTCAATGAAAGGAGTCAGATTTGATGAGCCTTTAGACCTCAAATTCATACAAGTATCTAAACAAAAATAGCAAATTAGTAACTTTTAAAGTAAAGAACTTAGTCTAACAGCAATGTTAAACTCAAACAATCCACAATGGCAACGACGCCAATTTGAAACAAGATTTTTTGGGTCTAAACTCAAATTAATTTAGCCTCTAATCAATTATAGAATAGAGATCAGGTATCAATCCAAATTGTGGAAGATGAGATGCAAACAATGTTGTAAGCTAAGCAAGATTAAGGATTTGATTATGCAAGAGCAAGTCTAACAACCTATGGGTGCAATGGAAGTAAAACATAAACTAAATGCAAGTGAACAAAACTAAACAATGAACTTAAAGCAAAGACTAAACAAGAATTAAGCAAGAAAGGACTACTAAAGCAAAAACTAAGCAAGATGACTTTGAAGACAATTAGTTAAAAGCAAGACTCAAGGTTGTAAGCAATTGTGGGATAGTGGTTTTCAAGAGTGACAAGGGGATTTCTACTAAGGCAATCAACAAGCATTAACAAACAAGCAATTCTCAATGTTATGCTCCTTGACAAGGTATCTAAAGGGAACCACCTGGCTTCAATAAGCAATTCATATTCAACAAGATTGAAGTGTCAGACCCACTTGTGATGGTGTATCATTCAGCCATGAGCATAAAGATCAGAACCATTATAGCCTAAGAGATGCACCAATCAAGACTCTACTCTCTCACCCAAGCAAGAATTCAGATCAACTTATCAATCTTGTGAACCAATAAGGACCTAGGCAGCTATACGCCATTCAAGATTATGGATTTCAGCACAAACTTGCAACATCCTAACAAAGCTCAGCAATGAACAACAATGAAGCAAAGACAAGATCTTTCAATGCATACTATCTAACCATCAAACAAGAATCTCAAAACCAGCATTATCTAGCCCTAAGCGAATCATCTAGCTGTAGTGAACTATCATTTTGGTGTCACTGAATAAAGGAAACATAGACCAAGCTAGACTATCAAGCCAAATAAGTGAACCATGCTTTAAAAAGAGATACCAAGACATCAAGCAAACCTTCTGCATCTATCAAACCATATTCAATCAAAAGGAGCAAGCTTTATTAACATTAATCACTTTGCAAGGGAAGGAGATAACAGAGAACCATTAAACAAGCCTAATCACCCCTCAATCACATCTTAATCACCTCTTTCCCTACTTAGAACCCTAAATCTAAAGAGGACTACTCACTAATCATGTTTAATCCCATTAATTTGGAGTTAAACATAACAAGATGAGGTTATTAATGCAAAGATGACAAAACTAATCTACCAATATGCAAGAACAAAGATTAAGAGACAAGATTAAACCATAAAAATGCAAACTTTATTAAAGATAAAAAAATCCTTAAGGCAAATCACACTTTAAGGTTTAGAGAAGGTTTTTTGATAGAAAGCTACACTCTTTTTTAGATAGAACTTGATAAAGATAATTTTTTGTGGCTTCCTTTTTATAGTACGGAGCCAAAAGAAACATAAAAAACTTAAAAAGATAGGATGAAGTTAAAAAAGTCAAGTGGTCAACGCAGATGAGTTGCATCGGGGTCGTACGGTCGATGTTCTACTCGATACGCGACCTCGATATAGTTCGTGCAGCGCGTATCGACGTCCTTCCACAATGCTGGTCTTCAGTGCAGACCAACGGCTTGGAATCCTCGTGCTGATCACTTTCCTCTCGTCCTGCTGCTTGCATCGAGCACACTCCACGGGTGTTCTGCTCAATATGCTTGCTCGATATGGACCAGACTTTGCAAGAACTCCATTTTTGATATCTTCTTTGATCATGAGCTGCTTCCATCTCTCCCCAGCTCCAGGAAACTCCAAAAACACATGAAAACCAACACAAACATGAACATGTATGCAAATGTATACAATCCTAAGCTAAATGCATGCTATGTTGATTTTTAGTGCTTGATACAAAAATGCTAAACTATAATGCAAAAACAGAGGAAAAGTTGCATGAAATACAGCCTAAAAGAATCTAAAATAGCAAGCTATCAATACACCCACAGCAATGGCGCCAAATTAATATAAGCTTTTATGTTATCTCAATTGCCCAAGCGCTCTAGTCATTGTAGCAAGGGTTCTTATCAAGCCATAGGTCTAAGATTAATGCATTAGGAATGCAATAGAAAGACTAGTCCAAGCCAAAACCGAGAAATAGTGTTCCAAACTATTAAACTAATGAACTAATGACTAAACATAACTATTAGAAGCAATGATTAGACAATGATCAAGTAAACAAAACATAGCACTAAGCAGCAAATTCGAAATTCAATTAATAAATGTAAGAATCCTAGATATGGTTATGGAGATTGGGGGATTCAAACACAAGATTAGGCTATTATCAAACTCATTAACAATGCAAACAAGCAAGTAATGCTAATACCTAGGCTTCTAATTCACTAATTAAACAAGCTAAACCCAATCTCTTGGTGATTCACATTTTGCTAAACATCATAAGAAGAACAAATTTCCATTAGTGCGAAGATCAATAGCAAGCAAGCATAAACCAATTCTATTTAAGCCAAAATATTTCTTAGACAATCAATCCCTCGAGCTAAGACAAGTAAATCGTCAAATAGACAAGGTAAGCATTTCATCAAACAGTTGGTGGGCATAAGAGAAAGCCTAAATCTAGATTCATGAGATCACGACAAATCCAGCATATAAACAATCTAAAAGAGAGGAATAAATAATATTAAAGACTAACAAGCCTTAATCAAACATCTAAATCCTCATAATCTACCACATCTAAGCTCCTAAAGGAAACTACTCACTAATCATCATCAAACCCATCAAATCCACAAAGATTAATGGGTTAAACATGATTAGAGATGAGGCACTAAAGAGATAAGTGCAGAGACTTAGATTAAAAAGATGGATCTTGTTCTTACAAAGCAAAACTAATTAAGACAAATACAGGAATAAAAGCAAGAACAAGAGTTGCTAATATTTTTAGGTCTCAGCATATTTATACTAAGAGACAAATACCCTTGTAGAATGGCAAACTTGTAATTAAATGAAGTTCTGAGTGAGGCAGATGCCAGGCTAGAGTGGTCGACATGCATCTCGACACTGAGTCTCAAGTGCTTGATGTAGAGCTGGCCTTGGCCGACATGCATCTTGACATTGCTCCTTAGGTGTCTCGGCTTGGCTATGTCGCGCGACATGCATCTCGACATAGGTGTCCTGTCTCTGGATGTCGCCCTTGAAGCTCGACGTCGGTGCACGACATGGACTTCTTCTCATCCTGCTAGAAGATGTCGACCTGGATGCACGACATCGAGCTCGACATTGGCTCCAAAATGCACTTTCTTGGCTCCTATTGATTCTCTTTGGCTGGGACAATTTCCTAGATTGCTCCCAAGCTTCCACCATGTCTCCAATGGCTCCTTAGGTACCTAAATATATTCCTTATGCAAAGAAAATGCAAATTACAACCTAAATGCAACCTATATCTAAAACCAAAGGAAAATGAGACAAATGAAAAGGAAATTATATGCAAGAAAAGACAAAACCTTGTGCTAAATGCAATCATAAATGATGCAAATAGGAGAGATATCATCTCATAGTCGGTAAAATCTAATCGCCTTGGCAAATCCGTAGGTTCCCAGCTTGTGATCTAAATTATGTAATGATAAACTCTCCTAGTATATCCTCGTGGTCAAAGTTCCCAACTGTTACGCGTCAGTCATAACCACATTACTAATCTTGTGATGGCAAACTTCCTTTGTCCCCACCGACACAGCCATCACAACATATCCGTTGTAAACACAATATCACACCACTCATTGGCGAATCCATTGATTCCCACATACGCTACCATAATCACGCCTTGGCAAACTTAATGGTTTCCAATGTCTTCTTCACTTCAGTCATGCATTGGCAAACTCACGGCATCTAAAATATATCTCAGAAAACATCCGTCTTGGCCTACCCTCTTGGTTCCAAGGACAAATCCCAAATGTATTGGCAAACCCACTTAGTTTCCAATAACACATCCCAGATTAGTCACGCCTTGGCATATTTACTTCATTTCCAAAGTCGTAACCCATAAGTACTACATCTTGGCAAACCCACTTCGTTTTCAAGGACACAACTCAGAACAGTAATGCCTTGTCAAATCTACAAAGTCCTAACAACGCCAGAACAGTCACGTCTCGGCGAATCCGTAGATTCCTAACAACGCCAGAACAGTCACGCCTCGGCAAATCTGTAGATTCCCAACGACATCAGAAAAGTCACGTCTTGGCTAATCCGTAAATTCCCAACGACGCCAGAACAGTCATGTCTCGGTAAATCTGTAAATTCCTAACGACGCCAGAACAGTCATGCCTCGGCAAATCTACAGATTCCTAACCACACCAGAACAGTCACGTCTCGACGAATCGGTTGATTCCTAACGATGCTTGAAAGTCACACCTCGGCAAATCCGTAGATTCCCAACGACACCAGAACAGTCACGTCTTGGCGAATCTGTAGATTCCCAACGATGCCAGAACAGTCATGTCTCAGCAAATCTGTAAATTCCTAACAACGCCAGAACAGTCATGCCTTAGCAAATCCGCAGATTCCCAAGGACGTGAGAACAGTACATGGCTTACAAGCCTTCACATGGCCTCAGGCCTGAATGGGCTATCAAGCCTCACATATCACACGGCATGATGATCTACCCTAAACTACCGGACAATCCCTTTTTAAGCCTAGGTCCTGCTTCGGCGAGAAGCCCACATCCCCCAAGCCAGTAACATGGTCCGAATTTCCGATCAGTCTAGTTAGACATCATATCAGCTTCGGTAATCACATATACCAACTTAATATTATAATGCTTCATGGAAATTCATAAATACCGCACATAATCTTATCTAGTTCGATCGTGCTTAATCACTTAGATCCGACCTTACCTCATAACCAAAACCGATTCATCATAGTTATGAATACCTTTGAGAAGTTTCTTGATCATCAAACAAGTATTTGGCAAGGACACTTGACTCTCAATATCTTGTTCTCTTTGATCTCAACTCATAACTGCACTCATACTATATGATCACTTAACGAGTAAGCATTCCGTAACCGGTATGATCATCTACCCTAGACTTGCGGATCATCTCTTATGGCTCAGCTATACTCGGGTGAGAATCACATATCTCCCAAGCTAGTAACACGCCAGGGTATCCGACCAAGCTAGTTAGACATCATGTCTTAGTTATTTTACTAGCTTACCCATTTTCTGTTTACCTCCATGTAAACATAAATCTTCAGAATGTACTATCCAGTTTTCATATTTAACTTACCTAAATTGTAAGCTAAAGTTCAGACATCTCTAACACTTAGTATTTTCTGACCCAATACCGTGTTATCATTCGGACAACCTATTTGCCCTTACTCATTTTTCCATAACACTTTCCGCGTTTTATGTCATCCTATACAAGCCTAATTCATGCAAGACTTTGTTCTAGAACTGACCATGCTCTGATACCAGCTTGTAAAGTCCCGACCCAATTTTCCTAACTAGCAGTTGAATCAATACTAACCCTGGTCAGACCGTGACCATGGCTGTAACACCCCTGGTTTAATCTAGACATAGATAAACCAAAAGCCCCACATTATGATCGCCGAGAGCATTCAGGTCCTAGTACTAAGAATGAATCAAAGACTAAATCCTAAATACTTTCAGCAATCTAACCTCTACACCTCTAGCCTAAGGCTTTTCAACCCATACCAAGGTTTTGAGTTGTGTTAGCTTGGACTTGTTAATATCATTTAACACAAGCCATTTTCACAAAACATACTCTATATATTATACCACTCCAGAATAAAGATTCTTACAAACATAGTATAAGTTTCGGCCAAGGCCTAGAGCCAAAATATTATACATATATTATACAACCAACCGGTTTTACAAAAGCCAACGCAAATCTACTATGGTATCATTCCGTACGCCCCTTACTGATCTCCTAGAGGTTTCCTGAAACAATTAGGTGAGGCATGAGCAATCAAATTACCAAGTGAGTCCAGGACCCTCTATACAACAGTTAATTCCCCAACCCAAAACCCCAAAATAAACAATGCAGTGGATGCTTACACCATGCAATAATATCAAAGCATTTACAAAACTCTTCTATTTTGTGAAAGTTTGATAGGGTCAATGTTTTACCCAAATAAAACTACTACAAGTGCACAGTTAAAGCAGATGTAGTATAAGGGGTATCGAAATCCCAAGAGAGTAATGCAGACTACACTATCGAATATAGATTCGGACTAAGCTAAGCAAAATATGATGTATGTAATGCGAATGAATAAATGGAAGTAAGCAAACGAATGTGTGAAGTTATCTAAGTTGAAGAAGATTAAAAGCGCTAAGCCAGGGTAATTCGCAGGTTTGAATCCAAGAATGTATGATGCAGGAAATCAGGAATGATTAAGAACCGTTTTAAACATGAATCTCTAATGCATAACTAATCAATTCTCATTGTAAAAGTTATCTATGCTTAAATTACAGAGTTTCAAATCTCTTTGCAAACCCTAACAACCTAAGCATGCAGGAATAATCGGATTCAATTGTTTACAAAACTCCTAAGCCAAATCTCTTTGTACTAAGTTGTTTTGCTCATCAAATACTAGTTCAGGTTATGAATAATGCTCTCACATATATTTAACAACCTAAAATTTTCGGATTCCTAGATGATGTGTCTCAGAAATTCGATTTTAAAGCAAGCAGAGATGAAAAACCATGAGATATTCCTAACAGATAGCGATTCTACACTCTTTTCATCAACCTTTGAAAAACCCTAACTTAACTAGCAGATTACTCAGACATGATTATGAGATCACAAAACATAACTGAATAAAATTGCATTAAGAGAAAGAGTAAGAAACAAAGGGGGTTCGAAATCTTCTCATAAGAGTACAGGATTTGTCTCCCCAAAAAGCTCTGAATAAATCTCTCTCTAGCTCTCTGAATTCTTAAAAACTAAGATCATAGCCAACAATGGCTGAAAAACCTAATAAATAGAAGCTAAACACGATATGGGGTCTTCAATGTAAATAAAGGAAACTTCTGGGCCAATTCTGAAATTCTTCTTGATACTTTTAATAAAACGCCACGCTCCTTCCTTAGTGGGTGACGAGCGTCACCAAAGGGGTGACGATCGTCACCATATGCGATACTTTTCTGCTTCGAGCTTGGTACTTCGTGGCTTCCACTCAGAATGCTCCAAAAGGTTCCAACATCTCCAATTATGCTCCAGACATGCTATAACCTGCAAAGACTCTTCTAGGACACTAAAAATACCAAAAAGACTCAATAAAAAGGACTTATATCATGGTTAAAAACCATAAAAAACCATGATATATCAACTCCCCCAGACTTAGCTTTTGCTTGCCCTCAAGCAAACATTAGACAAAGAATAAGGTCGAGGTTTGAAAACAAGAAACAGTCAGTCAGTCATCAGAAACACCACACTGGTTAAAGCTTTCGAATCCACATACCACAGAGTCAACACAAGATCAAATTTCAGCCTAATCATCACAAGCTTAGCAAATCTCTCAAGTCCAGTCTAAATCCCTTCAAGAAATCCGAAATTTCTACTGTCAACTCCTTATTTTTATCTAAGTGTGAAGTCTCATCAAAGCTCTATCATCTTAATCACTTTACAGATTCTTTTCCCTTCCTAACAACTGAACAAATCAATCTCAACACAGCTCTCCTATTTTCTCTTCCCTTAATCTTTTTCCTTAGGATATTTTCGATTTTGCACTTCTTTTTCTCAACTTTTTCAGTCTAAGATATGGTGCTAATCAATACTTGTGTTCCTTGTGAGGAGACAGGTTCTTGAGTGAGTTCACTACTGTTGTTCCTTGTGAGGAGACAGGGTCATGAATGCACCATTCTTTGAACTTAAACTTTTAAAAACTACATCTGGGAAGATCAAAACTACAACGTCAGTTTCGTGAAAACTGCAGGTTTTCAACACTTTCCTCCTGTTCTCTGGTTTCTACTAAGTAAACATTCTCTTCAGGCAAGAAATCATTGATGGGGACACAGTCTTCGACCTGAATCCGGGATAAATGGTCAGCAACTCCATTCTCCACCCCTTTCTTGTCCTTCACTTCAATATCAAATTCCTGAAGAAGCAGGATCCATCTTAACAGCCTTGGTTTTGCATCCTTCTTCTGCATTAGGTACTTCAGTGCTGAATGGTCAGTATGAACCACGACCTTGGAGCCAACAAGATACTGCCTGAACTTCTCAAAAGCAAACACAACAGCTAACAATTCCTTCTCAGTTGTTGCATAATTCTTCTGAGCATCATCCAAAGTCCTACTTGCATAGTAGATGGCGTGGAGTTTCTTGTCTTTCCTCTGTCCCAGCACTGCTCCAACTGCAAAATCGCTGGCATCACACATTACCTCAAAAGGTAAGTCCCAATCTGGAGGCTGCACAACAGGGGCTGTAACCAAAGCCTGTTTGATCTGTTCAAAAGCAGATTTGCACTCTTCTGTGAACTCAAACTTCACATCCTTGCAGAGGAGAGCAGTAAGTGGGCGTGCTATCTTGCTAAAATCCTTGATGAACCTTCTGTAGAAGCATGCATGTCCCAGAAAACTCCTCACTGCTTTGACGGAATCAGGTGCTTGCAGACTCGTCATCACCTCAATTTTCACCCTATCCACCTCTATACCGTCTCCTGAGACTCTGTGGCCAAGTACAATACCATCCTGCACCGTAAAATGACACTTCTCCCAGTTTAAAACCAAGTGCTTCTCTTCACATCTCTGCAGAACTGCACACAGATTATCCAAACAGCTCTTGAAAGAAGATCCATAAACAGAGAAGTCATCCATGAACACCTCCATAAACTTCTCTATCATGTCTGTGAAAATCGACATCATGCATCTCTGGAAGGTTGCAGGAGCATTACACAGACCAAAAGGCATTCTGCGATATGCAAAAGTGCCATAGGGACAGGTGAAAGTGGTCTTCTCCTGATCATCTGGATGGATGGGGATCTGAAAGAAGCCTGAATACCCATCAAGGAAGCAGTAATAATTGTGATTCGCCAGCCTCTCTAGCATCTGATCGATGAAAGGTAGAGGAAAATGATCCTTCCTTGTTGCTGCATTCAGTTTCCTGTAGTCTATACACATCCTGTGTCCTGTCACAGTCCTGGTTGGAATCAGCTCATCATTGTCATTCTTTACCACGGTGACACCTCCTTTCTTAGGCATCACGTGCACTGGACTCACCCAAGCACTGTCTGAAATAGGATAGATGATACCAGCCTGCAACAACTTCATGATCTCTTTCTTGACCACATCCTGCAAATTCGGATTTAGCCTCCTCTGGTGCTCAACTGATGATTTCGACTCATCCTCCAAGTGTATTCTATGCATGCACAAGTCTGGAGAGATACCTGAAATGTCATCAAGAGAATAGCCAAGAGCTTTGCGAAATTTTCGCAGCTTACTTAGCAGTAGGGTGAGCTCTGCATTGTTCAATGAAGCATTAACAATAACAGGATAGGTGGAGTTTTCTCCCAGAAATGCGTACCTTAGCCCTGCAGGGAGCTGTTTAAGCTCAACTTTTGGTGCTTTTGCTGCTGACCAGTCACCCATTGTGGCGGCTTTTGCAGATGTGGAGACAAGTTCATCCTGTGCAACCAGTTGCATAACTTGTGCAGTAGCATCCATCATCTTTGTGTAGCCTGTTGCAGCAGTATCTAAATGCTCATACTCAGCTGTAGAAGTGGTCAACGCCCTTTCCAAGGGGTCCTCTGAACTCATCTCATGGAAGATCTGATCAGCAATGTTTGTGAGAACATCAACATAAAAAGTCTGTCCATCTACGGTTGGCCTCTTCGTCAGCTTATCCATTTCGAATTTCATCACTAAATCGCCAACATTCAGCTCTATTCTACCCTTCCTGACGTCAATAATAGCTCCTGCAGTGGCTAAGAAGGGTCTGCCAAGAATCAAGGGGTCTTTGGGCTCTTCTCCATACTCTAGAACCACAAAATCAGTAGGGATCATACAATCTCCTACTTTGATAGGAACATCCTCTATCACCCCTTCAGGAACTCTAACTGATCTATCTGCTAGGACAAGAGATATTCTTGTAGCTTTAAAATCGGTCATCCCCAAACTCTTGGCAACAGAATGAGGCATGAGGTTCACACTAGACCCAAGATCACACAATGACCTCTCAAACTTCTCATTGAAGATGGTGCAGTCTAAAACAAAGCTTCTTGGGTCTGAAAGCTTCTCTGGAACTCTGTTCTGAATCACTGCACTGACCTGCTCGTTGATCATCATAGCCCCAACCTCAAGACTCAAGTTATTGGTCACCATTCTCTTCACATACCTCCTAATAACAGGAGTTATCCTTACAGCATCAATCAATAGGATCTCTATTACCAACTTGTCCATGATAGCCTTGCATCTTGCATCCTCAAGCTCCTGCTTAGACTTCTTAGGATGCTTAGGATAGGGTATCTTGGGTTTATACACGGTCTTCTTAGCATTATCTGAAGTCTTAGGCGAAACTGCAACATGTGGTGTCCGGTGACGAGCGTCACTGGGTTGGTGACGAGCGTCACTCACTTTGGACGAGTCGGGGTCGAGTACTGGATATGGGTGACGAGCGTCACCCCCTTGGTGACGATCGTCACCAATTTGTGAAGAATTGGGGTCGGGGTTGTCCTCAATGGGTGACGAGCGACACCCATTATTGGTGACGAGCGTCACCAATGGTTCTGCAGTAAAATTTTCTTCATCTTCATACTCTTCCATATCCACGAAATTTCTTGAGGTTAAATCCTTCTGCAACACTGGTTGCAGGTTCCTTCCACTCCTCAATGTGATGGCATTCACGTGGTGTTTGGGATTAGCATCAGTTCTTCCTGGAAGGAATCCTTCTTGCCTCTGAACAGCTCCTGCAGTTTGAGCAACTTGAACATCAAGCTTCTTCATATGAGAGTTCAGACTCTCAATTTTTCCATTCAAGTCCTGATAGAGCGAATCTATCTTGCCATTGAAGTTCACAGTAAGCTTCTGTTGTCCTTCCAAGATCTGTTCTAACATTGCTTCCATTTTGTTCTCTTGTGGAGGTGCTGGTTGATAGGAAGTAGAACCATAGTTCTGTAATTTCCACTGTTCTGGAATGGCTTCTGATACTCTGTCTTCTGGAAAGGGGGTCTAGGAGTGAAACCAAGCGTGTTCTGTCCTCCTGTAGGGGCGTTTTTCTGATTGTTGTTGCTGTATCCTCTGTTCCACTGCTGATTCCTATACCTTTGTCCCTGAAATCTGCCAGAATTGATGAAATTTACATCCTCCTGCTCAACTTCCTCTGGAGCTTCGAAAGTCTCTACTTCTGCAGCAAAGTGAACTGACTTCTTCCCTACCAAAAGGCTGTGCATATCATCCAACTTAGCCTTAACTTCAGCAATCTGATTTCCATCAGCTACACCAGCTTGTTTCATTCTCTGAAAGTCTGCAGTTTTAGTGCTGTTGCTGCAGACCAAGTTCTCAATCAGTCTCACCGCCTCCTCTGGTCTGTTGGTGTTGAAGTTCCCTGCACTTGCTGCATCCAGCGCCATCTGATATTTCCAGTCAATGCCTCTGAAAAAGATCCCAAGTAATTGCACCTGACTGAAACCATGATGAGGGCAGTCCCTTTGATAAGACTTGAACCTGATCCAAGAAGCCTTGAAAGCTTCAGTAGGGCCTTGTGTAAATGATGCAATTTTCGTCCTCATGTCTTCTGATCTGGCATCATCATAGATATTGTTCAGAAAGGCATTCTTGGTGTCCTTCCAAGTAGTTAATGAAGCAGGTTCCAGTTGCTTCAGCCAATATGCAGCTTCTCCTTCAAGAGAGTATGGAAAAAGCTTGCAGAACAGAAAGTCATTGCTAACCCCATTAGCTTTGACACTGGAAGCCAAGTCCTCAAATCTCTCTATGTGATCCATAGGATGCTCATGAGGTAAACCATGGAAGGGATGCTGTCCAACTAGCTGATAGTAGACAGGTTTAACCTCAAAATCGTTCCTCTGGAAGGCAGGAGGTCGGATTGCAGCTCTGTTGGCATAGAACTGATCAGGTCTGTTGTAATCACCTAGAGTCCTCTAAACAAAATGCCCAGCAGCGTTATTGACAGCAGCAGGGACTCCCACGTTCTCAGCCACTTGCTGAACCTGCTGTTCAACAATGACATTCCCCTCTTGATCAATTCTCTGCCCCTCTTCGTTCCTCCTGTTTCCTTCCCTGTCAACCAAGTGACCTTCTGCATCTTCAACCAAGATCAGTGGAGCGACCATTGCAGATTGCTTCTTAGCTTTCCTGTTAGTTCTCTCCAACCTAGCAAGCTCGTCGATGCTCAAAGTCACAAGCTCCTTCTCTTTGTTGCTTCTGGTTCTGCGATTAGGCATACACCTGAAACAGGAACAAAGAAAAGTAGCTGAAAATCAGTAAAGAAATAAAAAAACTTAGACAAAATCCTAATACTAAAAATCGATAGGCAGCTATTACTCCCCGGCAACGGCGCCAAAAACTTGATAGGGTCAATGTTTTACCCAAATAAAACTACTGCAAGTGCACAGCAAAAGCAGATGTAGTATAAGGGGTATCGAAATCCCAAGAGAGTAATGCAGACTACACTATCGAATATAGATTCGGACTAAGCTAAGCAAAATATGATGTATGTAATGCGAATGAATAAATGGAAGTAAGCAAACGAATGTGTGAAGTTATCTAAGTTCAAGAAGATTAAAAGCGCTAAGCCAGGGTAATTCGCAGGTTTGAATCCAAGAATGTATGATGCAGGAAATCAGGAATGATTAAGAACCGTTTTAAACATGAATCTCTAATGCATAACTAATCAATTCTCATTGTAAAAGTTATCTTTGCTTAAATTACAGAGTTTCAAATCTCTTTGCAAACCCTAACAACCTAAGCATGCAGGAATGATCAGATTCAATTGTTTACAAAACTCCTAAGCCAAATCTCTTTGTACTAAGTTGTTTTGCTCATCAAATACTAGTTCAGGTTATGAATAATGCTCTCACATATATTTAACAACCTATGATTTTCGGATTCCTAGATGATGTGTCTCAGAAATTCGATTTTAAAGCAAGCAGAGATGAAAAACCATGAGATATTCCTAACAGATAGCGATTCTACACTCTTTTCATCAACCTTTGAAAAACCCTAACTTAACTAGCAGATTACTCAGACATGATTATGAGATCACAAAACATAACTGAATAAAATTGCATTAAGAGAAAGAGTAAGAAACAAAGGGGGTTCGAAATCTTCTCAAAAGAGTACAGGATTTGTCTCCCCAAAAAGCTCTGAATAAATCTCTCTATAGCTCTCTGAATTCTTAAAAACTAAGATCAAAGCCAACAATGGCTGAAAAACCTAATAAATAGAAGCTAAACACGATCTGGGGTCTTCAATGTAAATAAAGGAAACTTCTGGGCCAATTCTGAAATTCTTCTTGATACATTTAATAAAACGCCACGCTCCTTCCTTAGTGGGTGACGAGCGTCACCAAAGGGGTGACGATCGTCACCATATGCGATACTTTTCTGCTTCGAGCTTGGTACTTCGTGGCTTCCACTCAGAATGCTCCAAAAGGTTCCAACATCTCCAATTATGCTCCAGACATGCTATAACCTGCAAAGACTCTTCTAGGACTCTAAAAATACCAAAAAGACTCAATAAAAAGGACTTATATCATGGTTAAAAACTATAAAAACCATGATATATCAAAGTTATAAACCAGAACCTCTATCAAACAACAATAACTTAAGATGAACACACATAGTATTTCATCCTTATGTTACAACCTGCACAAGAAACCATTAGTAAGAATCTATACTACTGGGACTCACCTTTGACTCTCCTAGCTTAGTGGGATCCTTCCTCTCTAGATCGCCTAAGCTTTACTCTTCCCTGAGCATACTAGCTCTTCACTACTCTCTCTCTCTCTCTCTCTCTCTAGAATTTTCGTTTTACCTTTGTTGTGACTGAGAATGGTTTGAAAGAATGGCCTCAGGGGGGTATTTATAAGGGAAGGATGGCCTGGGACGTTGGTAGCTCATCCAATGGCTACGTGACATGTATTTGTACCTATCTGCTAACCCATGAAGACGAAACAGCAGTCCATGCTTCTCCTTGAACCGAAGGAGACGAAACAGCAATACAAGCTTATCTCTCCATCTATAAGGACGTAATAGGATTCCATTATCATCTCCTTATCCACAAAAACGAAATAGGAGTCCATGCCCATCCCTTCATCCTTAATGACGAAATATGAGTCCATGCTCATCTCTTCATCCTTGACTAAATAGTTTTTGGCCAGTTTTGTGCTTATCTCCTCACCTTAAAGGATGAAATACCTTAACCAAATTGTTCCTCATCCAGGAATCCATCAAGACAAAATAATTCTTAACAAGATTCGTGCATATCCCTTGACAAAATAGCTCCATGAATCAATAAGGACGGAATCGATAAAAACAAAATAGCTCTTTAACCAGGTAAATACTTATCCGTGAATCAATTAGGACGGAATAGCTAAGGGACACTTCATGCATAACTAGGTCGTTGACTGACCCACTTATATTTGCAACCGGCCTTTATACGATACGTCCTGCTGCGATTATAAGTTGGTCAAGCAGCTACTTGTGTGTCGCCGTCTGATTAATCGAATTTGGACTTCGACTATTTCTTCTTCTACCTTCATTTTCTTGACCAATAAATGTCTCTCATTCACGTGCCACTGTTTGAATTAAGCTTAGTCCTCTTGTTTATCTTATATCCGAGCCTTTCGTTCGTCGAATGTCCATTTTGTTTCTTCTTCGAAAGCTTATAGATTTTTTTGATAATTCTTCAGACTTTTTTTGACCAATCACTTAGATTTATTATTCTAAGTGTGTCAACTCTTCATCTGCTGAGATATTATGCCTTGACCAAACAATCTAAGCAATATCTTATTCTGGCTGAGACATCAGTCAGGTCTGATACGACCATCTAGCCGCTCTCTCAGGTAACCCTTAATCCACTCAATCTTTTTCAGATTTTCTTCCAGTATTCTTCATATTTTTTTCTTTATTAGTTGATCCAAATCAACTCCTCTTTTAAGTTGGAATTTCGAATTTTGGCTTGTCCTCTCTCAGCCATCTCCATGTCCGCAATAGTCTTCCCTTGGCCATATGAGGTTGCATTCAAGCTTTTCTTCTTCAGCTTCAGCTAATGAGTTAATTTTGATCTAGGCTAACGATCCAAGTCGTCCTTGGGTGGATTCCCTGATTTTAGTTTTTCAAACAAAATTTCCTCTCCTGGCCACTCCGCTCGACCGTTCTCTGCTCTCATCCAGGTCATTACATCTCCCCCACTTCATGGAATTCGTCCTGAATTCTAAAGTGTAAATGTGATTCCATCTTCCTCTGCTTGTTAACTTGTTTCTCCTAATCAAGTTATGCCATATAGCCCTTCATGGCTTATTGGTCGATTCACGGCTACTACCACCCTCCATTATGATTTCGCTACTTCTATAGCACCATTTCACACTATACTTTTCCACAAATAAACTGAGTTTGGACGTCTTCCACTCCATTGGGCGTTACCACGCAGTCTTCGTCCTTCAAAATTCGTCTTCAGACTCCTTACTAGTACCACCATCCTTTCACTGCACTAATACCACCATTTTCTACTAGTAAGTGACACCATTTCTTGCTGCTGGTCACAACACTCTTGTGTGATCTCATCATTTAGTCTACCACGCCTTGGTTTAGAATATGACATGTTCTTTCAGATTTTCACGCTTGAGTTTATAGCAATGTACAATCTTTACTTTGACCTTCTCTACCCACTCAACTCTTGCCGTAGTTATAACTCCCCCTAAGTTATACACCGATATTCACTTCTGGTACAATGTAAGTGATAGTTCCTCCCGAGCTATGTAACTTTTTAAACTCTTATACACAACCTAAGTGATAGTTTCCCATAAACTATACACTTCTTTTGGCTTGACTCCACACATGTTATCCTTGGCCATATAATCCCACCGTATGTCACTACCGCTGATCTTCACCTCGGATGTCCACTTGCTCCATACATCTTCATACCCCTCTTCCCCTGATCCATCTTCTTCCAATTCTCTCAAAGATAAATGACCTAAACCAGCACTCATAATCCTGGTTTGTTTCTTACATGGTTTAGGGTGCTATGGCAAGATCTCCCTTGACCTCCATGATCAATCCCAACCACACCACAAAAACACCACTAGGAACTCCCTTACTTCTCATAAGTGAGTTTACATCATACCTGGAAATAAAACTAATGGAAGTTCCTCTCTAACACAATGATTCATCGTCTCCCCAACACGGGGCCCCTTAAAAATAAATCATCATTCTCCTAATGGTTCGTCGTTTCCCTTAACCATGAGTTCCTAACGACAAATCCTATTCACTACACTTGTATAATATCTATCATACCTAGCAACCTAGGCAAAGATAATATTATACTAACCCCTATATTTCCATACGTATTCTCAATACGTAGAAGCAACGACCGATGACTAAACTACCAATCATGCAATAAATTAAGCACACAATAGGGGGTTAGCGCCCAAACAAACCTGTAATGGGACCTTTTTCCGGTCCCTGCTGGTTGAATGTCTCTGCATTAAATAATAGGTAAATCTCAAACACAATCCTAATATGCACGGAACGTACCGGATTATCCTAGTTGGATTTTGCGACTCTTTTTGACTCGATAAAACATTGAAGGCTTATCCCGTGAGCATGATCATAAACCTGGCTCTGATACCACCATTTGTAACACCCTCGGTTTGATCTAGACATAGAAACTGAAAGCGCCATAATATGATTGCCGAGAGCATTCAGGTCATAGTACTAAGAACGAATCAAAGACTAAATCCTAAATACTTTCAGCAATCTAACCTCTACACCTTCGGCCTATGGCTTTTCAACCTGTACCATGGTATCGAGATGTGTTAGCTTGGACTAGTTAATATCATTTAACACTAGCGATTTTCACAAAACATACTCTATATATTATACCATTCCAAAATAAGAAATCACACAAACATAGTATAAGTTTGGGCAAGGCCTAGAGCCAAAATATTATACATATATTATACAACCAACCGGTTTTACAAAAGCCAACGCCAATCTACTCCGGTATCATTCCGTACACCCCTTAGTGATCTTCTAGAGATTTCCTGAAACAATTAGGTGAGGCATGAGCAATCTAATTACCAAGTGAGTCCAGGACCTTCTATACAACAGTTAATTCCCCAACCCAAAACCCCAAAATAAACAATGCATTGAATGCTTGCACCATGCAATAATATCAAAGCATTATCACAAGTAGAAACTTAATCAAGGGTGGCATGTCCATAGTAACCTCTCTGTTACTATGCATGCAGAGGCTATAGCAACCCAATTACTAAGCCTAAACCACAAACATGACAATAGGCCACTGTCTATGCATGTATACACTAGGCCTCAATCATGACCTTAGCCCTGGCTATGCATGAGAGGCACACACTACACTATGCCTCCATCATGACCATAGCTCTACTGGTGATAAACAGGATTTTTTCGAGCAAGAATATCCAAGCTCAAGCAACCTATAGTTGTAGTATAGTGTGCAAGAGGTATCAATCCAGCCTAGGTTGAAGAAAGACACTAAAAATGCAAGAGCAATGCAAAGCTAAGCAGATTCGGGTATATGGGGAAGAAATTCTACAAAAACTAAATGCAATACGAAATGAGCAGGAAAATTATTTTAAAATCCCTGAAAGAGGGTTAACAACTACTAGAAGAAAACTAGGAATTTAAAATGCAAAACTACTAATTACTAAAAATCGAGAACCTGAGCGGGTAAATAGAGAACTTCTAGCAACTTAAGGTGATATGCAATGAAACTAAAGTAAAGATGCGAACTTTAAGACATGGAAATTCAAACTTGAGGTTTTGAAATGCTAAAAGGAGGATCTAATGTTGAGGGTCATATTAAGAAGGTTAAAGATTCAAGCTTGGGTTTGGAAAAACATAAATCTACACTTTTTATGCTATCTCTAAGCCTTGAGAAGCTAAAAGAGGTTTATACATGGTGTATGGTATAAACCGTTTCCTTAGCCCTTCCTCCAAACCCATGGTTTGTGGTGGAAAGATGGGTCGAAGAACATTAAGGTTAGATCTCAAATAGCAGACTAATTAGCTCCCTATGCAACCATGGTGTTTGGGAAAGGAAAGCTAATCTCTTGAATACGGCCTTTACTTGCCATATCAAGGAGTATTCGGATCTTCGGAAGTGCTCCTCTGTAGATGGTGCTCAAGAGTGTCTCCTCACTAAAGCCGAGATGAGGGCAAGCTATAGTGTAGTCCTTGAACCGCTCCATTGCTTCACTAAAGGACTCATTCTGCCTTTGTGTGAAACCGCTGATCTCACTCCTTAGCCGAGGTGTTCTTGTGCTTGTGAAGAACTTTGACAGAAAGGCTTTCTTGCAATCAGCCCATGAAGTGATGGTCCCCTGAGGTAATATCTTCTCCCAGTGTCTTGCTTTATCCCCAAGAGAAAAAGGGGAAAACCTAAGCTTGAAGCTGTCCTCCGAGATACCATTGATCTTTATCATCCCACAAACTTGCTCAAAGTTGTCAAGATGCTCCAAAGGATCCTCCATAGCAAGACCATGGAACTTGTTGTTCTGAACCATAGAGACGAAGCCTGGCTTGATCTCGAAGTTGTTGTTTTGCACCGGTGGAGGAGTGAAGCCAAAACGGTTGTGATGTGTGTTTGGAGCATCACCCACTCCAATGATTCTTGGTGTTCTTGGTGCATGGTTGGGATTTCCATTGCCCCTAGAACCAGAAGCACGGTGAGGTGGAGCCTCTTCTTGTTCCTTATCAGCCATAATCCAAAATTCAGCTAGACCAGGTTGCTATATCTCCTCAGAGTTCTGTTCTTGCTTTACTGTCCTTCTATGCCTTGCACTTCCTAGTTGGTGAATATTGTCCAGTGGTTGTAGTAGATTGTTTTCACCACTCGACCTCAAATTCATGTACCTGAGAAGACAAAGCAGTAAGGCAGTAAGGTAGATCAATGAGTAACCAAAGTAAAATAAAAGGCTTAGTCTTTACTAAGCTCCAAATCCTAATGCTTTCTAATCAAACCCATGTTGGCAACGGCGCCATTTGATAAACAGGATTTTCGCAAGCAAGAATATCAAAGCTCAAGCAACCTATAGTTGTAGTTTAGTTTGCAAGAGGTATCAATCCAGCCTAGGTTGAAGAAAGACACTAAGAATGCAAGAGCAATGCAAAGCTAAGCAGATTCAGGTAAATGGGGAAAAAATTCTACAAAAACTAAATGCAATGCGAAATGAGCAGGAAAAATATTTTAAAATTCCTGGAAGAGGGTTAACAACTACTAGAAGAAAACTAGAAATTTAAAATGCAAAACTACTTATTACTAAAAATCGAGAACCTAAGCGGGTAAATAGAAAACTTCTAGCAACTTAAGGTGATATGCAATGAAACTAAAGTAAAGATGCGAACTTTAAGACTTGGAAATGAAAACTTGAGGTTTTGAAATGATAAAAGGAGGATCTAAGGTTGAGGGTCATATTAAGAAGGTTAAAGATTCAAGCTTGGGTTTTGAAAAACATAAATCTACACTTTTTGTGCTATCTCTAGGCCTTGAGAAGCTAAAAGAGGTTTATCCGTGGTGTATGGTATAAACCCTTTCCTTAACCCTTCCTCCAAACCCATGGTTTGTGGTGAAAAGATGGGTCAAAGAACATTAAGGTTAGATCTCAAATAGCAGCCTAATTAGCTCCCTAAGCAACCATGGTGTTTGGGAAAGGAAAGCTAATCTCTTGGACTGTGTTTTAAGAGACTCCTGAATCCTGCTAAGGTAAGGAGTTCTCTCAGATCATAAAGATCTTTCCCAAGACTCTTTAGGCATTAAGCCCCCAAATCCAAGAAGAGAATGAGTTCAAAACAAGAAAAGACCCAAGCTTTAAACCTTTTAAACCATCTAAATCGCCCCAACCTTAAACCCAAAAGGCGACTACTCGCTACACATGTTTAAAACCAAAGAAAATGCAATAGATGAAGAGCTAAACATCAATAAACTACTAAGCAAGAAGAACGATTTAGAAAAACACTTAGATTAAGCAAGATTAAGGATCAAAACATGAAAAAACTCGAAAAGGTTCAACAATGGCTAAAATCGCCTTCGACAGTAAGCAAAAGCTTAAAAGAGTAAAGACCTAATTTTTGGTTCACACTCCTTTGCCTAAAATAGGGTAAACAAGAAATGGTCCCCCCCCCTCACTAAAGTCCAAAAAATGAGCTGGCCGGATAAGGTGTAGAGATCGAGTTGGGTGATCGATCTCTAGCTCGATCTCTCGGCTGGATCGGCTGCTTTTGCTTGATCATTGGGTTGATTCTTTGGATGGATCGAGTGCTTATCTCGATCTTCTGTTCGATCCTCGGATGATCGGATTGTGGTCTCGATCTGGTACTCGTTCTGCATGGCTTAGTCCACGTCTGTACTCACGATCGATCACCTTGGTCGATCTTGGTCTCGATCCTCCTTCTTGTAACGACTTGAGTCACTCAATCTTCTGGTCGATCTCATATAGATCAACCTGCCTAGCTCGATCTGCACCTCGATCTCAGCTCCTCTGCTACATGGCCGGGTTCTCCCAAGTGTTCACAAGCTCCTCTTTGATCCTTAGCATGTCCACACAACCTCCCAGCTCCAGTGTGTCCAAAACAACCTGAATGTGAATCAAAAATGCAAGAAATATGCAAATGCTAATGCAAAGTGCACTTAGGACCTAAAATGAGACAAATAGTGCAAACTAGCCTAAAATGTAAGATGAATGCATGAACAACTACTTGAAATGCATGCTAAATATGCAAAATATGTAAGTATATCAACTCCCCCAAACTTGCCTTTTACTTGCCCTCAAGCAAACAAAATTCAAGAAAGGAAGAGAGGTTTTATAAGTGGGATCTCAAATTCCTTGACAAGTGTTTTTCAAATGAATCAATTCAATGGTCCTAGTTCTTAATCCTAAAATGCAATGCACAAACTCATACTCCAAAGAACTTAGCCATATTCATCACATGTTGAATCTCAAATCATGACTCTCATATCCCAAACAATCCAAGAATCCTATCCTTTAACATTCATTAAGATCAAACCGGGAATCACACTTGTGCACTTTAAAACCGAATACATTTGGCTTAGGGACAAAGGTTATGAGACAAAGATGACCTCATTCATAAGGGTAAATCAAGCAATGGGTTCTCTCAAAGAAGGTTGAACTTATGCGTAATGCTAAAGGTAAAGACAATTGATGCATACATGACTAGACTCTCATCTACCCATATACACTAGAACTTAGCCATATTCATCACATGTTGAATCTCAAATCATGACTCTCATATCCCAAACAATCCAAGAATCCTATCCTTTAACATTCATTAAGATCAAACCGGGAATCACACTTGTGCACTTTAAAACCGAATACATTTGGCTTAGGGACAAAGGTTATGAGACAAAGATGACCTCATTCATAAGGGTAAATCAAGCAATGGGTTCTCTCAAAGAAGGTTGAACTTATGCGTAATGCTAAAGGTAAAGACAATTGATGCATACATGACTAGACTCTCATCTACCCATATACACTCACAATGATCCTAAACCCCTCTCATTTTTTTTTCTTTTAAGCTCACTCACCCACCTAAACACTACCTACATCAACAAGGCAAATCGCCTAACAAAACCCAAATAAAAACATCATTTTTAAAACCCTTTTGGCTAGTGGTAAGGCCATAAACATACTTAGCTCTTTTCAATACTTTTGGTAGCTCTCTTCTCTTATTTTTTTTTCTTTTTAAACTTGGCCTTTTGGCTCTTTTCTTTCTGATTTTTTTTTATTTTTCTTTTCTTTGAGAGCTACCTTCTTTTAAAAGAAGAACATTCATTTTTAAACACAAGGCCTACCACTTAAAACCATTCATTTCCCTTTTGTTCAAACCCCAAACACAAAATCTTTTCAAACCGAAACCAAAACAAAACAACTCCCATGAATCCCCGGCCTAACCTAAGCTTAAAACTAGCTTCAAAATGCAAAGCTAGCAACAATATGAGAGCCTAATCATGTCGCCTAAACCTAACACTTTATGCCAAGTTCAAACCGAAAATAAGGCCTCACAATGATGTCACACAAGAAAATTGGCTTGAAAGAAAGGTAAGGGTCAAGGTGGGTAGTTCTATTCAGGCTTACAAGAGAGTGGTGAAAGGGATAAGAAAGCCTAAATATGTATACGTGATCCATGTATCCTTTTTCAAATGCACAAGTATGATAATTCAAAGATTCAAATTAAGGATACACTTATTAGGAAAGGATTCAATTCATGAATGCTCAAGTTAATCCACGAAAATCAAAACAAATGATCCAAATATGGTTTGAGCTTACTTTCAAAGTATGTACAATGCATCAAAGAACTACTAACTAGGGCCTTGAAACAATTCATGAGCTTAAAACACTTTTCAAGAAAATCAATATCATTGCTCCCTAATGCAAGTGTAGAAAACCTAAATGCCAAAATTCTAGACTCAATCCTACAATATTTAACAATGCAAATGCAAGCTACATGAATTTTTTTTTTTGAAATTTTTGAAAATGTTTCGCATTTTTTGTATTTTTCTATGCCTTAAGTGTATGCAATGCAAGACTCAAAGATGATAACAGAAGATAAGATCCAAATAAAACATGTCAAAGCACACACTCCCCCAAACTTGAATGACACCATCTCAGTGGCAAACAGAGTCTAGAGGACTTCAAAAACTCAAAGCAAAAACAAGAAAATGCATGTTATTTACAAGGTTGTGTGTTGGTACCTTGGAGCTAGGCTCGGTTGGATCTTGAGGATGCTTCAGACTTCCGGCTCTTTCTAGGAGTCTCGTGGGTGACCGCCTTGCCTTTGTCCTTGCTTGTGCCTTCGTGTACAGAGTAGCGTGCAGCTTGGTTGCTTCCTTGAGGCTCACGGATCACTATCCCACCAGTTGATCTTCTTCTGTTCTCGGGTTGCTCAACTTCCTCACTTGAAGATGCACCAGATGAGTTTCTTTGGAGCTCCTTGATCTTCTTGGCAAGCTTTTTAATCATCTAGTTCTGCCACTTATTCACCTTCCGCTGAATCTCCACCACGGATGCAAGGAACTTCTCAGCCTTGATTCTTGGCTCAAAATCAATCTTAGGGAGGTCAAAGCTAGCTGGCATCTCAGCATCTGATGTAGGTGACTCTGAAGGTTCACGAGCAAGCTGAGGGGGAGCTGCTGCTGGTCCAAGAGGTGTGAAGCATTCCTCATCACTCGGCAAGAACTCTATGGTGCCAATGCTGTCTAGGGCCGTCTCTTCTTGGTTGGGCAAGATGCACACCTTCTTCTCGCGCTCACAGTTGTAGAACAGGTAAGCGTAGAACCCTGGAGCTAGCGTAGGTCCCAAACCGTCAGTTTTGCGCATGTATTGCTCGCCCATGTAGGCTCTATCCGCGCAAGGCTCAAAGTCTTGAAGAGGTACCCCGGCTTGAATGAACATCGGTGTGAGGAAGCCTCTAATGAGTGCTGAGCTCGCCTTGCATCTCAAAGGCCACGCCTTGTACTTGACCAAAGAAGAGGCCAATATACATCCATAGTTGATGTCATTGCCAAGCTCATCCTCCATCGGCTCATCATTCAGCTCTCGGTCGCATACTATCTTTTTAACGCCTTGAAAGAGGAAGCACAGCTCATTCTTGATGACCGTTGGAGCTACTGACCGTCCAATGAGGTGTTAGCCAGGAGCTTGAGGGAGCATCTCAGCACCGGGTTCTGGACCTTATTGATCTTGGCGGTGTTGGCTTTGTAGTCATCATTGCAGATCAGGTCCCATAGATTATTGGCGGCTTTGAGCTGAGGGAACTCCACTTGCTTGGCTGCTGCGTTGAGGCCGTAGGCTTGGCAAAGCTCGGCAATGGACATGTGGTAAGCTTACCTCCTGATTTTGAACATGAGGTGACCTTGTGATGGAGTGGGGAGGCTTGGATTTTCATAGGGGAACTCCAAGATTGAGAGGAAGTCGAGAGTTGCCTCAGGTAAGTGGGGCAGTCCATCCTTGACAAACACGCCAGCCCCATGTCCTTGAGCAACAGGTCGAAGTCCTGCAGTAAACCAAGCTTCTCCAAGAGGTCTCGGCTTGCAAATTTTGTGGTTTCAAACCGGAGCCTCTCAAGCCTTTTCTTGGCCTTCTTCTCCTCCTTAGTCCATCTAACCCTCTCTTGCACCACTTGTTGAGCTTCTTCTCCTTGTACCTCCAGTTCTCTGCTTCTCTTAGGTGCCATGGTGCCTGAAATTCAGATTCTCAAAGAGAAGAATGAGTATAGGCGGCGGTTTAAACAGAATGATAGGGTAAGAAAGAAAAACTCATAACAATAAGCCAAGATTTTTAGGGATTTTATAAAAATTATACCTAAATACTATGAGAAAATATCTTTAGATAGGATCAAATCTAACAATTCCCTAATATTTAAATACTTCTAAAAATTATCCTAATCCCTTAACAACTAATATTCATCCTAAGCTAATCAAAAGGAAATTTTCTAAAAATGTTAAACAAGCAATGAAATAAACCGAAAATACCTTTGAAAAGGATGAAAGCAAGAAGTTCTTAGTCTTAGAACAAAGCTCACACTCTCTCTTTACTTTTAGAAAACAGTTCGAACACAAATGAAAGAGAGTGTGGATGCATGTGGTTATAAAAACCAAGAAAACCATGAGCAAAAACAAGTGGTTTCTGAAAAAGTGTGGTCAAGGCACATCTTTCATGGTCAAAGATGCTTGCCTTGACCACAATTCAAATTTAAAACCAGAGGGAAAAGAAAAAGGAATTGGACTTACCTCGGCATGAAATCGAGTCAATTTGGTCGATCTTGACCTCGATCTCATACCCATGTTGGCTAGGATCAAGAGGGTTGATCAATTGGGGACTTGATTTGAATTGAATCGAGTCCTAGATCGAGTGTGCCCCCCTTGTTTCATGATTCTACGTCCTTATGGCTATGCACCTTGGATCGAGCCACGTGATCGATCTAGAGGTCGTTTTGCCAAGGATCGAGTGACATGATCGAGTGAAATGATCGATCCAACTCGAGGATCGAGTGAGGTCATTCGTTCCACACCCTGTTTGCATTTTAAGCTAAACACACGGGTGGGTCATCCTCTCACAATCGACTGACTCACTCGATTGTCAACTCGATCTCATGTAGATCGAGCAAGGGTAAGTCGATCTAGCACTCGATCTCTTGCCTCTACTTCTCCTTTCCTTGCATCTTTTGGCTCCAATATCATGATCTCCAATCCCTTATCCTTTCACCTACACACTTAAACATAAAAAAGCATAAAACTGAAATAGAAAGAAAGCAAAAATATGTACAAGATAGACATAGAAATGCCTCCCAAGTGCGCTTGTTTAACGTCATAAGCTTGACTTTATTTGGTTCAGGCTAGAGGTGGGTCTTGGAGAAGCAGTGTAGTGCTCTCCTTGCTGCATTCACTCGCCAGGTAGGGCTTGACTCTGTGCTCATTAAACGTGAAGCTCTCCCCATTCTTGCCAACCAATGTAACTGATAGACACTTTATTTACAAGGGTGAGAATGCAATGAGGTTATCAAACTCAAATGCAAGACAGGTTGTAGTACAGCAAGCAAGAGAGAGTCAATCCACACCTAGGATGATAGAGAATGCAAAGAGAACACAAGGACAAATGCAAATCTAAGCAAAACAAGATGAGTTATTAGAAAATCCCTAAGAACTAGATGCAGCAACTTAAATGGAATGCAACCTATTTTAAAATTACTAGGAATGATGAAACTACCACGAGGAACAAACAGAATAATTAAAGGACAAAGCTTTGAATTACTAAAATTCGACTAGTGAATCGACCATGAGATCGACCACTAGATCGAGCAATAACAATCGATCTCGTCTAAAAATGCAAGAACAGAAAAACTAACGACCAGGATGCTATCAAAGATCAAGCGAATGACGAGATAAGATGTAAAGATGCTAAAAGAAAGGGCCCAGGGTTGAGATTCATGGTCAGGGGTTTCAAAGGTTCGACCTTGGGTTGAAAACTTTAAATCGACTCACTTTGTGAGGATCTCTAAGCCTTGAAAACTAAGCAAGATATATCCGTGGCTTTCGGTATAGATCACTCCTTCATCCCCTCCTCCAAACCCATGGCTTTGGGTGTAAAGAGAGGTCGAAGGGCATGGAAAACAGATTTCAAATGAGTGGCTTAACTAGTCCCCCAAACTTCCATGGCTTTTGGGAAAGGGTAACTAGTCTCGAGGCTGTGATCTTCCGAGACTCCTGAATCCTGTCAAGGTAAGGAACCTCTCGGATCATGAAGCTCTTGGCGTGAGAGTCTTCAAGCATTGAGATCTCAACACCCTAGAAGAGATAGCCGTTGAAAACACTTAGAAAAACCCCAAGATCGAAACCCTTTAGACCCCTTAATCCTCTCACCCCCGAACCCAAATAAACTACTCACTACACATAAGGTAAATCAAGCAAAGCATGTAAAAGGAAACGATGAACATGAAAAGAAAACTAGATTAAGATGAAAACAATTCGATTACAAGCTTATGAAAACTCTAAGTTCGACAATGGTGTTCTTCGTCAAAACCAGAGAGAAAACATACATAAAAAGATAAGGATTGAAAGTTGTGTGGGAAAAAGACGTCGCCGCCTTCCCAAAATGGCCAAAACAAGCTGATTGTCCCCCCCTCGCTAGCGGCCAAAATTTGTTGAAAGGACAGAGATCGACTCCAGGATCGAGCGGTTCTCTCGATCATATCTGGACATCGTGTCTTCAGCTTGATCTGGGTCTCGATTATCATCGGCGAATCGAGTGTTGCATCTGATCTCGGTATCGATCTTCGGTTGGATCGAGTGGTGTACTCGATCTGGCTCTCGCTCTGCATGGCGTCATTCACGTCCGTACCGTTTGATCGACTGCTTCACTCGATCCTCGTCTCGATCATTCTCCTTGGATCGCCTGGTTGGCTCGATCTTCTGGTCGATCACATCCTAGATCGACCGGCCATGCTCGATCGGCTCCTCGATCTCTGATCCTTAGCAAATATCCGAGCTTCCACGAACTGCTACAACAGCCTCAACATGTCCACGAACCTCCACGACTCCAAAGCAGCCAGAAACAACCTAAATGTGATGCAAAATGCAAGGAACATGCGTATGCTGGTGCAAGAATGCTCTAGGACTCTAAGTGATGCAATCTAACCTAAAATGTGATACAAATGCATGAAAAGCTAACTAATGAGTATGCAAAATGCATGTAATATGCAGTAACATCAGTAACCGCTCCATATGGAAGCACTTCTTTGATCTCAAAAGGTCCACTCCACCTAGACTTCAGCTTTCCAGGGAACAACTTTAGCCTTGAGTTGTAGAGTAGCATCAGACTGCATTCCTTGAGCTCCTTGTGAACCAGCTTATTGTCATGAACCGCCTTGGTCCTCTCCTTGTAAATCTTAGCACTCTCATAAGCATCTAGCCTTAGCTCATCAAGTTCATGGAGTTGCACCAACCTTCTCTCCTGTGCCATGTTGAGACTGAAGTTCACTTGCTTCACTGCTCAAAGAGATTTGTGCTCTAACTCAACAGGTAGGTGACAGGACTTGCCATAAAGAAGGTTGAAAGGAGTAGTACCAATGGGAGTCTTGAAAGATGTTCAATACGTCCATAAAGTTTCATCAAGCTTGCTTGCCCAATCCTTTCTAGTAACTCCAGCAGTTCTCTCAAGAATAGCCTTGATTTGCCGATTAGACACCTCTACTTTACCGCTGGTTTGAGAATGATAGGGCGTAGCTACCTTGTGCTTAACCCCATACTTCTTCAAATGGCTTTCAAAGACCTTGTTGATGAAGTGCCTTCCCCCATCACTGATCACTATCTTTGGAACCCCAAATCTTGGAAAGATGATGGACTTGAAGAGCTTGATCACCACCTTTCCATCATTAGTTGCGGAAGCTATAGCCTCAACCCACTTAGACTCATAATCAACAGAAACCAAGATGTATTTGTTGCCGTAAGAAGATGGGAATGAACCCATAAAGTCATTTTCCCAAGCATCAAAAACTTCTACTTCAAAGATGGGAACTGTGGCATCTCATTCCTCTTCATGATGTTCCCTGCTCTTTGGCATGCTTCACATGACTTAACAAACTCATGAGCATCTTGGAATAGTGATGGCCACCAAAACCCGGCTTGTAAGCTCTTTGTAGCCGTTTTGAAAGAAGCAAAATGCCCACCATAAGACAAGCCGTGACAATGAAGGAGAATGTCTTTAGCCTCTTCTCTTGTTACACACCTTCTGTTGAGGCTGTCAACTCCCCTCTTGTACAGGTAAGGCTCGTCACAAAAGTAATGAAAGATGTCTCTCATGAACTTCTTCTTGTGGTAGTGGTCTAGGTGAGTAGGCTCCTCTCCACAAGCTAAGAAGTTGACTATATCCGCATACCAAGGCAGGTTCTCTTCCTTGAAACTCAAAACTTCTTCAAACTGATCCTCTAGCCATGCACATACAACTGTGTTGACCACCATGAGCTGCTCCTCAGGAAGTGAATCATCTAAATGTAAGACTTCATTCACCCTCATTCTTGAAAGATGATCAGCAACACCGATCTTTATGCACTTCTTATCCTTGATCTCCATATCAAACTCTTGTAAGAGAAGGATCCAACTTAGCAGTCTCGGCTTGGTGCCTTTCTTGGAGTAGATGTACCTCAAAGTGGCGTGATCAGTGTATACAATGACCTTAGAACCCACCAAGTATGATCTGAACTTCTTAAAAGCAAAGACAACGGCCAGTAACTCCTTCTCGATGGTAGCATACTTGACTTGGGTGTCATCCAAGGTACGGCCGGCATAGTAGATCACGTGCAGCCTCTTATCTTTCCTCTGACCCAACACAGTGATATCCCTTGTATTTACACCATTTAGGGCTGCATTTAGTACATATTTTGATCCTCTTTTGCATGTTTTCCCTTTGCTTTTGTCCCATTTTCTTCTCCTTTTAGACTTAGGTTGCATTTCGAGTATAATTTGCATTGTCTTTGCATTTTGGATGTTTTTAGGTGCTTTTGGAGCTTAAAGGAGCTTGGAGGAGTTTTGGGAATGATACAAGATGCTAGCTGGGCAAAAGGGAGCAAGAAGGATCATAGCAGAAGATCTGTGCAGAAGTTTTCAGTCAGAACACAGAGAGTATCAGTGAAGGATGACCGATACAGAGCAATTTCGATCACCAGTATCGGTCAAACGTAATCGACACAAACACACCGTTTGAATTTCGGTCATATGTGTTGATCACTCCAGACCGATATGGATCTCATTAGTGAGTAGTTCTTTTTAGGGATTTGAGATGGGTTAGGTTTAGAGAATTTGAGACTCTATCTATGATTTCTTAGTGTTAAATCTTCCATTTCCTTTCTTGATTGCTGTGTTTAATGCTTGATTAGCCCTAGCTAAGTTGATTAAGATCTTAGGCTCATTTTATGCCCACCAAGTGTTTGATGAAATGCCTGAACTGCTTTGCAAGAGAATCGCTTATCCTAGCTCAAGAGATTGACTGTCTAGGGAATGATTGGCAATATAGGGTTGATAGATTTGTCTTAATGCTTGCTCTTTATCATTTCACTAATGAGAATTAGTTCTTGACTTGGTAATTAGCAAACAGATTAGTGCCAAGAGATTGGATTAGTCATATAAATGAATCTTATGCATAAGGAATAGCATTGTGTGAGTTGGTAAGCATCATAGGCTGAGTCAAGAGTTCTCTATTACCAATTATCTCATCTCAAGTCCCATCTTTTCTCTGTTTTAAGCTCTGTTCTGAATTTGCTCTGTTTTTACCTTTATTTGATTGCTTCACTTGCATTTCACTCTTGATTTGTGTTTGCTTTACTCTTGTTTGATCACTTAGGTTGCTAGATATTCTAAACCCCTTTCCTATCTGCTTGAATTAGGAAATCTACTATAATCCTGCTGTTTCAATCTTATCCTTTGGATTGACATTAAAACCCAATGCTACAATGACTAGTACAATGGGTGATTGACATAAGAGAGTCAAAAATCTTGTATCAATTTGGCGCCGTTGCCATTAGGGGAAAGCTTTGTTCAGTAGGATTTGTAGAGATCTTGAGATCAAGCTCTGCTATTTTCGATTTTGATTACTGATTCGTCATTTGGTCTAGAATTTCTTTTGTAGGTACCACAACACTTGTCCCTAAGTGTCTACTGCTACATCAGAAGTTCAAGGTCAGGAACTTGGGGTTTGCTATGTCAGACTTCAGTTGTAGAAGCATGGAAGAACATCAGTTTGCTGCTGGTTTTGGTCCACAAGGTCCACAAGGTCTTTAAGGGACCCAAGGCTTACAAAGACAGCAAGGTCAAGCTGGTTTACAAGGAACTGTTGTTCAGAGACGAAGAAGACCCATTGGTGCTGCTGATATACCCTCCAACTATGCTTCAAGGCAAGGCATTCTTCCCCCAATGGAAACTGAGCAATACCAGATCAAGAGCAGTCTCATCACAATGATCCAAGAAAGGCAATTCTTTGGATTACCCAACCAAGACCCTTTAGAGCACCTGGATCAGTTTGAGAGGATATGCACCTTAACAAAGCTTAGTGGAGTATCAGATGATGGTTTGAAGCTCAAGCTATTTCCATTCTCACTTGGTGATGGAGCTAGATTATGGGAGAAATCTCTACCACAAGGCAGCATCACTACTTGGGAACAATGTAAAGGTGCTTTCTTAACCAAATTCTTCTCTCCCTCAAGAACTGCACACTTCAGAAATGAGATCACAAAATTCAGGCAGTGGTCAAATGAAACCTTTGGAGACACTTGGGAGAGGTTCAGAGGTTTCACTCATCAATGCCCCCATCATGGCTTCACTAAGAAAATGCTTCTATCCGCACTCTATAGAGGTGTTCTCCCACAGATCAGAATCCTTCTAGACACAGCCAGTAATGGTTATTTTCTTGGGAAAGATGTGGATGAGGTCTGGATACTAGTTGAGAACATGGTACTCAGCAATTGGGACTATGTGGATGACAAAGAGCAACATTCCAAGGAACTAGCAACAGCATTGTCTGAGATGAAAGCTCTGCAGAAGAAAGTTGATCTACTACTCAATGAAACCACTAAACTCCTACCAAATGATCTCTCACCAAACCTTTACAGGCAACACCATGTCAAGGCTCTCCAACACCAAGAGGCTCCACTAATGCATCATGACCTTGACGTATGTATACACCAGCCCATCGAAGACACTCACTCTTCACAGCATCAAGCTTCCTCTTCTCAAACAGCTGGTATCAATAACTCTTCACCCTCACATAATCTGGATTATAAAGAGATGCTCCTCCAACTCCAACAACTTCATAATGGAGGACTGCAAAAGATGATGGCTGTTGAGATTCAGAAGAATTTTACTGATATTCAGAGAAGTATGACTGATGAATTACACAAGGACATTAACTCAAAACTTCAGTCACAAATAGCTCCAATCAACATCAAGATCAACAAACTAGAAACAATGTCTACCCCTTCTACCTCTTCACTCACACAAGAGTATGTCAAAGCTGTCACTCTCAGAAGTGGGAAGCAGCTTCCCCCAAGAGTAACTCCTTCTACACCCAATGAGGACATTGAGGAACAAGAAGAGGGGGTGGGGGTCAAAGAAAAGGAAGATACTCCAGAAGATGAAATGATTGAAGCTGAAAAGATTCCTGAAAAAGCCAAAGACAAGGAGCTTACTAAAGGCAAGGCAAAGGAGGCTTCTAAGGAGTTAGCCAAGGAACCAAGATATATACCTCCTCCTTATCAGCCCACAATACCTTTTCCTGGAAGGTTTAAGAAACAGCTGGTTGCTAAATACAAAGGACTCTTTGATGAGCAAATGAAGAAAATCCAGCTCACAATGCCACTGTTAGATGCCTTTGTTTTAGTCCCTCCTTATCAGAAATTCCTGAAGGATGTTGTTGCTGAAAGAACCAAAGATCTGCAGGGAATGGTAGTCCTCACACATGAATGTAGCGCCATTATTCAGCAGAAGAGAGTGACTCCCAACAAGCTAGGAGATCCAGGAAGCTTCACCTCACCCTGCTCTATAGGTCCACTCCTGTTTGACAAATGTTTGTGTGATCTTGGAGCTAGTGTCAGCTTAATGCCCTACTTTTTAGCACAGCGCCTAGGCTTCACCAAGTTCAAGGACTGCAGAATCTCCTTGGTATTGGGTGATAGGTCAGTAAGACATCCCAATGGTTTGCTTGATGATGTACCACTAAGGATTGGGAGTGTAGAAATACCTACTGATTTTGTAGTTTTAGACATGGATGAAGAGTCTAGAGATCCTCTTATTCCTGGGAGACCATTCCTAGCCACAACAGGAGCAGTCATTGATTCTAAGAAGGGAAAGATTGACCTAAAGTTAGGCAAGGATATGTCTTTGAAGTTTGACATCAAGAAGATTATGCAGCAGGCTACCATTGAAGGTCAAGTACTCCAGATTGATATTCTAGAAAAGCTGAATGATGAGCTTCAAAAGGAGCTGTGTTGTGAAGACAAGCTCCAAGTGGCTTTGACAAGTGAGCATGTAGATGATGGGTACTTGGATAAGGAAAGCTTGGGCTATCAGCTGAGACTGGACTCTCACAGATTCTTTGAAGAGGAAGAACCATTTGAAAGCTTGGAGTACACAAGAAAAGAAGTCTTCTCAGCTCAGGAAACTGGTTCCCCAAGCAAGGAAGCTGACGCCAAGAAGCAAAGCAGCTCAGATGAGGACTGGAGCGAACTCAAGGCACCAAAAGTGGAACTCAAACCACTCCCTCATGGGCTAAGGTATGTTTTCCTAGGTTCTAACTCCACTTACCCTGTTATAGTCAATGACAGCCTCAATGATGATGAGATCCTGGCCCTTGTCAAGGTGTTGAAGAGGTTTAGGAAAGCTATTGGGTATTCATTGGATGATATCCAACGCATATCTCCTAACCTCTGCACTCACAGGATCCATCTAGAGGATGAGACAAGAACTTCTGTTGAACCTCAGAGAAGGCTGAATCATAATTTAAAGAAGTAGTGAAAAAGGAAATCTTGAAGTTGCTTGAAGCAGGAGTGATCTATCCCATCTCAGATAGCACATGGGTCTCACCAGTCCATGTGGTACCTAAGAAGGGAGGGATCACTGTTGTTAAAAATAAAAATGATGAGCTAATACCAACTAGGACAATCACTGGTCATAGAATATGCATTGATTACAAAAAACTTAATTCTGCTTCTAGGAAAGATCACTTCCTTTTGCCATTTATAGACCAAATGCTAGAAAGATTAGCAAATCATAAGTATTACTACTTTTTAGATGGTTATAGTGGATTATTTCAGATCCCTATCCATCCCAATGATCAGGAAAAAACTACTTTTACTTGCCCATATGGAACTTTTGCTTATAGGAGAATGCCTTTTGGTTTATGCAATGCTCCTGCTACTTTCCAAAGATGTATGACTTCTATATTTTCTGACCTGCTTGAAGAAATGGTGGAGGTATTCATGGACGACTTTAGCGTCTATGGATCCTCCTTTGGTGTCTGCTTGTCTAACCTTTCTCAGGTTCTCCAAAGGTGTGAAGACACAAAACAGGTCCTGAATTGGGAAAAGTGTCACTTCATGGTGCAAGAAGGAATTGTTTTGGGTCATAAGATCTCAGAGAAAGGAATAGAGGTGGACAAAGCTAAGATAGAGGTCATTATGCACTTGGAACCTCCAACTACTGTCAAAGGGATCAGAAGTTTTTTGGGGCATGCTGGCTTCTACTGAAGATTCATCAAGGACTTCTCAAGGATTGCAAGACCCTTGACAAGATTGTTGTGTAAGGAGGCAGAGTTTGTGTTTGATGAAGACTGTCTTCAAGCCTTCCTTACTCTCAAACAAGCTCTGATATCAGCACCAATAGTTCAAGCCCCAAACTGGGATCTACCATTTGAAATAATGTGTGATGCTAGTGACTATGCAGTTGGAGCGGTTTTGGGGCAGAGAGTTGACAAGAAACTTCATGTTATCTACTATGCTAGCAGAACTATGGATGAGGCTCAGTCAAAGTATGCTACAACTGAGAAGGAGTTCTTAGCAGTTGTCTTTGCATTTGAGAAGTTCAGGATCTACCTAGTAGGCTCCAAGGTAATTGTTTATACTGACCATGCTGCGCTGAGACAAATCTATGCTAAGAAGGACACCAAACCAAGGCTTCTTAGATGGATTCTTCTTCTACAGGAGTTTGATATGGAGATTATGGATAATAGAGGCATTGATAAAGGAGTTGCTTATCACCTCTCAAGACTGAGGATAGATGACTTTCTCCCAATCAATGATACCCTTCCAGAAGAACAGTTGCATGCTTTAGGAGTCAGGAAAGCAGAAGTGGAAAGCCTAGAAGAAGATAAACTACCTTGGTATGCTGACTTTTTAAACTATTTGGTGGTTGGACAGATACCACAGACCCTCAACTCACATCAGAAGAAGAAGTTCTTAAGAGATGTCTCCCATTACTTCTGGGATGAGCCTTATTTGTACAAAATAGGGAATGATGGGCTGTTCAGAAGGTGTGTAGCTGAGGAAGAGATTCAGGGAATCCTGCACCATTATCATGGCTCAGCATATGGAGGACATTTTGCAACATTCAAGCCAGCCTCCAAGGTCCTACAAGCTGGTTTATGGTGGCCTAGTTTGTTCAAGGACGCTCAAGCCCATATCTCCTCATGTGATGCCTGCCAAAGGAAGAGAAACATCTCCAAGAGAGATGGATGCCTCTGAATTCTATCCTTGAAGTAGATATTTTTGATGTGTGGGGGATTGACTTTATGGGACCCTTCCCTTCCTCTTATGGAAACAAGTACATTCTGGTAGCTGTTGATTATGTGTCCAAGTGGGTTGAAGCCATTGCTAGTCCAACAAATGATGCTAGAGTTGTGCTGAAGCTTTTCAAGACAATCATCTTCCCAAAGTTTGGTACCCCAAGATGTGTGATCAGTGATGTTGGAAGTCATTTCATCAACAAGGTTTTTGAGAGCTTGCTCAAGAAGAATGGTGTCAAGCACAAGGTTGCTACTCCTTACCAGCCTCAAACAAGTGGCCAAGTGGAAGTATCCAACAGGGAGATCAAGGCCATCTTGGAGAAAACAGTTGGTGTCACAAGGAAGGACTGGTCTAATAAGCTTGGTGATGCTTTATAGGCTTATAGGACAGCCTTCAAGACACTCATTGGTAGGACTCCTTTCTCACTCCTCTATGGGAAATCCTGCCATCTTCCTGTTGAGCTAGAGTATAAGGCCTTGTGGGCAACAAAGTTGCTGAATTTTGACATCAAGACAGCTCAGGAAAAAAGACTTATCAACTTGCATGAACTATAGGAGAACCGTCTTTAAGCTTTTGAGAGTTCTAAGATCTACAAGGAGAGGACAAAAGCCTTCCATGACAAAAGGATCAAACACAAGGACTTCAAGGCAGGGGATCAGGTGCTGCTATTCAACTCAAGGTTGAAGCTATTTCCTGGAAAGATAAAGTCAAGATGGTCAGGACCATTCAAGGTCAAAGAAGTGTTGCCATATGGAGCTGTGACTTTGTTCAGCAAGAATGGAGAGGACTTCACAGTGAATGGGCACAAGCTGAAACCATACATGGCAAGTGAGTATCTTGGTGATGAAGTGGACATCAACCTTGATGAGCCTCCACAAGAGTAATCAACCAAGGAAAGTCAAGCTTAGTGACTTTAAACAAGCACACTTGGGAGGTAGTCCCATGGTATCCTTTTGTATATATTATGCTTTCTAGTCTATCTTTTATGCTTTGTTTTAGTGTATAGAAGCAGGATTTCGAACTGGGGTTTGAGAAAGTTGGAAGGAGACAAAGGACAAGTGTATTCTGGCTGATATCGGTCATTTGTATCGGTCCTGACAGACCGATACACAGATTTTCGGTCATCAGTATCGATCATGATTGACCGATATCAGTGGAGCCAGTCTATACCAGTCAACAAATCGGTCACTTGTGACGGATATGGAAAGCAGCTTGACAGCAGGACTAAATTTTGGTCATTTATATCGGCCCCACTTGATCGACATAAACACACCGTTTGATTTTCGGTCCAGTGTGTCGATCACTGGTGATCGATGAGATCCTTGGAATCATATCGGTCACCAGTATCGATCACTCAAGATCGGCACAATCATGCCGGATGAATTTCGGTCAAGTGTATCGATCACTGATGACCGATATTAATCCCAGGAAGCACCTGTCTCCAATATCGATCACTAGTGACCGATACTGCCATTTCGGTCAGTTGTATCAGTCATGTGTGACCGAAATCCCATCTGAGGTATAATGAGAAGCAGGAGTAGCTCAGCAGCAAGTGACAGAAGGTCACAAGGAGAGGAAGCATCCCTTTCCCCAGAGAACTAGCAAGTCTCCACGAACCTTAGGATCATCCCACGACTCCACAACTCCTATCATTAAACCAAGTACCACATCCTTTCCATTGTTCTATACCATTGGATCTTCTTCTTTTTGTAATATATTTTGCGGCTTCTCTTTTCTATTGCTTTCACTACACAAGGGACTGTGTAATTTAAGTGTGGGGGAGAAATTTGGGGTTTGACTTTGTTTTCTGTTTTCTTAGTTTTTCTTTTTCTTTTCACTTTGAGTCTCATGCATATCATGCATACATGTAAGACATAGAAACACACAAAAAAATTGAAAATTTTAAAAAAAATTTGCATTTTTGCAAACCAAAAAGAAAACATGTAGTTGCATTTTATTCTTCTAGGATTGGGTCTAGTGTTGACATGTAGGTTGCATTGCATTTGCATAGGGCACTATAATGAGTTTTCCTTGTAAAGTGCTTAATGTTTAGAGATGTTTTCAGTTTTTAAGTGCTTAGTTGTTTGATGCATCATATGATTGATAGAAGTTAAGGCTGAATCATGCTTAGATTGCTAGATTTGGTCTTCTCATCTCATTCTGAAAGCATTTCTTCTCTGAAAATCAACTCTATCAACTTGAACTTTAACTTGGACTTTTAATTATCATGTCTTATGCATTGAAAAGTGATTGCATGGCTACCATATACATATTTGGATCATCTTTGTCCTTTCTACCACTCTTGTTGATCCAAATAGTTGATCCTCATAATTATGGGACAGTTACATCCTTACCCTTAACCAAAACCTCCTTTTGAGCCTAAACACTATTGTGAGAGCTGTGAGGCCTTTGCATTGCATTTTCGATTTTGTCTTGGGAAAAAGTGTTAGGAATAAGGCTGGCAATGATTAGCTCTCTTGTAGATATCAGCTTGCATCTTGAGCTTGATTCTAGGATAGGAGTTTTGGGTTTAAAATGGGTAAAGTAAGTGGTTTGAGCCTAATGTTTATATGTTTTCAAAGAATGGGAAAAGATCTGAAGTGGTAGAAAAGGGCAAACAGTCTAGTATTATGGTTAAGTAAAGGAAATAAAAGCTCTAACTTTAAAAAGAAGGATTGGCGCCAACAATAATTCTTAGAAGGGTCCAAAAGAAGAAAAATCTGACCAAGGAGCAATCCACCAAAGGTGATGAAGGTGCCAACACAACAAAGAAGAGCAAGTCCCAACCAAAAAGAAGCAGCCACACAAGCAAAAGAAGAAGTTTCCCCAGCCATGAAGATGGGTAAAGGGTAGAATCTAGGAAAGGGTAGACTTAGAGGGTTCACTCTTGGGTTTAGAAATGCTTAGGACTCATGTTTGGGAAGTAATGGTAGAAGAGAGCTTTGAATTGCATGCATAAGTGTGCTTTTACCTTTAGCATTTTGCCTAAGATGAAGTCATTTCATTGAGTGATCCTTTATGTTTTTGAACCCTTGTGCTTAAATGAGTTCATTCTTATCTCATAACCTTACCCTTTCCAACCAAATGTCTTCACTTGATTTGCATAAGCATGATTCATGTTCTGAACTTAATTGAATATTAAAGAGTTGATTGATTTGAGAATTTCCCCAAGTTGAGATTTGAGATCATTTTGAAACATGATGAGCATGGCTAGGATCTATAAAGTATAGCTGATTATGTTTGCATCCTACAACTAGGCACTTGAGTATTGAAACCATCTCTTTACCTTTGCACTTTTGGAATCTGAATGCCCATTTTCAAACCTCACTCTCTCATTTGTTGTTAATTGCTTGAGGACAAGCAAAAGGCAAGTGTGGGGGTGTTGATATCCCTTGTATTTACAACATTTAGGGCTGCATTTAGTACATATTTTGATCCTCTTTTGCATGTTTTCCCTTTGCTTTTGTCCCATTTTCTTCTCCTTTTAGACTTAGGTTGCATTTAGAGTATAGTTTGCATTTTCTTTGCATTTTGGATGTTTTTAGGTGCTTTTGGAGCTTAAAGGAGCTTGGAGAAGTTTTGGGAATGATACAAGATGCTAGCTGGGCAAAAGAGAGCAAGAAGGATCATAACAGAAGATCTCTGCAGAAGTTTTTGGTCAGAACACCGAGAGTATCTGTCAAGGATGACCGATACAGAGCAATTTCGATCACCAGTATCTGTCAAACGTGATCGACACAAACACACCGTTTGAATTTCGGTCGTATGTGTCAATCACTCCAGACCGATATGGATCTTTTTCGGTCACTCAAGAGCGACACAACTGACCGATGCGCTGCCAGACTGAAGACCTTTTATTTACAACTTTGCCATTTTTGCTTGGACTCCTATAAATACGAAAAATCCCTAATTTATGGGAACAAGCTTTTACCCAGCAGTTCTTTCTTTCTTGTTTGGACTTTTGGATCTTGTAATTTGAATCTTTGCTTCATTTTAATCAAAGCTTCTTTCATCTTGTTTAAGCTTTCTAATCATGATTAGTCATCTTTCTCTCTTTGATTTGGTGGCTTTAATGGTGATTAGTAAGTAGTTCTTTTTAGGGATTTGAGATGGGTTAGGTTTAGGGAATTTGAGACTCTATCTATGATTGCTTAGTGTTAATTCTTCCATTTCCTTTCTTGATTGCTGTGTTTAATGCTTGATTAGCCCTAGCTAAGTTGATTAAGATCTTAGGCTCATTTTATGCCCACCAAGTGTTTGATGAAATGCCTGAACTGCTTTGCAAGAGAATTACTTATCCTAGCTCAAGAGATTGACTGTCTAGGGAGTGATTGGCAATATAGGGTTGATAGATTTGTCTTAATGCTTGCTCTTTATCATTTCACTAATAAGAATTAGTTCTTAACTTGGTAATTAGCAAAGAGATTAGTGCCAAGAGATTGGATTAGTCATATAAATGAATCCTATGCATAAGGAATAGCATTGTATGAGTTTGTAAGCATCATAGGCTGAGTCAAGAGTTCCCTATTACCAATTATCTCATCTCAAGTCCCATCTTTTCTCTGTTTTAAGCTCTGTTCTGAATTTGCTCTGTTTTTACCTTTATTTGATTGCTTCACTTACATTTCACTCTTGCTTTGTATTTGCTTTACTCTTGTTTGATCACTTAGGTTGCTAGATATTCTAAACCCCTTTTATATCTGCATGAATTAGAAAATCTACTATAATCTTGCTTTTCAATCTTCCCTTTTGGATTGACATTAATACCCAATGCTACAATGACTAGTACAATGGGTGATTGACATAAGAGAGTCAAAACTCTTGTATCACACAGCACCCATGGCGTAGTCAGTAGCGTCGCACATTATCTCAAACGGCAGGTCCCAATCCGGAGCTTGAACAATAGGAGCGGTGACCAAAGCTTCATTGATGGTCTTGAAGGCTTGAAGGCATTCTTCATCAAGGATGAACTCGGCTTCTTTGCACTGTAGCCTTGTAAGAGAGTGTGCTATCTTAGAGAAATCCTTGATAAATCTCCTGTAGAAGCCGGCGTGCCCCCAAGAAGCTCCATATCCCTTTCACATTAACCGGCGGCTCAAGACTCATCATGACCTCTATCTTTTCTTTGTCAACCTCAATGCCCTGCTCGGAGATCTTATGCCCAAGCACAATGCCTTCCTTCACCATGAAGTGACACTTCTCCCAGTTCAACACCAGGTTCGTCTCCTCACACCATTCAAGAACCCTGCACAGATTAGAAAACAACCACCAAAGGAAGCACCGTAGACAGAAATATCATCCATAAAAACTTCCACCATTTCCTTTATAAGATCAGAGAAGATAGACATCATGCACCTTTGAAAGGTTGCTGGTGCATTACATAACCCAAATGGCATCCTTCGATAAGCAAAGATACCATAAGGGCATGTAAATGTTGTCTTCTCTTGGTCATTAGGATGAATGGGGATTTGAAAGAATCCACTATAACCATCAAAAAAACAGTAATATAGGTGATTTGCTAATCTTTCAAGCATCTGATCAATGAAGGGAAGGGGGAAGTGGTCTTTTCTAGTGGCTGAGTTAAGTTTCCTATAATCAATACACATTCTATGTCCAGTTATGGTTCTTGTAGGAATTAACTCATCTTTTTCATTTTTAATGACTGTGATACCCCCTTTCTTTGGTACCACATGGACCGGTGAGACTCATGTGCTATCACTGATAGGGTATATCACGTCAGCCTCTAACAGTTTTAAGATCTCTTTCTTGACCACTTCCTTTAAGTTTGGGTTCAAACGTCTTTGATGTTCAATAGAAGAAGTGTTTTCATCATCTAAGTGAATCCTATGAGTACAAAGCATTGGTGAAAGGCCCTTGATGTCACTGAGAGAGTACCCGATGGCCTTCTTATACTTCCTCAACTCCTTAAGGAGTGAGTCTAACTCATCATCACTTAGATTTTCATTCACAATGACCGGATAGGTCTCATTTGGTCCCAAGAAAGCATACCTTAGCCCATTCGGGAGCTCCTTTTGGTCCACCTTTGGGGCTAGCAGCTCGCTCCAGTCCTCCTTGTGGCTTGTGTTAACGTTGTCATCCTCATTAGCCCCTTTTGAACCCGAGTCATGAGCTTTCAGGCTGCCATCTTGAACCGTTCCTTCCTCTGCGATCGAGTCAACCAGTCGATCTTCCCCTCGTCCTAAGCTGGATCGAGTGCATTCTCTTGATTCACTTGCTCGATTTTATGTGGATCGAGCAAGAGATCGATTTGCAGAGTCGTTCTCTGAACTGATCGAGTTGGCTATCTCGATCATCGATTTCTTTTCTGGATCGAGCAAGCTCCTCGATCTTCTTGTCGATCGTGGCCCTGGATCGAGTGATCTGATCGATCTTCAGGTAGATCTCTAGGCACATGCCTTCATCTTCTTTCACAACCTTGCGAGAATCAAGGATATGAACGTACTCTTGGGTCTGTTCGTGCAGGAAACCATACTTCCCTGGCTCCTTAGTCAAGGCTAGCTGCAGATGGTCCTCTTGTGCCAACTCCTCAAGCAGCTCATCGGCTAACTTGTCCAACGTTTCATTGTAAAATCTTTCCCACCAATTGTTGGCTTCTTCAGGACTTCATTGATGTCGAAGTCTAGCCTGATGTCCTTACCCAAGTGCAGGGAAATCTTGCCATTTTTTACGTTGATGATGGCTCTAGCAGTCGCTAGAAATGGTCTACCAAGGATTAGAGGATCCTTTGGTTCTTCATCCATTTCTATCACTAGGAAATCCGTTGGCATGTTTACATTGCTGATCCTCACGCGCAAGTCCTCAAGTAAACCTACAGGAAGCCTTATACTGTGGTCAGCCAAGATTAGTGAGATCCTACACTCCTTACAGTTGGTGAAACCTAGCTTCTTAGCAATGGAATGGGGCATAAGATTAATGCTTGCACCAAGATCACATAAGCAGTTTGAAACTTCAAAGGACCTAGTGCACAAGGGATAGTGAATGACCCTGGATCTCCTAGCTTCTTTGGTGCTATCTCCTTGTGGATGATTGCACTGCATTCCTGACTCAAAACCAGGACCTCATCACTTTCTTTCTCCTTCTTAGCAAGTGTATCCTTTAAGAACCTAGCATACTTTGGCATCGTTGCCAAACAAACAACCAAAAGCAGTTTGATCTCAACGTCTTTTATATGCTTCTCAAACATTCCCTTATGCTTCTCAATCAGCTGTTTCTTGAACCGACCGGGGAAAGGAAGCTTCGGTTTGTAAGGTGGAGGTACAAAAGCTTCTTTCTCCTTGCTAACCTCCTCCACTTTCTTCTCTAAAACTGCTTCTTTACCATTCCTTGGCCTTTCAATCGAGATATTGTCAAAGGTGATCTCTTCATGATTTGAAAGCTTACTCCCCCCCCCCCCCCCCCCCCCCCCCCCCCCCCCCCCCCCCCCCCCCCCTCCCCCCCCCTCCCCTCTTGAACCACAATGTCCTCATTGTCTTTTTGTACAGACCGTGGTGGAAGCTCTTTCCAACTTCTCAAAGTAATAGCGTTTGCATACTCCTTAGGGTCCCCTGAGGTAATATCTTCTCCCAATGCCTTGCTTTATCCCCAAGAGAAAAAGGGGAAAACCTAAGCTTGAAGCTGTCCTCCGAGATACCATTGATCTTTATCATCCCACAAACTTGCTCAAAGTTGTCAAGATGCTCCAAGGGATCCTCCATAGCAAGACCATGGAACTTGTTGTTCTGAACCATAGAGACGAAGCCTGGCTTGATCTCGAAGTTGTTGTTTTGCACCGGTGGAGGAGTGATGCCAAAACGGTTGTGATGTGTGTTTGGAGCAACACCCACTCCAATGATTCTTGGTGTTCTTGGTGCGTGGTTGGGATTTCCATTGCCCCTAGCACCAGCAGCACGGTGAGGTGGAGCCTCTTCTTGTTCCTGATCAGCCATAATCCAAAATTCAGCTAGACCAGGTTGCTATATCTCCTCAGAGTTCTGTTCTTGCTTTACTGTCCTTCTATGCCTTGCACTTCCTAGTTGGTGAATATTGTCCAGTGGTTGTAGTAGATTGTTTTCACCACTGGACCTCAAATTCATGTACCTGAGAAGACAAAGCAGTAAGGCAGTAAGGTAGAGCAATGAGTAACCAAAGTAAAATAAAAGGCTTAGTCTTTACTAAGCTCCAAATCCTAATGCTTTCTAATCAAACCCAAGTTGGCAACGGCGCCATTTGATAAACAGGATTTTTGCAAGCAAGAATATCAAAGCTCAAGCAACCTATAGTTGTAGTTTATATTGCAAGAGGTATCAATCCAGCCTAGGTTGAAGAAAGACACTAAGAATGCAAGAGCAATGCACAGCTAAGCAGATTCAGGTAAATGGGGAAGATATTCTACAAAAACTAAATGCAAAGCGAAATGAGCAGGAAAACTATTTTAAAATCCCTGGAAGAGGGTTAAAAACTACTAGAAGAAAACTAAGAATTTAAAATGCAAAACTACTAATTACTAAAAATCGAGAACCTAAGCGGGTAAATATAGAACTTCTAGCAACTTAAGGTGATATGCAATGAAACTAAAGTAAAGATGCGAACTTTAAGACTTGGAAATGAAAACTTGAGGTTTTGAAATGCTAAAAGAAGGATCTAAGGTTGAGGGTCATATTAAGAAGGTTAAAAATTCAAGCTTGGGTTTTGAAAAACATAAATCTACACTTTTTGTGCTATCTCTAGGCCTTGAGAAGCTAAAAGAGGTTTATCCATGGTGTATGGTATAAACCCTTTCCTTAATCCTTCCTCCAAACCCATGGTTTGTGGTCGAAAGATGGGTCAAAGAACATTAAGATTAGATCTCAAATAGCAGCCTAATTAGCTCCCGAAGCAACCATGGTGTTTGGGAAAGGAAAGCTAATCTCTTGGACTGTGTTTTAAGAGACTCCTGAATCCTGCTAAGGTAAGGAGATCTCTGAGATCATAAAGATCTTTCCCAAGACTCTTTAGGCATTAAGCCCCCAAATCCAAGAAGAGAATGAGTTCAAAACAAGAAAAGACCCAAGCTTTAAACCTTTTAAACCCTCTAAATCGCCCCAATCATAAACCCAAAAGGCGACTACTCGCTACACATGTTTAAAACCGAAGAAAATGCAATAGATGAAGAGCTAAACATCAATAAAATACTAAGCAAGAAGCACAAACACTTTGATTAAGCAAGATTAAGGTTCAAAACATGAAAAAGCTTGAAATGGTTCAACAATGGCTAAAATCGCCTTCGACAGTAAGCAAAAGCTAAAAAGAGTAAAAACCTAATGAATGGTTCACATTCCTTTGCCCAAAATAGGGTAAACAAGAAATGGTCCCCCCCTCACTAGAGTCCAAAAAGTGAGCTGATCGGATAAGGTGTAGAGATCGAGTTGGGTGATCGATCTCTAGCTCGATCTCTCGTCTGGATCGTCTGCTTTTGCTTGATCATTGGGTCGATTCTTCGGATAGATCGAGTGCTTCTTTCGATCTTCTGGTCGATCCTCGGATGATCGGGTCATGGTCTCGATCTGGTACTCGTTCTGCATGGCTTAGTCCACGTCCGTACTCACGATCGATCACCTTGGTCGATCTTGGTCTCGATCCTCCTTCTTGAAACGACTTGAGTCACTCGATCTTCTGGTCAATCTCATCTAGATCGACCTGCCTAGCTCGTTCTGCACCTTGATCTCTGCTCCTCTGCTACATGGCCGAGTTCTCCCAAGTGTCCACAAGCTCCTCTTTGATACTTAGCATGTCCACGCAACTTCCACAGCTCCAGTGTGTCCAAAACAACCTGAATGTGATGCAATAATGCAAGAAATATGCAAATGCTAATGCAAAGTGCACTTAGGACCTAAAATGAGACAAATGGTGCAAACTAGCCTAAAATGTAAGATGAATGCATGAAAAAATACACTAAATGCATGCTAAATATGCAAAATACGTAAGTATATCAACTGCCTATGCATGAGAGGCACACAATACACTAGTCCTCCATCATGACCATAGCTCTACTGGTTATGCGTGAAAGGCACAAGACGGGTAACGAGGCCTCTACGGTGTTTCAGTTCACAGCTCCCTCCACTTGAAAACCCGTGCCTAATTACAACAAAGGACCATAGACCGGAACATCAATCCGACATGTCCTTACCTCGACAGCTGGCCCGCATTGTCCTTCGTGACAATCGGTCTTGCATCATCAAGCATTACTTGCAATGGGCGCTACCCAAGTCATTCCGAGTCTTCCTCCGTCATGAACTGAGGGTTTCTCATGTCCCATCAGTTTGGGAAGCGGGACTGCCGATACACCCCCTAACAACATGTGAATGACCACACCAGATGGATTCACAACACTATGAGATCATGTGAATGATCACACCACATGATTTAATCCAAGCATTTGGGCTTTCACGCACCATCATGCCTTCACTTCATGCACCAACATGTAGTACAACAATTTCTGCGGCATAACTCTTCATAGTTAATGCGGCATTCTTATCACAACCATTTATGCAACATAATTCTTCATAGTTAATGCGTCATACTTACCACAACAATTTATGCGGCATAACTCTTCACAAAACTTACGTTTTGTGGAAGTTAATACGGTATAGTTATTCACAATTTCTGCAGCATAACTCTTCACAAAACTCCTCTTTTGTGAAGGTTAATACAGCATATCTAATAAAATTTATGCAGCATAACTCTTCACAAAACTCTTTTATTTGTCAAAGTTATAAAGCATAACCTCTACCAAACAACAATTACTTAAGATGAACACACAGTGTTTCATCCTTAAGTTACAACCTGCACAAGAAACCATTAGTAAGAATCTATACTACCGGGATTGACCTTTGACTCTCCTAGCTTAGTGGGATCCTTCCTCTCTAGATCGCCTAAGCTTTACTCTTCCCTAAGCATACTAGCTCTTCACTACTCTCTCTCTCTCTCTCTCTCAAGAATTTTTGTTTTACCTTTGTTGTGGCTGAGAATGGTTTGACAGAATGGCCTCATGGGGGTATTTATAGGGGAAGGATGGCTTGGGACGTTGGTAGCTCATCCAATGGCTATGTGACATGTATTTGTACCTATCTACTAATCCATGAAGACGAAACAGCAGTCCATACTTATCCTTGAACCGAAGGAGACGAAAAAGCAATCCAAGCTTATCTCTCCATCTATAAGGACGTAATAGGAGTCCATTCTCATCTCCTGATCCACAAAAACGAAATAGGAGTCCATGCCCATCTCTTCATCCTTAAAGACGAAATAGGAGTCCATGATCATCTCTTCATCCTTAAAGACGAAATAGTTTCTAGCCAGTTTTGTGCTTATCTCCTCACCTTAAAGGACGAAATACCTTAACCAAATTCGTCCTCATCCATGATCCATCAAGATAAAATATTTCTTGACAAGATTCGTGCATATCCCTTGACGAAATAGCTCCTTACCAGATTCATGCATATCCATGAATCGATAAAGACGAAATAGCTCTTTAACCAGATAAATGCTTATCTGTGAATCAATAATGACGAAATAGCTAAGGAACACTTCATGCATAACTAGGTTGTTGACTGACCCACTTATATTTGCAATCCGCCTTTATACGACACGTCCTGCTGCGATTATAAGTTGGTCAAGCAGCTACTTGTGTGTCGCCGTATGATTGGTCGAATTTGGACTTCGACTATTTCTTCTTCTAACTTTATTTTGTTGACCAATAAATGTGTCTCATTTATGTGCCACTGTTTGAATTAAACTTAGTCCTCTTGTTTATCTTCTATCCAACCCTTTCGTGCTTCGAATGTCCATTTTGCTTCTTCTTCGAATGCTTGTAGATTTTCTTGATAATTCTTCAGACTTCTTTTGACCAATCACTTAGATTTATTATTCTAAGTGTGTTAACTCTTCATCTACTGAGATATTATGCCTTAACCAAACGATCTAAGCAATATCTTATTCTGGATGGGACGTCAGTCAAGTATAATACGACCATCTAGCCGCTCTCTCAGGTAACCCTTAATCCACTCAATCTTTTTTCAGATTTTCTTCGAGCATTCTTCATATTTTTGTTTTATTAGTTGATCCAAATCAACTCCTCTTTGAAGTTCGAATTTCGAATTTTGGCTTGTCCTCTCTCTGCCATCTCCATGTCCGCTATGGTCTTCTCTTGGCCATCTTAGGTTGCATTCAAGATTTTCTTCTTCAGCTTAGGCCAAAGGGTTAATTTTCACCTAGGCTATCGATCCAAGTCGTCCTTGAGTCGATTTCATGATTTTGGTTTTTCGGCCAAAATTTCCTCTCATGGCCGCTCCGCTCGACCGTTCTCTGCTCTCATCCATGTTGTTACATCTCCCCCATTTCATGGAATTCATCTCGAATTCTAAAGTTCAGAATGTGATTCCATCTTCCTCTGCTTGTTAACTTGATTCCCATATACAAGTTATGCCATATAGCCCTCCATGGCTAATTGGTCGATTCACGGTTGCTACCACCCTCCATTATGATTCCGCTACTTCTATAGCACCATTTCACAGTATAATTTTTGACAAATAAACTGAGTTTGGACGTCTTCCACTCCACTGGGCATTACCACGTGGTGTTCATCCTTGAAAATTCGTCTTCAGACTCCTTACCTAGTACCACCATCCTTTCACTGCACTAATACCACCATTTTCTACTAGTAAGTGACACCATTTCTTGCTACTGGTCACGACACTCTTGTGTGATCTCATCATTTAGTCTACCACGCCTTGGTTTAGACTATGACAAGTTCTTTCACATCTTCACGCTTAAGTTTAGAGCAATGTACAATCTTTACTTTGACCTTCTCTACCCACTCAATTCTTGCTGTAGTTATAACTCCCCCTAAGTTATACACCGATCTTCAGTTCTGGTACATTCTAAGTGATAGTTCCTCCCGAGCTATGTACTTTTCTTAACTCTTCTGCACAACCTAAGTGATAGTTTCCCATAAACAATACACTTCTTTTGGCTTGACTCTACACACGTTATCCTTGGCAATATAGTCCCACCGTATGTCAGTACCGCTGATCTTCACCTCGGATGTCCACTTGCTCCATACATCTTCATACCCCTCTTCCCCTGATCCATCTTCTTCCAATTCTCTCAAAGATAAACGACCTAAACCAGCACTCCTAATCCTGGTTTGTTTCTTACAAGGTTTAGGGTGCTATGGCAAGATCTCCCTTGACCTCCATGATCAATCCCAACCACACCACAAAAACACCACTAGGAACTCCCTTACTTCTCAAAAGTGAGTTTACATCCTACCTGGAAATAAAACTAACGGAAGTTCCTCTCTAACACAATGATTCATCTTCTCCCCAACACGGGGCCCCTTAACGATAAATCCTCATTCTCCACACTCGTATAATATCTATCATACCTAGCAACCTAGGCTAAGATAATATTATACTAACCCCTATATTTCCATATGTATTCTCAATACATAGAAGCAACAACCAATGACTAAACTACCAATCATGCAATAAATTAAAAACGCAATAGGGGGTTAGCGCCCAAACAATCCTGTAATGGGACCTTTCTCCGGTCCCGACTGGTTGAACGTCTCTGCATCAAATAATAGGTAAATCTCAAATACAATCCTAATATGCACGGAACGTACCGGATTATCCTAGTTGGCTTTTGCGACTCTTTTTGACTCGATAAACATTGAAGGCTTGTCCCGTGAGCATGATCATAAACCTGGCTCTGATACCACCATTTGTAACACCCCTGGTTTGATCTGGACATATAAACTGAAAGCACCAAAATATGATTGCCGAGAGCATTCAGGTCATAGTACTAAGAACGAATCAAAGACTAAATCTTAAATACTTTCAGCAATCTAACCTCTACACCTTCGGCCTAAGGCTTTTCAACCCGTACCATGGTTTCAAGTCGTAATATCATTTAACACAAGCCATTTTCACAAAACATACTCTATATATTATACCATTCAAAAATATGGATTCGTACAAACATAGTATAAGTTTTAGCCAAGGCCTAGAGCCAAAATATTATACATATATTATACAACCAACGGGTTTTACAAAAGCCAACGCCAATCTACTCTGGTATCATTTTGTACGCCCCTTACTGATCTCCTAGAGATTTCCTGAAACAAATAGGTGAGGCATGAGCAATCTAAGATTACCAAATGAGTCCAGGACCCTCTATACAACATTTAATTCCCTAACCTAAAACCCCAAAATAAACAATGCAATGAATGCTTACACCATGCAATAATATCAAAGCAATAACACAAGCAGAAACTTAATCAAGGGTGGCATAGCCATAGTAACCTCACTGTTACTATACATGCTGAGGCAATAGCAACCTAGTTACAAAGCCTAAACCCCAAACATGACCCTAGCCCACTGGCTATGCATGTCTACACTAGGCCTCAATCATGACCTTAGCCCACTAGCTATGCATGAGAAGCAAACACTACGCTAGGGGTCCATCATGACCATAGCTCAACTGGCTATACATGAGAGGCACACACTACACTAGGCCTCCATCATGACCATAGCTCTACTGGTTATGCATGAGAGGCACAAGACAGGTAACGCGGCCTATACGGTGTATCGGTTCACAGCTCCCTCCACTTGAACACCCGTGCCTACTTACAACAAAGGACCATAGACCGGAACATCAATCCGACATGTCCTTACCTCGACAGAAGGCCCGCATTGTCCTTCGTGACAATCAGCCATGCATCATCAAGCATTACTTGGCCATGGCCGCTACCCAAGTCACTCCGATTCTTCCTCCGTCATGAACTGAGGGTTTCTCATGTCCCATCAGTTTGGGAAGTGGGACGGCCGATACACCCCCTATCAACATGTGAATGATCACACCAGATGGATTCACAACACTATGAGATCATGTGAATGATCACACCATATGATCTGTTCCAAGCATATGGGCTTTCACGCACCATCATGCCTTCACTTCATGCATCAACATGTAGTACAACAATTTCTGCGGCATAACTCTTCATAGCTAATGCAGCATACTTATCATAACCATTTATGCGGCATAACTCTTCATAGTTAATGTGCCATACTTATCACAACAATTTATGCGGCATAACTCTTCACAAAACTCACTTTTTGTGGAAGTTAATACTGTATACTTATTCGCAATTTCTGCAGCATAACTCTTCACGAAACTCCTCTTTTGTGAAAGTTAATACAACATACCTAATAATATTTCTGCAGCATAACTCTTCACAAAACTCTCCTATTTGTGAATGTTTTAAAGCAGAACCTCTATCAAACAATAATAACTTAAGATGAACACACATAGTGTTTCATCCTTAAGTTACAACCTGCACAAGAATCCATTAGTAAGCATCTATACTGCTGGGACTCACCTTTGACTCTCCTTGCTTAGTTGGATCCTTCCTCTCTAGATCGCCTAAGCTTTACTCTTCCCTGAGCATACTAGTTCTTCACTACTTTCTCTCTCTCTCTCTCTAGAACTTTCGTTTTATCTATGTTGTGGCTAAGAATTTATAGAGGAAGGATGGCCTGGGACGTTGGTAGCTCATCCAGTTCCTACGTGACTCTCATTCGTTCCTATCTACTAAGCCATGAAGACGAAACAGCAGTTCATGCTTATCCTTGAACCGAAGGAGACGAAACAGTAGTCCAAGCTTATCTCTCCATCTATAAGGTCATAATAGGAGTCCATTCTCATCTCCATATCCACAAAAACGAAATAGGAGTCCATGCCCATCTCTTCATCCTTAAAGACGAAGTAGGAGTCCATTCTCATCTCTTCATCCTTAAAGACAAATTGTTTCTAGGCATTTTTGTGCTTATCTCTTCACCTTTAAGGACGATATACCTTAACCAAATTCGTCCTCATCATGAATCCATTAAGACAAAATAATTTTTGACAAGATTCTTGCATATCCCTTGCCGAAATAGCTCCTTACCAGATTCATGCTTATCCATGAATTGATAAAGACGAAATAGCTCTTTAACTAGATAAATGCTTTTCTGTGAATCAATAAGGACGGAATAGCTAAGGGACACTTCATGCATAACTAGGTCGTTGACTGACCCACTTATATTTGCAACCAGCCCTCATACGACACGTCCTGCTGCGATTATAAGTTGGTCAAGCAGCTACTTGTGTGTCGATGTCTGATTGGTTGAATTTGGACTTCGACTATTTCTTCTTCTAACTTCATTTTCTTGACTAATAAATGTCTCTCATTCACGTGCCAATTTTTGAATGAAGCTTAGTCCTCTTGTTTATCTTCTATCCGAGCCTTTCGTGCTTTGAATGACCATTTTGCTTCTTCTTCAAACGCTTGTTGATTTTCTTGATAATTCTTCAAAATTCTTTTCACCAATCACTTAGATTTATTTTTTTAAGTGTGTCAACTCTTCATCTGCTGAGATATTATGCCTTGACCAAACGATCTAAGCAGTATCTTATTATGGCTGAGACGTCATTCACGTCTGATACGACCATCTAGCCGCTCTCTCAGGTAACCCTTCATCCACTCCATCTTTTTCAGATTTTCTTCGAGCATTCTTCATATGTTAGATTTATTAGTTGATCCAAATCAACTCCTCCGTGAGTTTGGAGTTTCGAATTTTGGCTTGTCCTCTCTCTGCCATCTTCATGTCCGCAATGGTCTTCTCTAGGCCATCTTGGGACACTTTCAAGCTTTTCTTCTTCAGCTTCGGCCAAAGAGTTAATTTTGACCTAGGCAATTTATCCAAGTCGTCCTTGAGTCGATTCCCTGATTTTGGTTTTTCGGCCAAAATTTCCTCTTCTGGCCGCTCCGCTCGACCGTTCTCTGCTCTTATCCAGGTCACTACATTCTCCCCCACTTCATTGAATTTGTCCTGAATTCTAAAGTGTAGAATGTGACTCCATCTTCCTCTGCTTGTTAACTTGATTCTCCTCTATAAGTTATGCCATCTAGTCCTCCATGGCTAATTGGTCGATTCACGGCTTCTACCACCCTCCATTATGATTCTGCTACTTCCATATCACCATTTCACAGTATCATTTTCCACAAATATACTGAGTTTGGACGTCTTCCACTCCACTGGGCGTTACCATGCCGTCTTCGTCCTTGATTGTTCGTCTTCAGACTCCTTACTAGTACCACCATGCTTTCACTGCACTAATACCACCATTTTCTACTAGTAAGTGACACCATTTCTCGTTGCTGGTCTCGACACTCTTGTTTGATCTCATTATTTATTCTACCATGCCTTGGTTTAGACTATGACAAGTTCTTTCACATCTTCACGCTTGAGTTTAGAGCAAGGTACAATCTTTACTTTGACCTTCTCTACCCACTCAATTCTTTCTGCAGTGATAACTCCCCCTAAGTTATACAACGATCCTCACTTCTGGTACAGTCTAAGTGATAGTTCCTCCCGAGCTATGTACTTTTCTTGACTATTAGATGAGAATGTTGTCTTTCATATCCAGGTTATTTGAAGACAAACTAACAGTTAGATCTGAAGTTATAAAGTTTGTAATAAGACATGTTATGTGATAACAAGTTTTTTAGCAAGCTAAAGCTATCAAATCTAAAGCAATGCTATTGCGTTGTAGTATAGTTGCTTTAGGTGTCAATCCAGCTCAGGTTGATGAAAGTTACTAGGAATGCAAGAGCTATTAAATCTAAGTGAAAACAGGATTATTTGAGGAGAAAATCAACAAAAACTAAATGCAGTTACTAACTGAGCACGAAACTATTTTAAAATCCCTACTGATGGGTTAAACAACTACCAGATGGCTTCTAAGAATTTAAAGTTCAAATCTACTAGTTTTTTAAATTCGAAGACTAAAAGCAGACAGAAAAGGAAAGTTCTAACAACCTCGGAAATGATTTTTTTTTAAGAAACTAAGACAAAATATGCAAACATTAAAACTGGGAAATGATTACTTTGAGTTTTAAAAGGCTAAAAGCAGGTTCAAGGTTGAGGGTCATGCTTAAGAAGGTTCAAAATTCAAGCTTTGGCTTTTGAAAACATAGATCTACACATTTTAGTGCTATCTCTAAGCCAAGAGAAACTAAAGCTAGATTTATCCATGGCGTGTGGTATAAATCCTTTCCTCAACTTTTCCTCCTAACCCATGGCGGTTGGTGGAAAGAAAAGGTGAAGAACATTAAGCATAGATCTCAAAAATGGCCTAACTAGCTCCCTAAGCATCCATGGCGTTTGGGAAAGGATGAGCTAGTCTCTTGGATTTGGGTTTAAGGGATCTCCTGAATCCTGCTAAGGTAAGGAAATAGCTGAGATCAAAGAGATCTTTCTCAAGACTCTCTAGGCATTAAAACCCCCAAATCCAAGAAGAGAATAAGTTAAGAGCAAGAAAAAGACCCAAGCTTAAACCCTTAAACCCCTTAGTCGCCCCAACCTTAAACCCTTAGAAAACTACTCACTACACATGACTAAAACCGATGAAAACATAAAGGAAAGAAGGAACAGCATGATTAAACTACTAAGGAAGAAAGATTAAAGAAAATACTTAAGATTAAAGCAAGATTAAAAGTCTACAAAGTATGAAAAGCTTAAAACTTAGAACAATGGCGGTTTTTTTTTTGCATAAAAGAAAACTTAAGAGAAGGGAGACAAAGTGTATGGTTCTTATTCGCTCCCAAATAGGGCAAACAAAAGTAGAAATGGTCCCCTCACTAAACTCCAAAAGTGAGCTGTCCGGATAAGGTTTTAGAGATCTACCTGAGTCGTCGATCTCTAACTCGATCTTCTGTGTGGAATGTCCCCTCTTGCTCGATCTTCGGGTCGATTCGGTTGGGTGGATCGAGTGCTTCTCCCGATCTTCTGGTCGATCCTCGGATGATCGAGTCGTGACCTCGATCTGGCTCTCCTTCTTCTCGGGCTTAGTTCCCGTGTCCGTACCCACGTTCGATCACCTTGAGCGATCTTGATCTCGATCATCTTCCTTGAAACGACCCGAGTGTCTCGATCTACGGGTCGATCTCGTCTAGATCGACCTGCCTAGCTCGATCCGCACCTCGGTCTCAGTTCCTCTGCTACATGGCCGAGTTCCTCCAAGTATCCATAGGCTCCCTTTCGATCCTTAGCATGTCCACGCACCCTCCATAGCTCCAGTGTATCCAAAACAACCTGAATATCATGCAAGAATGCAAGAAATATACAAAATGCTAATGCAAAGTGTTCTAGGACCTAAAATGAGATAAATGGTGCAAACTAGCTTAAAACTATGTAACCCTTTTTATTCAAACCCCAAACACCAAAATCTTTTCAAACCGAAAACAAGTAAGAGAAATCAATCAACACCAGTGAATCCTTACCCCTAAACAAGCCTAAAACTAGCTTCAAAATGCAAAGCTACCATCAATATGAGAGCCTAATCATGTCGCCTAAACCTAACACTTTATGCCAAGTTCAACCAAAAATTAAGGCCTCACAAAATCAGACACAAAAAATTTGGCTTGAAAGGAGGGTAAGGGTTAAGGTGAGGAGTTCTATTCAGGCTTACACAAGAGAGGTGAAAGGAATAAGAAAGTCCAAATATGTATATGTGATCCATGTATTCTTTTTCAAATGCACAAGTATGATAATTTAAAAATTCAGGTTAAGGTTTCGCATGATAGGAAAGGATTCAATGCATGTTTGTTCAACTTCAGCCACGAAAATCAAGACAAATGATCCAAATCTGGTTAGAACTTACTTTCAAAATTTGAGTAAAGCATCAAAGAACTACTAACTAGGATCTTGAAACAATTCATGAGCTTAAAACACTTTACAAGGAAAAATTTTATATCATTGCTCCCTATGCAAATGCAAACAACCTAAATGATTAAAATTCTAGACTCAATCCTAAAATGTATGACAATGCAAATGCAAGCTATATGAATATTTTGAAATTTTTAAAAAAATTTCTGATTTTTTTGTATTTTTCTATGCACTTAGATGAATGCAATGCACGAAGACTCAAGGATGCTAACACAAAATAAGATCCAAATAAAAACATGTCAAAGCACACATTCTCCCCCCAAACTTGAATGACACCGTCTCAGTGTCAGACAAATTTAAGAGAAGAGCAAAATCACAAAGCAAAAATTAAAAAAAAAAATGCATGATATATACAATGGTTGAGTTTTGGTACCTTGGAGCTAGGCATGACTGGAGCTTGAGGTTGCTCCGGTCCTCCTACTCTTTCTAGGAGTGTCTTGGAGGATCTCCTTGTCCTTGTTCCTGCTTGTGCCTTCGTGTAGAGAACGGCGGCTAGCTTGATCGCCTTCTTGAGGCTCACAGATCTCCACACTTCCAGTTGATTGTCTCCTCATTGTTTCTCCCATCTGCTCAACTTGGTCACTCTTGATCCTCCTTGCTAGCTTCTTGATCATCTATCCTTGCCACTTGTTAACCTTGTGCTGAATCTCAACAACCGAGGCAAGGAACTTCTCAGCCTTTTTCTGCGGCTCATAGTCTACCTTAGGGAGATCAAAGCTCGGGGGCATCTCAGCATCTGAAGGAGGCGACTCTAAAGGTGAGCGAGTGAGCTGAGGTGGAGGTGCTGCTATTCCAAGAGGTGCAAAGCACTCTTCATCGCTTGGTAAGAACTCAATTGAACCGATGCTTTGGAGGTGCGTTTCCTCTTTGTTGGGCAGAATGCAAACCTTCTTCTCATGGTTATAATTGTAGAACAGGTAAGCATAGAAGCCAGGAGCTGGCGTAGGTTCCAAGGAATCAGTGTTGCGCATGTAGGTCTCGTCCATGTAAGCATGCTCCACACAAAGCTCAAACTCCGATAGGGGTACTCCCGCTTGTATGAACAACGGTGTGAGGAAGCCTCCTATGAGTGCAGAGCTCGCCTTACACCTTAACGCCCAAGCCTTGTACTTGACCAAAGAAGAAGCCAAGATGCAACCGTAGTTGACGTCTTCTCCATGTTCGTCGTCCGTTTGCTCATCATTCTCCTCTCGATCGCATACAACCTTCTTAACTCCTTGGAAAAGAAAGCACAGCTCGTTCTTGGTAACCGTTGGAGCCACGGATCTTCCACTGAAGGTGTTGGCTAGTAGCTTGAGGGCGTATCTCAGCACAGGGTTTCACACCTTCTTGATCTTGGCTGTATTGGCCTTGTAATCGTCATCGCTAACCAAGTCCCATAGATTGTTCACGGATTTGAGCTGAGGGAACTCCACAAGTGTGGCTGCAGCATTGAGACCATAGGCTTGGCATAGCTCGTGGTAAGCTTGCTTCATGATCTTGAATGTGATGTGACCCTTGGAGGGAGCTTGAATGCTTGGATCTTCATATGAGAAGTCCCAGGTAGAGAGGAAGTCAAGCATGGCCTCGGGGTAAGTAGGGCAGTCCATCTATGATAGGCACGTAAGCCCCATGTCCCTGAGCAGCTCGTCAAAATCCTCCAACAAGCCTAGCCTTTCCAAGAGGTCCCTGCTTGCAAACTTTGTAGGTTCAAACCGCAGCGTCTCAAGCCTTTTCTTTGCCTTCTTCTCTTCCTTGCTCCATCTAACCCTTTCTTCAACCACTTGTTGAGTCTCCTCTTGAGTTGCCAAGTCTCTGCTTTTCTTCTTTGGTGCCATGGTACCTGAAACACAAGTTCTCAAAGAGAAGATGAGTATAGGCGGCGATTAAGAGAAAAAGATAAGGTTCCACGTGCTTATGGCCATGCTCCTTAGATCGAGCCCCTTGTTCGATTTCGAGGTCGTTTTGTGATATCCCTTGTATTTACACCATTTAGGGCTGCATTTAGTACATGTTTTGGTCCTCTTTTGCATATTTTCCCTTAGCTTTTGTCCCATTTCCTTCTCCTTTTAGACTTAGTTTGCATTTAGAGTATATATTGCATTTTCCTTGCATATTGGATGTTTTTAGGTGCTTTTGCAGCTTAAAGGAACTTGGAGGAGCTTTGGGAATGATCCAGGAGGCTAGATGGACAAAAGGGAGAAAGAAGGATCAAAGCAGAAGATCTCTGCAGAAGTTTTCGGTCAGAGCCTGGTGATTTTCAGTCTCTGGTGACCGAAATGGAGCAGTATCGACCACCAGTATCGGTCTGATGCGGCCGACACAAACACACTGTTCTAATTTCGGTCGTGTGTGTCGATCACAGATGACCGATACAGATAAATTTCGGTCACTGGAGGTCGACACAACTGATCGATACCAGCTCTGCCCGAAGACCCTTTATTTACAAGTTGATTAAGATCTTAGGCTCATTTTATGCCCACCAAGTGTTTGATGAAATGCCTGAACTGCTTTGCAAGAGAATTGCTTATCCTAGCTCAAGAGATTGACTGTCTAGGGAGTGATTTGGCAATATAGGGTTGATAGATCTGTTTTAATGCTTGCTCCTTATCATTTCACTAATGAGAATTAGTTCTTGACTTGGTAATTAGCAAAGAGATTAGTGCCAAGATATTGGATTAGTCATATAAATGAATCCTATGAATAAAGAATAGCATTATGTGAGTTTGTAAGCATCATAAGTAGAGTCAAGAGTTCCCTATCACCAATTATCTCATCTCAAGTCCCATCTTTTCTCTGTTTTAAGCTCTGTTCTGAATCTGCTCTGTTTTTACTTCTACTTTGGTCATTTGCTTGCTTACTTCCTTATTTGTGTTTGTTTGGTTTTTGCTTGATCACTTAGGTTGCTAGAAGCTCTAAACCCCTTTAATATCTGCATGAATTAGGATTTCTATTGCATTCTTACTGCTTCATTTTCTCCTTTTGGATTGATAAAACCCTATGCTATACTACAACTGATTAGTACAAGCTTAGGTAATTGAATCAAGTCCCAAAAAGTCTTGTATCAATTTGGTGCCGTTGCCATTAGGGGAATGCTTTGTTCAGTAGGATTTGTAGAGATCTTGAGATCAAGCTTTGTTCTTTTCAATTATTGTTTACTGATTTCTCTTTTGGTCTAGAATTTCTTTTGTAGGTACCACAACACTTACTCTTAAGTGTCTACATCTACACCTGAGGTTCAAGGTCAGAGATTTAGGGTTTTCCCAGTCAGAATTCAGCTGATTGAACCATGGATGCACATCCGTATGCTGGTGGCACTGATCCACAAGGTCCTCCAGGAACTCAAGGCTTACAAGGTGAACAAGGTCAAGCTGGTTTGCAAGGAGCTTTGGTTCAGCGAGAAAGAAGACCAATTGGTGCTGCTGATGTACCCTCTAACTATGCTTCAAGACAAGGAATTCTCCCACCCATGGAGACTGATCAATATCAAATCAAGAGCAGCCTCATCACAATGATCCAAGAAAGACAGTTCCTTGGATTGCCCAACCAAGACCCCTTAGAGCATCTAGATCAGTTTGAAAGGATATGCACATTAACAAAGCTTAGTGGTGTATCAGATGACGGTTTGAAGCTGAAACTCTTTCCTTTTTCACTTAGTGACAAAGCTAAACTATGGGAGAAGTCTCTAGCACAAGGCAGCATTACCACTTGGGGACAATGTAAAGATGCCTTCTTAACTAAGTTCTTCTCCCCTTCAAGAACTGCTCACTTCAGAAATGAGATCATCAACTTCAGGCAGTGGTCTAATGAAAGCTTTGGAGACACATGGGAAAGATTCAGAGGTTTCACTCATCAGTGCCCTCATCATGGTTTCACTAAGGAAATGCTTCTATCCACACTCTATAGAGGTGTCCTCCCCAAGATCAGAATTCTCTTGGATACAGCTAGTAATGGCTATTTCCTTGGAAAGGATGTAGATGAAGGATGGGTACTAGTGGAGAACATGGCACTCAGCAATGGGGACTATGTGGATGACAAAGAGCAACACTCCAAGGAACTAGCAACAGCACTCTCTGAGATCAAAGCGCTGCAAGAGAAGGTTGACCTACTACTCAATGTAGCCACTAGACTCCTACCCCATGACCTCTCACCAAACCTTTACAAGGAGAACCATATACAAGCTATCCAAGAACAAGGGGCGCCACTCATGCTTCATGCAAATGACGCCTATCTACACCAGTCCATTGAGGACATTCACTCTCCACAGCATCAAGCTTCATCTTCTCCCACAGTTGGTATCAACTCTTCTTCACCTTCACATAATCTGGATTACAAAGAGATGTTCCTCCAACTTCAACAACTTCAAACTGGAGAACTGCAAAAGATGATGGCTGTTGAGATTCAAAGGAACCTCACTGATATTCAAAGAAGCATGACTGATGAAATCAACAAGGCCATTGACTCCAAATTACAGTCCCACATCACTCCTCTCAACATCAAGATCAACAAACTAGAAACCTTGTCTACCCCTTCTACCTCTTCACTCACACAGGAGTATGTCAAAGCTGTCACTCTCAGAAGTGGGAAGCAACTTCCCCTAAGAGTAGCTCCTTCTATACCCAATGACGACATTGAGGAACAAGAAGAGGGGGTGTAGGTCAAAGAAAAGGAAGATACTCCAGGAGATGGAATGATTGAAGCTGAAAAGATTTCTGAGAAAGCCAAAGACAAGGAGGTTACTAAAGGAAAAACAAAGGAGGCTTCTAAGGAGTTAGCCAAAGATCCAAGATACATACCTCCTCCTTATCAGCCTACAATACCTTTTCCTAGAAGGTTTAAGAAGCAGCTGGTTGCTAAATACAAAGGACTCTTTGATGAACAGATGAAGAAGATCCAGCTGACAATGCCGCTGTTAGATGCCTTTGTTTTGGTCCCCCCTTACCAGAAATTCCTGAAAGATGCTGTTGCTGAAAGAACCAAAGATCTGCAGGGAATGGTAGTCCTCACACATGAATGTAGCGCCATTATTCAGCAGAAGAGAGTGACTCCTAACAAGCTAGGAGATCTAGGGAGCTTCACCTTACCCTGCTCTATAGGTCCACTCCTGTTTGACAAATGTTTGTGTGATCTTGGAGCTAGTGTCAGCTTGATGCCCTACTCTGTAGCACAGCGCCTAGGCTTCACTAAGTTCAAGGATTGCAGAATCTCTTTGGTATTGGCTGATAGGTCAGGAAGACATCCCAAAGAGTTGCTTGAAGATGTACCACTAAGGATTGGGAGTGTAGAAATACCTACTGATTTTGTAGTTTTGGACATGGATGAAGAGCCTAGAGATCCTCTTATTCTTGGGAGACCATTCCTAGCCACAACAGGAGCAGTCATTGATGTTAAAAAGGGGAAGATTGACCTGAAGTTGGGTAAGGACATGTCTTTGAAGTTTGACATCAAGAAGATCATGCAGCAGCCTACTATTGAAGGTCAAGTATTCCAGATTGACACTCTAGAGAAGTTGAATGATGAACTCCAAGAAGATCTGTGTTGTGAGGACAAGTTACAAGTGGCTTTGACAAGTGAGCATGTAGATGATGGGTACTTGGATAAGGAAATCTTGGGTTATCAACTGAAACTGGACTCCCACAGGTTCTTTGAGGAGGAAGAGCCATTTGAAAGCTTGGAATACACAGAAAGAGAAGTCTTCTCAGCTCAGGAGACTAGTTCCCCAAGTAGGGAAGCTGACGCCAAGAAGCAAGGCAGCTCAGATGAGGACTAGAGCGAGCTCAGGGCACCAAAGGTGGAACTCAAACCACTTCCTCATGGGCTAAGGTATGTTTTCCTAGGTCCTAACTCCACTTACCATGTTATAGTCAATGATAGCCTCAATGATGATGAGATCCTGGCTCTTGTTAAAGTGTTGAAGAGGTTTAGGAAAGCTATTGGGTGTTCATTAGATGATATCCAAGGCATATCTCCTAACCTCTGCACTCACAGGATCCATCTAGAGGATGAGACAAGAACTTCTGTTGAACCTCAGAGAAGGTTGAATCCTAATTTAAAAGAAGTAGTAAAAAAGGAAATCTTGAAGTTGCTTAAAGCAGGAGTGATCTATCCCATCTCAGATAACACATGGGTCTCACCAGTCCATGTGGTACCTAAGAAGGGAGGGATCACTGTTGTTAAAAATGAAAATGATGAGCTAATATCAACTAGGACAATCACTGGTCATAGAATGTGTATTGATTACAGAAAACTAAATTCTGCTTCTAGGAAAGATCACTTCCTTTTGCCATTTATAGACCAAATGCTAGAAAGATTAGCAAATCATAAGTATTACTGCTTTTTAGATAGCTATAGTGGATTCTTTCAGATCCTTATCCATCCCAATGATCAGGAAAAAACTACTTTTACTTGCCCATATGGAACTTTCGCTTATAGGAGAATGCCTTTTGGTTTATGCAATGCTCCTGCTACTTTCCAAAGATGTATGACTGCTATCTTTTCTGACTTGCTTGAAGAAATGGTGGAGGTATTCATGGACGATTTTAGCGTCTATGGATCCTCCTTTGGTGTCTGTTTGTCTAACCTTTCTCAGGTTTTCCAAAGGTGTGAAGACACAAAACTGGTCCTGAGTTGGGAAAAGTGTCACTTCATGGTGCAATAAGGGATTGTTTTGGGGCATAAGATCTTAGAGAAAGGAATAGAGGTGGACAATGCTAAAATTGATGTAATGGTGCATTTAGAACCTCCAACAACTGTCAAGGGGATCCGGAGTTTTCTGGGGCATGCTGGCTTCTACAGAAGATTCATCAAAGACTTCTCAAGGATTGCAAGACCTTTGACAAGATTGTTGTGTAAAGAAACAGAGTTTGTGTTTGATGAAGACTGTCTTCAAGCCTTTCTTACTCTCAAAAAGCTCTTATATCAGCACCAATAGTTTAAGCACCAAATTGGGATCTGCCATTTGAAATAATGTCTGATGCTAGTGACTATGCAGTTGTAGCAGTTTTGGGGCAGCGAGTCGACAAGAAACTTCATGTCATCTACTATGCCAACAGGACTATGGATGAGGCTCAGTCAAGGTATGCTACAACTGAGAAAGAGCTCTTGGCAGTTGTCTTTGCATTTGAAAAGTTCAGGAGCTACCTGGTAGGCTCCAAGGTGATTGTTTATACTGATCATGCTGTGCTAAGACACATCTATGCCAAGAAGGACACCAAAAAAAGGCTTCTTAGATGGATTCTTCTCTTGCAAGAGTTCGACTAGGAGATTGTGGATAAGAGAGGCATTGAGAATGGAGTTGCTGATCACCTCTCAAGACTGAGGATAGATGACTTCGTCCCAATCAATGATACTCTACCAGAGGAACAGTTGCATGCTTTAGGAGTCATGAAAGCAGAAGTGGATGGCCTAGAAGAAGATAAACTACCTTGGTATGCTGACTTTGTAAACTACTTGGTGATTGGACAGATACCACAGACTCTCAACTCCCATCAGAAGAAGAAGTTCTTAAGGGATGTCTCCCATTACTTTTGGGATGACCCCTATTTATACAAAAGAGGGAATGATGGGTTGTTCAGAAGGTGTGTAGCTGAGGAAGAGATTCCAGGAATCCTGCACCATTGCCATGGCTCAGCCTATGGAGGACATTTTGCAACATTCAAGACAGCCTCCAAGGTCCTACAGGCTGGTTTCTGGAGGCCTAGTCTGTTCAAGGACGCTCAAGCCCATATCTCCTCATGTGATGCTTGCCAAAAAAAAGGAAACATTTCCAAGAGAGATGAGATGCCTCTGAATCCTATCCCGGAAGTGGATCTGTTTGATGTGTGGGGGATTGACTTTATGGGACCCTTCCCTTCCTCTTATGGGAACAAGTACATTCTTGTAGCTGTTGATTATGTGTCAAAGTGGGTTGAAGCCATTGCTAGTCCAACAAATGATGCTAGAGTTGTTGATAGGGCTCAGGTTTTACCCAAATAAAACTACTGCAAGTGCACAGCAAAAGCAGTTATAGTACAAGGGGTTATCGAATCCCAAGGGAGTAAGTAAACTACACTAAAGAGTTCAGGTTCAGATTAAGCTAAGCAATAAGTAATGAATGTAATGCGAAATAACTAAAGTAATAAAAGCAAGTGGACGTTTTTGAGACTGTTCTTAAGGTTCAGAAAGCTAAAGGCGCTAAGTCAGGACAGTTCGCAGGTTGAATCTGAGAGTGTAGAATGCATGCAATCAGGAATGTATTAAAACCGTCTTGAACATGAATCGCAGAGATATAACTAATCAATTTTCATTGCAGAAGCTATCTATGTCTAAATCACAGAGTTTCAAATCTCTTTGCAAACCCTAACAACCTAAACATGCAGTAATGATCAGGTTCAATTGTTCACAAAACTCCTAAGCCAAATCTCTTTGTACTAGGGCGTTTTGCTCATCTAATACTAGTTCAGAAGATTAATAATGCTCTCACATCTATCAAAAAACCTAGGGTTTCGAAATCCAGATGATGTGTCTAAGAAATTAATATGAATGCAAGCACAGATGAAGAACCAATGAATTTCCTATAAGTTTTTAGCAATTCTACAAACTCTTATTCAACCTTTGAAAAGCCCTAACTTAACTAACAAACTACTCAGACATGGTGATTTGAGAAAACATCATGAAAAGAATAGATTGCATAAAAGAAATAAGAAGTAGAAATAAAGGAGTTCAAAATCTGCTCTGAAGGAGTCTGATTTGTCTCTCCAAAAGCTCTTCTACAAATCTCTCTCTAAAGCTTTCAAAAATAATAAGGTACAAGATAACTGCCAAAAGAATGGCTGAAAAACCTAATATACAAGCTAAAACACGATCTGGGGCCTTTTTGCAAAAACTAGAACTTCTGGGCCAAAACTGCAATTTCTTCCCAATCTTTTTAAAACAGGCCACGACCCCTTCCTTGGTGGGTGACGAGCGTCACCAAAAGTGGTGACGAGCGTCACCATATGCGATACTTTTCTGCTTCGAGCTTGGTACTTCGTGGCTTCCACTCAGAATGCTCCAAAAAGTTCCAAAATCTCCAATTATGCTCCAGACATGCTATAACCTGCAAAGACTCTTCTAGGACTCTAAAAAGACCAAAAAGACTTAATAAAAAGGACTTATATCATGGTTAAAAACCATAAAAACCATGATATATCAACTCCCCCAGACTTAACTTTTGCTTGCCCTCAAGCAAACATCAGACAAAGAATAAGGTCGAGGTTTGAAAACAAGAAAGAATCAGTCAGTCATCAGGAACACCATACTAGTTTGAACTTTCGAATCCACATACCACAGAGTCAACACAAGATCAAATTTCAACCTAATCACCACAAGCTTAGCAAATCTCTCAAGTCCAATACAAATCCCTTCAAGAAATCCGAAATTTCTACTGCTAACTCCTTATTTTTTATCTAAGTGTGAAATCTCATCAAGGCTCTATCATCTTAATCACTTTGCAGATTCTTTTCCCTTCCTAACAACTTAACAAATAGATATCAACACAGCTCTCCTATTTTCTCTTCCCTTAATCTTTTTCCTTAGGATATTTTCGATTTTTCACTTCTTTTTCTCAACTTTTTCAGTCTAAGAATTGGTGCTACTCAATACTTGTGTTCCTTGTGAGGAGACAGGTTCTTGAATGTGTTCACTACTGTTGTTCCTTGTGAGGAGATAGGGTCATGAATGCCCCATTCTTTGGACTTAATCTTTTAAAAACTACATCTGGGAAGATCAAAGAGAGACTGTATCCTAACCTTATTGTCAGTGCTGAAAGAGAGAATCAAGATCAATAAGAATCAATCACCAAGACAAGAAGTTTAAAGTTTACTAAGGTGGAGCTAACAGCAAATTTTTCAGATTCTCTAAGAACCTAAACCTTCATTGCTAGACTGATCTACCTATGACTTTCAACTTAGTAAGACTTGTAATCAACTACTGTGGCAATGGTTCTTATCAGCAAAAACGTCCTATGGTTAGTTCCAAGAAAAACTGACAGTTTCAAAAATTTTGACTCTATAAAACAGGTTTTTGACTCAACTTTAAGACTCTATAAACATGACACAAAGCACACAACGTCAGTAACCACCTCCCCCAGACTTAAACAACACTGTCCCCAGTGTTATTAAGCCAAGAGTTGGTCAAAATGAAGCATGAGAACGTGTAAAACCAAGGTGGAAAAGTGGTACCTCGCGAAGGAGCTAGTAACGAGTGTCACCAAATTGGTGACGAGCGTCACCATCTCTGATACTCCAGAAATCGTCATGTTGGATGTTTAAATGCTATGCCATCATGTGTACTCCGAAGTCAAACTGTAAGAGCACTAAAAACACTCATCAAAACATCCAAACAAAGCATAATCCATGATCCAACAAGTTCACAAGACATCATCCAAGCAAACTGAACAAATTGACTCCTTTTTTTTTCAATTTTTTCTCATGTTTTTGGGTTTTTTTTTAAGCTATGTAATAGAAAACTAAACTAATATATGAAAAAGAAAACTTACTAGTGGGTTGCCTCCCACTAAGCGCTTGTTTAAAGTCATTAGCTCGACTTTGAATGCTGCTCAAACAGCTGGTGGAGCAGAAGGAGGCATTGAATGCCTTGGAGGAGAATGTCTCCTCATCCATGGTGGTTTGTAGGCAGTAGGTGTATGAACACTTCCAAGGAAGTGAGGAACATCAGCAGAGTGGGTCGTGACTGTGGGTGGGATACTTCTTTTTCCTGCAGAATCATCAAAAGAAACACCAAGCATTCTACGAGAATCTCGTTGCTTGCATAAGTGTGAAGCATCTTTTGCACCTTTTAAATTCTTATTGATTAGATTACGAGGTTTAGACTTGGTTCCAAGAAGTGCATACCTTTGCCTAGTTGCAGGTTTCTGGGTTGTGGACTGTTGAATTTTCGGATTGGCAACATATGATGGACTTGTAGAGCAAATATCAAGTCTCTCTTTTGTGTCCAGGTTGGTGACGAGCGTCACCAGGTCAGTGACGCTCGTCACTGACTCTACAGTTCGAGTTTCTGCTGTTTTCCTGCAATTCAGCTCTGCAAGTCTTGCTTCCATCACAAACACGTCTTCCTCCAGCAACTTGGCATTCATTAGAACCTCTTTTTCAAGCCCAGTCATGAAGATATGATCCTCACTGCAATCCTCAAACCCAACAGCTTCTGCAGAAGTTTCAGATATTAGCTCTTCAACAGCCATCTTGCTCACTTGCCCTCTTATATCTGATTGATTGACACACTCAGCAATAGTGTCTTCTGAATGCTCCATGACAGTCTCTTCATCTCTAGAAGTTCTTACAGAAAAGGTCTGACCATCAATGGTAGAACTCCCTCTTAACTTATCCATGTCAAAGTTCATGACAACATCACCAAGATCAAGCTCAATGTTCCCCCTTCTAACATCAATGATGGCTCCAGCAGTAGCCAAGAATGGTCTTCCCAGAATAAGAGGGTCTTTAGGTTCTTCAGCATATTTCAGAACCACAAAATCTGTAGGAATTATGCAGCCTTCAATGTTAACATGAACATTCTCTAATATGCCTTCTGGGGTCCTTATGGATCGATCTGCTAGGATGAGAGAGATCCCAGCTGGCTTGAAATCAGTCATTCCAAGTCTAGCAGCAACAGAGAAAGGCATCAAGTTAATACTTGACCCTAGATCACATAGAGAGTGGGGAAAACGTCCTGTAAATGTTGAGCAATCAAGCACAAAGGTCCCTGGATCAGATAGCTTCTCTGGAACTCTGCTTTGAGTGATGGTATTGACTTGTCCAGAAACAGTCACCTTCTTCTTCTTCTTTGGAACTGTGCCTAAGAGAATTGCACTGATGTCTCTGGTAAGCAATGCTCCTTCCTCAGGACTTACACCATTCACAACCATTCTCTTTACATACCTTCTTAGAGCTGGTGAAAGCTTGACTGCATCAACAATAGGGATCTCAAGCATCAGCTTGTCTATCATAGCTTTGCATCTGGCCTCTTCTATCTCCTGTTTAGACTTCCTAGGATGCTTGTGGAATGGTGTTTTGGGTTTATAGACACGTTCCTGGTCATAATTTGCAGTTATAGGCGAAGCAGCTTCGTTCTGCAGAAAAAATTTCATCTTCAGACTCCATGAGTTGCACGATCTGTTCTGCACTCAACCTCTTTTTCTGCACTATTTTAAGCTCCTTTTCATTCCTGACTGTGATGGAATTAACCTGATGCTTGGGATTGATATCAGTCCTTCCAGGAAGGAATCCCTCTTGCCTTTGAACAGTTTCTGCAGTTTGAGCAACCTGCACATCAAGCTTCTTTATGTGAGAGTTGAGACTCTCAATTTTTCCATTCAGGTCTTGATACAGCGAATCTAGCTTGCCATTGAAGTTCACTGTCATCTTCTGCTGTCCTTCAAGTACCTGCTCCAGCATAGCTTCCATTTTATTGTCTTGTGGAGGTGCAGTTTGGTAGGAAGAAGAACCATAATTCCTGCTGTTTTGGTAAGGTTTCTCAACTTCAGTCTTCTGGAACGAGGGCTTAGGAGTGTAACCAGGCGTGCTCTGTCCTCCTGTAAAGGTACTCTGCTGATTATTAATGTTGTAGCCTCTGTTCCATTGCTGATTTCCAAACCTTTGGCTCTGAAAACCCCCTCCATTGATGAAATTAACATCTTTCTGCTCAAATTCTTCAGGATTTTCGAAACTCTCCACTTCTGCAGCAAACTGAACTGACTTCTTTCCCACCAGAAGGCTGTGCATGCTGTCTAACTTAGCCTTAACTTCAGCTATTTGGTTTCCATCATTCAAACCAGCCTGCTGCTTTCTCTGAAAATCTGCATTCTTAGTGCTGTTACTGCAGGCCAAGTTTTCAATCAATCTTACAGCTTCTTCTGGTCTGTTGGTGTTGAAGTTTCCACTACTTGAAGCATCCAGCGCCATCTGGTACTTCCAGTCAATGCCTCTGAAGAAGATCCCAAGTAATTGCACCTGACTGAAGCCATGATGAGGACAGTCCCTTTGATAAGACTTAAACCTGATCCAAGAAGCTTTAAAAGCTTCAGTAGGACCTTGTGTAAAGGATGCAATTTTCGTCCTCATGTCTTCTGATCTGGCATCATCATAGAAATTATTCAGAAAGGCATTCTTGGTGTCCTCCCAAGTAGTTAATGAAGCAGGCTCCAGTTGCTTCAGCCAATATGCAGCCTCTCCTCCAAGAGAGTAAGGAAAAAGCTTGCAGAACAGGAAATCATTGCTGACTCCAGTAGCTTTGACACTGGAAGCCAAGTCCTCAAATCTCTCTATGTGATCCATAGGATGCTCATGAGGTAAACCATGGAATGGATGCTGGCCAACCAGCTGATAGTAGACTGGTTTAACCTCAAAATCGTTCCTCTGGAAGACAGGAGGTCGGATTGCAGCTCTGTTGGCATAGAACTGATCAGGTCTGTTGTAGTCGCCTAGAGTCCTCTGAACAAAACGTCCAGCAGCGTTATTGAAAGCAGCAGGGACTCCCACGTTCTCAGCCACTTGCTGAACCTGCTGTTCAACAATGACATTCCCCTCTTGATCAATTCTCTGCCCCTCTTCGTTCCTCCTGTTTCCTTCCCTGTCAACCAAGTGACCTTCTGCATCTTCAACCAAGATAAGTGGAGCGACCATTGTAGATTGCTTCTTAGCTTTCCTGTTAGTTCTCTCCAACCTAGCAAGCTCGTCGATGCTCAAAGTCACAAGCTCCTTCTCTTTGTTGCTTCTGGTTCTGCGATTAGGCATACACCTGAAACAGCAACAAAGAAAAGTAGCTGAAAATCAGTAAACAAATAAAAACTTAGACAAAATCCTAATACTAAAAATCGATAGGCAGCTATTACTCCCCGGAAACGGCGCCAAAAACTTGATAGGGCTCAGGTTTTACCCAAATAAAACTACTGCAAGTGCACAGCAAAAGCAGTTGTAGTACAAGGGGTTATCGAATCCCAAGGGAGTAAGTAAACTACACTAAAGAGTTCAGGTTCAGATTAAGCTAAGCAATAAGTAATGAATGTAATGCGAAATAACTAAAGTAATAAAAGCAAGTGGACGTTTTTGAGACTGTTCTTAAGGTTCAGAAAGCTAAAGGCGCTAAGTCAGGACAGTTCGCAGGTTGAATCTGAGAGTGTAGAATGCATGCAATCAGGAATGAATTAAAACCGTCTTGAACATGAATCGAAAAGATATAACTAATTAATTCTCATTGCAGAAGTTATCTATGTCTAAATCACAGAGTTTCAAATCTCTTTGCAAACCCTAACAACCTAAACATGCAGTATTGATCAGGTTCAATTGTTCACAAAACTCCTAAGCCAAATCTCTTTGTACTAGGGCGTTTTGCTCATCTAATACTAGTTCAGGTGATTAATAATGCTCTCACATCTATCAAACAACCTAGGGTTTCGAAATCCAGATGATGTGTCTAAGAAATCGATATGAATGCAAGCACAGATGAAGAACCAATGAATTTCCTATAAGTTTTTAGCAATTCTACAAACTCTTCTTCAACCTTTGAAAAGCCCTAACTTAATTAACAAACTACTCAGACATGGTGATTTGAGAAAACATCATGAAAAGAATAGATTGCATAAAAGAAATAAGAAGTAGAAATAAAGGAGTTCAAAATCTGCTCTGAAGGAGTCTGATTTGTCTCTCCAAAAGTTCTTCTACAAATCTCTCTCTAAAGCTCTCAAAAATAATAAGGTACAAGATAACTGCCAAAAGAATGGCTGAAAAACCTAATATACAAGCTAAAACACGATCTGGGGCTTTTTTTGCAAAAACTAGAACTTCTGGGCCAAAACTGCAATTTCTTCCCAATCTTTTTAAAACAGGCGACGACCCCTTCCTTGATGGGTGACGAGCGTCACCAAAAGTGGTGACGAGCGTCACCATATGCGATACTTTTCTGCTTCGAGCTTGGTACTTCGTGGCTTCCACTCAGAATGCTCCAAAAGGTTCCAAAATCTCCAATTATGCTCCAGACATGCTATAACCTGCAAAGACTCTTCTAGGACTCTAAAAAGACCAAAAAAACTCAATAAAAAGGACTTATATCATGGTTAAAAACCATAAAAACCATGATATATCAGTTGTGCTGAAGCTCTTCAAGACAATTATCTTCCCAAGGTTTGGTACTCCAAGATATGTGATCAGTGATGGTGGAAGCCACTTCATCAACAAGGTTTTTGAGAGCTTGCTCAAGAAGAATGGTGTCAAGCACAAGGTTGCTACTCCTTACCATCCTCAAACAAGTGGCCAAGTGGAGGTGTCCAACAGAGAAATCAAGGCAATCTTAGAGAAAACAGTTGGTGTTACAAGAAAGGATTGGTCTAATAAGCTTGATGATGCTTTGTGGGCTTACAGGACAGCCTTCAAGACACCCATTGGCAGAACACCCTTCTCACTCCTCTATGGGAAGTCCTGCCATCTGCCTGTTAAGCTAGAGTATAAAGCCTTGTATGCAACAAAGTTGCTGAATTTTGATATCAAGACAGCTCAGGAAAAGAGACTTATCAACTTGCATGAACTAGAGGAAAACCGCCTTGAAGTCTTTGAGAGCTCTAGGATCTACAAGGAGAGGACAAAGGCCTTCCATGACAAAAGGATCAAACACAAGGATTTCAAGGCAGGAGATCAGGTGCTGCTATTCAACTCAAAGCTGAAGCTGTTTCCTGGGAAGCTGAAGTCAAGATGGTCAGGACCATTCAAGATCAAGGAAGTGTTGCCATATGGAGCTGTCACTCTATTCAGCAAGAATGGAGAAGACTTCACAGTGAATGGGCACAGGCTGAAGCCATACATGGCAAGTGAGTCTCTTGGAGATGAGGTGGACATCAGCCTTGATGAACCTCCACAAGAATGATCACCTAAGGAAAGTCAAGCTAGGGACTTTAAACAAGCACACTTGGGAGGTAGTCCCATGGTATCCTTTTGTATATATATTATGTTTTTTAATCTATCTTTTATGCATTGCTATATTGTTTGGAATAAGGAGTCCGAATTTGGGGTTAAAAAGATCAGAATGGGACAAATAACAAGTGTATTCTGGCTGGTATCGGTCATGACAAACCGATACACATATTTTTGGTCAGTAGTTTCGATCATAACTGACCGATATCAGTGGAGCTAGTCTACACCAGTCAACATATCGGTCACCTGTGATCGATATGGAAAGAAGTATGAAAGAGGGACAAATTCTCGGTCATTCATATCGACCACACTTGGTCGACATAAATATACCGTATGATTTTCGGTCTATTGTGTCGACCACTGTTGATCGATACGATTCTTGAAAACCTATCGGTCACCAGTATCGATCACTCAAGATAGACACAATCATTCCGGATGTATTTCGGTCAAGTGTGTCGACCACTGATGATCGATACAAATCCCAGGAAGCACATCGGTCTCCAGTGTCGATCATTCATGACCGAAAATGAAAATTTCGGTCAGTAATATCGGTCATGACTGACCGATACTCCATCTAGGTAAGTCTCTAAAATTTTTCAATTTTCTCCTTCCTTTGGTTTGGAGCCAAGGAAGTTTAAATTCAAATTTAGAGGGGCCCCTCCTGTAGTCTGAAAAGCTCCTGAGCACTTCTGACCTTGTCCCCCACTCATTTGATTCCCTTCACTCCCCACCCATCTATTTATGAATCTATAGGCTCTTCCTACTCTCCCTAACTTCTTACTTCATTACTTGACCTCAAAGATCTTTAGCTCTCTCTTCCCCTCATTATCAGCACTCAGAATTTCTTTGAGCTTTTACACTTTCAGGTACAATGAGAAAAAAGAGGCAGCTCAACAGCAACCAACAGTAAGTTACAAAGGGAGGAAGCATCCATATTGCCAAGCGCTGAGATCCTCATGGAAAAACTCAACCAATGTAGCTTCCAGCCCACAAGATATCCTTGCGCCTCCACTATGCAAGCACTTGGGATCAACTTGGACTGCAAGACTATCTTTGAAGGCATGGGGCTTACTGACTTTATGGCAAGAGCACTTCCATCCTACATGAACCTCACCTACCAATTCCTCTCTACCCTGAAAGTGGTGCACTATGATGATAGCCAGCTGGTGAATGGGGACGGGTGGATATCATTTCAAATTAATGGTCAAACCTTCACAATAACCTTCTTCAAGCTTGCACTGGCCTTAGATACATACAAATACTTCATGGGAGCGCAATTTCAAGATCAGCCAATGGCAACACAAGATGTTATGGGAAGTATTGGGGGCTAGCAAATTCACTGCAGGAACATTGAGGAACACATATTTGAAGCATCCAGCAGTGAGGTATCAGCTTGGGAGAAAGACTTCATGTACAACGCATTCTTCGCACGGGGTGATACAGATATACTCACAGCAAGGGAGAAAGACTTCATGTACAACGCCATGCACCCACTGGTGATCTACAGCACCAATGGAACACCTCTCAGGCCTCCCACCAAGTACCCCTGCTACACCACTATGCTGATGGACCACCTCTTCACCTACAAACACTAGGTTTTGACGAAGAATCACCCACACATCTGCGTCGGGGGCATTGTGACAGCCATCCTAATAGCTTGTGGCGTGAACCTGGCGGAGCGCCCTACAACCACTATGGATGGACTTAGACTACCTAAGAAGCGGGCATTTCCTTGAAGGGAGCATCGGCAGCCAGCACATCTACACCTTCTTCAAGGACACCAACACGGCAACCCGGTTTCTCCTTCCAAACCTTCCGCAAACAAGCATAGAGATCAGGAGCCACTTGAGCTTTTGCCCTGATGAGAGCCAACTCTACCACGAGGGATCAGTAGTTGAAGAGAGAACTAACAGTCATCGAGACAAGGAACAAAGATCATCCCACCACTCCTGCCACTAAACCAAGTACCACATCCTTTCCATTGTTATATACCATTGCATCTTTTCATTTTTGTAATATATTTTGTTGCTTCTCTCTTCCATTGCTTTCATTACACAAGGGACTGTGTAATTTAAGTGTGGGGGGAGAGATTTGGGGTTTGACTTTGTTTTCTGTTTTCTTAGTTTTTCTTTTTCTTTTCACTTTGAGTCTCATGCATATCATGCATACATGTAAGGCATAGAAAAACACAAAAAATTCGAAAAAATTTGAAACTCTTTTGCATTTTTTTGCAAACCAAAAAGAAAGCATGTAGTTGCATTTCATTCCTTTAAGATTGAGTCTAGTGTTGACATATAGGTTGCATTGCATTTGCATAGGGCATTATGATGAATTTTCCTTGTAAAGTGCTTAGTGTTTATAGATGATTTCAGTTTTCAAGTGCTTAGTTGTTTGATGCATCACATGATTGCTAGAAGTTAAGGCTGAACCATGCTTAGATTGCTAGATTTGGTCTTCTCATGTCATTCTGAAAGCATTTGTTCTCTGAAAATCAACTCTATCAACTTGAACTTTAATTTGGACTTTCAATTATCATGTCTTATGCATTGAAAAGTGAATTCATGGCTACCATATACATTTTTGGATCATCTTTCTCCTTTCTACCACTCTTGTTGATCCAAATAACTGATCCTCATACTTATGGGACAGTTACATCCTCATCCTTAACCAAAACCTCCTTTTGAGCCTAAACACTATTGTGAGAGCTGTGAGGTCTTTGCATTGAATTTTTGATTTTGTCTTGGCAAAAAGTGTTAGGAATAAGGCTGGAAATGATTAGCTCTCTTGTAGATATCAGCTTGCATCTTGAGCTTGATTCTAGGATAGGAGTTTTTGGGGTTTGAAAGGGTAGAGTTAGGTGGTTTGAGCTTAATGTTTTTTTTTTATCTTTTGAAAACAAAAGGGAAAGATTTGAAATGGTAGATAAAGGGGAAACAGTTTAGTATTGTGGTTAAGCAAAGGGAAGAAAAGCTCTAAGTTCAAAAAGGAAGAATTGGCGCCAACAACAAAGCTCAGAGAGGGTCCAAAGAAGAAAAATCAGACCAGGAGCAATCCACCAAAGGTGATGAAGGTGCCATTACAATAAAGAAGAGCAAATCCCAACCAAGAAGAAGTAACCACACAAGCAGAATGAAGAAGGTTTCCCCAACCATGAATACGAAGAAAGAAAAGGGTAGAGTTTAGGAAAGGGTAGACTTAGAGGGTTCACTTTTGGGTTTAGAAATGCTTAGGACTCATCTTTGGGAAGTAAGGGTAGAAGAGGGCTTTGAATTTCATGCATAAGTGTGCTTTTACCTTTAGCATTTTGCCTAAGATGAAGTCATTTCATTGAGTGATCCTTTATGTTTTTAACCATGTGCTTAAATGAGATCAGTATTGTCTCATAACCTTACCCCTTTTCAACTAAATGTCTTCACTTGATTTGCATAAGCATGATTCATGTTCTGAACTTAATTGAATGTTAAAGAGTTGATTGATTTGAGCATTTTCCTAAGTTGAGATTTGAGATCATTTTGAAACTTGATGAGCATGGCTAGGTTCTTTTAAGTATAGCTGATTGTGTTTGCATCCTACAACTAGGCACTTGAGCATTAAAACCATCTCTTTACCTTTGCACTTTTGGAATCTGAATGCCCACTTTCAAACCTCACTCTCCCATTTGTTCTTACTTGCTTGAGGACAAGCAAAAGGCAAGTGTGGAGGTGTTGATATCCCTTGTATTTACACCATTTAGGACAGCATTTAGTACATATTTTGGTCCTCTTTTGCATATTTTCCCTTAGCTTTTGTCCCATTTCCTTCTCCTTTTAGACTTAGGTTGCATTTAGAGTTTATATTGCATTTTCCTTGCATATTGGATGTTTTAGGTGCTTTTGGAGCTTAAAGGAACTTGGAGGAGCTTTGGGAATGATCAAGGAGGCTAGCTGGACAAAAGGGAGCAAGAAGGATCAAAGCAGAAGATCTCTGCAGAAATTTTCAGTCAGAGCCTGGTGATTTTCGGTCTCTGGTGACCGAAATGGAGCAGTATCGACCACCAGTATTGGTCTGATGCGGTCGACACAAACACACCGTTCTAATTTCGGTCGTGTGTGTCGATCACTGATGACCGATACCGATAAATTTCGGTCACTGGAGGTCGACACAACTGATCGATACCAGCTCTGCCCGAAGACCCTGATAAACTGGTTTCTTATGCTCTAATGCAGCAGAGAGGCTATCAAAACTCTAGTGCACGCAATGTTGTAGTAAAGCAAGCAGGAGAGTGTCAATCCACTTCTAGATGATAGAGAATCCACAGAGAATGCAAGGTTTAAGACAAATCTAGGCAAATGAGACAGTTTATGAGAAATATTCTAAAAACTAAATGCAGCAACCTAAACAGAGTGAAACCTATTTTAAAAATACTAGAAAGGAAGCAGTTACCACGAGAAACAAACAGACAAATTAAAGGGAAGAGCTTCAAATTGTTAAAATTCGACTAGTGGATCGACCACAAGATCGACCACTAGATCGAGCAGAAACGATCGATCTCGTCTAAAACTGTAAGAACAACGAATCTAAAGACCAGGATGCTGTCAGGTAACTAGCTAAAGATGAAATGAGACGTAAATATGCTAAGAGAAAGGGCTTTAGGGTTGAGATTCATATAAAGGGTTTCAAGGATCGATCTTGGGTTTGAAACTTTAGATCGACTCACTTGGTGAGGATCTCTAAGCCTCGAAAACAAAACAAGATCTATCCGTGGCTTTCGGTATAGATCACTCTTTCATCCTCTCCTCCAAACCCATGGCTTTTGGTGGAAAAAGAGGTTGAAAGGCAAGGAAAACAGATTTCGAGTAATGGCTTAACTAGTCCCCCAAACTTCCATGGCTTTTGGGAAGGGGTAACTAGTCTCTAAGGTGTGATCTTCCGAGGCCCCTGGATCCTGTCAAGGTAAGGGACCTCTCGGATCATGAAGCTCTTGGCGTGAGAGTCTTCAAGCGTTAAGCTTTCAACACCTTAGAAGAGATAGCCTTAAAAACGTTTAGAAAACAAACCAAGATCGAACCTTTTCTACCCTTCAATCCTCTCAACCCCGAACCCAAGGTAACTACTCACTACTCATAAAGTAAATCAAGCAAAGCAGAAGAAATGAAACGATAAACATGAAAGAAAGACTAGATCAAACGATAAGGATTCGAATACAAAAGCTTCAAAAGAAAACTGGTTCAACAATGGTGTTCTTCCGAACACGAGAGAGAAAACATGAAAAAGAAGATAAGAAATCTAAAAGTTATCGAAAAAGGGCGTCGCCGCCTTGCCTAAAATGTCCAAACAATCCAATGGTCCCCCCTTCGCTAACAGCCAAAAACGGTTGAAAGGACAGAGATCGACCATTGGATCGAGTTGTTCTCTCGATCATATCCGGACATCGTGTCTTCGGCTCGATCCGGGTCTCGATCTTCATCGGTGAATCGAGTGTTGCATCCGATCTCGGTATCGATCTTCGGGTGGATCGAGTGGTGTACTCGATCTGGCTCTCGCTCTGCATGGCGTCATTTACGTCCGTACCGATTGATCGATTGCTTCACTCGATCTCCGTCTCGATCATTATCCTTGGATCGCCTAGTTGGCTCGATCTTCTGGTCGATCAACCCCTAGATCGACTGGTCATGCTCGATCTACTCCTCGATCACTGGTCCTTAGCACATTCCCAAGCTCCCATGAACTGCTACATCAGCCTCCACACCTCCACGAACCTCCATGACTCCAAAGCAACCAGAAACAACATAGAATGGAGGCAAAATGCCGAGAAAATGCACATGCTGATGCAAGAATGCTCTAGGACCCTAAGTGATGCAATCTAACCTAAAACATGATACAAATGCATGAAAAAAACTATCTAATGAGTATGCAAAATGTATGCAAATTGCAATGACATCAACTCCCCCAAACTTACTTCTTGCTTGCCCTCAAGCAACAAAAAATAAGTAAAGAAGAGAGGTTTTCAGAAAAATCAAGGGGTTTTAAAATCAATGTCCTAGTTAACAGTTCTAAAATGCTAAGCTTACACTCATACTCCAAAGGACTTAGCCATGCTCATCACACAAAGAAATTCAAATCATGACACTCTTATTCCTAACAATCAAAGAAATTCATCCTTTAACATTCATTAACATTCGAACCATGAATCAAACTTATGCACTTTAAAGCAAAACACATTTGGCTAAGGGTTATGGTTATGAGCATAGAATGATCTCATTCGAAAAAGGTTTATAATTAGACAAGGGTTTCTCTCAAAAATGGTTTGAACCAATGCATAATGCTAAAGGTAAAGAGAATTTATGCATACATGATTAGATTCTCATCTATCCATGTAAACTATCAAACAGTCCTATACCCCTCTCATTTAAGAAATTTAATCCTCACTCACCACTTAAGAGTCTACCCTTTTTCTCACACTTAGCAACCCCCAATTCAAAATAAAAACATTTTTAAACTTTTTAGGCTAGTGAAAAGGTTTTGAAAAATATTTTTGCTCTTAGGAATTTCTTATTAGTAGCTCTCTTATTATTATTATTTTTCTCTTCATTTTTTTTTCTTTATTTGGCAATTAGGCTCTTATTATTTTTTTTTCTTCTTTTCCTTTTCTCTTTTTTTTTCTTATTTATTTAGAGAGAGCTACCTTCTGAAATAGAGCATACTTAGTTTTAAAAACAAACCTTTCACTTAAAACCTCATTTCTTTCCTTAAAACACAAACTCTTTTGAACCGAAAACAAATACATAAGAAAGCAATCCCAATGATCCCATAAACTTATCCTAAGCTTATACCTAGCTTCAAAATGCAAAGCTAGCAATCAATTATGAAAACCAAATCATGTCGCCTAAACCTAACACTTTATGCCAAGTTCAAGCCAAAAATAAGGCCTCACAAAGATGTCACACAAGAACATTTGGCTTCAAAGGAGGGTAAGGTTCAAGGAGGGAGTTCTACTTAGGCTCACAAAGAGTGGTAAAAAGGAAGAAGAGAGCCTAAATATTTTAAAACCATGTGTTCATTTTCAAATGCATAAGAATGATAATTAGATTTTCAAATTAAGGTTTTCACTTAGTAGGATGAGTTTCAAATCATGACAGTTCAATTCAAGCCACGAAAATCCTAACTAGTGATCCAAGCATGGTTAGAACTTACTTTCAAATCATAAACAAAGCATTAGAGAACTACTAACTAGGGCATTGAAATGATTCACAAGTGAAACACCTTTTTAAGAAATTCTAACCCCTTATGCAAAATGCAAACAACCTAGGTGATATGAGAAATTCTAGACTCAATCCTAACATGTTTTTAAAGAGATGAATGCAACTACATGAATCTTTGAAAAATTTTTAAAAATTTTACCAATTTTTCATGAACTAAGACTCAAGGATGCAAAAAGGAAAATAAGATCAAAGAACACAAGATTAAATCACACAAGTACTCCCCCAAACTTGCTTGACACCGTCCCGGTGGCAAACTCATCCGAAGGAGCAAACAAACACAATGCAAGAAACAAACATGAGCGGTTATATACAATGGAAGAAGGTTGTTACCTCTTGTCTAGGCTCGGCTGGAACATGAGGATGTTCCAGAGGAGCTAGAGATTGTTGCTTTTCCTTTGTTGCCTGGTTCTTGGAGGGAGTGACGCGCTTGCTGAATGTTGTCTCCTTGGGTCTTGCGGATAACAACTCCTCCGGTTGAGAGTCTCCTCTTCTCGGGTTGTTGTATCTCTTGGCTTGTAGCTGGCTTAGGCTGGCCTCCTTGGAGTTGTTTGACCTTCTTCCCCAGCTTCTTAAGCATTTTCCCTTGCCACTTGTTGATCTTCTGCTGCATCTCCACCACCGAGGCTAAGAACTTCTCGGTTTTGGTCCTCGGCTCAAAGTCCAGCTTGGGAAGTGTGTAAACCTCGGGCATCTCATCCTCTGTTCCTGGAGACTCTGACCTTTGGCGCGGGGCAATGGCTGAAGCAGGCGGTCCTTCTAAAGGGGCAAAGCATTCTTCCTCCGTGGGTAAGAACTCGATGTTCCCAACACCAAGCAGCTCGGTCTCATCTTTGTTGGGGAGGATGCACACTCTCTTCTTGTCTTCATCATCTATAAAGAGGTAAGCATAAAACCCTTCTGCTGGCGTGCGTCCCAAGCTATCAGTGTTTCTCATGTATGCTTCATCCATGAAAGCTCTGTTTGGGACGTGAGCAAAGTCATGGATAGGCACACCGGCTTGCACGAACAAAGGAGTAAGGAAACCGCCAATGTAGGAAGAGGTTGCCTTGCACCGTAAGGCATAAGCCTTGTACTTCACCAGAGAAGCCGCGAGCACACAGCCGTAATTCACTTTATGGCCGAGTTCATCTTCTATGGGCTCTTCATTCGCATCCGGATCAGACACCAAGTGCTTCACGCCTTGGAAAAGGAAGCACAGCTCCGTCTTCGTGATGGTAGGAGCAACAGACCTTCCACTGAATGTATTGGCAATCAGCTTCAGAGTATACCTCAGCACCGGACTCCTAACTCTCTTGATCTTGGCGGTGTTGGCTTTGTAGTCTTCATTGCTGATCAGGTCCCAAAACTCGTCGGCTTTCTTGAAGGCTGGGAACTCCACCTTGTATGCATCAGCCTTGAGACCGTAGGCTTGGCATAGCTCGGGGATGGATAGTGTGTAAGCTTGACGGCCAATCTTGAAGTAGAGACGGCCTTGGGAAGGGACAGGGGCACTCGGATTCTCATACCGGAACTCCAAGGTGGCAAGGAAATCTATCGTCACCTCGGGAATGGTAGGGCAGTCCATCCGCGACAAGCATCTCAAACCAATGTTCTTGAGGAGTTGGTCGAAGTCCCCAAGGATCCCGAGCCTGGACAAAAACTCTCGATCAGCAAACTTTGTAGGTTCAAACCGGAGCCTCTCAGGCCTCTTCTTGTCCCTCTTTTCATCTTTGCTCCACCGGACCCTCTCTTGAGCCACCACTTCTCGTCCTTCTCCTTCTTGTGCTTGCTCCTCTCTTGTTCTCTTTGGTGCCATTGTTCCTGAAACAAAATTCTAAAGAGAATGATTAGCAAGTGGCGATTTGATGAGAATGAGAGAAGAGAAGGAGAGAATTTATAAAAACTACCCTAGAATTTTGGGGATTAAATAAAAATCATAGCTACATAAAAGGGAAACAAATCTTTTAGATACTGAAAATCCAGAATTTTTCCTTTTACTTAGCTAAAAAATCAAAACTGATCCTATATCCTAAAACAAGATCTTGCGATATTTAAGGAGATTTTCTTAAAAATAAACCATTAAATCTTTGAAAATACCTTTGCAAGAAGTTAAGGATATCTTTGCTAATCTTTAAAGACTTAAAATTCTCACTCTCTTTGTTAAAAAATCTCGAGCAAACAGGAATGAGAGGGTGAGAGATAATTTGAGATATATAAAAACTTTAGCAAACCAAAACAATGGGTGGTCAAGGTGGTTTCTGACAAAAGTCTTCGTCAAGGCACATATTTCATGGTCAAAGATGCTTGCCTTGACCAAGTTTTGAATTTAAAAATTGGAGGGAAAGGAGTAAAGGAGGGAAAGAAAATTGTTACCTCGGCATGAGATCGAGTCCTTTTGGTCGATCTAGGACTCGATCTCATACCCAAAATGGCTTAGATCGAGAGGGTTACTCGATTTGAGACTCGATTCAAGGTGAATCGAGTCCTGGATCGATTGGCTCTCTCGATCAATGAGATGTTGGCTCCTCGGCTAAGTCCCTCTGATCGATCTATGTCCTCGATTTAGGGGTCGATTTGGCATAGATCGAGTGGTGGATCGAGTCGAGTGATCGATCAACTTTCAACAGATTTTCCCGAGAGAAATTAGATCGGTCGATCCGATTTGGATCGATCGATCCTTTTTCGTCAAGGTCGATCTTGTCACTCGTTCTCGTCTAGATCGACTGACTCCTCTCGATTCACTGACTCGATCTAGCAAAGATCGAGCCAGGATCAGTCGATCTAGCACTCGATCTCTAGCCTTATCTTAACCCCTATTGCCCCTTTTGGACCTCAAAGTCAAGGTTTAGACTACTTATACCTGTTCCTGCACACTTGCAACATAAAAACATAAAACTGAAAGAGAAATGAAAGCAAAAGTATGTACAAGATAAACATGGGAATGCCTCCCAAGTGCGCTTTCTTTAACGTCTTTAGCTAGACCTTACTTGGTTTAGGCGGATGGTGGGTCTTAGAGAAGCACTGAGGAACTCTCCTTGTCAAAGCTGTCGGCCAAGTAGGGCTTGACTCTGTGTCCATTGACGGTGAATGCACTACCACTTCTTCCCATGAGAGTAACAGCTGCATACGGCAAGACCTCTTGAATCACGAACGGTCCGCTCCACCTTGATTTCAGCTTGCCTGGGAAGAGTTTGAGCCTCGAGTTGTACAGCAACACCAGCCCTCCTTCCTTAAGCTCCTTGGCAACCAATTTCTTGTCATGAGCTTCCTTAGTCTGCTCCTTGTAGATCTTAGAGCTCTCGTAAGCATTCAACCTCAACTCGTCCAGTTCGTGTAGCTGAATAAGGTGCCTCTCCTTAGCCGTCTTGAGATCAAAGTTCAGCCTCTTCACAGCGCATAATGCACGGTGTTCCAGCTCAACTGGGAGGTGACAGCCCTTGCCATAGAGTAGAGTGAAAGGAGTTATACCAATCGGCGTCTTGAAAGCAGTACGGTAGGCCGAAAGAGCATCGTCTAGCTTCACTGACCAGTCCTTCCTTGTTGCTCCAACAGTCTTCTCCATAGTAGCTTTGATTTCCCTGTTGGAGACTTCCACCTGACCGCTTGTTTGAGGATGATACGGTGTAGCCACCTTATGCTTAACCCCATACTTTCTCAAGAGGTTCTCGAAGACCTTGTTTATAAAGTGGCTTCCTCCACCACTTATAACAACCTTGGGTACCCCAAACCTTGGGAAGATGACACTCTTGAACAGCTTGATCACAACCTTAGAGTCATTTGTAGGGGAAGCAACAGCCTCAACCCATTTGGAGACATAATCCACAGCTACTAAGATGTACTTGTTGCCGTATGAAGAAGGGAAAGGCCCCATGAAGTCAATACCCCACGCATCGAACACGTCAACCTCGAAGATGGGAACTTGAGGCATTTCATTCCTCTTAGTTATGTTCCCTGCTCGCTGACATGCCTCACAGCTTTTCACAAACTCGTGTGCATCTTTAAAAATGGAGGGCCACCAGAAACCGGCTTGCAACACTTTCGTGGCAGTCTTGAATGAAGCGAAGTGTCCTCCATAGGAAGAACCATGGCAATGATAGAGGATGTCCCTGGCTTCTTCCTTTGTAACACATCTCCGGTACAAGCTGTCTACTCCTCTTTTGTATAGGTAAGGCTCATCCCAAAAGTAGTCACTAGCCTCCCTCAAAAACCTCTTCTTGTGATAGCTGTTGAGATGTGTTGGCTCCTCACCACACGCTAGGTAGTTCACCACATCAACATACCATGGTAGATCTTCCTCTTTAAAACTCAACACTTCCTCAAACCTTCCTTCTAGCTTCCCACAAACAGCAGTAGTAATCGCCATAAGCTGCTCTTCTGGAAGAGAGTCATCCAAGGGGAGAGACTCGTTGATCCTTAGCCTTGAGAGGTGGTCAGCGACTCCATTTTCTATCCCCTGCTTGTCTTTAATTTCCATGTCAAACTCCTGGAGTAACAGAATCCACCTTAAGAGCCGAGGCTTAGTGTCTTTCTTCGAGTATATGTATCGTAGAGCAGCATGATCCGTGTATACAATAGCCTTGGAGCCAACGAGATATGATCTGAACTTCTCAAAGGCGAAGACTACTGCAAGCAGCTCCTTCTCTGTAGTGGTGTATCGTGATTGCGTGTCATCCATGGTCCTTGAAGCATAATAGATCACATGTAGCTTCTTATCTTTCTTCTGACCAAGGACGGCTCCTACGGCGTAGTCACTAGCATCACACATGATCTCAAAAGGGAGAGACCAGTCTGGTGCTTGGACTATAGGGGCTGATGTGAGAGCTTCCTTGATGGTCACGAAAGCCTTCAAACACTCATCATCGAATACAAACTCAGCTTCCTTGCACAACAGCCATGTAAGAGGGCGTGCAATCTTGGAGAAATCTTTGATGAAGCGCCTATAGAACCCTGCGTGTCCCAAGAAGCTTCTGATCCCTTTAATATTAACCGGCGGCTCTAGACCCATCATAACCTCAACCTTAGCCTGATCAACTTCAATACCCTTCTCTGAAATCTTGTGCCCGAGCACTATCCCTTCCTTGACCATGAAGTGGCATTTCTCCCAATTCAGCACCAGGTTTATCTCTTCACAACGTTTAAGTACCCTTCAAAGATTCAACAAACACGCAGGAAAGGACGCACCATACACAGAGAAGTCATCCATAAAGACCTCTACCATCTCCTCTATAAGATCGGAGAAGATCGACATCATACACCGCTGAAAGGTAGCCGGTGCATTACACAATCCAAACGGCATCCTTCGATATGCAAAGGTACCGTAGGGACATGTAAAAGTCGTTTTCTCCTGATCGTTTGGGTGAATAGGTATTTGAAAGAAACCGCTATACCCATCGAGAAAACAGTAGTAAGGGTGATTTGCAAGTCTCTCAAGCATTTGATCAATAAAAGGCAAAGGGAAATGGTCTTTTCTAGTCGCAAGGTTAAGCTTTCTATAGTCGATACACATTCTATGACCAGTAATGGTCCTAGTAGGGATAAGTTCATCCTTTTCATTCCTTATGACCGTGATCCCTCCCTTCTTAGGCACCATGTGTACAGGGGAAACCCACGTGCTGTCACTTATGGGATAGATCACGTCAGCCTCTAAAAGCTTAAGGATTTCCTTCTTAACAACGTCTTTCAAGTTGGGATTCAAACGCCTTTGATGTTCTACAGAAGTGGCGTTCTCATTATCCAAGTGAATCCTATGAGTGCAAAGCATTGGTGAAAGGCCTTTGATGTCACTTAAAGAGTACCCAATGGCCTTCCTATACTTTCTCGGCTCAGTTAAGAGCGAGTGCAACTCATCATCACTAAGGTTTTCATTTACTATCACGGGATAGGTGTCATTAGGTCCTAAGAAAGCATACCTTAGCCCTTTTGGGAGCTCCTTAAGGTCCGCCTTTGGGGCTAACAGCTCACTCCAGTCATCCTCGTGGCTGTTGTTGTTGTTCTCCTCCTTGGAACTCTCCCTTGAACTCGAGGCATGGCCCTTCAGACTGCTTTCCTCTATTGCTATCCCTTCTGTGATCGAGTCCCCCGGTCAATTCTCCTCTCGATGTCGTCTAGATCGAGCCATTTCACTCGATTCACTTACTCGATTGGATATGGATCGAGTAAGGGATCGAGATGCTGAGTCAATCTCTTGATTGGACTCCAAAATGATCGGGAGGTCTTTCTCGATCGTCGACTCGATTGTTTCTCCTGATCGAGCATCATTCTCGATCTGTTGGTCGATTGTTGCACCGGATCGAGTTAGGTTCTCGATTGACTTGTCGATCTGACTCCTGGATCGAGTGATAGCGTCGATCTCGGAGTCGATCTCTAGGTAGCAACCTTCTTCATTCTTGATGATCCTCCTCGAATCCAGCAGGTTCACGTACTCTTGGGTTCTCTGGTCCACATAGCCAAACTCCCCTGGCTCTTTAGTGAGTGCTAGCTTCAAATGGTCTTCTAGAGCTAGCTCTTCCAACAACTCATCCGCTAGAGCATCCATCGTTTCAATATAGAAAGATTGTCCTTCAATGGTTGGCTTCTTTAGAACCTTGTTGATGTCAAAGTCTAGCCTGATCTCTTTCCCCAAATGCAAGGCAATCTTCCCATTCTTCACATCTATTATAGCTCCGGCGGTTGCAAGGAACGGTCTCCCTAAGATGAGTGGGTCTTTCGGCTCCTCGTCCATCTCCAACACTACAAAGTCTGTAGGTACGTTCACACCACTGATTCGCACCGGTAAGTCTTCAAGCAACCCAACCGGTAATCTCACGCTCCTATCAGCCAGCACCAATGAGATCCGACATTCTTTAAACCGAGTAAAACCAAGCTTCTTATCCACGGAGTGAGGCATCAAGTTTATGCTAGCTCCGAGATCACACAAGCAACTCTTGAACTCTAGAGGACCCAAAGCACAAGGTATAGTGAAGCTCCCTGGATCTCCCAGTTTCTTAGGCACTATCTCCTTATGAATAACCGCACTACACTCTTCGCTTAGCACAAGTACCTCTTTGCTTTCTTTGTTCTTCTTCACAAGGGTGTCCTTGAAAAACTTGGTGCACTTGGGCATCATAGTGAGACAGTCTACAAGAGGCAGCTTTATCTCCACATCTCTCAAGTGCTTCTCAAACAGGATTCGGTGCTTCTCTATTAGCTGCTTTTTGAAACGACCCGGAAATGGAAACTTTGGTACGTAAGGTGGGGGCACGTAGTCATTCTTCTCCTTGGTGGTTTTCTCAGCTTTCTTCTCAATGAATGCCTTGTCACCTCTTCTTGGTCCTTGAATCCACACGTTGTCAAAGTTGATCTCCTCATTATCAGCCGAAAGTTTACCCTCCCCCTCTTGAATGACAACGTCCTCGTTGTTCTTTGTAGAGACCGGAGGTTCAAGCTCTTTGCCACTTCTCAATGTAATAGCATTGGCATACTCCTTGGGGTTTTGCTCACACTTTCTCGGAAGGCTGTTCTGACCACTCGTGCTTGCTTTACCCTTCTCCAGCTGCTTTATCTTGTTGTTAAGGTTGGTGATTTGAGTGGAGAAGTCGGTTAGAGATTAATCAAGCCTAGTGTTCATTTCAGCGAACTTCTGATTGGTAGAAGCTTGCCCTTGTATTAGTTGTTGGAACATTGCTTGAACCGGATCAACTTGTTGTTGCATCGGTTGTTGTTGCTGAGGTGCAAAGCCCGGAGGGTAGTTAGGAGTATAACCCTTGTTTTGTTGTTGTTGCCCTTGAAAGTTGCCTTGCCCTTGACCTTGGAAACCACTACTCGGTTGAAAACCTTTGTTGTAAGGGATGAAAGGTTTAGCTTGTTGAGCAGGGTACACTTGATCTTTAGGGTTGGCTACGTTGGTGCTCCGGTAAGAGAGGTTGTTGTTCTGGTAGCCTTGGTTGTAGCCTTGAGACTTGTAGTTGTTCTGTCCAGCCACCCAATTTGCTTCTTCTTGGCTTAGCTCCAACTCCTCTTGGTTTTCATCAGCTTCACGAACAAAGTGAACATGCTTTTGATTAGCTAAGACCAACTTGTCAATCTTCTCATGCAACGATTTGAGCTCCTTCTTGTGAGACTCTAATTCTGATCCTCTTGGTGCTCGGTCATAATCCTCGGCATAGTTTCCATCACTCAACGCCAGGTTTTCTATCAGCTCCATACCCTCTTCAACCTCTTTACCGAGGAAGTTCCCTTTGCTAGCTGTATCAAGCAACAACCGGATCTTTGGTGAAGCTCCACGGTATATGGTACTGAGTAGAGTCTCCTCACTGAACCCGTGATGAGGGCATTGGATCGTGTAATCTTTGAAACGCTCCATAGCCTCATTGAATGTCTCGTTGTTCTTTTGAGTGAAACCGCTGATTTCGCTTCTCAACCAAGCAGTCCTGGTGCTTGAGAAGAACTTTGAGAGGAAAGCCTTCTTACACTCCGCCCATGATGTGATGGTGCCTTGTGGAAGGGTCTTCTCCCAATGTCTAGCTTTGTCTCCGAGTGAAAAGGGGAAGAGACGCAGCTTGAAAGCATCTTCTGATATACCGTTGATCTTTATCATTCCACATACTTGCTCGAAATTGTCCAAGTGCTCCAAGGGGTCTTCCATTGCTAAGCCGTGGAACTTGTTGTTTTGCACCATGGAGATGAAACCCGGCTTGATCTCGAAGTTATTGTTTTGTACTGGAGGAGGAGTGATCCCAAACCTATTGTGGTGGGTATTGGGAGCATCTCCGGCTCCTATGATCCTCGGAGGTCTAGCCGCGTGTTGGGGGTTTCCATTCCCCCGTCCTGCTGGAGGAGGTCCCTCTGGATGCTCGTGTTCAGCCATGTCTTCAAAGTTAACCAGACCGTGTTGAACAATCTCCTCAAAGGCTCTTGTTTGATCTCTGACTCTCCTTTGCCGTGAGTGACCAAGCTGATGAATGTTGTCTAAGGGCTGTAGTAGATTGTTGTCTCCCTTTGAACGAAGATTCATTTACCTGAAAACACACGGTTTAGAGTAGTATGATTAGTAACTTGAAAAAGGTAAAGACTTAGTCTTTGCTAAGACCCAAATCTCTATGTTCTCTAAGCAACCTAGAACGGCAACGGTGTCATTTGATAAACTGGTTTCTTATGCTCCAATGCAGCAGAGAGGCTATCAAAACTCTAGTGCACGCAATGTTGTAGTAAAGCAAGCAGGAGAGTGTCAATCCACTTCTAGATGATAGAGAATCCACAGAGAATGCAAGGTCTAAGACAAATCTAGGCAAATGAGACAGTTTATGAGAAATATTCTAAAAACTAAATGCGGCAACCTAAACAGAGAGAAACCAATTTTAAAAATACTAGAAACGAAGCAGTTACCACGAGAAACAAACAGACAAATTAAAGGGAAGAGCTTCGAATTGTTAAAATTCGACTAGTGGATCGACCACAAGATCGACCACTAGATCGAGCAGAAACGATCGATCTCGTCTAAAACTGTAAGAACAATGAATCTAAAACTGTAAGAACAATGAGACGTAAATATGCTAAGAGAAAGGGCTTTAGGGTTGAGATTCATATAAAGGGTTTCAAGGATCGATCTTGGGTTTGAAACTTTAGATCGACTCACTTGGTGAGGATCTCTAAGCCTCGAAAACAAAACAAGATCTATTCGTGGTTTTCGGTATAGATCACTCTTTCATCCTCTCCTCCAAACCCATGGCTTTTGGTGGAAAAAGAGGTTGAAAGGCAAGGAAAACAGATTTCGAGTAATGGCTTAACTAGTCCCCCAAACTTCCATGGCTTTTGGGAAGGGGTAACTAGTCTCTAAGGTGTGATCTTCCGAGGCCCCTGGATCCTGTAAAGGTAAGGGACCTCTCGGATCATGAAGCTCTTGGCGTGAGAGTCTTCAAGCGTAAAGCTTTCAACACCTTAGAAGAGATAGCCTTCAAAACGTTTAGAAAACAAACCAAGATCGAACCTTTTCTACCCTTCAATTCTCTCAACCCCGAACCCAAGGTAAACTACTCACTACTCATAAAGTAAATCAAACAAAGCAGAAGAAATGAAACGATAAACATGAAAGAAAGACTAGATCAAACGATAAGGATTCGAATACAAAAGCTTCAAAAGAAAACTGGTTCAACAATGGTGTTCTTCCGAAAACGAGAGAGAAAACATTAAAAAGAAGATAAGAAATCTAAAAGTTATCGAAAAAGGGCGTCGCCGCCTTGCCTAAAATGTCCAAACAATCCAATGGTCCCCCTTTCGCTGACAGCCAAAAACGGTTGAAAGGACAGAGATCGACCATTGGATCGAGTTGTTCTCTCGATCATATCCGGACATCGTGTCTTCGGCTCGATCCGGGTCTCGATCTTCATCGGTGAATCGAGTGTTGCATCCGATCTCGGTATCGATCTTCGGGTGGATCGAGTGGTGTACTCGATCTGGCTCTCGCTCTGCATGGCATCATTTATGTCTGTACCGATTGATCGATTGCTTCACTCGATCTCCGTCTCGATCATTATCCTTGGATCGCCTAGTTGGCTCGATCTTCTGGTCGATCAACCCCTAGATCGACTGGTCATGCTCGATCTACTCCTCGATCACTGGTCCTTAGCACATTCCCGAGCTCCCATGAACTGCTACATCGGCCTCCACACCTCCACGAACCTCCATGACTTCAAAGCAACCAGAAACAACCTGGAATGGATGCAAAATGCCAAGAAAATGCACATGCTGATGCAAGAATGCTCTAGGACCCTAAGTGATGCAATCTAACCTAAAACATGATACAAATGCATGAAAAAAACTATCTAATGAGTATGCAAAATGTATGCAAAATGCAATGACATCAGACCCTTTATTTACAATTATGCCATTTTTGCCTAGACTCCTATAAATACTGGAAATCCCTAATTTTTGGGAACAAGCTTTTACCCAGCAGTTCTTTCTTCCTTGTTTAGACTTCTGGATTTTGTAATTTGAATATTTGCTTCATTTCAATAAAAGTTTGCATCTTTCATCTTATTTAAGCTTTCTAATCATGATTAGTCATTTTTCTCTCTTTGATTTGGTGGCTTTAATGGTGATTAGTGAGTAGTTCTTTTTAGGGATTTGAGATGGGTTAGGTTTAAGGAATTTGAGACTTTATCTATGATTGCTTAGTGTTAATTCTTTCATTTCCTTTCTTGATTGCTGTGTTTAATGTTTAATTAGCCCTAGCTAAGTTGATTAAGATCTTAGGCTCATTTTATGCCCACCAAGTGTTTGATGAAATGCCTGAACTGTTTTGCAAGAGAATTGCTTATCCTAGCTCAAGAGATTGACTGTCTAGGGAGTAATTTGGCAATATAGGGTTGATAGATTTGTTTTAATGCTTGCTCCTTATCATTTCACTAATGAGAATTAGTTCTTGACTTGATAATTAGCAAAGAGATTAGTGCCAAGAGATTGGATTAGTCATATAAATGAATCATATGCATAAGGAATAGCATTATGTGAGTTTGTAAGCATCATAAGTAGAGTCAAGAGTTCCCTATCACCAATTATCTCATCTCAAGTCCCATCTTTTCTCTGTTTTAAGCTCTGTTCTGAATCTGTTTTTACTTCTACTTTGGTCATTTGCTTGCTTACTTCCTTATTTGTGTTTGTTTGGTTTTTGCTTGATCACTTAGGTTGCTAGAAGCTCTAAACCCCTTTTATATCTGCTTGAATTAGGATTTCGATTGCATTCTTACTGCTTCATTTTCCCCTTTTGGATTGATAAAACCCTATGCTATACTACAACTGATTAGTACAAGCTTGGGTAATTGAATCAAGTCCCAAAAAGTCTTGTATCATTTTGGCAAAGATAGAGTGCGCTGATCGAGTGAACTAATTGATCCAGTTTGAGGATCGAGTGAGACCAGTCGATCCACACCCCGTTTGCATTATGAGCTAAACGTATGGGTGGGTCATCCTATCGCAATCGATTAACTCACTCGATTGTCTACTCGATTTCATCTAGATCGAGTGACTTCACTCGATTCACTTGCTCGATCTAGTAAAGATCGAGTTAGGACAGGTCGATCTTTCACTCGATCTTTTGCCTCTGCGTCTCCTTTCCTTGCCTTGTTCAACCCAAGAACACGATCTCTGGTTCCATTCTCCTTGCATCTACACACTTAAACTAAAAAGCATAAAATTGAAACAGAAATAAAGCAAAAATATGTACAATGATAGTCATGGGAATGCCTCCCAAGTACGCTTGTTTTACGTCTCTTAGCTTGACTTTACTTGGTTAGGCCAGAGGGGGATCTTGGAGAAGCAACGTGGTGCTCTCCTTGCTGCAATCACTTGCCATGTAGGGCTTGACTATATGCCCATTCCCCGTGAAACTCTCTCCACTCTTGCCAACCAAAGTAACCACCCAATACGGTAGCACTTCTCTTATCTCAAACGGACCGCTCCATCTAAACTTGAGTTTCCTTGGAAACAACTTCAAACGCAAGTTGTAGAGCAGAACCAGGCTTCCCTCCTTGAGCTCCTTAAGCACCAGCTTCTTGTTATGAAAGGCCTTGCTCCTCTCTTTGTAGATATTGGTGCTTTCATAAGCATCCAACCTCAATTCATCAAGCTCGTGAAGTTGCACCAGTCTTCTCTCCTGTGCTATCTTGAGAGTGAGGTTCACTTGCTTCACAGCCCAAAGAGCTTTTTGCTCTAACTCCACAGGGAGGTGACAAGATTTACCATAGAGGAGGTTGAAAGGAGTGGTACCAATGGGAGTCTTGAAAGCGGTTCTATACGCCCAAAGAGCGTCATCAAGCTTGCCCAATCATTCCTAGGCACTCCCGCGGTTCTCTCTAGGATAGCCATAATTTGCCTATTCGAAACCTCCACTTGGCCACTGGTTTGAGTGTGATAAGGCGTGGCTACCTTGTGTTTAACTCCATACTTCCTCAAAAGACCCTCAAAAACCATGTTGATGAAGTGGCTGCCCCCATCACTGATCACTACCTTAGGAACCCCAAACCATTAGTTGGTGAGTCTATGGCTTCAACCCACTTAGACACATAGTCTACTGCTACCAAGATATACTTGTTGTCGTATGATGATGGGAACGGACCCATAAAATCAATTCCCCAAACTTCAAAGACTTCTACCTCAAAGATAGGTACTTGGGGCATCTCATTCCTCTTGGTTATGTTCCCGGCCCTTTGGCAAGCTTCACACGATTTTACAAACTCGTTTGCATCCTTTAAGAGTGTAGGCCACCAAAACCCGGCTTGTAGAACCTTTGTAGCCGTCTTGAATGAAGCGAAGTGGCCACCATAAGTCATATTGTGTCAATGGAGAAGAATGTCTCTTGCTTCTTCCCTTGGGACACATCTTCGGTATAGGCTGTCGACGCCCCTCTTGTACAGATAAGGATCATCCCAAAAGTAGTGAGAGATGTCCCTCATGAACTTCTTCCTATGGTAGTGGTCCAAGTGAGTAGGCTCTTCTCCACAAGCCAAGTAGTTAACAATATTCGCATACCATGGTAAATCTTCTTCTCTTAAGCTCAGGACTTCGTCAAAACTTTCCTCTAGCTTTGCACATACCACGGTGTTAACCATCATTAGCTGCTTCTCAGGGAGTGAGTCATCCAAGGGCAAGTCATCATTCACCCTCATTCTTGAAAGATGATCAGCTACACCGTTCTCTATACCCTTCTTATCCTTGATCTCCATGTCAAACTCTTGTAAGAGAAGGATCCATTTTAAGAGTCTCGGTTTGGCGTCCTTCTTGGAATATATGTACCTCAAGGCAGCATGGTCAGTATACACTATGACCTTAGAACCCACCAAGTAAGACCTAAACTTCTCAAAAGCAAAGACCACGGTTAGTAGCTCCTTCTCGGTGGTTGCATACTTCACTTGTGTGTCATCCAAGGTACGGCTTGCATAGTAAATCACATGTAGCTTCTTATCCTTCCTCTGATCCAAGACAGCACCCACAGCATAGTCACTTGCATCACACATAATCTCAAAGGGCAGGTCTTAATCCGGAGCTTGAACTATATGCGCGGTGACCAAGGCTTCCTTGATGGTCTTAAAGGCTTGTAGACATTCTTCATCAAAGATGAACTTGGCTTACTTGCACAGTAGCCTTGTGAGAGGACGTGCTATCTTAGAGAAATCCTTGATAAACCTCCTGTAGAAGCCAGCGTGCCCCAAGAAGCTCCTTATCCCTTTCACATTAACCGGAGGCTCTAGGCTCATCATAACCTCTATTTTTGCCTTTTCAACCTCGATCCCATGCTCATAAATCTTGTGCCCAAGTACAATGCCTTCCCTCGCCATAAAGTGACACTTTTCCCAATTTAGCACCAAGTTTGTCTCCTCACATCTCTTGAGAACCGTGCAAAGATTAGACAATTAACCACCAAACAAAGCACTATACACAGAAAAATCATCCATGTAAACCTCTACTATTTCCTCTATAAGATCAGAGAAAATAGACATCATACACCTTCGACAGGTTGCTGGTGCATTACATAACCCAAATGGCATCCTTCTATATGCAAAGGTACCATAAGGGCATGTGAAAGTGGTTTTCTCTTGGTCATTAGGATGAATGGGAATTTGAAAGAAACTACTATAGCCATCTAGAAAACAGTAATATGGATGATTGGCTAATCTCTCTAGCATTTGATCAATGAAGGGAAAAGGAAAATGATCTTTTCTAGTGGCTGAGTTAAGTTTCCTATAATCAATACACATTCTATATCCAGTTATTGTTCTTGTAGGAATTGACTCATCTTTTTCATTTTTTATAACCGTGATACCCCCTTTCTTTGGTACCACATGGACCAGAGAGACCCATGCGCTATCACTGATAGGGTATATCACGTCAGCCTCTACGAGTTTTAAGATTTATTGACAACCTCTTTCAAATTCGGGTTCAAACGTCTTTGATGCTCAATGGAAGATGTGTTTTCATTATTTAAGTGAATCATATAAGTACAAAGCATTAGTGAAAGGCCCTTGATGTCACTGAGAGAGTACCCAATGGCCTTTATATACTTCCTCAGCTCCTTAAGGAGTGAGTCTAACTCATCATCACTTAGATTTTCATTCATAATGACCGGATAAGTATTGTTTGGTCCTAAGAAAGTGTACCTTAGCCCATTTGGAAGCTGCTTTAGGTCCACCTTTGGGGCTAGCAGCTCACTCCAGTCGTCCTCTTGGCTCGTGTTGAGGTTGTTGTCCTCATTCGTCACTTTTGTGCGGGCTGGATTTCACACAATAGAATTTGTAAGTTAAATATAAAAGAGGACGTAAAGATTATAAGGTAAACACGAGAGAACAAGGATCCAAAGATGGTGATTTTATTATTGCCGCTTAGATGAGCTTTTGGTACAAGTATTTTGCTAGAGCTTTGCTAGGTAAAAAACCGATCGCTTTACGAATGAACTAAGTTATCTATTTATACGACTTCTCTCCTCCTAAGCAAGAATCTAGGAGTATATTATGTAGATATTCCTTCCTTTCTCTCTTGACGGCAACCCCCTCCACAAGGCTTTGTCTTCTAGGGTAAACGTTGCTTCGGACCTCCTTGTGGGCTTGGGCTCGGCCCGTAATCCAAATGCTTTCGCCTCGGGCTTGGTTTTGGGCTTTGTCTTCACTTAGTCCATAAATGCTTTAGTTTGGCTCGATGCTGAGCATTTCTGGTTTGGTTCAGTTTGTGTATGGTTTCTGGCCGAGGCAATGGTTTGGCTCGGTTTATGCACGAATCATGCACGGTTCGGTTCAGCTCGGTTTCGTGCATAGCTCGTGCATGTTTCGTGCCCGCTTCAGTTCTCTTCGGCTCTGTGCACGAATTCTGTACCGAGGCGTTCAGCTCGGTTGATGCACAAAACGTGCACCGAAGTGTTGGGCTCGGACTTATGCACAAAATATGCACTGAGGCGTTCAGCTTGGGCATATGCACAAAATGTGCACCGAGGCATTCATCTTGGACTCGTGCATAGACTGTACACCGAGGCGTTTCGGCTCGTTTTCTGCACAATTTGTGCACCGAGGTGTTTGGCTCGGTCTCAGCACAATTTATACACCGAGGTGTTTGGCTCGGGTCGTGCACACTTTGTGCACCGAGGTGTTTGGCTCGGGTCTTTGCACAGCCTGTGCACGGCTCGTTCTCCTGCACATTTTATGTACAGTCAGTAATAATTTCCATACTTAGTCATTTTCTTGATTGATCTCGTCGGGGTGAATACCGACCCCAACAACTTTTGAACCCAAGTCATGAGCTTTTAAGCTGCCATCTTGAACCGTTCCTACCGCAGAGATCGAGTCAGTCAGTTGATCGCTCCCTCGTTCTAGGCTCACTCCCTCGATTCACTTGCTCGATTGGATATGGATCGAGCAGGAGATCGATACATGAGGTCGTTCTCTGAACAGATCGAGTTGTCTCCATCGATTATCTCATCGATCTCGTTCGTGGATCGTGTAATTTGGACGATCTCTAGGCTCTGGCCTTCATCTTCTTTCACAACCTTACGAGAATCAAGGATGTGTACATACTCATGGGTTTGTTCACTCAAGAAACTATACTCCCCACACTCCTTTGTCAAAGCCAGCTGTAGATGATCCTCTTGTGCCAATTCCTCAAGCAACTCATCGGCCAAAGCATCCAAGGTTTCTATGAAGAACGCTTGTCCACCAATCGTTGGCTTCTTCAAGACTTCGTTGATGTCAAACTTCAGCTTGATGTCTTTACCCAGGTGCAGAGAAATCTTGACATTCTTTACGTCTATGATGGCTCCAGCAGTTGCTAGAAAGGGTCTACCAAGGATTAGAGGGTCTCTTGGTTCCTCATCCATTTCTAGCACTACAAAATCTGTTGGCACGTTCACATTGCTAATCCTCACGGGTAAGTCTTCAAGCATGCCTACAGGGAGCCTTATACTTCGATCAGCCAGAATGAATGAGATTCTACACTCTTTAAACTTGGTAAAACCTAGCTTTTTGTAATGGAGTGAGGCATAAGGTTAATGCTTGCTCCTAGATCACATAAGCAACTCTCAAACTTCAAAGGACCTAGTGCACAAGGGATAGTGAATGACCCCGGATCTCCTAGCTTCTTTGGTGCTATCTCCTTGTGGATGATCGCACTGCATTCTTGACTCAATACCAAGACCTCTTCACTCTCTTTGTCCTTCTTAGCAAGAGTATCCTTCAAAAACTTGGCATACTTTGGCATCATAGCCAAGCAATCAACCAACGGTAGTTTGATCTCAATGTTCCTTATGTGCTTCTCAAACAAGGCTTTATGCTTCTCAATCAACTGCTTCTTGAAACGTCCTGGGAAGGGGAGCTTTGGTTTGTAAGGAGGAGTCATGAAAGCTTATTTCTCTTTGCTAACTTCCTCCACTTTTTTCTTCAAAACCGCTTCCTTGCCTTTCTTTGGCCTTGCAATGTAGACATTGTCAAATGTGACCTCTTGATCATTTGAGAGATTACTTCCTCATTGTCTTCAGGTATAGACCGTGGTGGTAGCTCTTTCCCACTCCTCAAAGTGATCACGTTGCATACTCCTTAGGGTTTGTCTCACACTTTCTGGGTAAGCTACCTTGACCGCTTGACCGCTTGAACTGGCGAATCTTGTTGTTCAAGTTGGTGATTTGTGTAGATACCTCAGTGAGAGAAGAGTCCAGACTATTGTTCATATCAACAAACTTCTGATTTGTAGTTGCTTGTCCTTGAAGTAACTGTTGAAACATAGCTTGTACCGGATCCTGAGGTGGAGGTTGCACTTGTTGCTGCTGAGGAACGAAACCAGGGGGGTAGCTCTTATTCACTTGATGTTGCTGACCTTGGAAGTTACCTTGTCTTTGCCCTTGGTACCCACTGTTTTGTGTAAACCAGCATTTGTTATAAGGAACAAAAGGTTTTCCTTGTTGTGGAGGGTACACTTGATCCTTAGGGTTCTCCACATTGGTACTTTGGTAAGACAGGTTGTTGTTGCCTTGATACCCTTGAACATAGCCCTGTGGCTTAGTATAGTTTTGGTCTCCAACCCAATTCGCTTCCTCTTGGCTCTGCTCCAGCTCATCAAATACATCTGTAGCCTCTCCCACAAAGTGTACATGCGTCTGATTTGCAAGTACCAACTTGTCAATCTTTTCATGAAGTGATTTCAGCTCCTTCTTGTGTGCCTCTTGGTCAGACCCTCTTGGTGCTCTATCATAGTCTTCACTGTAGTTGCCATCACTTAAAGCTAGATTCTCAATAAGCTCCATTCCCTCTTCTACATTTTGGCCAAGAAAGTTTCTTTTACTCGCCGTGTCTAGGAGCATTCGAATCTTAGGCAGAGCTCCTCTATAGATGGTGCTCAAGAGTGTCTCCTCAGTGAAACCATGATGAGGACATGCGATGGTGTAGTCCTTGAACCGCTCCATTGCTTCACTAAAGGTCTCATTCTGCCTTTGTGTAAATCCTCTAATCTCACTCCTTATGCGAGCTGTTCTTGTACTTGAGAAGAACTTAGACAGAAATGCCTTCTTGCAATCAGCCCATGAGGTTATAGTCCCCTGAGGTAAGGTCTTCTCCCAATGCATTGCTTTATCCCCAAGTGAAAAAGTGAAAAGCCTAAGCTTGAAGCTGTCCTCCGAGATCCCATTGATCTTGATCATACCGCATACTTGCTAAAAGTTATCTAAATGCTCCAAAGGATCCTTCATAGCTAGGCCAGGGAACTTGTTGTTCTGCACCATTGAGACAAAGCCTGGCTTGATCTCGAAGTTGTGGTTTTGCACCGGTGGTGGAGTGATGCCAAAGCGAGTATGATGAGTGTTTGGTGCATCACCCGCACCAATGATCCTTGGTGGCCTTGGGGCGTGGTTTGGGTTTCCATTACCCCTACCAACAGCAGCATGGTGATGTTGAGTCTCAGCTTGGTCTTGCTCAGCCATACCCACATAATAAACAAAACCTGGTTGCACTATCTCCTTAAATTCTTATGCTTGTTCTCTTGCCCTTTTTGATTTTGCGCTTCAAAGTTGATAAATGTTGTCTAGAGGTTGTAGTAGATTGTTGTCACCTCTAGACCTCAGATTCATGTACCTGAGAAGACAAGTAGGAAGGTAGATAGATTAGTAACCAAAGTAAAAATAAAGACTTAGTCTCTACTAAGCCCCAAATCCTAATACTTTGAACTCAAACCCAAGTTGGCAACATCGCCATTTGATAACAAGTTTTTTAGCAAGCTAAAGCTATCAAATCTAAAGCAATGCTATTGCGTTGTAGTATAGTTGCTCTAGGTGTCAATCCAGCTCAGGTCGATGAAAGTTACTAGGAATGCAAGAGCTATGTAAATCTAAGTGAAAACCAGATTATTTGAGGAGAAAATCTACAAAAACTAAATGCAGCTACTAAATGATCATGAAAACTATTCTAAAATCCCTACTGATGGGTTAACAACTACTAGATGACTACTAAGAATTTAAAGTGCAAATCTACTAGTTTTTAAAATTCAAAGACTAAAAGTAGACAGAAAAGGAAAGTTCTAACAACCTAGGAAATGATTTTTAAGAAACTAAGACAAAAGATGCAAATTTTAAAACTAGGAAATGATTACTTTGAGTATTAAAAGGCTAAAATCAGGTTCAAGGTTGAGGGTCATGCTTAAGAAGGTTCAAGATTCAAGCTTTGGGTTTTGAAAACATAGATCTACACATTTTAGTGCTATCTCTAAACCTTGAGAAACTAAAGCTAGAATTATCCATGGCGTGTGGTATAAATCCTTTCCTAAACTTTTCCTCCTAACCCATGGCGTGTGGTGGAAAAAAAAGGTGAAGAACATTAAGCATAGATCACAAAAATGGCCTAACTAGCTCCCTAAGCATACATGGCGTTTGGGAAAGGATGAGCTAGTCTCTTGGATTTGGGTTTAAGGGATCTCCTGAATCCTGCTAAGGTAAGGAAATCCCTGAGATCAAAGAGATCTTTCTCAAGACTCTCTAGGCGTTAGAACCCCCAAATCCAAGAAGAGAATAAGTTAAGAGCAAGGAAAAGACCCAAGCTTAAACCCTTAAACCCCTTAATCGTCCCAACCTTAAACCCTTGGAAAACTACTCACTACACATGATTAAAACCGATGAAAACATAAAAGAAAGAAGGAACAGCATGATTAAACTACTAAGCAAGAAAGATTAAAGAAAATACTTAAGGTTAAAGCAAGATTAAAAGTCTACTAAGTATGAAAAGCTTAAACCTTAAAACAATGGCGGTTTTTGTTTTGCATAAAAGAAAACTTAAGAAAAGGGAGACAAAGTGTATGGTTCTTATTCGCTCCCAAATAGGGTAAACAAAAGTAGAAATGGTCCCCTCACTAAACTCCAAAAGTGAGCTGTCCGGATAAGGTTCTAGAGATCGACCTGAGTCGTCGATCTCTAACTCGATCTTCTGTGTGGAACCTCCCCTCTTGCTCGATCTTCGGGTCGATTCGGTTGGGTGGATCGACTGCTTCTCCCGATCTTCTGGTCAATCCTCAGATGATCGAGTTGTGACCTCGATCTGGCTCTCGTTCTTCCCGGGCTTAGTTCCTGTGTCGGTACCCACGTTCGATCACCTTGGTCGATCTTGATCTCGATCCTCTTCCTTGAAACGACCCGAGTGTCTCGATCTTCTGGTCGATCTCGTCTAGATCGACCTGCCTAGCTCGATCCGCACCTTGATCTCAGTTCCTCTGCTACATGGCCAAGTTCCTCCAAGAATCCATAGGCTCCCTTTCGATCCTTAGCATGTCCACGCACCCTCCATAGCTTCAGTGTATCCAAAACAACCTGAATATCATGCAAGAATGCAAGAAATATGCAAAATGCTAATGCAAAGCGTTCTAGGACCTAAAATGAGATAAATGGTTCAAACTAGCCTATTACGCAAGATGTATACATGAAAACTACTCTAAATGCATGCTAAATATGCGAAATATATGAGTATATCATTATGTAGTCTCGCTGAAGAAACAAGAGAAGAAATGAAGATTTGATCACCAAGTGATCTCGCTGTGCCACCAAGATTCGGCCAGGCATCCAAGGCTCTCCTTGTTGTACCACCAGCTGCCTAAAGAGCGGCCAAGAACCCTTGCTCGCCCGGCCACCCTAAATGATTCTTCTGGAGCCCGTTTGCAAACTCGCCAAGCTCAATAGTCGTCAAACTTGGAAGAGCCCTAAGTGAAGCAAGAGAAGACTAGAAGACCTATAAATACTCATATTTATGACGAGACAATGTACGCTTTTCATTGTTTAATTAGCCACTAAAGATATTAGGCAACATGATCTCTGTTCGAGTATTCGGAAGGAGCTCAATTAGTTTTTATAGCCTCCTAGTTCTTTATCATTTTCTGAAATTTTTTTGCTCTGAGGAAATAGCTATGTTCTTGAACACTCTTCCTTTTTTACTTTAATTTATGCATGCATTCATCTTGTTTCTGCTTGCCCTAATCATGTTAGGGTAGATTTGTTTGTTGCGTTAAAGGGTATTCATAGGAGATTCATAGATTGATTACTAGGTTGCTATATTAGAGTTTATTTTTAGAGTTCTTCATCTAGAATTGTGTTTTTGTTTGTGGTTTGATTGATATTTTAGATTCTACGATTTGGTTGATTTACTCACCAAAAATGTTGTTAAATCGATGGCATTTATTTATATGAGAAAGTTACTATAGACTGCGGGAGTTGATCAACAACGTTTTGAGAACTTGGCGAACAAATTTGTTTAATACATAGAAGATTGAACCGGATTTTAGTAATCTAAGTTGAGAGATTTTGTGGCTAATATTATGTGATTCAGTTAGTCTATGATCAAATTTATGATTAATACTATGGGACTAGGTTAGTGTAGATTTGAAATCTAGAACTCCATCAATTTTCTATGTTGAATTATCTTGTTTGAATGATCTGTGATACCTTTGAAACTCCTTGAAATCCATGATAAGCAGGTATTCACTACTTAAGCAATCAACCCACTACTAATCAGTTGTATTATAATATAAGGTTTTTTATCAATCCAAGTGAGAAAGCTGATCAGCGAAAATGCATGATATTCTTATAAGCTAAGCCAAGCAAAGATGGTTGGTTATAAAAGTCTAACACCTTAAACAATCACCGAACTGAAACAGGACAATAGTTAAAGTAAAGCAAAACCATAAACAGCAACTATATTCAAACAAAACACAACTTAAAGTCTAAGAAATCAGAGTAAACAAAGCAAAACAGAGTAATGATCAAGCAAGCAGATTCAAAATTGATAAAGAAGGGTCTTAGGATGGGATTCATCAACCTATAATGATTTTAAGCCTCAAACAAGATGTTCAAACAATCAATGAATGCATGGGCCTTTACCATAGAACCCTAACATGTAAATCAATTCACTCTTATGACAATGATTCCTTTAAATGCAACATAATTAATATATAATTCTCATTAGTGATCAGGAAACAAACAAGCATAAAGAAACAGTCCCATCTAGCCAGTAAGCTCCTTAGTCATCCATTCTCATGTGTAAGGATAAGCAAATCCACTAAAAATTTGGTTCAGACATTTCAACGAACACTTTTGGTGCAGAGAAAACCTAAATTTGAAATTCAGATTATCAATAAGAATCAAACTTTAAGATCAGCAATAGTGAAAGATCCATCATCATCTATACCCAAACATCATATTTTAAGCCTTGGATCATCCTAAATCTAATCCATCCTAAAAACTCAGAAAAGACTACTCACAATCATGTTTGATCAATCAAAAACTAAGCCAGAGATGTAGGAAATCCTGATCAGAATCAATAACAAAGCAATCAATAACAAGAAATGCAAACTTCTATTAGAAATTCAAATTGTTTCTTACGAATACCAAAAATCTGGAAAAAGGTCTAGAACAAGAGAGAGAGAGAATTTTTGGATAAGATAAAAACTTAAAACTAAAGATTAATGATTGATAAATGATAAAAGATAAGGTTTTACTTTTATAGTCAATGTGGACCTTGCTGTCCTTGTAAGCCTTGAATCCCTTGAAGACCTCGTGGACCTTGTGGACCTTGCAACCCAAAACCAGCAGCATACTGATGTTCTTCCATGCTTCAACAGCTGAGTTCTGATGCTGCAAACCCAAATTCCTTGACCTTGAACCTCTGTTGTAGTTGTAGACACTTAAAAAGAAGTGTTTAGGTACCTACAAAAGAAATTCTAGACCAAAAACAGAAATCAGTAACCAAAAACAAAAATAAAAGATTGATCTCAAACAATCTATAAATCCTAATGCTAAGAACAATCCCAAATGGCAACGGTGCAAATTTGATGTAAGAGTTTACTCTACTTCAAATCCTATGTATACTCATATCATTGCAGTATGTAGGTATCAATCCATAATGGAAAGGTAAGACACCCATAATACAATAGATTATCTAATTCAAGCAAGCATAAATGGGAGATTGAAACTATGAAACTAATGACTAAAAGAAAATTCAAATAGGCAAGAGCAAGTAAAATAAACAGAGAAACTAAGGCAGGTTCGAATTTAAACAATCAAAGACTAGTGGGTTTGAGATAGGGTAATTGATCTAAGGAGACTCATGGCTTAACTAGTGATGCTTCAACACATTTCAAACAATGTTATTCCTAGGCATAGAATTAACAGCTATATCTAGCTCAATTCTTTGACACTAGCCACTTTGCTAAGCACATATTCAAGATAAATTCCTTTACTCAAACACAAGATCAGCAAGCATTATAAGCAACTAATCTAATTCTATATTACCAATATACTCCTTAGACAGCTAATTCCTTAGGCTAAGATAAGCAAATCTCTTACTTGACTCATTCAGTTAATTCATCAAACACTTATCAGGCATAAGAGAACCCTTGGATCTAGATCAACTTAGCAAAGGCTAATCTAGCATTAAACTCAATCAATAAGAAGGAACAATCACATTAAGCACTAAGCAATCACTAATCTAACCTTAAATATCCTTATCTTTATCCCATCTCAAACCCTAAGCAGACTACTCACTAATCATGATCCTAATCACAGCCCAAAGCAAGGAGGGATAACAAATCATGGTAAGAGAGAACATAAACACCAACTTTTGATTGAAAGAGCAAGATTCAATAAGTGATTACAAGAAAAACAAAGGGAAATGCAAAAGAGAAAGCTATTATCCAGAGGGTAAAAGATGAAGAGATCCCCCTCTCTGTTTTTAGGTCGCAACCTATATATATTTTTTAGGAAAAACCCTTAGTAAACCGGGAATAAACCGGAAAGCAGCTGATTCGGGTGCCTGATATCGACTTGTTCTGTCGTTACCCTGGATCATCCTAAAAACTCAGAAAAGACTACTCACAATCATGTTTGATCAATCAAAAACTAAGCCAGAGATGTAGGAAATCATGATCAGAATCAATAACAAAGCAATCAATAACAAGAAATGCAAACTTCTATTAGAAATTCAAATTGTTTCTTACGAATACCAAAAATCTGGAAAATTCTCTAGAACAAGAGAGAGAGAGAGAGAATTTTTGGATAAGATAAAAACTTAAAACTAAAGATTAATGATTGATAAGTGATAAAAGATAAGGTTTTACTTTTATAGTCAATGTGGACCTTGCTGTCCTTGTAAGCCTTGAATCCCTTGAAGACCTTGTGGACCTTGTGGACCTTGCAACCCAAAACCAGCAGCATACTGATGTTCTTCCATGCTTCAACAGCTGAGTTCTGATGCTGCAAACCCAAATTCCTTGACCTTGAACCTCTGTTGTAGTTGTAGACACTTAAGAACAAGTGTTTAGGTACCTACAAAAGAAATTCTAGACCAAAACAGAAATCAGTAACCAAAAACAAAATCAGTAACAAAATTCAGTCTTGAGAAATCAGTAACTCCTTAAGGAGTGAGTCTAACTCATCATCACTTAGATTTTCATTCACAATGACCGGATAGGTCTCATTTGGTCCCAAGAAATCGTACCTTAGCCCATTCGGGAGCTCCTTTAGGTCCACCTTTGGGGCTAGCAGCTCGCTCCAGTCCTCCTTGTGGCTTGTGTTAACATTGTCATCCTCATTAGCCCCTTTTGAACCCGAGTCATGAGCTTTCAAGCTGCCATCTTGAACCGTTCCTTCCTCTGCGATCGAGTCAACCAGTCGATCTTCCCCTCGTTCTAAGTTGGATCAAGTGCATTCTCTTGATTCACTTGCTCAATTTGATGTGGATCGAGCAAGAGATCGATTTGCAGAGTCGTTCTCTGAACTGATCGAGTTGGCTCTCTTGATCCTCGATTTCTTTTCTGGATCGAGCAACCTCCTCGATCTTCTTGTCGATCGTGGCCCTGGATCGAGTGATCTGATCGATCTTCAGGTCGATCTCTAGGCACTTTCCTTCATCTTCTTTCACAACCTTGCGAGAATCAAGGATATGAACATACTCCTGGGTCTGTTCGTGCAGGAAACCATACTTCCCTGGCTCCTTAGTCAAGGCTAGGTGCAGATGGTCCTCTTGTACCAACTCCTCAAGCAGCTCATCGGCTAACTTGTCCAACGTTTCAATGTAGAAAGCTTGCCCACCAATTGTTGGCTTCTTCAGGACTTCATTGATGTCGAAGTCTAGCATGATGTCCTTACCCAATTGCAGGGGGATCTTGCCATTTTTTACGTTGATGATGGCTCTAGCAGTCGCTAGAAATGGTCTACCAAGGATTAGAGGATCCTTGGGTTCTTCATCCATTTCTAGCACTACGAAATCCGTTGGCACGTTTACATTGCTGATCCTCATGGGCAAGTCCTCAAGTAAACCTACAGGAAGCCTTATACTGTGGTCAGCCAAGATGAGTGAAATCCTACACTCCTTACACTTGGTGAAACCTAGCTTCTTAGCAATGGAATAGGGCATAAGATTAATGCTTGCACCAAGATCACATAAGCAGCTTTGAAACTTCAAAGGACCTAGTGCACAAGGGATAGTGAATGACCCTGGATCTCCTAGCTTCTTTGGTGCTATCTCCTTGGGGATGATTGCACTGCATTCCTGACTCAAAACCAGGACCTCATCACTTTCTTTCTCCTTCTTAGCAAGTGTATCCTTTAAGAACCTAGCATACTTTGGCATCGTTGCCAAACAAACAACCAAAGGCAGTTTGATCTCAACGTCTTTTATATGCTTCTCAAACAGTCCCTTATGCTTCTCAATCAGCTGTTTCTTAAACCGTCCGGGGAAAGGAAGCTTCGGTTTGTAGGGTGGAGGTACAAAAGCTTCTTTCTCCTTGCTAACCTCCTCCACTTTCTTCTCTAAAACTGCTTCTTGGCCTTTCAATCCAGACATTGTCAAAGGTGATTCCTTCATCATTTGAAAGCTTACTCCCCCCCCTCTTGAACCACAATGTCCTCATTGTCTTTTGGTACAGACCGTGGTAGAAGCTCTTTCCCACTTCTCAAAGTAATAGCGTTTGCATACTCCTTAGGGTTTGCTTCACACTTCCCGGGTAAGCTACCTTGGCTGCTTGAACTGGCCTTTCCCTTCTCTAGCTGGCGTATCTTGTTGTTGAGGTTAGTGATCTGTGTAGAGACCTCAGTGAGAGAAGAGTCTAACCTGTTGTTCATATCAAAAAACTTCTTATTTGTAGATGCTTGCCCTTGAAGCAACTGTTGAAACATGGCCTGAACCGGACCTTGAGGTGGCGGTTGAGCTTGTTGCTGCTGAGGTACGAATCCATGAGGAAACACAGGAGAGTAGCTCTTGTTCCCTTGCTGTTGTTGAACTTGGAAGTTCCCTATTGTTTTGTGTAAACCCTTTGTTGTAAGGTACAAAAGGTTTGCCTTGTTGTGGAGGGTACACTTGATCATTAGGGTTCTCCACATTGGTGCTGCTGTATGATAAGTTGTTGTTGCTTTGATAACCTTGAGCATAGCCCTGTGGCTTGTTGTAGTTGTTGTCGCCTACCCAATTCACTTCCTCTTGGTTTTGCTCTAACTCATCAAGAACATCCGCAGCTTCACCCACAAAGTGTACATGCTTCTCATTTGCAAGCACCAGCTTGTCAATCTTGTCATGAAGTGACTTCAGCTCCTTCTTGTGTGCCTCAAGGTCAGACCCTCTTGGTGCTCTATCATAGTCCTCACTGTAGTTCCCATAACTCAAAACAAGATTCTCAATGAGCTACATTCCTTCTTCTACATTCTGTCCAAGGAAGTTGCCTTTACTTGCCGTATCAAGGAGTATTCGGATCTTCGGAAGAGCTCCTCTGTAGATGGTGCTCAAGAGTGTCTCCTCACTGAAGCCGTGATGAGGGCAAGCTATAGTGTAGTCCTTGAACCGCTCCATTGCTTCACTAAAGGACTCATTCTGCCTTTGTGTGAAACCGCTGATCTCACTCCTTAGCCGAGGTGTTCTTGTGCTTGAGAAGAACTTTGACAGAAAGGCTTTCTTGCAATCAGCCCATGAAGTGATGGTCCCCTGAGGTAATATCTTCTCCCAATGCCTTGCTTTATCCCCAAGAGAAAAACGGGAAAACCTAAGCTTGAAGTTCTCCTCCGAGATACCATTGATCTTTATCATCCCACAAACTTGCTCAAAGTTTTCAAGATGCTCCAAGGGATCCTCCATAGAAAGACCATGGAACGTGTTGTTCTGAACCATAGAGACAAAGCCTGGCTTGATCTCGAAGTTGTTGTTTTGCACCGGTGGAGGAGTGATGCCAAAACGGATGTGATGTGTGTTTGGAGCATCACCCACTCCAATGATTCTTGGTGTTCTTGGTGCGTGGTTGGGGTTTCCATTGCCCCTAGCACCAGCAGCACGGTGAGGTGGAGCCCCTTCTTGTTCCTGATCAGCCATAATCCAAAATTCAGCTAGACCAGGTTGCTATATGTCCTCAAAGTTCTGTTCTTGCTCTACTGTCCTTCTATGCCTTGCACTTCCTAGTTGGTGAATATTGTCCAGTGGTTGTAGTAGATTGTTGTCACCACTGGACCTCAAATTCATGTACCTGAGAAGACAAAGCAGTAAGGCAGTAAGGTAGAGCAATGAGTAACCAAAGTAAAATAAAAGGCTTAGTCTTTACTAAGCTCCAAATCCTAATGCTTTCTAATCAAACCCAAGTTGGCAACGGTGCCATTTGATAAACAGGATTTTTGCAAGCAAGAATATCAAAGCTCAAGAAACCAATAGTTTTAGTATAGTTTGCAAGAGGTATCAATCCAGCCTAGGTTGAAGAAAGACACTAAGAATGCAAGAGCAATGCAAAGCTAAGCAGATTCGGGTAAATGGGGAAGAAATTCTACAAAAACTAAATGCAATGCGAAATGAGCAGGAAAACTATTTTAAAAACCCTGGAAGAGGGTTAACAACTACTAGAAGAAAACTAGGAATTTAAAATGCAAAACTACTAATTACTAAAAATCGAGAACCTAAGCGGGTAAATAGAGAACTTCTAGCAACTTAAGGTGATATGCAATGAAACTAAAGTAAAGATGCGAACTTTAAGAGTTTGAAATGAAAACTTGAGGTTTTGAAATGCTAAAAGGAGGATCTAAGGTTGAGGGTCATATTAAGAAGGTTAAAGATTCAAGCTTGGGTTTTGAAAAACATAAATTTACACTTTATGTGCTATCTCTAGGCCTTGAGAAGCTAAAAGAGCTTTATCCATGGTGTATGGTATAAACCCTTCCCTTAACCCTTCCTCCAAACCCATGGTTTGTGGTGGAAAGATGGCTCAAAGAACATTAAGGTTAGAACTCAAATAGCAGCCTAATTAGCTCCCTAAGCAACCATGGTGTTTGGGAAAGGAAAGCTAATCTCTTGGACTATGTTTTAAGAGACTCCTGAATCCTGCTAAGGTAAGGAGATCTCTGAGATCATAAATATATTTCCCAAGACTCTTTAGACATTAAGCCCCCAAATCCAATAAGAGAATGAGTTGAAAACAAGAAAAAACCCAAGCTTTAAACCTTTTAAACCCTCTAAATCGCCCCAATCATAAACCCAAAAGGCGACTGATGTTATTGCATATTGCATACATTTTGCATACTCATTAGTTAGTTTTTCATGCATTTGTATCATGTTTTAGGTTAGATTGCATCACTTAGGGTCCTAGAGCATTCTTGCATCAGCATATGCATTTTCCTTGCATTTTGCATCACATTCAGGTTGTTTCTGGCTGCTTTGGAGTCATGGAGGTTTGTGGGCGTGTGGAGGCTGATGTAGCAGTTCGTGGGAGCTCGGAAATATGCTAAGGACAAGTGATCGAGGAGCCGATCGAGCATGGCCGGTCGATCTAGGAGTTGATCGACCAGAAGATCGAGCCAACTAGGCGATCCAAGGAGAATGATCGAGACGGAGATCGAGTGAAGCAATCGATCAATCAGTACAGATGTAAATGACGCCATGCAGAGCGAGAGCCAGATCAAGTACACCACTCGATCCACCCGAAGATCGATACCGAGATCGGATGCAACACTCGATTCGCCGATGAAGATTGAGACCCAGATCGAGCCAAAGACACGATGTCCGGATATGATCGAGAGAACCACTCGATCCAGTGGTAGATTTCTGTCCTTTCAACCGTTTTTGGCTGTTAGCGAATGGGGGACCATTGGATTGTTTGGGCATTTTAGGCAAGGCGGCGAGATGCTTTTTGGATAATTTTTTAGATCCTTATCCTTTCTTTCATGTTTTCTCTCTCGTTTAACGAAGAACACCATTGTTGAACCAGTTTTTCTCTTAAGCTTTTGTATTCGAACCTTTTTCGTTTAATCGAGTTTCCTTTCATGTTCATCGTCGTATTTTTTCTGCTTTGCTTGATTTACTCTATGTGTAGCGAGTAGTTTACTTTGGGTTCGGGGTTGAGAGGATTAAGGGGTAGAAAGGGTTCGATCTTGGTTTGTTTTCTAAACGTTTTTAAGGCTATCTCTTCTAAGGTGTTGAAAGCTTAATGCTTGAAGACTCTCACGCCAAGAGCTTCATGATCCGAGAGGTTCCTTACCTTGACAGGATCCAGGAGCCTCGGAAGATCACACCTTAGAGACTAGTTACCCCTTCCCAAAAGCCATGGAAGTTTGGGGGACTAGTTAAGCCATTACTTGAAATCTGTTTTCCTTGCCTTTCGACCTCTCTTTCCACCAAAAGTCATGGGTTTGGAGGAGAGGATGAAAGAGTGATCTATACCGAAAGCCACGGATAGATCTTGTTTTGTTTTCAAGGCTTAGAGATCCTCACCAAGTGAGTCGATCTAAAGTTTCAAACCCAAGATCGATCCTTTGAAACCCTTTACATGAATCTCAACCCTAGGCCCTTTCTTTTAGAATCTTTAAGTCTTATTTCATCTTTCGCTTGTTACCTGATAGCATCCTGGTTATTAGATTTGTTGTTTTTACGGTTTTAGACGAGATCGATCGTTACTGCTCGATCTAGTGGTCGATCTTGTGGTTGATCCACTAGTCGAATTTTAACAATTCGAAGCTCTTTCCTTTAATTAATCTGTTTGTTTCTCGTGGTAGTTGCTTCCTTTCTAGTATTTTTAAAATAGGTTTCACTCTGTTTAGGTTGCTGTATCTAGTTCTTTGATATTTTCCCATAAACTGTCTCATTTTTGCTTAGATTTGCTTAGGACCTTGCATTCTCTGTGCATTCTCTATCTCCTAGAAGTGGATTGACACTCTCCTGCTTGCCTTACTACAACATTGTGTGCATTAGAGTTTTGATAACCTCTCTGCTGCATAACACGAGCTAAGAAATAGTTTATCAAATGGCGCCGTTGCCATTCTAAGAGTGTTTAGCGAACATAGAGATTTGGGTCTTAGCAAAGACTAAGTCTTTACCTTTTTCAAGTTACTAATACATCTACTCTCAAACGTGTGTTTTCAGGTACATGAATCTTCGTTCAAGGGGAGACAACAATCTTCTACAACCCTTAGACAACATTCATCAACTTGGTCACTCACGGCAAAGGAGAGTCAGGGAGCAAACAAGAGCCTTTGAGGAGATTGTTCAGCACGGCTTGGTTAACTTTGAAGACATGGCTGAATACGAGCATCCAGAAGGACCTCCTCCAGCAGGACGGGGCAATGGAAACCCCCAACACGCGGCTAGACCAGCGAGGATCATAGGAGCCGGAGATGCTCCCAATACCCACCACAATAGGTTTGGGATCACTCCTCCTCCGGTACAAAACAATAACTTCGAGATTAAGCCAGGTTTCATCTCCATGGTGCAAAACAACAAGTTCCACGGCTTAGCAATGGAAGACCCCTTGGAGCACTTGGACAATTTCGAGCAAGTATGTGGGATGATCAAGATCAATGGCATATCCGAAGATGCTTTCAAGCTGCGTCTCTTCCCCTTTTCACTCGGAGACAAAGCTAGACATTGGGAGAAGACCCTCCCACAAGGCACCATCACATCATGGGCTGAGTGTAAGAAGGCCTTTCTCTCATAGTTCTTCTCAAGCACCAGGACAGCTCGGTTGAGAAGCGAAATCAGTGGTTTCACTGAAAGGAACAACGAGACATTCAACGAGGCAATGGAGCGTTTCAAAGATTACACGATCCAATGTCCTCATCACGGGTTCAGCGAGGAGACACTACTCAGTACCATATACCGTGGAGCTTCACCAAAGATCCGGTTGTTGCTTGATACAGCTAGCAAAGGGAACTTCCTCGGTCAAGAGGTAGAAGAGGGTATGGAGCTGATAGAAAACCTGGCGTTGAGTGATGGAAACTATGCTGAGGATTATGACCGAGCACCGAGAGGATCAGAGTTAGAGTCTCACAAGAAGGAGCTCAAATCGTTGCATGAGAAGATTGACAAGTTGGTATTAGCTAATCAGAAGCATGTTCACTTTGTTGGTGAAGCTGATGAAAACCAAGAGGAGTTAGAGCTAAGCCAAGAAGAAGCAAATTGGGTAGCCGGACAGAACAACTACAAGTCTCAAGGCTACAACCAAGGCTACCAGAACAACAACCTCTCTTACTGAAGCACCAATGTAGCCAACCCTAAAGATCAAGTGTACCCTGCTCAACAAGCTAAACCTTTCATCCCTTACAACAAAGGTTTTCAACCGAGTAGTGGATTCCAAGGTCAAGGGCAAGGCAACTTTCAAGGGCAACAACAACACAACAAGGGTTATACTCCTAACTACCCTCCGGGCTTTGCACCTCAGCAACAACAACCGATGCAAGAACAAGTTGATCCGGTTCAAGCAATGTTTCAAAAGCTAATACAAGGGCAAGCTTCAACCAACCAGAAGTTCGCTGAAATGAACACTCGGCTAGATTCATCTCTAACCGACTTCTCCACTCAAATCACCAACCTAAACAACAAGATCAAGCAGCTGGAGAAGGGAAAAGCAAGCACGAGTGGTCAGAACAGTCTTCCGGGAAAGTGTGAGCAAAATCCCAAGGAGTATGCCAATGCTATAACGTTGAGAAGCGGCAAAGAGCTCGAACCTCCGGTCTCTACAAAGAACAACGAGGACGTTGTAATTCAAGAGGGGGAGGGTAAACCTTCGGCTGATGATGATGAGATAAACTTTGACAACGTTTGGATCCAAGGGCCGAGGAGAGGAGATAAGGCGGTCGCCGAGAAGAAAGCTGAGCTAACCACCAAGGAGAAGAATGACTACGTGCCCCCACCTTACGTACCGAAGTTGCCATTTCCCGGTCATTTCAAAAGGCAGCTTATAGAGAAGCACCGGATCTTGTTTGAGAAGCACCTAAAAGATGTGGAAATCAAGCTGCCTCTTGTAGACTGTCTCGCTATGATGCTCAAGTGCGCCAAGTTTTTCAAGGACACCCTTGTGAAGAAGAACAAAGAAAGCAAAGAAGTACTTGTACTAAGTGAAGAGTGTAGTGCGGTTATTCATCAGGAGATAGTGCCTAAGAAGCTGGGAGACCCTGGAAGCTTCACTATACCCTGTGCTTTGGGTCCTCTAGAGTTCAAAAGTTGCTTGTGTGATCTCGGAGCTAGCATAAACTTGATGCCTCACTCCGTGGCTAAGAAGCTTCATTTCACTCGGTTTAAAGACTGTCGGATCTCATTGGTGCTGGCTGATAGAGGCGTGAGGTTACCAGTGGGGCTTCTTGAAGATTTACCGGTACGAATTAGTGGTGTGAACGTACCTACAGACTTTGTAGTATTGGAGATGGACGAGGAGCCTAAAGACCCACTCATCTTAGGGAGACCGTTCCTTGCAACCGCCGGGGCTATAATAGATGTGAAGAACGGGAAGATTGCCTTGCATTTGGGGAAGGAGATCAGGCTAGACTTCGACATCAACAAGGTTCTAAAGAAGTCAACCATTGAAGGACAAGCTTTCGATATTGAAACGATGGATGCATTGGCGGATGAGTTGCTGGAAAAGCTAGCTCTAGAAGACCATCTGAAGCTAGCACTCACTAAGGAGCCAGGGGAGTTCGGCTATGTGGACCAGAGAACCCAAGAGTACGTACTGCTGGATTCGAGGAGGATTATCAAGAATGAAGAAGGTTGCTGCCTAGAGATCGACTCCGAGATCGACGCTATCACTCGATCCAGGGGACAGATCGACAAGTCAATCGAGAGCACAACTCGATCCGGCGCAACAATCGACGGACTGATCGAGAAGGATGCTCGATCAGGAAAAATGATATTCGTTTTTCTTACGGTCTAATGCAGCAGAGAACTTATCAAAACTCTAATGCATGCAACGTTGTAGTAAGGCAAGCAGAGAGTGTCAATCCAGTTCTAGGTGATAGAGAATCCACAGAGAATGCAAGATCTAGGACAAATCTAAGTGAAATGAGACAGTTTGTTGAGAAAATCTTGAAAACTAATTGCAGCAACCTAAACAGAGTGAAACCTATTTTAAAAATACTAGAAAGCAAGCAGTTACCACGTGGAACAAACAGATAAATTAAAGGGAAGAGCTTCGAATTGTTAAAATTCGACTAGTGGATCGACCACAAGATCGACCACTAGATCGAGCAGAAACGATCGATCTCGTCTAAAATCGCAAGAACAAGGAATCTAAAGACCAGGAAGCTATCAAGCAACAAGCAAAAGATGATATGCGACGTAAATAAGCTAAAGGGAAGGGTTTCAGGGTCGAGATTCATATAAGGGGTTTCAAAGGTTGATCGTGGGTTTGAAACTTTAGATCGACTCACTTGGTGAGGGTCTCTAAGCCTCGAAAACAAAACAAGATCTATCTGTGGCTTTCGGTATAGATCACTCTTTCATCCTCTCCTCCAAACCCATGGCTTTTGGTGGAAAAAGAGGTTGAAAGGCAAGGAAAACAGATTTCGAACAATGGCTTAACTAGTCCCCCAAACTACCATGGCTTTTGGGAAGGGGTAACTAATCACTAAGGTGAGATCTTCCGAGGTCCCTGGATCCTGTCAAGGTAAGGGACCTCTCGGATCGTGAAGCTCTTGGCGTGAGAGTCTTCAAGCATTAAGCTTTCATCACCTTAGAAGAGATAGATTTAAAACGTTTAGAAAAGAAACCAAGATCGAACCTTTTCTACCCCTTAATCCTCTCAACCCTTAACCCTGAATGAACTACTCACTACACATAAAGGAAATCAAGCAAAGACGAAGAGAAGAAACGATAAACATGAAAGATAAACTGGATTAAAACGATAAAGATTCGAAAATACAAAAGCTTGAAACCGTTCTACAATGGTGTTCTTCGATGAAAAACGAGAGAGAAAAAACTTAAAACTTCGAGAGTGTCAAGAAAAATCCCCCCAGCTGTCGAAAAGTAGTCGCCGCCTTTGCCAAAAATGCCAAAACAGTCCAATGGTCCCCCCCTCGCTAACAGCCAAAAACGGTTGAAAGGACAGAGATCGACCATTGGATCGAGTTGGTCTCTCGATCATATCCGGGTATCGTGTCTTCGGCTTGATCCGGGTCTCGATCTCCTTCGGCGAATCGAGTGTTGCATCCGATCTCGGTATCGATCTTCGGGAGGATCGAGTGGTGTACTCGATCCGGCTCTCGCTCTGCATGGCGTCATTTACGTCCATACCGATGCATCGACTGCTTCACTCGATCTCTGTCTCGATCATTATCCCTGGATCGCCTAGTTGGCTCGATCGACCGGCCATGCTCGATCTGCTACTCATGGAAGCATTTTCCCGAGCTTCCATGAACCGCTACATTGGTCTCCACACCTCCACGAACCTCCGTGTCTCCAAAGCAACTATAAACAACCTGGAATGGATGCAAAATGCAGAGAAAAATGCAAATGCTGATGCAAGAATGCTCTAGGACTCTAAGTGATGCAAATCTAACCTAAAACATGATACAAATGCATGAAAAACTACCTAATGAGCATGCGGAATGTATGTAAAATGCAATGACATCAACTCCCCCAAACTTACTTCTTGCTTGCCCTCAAGCAACGAAAAACAAGTAAGGAAGAGAGGTTTTCGGAAAATTCAAAGGGGTTTTAAACTTTTTGCAAAGGTGCCCTACGAATAGATCATCTCAATGTCCTAGTTAACAGTTCTAAAATTCTAAGCTTACACTTATACTCCAAAGGACTTAGCCATACTCATCACACAAAGAAATTCAAATCATGACTCTCCTATTCCTAACAATCAAAGAAACTCATCTTTTAACATTCATTAGCATTCGAACCATGAATCAAACTTATGCACTTTAAAGTAAAACACATTTGGCTAAGGGTTAAGGTTATGAGCATAGAATGATCTCATTTGAAAAGGGTTTATAATTAGACAAGGGTTTCTCTCAAAAATGGTTTGAACTAATGCATAATGCTAAAGGTAAAGATAATTTATGCATACATGATTAGATTCTCATCTACCCATGTAAACTATCAAACAGTCCTATACCCCTCTCATTTAAGAATTTTAATCCTCACTCACCACTTAACAGTCTACCCCTTCTTCTCAACTCAGCAATCCCCAATTCAAAATAAAGACATTTTTAAACTTTTTAGGCTAGTGAAAAGATTTAAAAAAATATTTTTGCTCTTAGAAATTTCTTATTAGTAGCTCTCTTATTATTACTATTTTTCTCTTCATTTTTTTTTTATTTGGCACTTAGGCTCTTTTATTTTTTATTTTTTCTTTTTCTCTCTTTTTTTTTTTTTTTTTTTTTTTTTTTTTTCTTAGAAAGAGCTACTTTCTAAAATAGAGCATACTTAGTTTTTTTAAAAAATAAACCTTTTACTTAAAACCTCATTTCTTTCCTTAAAACACAAACTCTTTTGAACCGAAAACAAATACACAAGAAAGCAACCCTAATGATCCCCCAAACTTATCCTAAGCCTATCCCTAGCTTCAAAATGTAAAGCTAGCAATCAATTATGAAAACCAAATCATGTCGCCCAAACCTAACACTTTATGCCAAGTTCAAACCGAAAATAAGGCCTCACAAAGATGTCACACAAGAACATTTGGCTTCAAAGGAGGGTAAGGTTCAAGGAGGGAGTTCTACTTAGGCTCACAAAGAGTGGTAAAAAGGAAGAAGAGAGCCTAAATATTTTAAAACCATGTGTTCATTTTCAAATGCATAAGAATGATAATTAGATTTTCAAATTAAGGTTTTCACTTAGTAGGATGAGTTTCAAATCATGAGAGTTCAATTCAAGTCACGAAAATCCTAACTAGTGATCCAAGCATGGTTAGAACTTACTTTCAAAGCATAAACAAAGCATTAGAGAACTACTAACTAGGGCATTGAAATGATTCATAAGTAAAACACCTTTTTAAGAAATTCTAACCCCTTATGCAAATGCAATCAACCTAAGTGATATGAGAAATTCTAGACTCAATCCTACATGTTTTTAAAGAAATGAATGCAACTACATGAGTTTTGAAAAAAATATTTTTAAAAATTTTACCAATTTTTCATGATAAGACTCAAGGATGCAAAAGGAAGATAAGATCAAAGAACACAAGATTAAATCACACAAGTACTCCCCCAAACTTGCTTGACACCGTCCCGGTGGCAAACTCATCCGAAGGAGCAATCAAACACAATGCAAGAAATAAGAGATGTGCGGTTATATACAATGTAAGAAGGTTGTTTACCTCTAGTCTAGGCTCGGCTGGAACTTGAGGATGTTCCAGAGGAGCTAGAGATTGTTGCCTTTCCTTTGTTGCCTGGTTCTTGTAAGGAGTGGCGTGCCGGTTGAATGTTTTCTCCTTGGGTCTCGCGGATCACAACTCCTCCGGTTGAGAGTCTCCTCTTCTCGGGTTGTTGTATTTCCTGGCTTGCAGCTAGCTTAGGCTGGCTTCCCTGAAGTTGTTTGACCTTCTTCCCCAGCTTCTTAAGCATCTTCCCTTGCCACTTGTTGATCTTCCGCTGCATCTCCACCAGCGAGGCTAAGAACTTCTCGGTTTTGGTCCTCAGCTCAAAATCCAGCTTTGGCAATGTGTAAGCCTCGGGTATCTCATCCTCTGTCCCTGGAGATTCTGACCTTTGGCGCGGTTCAATGGCTGCAGCTGGCGGTCCTCCTAAAGGAGCAAAACATTCCTCCTCCGTCGGTAAGAACTCGATGTTCCCAACACCAAGTAGCACCATTTCATCCTTGTTGGGAAGAATGCACACTCGCTTCTTGTCCTCATCATCAATGAAGAGGTAAGCATAGAACCCCTCAGCTAGCGTGCGTCCCAAGCTATCAGTGTTTCTCATGTATGCTTCATCCATGAAGGCTCGGTTTGGGACGTGAGCAAAGTCATGGATGGGCACACCGGCTTGCACGAACAAGGGAGTAAGGAAGCCGCCAATGTAGGATGATGTTGCCTTGCACCGTAAGGCATAAGCCTTGTACTTCACCAGAGAAGCCGCGAGTACACAGCTGTAGTTCACTTCATCGCCAAGTTCATCTTCAATGGGATCTTCATTCTCATCCCGATCGGACACCAAATGCTTCAAACCTTGGAAAAGGAAGCACAGCTCCGTCTTCGTGACAGTAGGAGCAACTGACCTTCCACTGAATGTATTAGCAATCAGCTTCAAGGTATACCTCAGCACTGGATTCCTGACTCTCTTGATCTTGGCGGTGTTGGCTTTGTAATCCTCCTTGCTGATAAGATCCCACAACTCGTCGGCTTGCTTGAAGGCTGGAAACTCCACCTTGATTGCATCAGCCTTTAGACCGTAAGCTTGGCACAGCTCGGCGATTGATAGCGTGTAAGCTTGGCGGCCAACCTTGAAGTAGAGACGGCCTTGAGAAGGAACAGGAGCGCTCGGATTCTCGTACCGGAACTCCAAGGTTGCAAGGAAATCAATTGTCACCTCGGGGATAGTAGGGCAGTCCATCCGCGACAAACACCTCAGACCGATGTTGTTGAGGAGTTGATCGAAGTCTCCAAGAAGCCCGAGCCTGGACAGAAGCCCTCGATCAGCAAACTTCGTGGGTTCAAACCGGAGCCTCTCCAACCTCTTCTTATCCCTCTTCTCTTCTTTGCTCCACCAGACCCTCTCTTGAGCAACCACCTCTTGAGTTTCTCCTTCTTGTGCTTGCTCCTCTCTTGTTCTCTTTGGTGCCATTGCTCCTGAAAAAATTTCTAGAGAATGTTTAGCAAAGGGCGATTTGATGAGAATAAGAGGATAAGAGAAGAAGATTTATATAGACTACCCTAGAATTTTGGGGATCAAGCAAAAATATTAGCTAAATAAAAGGAAATCAAATCTTTGAGATACTGAAAATCCAGAATTTTTCCTAATACTTAGCTAATTTTAAAAATTCGAATCTGATCCTATATCCTAAAACAAGAACTTGCGATTTTTAAGGAGATTTTCTTGAAATAAAATCATTAAAATCCGAAAATACCTTTTGCAAGTGTGAAGGATACTTTGTTAAACCTTAAAGCTTTTAAAAATTCTCACTCTCTTTGTAGGAAAACTCGAGCAAACAGAAGTGAGAGAGTGAGAAGCAAGTTGAAACATTTAAAGAGTTTAACAAAACCAAAACAATGGGTGGTCAAAGCAGTTTTCTGACAAAAGTCTTGGTCAAGGCACATCTTTCATGGTCAAAGATGCTTGCCTTGACCAAGTTTGAATTTAAAAACTGGAGGGAAAAACAATAAAGAGGGAAAGAAATTTGTTACCTCGGCATGAGATCGAGTCCTTTTGGTCGATCTAGGACTCGATCCCATGCCTAAAATGGCTTAGATCGAGAGGGTTACTCGATTTGGGACTCGATTCAAAGTGAATCGAGTCCTGGATCGATTGGCTCTCTCGATCAATGAGATGTTGGCTCCTCGGCTAAGTCCCTCTGATCGAGCTAAGTCCTCGATTTAGGGGTCGATTTGGCTTGGATCGAGTGGTGGATCGAGTCGAGTGATCGATCAATTTTCCATAGATTTTCCCGAGAGAAATTAGATCGGTCGATCCGGTTTGAATCGATCGATCCTTTTTCGTCAAGGTCGATCTTGTCACTCGTTCTCGTCTAGATCGACTGGCTCCTCTCGATTCACGGACTCGATCTAGCAAAGATCGAGTCAGGTTCAGTCGATCTAGCACTCGATCTCTAGCTTTATCGTAGCCCCTATTGCTCCTTTTGGACCTCAAAGTCAAGGTTTAGATTCCTTAAACCTGCTCCTACACACTAAAAACATAAAAGCATAAAACTAGAAGAGAAATGAAAGCAAAAATATGTACAAGATAGACATGGGAATGCCTCCCAAGTGCGCTTTCTTTAATGTCTTTAGCTAGACCTTACTTGGCTAGGCGGATGGTGGGTCTTGGAGAAGCACCGAGGTACTCTCCTTGTCAAAGCTGTCTGCTAGGTAGGGCTTGACTCTATGCCCGTTGACGGTGAATGCACTACCGCTTCTTCCCATCAGAGTAACAGCTCCGTAAGGCAAGACCTCTTGAATCACGAACGGTCCGCTCCACCTTGATTTTAGCTTGCCCGGGAAGAGCTTCAGCCTCGAGTTGTACAACAACACCAGTCCTCCTTCCTTAAGCTCCTTGGCAACCAGTTTCTTGTCATGAGCCTCCTTAGTTCGCTCCTTGTAGATCTTGGAACTCTCGTAAGCATTCAACCTCAACTCGTCCAGTTCATGTAGCTGAATGAGACGCTTTTCCTGAGCCGTCTTGAGATCAAAGTTCAGCCTCTTCACAGCCCATAATGCACGGTGTTCTAGCTCAACCGGGAGGTGACAACTCTTTCCATATAGTAGAGTGAAAGGAGTTGTACCAATCGGCGTTTTGAAAGCGGTACGGTAAGCCCAAAGAGCATCGTCCAGCTTCACTGACCAGTCCTTCCTTGTTGCACCAACGGTCTTCTCCAGAATGGCTTTGATTTGTCGGTTAGAGACATCCACCTGACCGCTTGTTTGAGGATGATACGGTGTAGCAACCTTATGATTAACCCCATACTTTCTCAAGAGGCTCTCAAAAACTTTGTTCACAAAGTGGCTTCCTCCGTCACTTATAACTACCTTGGGTACCCCGAACCTTGGAAAGATGATACTCTTGAACAACTTGATCACAACCTTAGAGTCGTTTGTAGGGGAAGCGACAGCCTCAACCCATTTGGAGACATAATCCACAGCTACTAAGATGTATTTGTTGCCGTATGAAGAAGGGAATGGCCCCATGAAGTCAATACCCCACGCATTGAACACGTCAACCTCGAAGATAGGAACTTGGGGCATTTCATTCCTTTTGGTAATGTTCCCTGCTCGCTGACATGCCTCACAGCTCTTCACAAACTCGTGTGCATCTCTGAATATAGACGGCCACCAGAAACCCGCTTGCAACACCTTCGTGGCTGTTTTGAACGAAGCGAAATGTCCTCCGTAGGAAGAGCCGTGGCAATGATAGAGAATATCCTTGGCTTCTTCCTTTGTAACACATCTCAGGTACAAGCTGTCTACTCCTCTTTTGTATAAGTAGGGCTCATCCCAAAAGTAGTCACTAGCCTCCCTCAAAAACTTTTTCTTGTGATAGCCGTTGAGATGTGTTGGCTCCTCACCACATGCTAGGTAGTTCACCACATCAGCATACCATGGTAGATCCTCCTCTTTGAAACTCAACACTTCCTCAAACCTTCCTTCTAGCTTCCCACAAACCGCGGTAGTAATTGCCATAAGTTGTTCTTCTGGAAGAGAGTCGTCTAAAGGGAGAGACTCGTTGATCCTTAGCCTTGAGAGGTGGTCAGCGACTCCATTTTCTATCCCCTTCTTGTCTTTAATCTCCATGTCAAACTCCTGAAGTAAGAGAATCCATCTTAAGAGCCGAGGTTTGGTATCTTTCTTTGAGTAGATGTACCGTAGAGCAGCATGATCCGTGTATACAATAGCCTTGGAGCCAACGAGATATGATCTGAACTTCTCAAAGGCGAAGACTACTGCAAGCAGCTCCTTCTCCGTAGTGGTGTATCGTGATTGCGTGTCATCCAAGGTCCTTGAAGCATAATAGATCACATGCAGCTTCTTGTCCTTCTTCTGACCAAGGACTGCTCCTACAGCGTAGTCACTAGCATCACACATGATCTCAAAAGGGAGAGACCAGTCTGGTGCTTGGACTATAGGGGCTGACGTGAGGGCTTCCTTGATGGTCACGAAAGCCTTCAAACACTCCTCATCGAATACAAACTCAGCTTCTTTGCACAACAGCCGTGTAAGGGGGCGTGCAATCTTGGAGAAGTCTTTGATGAAGCGCCTATAGAACCCCGCGTGTCCCAAGAAGCTTCTGATCCCTTTAACATTAACCGGTGGCTCCAAACCCCATCATAACCTCAACCTTAGCCTGATCAACCTCAATACCCCTCTCTGAAATCTTGTGACCGAGTACTATCCCTTCCTTGACCATGAAGTGGCATTTCTCCCAATTCAGCACCAAGTTTGTTTCTTCACAACGTTTAAGTACCCTGCAAAGATTCAACAAACACGCAGAAAAGGACGCACCATACACAGAGAAGTCATCCATAAACACTTCTACCATCTCCTCTATAAGATCGGAGAAGATCGACATCATACACCGCTGAAAGGTAGCCGGTGCATTACACAATCCAAACGGCATCCTTCGATATGCAAAGGTACCGTAGGGACATGTAAAAGTCGTTTTCTCCTGATCGTTTGGGTGAATAGGTATTTGAAAGAAACCGCTATACCCATCGAGAAAACAGTAGTAAGGGTGATTTGCAAGTCTCTCAAGCATCTGATCAATAAAAGGCAAAGGGAAATGATCTTTTCATGTCGCAAGGTTGAGCTTTCTACAGTCAATCCACATTCTATGACCAGTAATGGTCCTAGTAGGGATAAGTTCATCCTTTTCATTCCTTATGACCGTGATCCCTCCCTTCTTAGGCACCACGTGTACAGGTGAAACCCACGTGCTGTCACTTATGGGATAGATCACGTCAGCCTCTAAAAGCTTAAGGATTTCTTTCTTAACAACCTCTTTCAAGTTAGGATTCAAACGCCTTTGGTGTTCTACAGAAGTGGCGTTTTCATTATCCAAATGAATCCTATGAGTGCATAGCATTGGGGAAAGGCCTTTGAGGTCACTTAAGGAGTACCCAATGGCCTTCCTATACTTCCTCAGCTCAGTTAAGAGCGAGTGCAACTCATCATCATTGAGGTTTTCATTTACAATTACGGGATAGGTGTTATTAGGTCCCAAGAAGGCATAGCTTAGCCCTTTCGGGAGCTCCTTGAGGTCTACCTTTGGGGCCAGAAGCTCACTCCAGTCATCCTCGTGGCTGTTGTTGTTGCTTTCCTCCTTGGAACTCTCCTTTGCACTCGAGGCATGGCCTTTCAGGCTGCTTTCTTCTATCGCTATCCCTTCTGTGATCGAGTCTTCCGGTCGATTCTCCTCTCGATGTCGTCTAGATCGAGCCATTTCACTCGATTCACTTACTCGATTTGATATGGATTGAGTAAGGGATCGAGGCGTTGAGTCGATCTCTTGATTGGACTCTAAAATGATCGGGAGGTCTTTCTCGATCGTCAACTCGATTGTTTCTTCTGATCGAGCATCATTCTCGATCTGTCGGTCGATTGTTGCACCGGATCGAGTTGGGTTCTTGATTGGTATGTCGATCTGACTCCTGGATCGAGTGATAGCGTCGATCTCAGAGTCGATTTCTAGGCAACATCCTTCTTCATTCTTGATGATTCTCCTCGAGTCTAGCAGGTTCACGTACTCTTGGGTCCTTTGGTCAACATAGCCAAACTCTCCTGGCTCCTTAGTGAGTGCTAGCTTCAAATGGTCTTCTAAAGCTAGCTCTTCCAGCAACTCATCCGCCAAGGCATCCATCGTTTCGATATAGAAAGCTTGTCCTTCAATGGTTGGCTTCTTTAGAACCTTGTTGATGTCAAAGTCTAGCCTGATCTCTTTCCCCAAATACAAGGCAATCTTCCCATTCTTCACGTCTATTATGGCTCCGGCGGTTGCTAGGAATGGTCTCCCTAAGATGAGTGGGTCTTTCGGCTCCTCGTCCATCTCCAGCACTACAAAGTCTGTAGGTACGTTTACTTCACTGATTCGCACCGGCAAGTCTTCAAGCAACCCCACTGGTAGTCTCACGCTCCTATCAGCCAACACCAATGAGATCCGACATTTCTTAAACCGAGTGAAACCAAGCTTCTTAGCCACGGAGTGAGGCATCAAGTTTATGCTGGCTCCGAGATCACACAAGCAGCTCTTGAACTCAAGGGGACCCAAAGCACACGGTATGGTGAAGCTTCTAGGATCTCCCAGCTTCTTAGGCAATATCTCCTTATGAATAACCGCGCTACACTCCTCGCTTAGTACAAGAATTTCTTTGCTTTCTTTGTTCTTCTTGGCAAGGGTGTCCTTGAAAAACTTGGCGCACTTGGGCATCATGGCGAGACAGTCTACAAGAGGCAGCTTTATCTCCACGTCTCTCAAGTGCTTCTCAAATAGGATTCGGTGCTTCTCTATTAACTGCTTTTTGAACCGACCCGGGAATGGCAACTTTGGGACGTAAGGTGGGGGCACGTATTCATCCGTCTCCTTGGTGGTTTTCTCAGCCTTCTTCTCAACGAATGCCTTGTCACCTCTCCTCGGTCCTTGGATCCATACGTTGTCAAAGTTTATCTCCTCATTATCAGCTGAAAGTTTACCCTCCCCCTATTGAATTACAACGTCCTCGTTGGTCTTTGTAGAAACCGGAGGATCAAGCTCTTTGCCACTTCTCAACGTAATAGCATTGGCATACTCCTTTGGAGTTTGTTCACACTTTCCCGGAAGGCTGTTCTGTCCACTCGTGCTTGCTTTGCCCTTCTCTAGCTGCTTGATCTTGTTGTTGAGGTTTGTTATTTGAGTAGAGAAGTCGGTTAAGGATGAATCCAGCCGAGTGTTCATTTCAGCGAACTTTTGATTTGTAGAAGCTTGCCCTTGTATTAGCTGTTGGAACATTGCTTGAACCGGATCAACTTGTTGTTGCATCGGTTGTTGTTGTTGTTGAGGTGCAAAGCCCGGAGGGTAGTTAGAAGTATAACCCTTGTTTTGTTGTTGTTGCCCTTGGAAGTTGCCTTGCCCGTGACCTTGGAATCCACTGCTCGGTTGAAAGCCTTTCTTGTAAGGGATGAAAGGCTTAGCTTGTTGAGCAGGGTACACTTGATCTTTAGGGTTGGCTACATTGGTGCTTCGGTAAGAGAGGTTGTTGTTCTGGTAGCCTTGGTTGTAGCCTTGAGACTTGTAGTTGTTCTGACCGGCTACCCAATTTGCTTCTTCTTGGCTTAGCTCTAACTCCTCTTGGTTTTCATCAGCTTCACCAACGAAGTGAACATTCTTCTGATTAGCTAAGACCAACTTGTCAATCTTCTCATGCAACGATTTGAGCTCCTTCTTGTGAGACTCTAATTCTGATCCCCTCGGTGTGCGGTCATAATCTTCAGCATAGTTTCCATCACTCAACGCAAGGTTCTCTATCAGCTCCATACCCTCTTCTACTTCTTGACCGAGGAAGTTGCCTTTGCTAGCTGTATCAAGCAACAACCGGATCTTTGGTGAAGCTCCACGGTAGATTGTGCTGAGTAGAGTCTCCTCACTGAACCCGTGATGAGGACATTGGATCGTGTAGTCTTTGAAACGTTCCATAGCCTCGTTGAAAGTCTCATTGTTCCTTTGAGTGAAACCGCTGATTTCGCTTCTCAACCGAGCAGTCCTGGTGCTTGAGAAGAACTTGGAGAGGAAAGCCTTCTTACACTCAGCCCATGATGTGATGGTGCCTTGTGGGAGGGTCTTCTCCCAATGTCTAGCTTTGTCTCCGAGTAAAAAGGGGAAGAGACGCAGCTTGAAGGCATCTTCTGATATACCGTTGATCTTGATCATTCCACACACTTGCTCAAAATTGTCCCAAGTGTTCCAACGGGTCTTCCATCGCCAATCCATGGAATTTGTTGTTTTGCACCATTGATATAAAGCCCGGCTTGATCTCAAAATTATTGTTATGCACCGGAGGAGGCGTGATACCAAAGCGGTTGTGGTGCGTGTTGGGTGCATCTCCGGCTCCTATTATTCTCGGAGGTCTAGCCGCGTGTTGGGGGTTTCCATTGCCCCGTCCTGCTAGAGGAGGACCTTCAGGATGCTCATTCTCAGCCATGTCTTCAAAGTTGACCTGACCGTTCTGAACTATCTCTTCAAATGCTCTTGTTTGATCTCTGACTCTCCTTTGACGTGAGTGTCCGAGTTGATGTATGTTGTCAAGCGGTTGAAGAAGGTTGTTGTCTCCCCTTGAACGTAAATTCATGTACCTGAAAGTACACGGTTTAGAATAGTATTAGTAACTTGAAAAAGGTAAAGACTTAGTCTTTGCTAAGACCCAAATCTCTATGTTCTCTAAGCAACCTAGAATGGTAACGGCGCCATTTGATATTCGTTTTTCTTACGGTCTAATGCAGCAGAGAACTTATCAAAACTCTAATGCATGCAACGTTGTAGTAAGGCAAGCAGAGAGTGTCAATCCAGTTCTAGGTGATAGAGAATCCACAGAGAATGCAAGATCTAGGACAAATCTAAGTGAAATGAGACAGTTTGTTGAGAAAATCTTGAAAACTAATTGCAGCAACCTAAACAGAGTGAAACCTATTTTAAAAATACTAGAAAGCAAGCAGTTACCACGAGGAACAAACAGATAAATTAAAGGGAAGAGCTTCGAATTGTTAAAATTCGACTAGTGGATCGACCACAAGATCGACCACTAGATCGAGCAGAAACGATCGATCTCGTCTAAAATCGCAAGAACAAGGAATCTAAAGACCAGGAAGCTATCAAGCAACAAGCAAAAGATGATATGCGACGTAAATAAGCTAAAGGGAAGGGTTTCAGGGTCGAGATTCATATAAGGGGTTTCAAAGGTTGATCTTGGGTTTGAAACTTTAGATCGACTCACTTGGTGAGGGTCTCTAAGCCACGAAAACAAAACAAGATCTATCTGTGTCTTTCGGTATAGATCACTCTTTCATCCTCTCCTCCAAACCCATGGCTTTTGGTGGAAAAATAGGTTGAAAGGCAAGGAAAACAGATTTCGAACAATGGCTTAACTAGTCCCCCAAACTACCATGGCTTTTGGGAAGGGGTAACTAATCACTAAGGTGAGATCTTCCGAGGTCCCTGGATCCTTTCAAGGTAAGGGACCTCTCGGATCGTGAAGCTCTTGGCGTGAGAGTCTTCAAGCATTAAGCTTTCATCACCTTAGAAGAGATAGATTTAAAACGTTTAGAAAACAAACCAAGATCGAACCTTTTCTACCCCTTAATCCTCTCAACCCTTAACCCTGAATGAACTACTCACTACACATAAAGGAAATCAAGCAAAGACGAAGAGAAGAAACGATAAACATGAAAGATTCGAAAATACAAAAGCTTGAAACCGTTCTACAATGGTGTTCTTCGATGAAAAACGAGAGAGAAAAAACTTAAAACTTCGAGAGTGTCAAGAAAAATCCCCCCAGCTGTCGAAAAGTAGTCGCCGCCTTTGCCAAAAATGCCAAAACAGTCCAATGGTCCCCCCGTCGCTAACAGCCAAAAACGGTTGAAAGGACATAGATCGACCATTGGATCGAGTTGGTCTCTCGATCATATCCGGGCATCGTGTCTTCGGCTCGATCCGGGTCTCGATCTCCTTCGGCGAATCGAGTGTTGCATCTGATCTCGGTATCGATCTTCGGGAGGATCGAGTGGTGTACTCGATCCGGCTCTCGCTCTGCATGGCGTCATTTACGTCCGTACCGATGCATCGACTGCTTCACTCGATCTCCGTCTCGATCATTATCCTTGGATCGCCTAGTTGGCTCGATCTTCTGGTCGATCAACTCCTAGATCGACCGGCCATGCTCGATCTGCTACTCGATCACTGGTCCTTAGCATTTTCCCGAGCTTCCATGAACTGCTACATTGGTCTCCACACCTCCACGAACCTCCGTGTCTCCAAAGCAACCATAAACAACCTGGAATAGATGCAAAATGCAGAGAAAAATGCAAATGCTGATGCAAGAATGCTCTAGGACTCTAAGTGATGCAAATCTAACCTAAAACATGATACAAATGCATGAAAAACTACCTAATGAGCATGCAGAATGTATGTAAAATGCAATGACATCAAAAAACAATCGAGTCGACGATCGAGAGAGACCTCCCGATCATTTTGGAGTCCAATCAAGAGATCGACTCAGCGTCTCGATCTCTTACTTGATCCATATCAAATCGAGTAAGTGAATCGAGTGAAATGGATCGATCTAGACGACATCGAGAGGAGAATCGACCGGATGACTCGATCTCAGAAGGGATAGCGATGGAGGAAAGCAGTCTGAAGGGCCATGCCTCGAGTTCAAGGGAGAGTTCCAAGGAGGAAAGCAACAACAACAGCCACGAGGATGACTGGAGTGAGCTGTTAGCCCCAAAGGAGGACCTTAAGGAGCTCCCAAAAGGGCTAAGGTATGCTTTCTTAGGGCCTAATGACACCTATCCCGTGATAGTAAATGAAAACCTTAGTGATGATGAGTTGCACTCGCTCTTGACTGAGCTAAGAAAGTATAGGAAGGCCATTGGGTACTCTTTAAGTGACATCAAGGGCCTTTCACCAATGCTATGCACTCATAGGATTCACTTGGATAATGAGAACGCCTCTTCTATAGAACATCAAAGGCGTTTGAATCCTAACTTGAAAGAGGTTGTTAAGAAGGAAATCCTTAAGCTTTTAGAGGCTGACGTGATCTATCCCATAAGTGACAGCACGTGGGTTTCCCCTGTACACGTGGTGCCTAAGAAGGGAGGGATCACGGTCATAAGGAATGAAAAGGATGAACTTATCCCTACTAGGACCATTACTGGTCATAGAATGTGTATTGACTACAGAAAACTTAACCTTGCGACTAGAAAAGACCATTTCCCCTTGCATTTTATTGATCAAATGCTTGAGAGACTTGCAAATCACCCTTACTACTGTTTTCTCGATGGGTATAGTGGTTTCTTTCAGATTCCTATTCACCCAAACGATCAGGAGAAGACGACTTTTACATGTCCCTACGGTACCTTTGCATATCGAAGGATGCTGTTTGGATTATGTAATGCACCGGCTACCTTTCAGCGGTGTATGATATCTATCTTCTCTGATCTTATAGAGGAGATGGTAGAGGTTTTCATGGATGACTTCTCTGTGTATGGTGCGTCCTTTCCTGCTTGTTTGTTGAATCTTTGCAGGGTACTTAAACGTTGTGAAGAGACAAACCTGGTGCTGAACTGGGAGAAATGCCACTTCATGGTTAAGGAAGAGATAGTGCTCGGTCACAAGATACCAGAGAAGGGTATTGAGGTTGATCAGGCTAAGGTGGAGGTCATGATGGGTCTAGAGCCGCCGGTTAATGTTAAAGGGATCAGAAGCTTCTTGGGGCACGCAGGGTTCTACAGGCGTTTCATCAAGGATTTCTCCAATATTGCACGCCCTCTTACACGGCTGTTGTGCAAGGAAGCTGAGTTTGTATTCGATGAGGAGTGTTTGAGGGCTTTCGTGACCATCAAGGAAGCCCTTACATCAGCCCCTATAGTCCAAGCACCAGACTGGTCTCTTCCCTTTGAGATCATGTGTGATGCTAGTGACTACGCCGTAGGAGCCGTCCTTGGTCAGAAGAAAGACAAGAAGCTACATGTGATCTACTACGCTTCAAGGACCTTGGATGACACGCAATCACGATACACCACTACGGAGAAGGAGCAGCTTGCAGTAGTCTTCGCCTTTGAGAAGTTCAGATCATATCTCGTTGGTTCCAAGGCTATTGTATACACGGATCACACTGCCCTACGATACATCTACTCGAAGAAAGACACTAAGCCTATGCTCTTTATATGGATTCTGTTACTCCAGGAGTTTGACATGGAGATTAAAGACAAGAAAGGGATAGAAAATGGAGTCGCTGACCACCTCTCAAGGCTAAGGATCAATGAGTCTCTCACTTTAGATGACTCTCTTCCAGAAGAGCAGCTTATGGCGATTACTACTGCTGTTTGTGGGAAGCTAGTAGGGAGGTTTGAGGAAGTGTTGAGTTTTAAAGAGGAGGATCTACCGTGGTATGCTGACGTGGTGAACTACCTAGCGTGTGGTGAGGAGCCAACACATCTCAACAGCTATCACAAGAAGCGGTTTATGAGGGAAGCTAGTGACTACTTTTGGGACGAGCCTTACCTATACAAAAGAGGAGTAGACAGCTTGTACCGGAGATGTGTTACAAAGGAAGAAGCCAGGGACATCCTCTATCATTTTGCATACTCATTAGTTAGTTTTTCATGCATTTGTATCATGTTTTAGGTTAGATTGCATCACTTAGGGTCCTAGAGCATTCTTGCATCAGCATATGCATTTTTCTTGCATTTTGCATCACATTCAGGTTGTTTCTGGCTGCTTTGGAGTCATGGAGGTTCGTGGGCGTGTGGTGGCTGATGTAGCAGTTCGTGGGAGCTCGGAAATATGCTAAGGACCAGTGATCGAGGAGCAGATCGAGCATGGCCGGTCGATCCAGGAGTTGATCGACCAGAAGATCGAGCCAACTAGGCGATCCAAGGAGAATGATCGAGACGGAGATCGAGTGAAGCAATCGATCAATCGGTACGGACGTAAATGACGCCATGCAGAGCGAGAGCCAGATCGAGTACACCACTCGATCTACCCGAAGATCGATACCGAGATCGGATGCAACACTCGATTCGCCGATGAAGATCGAGACCCGGATCGAGCCGAAGACACGATACCCGGATGTGATCGAGAAAACCACTCGATCCAGTGGTCGATTTCTGTGCTTTCAACCGTTTTTGGCTGTTAGCAAAGGGGGGACCATTGGATTGTTTGGGCATTTTAGGCAAGGCGGCGAGATGTTTTTGGATAATTTTTTAGATCCTTATCCTTTCTTTCATGTTTTCTCTCTCGTTTAACGAAGAACACCATTGTTGAACCAGTTTTTCTCTTAAGCTTTTGTATTCAAACATTTTTCGTTTAATCGAGTTTCCTTTCATGTTCATCGTCGTATTTCTTCTGCTTTGCTTGATTTACTCTATGTGTAGCGAGTAGTTTACTTTGGGTTCGGGGTTGAGAGGATTAAGGGGTAGAAAGGGTTCGATCTTGGTTTGTTTTCTAAACGTTTTTAAGGCTATCTCTTCTAAGGTGTTGAAAGCTTAATGCTTAAAGACTCTCACGCCAAGAGCTTCATGATCCGAGAGGTTCCTTACCTTGACAGGATCCAGGAGCCTCGGACGATCACACCTTAGAGACTAGTTACCCCTTCCCAAAAGCCATGGAAGTTTGGGGGACTAGTTAAGCCATTACTTGAAATCTGTTTTCCTTGCCTTTCGACCTCTCTTTCCACCAAAAGCCATGGGTTTGGAGGAGAGGATGAAAGAGTGATCTATACCGAAAGCCACGGATAGATCTTGTTTTGTTTTCAAGGCTTAGAGATCCTCACCAAGTGAGTCGATCTAAAGTTTCAAACCCAAGATCGATCCTTTGAAACCCTTTACATGAATCTCAACCCTAGGCCCTTTCTTTTAGAATCTTTAAGTCTTATTTCATCTTTCGCTTGTTACCTGATAACATCCTGGTCATTAGATTTGTTGTTCTTACGGTTTTAGACGAGATCGATCGTTACTGCTCGATCTAGTGGTCGATCTTGTGGTCGATCCACTAGTCGAATTTTAACAATTCGAAGCTCTTTCCTTTAATTAATCTGTTTGTTTCTCGTGGTAGTTGCTTCCTTTCTAGTATTTTTAAAATAGGTTTCACTCTGTTTAGGTTGCTGCATTTAGTTCTTTGATATTTTCTCATAAACTGTCTCATTTTGCTTAGATTTGCTTAGGACCTTGCATTCTTTGTGCATTCTCTGCCTCCTAGAAGTGGATTGACACTCTCCTGCTTGCCTTACTACAATATTGCGTGCATTAGAGTTTTGATAACCTCTCTGCTGCATAACACGAGCTAAGAAATAGTTTATCAGCGGCTACTCGCTACACATGTTTAAAACCGAAAAAAATACAATAGATGAAGAGCTAAACATCAATAAACTACTAAGCAAGAAGAATGCTTAGGAAAAACACTTAGATTAAGCAAGATTAAGGTTCAAAACATGAAAAAGGTTGAAATGGTTCAACAATGGCTAAAATCGCCTTCGACAGTAAGCAAAAGCTAAAAAGAGTAAAGACCTAATGAATGGTTCACACTCCTTTGCCCAAAATAGGGTAAACAAGAAATGGTCCCCCCCCCCCTCACTAGAGTCCAAAAAATGAACTGACCGGATAAGGTGTAGAGATCGAGTTGGGTGATCGTTCTCTCGGCTGGATCGTCTGCTTTTGCTCGATCATTGGGTCGATTCTTCGGATAGATCGAGTGCTTCTTTCGATATTCTGGTCGATCCTCGGATGATCGGGTCGTGGTCTCGATCTGGTACTCGTTCTGCATGGCTTAGTCCACGTCCGTACTCACGATCGATCACCTTGGTCGATCTTGGTCTCGATCCTCCTTCTTGAAACGACTTGAGTCACTCGATCTTCTGGTCGATCTCATCTAGATCGACCTGCCTAGCTCGTTCCGCACCTCGATCTCAGCTCCTCTGCTACATGGCCGAGTTCTCCCAAGTGTCCACAAGCTCCTCTTTGATACTTAGCATGTCCACGCAACTTCCACAGCTCCAGTGTGTCCAAAACAACCCGAATGTGATGCAATAATGCAAGAAATATGCAAATGCTAATGCAAAGTGCACTTAGGACCTAAAATGAGATAAATGGTGCAAACTAGCCTAAAATATAAGATGAATGCATGAAAACAAATACTCTAAATGCATGCTAAATATGAAAAATACGTAAGTATATCAACTGGCTATGCATGAGAGGCACACAATACACTAGGCCTCCATCATGACCATAGCTCTACTGGTTATGCGTGAAAGGCACAAGACGGGTAACGAGGCCTCTACGGTGTTTCAGTTCACAGCTCCCTCCACTTGAAAACCCATGCCTACTTACAACAAAGGACCATAGACCGGAACATCAATCCGACATGTCCTTACCTCGACAGCTGGCCCGCATTGTCCTTCGTGACAATTGGTCATGCATCATCAAGCATTACTTGGCCATGGGCGCCACCCAAGTCATTCCGATTCTTCCTCCGTCATGAACTGAGGGTTTCTCATGTCCCATCAGTTTGGGAAGTGGGACAGCCGATACACCCCCTATCAACATGTGAATGATCACACCAGATGGATTCACAACACTAGGAGATCATGTGAATGATCACACCATATGATCTGTTCCAAGCATATGGGCTTTCACGCACAATCTTGCCTTCACTTCATGCACCAACATGTAGTACAACAATTTCTGCGGCATAACTCTTCATAGTTAATGCGGTATACTTATCACAACCATTTCTGCGGCATAACTCTTCATAGTTAATGTGTCATACTTACCACAACAATTTATGCGGCATAACTCTTCACAAAACTCACATTTTGTGGAAGTTAATACGGTATACTTATTCACAATTTCTGCAGCATAACTCTTCACAAAACTCCTCTTTTGGGAAGGTTGATACAGCATATCTAATAAAATTTCTGCAGCATAACTCTTCACAAAACTCTTTTATTTGTCAAAGTTATAACGCATAACCTCTACCAAACAACAATTACTTAAGATGAACACATAGTGTTTCATCCTTAAGTTACAACATGCACAAGAAACCATTAGTAAGAATCTATACTACCGGGATTCACCTTTGACTCTCCTAGCTTAGTGGGATCCTTCCTCTCTAGATCGCATAAGCTTTACTCTTCCCTAAGCATACTAGCTCTTCACTACTCTCTCTCTCTCTCTCTCTCAAGAATTTTTGTTTTACCTTTGTTGTGGCTGAGAATGGTTTGAAAGAATGGCCTCATGGGGGTATTTATAGGGGAAGGATGGCTTGGGACGTTGGTAGCTCATCCAATCGCTATGTGAAACGTATTTGTACGTATCTACTAACCCATGAAGACGAAACAGCAGTCCATGCTTATCCCTGAACCGAAGGAGACAAAAAAGCAATCCAAGCTTATCTCTCCATCTATAAGGACGTAATAGGAGTCCATTCTCATCTCCTTATCCACAAAAACGAAATAGGAGTCCATGCTGATAAACACTTAATTTGCAAGGGTGAGAATGCAATGAGGTTATCAAACTCAAATGCAAGACAGGTTGTAGTACAGCAAGCAAGAGAGAGTCAATCCATACCTAGGATGATAGAAAATGCAAAGAGAATACAAGGACTAATGCAAATCTAAGCGAAACAAGATAGGTTATGAGAAAATCCCTAAAAACTAGATGCAGCAACTTAATTGGAATGCAACCTATTTTAAAATTACTAGGAATTATCAAACTACCACGAGGAACAAACAGAATAATTAAAGGACAAAGCTTCGAATTACTAAAATTCGACTAGTGGATCGACCATGAGATCGACCACTAGATCGAGCAATAACAATCGATCTCGTCTTAAATTGCAAGAACAGTAAAACTAACAACCAGGATGCTATCAAAGATCAAGCAAAAGACGAGAGAAGATGTAAAGATGCTAAAAGAGAGAGCTTAGGGTTGAGATTCATGGTCAGGGGTTTCAAAGGTTCGACCTTGGGTTGAAAACTTTAAATCGACTCACTTTGTGAGGATCTCTAAGCCTTGAAAACTAAGCAAGATCTATTTGTGGCTTTCGGTATAGATCATTCCTTCATCCTCTCCTCCAAACCCATGGCTTTTGGTGGAAAGAGAGGTCGAAGGGCATGGAAAACAGATTTTAAATGAGTGGCTTAACTAGTCCCCCAAACTTCCATGGCTTTTGGGAAGGGGTAACTAGTCTCTAGGGTGTGATTTTCCGAGGTCCCAGAATCCTGTCAAGGTAAGGAACCTCTCGGATCATAAAGCTCTTGGCGTGAGAGTCTTCAAGCATTGAGAGCTCAACACCCTAGAAGAGATAGCCATTAAAAACACTTAGAAAACCCCAAGATCGAAACCCTTTAGACCCCTTTATCCTCTCAACCCCGAGCCCAAATAAACTACTCACTACACATAAGGTAAATCAAGCAAGGCATGGAAAAGGAAACAATGAACATGAAAAGAAAACTCGATTAAAATCAAAACGATTCGATTACAAAGCTTAAGAAAACTCAAAGTTCGACAATGGTGTTCTTCGTCTAAAACCAGAGAGAAAACATACAAAAAAAATAAGGATAAAAGTTGTGTGGGATAAGGACGTCGCCGCCTTCCCAAAATGGCCAAAACAAGCTGATGGTCCCCCCTTCGCTAGCGGCCAAAAGTGGTTGAAGGGACAGAGATCGACTCTGGGATCGAGCGGTTCTCTCGATCATCTCCGAACATCGTGTCTTCAGCTCGAACGGGGTCTCGATCATCATCGGCAGATCGAGTGTTGCATCCGATCTCGGTATCGATCTTCGGTTGGATCGGGTGGTGTACTCGATCTGGCTCTCGCTCTGCATGGCGTCATTTACGTCTGTACCATTTGATCGACTGCTTCACTTGATCCTTGTCTCGATCATTCTCCTTGGAACGCCTGGTCTTCTCGATCTTCTGGTCGATCACATCCTAGATCGACCGGCCATGCTCGATCTGCTCCTCGATCTCTGATCCTTAGCAAATATCCGAGCTTCCACGAACTGCTACAACAGCCTCAACATGTCCACGAACCTCCACGACTCCAAAGCAGCCAGAAACAACCTAAATGTGATGCAAAATGCAAGGAACATGCGTATGCTGGTGCAAGAATGCTCTAGGACTCTAAGTGATGCAATCTAACCTAAAACGTGATACAAATGCATGAAAAGCTAACTAATGAGCATGCAAAATGAATGTAATATGCAGTAACATCAACTCCCCCAAACTTACTTCTTGCTTGCCCTCAAGCAACAGAAAATAAGTAAGGAAGAGAGGTTTTAAGAAAAACGAATGGGGGTTTAAGCTTCTTGCAAATGTGCCTTTCAAATGAATCAATCTCAATGTCCTAGTTAACAGTTCTAAAATGCTATGCTTACACTCATACTCCAAAGAACTTAGCCATACTCATCACACAACGAAATTCAAATCATGACTCTCCTATTCCTAACAATCAAAGAAACTCATCCTTTAACATTCATTATCATTCGAACCATGAATCAAACTTATGCACTTTAAAGCAAAACACATTTGGCTAAGGGTGAAGTTTATGAGCATTGAATGATCTCATTTGAAAAGGGTTTTCAATTAGAACAAGGGTTTCTCTCAAAAATGGTTGAACTTATGCATAATGATAAAGGTAAAGACAATTGATGCATACATGATCAGATTCTCATCTACCCATGTAAACTAACAAATGATCCTAAACCCCTCTCATTTAACAACTTTTATCCTCACTCACCACTTAGAGTCTACCATTTTTCTTCTCAAAACTTAGCAATCCCCAATTCGAAACAAAAAAATATTTTTAAACTCTTTAGGCTAGTGAAAAGGTTTTGAAAATAACTTTGCTCTTTAAATATTTCTTATTGGTAGCTCTCTTATTTTTTTTTCTTTTCTCTTTTTTTTTTATTTGGCACTTAGGCTCTTTTATTTCTTTTTCTTTTTCTTTTATTTTTTTTTATTTGGGAGAGCTACCTCCTGAAATTTATTAGAGCATATACTTAGTTTTTAAACACAACATTTCACTTAAAACCCATTTCGTTCTTTAAAACACCAAACTCCTTGAAACCGAGAACAAATAGAAGTGAAAACAACCCCAATGATCCCCCAAACTTATCCTAAGCCTATACCTAGCTTCAAAATGCAAAGCTAGCAATCATATGAGAACCAAATCATGTCGCCTAAACCTAACACTTTATGCCAAGTTCAAAACCGAAAAGAAGGCCTCACAATGCTCTCACACAAGAACATTTGGCTTCAAAGAAGGGTAAGGTTCAAGGTGGGAGTTCTACTTAGGCTCACAAAGAGTGGTAAAAAGGAAGAAGAGAGCCTAAATATTTTAAAATCATGTGTTCATTTTCAAATGCATAAGGATGATAATTCGAATTTCAAATTAAGGTTCTCACTTATTAGGACAAGTTTCAAATCATGAGAGTTCAATTCAAGTCACGAAAATCCTAACAAGTGATCCAAGCATGGTAAGAACTTACTTTCAAAGCATAGACAAAGCATTAGAGAACTACTAACTAGGACATTGAAACAATTCATAAGTAAAAACACCTGTTTAAGAAACTCTAACCCCTTATGCAAAATGCAAACAACCTAGATGCTATGAGAAACTCTAGACTCAATCCTAACATGTTTTGACAAGATGAATGCAACTACATGAATCTTTGAAATTTTTTTTAAAATTTTACCAATTTTTCATGAACTAAAGACTCAAGGATGATAAAGGAAAATAAGATCACAAAACACAAGTCAAATCACACATGTACTCCCCCAAACTTGCTTGACACCGTCCCGGTGGCAAACTCATTCGAAGAAGCACCAAAACACAAAGCAAAAAGAAACAAATATGAGCGGTTATGTACAATGGAAGAAGGTTGTTACCTCTGGTCTAGTCTCGGCTGGAACTTGAGGATGTTCCAGAGGAGCTAGAGATTATTGCTTTGCCCTTGTCGGCTGGTTCTTGGAGAGAATGGCGTGCCGGCTGAATGGTGCTGCTTTGTGCCTCGCGGATGACAACTCCACCGGTTGAGAGCCTTCTCTTCTCGGGTTGTTGAGCCTCTTTACTTGCATCCTTCTTAGGCGAGCCTCCTTGAAGTGCCTTGACTTACTTTCCAAGTTTCTTAAGCATTTTGCCTTGCCGCTTATTGATCTTCTTTTGCATCTCCACAACAGATGCTAGGAACTTCTCGGTTTTTGTCCTCGGCTCAAAGTCTAACTTGGGAAGTGTGTAGGCCTCGGGCATCTCATCTTCCGTGGCTGGAGACTCGGACCTTTGACGAGGAGAAATCGCTGAAGCAGGTGGTCCTCCTAGAGGAGCAAAGCACTCCTCCTCCGTGGGCAAAAACTCGATGTTCCCAACACCAAGCAGCTCGGTTTCATCTTTGTTTGGCAGGATGCACACTCTCATCTTGTCTTCGTCGTCTATGAAGAGGTAGGCGTAGAACCCTTCTGCTGGCGTGCGTCCCAAGCTGTCGGTATTCCTCATGTACGCCTCATCCATGAAAGCTCTGGCTGGTACATGGGCGAAGTCGTGTATAGGCACACCAGCTTGCAAGAATAGATGAGTGAGGAAGCCGCCAATGTAAGAAGAAGTTACCTTGCACCGCAAGGCATAAGCCTTGTATTTCACCAAGGAAGCAGCAAGCACACATCTGTAGTTCACCTCGTCGCCGAGCTCATCCTCCATAGGCTCTTCATTTGCATCCGGGTCACACACTAAGTGCTTCACGCCTTGGAACAGGAAGCAAAGCTCGGTCTTTGTGACCGTGGGAGCAACAGATCTTCCACTAAACGTGTTGGCAATCAGCTTCAGAGTGTACCTCAGCACCGGGCTTCTCACTCTATTGATCTTGGCGGTGTTGGCTTTGTAGTCCTCATTGCTAATCAGGTCCCAAAGGTCGTTGGCTATCTTGAAGGCGGGGAACTCGACCTTGTTGGCATCCGCGTTGAGACCATAAGCTTGACATAGCTCAGGGATGGAGAGGGTGTAGGCTTGACGGCCAACCTTGAAGTAGAGGCGACATTGTGAAGGAACGGGTGTGCTAGGATTCTCGTAACAGAACTCCAACGTGGCAAGGAAGTCTATTGTCACTTTTGGAATGGTTGGGCAATCCATCCGTGACAGACATCTTAAGCCAATGTTCTTGAGTAGTTGGTCAAAATCCCCAAGAATCCCTAGCTTGAACAGCAGCTCTCGATCAGCAAACTTGGTAGGCTCAAACCGAAGCCTTTTCAGCCGCTTCTTGTCCCTCTTCTCATCCTTAGTCCATCTGACCCTCTCTTGAACTGCCACCTCTTGTCCTTCTCCCTCTTGTGCTGTCTCTTCTCTTGTTCTTTTGAGGGCCATTGTACCTGAAACAAGTTTCTCAAGAAGCTTGATAAGCAAAACGGCGGTTTGATGAGAAAATAAGAGAGGAGGAGGAGAAAGCTTATAAGTACTACCCTAGAATTTTGGGGAATTAATAAAAATCATAGCTAAATAAAGGAGAATCAGATCTTTAGATACTAGAAAATCTAGAATTATCCTTTTACTTAGCTAATTTTTAAAAATCAAAACCGACCCTATATTCTAGAACAATATCTTGCGAGTTTAAAGGAAATTTTCCGAAAGATAAATCATAAAATTTTGAAAATACCTTTGCAAGAAATGTAAAAGATCTTTGCTAGCCTCTGAAAACCGAAACTCTCGCTCTCTTTGATTAAAATTTTCGAGAAAAATAGGAATGAGAGGGTGAGAGGTTGTTGAAACATTTAAAGACTAGCAAAGAGCAAAACCATGGGTAGTAAAGGTGGTTTTCTGACAAAGTCTTGGTCAAGGCACATCTTTCATGGTCAAAGATGTTTGCCTTGACCAAGTTTTGAATTCAAAAATTGGAGGGAAAAGAATAAAGGAGGGAAAGAAAATGTTACCTCGGCATGAGATCGAGTCCATTTGGTCGATCTAGGACTCGATCTCATGCCCATAATGGCTTAGATCGAGAGGGTTACTCGATTTGAGACTCGATTCATGATGAATCGGGTCTTGGAACGATTGGCTCCCTCGATCATTGAGATGTTGGCTCCACGGCTAAGTCGTCATGATCGAGCCTTGTCCTCGATTTAGGGGTCAATTTGGCATAGATCGAGTGATGGATCGAGTCGAGTGATCGATCTGTTTTCAACAGATTTTCCCGAGAGAAATTAGATTGGTCGATCCGTTTTGGATCGATCGATCCTTTTTCGTCAGGGTCGATCTTATCACTCGTTCTCGTCTAGATCGACTGGCTCCTCTCGATTCACTCACTCGATCTAGCAAAGATCGAGTCAGGATCAGTCGATCTAGCACTCGATCTCTAGCCTTGTCTTAACCCCTATCGCCTCTTTTGGACTTCAAGATCAAGGTTTAGACTCCTCATACCTGTTCCTACACACTTGCGGAATAAAAACATAAAACTGAAAGAGAAATAAAGCAGATATATGTACAAGATAGACATGGAAATGCCTCCCAAGTGCGCTTTCTTTAACGTCTTTAGCTAGACTTTACTTGGTTTAGGCGGATGGTGGGTCTTGGAGAAGCAACAAGGTACTCTCCTTGTCATAGCTGTCTGCCAAGTAAGGTTTGACTCTATGTCCATTGACGGTGAATGCACTGCCACTCTTTCCCATCAGTGTAACAGCTCCATAAGGCAACACTTCTTGGATCACAAACGGCCCGCTCCACCTTGACTTCAGCTTTCCTGGGAAGAGTTTGAGTCTTGAGTTGTACAGCATCACTAAACCTCCCTCCTTAAGCTCCTTGGCAACCAACTTCTTGTCATGAGTCTCCTTAGTCCGCTCCTTGTATATCCGAGAGCTCTCATAAGCGTTCAGTCTTAACTCATCCAGTTCGTGTAGCTGAATAAGGCGCCTCTCCTGAGCAGTCTTGAGGTCAAAGTTCAGCCTCTTCACATCCCACAAGGCACAGTGTTCCAGCTCAACCGGGAGATGACAGCCCTTGCCATAGAGTAGAGTGAAAGGGGTTGTACCAATCGGTGTTTTGAAGACGGTACGGTAGGCCCAAAGAGCATAGTCCAGCTTCACTGCCCTGTCTTTCCTTGTTGCTCCGAGAGTCTTCTCTAGTATAGCCTTGATTTGCCGGTTGGAGACTTCCACTTGACCGCTTGTTTGAGGATGATACGGTGTAGCCACCTTATGCTTAACTCCATACTTTCTCAAGAGGTTCTCAAAAACCTTGTTTATGAAGTGGCTTCCTCCATCGCTTATAACCACCTTAGGTACCCCAAACCTCGGGAAGATGATACTCTTGAACAGCTTGATCACCACCTTATAGTCATTTATAGGGGAAGCAACCGCCTTAACCCATTTAGAGACATAATCCACTGCTATTAAGATGTATTTGTTGCCACATGAAGAAGGAAATGGCCCCATGAAGTCTATGCCCCACGCGTCGAATACATCAACCTCGAAGATGGGAACCTGAGGCATTTCGTTCCTCTTAGTGATATTCCCTGCTCTTTGACATGCCTCACAGCTCTTCATAAACTCGTGTGCATCTTTAAAAATGGACAGCCACCAGAAACCGGCTTGAAACACTTTCATGGCAGTCTTGAATGAGGCGAAGTGTCCTCCGTAGGAAGAGCCATGGTAATGATAGAGGATGTCCCTAGCTTCTTCCTTTGTAACACATTTCCGGTACAAACTGTTTACTCCTCTCATGTATAAGTAGGGCTCGTCCCAAAAGTAATCACTAGCCTCTCTCATAAATCGCTTCTTGTGATAGTTGTTGAGATGTGTTGGCTCCTCACCACACGGTAGATAGTTCACTACATCAGCATACCACGGTAGATCCTCCTCTTTGAAACTCAACACCTCTTCAAACCTCCCTTCTAGCTTTCCACAAACAGCCGTGGTAATCGCCATGAGTTGCTCCTCTGGAAGAGAGTCATCTAAGGGGAGAGACTCGTTGATCCTTAGCCGTGAGAGATGGTCAGCAACTCCGTTTTCTATTCCCTTCTTATCTTTAATCTCCATGTCAAACTCCTGGAGCAAGAGAATCCATCTTAAGAGCAAAGGCTTAGTGTCTTTCTTCGAATAGATGTATCGCAAGGCAGCGTGATCCGTGTATACAATAGCCTTGGAACCAACAAGATATGATCTGAACTTCTCAAAGGCGAACACTACTGCAAGCAACTCCTTCTCTGTAGTGGTGTACCTTGTTTGCGTGTCATCCAAGGTTCTTGAAGCATAGTAGATCACGTGTAGCTTCTTGTCTTTCTTTTGACCAAGAACGGCTCCTACGGCGTAGTCACTAGCATCACACATGATCTCAAAGGGAAGAGACCAGTCTGGTGCTTGGACTATAGGAGCTGATGTAAGGGCTTCCTTGATGGTCACGAAAGCTCTCAAACACTCCTCATCAAACACAAACTCAGCTTCTTTGCACAACAACCGTGTAAGAGGGCGTGCAATCTTGGAAAAATCTTTGATGAAGCGCCTATAGAACCCGGCGTGTCCCAAGAAACTTCTGACTCCCTTAACGTTAACCGGCAGCTCAAGACCCATCATGACTTCCACTTTAGCCTGATCAACCTCAATGCCTTTCTCTGATATCTTATGACCAAGCGAGATCCCTTCCTTAACCATAAAGTGGCATTTCTCCCAGTTCAACACCAAGTTTGTCTCTTCACAACGCTTTAGTACCCTGCAAAGATTCAACAAACACGCGGAAAAGGACGCACCATAGACAGAGAAGTCATCCATGAACACCTCTACCATCTCCTCTATTAGATCGGAGAAGATCAACATCATACACCGCTGAAATGTAGCCGGTGCATTACACAATCGAAACGGTATTCTTCGATATGCGAAGGTACCGTAGGGACATGTGAAGGTCAACTTCTCCTGATCATTTGGGTGAATTGGTATCTGAAAGAAACCGCTATACCCATCGAGGAAACAGTAGCAAGGGTGATTAGCAAGTCTCTCAAGCAATTGATCAATAAAAGGCAAAGGGAAATGATATTTCCTAGTCGCAAGGTTAAGTTTCCTATAATCAATACACATCCTATGACCAGTGATGGTTCTAGTAGGAATAAGCTCATCCTTTTCATTCCTTATGACCGTGATCCCTCCCTTCTTAGGCACCACGTGTACATGAGAAACCCACGTGCTGTCACTTATGGGATAGATCACGTCAGCCTCAAAAAGCTTAAGGATTTCTTTCTTAACAACCTCTTTCAAATTAGGATTCAAACGCCTTTGATAATCTATAGAAGAGACGTTCTCATTATCCAAGTGAATCATGTGAGTGCAAAGCATTGGTGAAAGGCCCTTGATGTCACTTAAAGAGTACCCAATGGCCTTCCTATACTTTCTCAGCTCAGTCAGGAGCGAGTGCAACTCATCATCACATAAGTTTTCATTCACAATCACGGGATAGGTGTTATTAGGCCCTAAGAAAGCATACCTTAGCCCTTTTGGGAGCTCCTTAAGGTCCACCTTTGAGGCTAACAGCTCACTCCAGTCATCCTCGTGGCTGTTGTTGTTGCTCTCCTCCTTGGAACCCTCCTTGGAACCCGAGGCATGGCCCTTAAGACTGCTTTCCTCAATCGCTATCCCCTCTTAAATCGAGTCCTCCAGTCGATCTTCCTCTTGATGTCGTCTAGATAGAGCCATTTTGCTCGATTTACTTACTCGATTTGATGTGGATCGAGTAAGGGATCGAGACGCTGGGTCAATCTCCTGATTGGACCCCAAAATGATCGGGAGGTTTCTCTCGATCGTCGACTCGATTGTTTTTCCTGATCGATCATTCCTCTCGACCTGTCTGTCGATGGCTGCACCAGATCGAGTTGTGTTCTCGATTGCCTTGTCGATCTGACTCCTGGATCGAGTGATAGCGTCGATCTCGGGGTCGATCTCTAGGCAGCAGCCTTCATCCTTCTTAACAATTTTCCTAGAATCCAGCAGGTTGACGTACATTTGGGTCCTCTGATCCACATAACCAAACTCCCCTGGCTCCTTAGTCAGTGCTAGCTTCAGATGGTCTTCTAGAGCCAGCTCTTCCAGCAACTCATCCGCTAAGGCATCCATCGTTTCAATGTAGAAAGCTTGCCCTTCTATGGTCGGCTTCTTCATAACCTCATTGATATCGAAGTCCAGCCTTATCTCATTTCCCAAGTGCAAGGCAATCTTCCCGTTCTTGACATCTATGATAGCCCCGGCGGTTGAAAGGAATGGTTTTCCTAGGATAAGTGGGTTCTTAGGTTCTTCATCCATCTCCAACACTACGAAGTCCGTAGGTACATTCACACCACTGATTCGCACCGGTAGATCTTCAAGCAGCCCCACTGGTAGCCTCACATTCCTATCAGCCAGAACCAACGAGATCCTACAGTCTTTGAAACAAGTAAAGCCAAGCTTCTTAGCCACGGAGTGAGGCATCAGGTTTATGCTAGCTCCGAGATAACATAGGCAACTCTTGAACTCTAGAGGACCTAAAGCGCAGGGTATATTGAAGCTTCCAGGGTCTCCCAACTTCTTAGGGACTATCTCCTTATGTATCACAGCACTACACTCTTCACTTAGAACAAGCACCTCTTTGCTTTCCTTATTCTTCTTCACTAGAGTGTCTTTGAAGAATTTGGCGCATTTAGGCATCATTGCAAGGCAGTCAACGAGAGGAAGCTTGATCTCCACGTCCTTAAGATGGTTCTAAAAGAGGATTCTATGCTTCTCTATGAGTTGCTTCTTGAAACGGCCAGGAAAAGCAGCTTAGGTACATACGGTGGAGGCACATAAGCATTCTTCTCCTTAGTAGTTTGCTCAGCTTTCTTCTCAGCAACTGCTTTGTCTCCTCTTCTTGGCCCTTGGATCCAAACGTTGTCAAAGTTAATCTCATCATCATCAGCTGAAGGCTTACCCTCCCCCTCTTGAATTACAACGTCCTTGTTGTTCTTAGTAGAGACCGGAGGTTCTAGCTCTTTGCCGCTTCTCAACGTTATGGCGTTAGCATACTCCTTAGGATTCTGCTCACACTTACCTGGAAGACTATTCTGACCACTTGTACTCGCTTTCCCCTTCACTAGCTGCTTGATCTTGTTGTTTAAGTTGGTGATCTGAGTGGAGAAGTCAGTGAGAGACGAGTCTAGACGAGTGTTCATCTCGGTGAACTTCTGGTTTGTAGAGGCTTGCCCTTGTATCAGCTGTTGAAACATTGCTTGAACCGGATCAACTTGTTGTTGCATCGGCTGTTGCTGCTGAGGTGCAAAACCCGGAGGGTAGTTAGGCGTGTAACACTTGTTACTTTGATGTTGCCCTTGGAAGTTGTTCTGCCCTTGACCTTGGAAACCACCACTCGGCTGAAAACCTTTGTTGTAAGGGATGAAAGGTTTTGCTTGTTGAGCAGGGTACACTTGATCCTTAGGGTTGGCAACGTTGGTGCTTCAGTATGAGAGGTTGTTGTTCTGGTTGTAGCCTTGGTTGTAGCCTTGAGGTTTGTATTTGTTCTGTCCCGCCACCCAATTGGCTTCTTCTTGGCTCAACTCTAGCTCCTCTTGATTCTCATCAGCTTCACCAACAAAGTGAACATGCTTCTGATTGGCCAACACCAGCTTATCTATCTTCACATGCAAAGATTTCAGCTCCTTTTTGTGAGACTTTAGCTCTGATCCTCTCGGTGCACGGTCATAGTCCTCAGCGTAGTTGTCATCACTCAATGCCAAGTTTTCTATCAGCTCCATACCCTCTTCTACCTCCTGACCAAGGAAGTTCCCTTTGCTAGCTGTGTCATGCAACAACCTGATCTTCGGTGAAGCTCCACGGTATATGGTACTGAGTAGTGTCTCCTCGCTGAAACCGTGATGAGGACATTGGATCGTGTAGTCTTTGAAACGCTCCATTGCCTCGTTGAATGTCTCATTGTTCCGTTGAGTGAAGCCGCTGATTTCGCTTCTCAACCGTGCTGTCCTGGTGCTAGAAGAACTTTGAGAGAAAGGCCTTCTTACACTCGGCCCATGAGGTGATGGTGCCTTGTGGGAGGGTCTTCTCCCAATGCCTAGCCTTGTCTTCGAGTGAAAAGGGAAAGAGACGTAGCTTGAAAGCATCTTCGGATATGCCATTGATCTTGATCATCCCACATACTTGCTCGAAGTTGTCAAGGTGCTCCAAGGGATCTTCCTTGCTAAGCCGTGGAACTTGTTGTTTTGCACCATGGAGATGAAACCTGGCTTGATCTCAAAGTTGTTGTTCTGTACAGGAGGAAGAGTGATCCCAAACCTATTGTGATGAGTATTGGGAGCATCTCCGGCTCCTATGATCCTTGGGGGTCTAGCCGCGTGTTGGGGGTTTCCATTGCCCCTTCCTACTGCCCCGTGAGCTGGAGGAGGTCCCTCTGGATGCTCGTGTTCAGCCATAGCTTCAAAGTCAACCAAACCGTGCTGAACAATCTCCTCAAAGGCTCTGGCTTGCTCTCTGACTCTTCTTTGCCGTGAATGACCAAGCTGATGAATATTGTCCAAAGGTGGAAGTAGATTGTTCTCTCCCCGTGAACGAAGATTCATATACCTGAGAACACACGTTTGAGAGTAGAATTATTAGTAACTTGAACAAGGTAAAGACTTAGTCTTTGCTAAGTCCCAAATCTCTATGTTCTCTAAACAATCCTAGGATGGCAACGGCGCCATTTGATAAACACTTAATTTGCAAGGGTGAGAATGCAATGAGGTTATCAAACTCAAATGCAAGACAGGTTGTAGTACAGCAAGAAAGAGAGAGTCAATCCATAGCTAGGATGATAGAAAATGCAAAGAGAATACAAGGACTAATGCAAATCTAAGCGAAACAAGATAGGTTATGAGAAAATCCCTAAAAACTAAATACAGCAACTTAATTGGAATGCAACCTATTTTAAAATTACTAGGAATTATCAAACTACCACGAGGAACAAACAGAATAATTAAAGGACAAAGCTTCGAATTACTAAAATTCGACTAGTGGATCGGCCATGAGATCGACCACTAGATCGAGCAATAACAATCGATCTCGTCTAAAAATGCAAGAACAGTAAAACTAACGACCAGGCTGCTATCAAAGATCAAGCGAAAGACGATAGAAGATGTAAAGATGCTAAACGAGAGGGCTTAGGGTTGAGATTCATGGTCAGGGGTTTCAAAGGTTCGACCTTGGGTTGAAAACTTTAAATCGACTCACTTTGTGAGGATCTCTAAGCCTTGAAAACTAAGAAAGATCTATCCGTCGCTTTCGGTATAGATCACTCCTTCATCCTCTCCTCCAAACCCATGGCTTTTGGTGGAAAGAGAGGTCGAAGGGCATAGAAAACAGATTTCAAATGAGTGGCTTAACTAGTCCCCCAAACTTCCATGGCTTTTGGGAAGGGGTAACTAGTCTCTAGGGTGTGATCTTCCGAGGTCCCTGAATCCTATCAATGTAAGGAACCTCTCGGATCATGAAGCTGTTGGCGTGAGAGTCTTTAAGCATTGAGAGCTCAACACCCTAGAAGAGATAGCCATTAAAAACACTTAGAAAACCCCAAGATCGAAACCCTTCAGACCCCTTTATCCTCTCAACCCCGAGCCCAAATAAACTAGTCACTACACATAAGGTAAATCAAGCAAGGCATGGAAAAGGAAACGATGAACATGAAAAGAATACTCGATTAAAATCAAAACGATTCGATTACAAAGCTTAAGAAAACTCAAAGTTCGACAATGGTGTTCTTCGTCCAAAACCAGAGAGAAAACATACAAAAAAAGATAAGGATAAAAGTTGTGTGGGAAAAGGACGTCGCCGCCTTCCCAAAATGGCCAAAACAAGCTGATGGTCCCCCCTTCGCTAGCCGCCAAAAGTGGTTGAAAGGACAGAGATCAACTCCGGGATCGAGCGATTCTCTCGATCATCTCCGAACATCGTGTCTTCAGCTCGATCTGGGTCTCGATCATCATCGGCGGATCGAGTGTTGCATCCGATCTCGGTATCGATCTTTGGTTGAATCGGGTGGTGTACTCGATTTGGCTCTCGCTTTGCATGGCGTCATTTACGTCCGTACCGTTTAATCAACTGCTTCACTCGATCCTTGTCTCGATCATTCTCCTTGGATCGCCTGGTCTTCTCGATCTTCTGGTCGATCACATCCTAGATCGACCGGCCAAGCTCGATCTGCTCCTCGATCTCTGATCCTTAGCAAATATTCGAGCTTCCACGAACTGCTACAACAGCCTCAACATGTCCACGAACCTCCACGACTCCAAAGCAGCTAGAAACATCCTAAATGTAATGCAAAATGCAAGGAACATGCGTATGCTGGTGCAAGAATGCTCTAGGACTCTAAGTGATGCAATATAACCTAAAACGTGATACAAATGCATGAAAAGCTAACTAATGAGCATGCAAATTGCATGTAATATGCAGTAACATCACATGCCCATCTCTTCATCCTTAAAGACGAAATAGGAGTCCATGATCATCTCTTCATCCTTAAAGACGAAATAGTTTCTAGCCAGTTTTGTGCTTATCTTCTCACCTTAAAGGACGAAATACCTTAACCAAATTCGTCCTCATCCATGATCCATCAAGACAAAATATTTCTTGACAAGATTCATGCATATCCCTTGACGAAATAGCTCCTTACCAGATTCATGCATATCCATGAATTGATAAAGACGAAATAGCTCTTTAACCAGATAAATGCTTATCTGTGAATCAATAAGGACGAAATAGCTAAGGACCAATTCATGCATAACTAGGTTGTTGACTGACCCACTTATATTTGCAATCGGCCTTTATACGACACGTCTTGCTGCGATTATACGTTGGTCAAGCAGCTACTTGTGTGTCGCCGTATGATTGGTCGAATTTGGACTTCGACTATTTCTTTTTCTAACTTCATTTTCTTGACCAATAAATGTGTCTCATTTATGTGCCACTGTTTGAATTAAACTTAGTCCTCTTGTTTATCTTCTATCCGAGCCTTTCGTGCTTCGAATGTCCATTTTGCTTCTTCTTCGAATGCTTGTAGATTTTCTTGATAATTCTTCAGACTTCTTTTGACCAATCACTTAGATTTATTATTTTAAGTGTGTTAACTCTTCATCTACTGACATATTATGCCTTGACCAAACGATCTAAGCAATATCTTATTCTGGATAGGATGTCAGTCAGGTATAATACGACCATCTAGCCGCTCTCTCAGGTAACCCTTAATCCACTTAATCTTTTTTCAGATTTTCTTCGAGCATTCTTCATATTTTTGTTTTATTAGTTGATCCAAATCAACTCCTTCTTGAAGTTCGAATTTCGAATTTTTGCTTGTCCTCTCTCTGCCATCCCCATGTCTGCAATGGTCTTCTCTTGGCCATCTTAGGTTGCATTCAAGATTTTCTTCTTCAGCTTCGGCCAAAGGGTTAATTTTGACCTAGGCTATCGATCCAAGTCGTCCTTGAGTCGATTTCATGATTTTGGTTTTTCGGCCAAAATTTCCTCTCCTGGCCGCTCCGCTCGACCGTTCTCTGCTCTCATCCATGTTATTACATCTCCCCCACTTCATAGAATTCGTCTCGAATTCTAAAGTTTAGAATGTGATTCCATCTTCCTCTGCTTGTTAACTTGATTCCCATATACAATTTATGCCATATAGCCCTCCATGGCTAATTGGTCGATTCACGGTTGCTACCACCCTCCATTATGATTCCGCTACTTCTATAGCACCATTTCACAGTATAATTTTTGACAAATAAACTGAGTTTGGACGTCTTCCACTCCACTGGGCGTTACCACGTGGTGTTCATCCTTGAAAATTCGTCTTCAGACTCCTTACCTAGTACCACCATCCTTTCACTGCACTAATACCACCATTTTCTACTAGTAAGTGACACCATTTCTTGCTGCTGGTCATGACACTCTTGTGTGATCTCATCATTTAGTCTACCACGCCTTGGTTTAGACTATGACAAGTTCTTTCACATCTTCATTGAGTTTAGAGCAATGTACAATCTTTACTTTGACCTTCTCAACCCACTCAATTCTTGCCGTAGTTATAACTCCCCATAAGTTATACACCGATCTTCACTTCTGTTACATTCTAAGTGATAGTTCCTCCCGAGCTATGTACTTTTCTTAACTCTTCTGCACAACCTAAGTGATAGTTTCCCATAAACTATACACTTCTTTTGTCTTGACTCTACACACGTTATCCTTGGCCATATAGTCCCACCGTATGTCAGTACCGCTGATCTTCACCTCGGATGTCCACTTGCTCCATACATCTTCATACCCCTCTTCCCCTGATCCATCTTCTTCCAATTCTCTCAAAGATAAACGACCTAAACCAGCACTCCTAATCCTCGTTAGTTTCTAACATGGTTTAGGGTACTATGGCAAGATCTCCCTAGACCTTCATGATCAACCCCAACCACACCACAAAAAAGACCACTAGGAACTCCCTCAATTCTCACAAGTGAGTTTACATCCTACCTGGAAATAAAACTAACGGAAGTTCCTCTCTAACACAATGATTCACCGTCTCCCCAACACGGGGCCCTTTAACGATAAATCATCATTCTCCACACTCGTATAATATCTATCATACCTAGCAACCTAGGCTAAGATAATATTATACTAACCCCTATATTTCCATACGTATTCTCAATACATAGAAGCAACAACCAATGACTAAACTACCAATCATGCAATAAATTAAGCACGGAATAGGGGGTTAGTGCCCAAACAATCCTGTAATGGGACCTTTCTCCGGTCCCGGCTGGTTGAACGTCTCTGCATCAAATAATAGGTAAATCTCAAATACAATCCTAATATGCACGGAACGTACCGGATTATCCTAGTTGCCTTTTGCGACTCTTTTTGACTCGATAAACATTGAAGACTTGTCCCGTGAGCATGATCATAAACCTGGCTCTGATACCACCATTTGTAACACCCCGGTTTGATCTAGACATATAAACTAAAAGCACCAAAATATGATCGCCGAGAGCATTCAGGTCATAGTACTAAGAACGAATCAAAGACAAAAATCTTAGATACTTTCAGCAATCTAACCTCTACATCTTCGGCCTAAGGCTTTTCAACCCGTACCATGGTTTCAAGTTGTGTTAGCTTGGACTACTTAATATCATTTAACACAAGCCATTTTCACAAAACATACTCTATATATTATACCATTCAAAAATATGGATTCGTACAAACATAGTATAAGTTTTGGCCAAGGCCTAGAGCCAAAATATTATACATATATTATACAACCAACCGGTTTTACAAAAGCCAACGCCAATCTACTCTGGTATCATTCCGTACGCCCCTTACTGATCTCCTAGAGATTTCCTGAAACAAATAGGTGAGGCATGGGCAATCTAAGATTACCAAATGAGTCCAGGACCCTCTATACAACAGTTAATTCCCTAACTTAAAACACCAAAATAAACAATGCAATGAATGCTTAAACCATGCAATAATATCAAAGCAATAACACAATCAGAAACTTAATCAAGGGTGGCATAACCATAGTAACCTCATTGTTACTATGCATGACGAGGCAATAGCAACCCAGTTACTAAGCCTAAACCCCAAACATGACCCTAGCCCACTGGCTACGCATGTCTACACTAGGCCTCAATCATGACATTAGCCCACTAGCTATGCATGAGAAGCAAACACTACGCTAGGGCTCCATCATGACCATAGCTCAACTGGCTATGCATGAGAGGCACACACTACACTAGGCCTCCATCATGACCATAACTCTACTGGTTATGCATGAGAGGCACAAGACAGATAACGCAGCCTCTACGGTGTATCGGTTCACAGCTCCCTCCACTTGAACACCCGTGCCTACTTACAACAAAGGACCATAGACCGGAACATCAATCCGACATGTCCTTACCTCGACAGAAGGCCCGCATTGTCCTTCGTGACAATCGGCCATGCATCATCAAGCATTACTTGGCCATGGACGCTACTCAAGTCACTCCGATTCTTCCTCCGTCATGAACTGAGGGTTTCTCATGTCCCATCAGTTTGGGAAGTGGGACAGCCGATACACCCCCTATCAACATGTGAATGATCACACCAGATGGATTCACAACACTACGAGATCATGTGAATGATCACACCATATGATCTGTTCCAAGTATATGGGCTTTCACGCACCATCATGCCTTCACTTCATGCATCAACATGTAGTACAACAATTTCTGCAGCATAACTCTTCATAGTTAATGCAGCATACTTATCACAACCATTTATGCGGCATAACTCTTCATAGTTAATGTGCCATACTTATCACAACAATTTATGCGGTATAACTCTTCACAAAACTCGCTTTTTGTGGAAGTTAATACGGTATACTTATTCGCAATTTCTGCAGCATAACTCTTCACAAAACTCCTCTTTTGTGAAAGTTAATACAGCATACCTAATAAAATTTCTGCAGCATAACTCTTCACAAAACTCTCCTATTTGTGAAAGTTATAAAGCAGAACCTCTATCAAACAACAATAACTTAAGATGAACACACATAGTGTTTCATCCTTAAGTTACAACCTGTACAAGAATCCATTAGTAAGAATCTATACTGCCGGGACTCACCTTTGACTCTCCTTGCTTAGTTGGATCCTTCCTCTCTAGATCGCCTAAGCTTTACTCTTCCCTGAGCATACTAGCTTTTCACTACTTTCTCTCTCTCTCTCTCTAGAACTTTCGTTTTATCTATGTTGTGGCTAAGAATTTATAGGGGAAGGATGGCCTGGGACGTTGGTAGCTCATCTAGTTGCTACGTGACTCTCATTTATTCCTATCTACTAAGCCATGAAGACGAAACAGCAGTTCATGGTTATCCTAGAACCGAAGGAGACGAAACAGTAGTCCAAGCTTATCTCTCCATCTATAAGGACATAATAGGAGTCCATTCTCATCTCCATATCCACAAAAACGAAATAGGAGTCCATGCCTATCTCTTCATCCTTAAAGACAAAGTAGGAGTCCATTCTCATCTCTTCATCCTTAAAGATGAAATAGTTTCTGGCCATTTTTGTGCTTATCTCCTCACCTTTAAGGATGATATACCTTAACCAAATTCGTCCTCATCATGAATCCATCAAGACAAAATAATTTTTGACACGATTCTTGCATATCCCTTGCCGAAATAGCTCCTTACCAGATTCATGCTTATACATGAATTTATAAACACGAAATAGCTCTTTAACTAGATAAATGCTTTTCTGTGAATCAATAAGGACGGAATAGCTAAGGGACACTTCATGCATAACTAGGTCGTTGACTGACCCACTTATATTTGCAACCAGCCTTCATACGACAAGTCCTGCTGCGATTATAAGTTGGTCAAGCAGCTACTTGTGTCGATGTCTGATTGGTCGAATTTGGACTTCGACTATTTCTTCTTCTAACTTCATTTTCTTGACTAATAAATGTCTCTCATTCACGTGCCAATTTTTGAATGAAGCTTAGTCGTCTTGTTTATCTTCTATCTGAGCCTTTCGTGCTTTGAATGACCATTTTGCTTCTTCTTCAAACGCTTGTTGATTTTCTTGATAATTCTTCAAACTTCTTTTCACCAATCACTTAGATTTATTATTCTAAGTGTGTCAACTCTTCATCTGCTGAGATATTATGCCTTGACCAAACGATCTAAGCAGTATCTTATTATGGCTGAGACGTCATTCAGGTCTGATACAACCATCTAGCCGCTCTCTCAGGTAACCCTTCATCCACTCAATCTTTTTCAGATTTTCTTCGAGCATTCTTCATATTTTAGATTTATTAGTTGATCCAAATCAACTCCTCTATGAGGTTGGAATTTCGAATTTTGGCTTGTCCTCTCTCTGCCATCTCCATGTCCGCAATGGTCTTCTCTTGGCCATCTTGGGACGCTTTCAAGCTTTTCTTCTTCAGCTTCGGCCAAAGGGTTAATTTTGACCTAGGCTATCGATCCAAGTCGTCCTTGAGTCGATTCCCTGATTTTGGTTTTTCGGCCAAAATTTCCTCTTCTGGCCGCTCCGCTCGACCGTTCTCTGCTCTCATCCAGGTCATTACATTCTCCCCCACTTCATTGAATTCGTCCTGAATTCTAAAGTGTAGAATGTGACTCCATCTTCCTCTGCTTGTTAACTTGATTCTCCTCTATAAGTTATGCCATCTAGTCCTCCATGGCTAATTGGTCGATTCACGGCTTCTACCACCCTCCATTATGATGCCGCTACTTCCATAGCACCATTTCACGGTATCATTTTCCACAGATATACTGAGTTTGGACGTCTTCCACTCCACTGGGCGTTACCATGCCGTCTTCGTCCTTGATTATTCGTCTTCAGACTCCTTACTAGTACCACCATGCTTTCACTGCACTAATACCACCATTTTCTACTAGTAAGTGACACCATTTCTCGCTGCTGGTCTCAACACTCTTGTCTGATCTCATTATTTATTCTACCATGCCTTGGTTTAGACTATGACAAGTTCTTTCACATCTTCACGCTTGAGTTTAGAGCAATATACAATCTTTACTTTGACCTTCTCTACCCATTCAATTCTTTCTGCAGTGATAACTCCCCCTAAGTTATACAACGATCCTCACTTCTGGTACAGTCTAAGTGATAGTTCCTCCCGAGCTATGTACTTTTCTTGACTATTAGATGAGAATGTTGTCTTTCATATCCAGGTTGTTTGAAGACAAACTAACAGTTAGATCTGAGGTTATAAAGTTTGTAATAAGACATGTTATGTGATAACAAGTTTTTTAGCAAGCTAAAGCTATCAAATCTAAAGCAATGCTATTGCGTTGTAGTATAGTTGCTCTAGGTGTCAATCCAGCTCAGGTTGATGAAAGTTACTAGGAATGCAAGAGCTATGTAAATCTAAGTGAAAACCGGATTATTTGAGGAGAAAATCTACAAAAACTAAATGCAGCTACTAAATGAGCACGAAACTATTTTAAAATCCCTACTGATGGGTTAAACAACTACTAGATGACTTATAAGAATTTAAAGTTCAAATCTACTAGTTTTTTAAAATCGAAAACTAAAAGCAGACAGAAAAGGAAAGTTCTAACAACCTAGGAAATGATTTTTTTTAAGAAACTAAGACAAAAGATGCAAACATTAAAACTAGGAAATGATTACTTTGAGTTTTAAAAGGCAAAAAGCAGGTTCAAGGTTGAGGGTCATGCTTAAGAAGGTTCAAGATTCAAGCTCTGGCTTTTGAAAACATAGATCTACACATTTTCGTGCTATCTTTAAGCCATGAGAAACTGAAGCTAGATTTATCCATGGCGTGTGGTATAAATCCTTTCCTCAACTTTTCCTCCTAACCCATGGCGTGTGGTGGAAAGAAAAGGTGAAGAACATTAAGCATAGATCTCAAAAATGGCCTAACTAGCTCCCTAAGCATCCATGGCGTTTGGGAAAGGATGAGCTAGTCTCTTGGATTTGGGTTTACGCGATCTCCTGAATCCTGCTAAGGTAAGGAAATCCCTGAGATCAAAGAGATCTTTCTCAAGACTCTCTAGGCATTAAAACCCCCAAATCCAAGAAGAGAATAAGTTCAGAGCAAGAAAAAGACCCAAGCTTAAACCCTTAAACCCCTTAATCGGCCCAACCTTAAATCCTTGGAAAACTACTCACTACACATGATTAAAACCGATGAAAACATAAAGGAAAGAAGGAGCAGCATGATTAAACTACTAAGCAAGAAAGATTAAAGAAAATACTTAAGATTAAAGCAAGATTAAAAGTCTACAAATTATGAAAAGCTTAAAACTTAGAACAATGGCGGTTTTTTTTTGCATAAAAGAAAACTTAAGAGAAGGGAGACAAAGTGTATGGTTCTTATTCGCTCCCAAATAGGGTAAACAAAAGTAGAAATGGTCCCCTCACTAAACTCTAAAAGTGAGCTGTCCGGATAAGGTTTTAGAGATCTACCTGAGTCGTCGATCTCTAACTCGATCTTCTGTGTGGAATGTCCCCTCTTGCTCGATATTCGGGTCGATTCGGTTGGGTGGATCGAGTGCTTCTCCCGATCTTCTGGTCGATCCTCGGATGATCGAGTCGTCACCTCGATCTGGCTCTCCTTCTTCTCGGGCTTAGTTCCCGTGTCAGTACCCACGTTCAATCACCTTAGGCGATCTTGATCTCGATCCTCTTCCTTGAAACGACCCGAGTGTCTCGATCTTCTGGTCGATCTCGTCTAGATCGACCTGCCTAGCTCGATCCGCACCTCGGTCTCAGTTCCTCTGCTATATGGCCGAGTTCCTCCAAGTATCCATAGGCTCCCTTTCGATCATTAGCATGTCCACGCACCCTCAATAGCTCCAGTGTATCCAAAACAACCTGAATATCATGCAAGATTGCAAGAAATATGCAAAATGCTAATGCAAAGCGTTCTAGGACCTAAAATAAGATAAATGGTGCAAACTAGCCTATTATGCACGATGTATGCATGAAAACTACTCTAAATGAATGTTAAATATGCGGAATATATGAGTATATCAACTCCCCCAAACTTGCCCTTTTGCTTGCCCTCAAGCAAACAAAATTCAAGAAAGGAAGAGAGGTTTAAAAACAGGAGCTCAAATTTCCAAAAGTGTTTTAGCAAATGAATCAATTCAATGGTCCTAGTTCTCAATTTTAAGATGCAGCACACAAACTTCTATTCCAAAGAACTTAGCCATATTCATTACATATTGAATCTCAAATCATTACTCTTCTATTCCAAACAATCCAAGAATCCTAACCTTTAACATTCATTAAGCTCAAACCGTGAATCACACTCATGCATTTAAAACCAAATACATTTGGCCAGGGATAAGGTTATGAGATAAAAATGATCTCATTCATGTGGGTAATTCAAGCAATGGTTTATCTCAAAAAGGATTGAACTTATGCATAATGCTAAAGGTAAAGGCAATTGATGCATACATGACTAGTCTCTCATCTACCCACATACACTAACAATGATCCTAATTCCTCTCTCATTCATTTTCTTTCATTTTCAAGCTCACTCACCCCCTAGAGACTACCCAATTCGACAAGGCAAGGTGCTAAGCATAACCCACAAAGAAAGAAAACATCTTTACCCTTCTTATAGCTAGTGGTGTGGCCATATATATACTTAGCTCTTTTTTTTTCTTTTGATAACTCTCTTCACATACTTTTTTTTTTTAAAGCTTGGCCTTTTGGCTCTTTCCTTTTTCTGATTTTTTTCTTTTTGAGAGCTACCTCCTTTTCTTTTCAACTTGAGCTTTTAAAATTCAAGGCCACCCACTTAAAACTATGTAACCCTTTTTATTCAAACCCCAAACACCAAAATCTTTTCAAACCGAAAACAAGTAAGCGAAATCAATCAACACCAGTGAATCCTCACCCCAAAACAAGCCTAAAACTAGCTTCAAAATGCAAAGCTACCATCAATATGAGAGTCTAATCATGTCGCCTAAACCTAACACTTTATGCCAAGTTCAACCAAAAATTAAGGCCTCACAAAATCACACACGAAAAATTTGGCTTGAAAGGAGGGTAAGGGTTAAGGTGAGGAATTCTATTCAGGCTTACACAAGAGTGGTGAAAGGAATAAGAAAGTCCAAATATGTATATGTGATCCATGTATTCTTTTTTAAATGCACAAGTATGATAATTTAAAAATTCAGGTTAAGGTTTCGCATGATAAGAAAGGATTCAATGCATGTTTGTTCAACTTAAGCCACGAAAATAAAGACAAATGATACAAATATAGTTAGAACTTACTTCTAAAATTTGAGTAAAGCATCAAAGAACTACAAACTAGGGCCTTGAAACAATTCATGAGCTTAAAACACTTTACAAGGATAAATTTTATATCATTGCTCCCTATGCAAATGCAAACAACCTAAATGATTAAAATTCTAGACTCAATCCTAAAATGTATGACAATGAAAATGCAAGCTATATGAATTTTTTGAATTTTTTTAAAAAATTTCTGATTTTTTTGTATTTTTCTATGCACTTAAATGAATGCAATGCATGAAGACTCAAAGATGCTAACACAAAATAAGATCCAAATAAAAACATGTCAAAGCACACATTCTACAAAATCACAAAGCAAAAATTAAAAAAAAATGCATGATATATACAATGGTTGAGTTTTGGTACCTTGGAGCTAGGCATGACTGGAGCTTGAGGTTGCTCCGGTCCTCCTACTCTTTCTAGGAGTGTCTTGGAGGATCTCCTTGTCCTTGTTCCTGCTTGTGCCTTCGTGTAGAGAACGGCAGCTAGCTTGATCGCCTTCTTGAGGCTCACAGATCTCCACACTTCCGGTTGATCGTCTCCTCATTGTTTCTCCCATCTGCTCAACTTGGTCACTCACAGTCGTCTCAGATAAGCTCCCTTGTAAGTCCTTGATCCTCCTTGCTAGCTTCTTGATCATCTATCCTTGCCACTTATTAACCTTGCGCTGAATCTCAACAACCGAGGCAAGGAACTTCTCAGCCTTTGTCTGCGGCTGATAGTCTAGCTTAGGGAGATCAAAGCTCGGGGGTATCTCAGCATCTGAAGGAGGCGACTCTGAAGGTGAGCGAGTGGACTGAGGTGGAGGTGCTGCGGTTCCAAGAGGTGCAAAGCACTCTTCATCGCTTGGTAAGAACTCAATTGTACCGATGCTTTGGAGGTGCGTTTCCTCTCTGTTAGGCAGAATGAAAACCTTCTTCTCATGGTTATAATTGTAGAACAGGTAAGCAAAGAAGCCAGGAGCTGGCGTAGGTTCCAAGGAATCAGTGTTGCGCATGTAGGTCTCGTCCATGTAAGCACGCTCAACACAAGGCTCAAACTCCGAAAGGGGTACTCCCGCTTGTATGAACAACGATGTGAGGAAGCCTCCTATGAGTGCAGAGCTCGCCTTATACCTTAACGCCCAAGCCTTGTACTTGACCAAAGAAGAAGCCAAGATGCAACCGTAGTTGACGTCTTCTCCAAGTTCATCCTCCGTTGGCTCATCATTCTCCTCTCGATCGCATACAACCTTCTTAACTCCTTGGAAAAGAAAGCACAGGTCGTTCTTGGTAACCGTTGGAGCCACAGATCTTCCATTGAAGGTGTTGGCTAGTAGCTTGAGGGCGTATCTCAGCACAGGGTTTCACACCTTCTTGATCTTGGCTGTATTTGCTTTGTAGTCGTCATCGCTAACCAAGTCCCATAGATAGTTCGTGGATTTGAGCTGAGGGAACTCCACAAGTGTGGCTGCAGCATTGAGACCATAGGATTGGCATAGCTCGTGGTAAGCTTGCTTTATGATCTTGAATGTGATGTGACCCTTGGAGGGAGCTTGAATGCTTGGATCTTCATATGAGAAGTCCCAGGTATAGAGGAAGTCAAGCATGGCCTCGGGGTAAGTAAGGCAGTCCATCTATGATAGGCACGTAAGCCACATGTCCTTGAGCAGCTCGTCAAAATCCTCCAACAAACCAAGCCTTTCCAAGAGGTCCCTGCTTGCAAACTTTGTAGGTTCAAACTGCAGCGTCTCAAGCCTTTTCTTTGCCTTCTTCTCTTCCTTGCTCCATCTAACCCTTTCTTCAACCACTTGTTGAGTCTCCTCTTGAGTTGCCAAGTCTCTGCTTCTCTTCTTTGGTGCCATGGTACCTGAAACACAAGTTCTCAAAGAGAAGATGAGTATAGGCGGCGATTAAGAGAAAAAGATAAGGTTCCACGTGCTTATGGCCATGCTCCTTAGATCGAGCCCCTTGTTCGATTTCGAGGTCGTTTTGGCAAAGATCGAGTGAGCTGATCGAGTGAACTAATCGATCCAGTTTGAGGATCGAGTGAGACCAGTCGATCCACACCCCGTTTGCATTTTGAGCTAAACGTATGGGTGGGTCATCCTCTCGCAATCGACTGTCTCACTATTGTCTACTCGATCTCATCTAGAACGAGTGACTTCACTCGATTCACTTGCTCGATCTAGTAAAGATCGAGCCAGGACAGGTTGATCTTTAACTCGATCTTTTGCCTCTGCGTCTCCTTTCATTGCCTTGTTCAACCCAAGAACACGATCTCTGGTTCCCATCTCCTTGCACCTACACAGTTTAACTAAAAAGCATAAAATTGAAACAGAAATAAAGCATAAATATGTACAATGATAGTCATGGGAATGCCTCCCAAGTGCGCTTGTTTTACGTCTCTTAGCTTGACTTTACTTGGTTATGCCAGAGGGGGATCTTGGAGAAGCAACGTGGTGCTCTCCTTGCTGCAATCACTTGCCATGTTGGGCTTGACTCTATGCCCATTCCCCGTGAAACTCTCTCCACTCTTGCCAACCAAAGTAACCACCCCATACGGTAGCACTTCTCTTATCTCAAACGGACCGCTCCATCTAAACTTGAGTTTCCTTGGAAACAACTTCAAACGCAAGTTGTAGAGCAGAACCAGGCTTCCCTCTGTGAGCTCCTTAAGCACCAGCTTCTTGTCATGAAAGGCCTTGGTCCTCTCTTTGTAGATCTTGGTGCTTTCATAAGCATCCAACCTCAATTCATCAAGCTCGTGAAGTTGCACCAGTCTTCTCTCTTGTGCCATCTTGAGAGTGAGGTTCACTTGCTTCACAGCCCAAAGAGCTTTTTGCTCTAACTCCACAGGGAGGTGACAAGATTTACCATAGAGGAGGTTGAAAGGAATGGTTCCAATGGGAGTCTTGAAAGCGGTTCTATACGCCCAAAGAGTGTCATCAAGCTTGCCCAATCTTTCCTAGTCACTCCCGCGGTTCTCTCTAGGATAGCCATAATTTACCTATTCGAAACCTCCACTTGGCCACTGGTTTGAGGGTGATAAGGCGTGGCTACCTTGTGTTTAACTTCATACTTCCTCAAAAGACCCTCAAAAACCATGTTGATGAAGTGGCTGCCCCCATCACTGATCACTACCTTAGGAACCCCAAACCTTGGAAAGATGATCGTCTTAAAAAGCTGGACTACCACCTTTGAATCATTAGTTGGTTAGGCTATGGCTTCAACCCACTTAAACACATAGTCTACTGCTACCAAGATATACTTGTTGCCGTATGATGATGGGAACGGACCCATAAAATCAATTCCCCAAACTTGAAAGACTTCTACCTCAAAGATAGGTACTTGGGGCATCTCATTCCTCTTGGTTATGTTCCCGGCCCTTTGGCAAGCTTCACACGATTTTACAAACTCGTGTGCATCCTTGAAGAGTGTAGGCCACCAAAACCCGGCTTGTAGAACCTTTGTAGCCGTCTTGAATGAAGTGAAGTGGCCACCATAAGTCATATCGTGTCAATGGAGAAGAATGTCTCTTGCTTCTTCCCTTGTGACACATCTTCGGTATAGGCTGTCCACGCCCCTCTTGTAAAGATAAGGATCATCCCAAAAGTAGTGAGAGATGTCCCTCATGAACTTCTTCCTATGGTAGTGGTCCAAGTGAGTAGGCTCTTCTCCACCAGCCAAGTAGTTAACAATATTCGCATACCATGGTAGATCTTCTTCTCTTAAGCTCATGACTTCGTCAAACCTTTCCTCTAGCTTTGCACATACCATGGTGTTAACCATCATTAGCTGCTCCTCAGGGAGTGAGTCATCCAAGGGCAAGTCATCATTCACCCTCATTCTTGAAAGATGATGAGCTACACCGTTCTCTATACCCTTCTTATCCTTGATCTCCATGTCAAACTCTTGTAAGAGAAGGATCCATCTTAAGAGTCTCGGTTTGGTTTCCTTCTTGGAATATATGTACCTCAAGGCAGCATGGTCAGTATATACTATGACCTTAGAACCCACCAAGTAAGACCTAAACTTCTCAAAAGCAAATACCACGGTTAGTAGCTCCTTCTCGGTGGTTGCATACTTCACTTGCGTGTCATCCAAGGTACGGCTTGCATAGTAAATCACATGCAGCTTCTTATCCTTCCTCTGGCCCAAGACAGCACCCACAACTTAGTCACTTGCATCACACATAATCTCAAAGGGCAGGTCCCAATCCGGAGCTTAAACTATAGGCGCGGTGACCAAGGCTTCCTTGATGGTCTTAAAATGCTTGTAGACATTCTTCATCAAAGATGAACTCGGCTTACTTGCACAGTAGCCTTGCGAGAGGACGTGCTATCTTAGAGAAATCCTTGATAAACCTCCTGTAGAAGCCAGCGTGCCCCAAGAAGCTCCTTATCCCTTTCACATTAACCGGAGGCTCTAGGCTCATCATAACCTCTATCTTTGCCTTGTCAACCACGATCCCATGCTCATAAATCTTGTGCCCAAGTACAATGCCTTCCCTCACCATAAAGTGACACTTTTCCCAATTTAGCACCAAGTTTGTCTCCTCACATCTCTTGAGAACCATGCAAAGATTAGACAATTAACCACCAAACAAAGCACCATACACAGAAAAATCATCAATGAAAACCTCTACCATTTCCTCTATAAGATCAAAGAAAATAGACATCATACACCTTTGAAAGGTTGCTGGTGCATTACATAACCCAAATGGCATCCTTCGATATACAAAGGTACCATAAGGGCATGTGAAAGTGGTTTTCTCTTGGTCATTAGGATGAATGGGAATTTGAAAGAAATCACTATAGCCATCTAGAAAACAGTAATATGGATGATTGGCTAATCTCTCTAGCATTTGATCAATGAAGGGAAGAGGAAAATGATCTTTTCTAGTGGCTGAGTTAAGTTTCCTATATCAATACACATTCTATATCCAGTTATTGTTCTTGTAGGAATTAACTCATCTTTTTCATTTTTTATAACCGTGATACCCCCTTTCTTTGGTACCACATGGACCGGAGAGACCCATGTGCTATCACTGATAGGGTATATCACGTCAGCTTCTACGAGTTTTAAGATTTCTTTCTTGACAACCTCTTTCAAATTCGGGTTCAAACGTCTTTGATGCTCAATGGAAGATGTGTTTTCATTATCTAAGGGAATCATATAAGTACAAAGCATTAGTGAAAGGCCCTTGATATCACTGAGAGAGTACCCAATGGCCTTTATATACTTCCTCAGCTCCTTAAGGAGTGAGTCTAACTCATCATCACTTGGATTTTCATTCATAATGACTGGATAAGTATCGTTTGGTCCTAAGAAAGTGTACCTTAGCCCATTTGGAAGCTGCTTTAGGTCCACCTTTGGGGCTAGCAGCTCACTCCAGTCGTCCTTTTGGCTCGTGTTGAGGTTGCTGTCCTCATTCACCACTTTTGAACCCGAGTCATGAGCTTTTAAGTTGCCATCTTGAACCGTTCCTACCGCAGAGATCGAGTCAGTCAGTCGATCGCTCCCTCGTTCTAGGCTGGATCGAGTGCACTCCCTCGATTCACTTGCTCGATTGGATATGGATCGAGCAGGAGATCGATACACGAGGTCGTTCTCTGAACAGATCGAGTTGTCTCCATCGATTGTCTCATCGATCTCGTTCCTGGATTGTGTAATTTGGTCGATCTCCAGGTCGATCTCTAGGCTCTGGCCTTCATCTTCTTTCACTACCTTGCGAGAATCAAGGATGTGTACATACTCATGGGTTTGTTCACTCAAGAAACTATACTCCCCACACTCCTTTGTCAAATCCAGCTGTAGATGATCCTCTTGTGCCAATTCCTCAAGCAACTGATCGGCCAAAGCATCCAAGGTTTCTATGTAGAACGCTTGTCCACCTATCATTGGCTTCTTCAAGACTTCGTTGATGTCAAAGTTCAGCTTGATGTCTTTACCCAGGTGCAGAGAAATCTTGCCATTTTTCACGTCTATGATGGCTCCAGCAGTTGCTAGAAAGGGTCTACCAAGGATTAGAGGGTCTCTTGGTTCCTCATCCATTTCTAGCACTACAGAATCTGTTGGCACGTTCACATTGCTAATCCTCACGGGTAAGTCTTCAAGCATGCCTACAGGGAGCCTTATACTTCGATCAGCCAGAATGAGTGAGATTCTACACTCCTTAAACATGGTAAAGCCTAGCTTTTTGGCAATGGAGTGAGGCATAAGGTTAATACTTGCTCCTAAATCACATAAGAAACTCTCAAACTTCAAAGGACCTAGTGCACAAGGGATAGTGAATGACCCCGGATCTCCTAGCTTCTTTGGTGCTATCTCCTTGTGGATGATCACACTGCATTCTTGACTCAATACCAAGACCACTTCACTCTCTTTGTCCTTCTTAGCAAGAGTATCCTTCAAAAACTTGGCATATTTTGGCATCATAGCCAAGCAATCAACCAACGGTAGTTTGATCTCAATGTTCCTTATGTGCTTCTCAAACAAGGCTTTATGCTTCTCAATCAACTGCTTCTTGAAACGTCCAGGGAAGGGGAGCTTTGGTTTGTAAGGAGGATGCATGAAAGCTTATTTCTCTTTGCTAACTTCCTCCATTTTTTTCTCCAAAACCGCTTCCTTGCCTTTCTCTGGCCTTGCAATGTAGACATTGTCAAATGTGACCTCTTGATCATTTGAGAGATTACTCCCCACCCCCCCCCCCCCCCCCCCCCCCCCCCCCTCTTGAATCACAATTTCCTCATTGTCTTCAGGTATAGACCGTGGTGGTAGCTCTTTCCCACTCCTCAAAGTGATCGCGTTTGCATACTCCTTAGGGTTTGTCTCACACTTTCCGGGTAAGCTACCTTGACCGCTTGAACTGCAAACTTCTGATTTGTAGTTGCTTGTCCTTGAAGTAACTGTTGAAACATAGCTTGTACTAGATCCTGAGGTGGAGGTTGCACTTGTTGCTGCTTAGGAACGAAACCAGGAGGGTAGCTCTTATTCACTTGCTGTTGCTAACCTTGGAAGTTACCTTGTCTTTGCCCTTGGTACCCACTGTTTTGTGTAAACCCGCATTTGTTATAAGGAACAAAAGGTTTTCCTTGTTGTGGAGGGTACACTTGATCCTTAGGGTTCTCCATATTGGTACTTTGGTAAGACAGGTTGTTGTTGCCTTGATACCCTTGAACATAGCCCTGTGGCTTAGTATAGTTTTGGCCTCCAACCCAATTCGCTTCCTCTTGGCTCTGCTCCAGCTCATCAAAAACATCCGTAGCCTCTCCCACAAATGTACATGCTTCTGATTTGCAAGTACCAACTTGTCAATCTTTTCATGAAGTGTAAATCCTCTGATCTCACTCCTTAGGCGAGCTGTTCTTGTACTTGAGAAGAACTTAGACAGAAATGCCTTCTTGCAATCAGCCCATGAGGTTATAGTCCCCTGAGGTAAGGTCTTCTCCCAATTCCTTGCTTTATCCCCAAGTGAAAAAGGGAAAAGCCTAAGCTTGAAGCTGTCCTCCGAGATCCCATTGATCTTGATCATACTGCATACTTGCTCAAAGTTATCTAAATGCTCCAAAGGATCCTCCATATCTAGGCCATGGAACTTGTTGTTCTGCACCATTGAGACAAAACCTGGCTTGATCTCGAAGTTGTTGTTTTGCATCGGTGGTGGAGTGATGCCAAAGCGAGTATGATGAGTGTTTGGTGCATCACTCGCACCAATGATCCTTGGTGGCCTTGGGGCGTGGTTTGGGTTTCCATTACCCCTACCAACAGCAGCATGGTGATGTTGAGCCTCAGCTTTGTCTTGCTCAGCCATACCCACACAATAAACAAAACCTGGTTGCACTATCTCCTTAAAGTCTTGTGCTTGTTCTCTTGCCCTTCTTGATCTTGCGCTTCCAAGTTGATGAATGTTGTCTAGAGGTTGTAGTAGATTGTTGTCACCTCCAGACCTTAGTTTTATGTACCTGAGAAGACAAGTAGGAAGGTAGATAGATTAGTACCCAAAGTAAAAATAAAGACTTAGTCTCTACTAAGCCCCAAATCCTGATACTTTCAACTCAAACCTAAGTTGGCAACATCGCCATTTGATAACAAGTTTTTTAGCAAGCTAAAGCTATCAAATCTAAAGCAATGCTATTGTTTTGTAGTATAGTTGCTCTAGGTGTCAATCCAGCTCAGGTCGATAAAAGTAACTAGGAATGCAAGAGCTATGTAAATCTAAGTGAAAACCGGATTATTTGGGAGAAAATCTACAAAAACTAAATGCAGCTACTAAATGACCATGAAAACTATTTTAAAATTCCTACTGATGGGTTAAAAACTACTAGATGAATTCTAAGAATTTAAAGTGCAAATCTACTAGTTTTTTAAATTCGAAGACTAAAAGCAGACAGAAAAGAAAAGTTCTAACAACCTAGGAAATGATTTTTTTAAAAAACTAAGACAAAAGATGCAAACATTAAAACTAGGAAATGATTACTTGGTGTTTTAAAAGGCAAAAAGCAGGTTCAAGGTTGAGGGTCATGCTTAAGAAGGTTCAAGATTCAAGCTTTGGCTTTTGAAAACATAGATCTACACATTTTAGTGCTATCTCTAAGCCATGAGAAACTAAAGCTAGATTTATCCATGGCGTGTGGTATAAATCCTTTCCTCAACTTTTCCTCCTAACCCATGGCGTGTGGTGGAAAGAAAAGGTGAAGAACATTAAGCATAGATCTCAAAAATGGCCTAACTAGCTCCCTAAGCATCCATGGCGTTTGGGAAAGGATGAGCTAGTCTCTTGGATTTGGGTTTAAGGGATCTCATGAATCCTGCTAAGGTAAGGAAATCCCTGAGATCAAAGAGATCTTTCTCAAGACTCTCTAGGCATTAAAATCCCCAAATCCAAGAAGAGAATAAGTTAAGAGCAAGAAAAAGACCCAAGCTTAAACCCTTAAACCCCTTAATCGCCCCAACCTAAACCCTTGGAAAACTACTCACTACACATGATTAAAACCGATGAAAACATAAAGGAAAGAAGGAACAGCATGATTAAACTACTAAGCAAGAAAGATTAAAGAAAATACTTAAGATTAAAGCAAGATTAAAAGTCTACAAAGTATGTAAAGCTTAAAACTTAGAAAAATGGCGGTTTTTTTTTTTGCATAAAAGAAAACTTAAGAGAAGGGAGACAAAGTGTATGGTTCTTATTCGCTCCCAAATAGGGTAAACAAAAGTAGAAATGGTCTCCTCACTAAACTCCAAAAGTGAGCTGTCCGGATAAGGTTTTAGAGATCGACCTGAGTCGTCGATCTCTAACTCAATCTTCTGTGTGGAACGTCCCCTCTTGCTCGATCTTCGGGTCGATTCGGTTGGGTGGATCGAGTGCTTCTCCCGATCTTCTGGTCGATCCTCGAATGATCGACTCATGACCTCGATCTGGCTCTCGTTCTTCCCGGGCTTAGTTCCCGTGTCCGTACCCACGTTCGATCACCTTGGTCGATCTTGATCTCGATCCTCTTCCTTGAAACAACCTGAGTGTCTCGATCTTCTGGTCGATCTCGTCTAGATCGACATGCCTAGCTCGATCCGCACCTTGATCTCAGTTCCTCTGCTACATGGCCAAGTTCCTCCAAGTATCCATAGGCTCCCTTTCGATCCTTAGCATGTCCACGCACCCTCCATAGCTCCAGTGTATCCAAAACATCCTGAATATCATGCAAGAATGCAAGAAATATGCAAAATGCTAATGCAAAGCGTTCTAGGACCTAAAATGAGATAAATGGTGCAAACTAGCCTATTATGCAAGATGTATACATGAAAACTACTCTAAATGCATGCTAAATATGTGAAATATATGAGTATATCATTATGTAGTCTCGCTGAAGAAACAAGAGAAGAAATGAAGATTTGATCACCAAGTGATCTCGCTGTGCCACCAAGATTCGGCGAAGCATCCAAGGCTCTCCCTGTCGTGCCACCAGCTGCCTAAAGAGCGGCCAAGAACCCTTGCTCGCCCAGCCACCCTAAATGATTTTCCTGGAGCCCGTTTGCAAACTCGCCAAGCTCAATAGTCGTCAAACTCGGAAGAGCCCTAAGTGAAGCAAGAGAAGACTAGAAGACCTATAAATACTCATATTTAGGACGAGACAATGTAAGCTTTTCATTGTTTAATTAGCCACTAAAGATATTAGGCAACATGATCTCTGTTCGAGTATTCGGAAGGAGCTCAATTAGTTTTTATAGCCTCCTAGTTCTTTATCATTTTCTGAAATTTGTTTTCTCTGAGGAAATAGCTCTGTTATTGAACCCTCTTCCTTTTTTACTTTAATTTATGCATGCATTCATCTCGTTTCTGCTTGCCCCAATCATGTTAGGGTAGATTTGTTTGTTGCGTTAAAGGGTATTCATAGGAGATTCATAGATTGATTACTAGGTTGCTATATTATAGTTTATTTTTAAAGTTCTTCATCTAGATTTGTGTTTTTGTTTGTGGTTTGATTGATATTTTAGATTCTACGATTTGGTTGATTTACTCACCAAAAATGTTGTTAAATCGATGGCATTTATTTATATGAGAAAGTTACTATAGACTGCGGGAGTTGATCGACAATGTTTTGAGAACTTGGCGAATAAAGTTGTTTAAATACATAGAAGATTGAACCGGATTTTAGTAATCTAAGTTGAGAGATTTTGTGGCTAATATTATGTGATTCTGTTAGTCTATGATCAAATTTATGATTAATACTATGGGACTAGGTTAGTGTAGATTTGAAATCTAGAACTCCATCAATTTTCTATGTTGAATTATCTTGTTTGAATGATCTGTGATACCTTTGAAACTTCTTGAAATCCATGATAAGCAGGTATTCACTACTTAAGCAATCAATCCACTACTAATCAGTTGTATTATAATGTAAGGTTTTTTATCAATCCAAGTGAGAAAGCTGATCAGCGAAAATGCATGATATTCTTATAAGCTAAGCTAAGCAAAGATGGTTGGTTATAAAAGTCTAACACCTTAAACAATCACCAAACTAAAACAGGACAATAGTTAAAGTAAAGCAAAACCATAAACAGCAACTATATTCAAACAGAACACAACTTAAAGTCTAAGAAATCAGAGTAAACAAAGCAAAACAGAGTAATGATCAAGCAAGCAGATTCAAAATTGATAAAGAAGGGTCTTAGGATGGGATTCATCAACCTATAATGATTTTAAGCCTCAAACAAGATGTTCAAACAATCAATGAATGCATGGGCCTTTACCATAGAACCCTAACATGTAAATCAATTCACTCTTATGACAATGATTCCTTTAAATGCAACCTAATTAATATATAATTCTCATTAGTGATCAGGAAACAAACAAGCATAAAGAAACAGTCCCATCTAGCCAGTAAGCTCCTTAGTCATCCATTCTCATGTGTAAGGATAAGCAAATCCACTAAAAAGTTGGTTCAGGTATTTCAACGAACACTTTTGGTGCAGAGAAAACCTAAATTTGAAATTCAGATTATCAATAAGAATCAAACTTTAAGATCAGCAAATAGTGAAAGATCCATCATCATCTATACCCAAACATCATATTTTAAGCCTTGGATCATCCTAAATCTAATCCATCCTAAAAACTCAGAAAAGACTACTCACAATCATGTTTGATCAATCAAAAACTAAGCCAGAGATGTAGGAAATCCTGATCAAAATCAATAACAAAGCAATCAATAACAAGAAATGCAAACTTCTATTAGAAATTCAAATTGTTTCTTACGAATACCAAAAATCTGGAAAAAGGTCTAGAACAAGAGAGAGAGAGAATTTTTGGATAAGATAAAAACTTAAAACTAAAGATTAATGATTGATAAGTGATAAAAGATAAGGTTTTACTTTTATAGTCAATGTGGACCTTGCTGTCCTTGTAAGCCTTGAATCCCTTGAAGACCTTGTGGACCTTGTGGACCTTGCAACCCAAAACCAGCAGCATACTGATGTTCTTCCATGCTTCAACAGCTGAGTTCTGATGCTGCAAACCCAAATTCCTTGACCTTGAACCTCTGTTGTAGTTGTAGACACTTAAAAAGAAGTGTTTAGGTACCTACAAAAGAAATTCTAGACCAAAACAGAAATCAGTAACCAAAAACAAAAATAAAAGCTTGATCTCAAACAATCTATAAATCCTAATGCTTAGAACAATCCCAAATGGCAACGGTGCAAATTTGATGTAAGAGTTTACTCTACTTCAAATCCTATGTATACTCATATCATTGCAGTATGTAGGTATCAATCCATAATGGAAAGGTAAGACACCCAGAATACAATATATTATCTAATTCAAGCAAGCATAAATGGGAGATTTAAACTATGAAACTAATGACTAAAATAGAATTCAAATAGGCAAGAGCAAGTAAAATAAACAGAGAAACTAAGGCAGGTTCGAATTTAAACAATCAAAGACTAGTGGGCTTGAGATAGGGTAATTGATCTAGGGAGACTCTTGGCTTAACTAGTGATGCTTCAACACATTTCAAACAATGTTATTCCTAGGCATAGAATTAACAGCTATATCTCGCTCAATTCTTTGACACTAGCCACTTTGCTAAGCACATATTCAAGATAAATTCCTTTACTCAAACACAAGATCAGCAAGCATTATAAGCAACTAATCAAATTCTATATTAACAATATACTCCTTAGACAGCTAATTCCTTAGGCTAAGATAAGCAAATCTCTTACTTGACTCATTCAGTTAATTCATCAAACACTTATCAGGCATAAGAGAACCCTAGGATCTAGATCAACTTAGCAAAGGCTAATCTAGCATTAAACTCAATCAATAAGAAGGAACAATCACATTAAGCACTAAGCAATCACTAATCTAACCTTAAATCTCCTTATCTTTATCCCATCTCAAACCCTAAGCAGACTACTCACTAATCATGATCCTAATCACAGCCCAAAGCAAGGAGGGATAACAAATCATGGTAAGAGAGAACATAAACACCAAGTTTTGATTGATAGAGCAAGATTCAATAAGAGATTACAAGAAAAACTAAGGGAAATGCAAAAGAGAAAGCTATTATCCAGAGGATAAAAGATGAAGAGATCCCCATCTCTGTTTTTAGGTCGCAACCTATATATAGTTTTTAGGAAAACCCCTTAGTAAACTGGGAATAAACCGTAAAGCAGCTGATTCGGGTGCCTGATATCGACTTGTTATGTCGATACCCTGGTCGATATCGGTTGGCAGGAGAGTGTATCGATCAGGTCTAACCGATACTCGGATCGATACAGTCGCCCATGGTCAAGGCGTCACGGGTGATCTCCTCGGTATACTGTGCGATACAATTGCCCTTTAGTTAAGGCTCATCGAGCTCCAATGTCGATACAGTGGTCAATACACTTCTTTGGCCTGCATACCGAGATAATCCTATGTCGATATGATAATCGGTACAAGAGTTTTGAAGCAGGTGTATCGATCAGAGTAGCTCGATATCCTTCTGGTGTCCTGTCTCCTTGTATGGATGCTGAGACTTCAATGTGATGATCGGTATAGCTCTCCAACATGTATCGATGCGTGACGTCGATACTCTGCTCTGTACTCTGTGTATCGATCTGCCATGTCGATATCCTGCTCGATGCGAAGCTCCCTTCGCCTTGGCTTCTTCACCTTTTGATTCCCAATTCTTCCTCTGGTCCCTAAACTCCCAAAATGCACCTACCAAGTGCTAGGAATGCACCTAATATGCAATGCAACTCCTAATTATACTCTAGATGTTAAGTGGATGCAATTTGGACATGAAAGTGTGGAAGTGCATGCTTGAAGACTACAAAACAATGCAAAATTGTATGCTAATATGGTGTAAATAATGAGTATATCAACAGCTTAAATATTTCTCTTCTTTCTGTTAGTAAAATTTTTTAGTATTACTTAAGTTTTCTTTTTCTTACTTATTTTGTTTATATTGATTTTGTTAAATACAAAATAGCATAGATATCAAGTTAATATCCTCTTTTTTGTTAATTTAATTTTTTTATGAATTTTCATTTTAATTGTATTAAGATGTTGCAAAAAATAATTTACGTTTGTTTTTTTTTAGTTATACTTTTTGGTTAGTTTAGCCTTTTGTGTTGATTTTTCAAATAAGAATTTGTTTATAGAAATTAATAATTTGGTTTAGTTATTGATATAATCTAGTTTACGTTTGGTTTTTTGTTAGTTTAGCATTTTGTGTTGAATTTCTAAATAATAATTTGGTTTAGAAATTAATATCCTCTTATATGAATTTTCATTTTAATTGTATTAACATGTTGCAAAAAATATTTTATGTTTTTTTTATAATTAAACTTCGTTTGTTATTGATTTACATATTTGTTTTTGTTAGTTAAGGTTTTGTGACAATATGTTTCCATTTTATTTTGACAAACGTTACAGATTTGGATTTTTGACATAATTTTTTTTTATCTGGTTTGTTAGTTAATCTTTTTTTTATCTTAATTTTCTATTATACTATGATAATTTATATTTTTGTATATTTTAATTTGTTTAAATTATTAATCATATCTAGCGTTTATATGTTTAATAAAAATTATTTATATTGACCAATTAGATTGAGTTTCCACGTCATATATAAATGCTCTTATTGGCTTAAGATATCAACAGGGACCACAACTAAGATATTTTAGGTTAGTAGTTCAGTTTTTAATTGTTTGTTATGATTAAAATTTTCAAATAGTTTAATTATGGTCTTAAATTCAGTTTTCAATTAATTTGTTCAATATATATGATTTTTTTGAAAAAACTTTTTATATGTTAATTTTTTTTGTTTGTTAAAGATATTTATATGTTAGTTTACTTTATATTATGAATTGAAAAATAAGATCCACTTTATAAACTATTTCTTATTAGTAATTGACTTAAAATTTTGAAACTTTCCTAATAACAACAAAAACTAAAATTAATTAAAACTTAGAAATTGTCCTTATAACAATAAAAATTAATTAATTAATTTTAATATACAATATATAATATATAATTAATTATAGATAATGATGATGTGTAGCAATAGAATTGAATCTTTTAATCCTATGTGGACACTTTTAGAGGTATTTAGCATCAACTTTTATTAGTAACTAGGTTTATAATTCGCGCTATGCGCGAGTGTGTATTAATAATTTTGTTTAATTTTTTTTTGCTATTATATTTTAAATTATCAAAACTATAATACGTTTTTAGAAATTTGTTGTATAAATAGAATTTAAAATATAATTTACAGTTGTTTCTATTTTTATTTATAAATTTGAAATCTTATTAAGTAAAACAATAACAATGACATCTATCGAATTATCTAACTTTGATGTACACATAAATTTTATTTAGAGAAATATTTTATTGCTAAGATCTTGATGTTTTTTTTATTGAATGTCTCGTTGATGTTGTGTACCTATGCATTTATAATTTATGATTCATATTGATTAGCATTTAGTTTTGTTAGGAAGCTGCAATGATCATGCAAATCTGTTTTTGCTTCTATTTCAGGTCTACTATGAATTTTAACTTATATATTTTTACAATTTATTACTTAAATATTCTTTATTGCAGTATAATATTTGATAGCTTTAATTCTGAAACTTGTAGAATTAATAGTGTAGAGTCTTCACATTATTTTTCACTATATATATTTTTTTTGGCTTTCTGCATGTTTCATTTGAATATTTTAGCTTCATATACTAATTTGTGTTTGACTAATAAGTCTGTCATACTTTATTATTTAAATAGAATTTTGGAATATGTTAGCCATGTGTTATTGATGTTGGTTCAGATATAAGTAGTAGCTATGTATAGAAATCAAATTTTATTACTTGTTAAATTTTAAATGTAAAATTACTTATGTAGTATCTTTCTTTGTTATTTTTAAATCAAAAACACAAAATATTTTAATCTTTGTATATTTAAAAAATATATTTGATTATTCATTGTCCATACCACAATTTTAGAAATCAGAAAAAATTTGAAAGTAATTTTAAATTAGTTTCGTTTATTTTTTATATATATACTTTACATCTTTTATTGTTGAATTTCAAAATAGGTATCAAATACATCAATTAATTTCTTGTACACAAATGATTTTTCTTTGTTAAATTTGTTTTTTCATATTAATTTTCATTTTAGTTATAACACTGATTTGACATGCTATAACTGTTTATTTAAAAATCTTATGCGGACTTCCCTTAAAATCTTATAACATCATTTGGTTATATGTTAATTTTTTAAAAACGTTAGCCTAAATATCAAGTTAGTTTTTTTTTATACGATTTCTTTTTTTTGTTAATTTACCTCTTCTGATACTAAATCTTATTTATTTTGAAACATTTTTTTTCAAAATATTGATATTTTATATACATAATTTTATTTTTCTGTTAATGATAGTGTTTTATATTAATTTTTAAATAATCAGTTTTTAGATGATTTTTAAAAAAAAAATATTTAACCGCTATTATTTTTTATATTTATTGTATGAACACTTTATAAAACATAATTAACTTTTCATTTTTTATTTTATTTTTTATATTAGTTTCTTAAATAGTTAGCTTAAAGCTTTATATTTTTTTGCTAACTAAGTTTTTTTTTTTACTTTATCAGTTAAATACTTGTAATTTATTTATTTTTTGATTTATTTAATATTTTTATTTTGAAATTTTTTTTAATTTAATATTTTTGTTATTAATTTCCTTTTTTTTATTTAGGTTATATGATATTGGATTTCTATATTATTTTGATAAACGTTATAAATTTAGATTTTTTACATAATTTTATTTAATCTGTTTTGTTATTTAAACATTTTTTATCTTAATTTTTCATGCTAATATGGAAGTTTTTTGTTTTTTTTGCTAATCAAATATAAATTTTTGTGTTTTAATGAAAACGTTGATGTGGACCAATCAGATCGAGTTTCCTCATCCTAATCATATTTAATATTTTTTATTTACTGTATATGCTAATGTGGACCAATCAAATTGAGTTTTTGAATTTCATGTGGACGCTCTCAATGCACTATGCCATATTTTTGTTAATTAAGTTCTTTTTTACTTTATCAGTTAAAAACTTGTAACTTTTTTATTGATTTAATATTTTTATTTTGAATTGTTTTTTAATTTATCATTTTGCTATTAATTTCCTTTTTTGCTGATTTGGGTTTTATGATATTGGATTTCTATTTTATTTTGATAGACGTTATAAATTTTTATTTTTGACATAACTTCATTTAATCTGTTTTTTTAATTAAACATTTTTATCTTAATTTTCCATTCTAATATGAAAGTTTTTTGTTTTTTTGCATATTTTAATTTATTAAAATTGCTAATCAAATATAAATTTTTGTGTTTTAATGAAAACGCTGATGTGGACCAATCAGATCGAGTTTTTTCGTCCTAATCATATTTAATATTTTTAAATTTAATGAATATGTTGATGTAGACCAATCATATCGAATTTTTTAATCTCATGTGGACGTCATCAATGCACTATGCCATCAACTTTTATATATTATAGATAAATGATAAAAGTATTTATTTGATTATTTCTGTCTATGTACTTCTCAAATAATATTATTGAGATATTTTAACACAATAAACATTCATTTAATAAAAATGTGCATGTGATGTTCAAAGAAATTGAGACACACCCATCTTTGTAAGAAAATGTTAACAGTGAAACAGAGTAGATTTTGTAATTAACTAGGTTTTATTTTATTTCATCCAACGGAAAAATATATTATATCTTGTTTTTGCTCTCTTTTTTTTTGATACATATGTTTTAGAAATAATAAAAGTAGAAAATATAGCTCATCTTGTTGATTAAGGCTCTTGGATAGTAGTAACTCAATAAATTATTAAACAGTGTAATGTTGTTGAATAGTATCAATATCGATCCCTTTCAGCTTGACTACAGATTCAACGTGACCTTTTAGAGTGTGAAGCTCTCTCAGCCTACAAACCAGACAAGATTCATAGTTACTTTTGTTACTCCACCTATTTTATTTTTTAATTACTTTGATTGTGAAAATTAAGTTGTTTACCTCGCCACCTCAGCACGCCTTTTCGCTTGCTCTGCTATTTCAGAGAGTTCATGGTTCTTGTCATGGAACATTGCTTCCGGTGGTGGTAGGCCATGCAGTGTGCGTTGAGCTAATGCCCATTGAGCCTCCCTCTCTCCTTTACCATAATCTTTCTTTGTTGTGAAAGCAGTCTGTAAAATATTAAACATATTTGAATATCAAATGTAATATACATTAAAGTAATTTTTCATTAATGTTTTCATGTTTATTGTGTTCACTTTCTGTTGGATCATGTTATCCCAAGCCTTGCCAGTGAGAGAGTAACGGATTATGAACTTGAGAATGTCAAGAGGAATGTAGGTAATGATACTATATAACCATATAACTCCAGCCCATCCCCATCCACAGCCTAGGATCCTTGCAAATTCCCAGTTTGCATATACAGCGATCAATGTAGCGACCTTGCTTGTTGAATAAAATCAATATAAGTTTACTATGCTAACAAAAAAAATTAAATAAAATAGATATTCGTATGGCTAGAAGGGAATGTACTAACCAATTGTGCTATAATAAAGGCTATACCAAGCCAAGCCCCAGGCCGTTCAACGTATGACCAACTCCTTGATCTTGTGACAAAGATAAGTGCTTGACTTATAATGCTCACTTGAAGGTACAAAGCTGCCATAAGCTCTTCCTCATTTCCTTGGATGGACCTAACCCCAAATGTTTTCTGAAAATTTTATATTTCAAAAATAAGCCTAGTTCCATAATGCTCTTGATATCTTATTGTATACTACTTACGCTGAAGAAATTAGTGTCATGAGCTAGCCAGAAAAAGAGCACAGTTGTAAGAGCCATGTAGGTTCCTAGAACAACACCAGTGGCAAAAATCTCATTGAGCTTCCATGAATCTGGCACTGGAGATGGTTTTACTCTGTCCTTAGAGATTGTCATGATAGTTCCATCATTTAGGATTGCGATAATCAAAACCATGAAAGGTGCAAAATCAAATCTCCATATTAAAGCCACAAGCATGAATCCCAACACAATACGAATAGTGATGGAGACGGCATAGATTGTGTAGTTCTTCATCCTCTGGAAAATTGCACGACTTGTAAGCACAGCACTTACTATAACGCTAAGTCCTGGTTCCGTTAGAACAATGTCAGAGGCACTTCTCGCCGCATCAGTTGCATCAGCTACTGCAATTCCAATATCCGCTTTTTTCAAAGCAGGAGCATCATTTACTCCATCTCCAGTCATACCACAAATGTGCTTCCTCTCTTGTAGTTTCTTCACAATCTCATACTTGTGCTCTGTATACGCCAAAATACATATAATGGAAAACAAAAATCTTTTTAATGTTAAATATTTGAATTTGACCAAGATATTTAACTTAATGGATTATCTTAGTATAATTGATAAACCAATGTGCATCTCAAACTCGTATAATGATTATAATTTGTAATACTAATTCTACAAAATCAGAATGTAAATATATTACCAGGAAAAACTCCAGCAAATCCATCAGCTTTTTCAATAAGCTCATCGATAGGGATGCCAACCAATGATTCATCCTTTGAATTTCCAAGGAGTGAAGTGGATGGGTACATGTTTGTTCCCATGCCAAGCCTACGACCAGTCTCAATACCAATGGCAAGTTGGTCACCAGTAATCATCTTTACATTAACACCAAGCTCAAGAGCTCGTCTAATCGTTTCTGCACTATCATGTCTTGGTGGGTCAAAGAGTGGCAGTAGACCAACAAATTCCCATGAAGCACCATCGCTTTCCTTGCTCTTCTCCGGCACAGTCTATATTTACATATGAATGGAAACGTTTAAGAAAACAAAAACCATGGTACCAAATATAATTTTGTAATGAGTCTTTTTTTGACATACTTGTTGAGCCACCCCAAGAGAACGAAGCCCACGTTCAGCAAAACCATCAATAACTTCATGAGCTTTTCTTCTTGTCTCTTCTTGGAGATTGCAAAGCTCAATGATCTAAAAAAAAAAACAATTTGGTATTTGGTCAAAAACAATCTTATAATAAGTTATACTAACAAATCACCATTTTAATTTTATTACTTGCTCAGGAGCTCCTTTGCTGCTCCGATGCCAGTTTCCATTTTCATCAATGTACGTGATGGCAGTACGTTTATCTACAGGGTTGAATGGCAAAAAATGGACCTCTGTGATCCCTTCTCTTGCCTATTTACTCAATCAAGGGCACTTGAAGAATAAGAATAAGAATTTAACTGAATGAAATCAAAATTTCACAAAGATGAAGTACCTCTTTTGGGTCACCCAACATGCCAACAATAGAGGCATCAATGGCGTCTTGGTTTTCAATTCTAGAGGCTCTTGCAGCCATTAATATAACTGCATCAGTATCCATGTTATATGGGAATACTTCAATCAATGACTTGTCCACAGAGAGCTTGTTAAGAGTTAGAGTCCCAGTCTTATCACTGCAAAGAACATCCATTCCAGCCATTTCCTCAATTGCAGTCATCCTCTTAGTAATGGCACCTTGTTGAGAGAGTCTATGTGACCCAATAGCCATTGTTACAGATAAAACTGTTGGCATGGCAATTGGGATTCCTCCGATCAAAAGTACCAATAGATTATCAATACCATCTCTATATGTGCGGTGTTGTATGGGATACATTATTAAGATCTCAATCAACATGCCTATTCCAATTGAGCATATACAGAAGTTACCAATTGAAGTCAAAACCTAAAATAAAAATATAAACAAGAAAATGATTGTGAGAACGTAGGCTGGCATTTTGAACATCCATGTGTTGTTCGTTTCTAAGATTAGATTCTTACCTTTTGGAAATGGCCAACATTGTTGGTACTGTCTACAAGATGAGCAGCTTTACCAAAGAAAGTGTGGACACCGGTGGCAATCACAACAGCCTCAATTTCACCTTGTTTGCAGGTTGAACCTGAGAATACTTCATCACCAGGGTGTTTGGTAACTGGAAGAGACTCACCAGTAAGAGCAGATTGGTCAATTTTGAGAGGATCTCCCTCCAGGAGACGAGCATCAGCAGGGACAATGTCCCCCAATTTGATGCTTATTAGATCACCCGGAACTAGGATTGAAGCCTCTTGCTCTCCCCATTTTCCATCTCTTAACACCTACATCGCATTAGTAACATTTATATATATATATATATATATATATATTAATTTATGTAATTGTATTTCTAGATTTTTAATATTGAATACTTTAGTTTTGGGGGCAAGATTTGCCATGAGAGCTGCAGCGGCATTGCCTGCGTTATTCTCCTCGATGAAACTAATAGTGGAGTTGATGACAAGTAACACCATAATACCAATGAAATCTTGCCAGTCCGGAGGCTTTCCTCCTCCGTTGGCTAAAACAATTGCCATAATTGCAGCAGACTCCATAACCCATGAGAGAGGATTCCACATAAACCCCAAGAATTTCAAAAACTTATTTTCTGTTTTCTCTTCAAGCTTGTTTGCCCCAAATATCTCAAGCCTCTTTTTCCCTTCATCGTTTGACAAACCTTCTTTTGAGCATTTTAGCTGTTCAAACACTTCTTCCACAGGGATCCGTTCCTAAAATTGGTACATAATAATTCAAAAATTAGCAATTTTAACAAAAAATAATTATGTTGTTTTATCTTTGCTAAGCACATAACAAAATTAATAGAAAAAGCATTTAATATAATCAAATTCTTACAAGATCAACATTCTCTTTTTTTATTTCATCCCACGAGATATCAGACGCCATTTTTTTCTTAAAAGACAGATATGTTCTAAACAGTAAATAATAAATGTAGATATAGGAAGATGTATATCCGCTGGACGAGCCAACTTCTTTCTTCTCCCCTTTCTCTAAAGCGCTCTCTTAGACGGTCATGAACGACACTTTTAAGAGGAGGCCATAAGAGGGAAGGAGAGAGAAGAAGAATATAATATTAAAAGAAACCTAGGAAACAAATAAATACAAAACAAGAACACACTTGACACAAATCTTTGTTCTGTTACATTTAAAACCCTAACTAGAGATCCATCTTTATTCTCGGAACTCTTTCTTCTCTTCCAGTAATCAGATTTTATGGCTCACCTAAGTTTTCGTTAATTTTTGCTGTCTTTACTTCCTCTATTTCAGTTATTCCTCCTAAAATTAGTGCATTTAAAATTTAGATTTTTTTTATTTGAATAGAAAATGTTGAATATACTCCCAAAATAGAAAACGGTTGAAAAGGTATATGTAAATTCTTCATGAATACGAACAAATATATTTGAAGCAGTTAAGTAGTAGAGTCATATTATTGGTTGTGAAGTCCTATGTAACACCCCCGATCGCCCTTATCGGCGAGTCATCCATCCTTCCGTCAGGCTCGTGAGCTCTGTGTAAGATGGAGATTCGTGGAACACTTGGTAAAGTGTATCGCATACATAAGGCGCGAAGAAAGAAAAACTACAACAAGGGAATACGTGTGCATCAAGGAAGATATTATAGTTGCCTGATTTGGCTCTTGGTTAATATACGAAACATCAAAGACACGGCAAGTCGGGTTTGTCGAAGAGAGTATATATGTGCTACTCTAGTAACTAGGTTAGGTCAGCCAAAAATGGGGGTTAGAACACTCTTGTCTTGGAAGAAGAGTTTAGGTGTTTGGTGAGCAAACACAGCTGTTGTTGTGTGGATAGTTAGGAATCGGTTAGTGTCATATTACAGGTCTTAAGGATTGTGTAATAGGGTGTAATTCTGATTGAACAGATCTGTAAGGATTGTTTAAGAGATTCTTAATAAAGTGTGTTTATAATCTTAATCTGTGTTACACATATTGAACCAATAAGGCCTTCCTAGAATCCGTGAATCTACATTTGGTATTAGAGCGGGTCACCTTTAGATCAGTTGATCTAACAACAGGTTGAGATCCTGTGACGATCATGGACACTATGAAGGAATTGATTGCAGTTCAAAATCCCTTGCTCCTTGATGCCAGTAACTTCAGACACTGGAAAGCACGTATGCAACACATCATTCGGGGCATAGATGAAGATGCTTGGACTGCAGTAGTAGAAGGCTGGCAAGCACCAACAATACTGGTTGAAGAAAAGTCCGAAGATAAGACTATCCCGCCTAAGATTACTGTGAAACCCAAACCCAAAGAGAGGTGGACAGAAGCATATAAGAATGCCTCAAAATTCAACTCAAAGGCAATGTCAACTATCTTTGCTTCTGTAGATTTGGATCAGTTCAAAATCATCCAGGGATGTAAGTCAGCCAAAGAAGCTTGGGATACACTTGTGAATCACTTTGAAGGAGATACAAGCGTTAGGAGAACCAGAATAGACCACTTAGCATCTCAATTCGAAAATCTTAGAATGGGTAAGGATGAGTCTATCGCAAGCTTCACTGGAAAAAATAGCACTATTGCAAATGAAGCATCAGTGTTGGGAAAAAAGTACAAAGAAAAGAAGCTTGTTAAGAAACTTCTGTGTTGTCTGCCACCTAAGTATGCTGCACACAAGGCCATTCTCAAATACTCTATGAATACTGATGATATGAAGCTTGATCGGTTATGTGGAATGCTCAAGACTGAAGAGATGGAAGCAACGGTTGAAGAACCTACCTTTCACCAAGGAATAATGTTTGTAGTAGAAGGGGATAAAGACCGAGTGAAACTCATTGAAGAGAATATGAGTCTTATGGCGAGAAATTTCAACAAGATGCTTAAGAGAGTTGAGAAGGGACACAATCAAACCTTCAGGAGAGTTCAACGAAGTTATATGGATCGAGGACAGAGGTCGGATGGTGATCGTTCTGGTAAGAAAAAAGAGATGCAATGTCATGAATGTGAAAGTTTTGGTCACATTTGAAATGAGTGTCCACTCACAAAATTAAAGGAACTGAAATGCTCAGAATGTAGAGGGCATGGTCATACCAGAGCAGAGTTTTTAAGTGCTTTGAAGAACAAATCTCTGGTTGTTTTCAGCGATAGTGAGAACAGTGATGAATCATGTCAGGAACTGATGCTCAATTTTGTTGTGTTCTCTGCTCAGGATGAACATGTTAACAAAGTCGAAGCTAATTCAGATTCGGATGATGACAGTGTGTTCGATATCACTCAAGAATACAGTGATCAATATAACAAGAATGTGTTGCTGAGTAACAAAAACCTTCAACTTATCAATGATATGGCCATGTTGAAATCACAACTTAACATCTTGGAATACGAAAGGAAGAAGGATACAGTGATCAAAGACGACAATCTTGCAGAAGTTGTTCCTGCTACAGAAGCACTTAGCAAGTTATTGGTAGATGAGAAAGAGAGAAACAGAGTTCTCGAGGTGAATGTCAAACAGATTATGGAAGCTTTCTCCAAAGAGGAAGAGAAAGCAAAGGGACTACTAAGAGAATTAGAGGAGAACCACAAAAAAATCAGGATGCTGAATACTGGAACAAAAGATCTGGATAAGATACAATCGATCGGACAACCTCCTAAAGTGAAATGGGGTTTGGGATACACTGGAAAGGAGTGTGTGACACATGTGACATCTCCCAACACGATCCAGTTCAGGACAGGGTCCACATCTCAGCCTAAAGGGAACGACACTCAAGAAAAGAAAAGGACTGATAACCGTACTCATCATAAGGTAGAAACTGTTGGATTGAAACTGGAGCAAGCTCGCAGGACGAACTGAAGATGCTACCACTATAAGAACCAAGGACATCTCATGTGGGAATGTAAATTGCTGAATCGAAGAAAGCGAATCGTGGCTGCTTGGAACAGAAATTTGTGCTTTCCTGAACCAAAATTCTTTAGAAAAGTTTGTATAGCTAAGCAGATTCTAAGTGGGGTGAACAATCAAGAGAAATCAGAAGATGAAGTGTTTTGCAACTTCGTAAGGATGAGATCAATACAGAGCAACGTCGCATACACTTCAGTCAACAAGGAAGAAGCTAACCCTTGGTACTTTGACAGTGGGTGTTCGCAACACATGACTGGAGACCTGAATACTCTGGATACTTACAGTGATGTTAGAGGAGGAAGAGTTACATTTGGAGATGGAGGTGAAGGAAAAATTAAAGGTGTGGGCAACATTAGCAAAGATGAGAAACCTCAACTGATCAATGTGTACTATGTTGATGGACTGAAGGCAAATCTCACCAGCATAACTCAACTATGTGATGAAGGACTTAAGGTACTGTTTACCTGAACTGACTGTCAAGCATTAGATGAGAGTGGAAACATTGTCTTATATGGAGTAAGGTCAGGGAACAACTACTACATGGGCAGCAAGTCGAATCAATGCTTGTCGGCGCAAGAGTCCCAGCTAGATCTGTGGCACAAACGCTTAGGACATATGAATGTTCATGCTCTCAGCAAGATTGTTAAAGCAGAGATAGCCAGAGGTGTACCAAAGTTGGAGACACAGTCTGATATTGTGTGTGAAGCATGCAGTAAAGGGAAACAGGTGAAGGTTCAACACAAACCCCTAAAGGAAATACGAATGATATTACTGCATATTTCATGTATTTTGCATACATATAAGTTAGTTTCTCACACATATACATTGCATTTTAGACTAGTGTGCATCACTTTAGGTCCTAGAGTGTTCTTGCACCAGCATATGCATGTTTCTTACATTTTGCATCGCATTCAGGTTGTTTTCGGCTACTTTGGAGTCTTGGAGGGTTCGTGGACGTGCTGAGGCTCGTGAGGAGGTTCGTGGGAACTTGGAGAATTCAGGAATGCTTGCTAAGGACCAGAGATAGAGAAGCGGATCGAGCATGGCCGGTCGATCTAGATGAGATCGACCAGAAGATCGAGTAGTCCATCCGATCCAAGAGAACTGATCAAGACGGAGATCGAGTGAAGCGATTGATGTTATTGCATATTGCATACATTTTGCATATTCATTAGTTAGTTTTTCATGCATTTGTATCATGTTTTAGGTTAGATTGCATCACTTAGGGTCCTAGAGCATTCTTGCATCAGCATATGCATTTCTTTTGAATTTTGCATCACATTTAGGTTGTTTCTGGCTACTTTGGAGTCATGGAGGTTCGTGGGCGTGTGGAGGCTGATGTAGCAGTTCGTGGGAGCTCGGAAATATGCTAAAGACCAGTGATCGAGGAGCAGATCGAGCATATCCGGTCGATCCAGGAGTTGATCGACCAAAAGATCGAGCCAACTAGGCGATCCAGGGAGAATGATCGAGGCGGAGATCGAGTGAAGCAATCGATCAATCGGTACGGACGTAAATGACGCCATGCAGAGCGAGAGCCAGATCGAGTACACCACTCGATCCACCCGAAGATCGATACCGAGATCGGATGCAACACTCGATTCGCCGATGAAGATCGAGACCCGGATCGAGACGAAGACACGATGCCCGGATGTGATCGAGAGAACCACTCGATCCAGTGGTCGATTTCTGTCATTTTAACCGTTTTTGGCTGTTAGCGAAGGGGGGACCATTGGCTTGTTTGGGCATTTTAGGCAAAGCGGCGAGATGCTTTTTCGATAATTTTTAGATCCTTATCCTTTCTTTCATGTTTTTTCTCTCCTTTTGACGAAGAACACCATTGTTGAACTCATTTTCCTTTGAAGCTTTTGTATTCGAATATTTATCGTTTAATCTAGTCTTTCTTTCATGTTCATCGTCGTATTTCTTATGCTTTGCTTGATTTACTCTATGTGTAGTGAGTAGTTTCTTTTGGGTTCGGGGTTGAGAGGATTAAGGGGTAGAAAGGGTTCGATCTTGGTTTGTTTTCTAAACGTTTTAAAGGCTATCTCTTCTAAGGTGTTGAAAGCTTAATGCTTGAAGACTCTCACGCCAAGAGCTTCACGATCCGAGAGGTTCCTTACCTTGACAGGATCCAGGAGCCTCGGAAGATCACACCTTAGAGACTAGTTACCCCTTCCCAAAAGCCATGGAAGTTTGGGGGACTAGTTAAGCCATTACTTGAAATCTGTTTTCCTTGCCTTTCGACCTCTCTTTCCACCAAAAGCCATGGGTTTGGAGGAGAGGATGAAAGAGTGATCTATACCGAAAGCCACGGATAGATCTTGTTTTGTTTTCAAGGCTTAGAGATCCTCACCAAGTGAGTCGATCTAAAGTTTCAAACACAAGATCGATCCTTTGAAACCCTTTACATGAATCTCAACCCTAGGCCCTTTCTTTTAGAATCTTTAAGCCTTATTTCATCTTTCGCTTGTTACCTGATAGCATCCTGGTCATTAGATTTGTTGTTTTTACGGTTTTAGACGAGATCGATCGTTACTGCTCGATCTCGTGGTCGATCTTGTGGTCGATCCACTAGTCGAATTTTAACAATTCGAAGCTCTTTCCTTTAATTAATCTGTTTGTTTCTCGTGGTAGTTGCTTCCTTTCTAGTATTTTTAAAATAGGTTTCACTCTGTTTAGGTTGCTGTATCTAGTTCTTTGATATTTTCCCATAAACTGTCTCATTTTTGCTTAGATTTGCTTAGGACCTTGCATTCTCTGTGCATTCTCTATCTCCTAGAAGTGGATTGACACTCTCCTGCTTGCCTTACTACAACATTACGTGCATTAGAGTTTTGATAACCTCTCTGCTGCATAACACGAGCTAAGAAACCGTTTATCAAATGGCGCCGTTGCCATTCTAGGAGTGTTTAGAGAACATAGAGATTTGGGTCTTAGCAAAGACTAAGTCTTTATCTTTTTCAAGTTACTAATACATCTACTCTCAAACGTGTGTTTTCAGGTACATGAATCTTCGTTCAAGGGGAGACAACAATCTACTACAACCCTTAGAAAACATTCATCAACTTGGTCACTCACGGCAAAGGAGAGTCAGAGAGCAAACAAGAGCCTTTGAGGAGATTGTTCAGCACGGTTTAGTTGACTTTGAAGCTATGGCTGAACACGAGCATCCAGAAGGACCTCCTCCAGCAGGATGGGGCAATGGAAACCCCCAACACGCGGCTAGACCACCGAGGATCATAGGAGCCAGAGATGCTCCCAATACCCACCACAATAGGTTTGGGATCACTCCTCCTCCGGTGCAAAACAATAACTTCGAGATCAAGCCAGGTTTCATCTCCATGGTGCAAAACAACAAGTTCCACGGCTTAGCAATGGAAGACCCCTTGGAGCACCTAGACAACTTCGAGCAAGTATGTGGGATGATCAAGATCAATGGCATATCCGAAGATGCTTTCAAGCTGCGTCTCTTCCCCTTTTCACTCGGAGACAAAGCTAGACATTGGGAGAAGACCCTCCCACAAGGCACCATCACATCATGGGCTGAGTGTAAGAAGGCATTTCTCTCAAAGTTCTTCTCAAGCACCAGGACAGCTCGGTTGAGAAGCGAAATCAGCGGTTTCACTCAAAGGAACAACGAGACATTCAACGAGGCAATGAAGCCTTTCAAAGACTACACGATCCAATGTCCTCATCACGGGTTCAGCGAAGAGACTCTACTCAGTACCATATACCGTGGAGCTTCACCAAAGATCAGGTTGTTGCTTGATACAGCTAGCAAAGGGAACTTCCTTGGTCAAGAGGTAGAAGAGGGTATGGAGCTAATAGAAAACTTGGCGTTGAGTGATGGAAACTATGCTGAAGATTATGACCGTGCACCAAGAGGATCCGAGTTAGAGTCTCACAAGAAGGAGCTCAAATCTTTGCATGAGAAGATTGACAAGTTGGTGTTAGCTAATCAGAAGCATGTTCACTTTGTTGGTGAAGCTGATGAAAACCAAGAGGAGTTAGAGCTAAGCCAAGAAGAAGCAAATTGGGTGGCTGGACAGAACAACTACAAGTCTCAAGGCTACAACCAAGGCTACCAGAACAACAACCTCTCTTACCGCAGCACCAATGTAGCCAACCCTAAAGATCAAGTGTACCCTACTCAACAAGCAAAACCTTTCATCCCTTACAACAAAGGTTTTCAACCGAGTGGTTGTTTCCAAGGTCAAGGGCAAAGCAACTTCCAGGGGCAACAACAAAACAACAAGGGTTATACTCCTAACTAGCCTCCGGGCTTTGCACCTCAGCAACAACAACAGATGCAGCAACAAGTTGATCCGGTTCAAGTAATGTTTCAACAGCTAATACAAGGGCAAGCGTCTACTAACCAGAAGTTTGCTGAAATGAACACTCGCCTAGACTCATCTCTAACCGACTTCTCCACTCAGATCACCAACCTAAACAACAAGATCAAGCAGTTGGAGAAAGGCAAAGCAAGTATGAGTGGTCAAAACAGTCTTCCGGGAAAGTGTGAGCAGAATCCCAAGGAGTATGCTAATGCTATAACATTGAGAAGCGGCAAAGAGCTCGAACCTCCGGTCTCCACCAAGATCAACGAGGACGCTGTAATTCAAGAGGGGGAGGGTAAACTTTCGGCTGATGATGATGAGATAAACTTTGACAACGTTTGGATCCAAAGGCTGAGGAGAGGAGATAAGGCGGTCGCTGAGAAGAAAGCTGAGCTAACCACCAAGGAGAAGAATGACTACGTGCCCCCACCTTACGTACCAAAGTTACCATTTCCCGGTCGTTTCAAAAAGCAGCTTATAGAGAAGCACCGGATCTTGTTTGAGAAGCACCTAAAAGACGTGGAAATCAAGCTGCCTCTTGTAGACTGTCTCGCTATGATGCCCAAGTGCGCCAAGTTTTTCAAGGACACCCTTGTGAAGAAGAACAAAGAAAGCAAAGAGGTACTTGTTCTAAGTGAAGAGTGTAGTGCGGTTATACACAAGGAGATAGTCCCTAAGAAGCTGGGAGATCCTGGAAGCTTCACTATACCCTGCGCTTTGGGTCCTCTAGAGTTCAAAAGTTGCTTGTGTGATCTCGGAGCTAGCATAAACTTGATGCCTCACTCCGTGGCTAAGAAGCTTGGTTTTACTCGGTTTAAAGACTGTCGGATCTCATTGGTGCTGGCTGATAGAAGCGTGAGGTTACCAGTAGGGCTTCTTGAAGATTTACCGGTACGGATCAGTGGTGTGAACGTACCTATAGACTTTGTAGTGTTAGAGATGGACGAGGAACCTAAAGACCCACTCATATTAGGGAGACCGTTCCTTGCAACCGCCGGGGCTATAATAGATGTGAAGAATGGGAAGATTGCCTTGCATTTGGGGAAGGAGATCAGGCTAGACTTTGACATCAACAAGGCTCTAAAGAAGCCAACCATTGAAGGACAAGATTTCTATATTGAAACGATGGATGCATTGGCGGATGAGTTGCTGGAAGAGCTGGCTCTAGAAGACCATCTGAAGCTAGCACTAACTAAGGAGCCAGGGGAGTTTGGCTATGTGGACCAGAGAACCCAAGAGTACGTGAACCTGCTGGATTCGAGGAGGATTATCAAGAAAGAAGAAGGTTGCTGCCTAGAGATCGACCCCGAGATCAACGCTATCACTCGATCCAGGGGTCGGATCGACAAGTCAATCGAGAACACAACTCGATCAGGTGCAACAATCGATGGACAGATCGAGAAGAATGCTCGATCAGGAAAAACAATCGAGCCAACGATCGAGAGAGACCTCCCGATCATTTTGGAGTCCAATCAAGAGATCGACTTAGCGTCTCGATCCCTTACTCGATCCATATCAAATCGAGTAAGTGAATCGAGCGAAATGGCTCGATCTAGACGATATCGAGAAGAGAATCGACCGGAGGACTCGATCTCAGAAGGGATAGCGATGGAGGAAAGCAGTCTGAAGGGCCATGCCTCGAGTTCAAGGGAGAGTTCCAAGGAGGAAAGCAACAACAACAGCCACGAGGATGACTGGAGTGAGCTGTTAGCCCCAAAGGTGGACCTTAAGGAGCTCCCAAAAGGGCTAAGGTATGCTTTCTTAGGGCCTAATAACACCTATCCCGTGATAGTGAACGAAAACCTCAGTGATGATGAGTTGCACTCGCTCTTGACTGAGCTGAGAAAGTATAGGAAGGCCATTGGGTACTCTTTAAGTGACATCAAGGGCGTTTCACCAATGCTATGCACTCATAGGATTCACTTGGATAATGAGAACGCCTCTTCTATAGAACATCAAAGGCGTTTGAATCCTAACTTGAAAGAGGTTGTTAAGAAGGAAATCCTTAAGCTTTTAGAGGCTGACGTGATCTATCCCATAAGTGACAGCACGTGGGTTTCCCCTGTACACGTGGTGCCTAAAAAGGGAGGGATCACGGTCATAAGGAATGAAAAGGATGAACTTATCCCTACTAGGACCATTACTGGTCATAGAATGTGTATTGACTATAGAAAACTTAACCTTGCGACTAGAAAAGACCATTCCCCCTTGCCTTTTATTGATCAAATGCTTGAGAGACTCGCAAATCACCCTTACTACTGTTTTCTCGATGGGTATAGTGGTTTCTTTCAAATTCCTATCCACCCAAACGATCAGGAGAAGACAACTTTCATATGTCCCTACGGTACCTTTGCATATCGAAGGATGCCGTTTGGATTGTGTAATGCACCGGCTACCTTTCAGCGGTGTATGATGTCTATCTTCTCTGATCTTATAGAGGAGATGGTAGAGGTATTCAAGGATGATTTCTCTGTGTATGGTGTGTCCTTTCCTGTTACTCCAGGAGATGGTAGAGGTATACATCTACTCGAAGAAAGACACTAAGCCTCGGCTCTTAAGATGGATTCTGTTACTCCAGGAGTTTGACATGGAGATTAAAGACAAGAAAGGGATAGGAAATGGAGTCGCTGACCACCTCTCAAGGCTAAGGATCAACGAGTCTCTCCGTTTAGATGACTCCCTTCCAGAAGAGCAGCTTATGGCGATTACTACTGCTGTTTGTGGGAAGCTAGAAGGGAGGTTTGAGGAAGTGTTGAGTTTTAAAGTGGAGGATCTACCATGGTATGCTGACGTGGTGAACTACCTAGCGTGTGGTGAGGAGCCAACACATCTCAACAGCTATCACAAGAAGCGGTTTATGAGGGAGGCTAGTGACTACTTTTGGGACGAGCCTTACCTATACAAAAGAGGAGTAGACAGCTTGTACCGGAGATGTGTTACAAAGGAAGAAGCCAGGGACATCCTCTATCATTGCCATGGCTCTTCCTATGGAGGACACTTCGCCTCATTAAAGACAGCCACGAAGGTGTTGCAAGCCGGTTTCTGGTGGCCCTCTATTTTTAAAGATGCACACGAGTTTGTGAAGAACTGTGAGGCATGTCAGCGAGCAGGGAATATAACCAAGAGGAACGAAATGCCTCAAGTTCCTATCTTTGAGGTTGACGTGTTCGATGCGTGGAGGATTGACTTCATGGGCCCTTTTCCCTCTTCATACGGCAACAAATACATCTTAGTAGCTGTGGATTATGTCTCCAAATGGGTTGAGGCTGTTGCTTCCCCTACAAATGACTCTAAGGTGGTGATCAAGTTGTTCAAGAGTATCATCTTCCCAAGGTTTGGGGTACCCAAGGTTGTTATAAGTGATGGAGGAAGCCACTTTATAAACAAGGTCTTTGAGAGCCTCTTGAGAAAGTATGGGGTTAAGCATAAGGTGGCTACACCGTATCATCCTCAAACAAGCGGTCAAGTGGAGGTCTCCAACAGGCAAATCAAGGCCATACTAGAGAAGACTGTCAGAGCAACGAGGAAAGACTGGTCAGTGAAGCTGGATGACGCTCTTTGGGCCTACCGTACCGCCTTCAAGACGCCGATTGGTACAACTCCTTTCACTCTACTCTATGGCAAGGGCTGTCACCTACCGGTTGAGCTGGAACACCGTGCATTGTGGGCTGTGAAGAGGCTGAACTTTGATCTCAAGACGGCTCAGGAGAGGCGCCTTATTCAGCTACACGAACTGGACGAGTTGAGGCTGAATGCTTACGAGAGCTCCCGGATATAGAAGGAGTGGACTAAGGAGGCTCATGATAAGAAGTTGGTTGCCAAGGAGCTTAAGGAAGGAGGACTGGTGTTGCTGTACAACTCGAGGCTCAAGCTCTTCCCGGGCAAGCTGAAATCAAGGTGGAGCGGACCGTTCATGATTCAAGAGGTCTTGCCGTATGGAGCTGTTACTCTGATGGGAAAAAGTGGCAGTGCCTTCACCGTCAACGGACACAGAGTCAAGCCCTACTTGGCAGACAGCTTTGACAAGGAGAGTACCTCGGTGCTTCTCCAAGACACACCATCCGCTTAGACCAAGTAAGGTCTAGCTAAAGACGTTAAAGAAAGTGCACTTGGGAGGCATTCCCATGTTTATCTTGTACATACTTCTGCTTTATTTCCCTTTCAGTTTTATGCTTTTATTTTGTAAGTGTGTAGGAACAGGTATAAGGAGTCTAAACCTTGACTTTGAGGTCTTAAAGAGGCAATAGGGGTTAGAATAAGGCTAGAGATCGAGTGCTAGATCGACTGATTCTGGCTCGATCTTTGCTAGATCGAGTCAGTGAATCGAGAGGAGCCTTTCGGTCTAGACGAGAACGAGTGACAAGATCGACCTTGATGAAAAAGGATCGATCGATCCAACTCGGATCGACCGATCTAATTTCTTTTGGGAAAATCTGTTGAAAACTGATCGATCACTCGACTCGATCCATCACTCGATCTATGCCAAATCGACCCCTAAATCGAGGACATAGCTCGATCATTAGGACTTAGACGAGGAGCCAACATCTCAATGATCGAGAGAGCCAATCGATCCAGGACTCGATTTACTATGAATCGAGTCTCAAATCGAGTAACCCTCTCGATCTAAGCCATTTTGGGCATGAGATCGAGTCCTAGATCGACCAAATGGACTCGATCTCATGCCGAGGTAACAATTTTCTTTCCCTTCTTTACTCCTTTCCCTCTAATTTTTAAATTCAAAACTTGTTCAAGGCAAGCATCTTTGACCATGAAAGATGTGCCTTGACCAAGACTTTGTCAGAAACCACTTTGACCACCCATTGTTTTGGTTTTGCTAAAGTCTTTAAATATTTCAACCTACCTCTCATCCTCTTATTCCTGTTTGCTCGAGATTTTTAAACAAAGAGAGTGAGAGTTTTAAGTTTTCAAAGGCTAGCAAAGATATTCTAAACTTCTTGCAAAGGTATTTTCAAATTTAATGATTTTATTTTAAGAAAATCTCCTTTAAATCCGCAAGATCTTGTTTTAGAATATAGGATTGGTTTTGAATTTTTAAAACTAGCTAAGTAAATGGAATAATTCCAGATTTTTCAGTATCTAAAGATTTGATTTCTTTTTATTTAGCTATGATTTTTATTTATTCCCCAAAATTCTAGGGTAGTTATTATAAATTCTCTCCTTCTCTTCTCTCATTCTCATCAAATCGCCGCTTGCTTATCATTATCTTTAGAATTTGTTTCAGGAACCATGGCACCAAAGAGAACAAGAGAGGAGCAAGCACAAGAAGGAGAAGGACAAGAAGTGGTAGCTCAAGAGAGGGTCCGGTGGAGTAAAGATGAGAAGAGGGATAAGAAGAGGCTGGAGAGGCTCCGGTTTGAACCCACAAAGTTTGCTGATCGAGAGTTTTTGTCTAGGCTCGGGATTCTTGGGGACTTCGATCAACACCTCAAGAACATTGGCTTGAGGTGTTTTTCACGGATGGATTGCCCAACCATTCCTGAAGTGACAATAGACTTCCTTGCCACCTTGGAGTTCCGGTATGAGAATCCTAGTGCACTCGTCCCTTCCCAAGGCCGCCTCTACTTCAAAGTTGGCCGTCAAGCTTACACACTCTCCATCCCTGAGCTATGCCAAGCCTACGGTCTCAACGCTGATGCATACAAGGTCGAGTTCCCAGCCTTCAAGAAAGCCGACGAGTTTTGGGACCTGATCAGCAATGAAGACTACAAAGCCAACACCGCCAAGATCAAGCGAGTTAGGAGTCCGATGCTGAGGTATACTCTGAAGCTGATTGCCAATACATTCAGTGGAAGGTCTGTTGCTCCTACTGTCACGAAGACAGAGCTGTGCTTCCTGTTCCAAGGTGTGAAGCACTTGGTGTCTGATCCGGATGCGAATGAAGAGCCCATAGAAGATGAACTCGGCGATGAGGTGAACTACGGCTGTGTGCTCGCGGCTTCCCTGGTGAAGTACAAGGCTTATGCCTTACGGTGCAAGGCAACCTCGTCCTACATTGGCGGTTTCCTTACTCCTTTGTTCGTGCAAGCCGGTGTGCACATCCATGACTTTGCTCACGTTCCAAACAGAGCTTTCATGGATGAAGCATACATGAGGAATACTGATAGCTTGGGACGCACACCAGCAGAAGGGTTCTATGCCTACCTCTTCATAGATGACGAAGACAAGAAGAGAGTGTGCATCCTCCCCAACAAAGATGAAACTGAGCTGCTTGGTGTTGGGAACATCGAGTTCTTACCCACGGAGGAAGAATGCTTTGCCCCTTTAGGAGGACCGCCTGCTTCAGCCATTGCCCCACGTCAAAGGTCAGAGTCTCCAGGCACGGAAGACGAGATGCCCGAGGCTTACACACTTCCCAAACTAGACTTTGAGCCGAGGACAAAAACCGAGAAGTTCCTAGCATCGGTGGTAGAGATGCAAAGTAAGATTAACAAGTGGCAAGGGAAGATGCTGAAGAAGCTTGGGAAGAAAGTTAAAGCACTTCAGAGAGGCCAGCCTAAGCCAGCTGCAAGCCAAGAGATGCAACAACCCGAGAAGAGAAGACTCTCAACCGGAGGAGTTGTGATCCGCGAGACCCAAGGAGACAACATTCAGCCGGCGCGCCATTCTCTCCAAGAACCAGCTGACAAAGGCAAAGCAATGATCTCTAGCTCCTCTGGAACATCCTCAAGTTCCAGCCGAGCCTAGACCAGAGGTAACAACCTTCTTCCATTATATATAGCCGCTCATATTTGTTTCTTGCATTGTGTTTTGATGCTCGTTCGGATGAGTTTGCCACCGGGACGGTGTCAAGCAAGTTTGGGGGAGTACTTGTGTGATTTAATCTTGTGTTCTTTGATCTTATTTTCCTTTTTGCATCCTTGAGTCTTAGGTCATGAAAAATTGGTAAAATTTTTAAAATTTTTTCAAAGATTCATGTAGTTGCATTCATCTTTTTAAAAATATGTTAGGATTGAGTCTAGAGTTTCTCTTATCACCTAGGTTGTTTGCATTTTGCATAAGGGGTTAGAATTTCTTAAAAAGGTGTTTTTACCTATGAATCATTTCAATGCCCTAGTTGGTAGTTCTCTAATGCTTTGTTTATGCTTTGAAAGTAAGTTCTAACCATGCTTGGATCACTAGTTAGAATTTTCGTGGCTTGAATTGAACTCTCATGATTTGAAACTCATCCTACTAAGTGAAAACCTTAATTTGAAACTCTAATTATCATTCTTATGCATTTGAAAATGAACACATGGTTTTAAAATATTTAGGCTCTCTTCTTCCTTTTTACCACTCTTTGTGAGCCTAAGTAGAACTCCCTCCTTGAACCTTACCCTCCTTTGAAGCCAAATGTTCTTGTGTGACATCTTTGTGAGGCCTTACTTTTGGTTTGAACTTGGCATAAAGTGTTAGGTTTAGGCGACATGATTTGGTTTTCATATTGATTGCTAGCTTTGCATTTTGAAGCTAGGTGTTGGCTTAGGATAAGTTTGGGGGATCATTGGGGTTGCTTTCTTGTCTATTTGTTTCGGTTTCAAAGAGTTTGTGTTTTAAGAAAAGAAATGAGGTTTTAAGTAAAATGTTTATTTTTAAAACTAAGTATGCTCTAATTTCAGAAGGTAGCTCTCTCATAATAAATAAAAAAAAAAGAGAGAAGAAAGGAAAAGGAAATAAAAAGAGCCTAAGTGCCAACTAAAGAAAAAATGAAAAGAAAAAAAAAATAAAAAAATAAATAAATAAGAGAGCTACTAATAAGAAATTTTTAAGAGCAAAAATATTTTTCAAAACCTTTTCACTAGCCTAAAAAGTTTAAAAATGTCTTTATTTTGAATTGGGGATTGCTAAGTGTGAGAAGAAAGGGTTGACTCTTAAGTGGTGAGTGAGGATTAAATTTCTTAAATGAGAGGGGTATATTATCATTTGATAGTTTACATGGGTAGATGAGAATCTAATAATGTATGCATAAATTGTCTTTACCTTTAGCATTATGCATAAGTTCAAACCATTTTTGAGAGAAACCCTTGTCTAATTTTAAACCATTTTCAAATGAGATCATTCTATGCTCATAACCATAACCCTAGCCAAATGTGTTTTGCTTTAAAGTGCATAAGTTTGATTCATGGTTCGAATGTTAATGAATGTTAAAGGATGAGTTTCTTTGATTGTTAGGAATAGGAGAGTCATGATTTAAATTTCTTTGTGTGATGTGTATGGCTAAGTTCTTTGGAGTATGAGTGTAGGCATAGCATTTTAGAATTGTTAACTAGGACATTGAGATGATCAATTTGAAAGGCACCTTTGCAAAAAGTTTAAAACCCCTTTGATTTTTCTAAAAACCTCTCTTCCTTACTTGTTTTTCGTTGCTTGAGGGCAAGCAAGAAGTAAGTTTGGGGGAGTTGATGTTATTGCATATTGCATACATTTTGCATACTCATTAGTTAGTTTTTCATGCATTTGTATCATGTTTTAGGTTAGATTGCATCACTTAGGGTCCTAGAGCATTCTTGCATCAGCATATGCATTTCTTTTGCATTTTGCATCACATTCAGGTTGTTTCTGGCTGCTTTGGAGTCATGGAGGTTCGTGGGCGTGTGGAGGCTGATGTAGCAGTTTGTGGGAGCTCGGAAATATGCTAAGGACCAGTGATCGAGGAGCAGATCGAGCATGGCCGGTCGATCCAGGAGTTGATCGACCAGAAGATCGAGCCAACTAGGCGATCCAAGGAGAATGATCGAGACGAAGATCGAGTGAAGCAATCGATTAATCGGTACGGACGTAAATGACGCCATGCAGAGCGAGAGCCAGATCGAGTACACCACTCGATCCACCCGAAGGTCGATACCGAGATCGGATACAACACTCGATTTGCCGATGAAGATTGAGACCCGGATCGAGACAAAGACACGATGCCCGGATGTGATCGAGAGAACCACTCGATCCAGTGGTCGATTTCTGTCCTTTCAACCGTTTTTGGCTGTTAGCGAAAGGGGGACCATTGGCTTGTTTGGGCATTTTAGGCAAGGCGGCGAGATGCTTTTTCGATAATTTTTAGATCCTTATCCTTTCTTTCATGTTTTTTCTCTCGTTTTGACGAAGAACACCATTGTTGAACTCGTTTTCCTTTGAAGCTTTTGTATTCGAATCTTTATCGTTTAATCTAGTCTTTCTTTCATGTTCATCGTCGTATTTCTTATGCTTTGCTTGATTTACTCTATGTGTAGTGAGTAGTTTCCTTTGGGTTCGGGGTTGAGAGGATTAAGGGGTAGAAAGGGTTCGATCTTGGTTTGTTTTCTAAACGTTTTAAAGACTATCTCTTCTAAGGTGTTGAAAGCTTAATGCTTGAAGACTCTCACGCCAAGAGCTTCACGATCCGAGAGGTTCCTTACCTTGACAGGATCCAGGAGCCTCGGAAGATCACACCTTAGAGACTAGTTACCCCTTCCCAAAAGCCATGGAAGTTTGGGGGACTAGTTAAGCCATTACTTGAAATCTGTTTTCCTTGCCTTTCGACCTCTCTTTCCACCAAAAGCCATGGGTTTGGAGGAGAGGATGAAAGAGTGATCTATACCGAAAGCCACGGATAGATCTTGTTTTGTTTTCAAGGCTTAGAGATCCTCACCAAGTGAGTCGATCTAAAGTTTCAAACCCAAGATCGATCCTTTGAAACCCTTTACATGAATCTCAACCCTAGGCCCTTTCTTTTAGAATCTTTAAGTCTTATTTCATCTTTCGCTTGTTACCTGAAAGCATCCTGGTCATTAGATTTGTTGTTCTTACGGTTTTAGACGAGATCGATCGTTACTGCTCGATCTAGTGGTCGATCTTGTGGTCGATCCATTAGTCGAATTTCAACAATTCAAAGCTCTTTCCTTTAATTTATCTGTTTGTTTCTCGTGGTAGTTGCTTCCTTTCTAGTATTTTTAAAATAGGTTTCACTCTGTTTAGGTTGCTGTATCTAGTTCTTTGATATTTTCCCATAAACTGTCTCATTTTTGCTTAGATTTGCTTAGGACCTTGCATTCTCTGTGCATTCTTTATCTCCTAGAAGTAGATTGACACTCTCCTGCTTGCCTTACTACAACATTGCGTGCGTTAGAGTTTTGATAACCTCTCTGCTGCATAATGAGCTAAGAAACCATTTATCAGCGATCGATCAAGGAGTACGGACGTGAATGAAGCCATGCATAGCGAGAGCCGGATCGAGTCCACCACTCGATCCTCCAAAGATCGACTCCAAGATCGAACGAAGCACTCGATCCACCGAAGAAGATCGAGTCACAGATCGAGCTGAAGTCACGATGTCCGAAGATAATCGAGTGAGATGCTCGATCTCGAGGTCGATCTCAGTGCTTTAACCGTTTTTGGCCGCTAGCGAGGGGGGGACCATTGAGCTGTTTGGCCTATTTCGGGAAGGGGGCGATGATGCTTTTTCACACACGTTTTCACTTTATCATTTTCATCTTTTTCTCTCTGTTCGAAGGCGATTTCGCCATTGTTAGACTTTGAATCGTTTAAGTTTAAATCCATCGTTCTTCATGTTTATTAGTTCATCGTTTATGCTTTATTCGGTTTACCTTATGTGTAGTGACTAGTTTCATCGGGTTTTGGGGTTGAGAGGATTCAAAGGGGTCGAAAAGGTTTTCAAAGTTTGATGTTTTCTTGTTCATCATGGCTTTCTCTTCTAGGATGTCGAGTTCTTAAGGCCTAAAGACTCTCACGCCAAGATCTTTATGATCAGAGAGGCCTCTTACCTTGACAGGATCCAGAGATCTCTGAAAATCGCATCCTTGAGACTAGTTACCCTTTCCCAAACGCCATGGTAGTTTAGGGGATTAGTTAAGCCGCATGTTTGAAATCTGAGTTCTTTGCCCTTCAATCTCTTTTTCCGCCAAACGCCATGGGTCTGGAGGAGAGAATGAAGGAGTGATGCATACCACACACCATGGATGGATCTTGTTTTGTTTTCAAGGCTTAGAGATTCTCACAAAGTTAGTAGATCAAGAGTTTTCAAACCAAGCTTGAACCTTTGAAACCCTTGAACATGGATCTCAACCCTAGACCCTCTTTCTTAGTATTCTTACATCTCTGTTAATCATTCGCTTGCTATCTGTTCGCATCCTGGTCTTTAGATTCGTTTCTGTTGAACATTTAGACGAGATCGATCGTTGTTGCTCGATCTAGTGGTCGATCCTGTGGTCGATCCACTAGTCGATTTTTATAAATTCATAGCTTTGCATTTTAATCATTCTGTTTGTTCCTCGTGGTAGTTCATTCGATCCTGGTATTTTTAAAATAGTTTTGCTTTGCATTTAGTCATTGCATCTAGTTTTTAGGATTTTTATAAAACCGTTCATCATTTGCTTAGCTTTACATGATCCTTGCATTCTCATTGCACTTTCTAGCTCCTAGGTTGGATTGATTCCTCTTGCACTATACTACGACTGTGTGCTGCTTGAGTTTTGATAACCTCCTGTTGCATTGCATCACTCCCTTTAGAGATTAAAAAACTTGTTATCAAATGGTGCCGTTGCCATCTTAGGAGTGTTCAGGAAGCATTGAGATTTGGGGTTTAGTAAAGACTAAGCCTTTCTTTTTCTTTTGGTTACTAATTTCTTTACTCTCAAACGTGTGTCTTTCAGGTACATGAATCTTCGTTCAAGGGGAGACAACAATCTACTTCAACCCTTGGACAACATTCATCAACTCGGTCATTCACGGCAAAGAAGAGTAAGAGAGCAAGCTAGAGCTTTTGAGGAGAATGTTCAGCAAGGTTCAGTAGATTTTGAAGCGATGGCTGAGCACGAACATCGAGAGGGACCTCCTCCAGCTCACGGGGCAGTGGGAAGGGGTAATGGAAACCCCCAACACGCGGCTAGACCCCCACGCATCATAGGAGCGGGAGATGCTCCCAATACTCACCACAATAGGTTTGGGATCACTCCTCCTCCTGTACAGAACAACAACTTCGAGATTAAGCTGGGAGTCATCTCAATGGTGCAAAACAATAAGTTTCACGGGCTAGCAATGGAAGATCCCTTGGAGCACCTTGATAACTTCGAACAAGTCTGTGGGATGATCAAGATTAACGGCATATCCAAAGATGCTTTCAAGCTGCGTCTCTTTCCATTTTGTCTTGGAGACAAGGCTAGACATTGGAAGAAGACCCTTCCACAAGGCACCATTACCTCTTGGGCTGAGTGTAAGAAGGCTTTCCTCTCAAAGTTCTTCTCCAGCACCAGAACAGCAAGGCTGAGAAGTGAGATCAGCGGCTTCACTCAAAGGAACAATGAGATGTTCAATGAAGCCATGGAGCGGTTCAAGGACTACACCATTCAGTGTCCTCACCACGGCTTCAGCGAAGTGACCCTTCTAAGCACTATCTACCGCGGAGCTTCACCAAAGATTCGCTTGTTGCTTGACACAGCGAGTAACGGAAACTTCCTTGGTCAAGAGGTAGAAGAAGGCATGAAGCTGATTGAGAACTTGGCATTGAGTGACGGCAACTATGCTGAAGACTACGACCGTGCACCGAGAGGTTCTGAGCTAGAGTCTCACAAGAAAGAGCTTAAATCATTGCATGAGAAGATTGACAAGCTGGTGTTAGCTAATCAGAAGCATGTTCACTTTGTTGGTGAAGCGGATGAAACCTTAGAGGAGCTTGAGTTGAGTCAAGAAGAAGCCAATTGGGTGGCGGGTCATAACAACTACAAACCTCAAGGATATTCACAAGGCTACAACCAGAACAACAATCTCTCATACCGTAGCACCAATGTCGCAAACCCTAAGGATCAAGTGTACCCTGCTCAGCAAGCAAGGCCTTTCGTCCCATACAACAAAGGTTTTCAGCCGAGTGGTGGCTTCCAAGGGCAAGGGCAGAACGACTTCCAAGGACAACAGCAAGGAAACAAGGGTTGTACGCCAATGTAACCTCCGGGCTTTGTTCCTCAACAACAACCGATGCAACAACAACAAGTTGATCCTGTCCAAGCTATGTTCCAACAATTGATTCAAGGGCAAGCATCTACAAATCAGAAGTTTGCCGAGATGAACACTCATTTAGACTCGTCTCTCACGGATTTCTCTACTCAGATCACCAACTTGAATAAAAATATCAAGCAGCTAGAGATAGGAAAGGCGAGTACAAGTGGTCAGAATAGCTTACCGGGCAAGTATGAGCAGAATCCCAAGGAATACGCCAACGCTATCACGCTCAGGAGTGGGAAAGAGCTTGCACCTACGGTTACTCCTAAGAACAACGAGGACGTTGTAATTCAAGAGGGGGAGAGGAAGCTTTCAGCTGATGATGAGATCAACTTTGACAATGTTTGGATTTAAGGACCAAGGAGAGGGGAGAGAGCGGTTGTTGAGAAGAAAGCGCAGCAAGCTGCTAAGGAGAAGGATGCTTATGTGCCTCCACCATATGTACCTAAGCTACCTTTTCCTGGCCGCTTCAAGAAGCAACTCATAGAGAAGCATAGAATCTTGTTTGAGAAGCATCTTAAGGACGTAGAGATCAAGCTACCTCTCGTAGACTGCCTTGCCATGATGCCTAAATGCGCCAAATTCTTCAAAGATACGCTCGTGAAGAAGAATAAGGAAAGCAAGGAAGTGCTTGTTCTTAGTGAGGAATGTAGTGCTGTGATACACAAGGAGATAGTCCATAAGAAGTTAGGAGATCCAGGAAGCTTCACTATACCTTGCGCTTTAGGACCTTTGGAGTTCAAGAGTTGTCTTTGTGATCTCGGAGCTAGTATAAATCTGATACCTCATTCCGTAGCAAAGAAACTTGGCTTTACCCGGTTCAAGGATTGTAGAATCTCGTTGGTACTAGCTGACAAGAGCGTGAGGTTACCCGTGGGTTTGCTTGAGGACTTGCCAGTGAGAATTCGCGGTGTAAACGTGCCTACGGACTTCGTTGTGTTCGAAATGGATGAAGAGCCTAAGGATCCACTCATTCTCGGTAGACCGTTCTTAGCCACCGCCGGAGCCATCATTGACGTCAAAAATGGGAAGATAGCTCTGCACTTGGGTAAAGATATAAGGCTGGACTTTGATATCAATGAGGTTTTGAAGAAGCCTACGATAGAAGGGCAAGCTTTCTACATCGAGACGTTGGATGCTTTGAAGATGGCATTGACTAAGGAGCCAGGAGAGTTCGGTTACTTGGATCAGAGGACTCAGGAATACGTTAACTTGCTTGATTCAAGGAAGGTTGTGCTAGAAGATGAAGGCGCTTGCCTAGAGATCGACTCCGAGATCGATGACATTACTCGATCCAGGGGTAAAATCGACAAGACAATCGAGAGCACAACTCGATCCGGTGTAACAATCGACAGTCAGATCGAGGAGGGTGATCGATCCAGGAAATCAATCGAGTCCGAGATCGAGAGATGCCTTCCGATCAGTTCAGGGTTTGATCCAGAGATCGACCCAGCGTCTCGATCTCTCACTCGATCCACATTAAATCGAGAGAGTGAATCGAGCGAAACTGCTCGATCTAGACGACATCGAGAGCAAGATCGACTGGATGACTCGATTTCAGAAGGGATAGCGGTTGGAGAAAGCAGTCTCAAGGGTCATGTCTCAGGCTCTAAGGAAGGTTCCAAGGAGGAAAACAACAGCAACAGCCACGAGGATGATTGGAGCGAGCTGATAGCCCCAAAGGTGGACCTTAAGGAGCTCCCAAAAGGGCTAAGGTATGCTTTCTTAGGGCTTAACGAAACCTACCCTGTGATTGTGAATGAAAACTTAAGTGATGATGAGTTGCACTCGCTCTTAACTGAGTTGAGAAAGTATAGGAAGGCCATTGGGTACTCTTTAAGTGACATCAAGGGCCTTTCACCAATGCTTTGCACTCATAGGATTCACTTGGATAATGAGAATGCCTCTTCTATAGAACATCAGAGGCGTTTGAATCCTAATTTGAAAGAGGTTGTTAAGAAAGAGATTCTTAATCTACTAGAAGCTGACGTGATCTATCCCATAAGTGACAGAACGTGGGTTTCTCCCGTACACGTGGTGCCTAAGAAAGGAGGGATCACGGTCATTAAGAATGATAAAGATGGGCTTACACCTACTAGAACTATTACAGGACACCGTATGTGTATTGATTATAGGAAGCTTAATCTTGCTACTAGAAAGGATCATTTTCCCTTGCCTTTTATTGATCAAATGCTTGAAAGACTTGCTAATCATCCCTACTATTGCTTTCTTGATGGATATAGTGGATTTTTCCAAATACCAATCCATCCAAATGATCAGGAGAAGATGACCTTTACATGCCCTTATGGTACCTTCGCGTATCGAAGGATGCCATTCGGGCAGTGTAACGCACCGACTATGTTTCAGCAGTGTATGATGTCGATCTTCTCTGATCTAATAGAAGAGATGGTAGAGGTGTTTATGGATGACTTCTCGGTCTATGGTGCGTCCTTTTCTGCGTGTTTGTTGAATCTTTGCAAGGTACCAAACCGTTGTGAGGAGACAAACTTGGTGCTTAATTGGGAAAAATGTCACTTCATGGTGAAGGAAGGGATCGTGCTTGGCCATAAAATATCAGAGAAGGGCATTGAGATTCATAAGGCTAAGGTTGAGGTGATGATGAGTCTTGAGCTGCCGGTCAATGTTAAAGGAGTGAGAAGTTTCTTGGGATATGCCGGCTTCTACATGCGCTTCATCAAGGATTTTTTTAAGATTGCACGCCCTCTTACACGGTTGTTGTGCATGGAAGCTGATTTCGTCTTTGATGAGGAGTGTTTGCAAGCTTTCGTGACCATCAAGGAGGCTCTAGTATCCGCGCCTATAGTGCAAGCACCGGACTGGACTCTACCGTTCGAGATTATGTGTGATGCTAGTGACTATGCCATGGGAGCCGTTCTAGGTCAAAGGAAGGATAAGAAGCTGCACGTGATCTACTATGCTTCAAGAAACTTGGATGACACGCAAACAAGGTACACTAATACGGAGAAGGAGCTATTGGCAGTAGTGTTTGCCTTTGAGAAGTTCCGATCATACCTCATGGGTTCCAAGGCCATTGTCTACACAGATCACGCGGCTTTGCGATACATATTCCAAGAAGGACACTAAGCCGAGGCTTTTGAGATGTATCCTTCTTCTTCAGGAGTTTGACATGGAAATCAAGGACAAGAAAGGGATAGAGAATGGCGTTGCTGACCATCTCTCTCGGTTAAGAATCAACGAGTCTCTACCTTTAGATGATTCTCTCCCCAAGGAACAACTCATGGCTATCACTACGGCTGTTTGTGGGAACCTAGAAGGGCGGTTTGAGGAAATTCTAAGCTTCAAAGAGGAGGATCTCCCTTGGTATGCGGATATTGTGAACTACTTGGCATTTGGGGAAGAACCTTCGCATCTTGACAACTATCATAGGAAGAAGTTCATAAGGGACGTGAGCCACTGCTACTGGGATGAGCCCTATTTATACAAGAGAGGTGTTGACAGCTTATACAGAAAATCTGTGACAAAGGAGGAGGCAAGAGATATCATATTTCACTGCCATGGTTCTTCGTATGGCGGGCACTTTGCTTCGTTCAAAACCGCCACCAAGGTCTTGCAAGCCGGTTTCTGGTTGTTGTCCATCTTCAAAGACACCCATGAGTTCGTGATGAGCTGCGAAGCTTGTCAAAGAGCAGGGAATATCACTAAGAGGAACGAGATGCCTCAAGTACCCATCTTTGAGGTAGACGTCTTTGACGCGTGGGGCATAGACTTCATGGGGCCGTTTCCCTCATCCTACGGCAACAAGTTCATCCTAGTAGCTGTTGATTACGTCTCTAAATGGGTTGAGTCCATTGCTTCCCCTACAAACGATTCTTAGGTGGTGATCAAGCTCTTTAAGAGCACCATTTTCCCAAGGTTTGGAGTACCCAAGGTGGTGATAAGCGACGGAGGAAGCCATTTCATCAACAGGCTGTTTGAAAACATTCTAAGGAAGTATGGCGTCAAGCACAAGGTAGCTACACCTTACCATCCTCAAACGAGTGGCCAAGTGGAGGTCTCTAACCGACAGATAAAGGCGATACTTGAGAGAACAGTTGGGACAACTCGGAAGGATTGGGCATCTCAAGGCTTAGGGAATCTCACAAAGTGAGTATATCTAAAGTTTTCAAACTAAGCTTGAACCTTTGAAATCCTTGAACATGAATCTCAACCCTGGACCCTCTTTCTTAGTATTCTTACATCTCTGTTAATCATTCGCTTGCTATCTGTTTGCATCCTGGTCATTAGTTCGTTTCTGTTGAACTTTTAGGCGAGATCGATTGTTGTTGCTCGATCTAGTGGTCGATCATGTGGTTGATCCACTAGTCGATTTTTATAAATTCATAGCTTTGCATTTTAATCATTCTGTTTGTTCCTCGTGGTAGGTGACTCATTGCTAGTATTTTTAAAGTAGTTTTGCTTTGCAATTGATTGTTGCATATAGTTTTTAGGAATTTCACAAAATCGCTCATCATTTGCTTAGATTTACTTAATCTTTGCATTCTCCTTGACCTTTCTAGCTCATAAGGTGACATTCAAGGAGAATGCAAGGATTAAGTAAATCTAAGCAAATGATGAGCGATTTTGTGAAATTCCTAAAAACTATATGCAACAATCAATTGCAAAGCAAAACTACTTTAAAAATACTAGCAATGAGTCACCTACCACGAGGAACAAACAGAATGATTAAAATGCAAAGCTATGAATTTATAAAAATCGACTAGTGGATCAACCACATGATCGACCACTAGATCGAGCAACAACGATCAATCTCGTCTAAAAGTTCAACAGAAACAAAACTAATGACCAGGATGCAAACAGATAGCAAGCGAATGATTAACAGAGATGTAAGAATACTAAGAAAGAGGGTCCAAGGTTGAGATTCATGTTCAAGGGTTTCAAAGGTTCAAGCTTAGTTTGAAAAGTTTAGATATACTCACTTTGTGAGATTCCCTAAGCCTTGAAAACAAAACAAGATCCATCCATGGCGTGTGGTATGGATCACTCCTTCATTCTCTCCTCCATTCCCATGGCGTTTGGCGGAAAAAAGAGATTAAAGGGCATAAAACTTAGATTTCAAACACACGGCCTAACTAGTCCCCTAAACTACCATGGTGTTTGGGAAAGGTAGACTAGCCTCTAGGATTCGACTTTCTAGGACCTCTGGATCCTGTCAAGGTAAGAGGTTCCTTTGATCATAAAGATCTTGGCGTGAGAGTCTCTAAGCCTTAAGAACAAGATATCCTAGAAGAGAAAGCCATGAAGAACAAGAAAACACCAAGCTTTGAAAACCTTTTCGACCCCTTTGATTCCTCTCAACCCCAAAACTAAAAAAAGATAAAGTGAATGCGTGTATGGAAAAGCAAGATCGCCGCCTTCCCGAAATAGGCCGAACAGCTCGATGGTCCCCCCCTCGCTAGCGGCCAAAAACGGTTAAAGTGCACTGAGATCGACCTCGAGATCGAGCATCTCGCTCGATCCTCTTCGGACATCGTGACTCCAGCTCGATCTGTGACTTGATCTTCTTCGGTGGATCGAGTGCTTCGTTCGATCTTGGAATCGATCTGTGAAGGATCGAGTGGTGTACTCGATCTGGCTCTCGCTCTGCATGGCGTAATTTACGTCCGTACTCCTTGATCGATCACTTCTCTCGATCTCCGTCTCGATCAGTTCCTTTGGATCGGATGGACTACTCGATCTTCTGGTCGATCTCATCTAGATCGACCGGCCATGCTCGATCCGCTTCTCAATCTCTGGTCCTTAGCAAGCATTCCAGAATTCTCCAAGTTCCCTCGAACCTCCTCACGAGCCTCAACACGTCCACAAATCTTCCAAGACTCCAAAGTAGCCGAAAACAACCTGAATGCGATGCAAAATGCAAGAAACATGCATATGCTGGTGCAAGAATACTCTAGGACCTAAGGTGATGCAAACTAGCCTATAGTGCGATGTAAATGCATGAGAAACTAACTTATATGTATGCAAAATACATGAAATATGCAGCAATATCATCCCTAAGAACCACTTCTTGGATCATGTAATCGGGGTGTGTTTGATAGAAGACAGACCAGGGGAAAGGAGATTGACTTCAAACAAATGGTTAAGCTTGCGTGCTTTATGACTGAAATGGTAAAGTTAAACTGCTTTATTTCCATGATTGAGCCAAGGAACATTGGAGAAGCTCTCTATGATGAGTTTTGGGTAACAGTAGTGCAAGAGGAGTTGGAACAATTTTCCCGCCTTGATGTATGAAAACTGGTATCTGTTCTAAAAGACGTCAACATTGTTGGAACAGAATGGATCTACAAGAACAAGATAGACAATGAGGGGAATGTGATCAGAAACAAGGCTCGGCTAGTAGCTCAAGGTTACTCTCAGATAGAAGGAGTGGACTTTGATGAGACCTTTGCTCCAGTAGCCATCCTTGAATCAGTCCGACTTCTCTTTCGCATAGCCTGCATCCTAACTATTAAGCTGCTCCTAATGGATGTGAAGAGCGCCTTTCTCAATGGATTGCTCCAGGAAGAAGTGTATGTCACACAACCTAAAGGTTTTGAGGACCCAAAACATCCTGAATATGTCTACAAACTGAAACGAGCTCTGTATGGACTAAAACAGGCTCCAAGAGCCTGGTATGAAAGATTATGACAGTTCCTGTTAGCTGCTAAGTTTGTGCGTGGAAGTGTCGATAAGACCTTGTTCATTCAACACATCGGTAAGGATATACTGATAGTGCAAGTGTATGTTGATGATATTATCTTTGGAAGTACAAGCAAAAATCTAGTGGATGGGTTCGTAACCACTATGACAACAGAGTTTGAAATGAGCATGGTAGGAGAACTAACTTACTTCTTGGGCTTGCAAGTAAAACAGACTGCATAAGGGATTTTTGTGTCTCAGTCAACCTATGCCAGAAATCTGGTGAAAAGATTTGATATGCAGATAAGTAAGACAGCAACCACCCCCATGAGCACAACCAACAAGTTGCATAAGGACCTCGAGGGTGTCGGAGTAGATGAGAAACTGTACAAAGCTATGATAGGCAGCTTGCTCTATCTTACAACCAGTCGCCCAGACTTATGTTTCAGTGTTGGCTTGTGTGCCAGATACCAAGCGTCTCCCCGAATCTCTCATTTGAATGCAGTAAAACAGATCATAAAATACGTCAAAGGTACAGTGGATCTCGGAATGTACTATTCTAAAGAAACTAACATGAACCTTGCTGGCTTTTGTGATGCAGATTGGGCAGGTTATTTGGATGATCGTAAGAGCACGTCAGGAGGATGTTTCTTCCTAGGAAATAATATGATCATGTGGCACAGTAAGAAACAGAACTGTGTGTCTCTATCAGTAGCAGAAGCCGAGTACATTGCTCTTGGGAGCTGCTGCACACAACTACTTTGGATGAAACAAATGCTTATGGACTATGGTATGTTTTAGGACTCTGTGTTAGTTCACTATGACAATAAGAGTGCCATAGACCTATCTAAAAATCCTGTCCAACATTCCCGAACCAAACGTGTTGATATTAGACACCACTTTGTCAGGGAATTAGTAGAGGAAAAATTTGTGGTTATCAAACATGTTGCTTCTAAAAATCAACTGGCAGACATCTTTACTAAACCGCTTGACCCTAATACCTTTTTGTTTCTCCGAAAGGCATTAGGAGTATGTGAACATTAATTCGCATGGTTACAGGGGGGAGTTAGCAACGATAGACCTTGGAATGCCTTTTCTTTAAAAACCTCATATAGGCAAGTTGGTTAACTTTGTACTGCAGGTGTTTCTTTAGGAGCATGGTCGCTTAGTATTTCTTAGGAGAAAAACAATCAAAAGGGAATCCAAGCTGATTTTATCTTCTGGGTTCTCATTTTGATCACTGTTTGGATGAGATATTCTAGTAATAAGAGGCTAAACAATAGAAAAATCAAAACTATTAATCCGCTGTGAAATGAGAGACATCCAATTTGGGATTGATTGCTGTCACAATCTTTACTAATATTGGTCATAGTTTTGATCACAATAAGAATTATTAATCCTCAGTGAAATGATTGACATCCAATTTAGGATTGATTCCTCTCACAATCTTTACTAATATTGGTGATAATCTTGATCACATGCCAAATCTATCTCTAGTTCTTTTAAGATTTAGCTCACATTTAGCCTTTTCTTATCTAGTTTATGTACTTAAGCTCCCGCTCTGAAAAAGGGATCCCTACTGTGCGAGTTGACTGATCAAGTGTGTGAAAGTATCTCAGCTGGGATGTCTGCTCACTTGTGCATGTGTGTTGACTCCTTTTACATTTATTAGTATTCCTAGTCTATTCGTTGCTCGAGAGTTACTCCCCCTGACTGAGCAGAGAGGGTCAAGTGTGTTCACGTAATGGATTCATGCTAAGTTTTATCTTTCTAGAATGCCTTGTGTTAGTATATCTGCATGGGGTCCTCTCTGAATATCCTTTCGAAGCTGTTGCTTGTCGTGTTCAGATGTGTGTTACACACATGTTTGGATGTCTGTGTCATGTGTTTCGGGACAGTGTCTTAACTCTAAAAGGCCCATTAATCTTCATCTCATATGTCCATAAAGGCCCATATTTTTTTTGGGTTTTGACCGTCTTTTCATGGAAGTTGAAACCTAATTTTAGGGTTGCCGGTTTCATATATTCTGAAAAAGACTGTTCGTGTGCCACAAAGCCGTCTCATCTGTCTCAAGCAAAAACCCTAATCAAGCGCTCCTCCCTTCTATCTCTCGCAATCACCATGCTTCATGCTCATCACACGCGCTCTCAAGCTCAGCAGGCCCTTATCGATTCAGCGCGTGTCAACTGCACCATCCCGGATGACAACGAGACTCTAGCTGATGCCCTTCTCAAACTTTGTAATCCGAGCCACAGGTCCAGGAAAGCTCCGATGATCGTCCACGATCTAGAAGAGGATCACCTCGAACTGCACTGGAAACCTTCTCGCCAGGACGTAGCTCAGATCTTTGCTCCGGTGACACAACGCATGCAACCTCCGCCAAATCCACAGAGTCTACAGAGGAGGAGGAGGAACAAGTCGACTCCCGTAACCCCCCGTGTTGGTGAGTTTCTCGACTTGGAACCTCGCTACTCCGAAAATCGCAAGGCCTACCTGATCTGGCGAAGGTCGACTAAGTTCTCAGATTGTCCTGAGCAAATTCTGTGTGGTGATTTTTCCTCTGAGGCGGAAAAAGTCAGGTATCAGTCATTTGACCTTCGCTCCTTTCACGGTGGTGTCTACTTACCCTTGGATGACTCCAAACTGCTCCTCGTGAAAAAAGTTCTGGTCCGCACTGGTATGATGTACACTGTTCTGGATATGGAGCCTTACTGTCCCACAGTGATCAAGGAATTCTACGCCAATCTAGGCAATCTTGAAACTTGATGTGGTTCGAAGTATGTCTACTTCAGGGGCTTGATGTACGAGTTCTCTCCAGCTGTCATAAATCGGATGTTTCTGCTTCCAGAAGATGGTCCTGAAGGGAACTGGATGTCTGCTAATCTCAACGATGTCATTGGAGCACTCACGAAATTCCATCGCTTCAGTTGGGAAGGACTTCGCTCCTACCATCTCTCCAAGACGTGTGGAGTTCTCTATTGTATCTGCTCGCAACTGGATGCTAACTACGAACTAGACTACCATGGTGAAAGATAGCCTTCGTTTTGTTTATGCACTTGTGATGGCGAAGGAGTTTAACTTTGGACGTATGGTTTATAATCAAATTCTTGCCATAGCCAAGCATCCAGCTCCGGTTGATTGTGTCCTGCCTTTTCCAAATATCATTCACCAGCTGCTTAACTTCCAGAGAATTGTGCCAGCTCATCGAGGCGATGGTCCGCTGATTAGTCCTACCAAGATCACCATGGATCCCAAGGGAGAACGTGGATCTGGCAGAAAGGAAACAGAATTGGTTCCCTCTCTATCCGCTGATCTCTTGGAGCTGTCCTAATCGGTCCGCAAGATCGATCAACGTCTCAAAGGTAAATGCTTTCTCTCTTGCTGACACTTCTGTGTTATCAGACTTGACCACTATAATTTTTTTTGCCATGTATGTGCACTAAAGCAAGGGGAGATTATCGATATGACCCTAACCTGGCGTCACTCAAAAATGACAACTCACCAGATGATTCAGGTGATGAGAGCGAAGGAGGAGAGGACCCTAATGACGGTCTTGGTGGAATGCACGAGTATGAAAGAGATGATTAAGATGATAGGCAAAGTTTGTTGTTTTTGTATGTGTATCCCAGTGATCACACTTGATGCGTTTACATGTGTTTTCTTTCAAGAATCCTTCTCGGACTAGTTTCTTTTGCTTTTGTTTTGGCTTTAGTTGATTTGCTCTGAACAATCATCTGGTGAGTTTACATGTATTAGCACTTGAACAATCTTCCCAGTGATCACACTTGATGTATTTACATGTATTAGCACTTTATCAATGGATGGTTTGATTTCTTGAATGGTTCGTGTTTGCTGCGTATTTGTGTGTTGCTGGAACTGACATAACAGGTAGCTTGAGGTGACACATTCATGCAAAAAGGGGGAGATTGTAAGATGGAGATTCATGGAACACTTGGTGAAGTGTGTCAAACACATAAGGCGCGTAGAAAGGAAAACTACAACAAGGGAATACGTGTGCATCAAGGAAGATATTGCAGTTACCTGATTTGGCTCTTGGTTAATATACGAAGCATCGAAGACATGGCAAGTCGGGGTTTGTCGAAGAGAGTATATATGTGCTACTCTAGTAACTAGGTTAGGTCAGCCGAAAACGGGGGTTAGAACACTCTTGTCTTGGAAGAAGTGTTTAGGTGCTCGGTGAGTAAACACAGCTATTGTTGAGTGGGTAGTTAGGAATAGGTCAGTGTTATATTACAAGTCTTAAGGATTGTGTAATAGGGTGTAATTCTGATTGAACAGATCTGCAAGGATTGTTCAAGAGATTCTTAATAAAGTGTGTTTATTATCTTAATCTGTGTTACACATTGATAGTACTTTCTTTGCAAAGGTGAGGATGCAATGAGGCTATCAAACTCAAATGCAACACTTAGGTTGTAGTACAGTATGCAAGTGAGAGTCAATCCATTTCTAGGAGCTAGGAAGATCAAAGAGAATGCAAGAGCAGTGTAAATCTAAGCGAATAACAGGCGGTTTTGTAAAAATCCTAAAAACTATATGCAGCAACCAAATGAAATGCAGATCTATTTTAAAAATACAAGGAATGACTAAAATACCATGGGGAACAAACAAAAATAATTAAAATGCAAGGCTATGATTTAACAAAAATCGACTAGTGGATCGACCACAAGATCGACCACTAGATCGAGCAGTTTGGATCGATCTCGTCTACAAAATGCAAGCATGAAGAAACTAATGACCAGGATGCAACGAACAACAAGCGAATGACTAACGAAGATGTAAGAATGCTAGGAAAGAAGGGTCTAGGGTTGAGATTCATGGTCCGGGGTTTCAAGGGTCCAAGTTGGGGTTGAAAACTTTAAATCGACTCACTTTGTGAGATTCCCTAAGCCTTGAAAACGAAAACAAGATCCATCTGTGGCTTTCGGTATGGATCACTCCTTCATCCTCTCCTCCAAACCCATGGCTTCTGGTGGAAAGAGAGGTTGAAGGGCAATGAACTCAGATTTCAAACACACGGCCTAAGTAGTCCCCTAAACTTACATGGCTTTTGGGAAAGGGTAACTAGTCTCTAGGATGTGATTTTCAGAGATCTCGGGATCCTGTCAAGGTAAGAGACCTCTCTGATCATAAAGATCTTGGCGTGAGAGTCTTTAAGCCTTAGGGACTCAACATCCTAGAAGAGAAAGCCATTAAGAACAAGAAAACTACCAAGTGAAACTACTCGCTACACATGAGAATAACCGAAATAAACATGAAAAACAAAGCGATGAACATGAAAACGATTACTTAAGACTTAAACGATTCGAAAATATTGAAGAACAAAGCTCAAAGTCTCGCCAATGGCGGATAATCTCCAAAATCAGAGAGAAAAAGCATAAAAAGATAAGATTGAAAAAGTGTGTGTGGAAAAAGACATCGCCGCCTTCCCAAAATGGCGAAAACAGCTTGATGGTCCCCCCCTCGCTAGCGGCCAAAAGCGGTTGAAAGGACAGGGATCGACTTTGGGATCGAGTGGCTCTCTCGATCACTTTCGGACATCGTGTCTTCAACTCGATCTGGGTCTCGATCATCTTCGGCGGATCGAGTGTTGCATCCGATCTTGGTATCGATCTTCGGTTGGATCGAGTAGTGGACTCGATCCGGCTCTCGCTCTGCATGGCGTCATTTACGTCCGTACCATTTGATCGATTGCTCCACTCGATCTCTGTCTCGATCATTTTCCTTGGATCGCCTGGTCTTCTCTATCTTCTGGTCGATCTCATCTAGATCGACCTGCCATGCTCGATCTGCTCCCCGATTTCTGGTCCTTAGTAAACATCCGACCTTCCACGAACCGCCACAACAGCTTCAGCACGTTCACGAACATCCACGACTCCAAAGTAGCCAGAAAAAACCTGAATGTGATGCAAAATGCAAGGAACATGCGTATGCTGGTGCGAGAATGCTCTAGGACCCTAAGTGATGCAATCTAGTCTAAAGCGTGATGTAAATGCAAGAAAAGCTAACTAATATGTATGCAAAATGCATGCAATATGTAGTGACATCAACTCCCCCAAAATTACTTCTTGCTTGCCCTCAAGCAACAGAAAATAAGAAAGGAAGAGAGGTTTTAAAAATGAACAGGGGTTTAAGCTTCTTGCAAAGGTGCCTTTCAAATGAATCAATCTCAATGTCCTAGTTACTAGTTCTAAAATGCACTGCGCACACTCATACTCCAAAGAACTTAGCCATACTTATCACACAAAGAAATTCAGATCATGACTCTCCTATTCCTAACAATCAAAGAAACTCATCCTTTAACATTCTGTAACATCCGAACCATGAATCAAACTAATGCACTTTAAAGCAGAACACACTTGGTTAAGGGCGCAGGCTATGAGTATATAATGATCTCATTTGAAAAGGGTTTTCTTTTTAAACAAGGGTTTTTCTCAAAAATGGCAAGAACTTTATGCATAATGCTAAAAGTGAAGGCAATTGATGCATACATGATCAGATTCTCATCTACCCATGTAAACTAACAATGATCCTAAACCCCTCTCATTTATTAACTTTTATCCTCACTCACCACTTAGAATCTACCTTTTCTCAAAGCAAAAGCTTAGCATTCCCCAGTTCAAAACAGAAAACATTTTTTACTCTTTTAGGCTAGTGAAAAGGTTGAAAGCAATTTGCTCTTCACATATTTCTTATTGGTAGCTCTCTTGTTTATTTATATTTTTCTTTTTTTTTTCTTTTTTTTTGGCACTTTGGCTCTTTTTTTAATTTTTATTTTATTTTAAGAGAGTTACCTTCTGAAATTATTAGAGCATATAAATTTTTAAACACAAACCTTTCACTTAAAACCTTTTTCTTTCTTTCAAATACCAAACTCTTTAGAAACCGAGAACATGTAAACATGAAGACAACCCCAATGATCCCCCAAACTTATTCTAAGCCTATATCTAGCTTCAAAATACAAAGCTAGCAATCACATGAGAACCCAATCATGTCGCCTAAACCTAACACTTTATGGTAAGTTCAAAACCGAAAAAGAAGGCCTCACAATGATGTCACACAAGAAAAATCTGGCTTCAAAGAAGGGTAAGGGTCAAGGTGGGAGTTCTACTTAGGCTCACAAAGAGTGGTAAAAGGAAGAAGAGAGCCTAAATATTTTAAAATCCATGTGTTCATTTTCAAATGCATAAGGATGATAATTGAAATTTCAGATTAAGGTTTTCACTTATTAGGACAAGCTACAAATCATGAGAGTTCAATTCAAGTCACGAAAATCATAGCAAGTGATCCAAGCATGGTAAGAACTTACTTTCAAAGTATGAGCAAAGCATTAGAGAACTACTAACTAGGGCATTGAAACAATTCATGAGTTTAAAACACCTTTTTAAGAAAAACTCTAACCCCTTATGCGAATATGAACAACCTAGATGCTTTAAGATTCTAGACTCAATCCTAAAATGCTTAATGAGATGAATGCAACTACATGAATCTTTGAAAAATTTTAAAAATTTTACCAATTTTTCATGTAATGAAGACTCAAGGATGCTAAAGGGAAAATAAGATCAGAAAACACAAGTCAAACCATACATATACTCCCCCAAACTTGCTTGACACCGTCCCAGTGGCAAACAAATTCAAAGGAGCATCAAAACCCAAAGCAAAAAGAAGCAAACATGAGCGGTATGTACAATGGAAGAAGGTTGTTACCTCGTGTCTAGTCTCGGCTGGAACTTGAGGATGTTCCAGAGGAGCTAGATGATACGGCTTTGCCTTTGGAGCCTGGCTCTTGAAGAGAGAGACGCGCCGGTTGAATGTTGCTGCCTTGAGTCTCACGGATGACAACTCCACTGGTTGAAAGCCTCCTCTTCTCGGGTTGGTGAACCTCTTCACTTGCATCTTTCTTAGGCGAGCCTCCTTGAAGCGCTTTGACTTTCTTGGTAAGTTTCTTGAGCATTTTGCCTTGCCATTTGTTGATTTTCCTTTGCATCTCAACAACAGATGCTAGGAACTTCTCTGTTTTGGTTCTCGCCTCAAAGTCTATCTTGGGAAGGGTGTAGGCCTCGGGCATCTCATCTTCCGTGGCTGGGGACTCGGACCTTTGACGAGGAGCAATCGCTGGGGCAGGCGTTCCTCCTAGAGGACCAAAGCACTCCTCTTCTGTTGGCAAGAACTCGATGTTCCCAACACCGAGCAGCTCGGTCTCGTCCTTGTTTGGCAGGATGCACACTGTCTTCTCGTTTTCGTTGTCTATGAAGAGATAAGCGTAGAACCCTTCTGCTGGCGTGCGTCCCAAGCTGTCGGTATTCCTCATCGAGACCTCATCCATGAAAGCTCTAGCCGGGACGGGTGCGAAATCATGTATAGGTACGCCAGCTTGTAAGAATAGAGGAGTGAGGAAGCCGCCAATGAAAGAAGAGGTTGCCTTGCACCGCAAGGCATAAGCCTTGTACTTCACCAAGGAGGCAGCAAGCACGCATCCATAGTTCACCTCGTCGCCGAGTTCATCCTCCATAGGTTCGTCATTCTCAGCCGGATCACACAACAAATGCTTCACGCCTTGGAACAAGAAGCAAAGCTCGGTCTTCGTGACCGTGAGAGCAACTGACCTTCCGCTGAATGTGTTGGCGATCAGCTTCAAAGTGTACCTCAGCACCGGGCTTCTCACTCTCTTGATCTTGGCGGTGTTGGCTTTGTAGTCTTCGTTGCTGATGAGGTCCCAAAAATCATTTGCTCGCTTGAAGGAGGGGAACTCGATCTTGGTGGCAGCTGCGTTGAGACCATACGCTTGACATAGCTCGGGGATTGAGAGGCTGAAGGCTTGACGTCCAACCTTGAAGGAGAGACGGCCTTGTGAAGGAACGGGGGCACTAGGGTTCTCGTAACGAAACTCCAACGTGGCAAGGAAGTCTATTGTCACTTCTGGAATGGTTGGGCAATCCATTCGTGACAGACATCTTAAGCCAATGTTCTTGAGGAGTTGGTCGAAATCTCCAAGGATCCCTAGCTTGAACAGCAGCTCCCGGTCCGTAAACTTAGTAGGCTCAAACCGAAGCCTTTCAAGCCGTTTCTTGTCCTCTTCTGACCCTCTCTTGAACAGCCACCTCTTGTCCTTCTCCCTCTTGTGATGTCTCTTCTCTCATTCTCTTGGGAGCCATTGTGCCTGAAACAAATTTTCAAGCAATTTGATAAGCAAAACGGCGATCGGATGAGAGAAGAAGAGAGGCGAAGAAGAAAGCTTATAACTAATACCCTAGAATTTTGGGGAATTAATAAAAATTATAGCAAAATAAAGGAGAATCAAATCTAGAGATACAAGAAAATCTAGGATTTTTCCTATTATTTTGCTAAATTTAAAAATTCAAAACTGCCCTAGCATCTAAAACAATCAAAGCCGAAATAAAAGGGAATTTTCCTTAAGAAATTTATCAAATATCCGAAAATACCTTTTGCAGAGATTGTTAAGAAGGTTGTTAGCTTTTAGAAAACAAATAACTCTCACTCTCTTCGCTTAAAATTTCATGAAAACAAGAATGAGAGAGTGTTAAGTTGATGAAAACATTTAAAGGCCAACAAGAAACAAAACTATGGGTAAAAGGAGGTGGTTTCTGAAACAAATTTCTCAAGAAGTTTGATAAGCAAAACGGCGGTTTGATGAGAGAATAAGAGAGGAGAAGGAGAAAGCTTATAACTACTACCCTAGAATTTTGGGGAATTAATAAAAATTATAACTAAATAAAGGAGAATCAAATCTTTAGATACTAGAAAATCTAGAATTATACCTTTTACTTAGCTAAATTTTAAAAATCAAAAACGGCCCTATCATCTAGAAAAATATCTTGCAAATTTAAAGGAATTTTTCCTAAAGATAATTCATTAAACTCTGAAAATACCTTTGCAAGAATGTTAAAGATCTTTTCTAGCCTTTGAAAACCGAAAACTATCACTCTCTTTGTTTAAAATTTTCGAGAAAACAAGAATGAGAGGGTGAGAAATTATTGAAATATTTAAAGACTAGCAAAATGCAAAACCATGAGTAGTAAAGGTGGGTTTCTGACAAAGTCTTGGTCAAGGCACATCTTTCATGGTCAAAGATGCTTGCCTTGACCAAGTTTTGAATTTAAAAACTGGAGGGAAAAGAATAAAAGAGGGAAAGAAAATGTTACCTCAGCATGAGATCGAGTCCGTTTGGTCGATCTAGGACTCGATCTCATACCCATAATGGCTTAGATCGAGAGGGTTACTCGATTTGTGACTCGATTCATGATGAATCGAGTCCTGGATCGATTGGCTCTCTCGATCGTTGAGATTTTGGCTCCACGGCTAAGTCCTCGTGATTGAGCTACGTCCTCGATTTGAGGGTCGATTTGGCTGGACTAGTTCACTAATAGCTGAACAAGCTAACTACTAGCTGCCCGAAAGCTCAACCTAGCTCAGTCAGTTGATCGAGTACTGACCCAGCTGGGCGGACTGACCAGCTAGATACCGAGCTAAGGTGTGGCTGAATTAGTGGTAAGTCAGCTGGGCAGGTGGAGCTCGGCCAAAAGTGGTTATGGCCAAATAACTGCCCATGATCCAAAAGGTGCAATCCTGGCCATTGAAAGAATCAATGGCTGAGATTAGGGTATGAAGGGTGGACGGTTTTTGGACAAGAAACCCGCCCATTGGCTTTATAAGGACGGATTTTCGTGGAAAATCCATCATCTCTCACGCCTAAGGCGATTTATCTCCAAGATAGCCGAGAGAAAAATAAGATATCCGGATTCCAGTCCAGTCGGCGCCGGAGTGCTCCGACCATATCCGAGAGAAGTTCGGTATAATCCGGGAGAAAGGGAATTTATCCGAGAGAAAATGGGGATCATCCGAGGGAATCAGAGATGGTCTGGGAGAAATAGAGAATGTCAGAGAGATGATCGGAATAAAAGGGAATCGCCGAGTGAAGAACAGGATTAGGGAATTTATCCGGGTGAGAATTGGAGATCATCCGGGACACGCGGAGATGATCCGAGAGATGATCGAGATAAATGAGAATCGCCGAGTGAAGAACCGGATAAGGAATTTAATCCAGGAGAGAATCAGAGATGGCCCGGGAGAAACAGGGATGTCCGCATTCCAGTCAGGTCACCACCGGAGTAACTTGGACCATATCCGAGAGAAGTTCAGTGCCATCCGAGTGAAAAGGGATACACCCGCGAGAAGGTGACGATCATCCGAGAAAGGCAAACTTAGCCGAGAGAATGGCAAGTTATCCGAGGGATAAAGAAAAATGGTCGGATGTCTCACGAGGGTAGTCAGTTGATGCAAAGGATCGATGGGTCAATCCGTGACTTCATCCGAGAGAAGCTGTCATTCTGTTACCATATCCGAGAGAAAGGGGTGATATCTGACAAGGAAGAAGAATAGCCCGGCAGTATCCCGATGATAGTCGAATGTCTCGCAAGTATAGTCCGGTGATGGGAATGATCGGTGGATCGATTCGCGACTATATCCGAGAGAAGCAGTCAAGCCGTGATTACATCCGAGAGAAACTCCGAGCGATGGATGTTCGCCCGAGAGGAAGGAGGGATATCCGGAAGAGGAGAAGATTGCCCGACAGTCTCGCGGTGATAGCCGGATGACGCGTAGTATTGCCGGAATCGTTCGTGACTATCACCGAGAGAAACGGATATATGCTGACCATATCTGAGAGAAACTCCAGGCGATGGATGTTCGTCTGAGTGAAAGGAGAAATATCCGGAAGCGTAGAAGATTACCCGGCAGTGTCGCGGTGATAGTCGGAAGACACGAGAGATCCGAGGATCGGATACTGACTATAACCGAGAGATGACGGTTATACCGAGAGGATTGCCGAGAGGAATCATACCGCGCCGAGAGAACGGCCGAAGGGAAGAGTTTCATACGAGAGATTATCCAGGGCAATCGGATTGCCGAGGGATCCTTGCCGAGGGTCGTGAGATCTCTCGGGGATGGTCGGATGAAACGGGCTACGATCGGGAGATAGCCGGACGTCCTCGACTAGGATCGGGTGAAGCGTGGCTATTACCGAGAGAAGCAGGATTATATCCGAGAGAACGTGTCTAGGACCGTGAGAAATCATTAGTAGGCACGTGGAGAGGATTCCAGCCGAACATTGGTGGAATCGGGGAGCCGTATCGGAGGATTGACCACGGCCACGCGATACTGGTCAAGTATCCCGGGAATGGTCACGACCGTTAGCGAATGGTCGTGACACTAGGATGAATGGTTGGATGAAATGATCCGGATTGGATCATTTCTCACGATTCCAGTCAGGTGTTAGCCAGGAACTCTGACTTTGGTCGAGAGAAACATGACTATGATCGGGAGAGATCATGAATTCATAAGGAGAACAAGAGTACGGTTGGACTAGATCGTAAAGGGAAGGACATGGACGAACGGGCGATCCTAAGGGACGACCCTAGTCGAGCCATGGGGCTGAATAGCCTCTCTGATCTAACCTAGTCATGTGGGGATGGTTGGTTGAATGACTAAGGAAGGATCGGAGATGGTGTATATGCTAAGGGAGCTGATTGTACAACCATGAGCACGACCAGCTGAGTCCAGCTGAGCACAACTGACTGGAGTGACAAAGGAGCTAGTCAAGCTACAGCTACACCTCGTGGATATGGCTAAGGTATGGATTAGATAAGACTGTAGCTGGATTTAAATAGCTAGGGTATCGACTAGACTAAGACTTGAGCTGGATGGCTAGGATGTTCACTTGTCTGTAGCTGGAACGTTACTCTACCTGGATAGTCACTAGCCTAGTTCTAGGTAGAATGGTCTAGGGAAATGGAACGGTTGAAGCATATGTTTAGCTTGCTCCGAGTCAAAGATCGATCTCTGAGCTGAATGGTGGTCAAGTGGACTACCGAAAGCAAGAGATCATCAGACCGGCAAGTGCTTGGTTAAGCTAAAACCATGGGAAAGTATAGTTTTAAATACTAAGGGATTTCCGCTGCATAAGATAGCCTAAGCAATCAAACCTCATAGAGGAGATTTTGCTAAGTAAAGGCTTTTAAGGGAGGTTCAGCCGGGGAATGCGGCTTGAACATGTAACCCTCGTACCGGGGTGAAGGATGGCCGGGTCGCGGTATTACAAGTTGGTATCAGAGCATGCTTGATCCTAGGGAAGGATAGCTGCTCAGCGATAGAAGAGCTCGATCATTGTAGTAGTATGACATGGTCCAAAGTGGAGATATTGAGTCAAGTACTTGGGAGTCTAGTGTTCTCGCCACGGCTTGTTCAGTGATCAAGACACTTCTCGGAGATCATAGCTACTATAGATGAAGGGTTGGAGTCAGGAAAATCAGGAAGAGGATCGAAAAAGTTTCTACTTGCCACTGAAAAATTCTGGGACAAATTCTTTAAGTGGGGGAGAACTTGCAACGATCCTAACCGGCGTCATGTGATGACAGAATGGCAAAACCGGATCTTAGTCTTGAATGACTTAGTGATTGTTAAGCTGGAGCACGGACTATGAAACAGTTAGTTAACTGAGGAAGACTATGATCAGGTCAGGGGTTGACTGTGATCATGAGTAAGAGACGGTAGTAACCGTAAAAGGGACCAGGATTGGTCAAGCTGAATCAATGATCTTGGTAGCTAGTTCATGGTGGCATGACTGAGTCTAATGGTAGTTGAGGCAGCTAAGATTAGCGCTTAGAAATCGGGAAAACTGGTTGTCTAAGGCAGATCTAAGGCAGCCAAGATATGTACCATATGTGCCGGTGCTACGCGTGACTAGTGCAGTGATTTGATTTGATTGCCTACAGATTCGGAGTTGAATCAGGGTTATGTTTGGTGTTCGGCTAGTCTATGTAAATGAGGTGAGATCGTAAAATGTGCTTGTTAACTGGGAGAATTGCCAAGGCATAACCGTGAACCAAGAGCTTGCCAGATAGTCAAGTCACCTGAGTGCACATGGTAAGGCGCATGGCGCACATGGTAAGGCGCTGAGCGCGCATGGGAAAGACGCCAGAATACGCACATGGGTAAGACGCATGGCGCACATGGGTAAGACGTATAGAGCACACATGGGTAAGACGCAAGAATACACACATGGGTAAGACGCATGGCGCACATGGGTAAGACGTTGAGCGCACATGTGTAAGATGCATGGATTGCGCATTGGTAAGACGCAGAGAGTGCACACATGATATATCATGGTTTTTATGGTTTTTAACCATGATAGAAGTTCTTTTTATTGAGTCTTTTTGGTCTTTTTAGAGTCCTAAAAGAGTCTTTGCAGGTTATAGAATGTCTGGGGCATAACTGGAGATATTGGAACTTTTTGGAGCACTGCAAGTTGAAGCCACAAAGTATCCAACTCGGGAAGGAAAGTATGCATATGGGTGACGCTCGTCACGACTTTTGGTGACGCTCGTCACCCAGAAAGGAAGGGGTCGTGGCCTGTTTTAAAAAGAATGGGAAGATATTGCAGTTTTGGCCCAGAAGTTCTAGTTTTTGCAAAAAGGCCCCAAATCGTGTTTTAGCTTGTATATTAGGTTTTTCAGCCATTCTTTTGGCATAGATCTTGTATCTTATTATTTTTGAGAGCTTTAGAGAGAGATTTGTAGCAGAGCTTTTGGAGAGACAAATCAGACTCCTTCAGAGCAGATTTAGAACTCCTTTACTTTCTACTTCTTATTTCTTTTATGCAATCTATTCTTTTCATGATGTTTTCTCAAATCACCATGTCTGAGTAGTTTGTTAGTTAAGTTAGGGCTTTTCAAAGGTTGAAGAAGAGTTTGTAGAATTGCTAAAAACTTTTAGGAAATTCATTGGTTCTTCATCTGTGCTTGCATTCATATCGATTTCTTAGACACATCATCTGGATTTCGAAACACTTGGTTGTTTGATAGATGTGAGAGCATTATTAATCACCTGAACTAGTATTAGATGAGCAAAACGCCCTAGTACAAAGAGATTTGGCTTAGGAGTTTTGTGAACAATTGAACCTGATCATTACTGCATGTTTAGGTTGTTAGGGTTTGCAAAGAGATTTGAAACTCTGTGATTTAGACATAGATAACTTCTGCAATGAGAATTGATTAGTTATATCTTTGCGATTCATGTTCAAGACGGTTTTAATTCATTCCTGATTGCATGCATTCTACACTCTCGGATTCAACCTGCAAACTGTCCTGACTTAGCGCCTTTAGCCTTCTGAACTTTAAGAACAAGCATAAAAACGCCCTCTCGCATTTATTTTACTGTCTTGCATTACATTCATTATTTATCACTTAGATTAATCTGAATCTATAATCGCTAGTGTGGTTTACATACTCCCTTGGGATTCGATAACCCCTTGTACTACAATTGCTTTTGCTGTGCACTTGCAGTAGTTTTATTTGGGTAAAACCTGACCATATCAAGTTTTTGGCGCCGTTGCCGGGGAGTGTATGCCTTATCGCAGAACCAGAAGCAACAAAGAGAAGGAGCTTGTGACTTTGAGCATCGACGAGCTTGCTAGGTTGGAGAGAACTAACATGAAAGTTAAGAAGCAATCTACAATGGTCGCTCCACTTATCTTGGTTGAAGATGCAGAAGGTCACTTGGTTGATAGGGAAGGAAACAGGAGGAACGAAGAGGGGCAGAGAATTGATCAAGAGGGGAATGTCATTGTTGAACAGCAGGTTCAGCAAGTGGCTGAGAACGTGGGGGTCCCTGCTGCTGTCAATAACGCTGCTGGGCGTTTTGTTCAGAGGACTCACATAGAGAGGTTTGAGGATTTAGCTTCCAGTGTCAAAGCTAATAGGGTTAGCAATGACTTTCTGTTCTGCAAGCTTTTCCCTTACTCTCTTGAAGGAGAAGCTGCATATTGGCTGAAGCAACTGGAACCTGCTTCATTGACCACTTGGGAAGACTCCAAGAATGCCTTTCTGAATAACTTCTATGATGATGCAAGATCAGAAGACATGAGGACGAAAATTGCATCCTTTACACAAGGCCCTACGGAAGCTTTTAAGGCTTCTTGGATCAGGTTTAAGTCTTATCAAAGGGACTGTCCTCATCATGGTTTCAATCAGGTGCAACTGCTTGGTATCTTCTTCAGAGGCATTGACTGGAAATATCAGATGGCGCTGGATGCTTCAAGTAGTGGAAACTTCAACACCAACAGACCAGAAGAAGCTGTAAGATTGATTGAAAACTTGGCCTGCAGTAACAGCACTAAAAATGCAGATTTTCAGAGAAAGCAGCAGGCTGGTTTGAATTATGGAAACCAAATAGCTGAAGTTAAGGCTAAGTTAGACAGCATGCACAGCCTTCTGGTGGGAAAAAAGTCAGTTCAGTTTGCTGCAGAAGTGGAGAGTTTCAAAAATCCTGAAGAATTTGAGCAGAAAGATGTTAATTTCATCAATGGAGGGGGTTTTCAGAGCCAAAGGTTTGGAAATCAGCAATGGAACAGAGGCTACAACAGCAATAATCAGCAGAGTACCTTTACAGGAGGACAGAGCACGCCTGGTTACACTCCTAAGCCCCCATTCCAGAAGACTGAAGTTGAGAAACCTTACCAAAACAGCAGGAATTTTGGTTGTTCTTCCTACCAAACTGCACCTCCACAAGACAATAAAATGGAAGCTATGCTGGAGCAGGTACTTGAAGGACAGCAGAAGATGACAGTGAATTTCAATGGCAAGCTAGATTCGCTGTATCAAGACCTGAATGGAAAAATTGAGAATCTGAACTCTCACATGAAGAAGCTTGATGTGCAGGTTGCTCAAACTGCAGGAGCTGTTCAAAGGCAAGAGGGATTCCTTCCTGGAAGGACTGATATCAATCCCAAGCATCAGGTTAATGCCATCACAATCAGGAATGAAAAGGAGCTTAAAACAGTGCAGAAAAAGAGGTTGAGTGCAGAGCAGATCGTGCAATTGATGGAGTCTGAAGATGAAAATTTTTCTGTCTCAGAGGTGGGTGACGATCTTCACCAAGGAGGAGTGACGCTCGTCACCAACCTACAAGGATATCGGGGGTTGTCACAAGTGAGTGACGAGCGTCACCCCCTGGTGACGATTGTCACCCACCCCAGAACGAAGCTGCTTCACCTATAACTGCATATAATGGTCAGGAACGAGTCTATAAACCCAAAATACCATTCCCTAAGCATCCTAGGAAGTCTAAACAGGAGATAGAAGAAGCCAGATGTAAAGCTATGATAGACAAGCTGATGCTTGAGATTCCACTTGTTGATGCAGTCAAGCTTTCACCATCTCTAAGAAGGTATGTAAAGAGAATGGTTGTGAATGGTGTAAGTCCTGAGGAAGGAGCATTGCTTACCAGAGACATCAGTGCAATCCTTTTGAGTACAGTTCCAAAGAAAAAGAAGAAGGTGACTGTTTCTGAACAAGTCAATTCCATCACTCAAAGCAGAGTTCCAGAGAAGCTATCTGATCCAGGGACCTTTGTGCTTGATTGCTCAATATTTGCAGGACGTTTTTCCCCACTCTCTATGTGATCTAGGGTCAAGTATTAACTTGATGCCTTTCTCTGTTGCTGCTAGACTTGGAATGACTGATTTCAAGCCAGCTGGGATCTCTTTCATCCTAGCAGATCGATCCATAAGGACCCCAGAAGGCATGTTAGAGAATGTTCATGTTTACATTGAAGGCTGCATAATTCCTACAGATTTTGTGGTTCTGAAATATACTGAAGAACCTAAAGATCCTCTTATTCTGGGAAGACCATTCTTGGCTACTGTTGGTGCCATCATTGATGTGAGAAAGGGGAACATTGAGCTTGATCTTGGTGATGTTGTCATGAACTTTGACATGGATAAGTTAAGAAAGAGTTCTACCATTGATGGTCAGACCTATTCTGTAAGAACTTCCAGAGATGAAGAGACTGTCAAGGAGCATTCAGAAGACACTATTGCTGAGTGTGTCAATGAATCAGATATAAGTGGGCAAGTGAGCAAGATGGCTGTTGAAGAGCCAATATCTGAAACTTCTGCAGAAGCTGTTGGGTTTGAGGATTGCAGTGAGGATCATATCTTCATGACTGGGCTTGAAAAAGAGGTTCTAATGAATGCCAAGTTGCTGGAGGAAGACGTGTATGTGATGGAAGCAACACTTGCAGAGCTGAATTGCTGGAAAACTGCAGCAACTCGAACTGCAGGGTCAGTGACGACCGTCACTGACCTGGTGACGCTCGTCACCAACCTGAACACAAAGCAGCAACGTGATTTTACAGCTACAAGTCCATCATATGTTGCCAATCCGAAAATTCACCATTCCACAACCCAGAAACCTGCAACTAAGCAAAGGTATGCACTTCTTGGAACCAGTTCCAAACCTCCTAATCTCATCAATAAGAATTTAAAAGGTGCAAAAGATGCTTCACACTTATGCAAGCAACGAGATTCTCGTAAAAAGCTTGGTGTTTCTTTGGATGATTCTGCAGGAAAACGAAATGCCCCACCCACACTCACGACCCACCCTGCTGATGTTCCTCACTTCCTTGGAAGAATCCATGCATCTACTGCCTATAAACCACCATGGATGAGGAGACATTCTTCTCCAAGGCATTCACTGCCACCTTCTGTTCCACCAGCTATCTGAGCAGCATTCAAAGTCGAGCTAATGACTTTAAACAAGCGCTTAGTGGGAGGCAACCCACTGGTAAGTTTTCTTTTTCATATATTAGTTTAGTTTTCTATTACATAGCTAAACAAAAACCCCAAAAACATGAGAAAAAAATCGAAAAAAAGAGTCAGTTTGCTTTGATGATGTCTTGTGAACTTGTTGGACTGTGGATTATGCTTTGTGTTTAGATGTTTGGATGTGTGTTTTTAGTGCTCCTACAGTTTGACTTTGGAGTACAAATGATGGCATAGCATTTAAACATCCAACATGTCAATTTCTGGAGTATCAGAGATGGTGACGCTCGTCACAAATCTGGTGACGCTCGTCACTAGCTCCTTCACGAGGTACCACTTTTCCACCTTGGTTTTACACGTTCTCATGCTTCATTTTGACCAACTCTTGGCTTAATAACACTGGGGACAATGTTGTTTAAGTCTGGGGGAGGTGGTTACTGACATTGTGTGCTTTGTGTCATGTCTATAGAGTTTTAAAGTTGAGTCAAAAACCTGTTTTATAGAGTCAAAACTTTTGAAACTGTCAGTTTTTTCTTGGAATTAACCATATGACGTTTTTGCTGATAAGAACCATTGCCACAGTAGTTGGTTACAAGTCTCACTAAGTTGAAAGTCATAGGTAGATCAGTCTAGCAATGAAGGTTAGGTTCTTAGAGAGTCTGGAAAATTTGCTGTTAGCTCCACCTTAATGAACTTTAAACCTCTTGTCTTGGTGATTGATTCTTATTGATCTTGATTCTCTCTTTCAGCACTGACAATAAGGTTAAAATACAGTCTCTCTTTGATCTTCCCTGATGTAGTTTTTAAAAGATTAAGTCCAAAGAATGGTGCATTCATGACCCTGTCTCCTCACAAGGAACAACAGTAGTGAACACATTCAAGAACCTGTCTCCTCACAAGGAACACAAGTATTGAGTAGCACCATATCTTAAACTGTAAAAGTTGAGAAAAAGAAGTGAAAAATCGAAAATATCCTAAGGAAAAGATCAAGGGAAGAGAAAATAGGAGAGCTGTGTTGAGATTGATTTGTTCAGTTGTTAGGAAGGGAAAAGAATCTGTAAAGTGATTAAGATGATAGAACCTTGATGAGATTTCACACTTAGATAAAAATAAGGAGTTGACAGTAGAAATTTCGGATTTCTTGAAGGGATTTGAACTGGACTTGAGAGATTTGCTAAGCTTGTGATGATTAGACTGAAATTTGATCTTGTGTTGACTCTATGGTGTTCCTGATGACTGACTGACTGTTTCTTGTTTTCAAACCTCGACCTTATTCTTTGTCTGATGTTTGCTTGAGGGCAAGCAAAAGCTAAGTCTGGGGGAGTTGATTTATCATGGTTTTTAACCATGATATAAGTTCTTTTTATTGAGTCTTTTTGGTCTTTTTAGAGTCTTAGAAGAGTCTTTGCAGGTTATAGCATGTCTGGGGCATAACTGGAGATATTGGAGCTTTTTGGAGCATTGCAAGTTGAAGCCACGAAGTATCCAACTCGGGAAGGAAAGTATGCATATGGGTGACGCTCGTCACCACTTTTGGTGACGCTCGTCACCCAGAAAGGAAGGGGTCGTGGCCTGTTTTAAAAAGAATGGGAAGAAATTGCAGTTTTGGCCCAGAAGTTCCAGTTTTTTGCAAAAAGGCCTCATATCGTGTTTTACCTTGTATATTAGGTTTTTCAGCCATTCTTTTGGCATAGATCTTGTATTTTATTATTTTTGAGATCTTTAGAGAGAGATTTGTAGCAGAGCTTTTGGAGAGACAAATCAGACTCCTTCAGAGCAGATTTTGAACTCCTTTACTTTCTACTTCTTATTTCTTTTATGCAATCTATTCTTTTCATGATGTTTTCTCAAATCACCATGTCTGAGTAGTTTGTTAGTTAAGTTAGGGCTTTTCAAGGGTTGAAGAAGAGTTTGTAGAATTGCTAAAAACTTTTAGGAAATTCATTGGTTCTTCATCTGTGCTTGCATTCATATCGATTTCTTAGACACATCATCTGGATTTCGAAACCCTAGGTTGTTTGATAGATGTGAGAGCATTATTAATCACCTGAACTAGTATTAGATGAGCAAAACGCTCTAGTACAAAGAGATTTGGCTTAGGAGTTTTGTGAACAATTGAACCTGATCATTACTGCATGTTTAGGTTGTTAGGGTTTGCAAAGAGATTTAAAACTCTGTGATTTAGACATAGATAACTTCTGCAATGAGAATTGATTAGTTATATCTTTGCGATTCATGTTCAAGACGGTTTTAATTCATTCCTGATTGCATGCATTCTACACTCTCGGATTCAACCTGCGAACTGTCCTGACTTAGCGCCTTTAGCCTTCTGAACTTTAAGAACAAGCATAAAAACGCCCTCTTGCATTTATTTTACTGTTTTGCATTACATTCATTATTTATCACTTAGATTAATCTGAATCTATAATCCCTAGTATGGTTTACATACTCCCTTGGGATTCGATAACCCCTTGTACTACAATTGCTTTTGCTGTGCACTTGCAGTAGTTTTATTTGGGTAAAACCTGACCCTATCAAGTTTTTGGCGCCGTTGCCGGGGAGTGTATGCCTTATCGCAGAACCAGAAGCAACAAAGAGAAGGAGCTTGTGACTTTGAGCATCGACGAGCTTGCTAGGTTGGAGAGAACTAACATGAAAGCTAAGAAGCAATCTACAATGGTCGCTCCACTTATCTTGGTTGAAGATGCAGAAGGTCACTTGGTTGATAGGGAAGGAAACAGGAGGAACGAAGAGGGGCAGAGAATTGATCAAGAGGGGAATGTCATTGTTGAACAGCAGGTTCAGCAAGTGGCTGAGAACGTGGGGGTCCCTGCTGCTGTCAATAACGCTGCTGGGCGTTTTGTTCAGAGGACTCTAGGTGACTACAACAGACCTGATCAGTTCTATGCCAACAGAGCTGCAATCCGACCTCCTGCCTTCCAGAGGAACGATTTTGAGGTTAAACCAGTCTACTATCAGCTGGTTGGCCAGCATCCATTCCATGGTTTACCTCATGAGCATCCTATGGATCACATAGAGAGGTTTGAGGATTTAGCTTCCAGTGTCAAAGCTAATAGGGTTAGCAATGACTTTCTGTTCTGCAAGCTTTTCCCTTACTCTCTTGAAGGAGAAGCTGCATATTGGCTGAAGCAACTGGAACCTGCTTCATTGACCACTTGGGAAGACTCCAAGAATGCCTTTCTGAATAACTTCTATGATGATGCAAGATCAGAAGACATGAGGACGAAAATTGCATCCTTTACACAAGGCCCTACGGAAGCTTTTAAGGCTTCTTGGATCAGGTTTAAGTCTTATCAAAGGGACTGTCCTCATCATGGTTTCAATCAGGTGCAACTGCTTGGTATCTTCTTCAGAGGCATTGACTGGAAATATCAGATGGCGCTGGATGCTTCAAGTAGTGGAAACTTCAACACCAACAGACCAGAAGAAGCTGTAAGATTGATTGAAAACTTGGCCTGCAGTAACAGCACTAAAAATGCAGATTTTCAGAGAAAGCAGCAGGCTGGTTTGAATGATGGAAACCAAATAGCTGAAGTTAAGGCTAAGTTAGACAGCATGCACAGCCTTCTGGTGGGAAAAAAGTCAGTTCAGTTTGCTGCAGAAGTGGAGAGTTTCAAAAATCCTGAAGAATTTGAGCAGAAAGATGTTAATTTCATCAATGGAGGGGGTTTTCAGAGCCAAAGGTTTGGAAATCAGCAATGGAACAGAGGCTACAACAGCAATAATCAGCAGAGTACCTTTACAGGAGGACAGAGCACGCCTGGTTACACTCCTAAGCCCCCATTCCAGAAGACTGAAGTTGAGAAACCTTACCAAAACAGCAGGAATTTTGGTTGTTCTTCCTACCAAACTGCACCTCCACAAGACAATAAAATGGAAGCTATGCTGGAGCAGGTACTTGAAGGACAGCAGAAGATGACAGTGAATTTCAATGGCAAGCTAGATTCGCTGTATCAAGACCTGAATGGAAAAATTGAGAATCTGAACTCTCACATGAAGAAGCTTGATGTGCAGGTTGCTCAAACTGCAGGAGCTGTTCAAAGGCAAGAGGGATTCCTTCCTGGAAGGACTGATATCAATCCCAAGCATCAGGTTAATGCCATCACAATCAGGAATGAAAAGGAGCTTAAAACAGTGCAGAAAAAGAGGTTGAGTGCAGAGCAGATCGTGCAACTGATGGAGTCTGAAGATGAAAATTTTTCTGTCTCAGAGGTGGGTGACGATCTTCACCAAGGAGGAGTGACGCTCGTCACCAACCTACAAGGATATCGGGGGTTGTCACAAGTGAGTGACGAGCGTCACCCCCTGGTGACGATTGTCACCCACCCCAGAACGAAGCTGCTTCACCTATAACTGCATATAATGGTCAGGAACGAGTCTATAAACCCAAAATACCATTCCCTAAGCATCCTAGGAAGTCTAAACAGGAGATAGAAGAAGCCAGATGTAAAGCTATGATAGACAAGCTGATGCTTGAGATTCCACTTGTTGATGCAGTCAAGCTTTCACCATCTCTAAGAAGGTATGTAAAGAGAATGGTTGTGAATGGTGTAAGTCCTGAGGAAGGAGCATTGCTTACCAGAGACATCAGTGCAATCCTTTTGAGTACAGTTCCAAAGAAAAAGAAGAAGGTGACTGTTTCTGAACAAGTCAATTCCATCACTCAAAGCAGAGTTCCAGAGAAGCTATCTGATCCAGGGACCTTTGTGCTTGATTGCTCAATATTTGCAGGACGTTTTCCCCACTCTCTATGTGATCTAGGGTCAAGTATTAACTTGATGCCTTTCTCTGTTGCTGCTAGACTTGGAATGACTGATTTCAAGCCAGCTGGGATCTCTTTCATCCTAGCAGATCGATCCATAAGGACCCCAGAAGGCATGTTAGAGAATGTTCATGTTTACATTGAAGGCTGCATAATTCCTACAGATTTTGTGGTTCTGAAATATACTGAAGAACCTAAAGATCCTCTTATTCTGGGAAGACCATTCTTGGCTACTGTTGGTGCCATCATTGATGTGAGAAAGGGGAACATTGAGCTTGATCTTGGTGATGTTGTCATGAACTTTGATATGGATAAGTTAAGAAAGAGTTCTACCATTGATGGTCAGACCTATTCTGTAAGAACTTCCAGAGATGAAGAGACTGTCAAGGAGCATTCAGAAGACACTATTGCTGAGTGTGTCAATGAATCAGATATAAGTGGGCAAGTGAGCAAGATGGCTGTTGAAGAGCCAATATCTGAAACTTCTGCAGAAGCTGTTGGGTTTGAGGATTGCAGTGAGGATCATATCTTCATGACTGGGCTTGAAAAAGAGGTTCTAATGAATGCCAAGTTGCTGGAGGAAGACGTGTATGTGATGGAAGCAACACTTGCAGAGCTGAATTGCTGGAAAACTGCAGCAACTCGAACTGCAGGGTCAGTGACGACCGTCACTGACCTGGTGACGCTCGTCACCAACCTGAACACAAAGCAGCAACGTGATTTTACAGCTACAAGTCCATCATATGTTGCCAATCCGAAAATTCACCATTCCACAACCCAGAAACCTGCAACTAAGCAAAGGTATGCACTTCTTGGAACCAGTTCCAAACCTCCTAATCTCATCAATAAGAATTTAAAAGGTGCAAAAGATGCTTCACACTTATGCAAGCAACGAGATTCTCGTAAAAAGCTTGGTGTTTCTTTGGATGATTCTGCAGGAAAACGAAATGCCCCACCCACACTCACGACCCACCCTGCTGATGTTCCTCACTTCCTTGGAAGAATCCATGCATCTACTGCCTATAAACCACCATGGATGAGGAGACATTCTTCTCCAAGGCATTCACTGCCACCTTCTGTTCCACCAGCTATCTGAGCAGCATTCAAAGTCGAGCTAATGACTTTAAACAAGCGCTTAGTGGGAGGCAACCCACTGGTAAGTTTTCTTTTTCATATATTAGTTTAGTTTTCTATTACATAGCTAAACAAAAACCCCAAAAACATGAGAAAAAAATCGAAAAAAAGAGTCAGTTTGCTTTGATGATGTCTTGTGAACTTGTTGGACCGTGGATTATGCTTTGTTTAGATGTTTGGATGTGTGTTTTTAGTGCTCCTACAGTTTGACTTTGGAGTACAAATGATGGCATAGCATTTAAACATCCAACATGTCAATTTCTGGAGTATCAGAGATGGTGACGCTCGTCACCAATCTGGTGACGCTCGTCACTAGCTCCTTCACGAGGTACCACTTTTCCACCTTGGTTTTACACGTTCTCATGCTTCATTTTGACCAACTCTTGGCTTAATAACACTGGGGACAATGTTGTTTAAGTCTGGGGGAGGTGGTTACTGACATTGTGTGCTTTGTGTCATGTCTATAGAGTTTTAAAGTTGAGTCAAAAACCTGTTTTATAGAGTCAAAACTTTTGAAACTGTCAGTTTTTCTTGGAATTAACCATATGACGTTTTTGCTGATAAGAACCATTGCCACAGTAGTTGGTTACAAGTCTCACTAAGTTGAAAGTCATAGGTAGATCAGTCTAGCAATGAAGGTTAGGTTCTTAGAGAGTCTGGAAAATTTGCTGTTAGCTCCACCTTAATGAACTTTAAACCTCTTGTCTTGGTGATTGATTCTTATTGATCTTGATTCTCTCTTTCAGCACTGACAATAAGGTTAAAATACAGTCTCTCTTTGATCTTCCCTGATGTAGTTTTTAAAAGATTAAGTCCAAAGAATGGTGCATTCATGACCCTGTCTCCTCACAAGGAACAACAGTAGTGAACACATTCAAGAACCTGTCTCCTCACAAGGAACACAAGTATTGAGTAGCACCATATCTTAAACTGTAAAAGTTGAGAAAAAGAAGTGAAAAATCGAAAAATATCCTAAGGAAAAGATCAAGGGAAGAGAAAATAGGAGAGAGCTGTGTTGAGATTGATTTGTTCAGTTGTTAGGAAGGGAAAAGAATCTGTAAAGTGATTAAGATGATAGAACCTTGATGAGATTTCACACTTAGATAAAAATAAGGAGTTGACAGTAGAAAATTTCGGATTTCTTGAAGGGATTTGAACTGGACTTGAGAGATTTGCTAAGCTTGTGATGATTAGACTGAAATTTGATCTTGTGTTGACTCTATGGTGTTCCTGATGACTGACTGACTGTTTCTTGTTTTCAAACCTCGACCTTATTCTTTGTCTGATGTTTGCTTGAGGGCAAGCAAAAGCTAAGTCTGGGGGAGTTGATTTATCATGGTTTTTAACCATGATATAAGTTCTTTTTATTGAGTCTTTTTGGTCTTTTTAGAGTCTTAGAAGAGTCTTTGCAGGTTATAGCATGTCTGGGGCATAACTGGAGATATTGGAGCTTTTTGGAGCATTGCAAGTTGAAGCCACGAAGTATCCAACTCGGGAAGGAAAGTATGCATATGGGTGACGCTCGTCACCACTTTTGGTGACGCTCGTCACCCAGAAAGGAAGGGGTCGTGGCCTGTTTTAAAAAGAATGGGAAGAAATTGCAGTTTTGGCCCAGAAGTTCCAGTTTTTTGCAAAAAGGCCTCATATCGTGTTTTACCTTGTATATTAGGTTTTTCAGCCATTCTTTTGGCATAGATCTTGTATTTTATTATTTTTGAGATCTTTAGAGAGAGATTTGTAGCAGAGCTTTTGGAGAGACAAATCAGACTCCTTCAGAGCAGATTTTGAACTCCTTTACTTTCTACTTCTTATTTCTTTTATGCAATCTATTCTTTTCATGATGTTTTCTCAAATCACCATGTCTGAGTAGTTTGTTAGTTAAGTTAGGGCTTTTCAAGGGTTGAAGAAGAGTTTGTAGAATTGCTAAAAACTTTTAGGAAATTCATTGGTTCTTCATCTGTGCTTGCATTCATATCGATTTCTTAGACACATCATCTGGATTTCGAAACCCTAGGTTGTTTGATAGATGTGAGAGCATTATTAATCACCTGAACTAGTATTAGATGAGCAAAACGCCCTAGTACAAAGAGATTTGGCTTAGGAGTTTTGTGAACAATTGAACCTGATCATTACTGCATGTTTAGGTTGTTAGGGTTTGCAAAGAGATTTAAAACTCTGTGATTTAGACATAGATAACTTCTGCAATGAGAATTGATTAGTTATATCTTTGCGATTCATGTTCAAGACGGTTTTAATTCATTCCTGATTGCATGCATTCTACACTCTCGGATTCAACCTGCGAACTGTCCTGACTTAGCGCCTTTAGCCTTCTGAACTTTAAGAACAAGCATAAAAACGCCCTCTTGCATTTATTTTACTGTTTTGCATTACATTCATTATTTATCACTTAGATTAATCTGAATCTATAATCCCTAGTATGGTTTACATACTCCCTTGGGATTCGATAACCCCTTGTACTACAATTGCTTTTGCTGTGCACTTGCAGTAGTTTTATTTGGGTAAAACCTGACCCTATCAAGTTTTTGGCGCCGTTGCCGGGGAGTGTATGCCTTATCGCAGAACCAGAAGCAACAAAGAGAAGGAGCTTGTGACTTTGAGCATCGACGAGCTTGCTAGGTTGGAGAGAACTAACATGAAAGCTAAGAAGCAATCTACAATGGTCGCTCCACTTATCTTGGTTGAAGATGCAGAAGGTCACTTGGTTGATAGGGAAGGAAACAGGAGGAACGAAGAAGAGGGGCAGAGAATTGATCAAGAGGGGAATGTCATTGTTGAACAGCAGGTTCAGCAAGTGGCTGAGAACGTGGGGGTCCCTGCTGCTGTCAATAACGCTGCTGGGCGTTTTGTTCAGAGGACTCTAGGTGACTACAACAGACCTGATCAGTTCTATGCCAACAGAGCTGCAATCCGACCTCCTGCCTTCCAGAGGAACGATTTTGAGGTTAAACCAGTCTACTATCAGCTGGTTGGCCAGCATCCATTCCATGGTTTACCTCATGAGCATCCTATGGATCACATAGAGAGGTTTGAGGATTTAGCTTCCAGTGTCAAAGCTAATAGGGTTAGCAATGACTTTCTGTTCTGCAAGCTTTTCCCTTACTCTCTTGAAGGAGAAGCTGCATATTGGCTGAAGCAACTGGAACCTGCTTCATTGACCACTTGGGAAGACTCCAAGAATGCCTTTCTGAATAACTTCTATGATGATGCAAGATCAGAAGACATGAGGACGAAAATTGCATCCTTTACACAAGGCCCTACGGAAGCTTTTAAGGCTTCTTGGATCAGGTTTAAGTCTTATCAAAAGGACTGTACTCATCATGGTTTCAATCAGGTGCAACTGCTTGGTATCTTCTTCAGAGGCATTGACTGGAAATATCAGATGGCGCTGGATGCTTCAAGTAGTGGAAACTTCAACACCAACAGACCAGAAGAAGCTGTAAGATTGATTGAAAACTTGGCCTGCAGTAACAGCACTAAAAATGCAGATTTTCAGAGAAAGCAGCAGGCTGGTTTGAATGATGGAAACCAAATAGCTGAAGTTAAGGCTAAGTTAGACAGCATGCACAGCCTTCTGGTGGGAAAGAAGTCAGTTCAGTTTGCTGCAGAAGTGGAGAGTTTCAAAAATCCTGAAGAATTTGAGCAGAAAGATGTTAATTTCATCAATGGAGGGGGTTTTCAGAGCCAAAGGTTTGGAAATCAGCAATGGAACAGAGGCTACAACAGCAATAATCAGCAGAGTACCTTTACAGGAGGACAGAGCACGCCTGGTTACACTCCTAAGCCCCCATTCCAGAAGACTGAAGTTGAGAAACCTTACCAAAACAGCAGGAATTTTGGTTGTTCTTCCTACCAAACTGCACCTCCACAAGACAATAAAATGGAAGCTATGCTGGAGCAGGTACTTGAAGGACAGCAGAAGATGACAGTGAATTTCAATGGCAAGCTAGATTCGCTGTATCAAGACCTGAATGGAAAAATTGAGAATCTGAACTCTCACATGAAGAAGCTTGATGTGCAGGTTGCTCAAACTGCAGGAGCTGTTCAAAGGCAAGAGGGATTCCTTCCTGGATGGACTGATATCAATCCCAAGCATCAGGTTAATGCCATCACAATCAGGAATGAAAAGGAGCTTAAAACAGTGCAGAAAAAGAGGTTGAGTGCAGAGCAGATCGTGCAACTGATGGAGTCTGAAGATGAAAATTTTTCTGTCTCAGAGGTGGGTGACGATCTTCACCAAGGAGGAGTGACGCTCGTCACCAACCTACAAGGATATCGGGGGTTGTCACAAGTGAGTGACGAGCGTCACCCCCTGGTGACGATTGTCACCCACCCCAGAACGAAGCTGCTTCACCTATAACTGCATATAATGGTCAGGAACGAGTCTATAAACCCAAAATACCATTCCCTAAGCATCCTAGGAAGTCTAAACAGGAGATAGAAGAAGCCAGATGTAAAGCTATGATAGACAAGCTGATGCTTGAGATTCCACTTGTTGATGCAGTCAAGCTTTCACCATCTCTAAGAAGGTATGTAAAGAGAATGGTTGTGAATGGTGTAAGTCCTGAGGAAGGAGCATTGCTTACCAGAGACATCAGTGCAATCCTTTTGAGTACAGTTCCAAAGAAAAAGAAGAAGGTGACTGTTTCTGAACAAGTCAATTCCATCACTCAAAGCAGAGTTCCAGAGAAGCTATCTGATCCAGGGACCTTTTTTCTTGATTGCTCAATATTTGCAGGACGTTTTCCCCACTCTCTATGTGATCTAGGGTCAAGTATTAACTTGATGCCTTTCTCTGTTGCTGCTAGACTTGGAATGACTGATTTCAAGCCAGCTGGGATCTCTCTCATCCTAGCAGATCGATCCATAAGGACCCCAGAAGGCATGTTAGAGAATGTTCATGTTTACATTGAAGGCTGCATAATTCCTACAGATTTTGTGGTTCTGAAATATGCTGAAGAACCTAAAGATCCTCTTATTCTGGGAAGACCATTCTTGGCTACTGTTGGTGCCATCATTGATGTGAGAAAGGGGAACATTGAGCTTGATCTTGGTGATGTTGTCATGAACTTTGACATGGATAAGTTAAGAAAGAGTTCTACCATTGATGGTCAGACCTATTCTGTAAGAACTTCCAGAGATGAAGAGACTGTCAAGGAGCATTCAGAAGACACTATTGCTGAGTGTGTCAATGAATCAGATATAAGTGGGCAAGTGAGCAAGATGGCTGTTGAAGAGCCAATATCTGAAACTTCTGCAGAAGCTGTTGGGTTTGAGGATTGCAGTGAGGATCATATCTTCATGACTGGGCTTGAAAAAGAGGTTCTAATGAATGCCAAGTTGCTGGAGGAAGACGTGTATGTGATGGAAGCAACACTTGCAGAGCTGAATTGCTGGAAAACTGCAGCAACTCGAACTGCAGGGTCAGTGACGACCGTCACTGACCTGGTGACGCTCGTCACCAACCTGAACACAAAGCAGCAACGTGATTTTACAGCTACAAGTCCATCATATGTTGCCAATCCGAAAATTCACCATTCCACAACCCAGAAACCTGCAACTATGCAAAGGTATGCACTTCTTGGAACCAGTTCCAAACCTCCTAATCTCATCAATAAGAATTTAAAAGGTGCAAAAGATGCTTCACACTTATGCAAGCAACGAGATTCTCGTAAAAAGCTTGGTGTTTCTTTGGATGATTCTGCAGGAAAACGAAATGCCCCACCCACACTCACGACCCACCCTGCTGATGTTCCTCACTTCCTTGGAAGAATCCATGCATCTACTGCCTATAAACCACCATGGATGAGGAGACATTCTTCTCCAAGGCATTCACTGCCACCTTTTGTTCCACCAGCTGTCTGAGCAGCATTCAAAGTCGAGCTAATGACTTTAAACAAGCGCTTAGTGGGAGGCAACCCACTGGTAAGTTTTCTTTTTCATATATTAGTTTAGTTTTCTATTACATAGCTAAACAAAAACCCCAAAAACATGAGAAAAAAATCGAAAAAAAAAGAGTCAGTTTGTCAGTTTGCTTTGATGATGTCTTGTGAACTTGTTGGACCATGGATTATGCATTGTTTAGATGTTTGGATGTGTGTTTTTAGTGCTCCTACAGTTTGACTTTGGAGTACACATGATGGCATAGCATTTAAACATCCAACATGTCGATTTCTGGAGTATCAGAGATGGTGACGCTCGTCACCAATCTGGTGACGCTCGTCACTAGCTCCTTCACGAGGTACCACTTTTCCACCTTGGTTTTACACGTTCTCATGCTTCATTTTGACCAACTCTTGGCTTAATAACACTGGGGACAATGTTGTTTAAGTCTGGGGGAGGTGGTTACTGACATTGTGTGCTTTGTGTCATGTCTATAGAGTTTTAAAGTTGAGTCAAAAACCTGTTTTATAGAGTCAAAACTTTTGAAACTGTCAGTTTTTCTTGGAATTAACCATATGACGTTTTTGCTGATAAGAACCATTGCCACAGTAGTTGGTTACAAGTCTCACTAAGTTGAAAGTCATAGGTAGATCAGTCTAGCAATGAAGGTTAGGTTCTTAGAGAGTCTGGAAAATTTGCTGTTAGCTCCACCTTAATGAACTTTAAACCTCTTGTCTTGGTGATTGATTCTTATTGATCTTGATTCTCTCTTTCAGCACTGACAATAAGGTTAAAATACAGTCTCTCTTTGATCTTCCCTGATGTAGTTTTTAGAAGATTAAGTCCAAAGAATGGTGCATTCATGACCCTGTCTCCTCACAAGGAACAACAGTAGTGAACACATTCAAGAACCTGTCTCCTCACAAGGAACACAAGTATTGAGTAGCACCATATCTTAAACTGTAAAAGTTGAGAAAAAGAAGTGAAAAATCGAAAATATCCTAAGGAAAAGATCAAGGGAAGAGAAAATAGGAGAGCTGTGTTGAGATTGATTTGTTCAGTTGTTAGGAAGGGAAAAGAATCTGTAAAGTGATTAAGATGATAGAACCTTGATGAGATTTCACACTTAGATAAAAATAAGGAGTTGACAGTAGAAATTTCGGATTTCTTGAAGGGATTTGAACTGGACTTGAGAGATTTGCTAAGCTTGTGATGATTAGACTGAAATTTGATCTTGTGTTGACTCTGTGGTATGTGGATTCGAAAGTTCAAACTAGTATGGTGTTCCTGATGACTGACTGACTGTTTCTTGTTTTCAAACCTCGACCTTATTCTTTGTCTGATGTTTGCTTGAGGGCAAGCAAAAGCTAAGTCTGGGGGAGTTGATTTATCATGGTTTTTAACCATGATATAAGTTCTTTTTATTGAGTCTTTTTGGTCTTTTTAGAGTCTTAGAAGAGTCTTTGCAGGTTATAGCATGTCTGGGGCATAACTGGAGATATTGGAGCTTTTTGGAGCGTTGCAAGTTGAAGCCACGAAGTATCCAACTCGGGAAGGAAAGTATGCATATGGGTGACGCTCGTCACCACTTTTGGTGACGCTCGTCACCCAGAAAGGAAGGGGTCGTGGCCTGTTTTAAAAAGAATGGGAAGAAATTGCAGTTTTGGCCCAGAAGTTCCAGTTTTTTGCAAAAAGGCCTCATATCGTGTTTTACCTTGTATATTAGGTTTTTCAGCCATTCTTTTGGCATAGATCTTGTATTTTATTATTTTTGAGATCTTTAGAGAGAGATTTGTAGCAGAGCTTTTGGAGAGACAAATCAGACTCCTTCAGAGCAGATTTTGAACTCCTTTACTTTCTACTTCTTATTTCTTTTATGCAATCTATTCTTTTCATGATGTTTTCTCAAATCACCATGTCTGAGTAGTTTGTTAGTTAAGTTAGGGCTTTTCAAGGGTTGAAGAAGAGTTTGTAGAATTGCTAAAAACTTTTAGGAAATTCATTGGTTCTTCATCTGTGCTTGCATTCATATCGATTTCTTAGACACATCATCTGGATTTCGAAACCCTAGGTTGTTTGATAGATGTGAGAGCATTATTAATCACCTGAACTAGTATTAGATGAGCAAAACGCCCTAGTACAAAGAGATTTGGCTTAGGAGTTTTGTGAACAATTGAACCTGATCATTACTGCATGTTTAGGTTGTTAGGGTTTGCAAAGAGATTTGAAACTCTGTGATTTAGACATAGATAACTTCTGCAATGAGAATTGATTAGTTATATCTTTGCGATTCATGTTCAAGACGGTTTTAATTCATTCCTGATTGCATGCATTCTACACTCTCGGATTCAACCTGCGAACTGTCCTGACTTAGCGCCTTTAGCCTTCTGAACTTTAAGAACAAGCATAAAACGCCCTCTTGCATTTATTTTACTGTTTTGCATTACATTCATTATTTATCACTTAGCTTAATCTGAATCTATAATCCCTAGTATGGTTTACATACTCCCTTGGGATTCGATAACCCCTTGTACTACAACTGCTTTTGCTGTGCACTTGCAGTAGTTTTATTTGGGTAAAACCTGACCCTATCAAGTTTTTGGCGCCGTTGCCGTGGAGTGTATGCCTAATCGCAGAACCAGAAGCAACAAAGAGAAGGAGCTTGTGACTTTGAGCATCGACGAGCTTGCTAGGTTGGAGAGAACTAACATGAAAGCTAAGAAGCAATCTACAATGGTCGCTCCACTTATCTTGGTTGAAGATGCAGAAGGTCACTTGGTTGATAGGGAAGGAAACAGGAGGAACGAAGAGGGGCAGAGAATTGATCAAGAGGGGAATGTCATTGTTGAACAGCAGGTTCAGCAAGTGGCTGAGAACGTGGGGGTCCCTGCTGCTGTCAATAACGCTGCTGGGCGTTTTGTTCAGAGGACTCTAGGTGACTACAACAGACCTGATCAGTTCTATGCCAACAGAGCTGCAATCCGACCTCCTGCCTTCCAGAGGAACGATTTTGAGGTTAAACCAGTCTACTATCAGCTGGTTGGCCAGCATCCATTCCATGGTTTACCTCATGAGCATCCTATGGATCACATAGAGAGGTTTGAGGATTTAGCTTCCAGTGTCAAAGCTAATAGGGTTAGCAATGACTTTCTGTTCTGCAAGCTTTTCCCTTACTCTCTTGAAGCAGAAGCTGCATATTGGCTGAAGCAACTGGAACCTGCTTCATTGACCACTTGGGAAGACTCCAAGAATGCCTTTCTGAATAACTTCTATGATGATGCAAGATCAGAAGACATGAGGACGAAAATTGCATCCTTTACACAAGGCTCTACTGAAGCTTTTAAGGCTTCTTGGATCAGGTTTAAGTCTTATCAAAGGGACTGTCCTCATCATGGTTTTAATCAGGTGCAACTGCTTGATATCTTCTTCAGAGGCATTGACTGGAAATATCAGATGGCGCTGGATGCTTCAAGTAGTGGAAACTTCAACACCAACAGACCAGAAGAAGCTGTAAGATTGATTGAAAACTTGGCCTGCAGTAACAGCACTAAAAATGCAGATTTTCAGAGAAAGCAGCAGGCTGGTTTGAATGATGGAAACCAAATAGCTGAAGTTAAGGCTAAGTTAGACAGCATGCATAGCCTTCTGGTGGGAAAGAAGTCAGTTCAGTTTGCTGCAGAAGTGGAGAGTTTCGAAAATCCTGAAGAATTTGAGCAGAAAGATGTTAATTTTATCAATGGAGGAGGTTTTCAGAGCCAAAGGTTTGGAAATCAGCAATGGAACAGAGGCTACAACAGCAATAATCAGCAGAGTACCTTTACAGGAGAACAGAGAACGCCTGGTTACACTCCTAAGCCCCCATTCCAGAAGACTGAAGTTGAGAAACCTTACCAAAACAGCAGGAATTTTGGTTGTTCTTCCTACCAAACTGCACCTCCACAAGACAATAAAATGGAAGCTATGCTGGAGCAGGTACTTGAAGGACAGCAGAAGATGACAGTGAATTTCAATAGCAAGCTAGATTCGCTGTATCAAGACCTGAATGGAAAAATTGAGAATCTGAACTCTCACATGAAGAAGCTTGATGTGCAGGTTGCTCAAACTGCAGGAGCTGTTCAAAGGCAAGAGAGATTCCTTCCTGGAAGGACTGATATCAATCCCAAGCATCAGGTTAATGCCATCACAATCAGGAATGAAAAGGAGCTTAAAACAGTGCAGAAAAAGTGGTTGAGTGCAGAGCAGATCATGCAACTGATGGAGTCTGAAGATGAAAATTTTTCTGTCTCAGAGGTGGGTGACGATCGTCACCAAGGAGGAGTGACGCTCGTCACCAACCTACAAGGATATTGGGGGTTGTCACAAGTGAGTGACGAGCGTCACCCCCTGGTGACGATTGTCACCCACCCCAGAACGAAGCTGCTTCGCCTATAACTGCATATAATGGTCAGGAACGAGTCTATAAACCCAAAATACCATTCCCTAAGCATCCTAGGAAGTCTAAACAGGAGATAGAAGAAGCCAGATGTAAAGCTATGATAGATAAGCTGATGCTTGAGATTCCACTTGTTGATGCAGTCAAGCTTTCACCATCTCTAAGAAGGTATGTAAAGAGAATGGTTGTGAATGGTGTAAGTCCTGAGGAAGGAGCATTGCTTACCAGAGACATCAGTGCAATCCTTTTGAGTACAGTTCCAAAGAAGAAGAAGAAGGTGACTGTTTCTGAACAAGTCAATTCCATCACTCAAAGCAGAGTTCCAGAGAAGCTATCTGATCCAGGGACCTTTGTGCTTGATTGCTCAATATTTGCAGGACGTTTTCCCCACTCTCTATGTGATCTTGGGTCAAGTATTAACTTGATGCATTTCTCTGTTGCTGCTAGACTTGGAATGACTGATTTCAAGCCAGCTGGGATCTCTCTCATCCTAGCAGACCGATCCATAAGGACCCCAGAAGGCATGTTAGAGTATGTTCATGTTAACATTGAAGGTTGCATAATTCCTACAGATTTTGTGGTTCTGAAATATGCTGAAGAACCTAAAGATCCTCTTATTCTGGGAAGACCATTCTTGGCTACTGCTGGCGCCATCATTGATGTGAGAAAGGGGAACATTGAGCTTGATCTTGGTGATGTTGTCATGAACTTTGACATGGATAAGTTAAGAAAGAGTTCTACCATTGATGGTCAGGCCTATTCCGTGAGAACTTCCAGAGATGAAGAGACTGTCATGGAGCATTCAGAAGACACTATTGCTGAGTGTGTCAATGAATCAGATATAAGTGGGCAAGTGAGCAAGATGGTTGTTGAAGAGCCAATATCTGAAACTTCTGCAGAAGCTGTTGGGTTTGAGGATTGCAGTGAGGATCATATCTTCATGACTGGGCTTGAAAAAGAGGTTCTAATGAATGCCAAGTTGCTGGAGGAAGACGTGTATGTGATGGAAGCAACACTTGCAGAGCTGAATTGCTGGAAAACTGCAGCAACTCGAACTGCAGGGTCAGTGACGACCGTCACTGACCTGGTGACGCTCGTCACCAACCTGAACACAAAGCAGCAACGTGATTTTACAGCTACAAGTCCATCATATGTTGCCAATCCCAAAATTCACCATTCCACAACCCAGAAACCTGCAACTAAGCAAAGGTATGCACTTCCTGGAACCAGTTCCAAACCTCCTAATCTCATCAATAAGAATTTAAAAGGTGCAAAAGATGCTTCACACTTATGCAAGCAACGAGATTCTCGTAGAAAGCTTGGTGTTTCTTTTGATGATTCTGCAGGAAAATGAAATACCCCACCCACACTCACGACCCACCCTGCTGATGTTCCTTACTTCCTTGGAAGAATCCATGCATCTACTGCCTATAAACCACCATGGATGAGGAGACATTCTTCTCCAAGGCATTCACTGCCACCTTCTGTTCCACCAGCTGTCTGAGCAGCATTCAAAGTCGAGCTAATGACTTTAAACAAGCGCTTAGTGGGAGGCAACCCACTGGTAAGTTTTCTTTTTCATATATTAGTTTTGTTTTCTATTACATAGCTAAACAAAAACCCCAAAAACATGAGAAAAAAATCGGAAAAAAAAAGAGTCAGTTTGTCAGTTTGCTTTGATGATGTCTTGTGAACTTGTTGGACCATGGATTATGCTTTGTTTGGATGTTTGGATGTGTGTTTTTAGTGCTCCTACAGTTTGACTTTGGAGTACACATGATGGCATAGCATTTAAACATCCAACATGTCGATTTCTGGAGTATCAGAGATGGTGACGCTCGTCACCAATCTGGTGACGCTCGTCACTAGCTCCTTCGCGAGGTACCACTTTTCCACCTTGGTTTTACACGTTCTCATGCTTCATTTTGACCAACTCTTGGCTTAATAACACTGGGGACAGTGTTGTTTAAGTCTGGGGGAGGTGGTTACTGACGTTGTGTGCTTTGTGTCATATCTATAGAGTTTTAAAGTTGAGTCAAAAACCTGTTTTATAGAGTCAAAATTTTTGAAACTGTCAAAAACCTGTTTTATAGAGTCAAGTTTTTCTTGGAATTAACCATAAGACGTTTTTGCTGATAAGAACCATTGCCACAGTAGTTGGTTACAAGTCTCACTAAGTTGAAAGTCATAGGTAGATCAGTCTAGCAATGGAGGTTTAGGTTCTTAGAGAGTCTGGAAAATTTGCTGTTAGCTCCACCTTAATGAACTTTAAACCTCTTGTCTTGGTGATTGATTCTTATTGATCTTGATTCTCTCTTTCAGCACTGACAATAAGGTTAAAATACAGTCTCTCTTTGATCTTCCCTGATGTAGTTTTTAAAAGATTAAGTCCAAAGAATGGTGCATTCATGACCTTGTCTCCTCACAAGGAACAACAGTAGTGAACACATTCAAGAACCTGTCTCCTCACAAGGAACACAAGTATTGAGTAGCACCATATCTTAAACTGTAAAAGTTGAGAAAAAGAAGTGAAAAATCGAAAATATCCTAAGGAAAAGATCAAGGGAAGAGAAAATAGGAGAGCTGTGTTGAGATTGATTTGTTCAGTTGTTAGGAAGGGAAAAGAATCTGTAAAGTGATTAAGATGATAGAACCTTGATGAGATTTCACACTTAGATAAAAATAAGGAGTTGACAGTAGAAATTTCGGATTTCTTGAAGGGATTTGAACTGGACTTGAGAGATTTGCTAATCTTGTGATGATTAGACTGAAATTTGATCTTGTGTTGACTCTGTGGTATGTGGATTCGAAAGTTCAAACTAGTATAGTGTTCCTGATGACTGACTGACTGTTTCTTGTTTTCAAACCTCGACCTTATTCTTTGTCTGATGTTTGCTTGAGGGCAAGCAAAAGCTAACTCTGGGGGAGTTGATATATCATGGTTTTTAACCATGATATAAGTTCTTTTTATTGAGTCTTTTTGGTCTTTTTAGAGTCCTAGAAGAGTCTTTGCAGGTTATAGCATGTCTGGGGCATAACTGGAGATATTTGAGCTTTTTGGAGCATTGCAAGTTGAAGCCACGAAGTATCCAACCCGGGAAGGAAAGTATGCATATGGGTGACGCTCGTCACCACTTTTGGTGACGCTCGTCACCCAGAAAGGAAGGGGTCGTGGCCTGTTTTAAAAAGAATGGGAAGAAATTGCAGTTTTGGCCTAGAAGTTCCAGTTTTTGCAAAAAGGCCTCAGATCGTGTTTTAGCTTGTATATTAGGTTTTTCAGCCATTCTTTTGGCATAGATCTTGTATCTTATTATTTTTGAGATCTTTAGAGAGAGATTTGTAGCAGAGCTTTTGGAGAGACAAATCAGACTCCTTCAGAGCAGATTTTGAACTCCTTTACTTTCTACTTCTTATTTCTTTTATGCAATCTATTCTTTTCATGATGTTTTCTCAAATCACCATGTCTGAGTAGTTTGTTAGTTAAATTAGGGCTTTTCAAAGGTTGAAGAAGAGTTTGTAGAATTGTTAAAAACTTTTAGGAAATTCATTGGTTCTTCATCTGTGCTTGCATTCATATCGATTTCTTAGACACATCATCTGGATTTCGAAACCCTAGGTTGTTTGATAGATGTGAGAGCATTATTAATCACCTGAACTAGTATTAGATGAGCAAAACGCCCTAGTACAAAGAGATTTGGCTTAGGAGTTTTGTGAACAATTGAACCTGATCATTACTGCATGTTTAGGTTGTTAGGGTTGGCAAAGAGATTTGAAACTCTGTGATTTAGACATAGATAACTTCTGCAATGAGAATTGATTAGTTATATCTTTGCGATTCATGTTCAAGACGGTTTTAATTCATTCCTGATTGCATGCATTCTACACTCTCGGATTCAACCTGCGAACTGTCCTGACTTAGCGCCTTTAGCCTTCTGAACTTTAGGAACAAGCATAAAAACGCCCTCTTGCATTTATTTTACTGTTTTGCATTACATTCATTATTTATCACTTAGCTTAATCTGAATCTATAATCGCTAGTGTGGTTTACATACTCTCTTGGGATTCGATAACCCCTTGTACTACAACTGCTTTTGTTGTGCACTTGCAGTAGTTTTATTTGGGTAAAACCTGACCCTATCAGCACATGAGTAAGACGCGGATTCAAGAAAATGGTAAGACGCTTGAGGCGCACGTTGGAAAATAGGGCAGTGTCTAGTGAAGACCAAGGCCAAGATAGGAAGACTTGACTACGGTCGAGATATGATATAGGCGTGGACTGTTATCGAGGAAGACTAGACTACGGTCGAGATATGATATAGTCGTGGACTATGATTGAGGAAGACTCGACTACGGTCGGGATACGAGATAGTCTGGTTGACTATGGTCAATGAAGACGCGACCACGTCCGGGAAGGACTAGGGTCAGGATACGATATAGTTTGGGGTCACTATGATTGATGATGCTTCGACCACGTCTGGCAATGACAAAGGTCTTGAAAGGATCTAGTCAGGATTGACTAGGATCGGGAAAAGTGATCGTGTCCAGGTGATAAACACTTTCTTAGCAAGGGTGAAAATGCAATGAGGTTATCAAACTCAAATGCAAGACATGTTGTAGTACAACAAGCAAGAGAGTGTCAATCCATGCCTAGGATGATAGAGAATACAAAGAGAATACAAGGACTAATGCAAATCCAAGCGAAACGAGATGATTTATGAGAAAATCTCTAAAAACTAGATGCAGCAACTTAAATAGAATGCAACCTATTTTAAAAATACTAGGAATGAAGAAACTACCGCGAGGAACAAACAGAATAATTAAATGACCAAGCTTCGAATTACTAAAATTCGACAGTGGATCGACCATGAGATAGACCACTAGATCGAGCTATAACAATCGATCTCGTCTAAAAATGCAAGAACAGTGAGACTAACGACCAGGATGCTATCAAAGATCAAGCGAATGACGAGATAATATGTAAAGATGCTAAAAGAAAGGGCATAGGGTTGAGATTCATGGTCATGGGTTTCAAAGGTTCGACCTTGGGTTGAAAACTTTAAATCGACTCACTTTGTGAGGATCTCTAAGCCTTGAAAACTAAGCAAGATATATCCGTGGCTTTCGGTATAGATCACTCCTTCATCCTCTCCTCCAAACCCATGGCCTTTGGTGGAAAGAGAGGTCGAAAGGCATGGAAAGCAGATTTCAAATGAATGGCTTAACTAATCCCCCAAACTTCCATGGCTTTTGGGAAGGGGTAACTAGTCTCTAGGGTGTGATCTTCCGAGGCTCCTGAATCCTGTCAAGGTAAGGAACCTCTCGGATCATGAAGCTCTTGGCGTGAGAGTCTTCAAGCATTGAGATCTCAACACCCTAGAAGAGATAGCCATTGAAAACGCTTACAAAAACCCCAAGATCGAAACCTTTTAGACCCCTTAATCCTCTCAACCCCGAACCCAGATAAACTACTCACTACACATAAAGTAAAACAAGCAAAGCATGTAAAAGGAAACGATGAACATGAAAAGAAAACTGGATTAAGATGAAAACGATTTGATTACAAAGCTTAAGAAAAACTCAAGTTCGACAATGGTGTTCTTCTCGAAAAACAGAGAGAAAACATACAGAAAAAGATAAGGATTGAAAGTTGTCTATGAAAAAGACGTCGCCGCCTTCCCAAAATGGCCAAAACAAGCTGATGGTCCCCCCCTCGCTAGCGGCCAAAAGTGGTTGAAAGGACAGAGATCGACTCCAGGATCGAGCGGTTCTCTCGATCATATCCGGACATCGTGTCTTCAGCTCGATCTGGGTCTCGATCATCATCGGCGAATCGAGTGTTGCATCCGATCTCGGTATCGATCAACAGTTGGATCGAGTGGTGTACTCGATCTGGCTCTCGCTCTGCATGGCGTCATTTACGTCTGTACCGTTTGATCGACTGCTTCACTCGATCCTTGTCTCGATCATTCTCCTTGGATCGCCTGGTTGGCTCGATCTTCTGGTCGATCTCATCACAGATCGACCGGCCATGCTCGATCTGCTCCTCGATCTCTGATCCTTAGCAAATATTCGAGCTCCCACGAACTGCTACATCAGCCTCAACATGTCCACGAACCTCCACGACTCTAAAGCAGCCAGAAGCAACCTGAATGTGATGCAAAATGCAAGGAACATGCGTATGCTGGTGCAAGAATGCTCTAGGACTCTAAATGATGCAATCTAACCTAAAATGTGATACAAATGCATGAAAAGCTAACTAATGAGTATGCAAAATGTATGCAATATGCAGTAACATCACCAGGAAGGACCAAGATCGCACACGAGAAGGTGCCTAAACTATGGGAGATGGTAAAGCGAAGGAAACAGGTTCTCACTGCCACCGAATTCGAGGACGAATTCCTTTTTAGTGGGGGAGACTTGTGGCATCCCTATCCCGGCTTGGGATAGTGGGCCTGTTTGTATCGAGGAAAAAGGGTGACTTGGTTAAGATCAAAGGGACTGATCGTGAACAAGTTAAGGAAACGACTTAGTCAAGGTCGAGAAACAAGTCCGAAGGACTTAGTCGGATCAGATGATTCAGAATCGTCAAGCTCGCAAGAATAGTTGAGCTGGATAAGCTGAAGTAACTGACTACTAGCTGGACTAGTTCACTAATAGCTGAACAAGCTGACTACTAGCTGACCGGCAGCTCAACCTAGCTCAGTCAGCTGATCGAGTACTGACCCAGCTGGGCGGACTGACCAGCTAGATACCGAGCTAAGGTCTGACTGAATTAGTGGTAAGTCAGCTGGGCAGGTGGAGCTCGGCCAAAAGTGGTTATGGCCAAATAACTGCCCATGATCCAAAGGGTGCAATCCTGGCCATTGAAAGAATCAATGGCTGAGATTAGGGTATGAAGGGTGGACGGTTTTTGGACAAGAAACCCGCCCATTGGGTTTTATAAGGACGGATTTTCGTGGAAAATCCATCATCTCTCACGCCTAAGGCGATTTATCCCCAAGATAGCCGAGAGAAAAATAAGATATCCGGATTCCAGTCCAGTCGGCGCCGGAGTGCTCCAACCATATCCGAGAGAAGTTCGGTATTGTCCGGGAGAAAGGGGATTTATCCGAGAGAAAATGGGGATCATCCGAGGGAATCAGAGATGGTCCGGGAGAAATAGAGAATGTCCGAGAGATGGTCGGGATAAAAGGGAATCGCAGAGTGAAGAACAGGATTAGGGAATTTATCCGGGAGAGAATCGGAGATCATCCGGGAGACGCGGAGATGATCCGAGAGATGATCGAGATAAATGAGAATCGCCGAGTGAAGAACCGAATAAAGGATTTTATCCGGGAGAGAATCAGAGATGGCCCGAGAGAAACAGGGATGTCCGCATTCCAGTCAGGTCACCGCCGGAGTAACTCGGACCATATCCGAGAGAAGTCCAGTGCCATCCGAGTGAAAAGGGATACACCCGCGAGAAGGTGAAGATCATCCGAGAAAGGCAAACTTAGCCGAGAGAATGGCAAGTTATCCGAGGGATAAAGAAGAATGGTCGGATGTCTCCCGAGGGTAGTCGGATGATGCAAAGGATCGATGGGTCAATCCGTGACTTCATCCGAGAGAAGCTGTCATTCCGTTACAATATCCGGAGAGAAAGGGCTGATATCCGACAAGGAAGAAGACTAGCTCGGCAGTATCCCGATGATAGTCGGATGTCTCGCAAGTATAGTCCGGTGGATTGGTTCGCGACTATATCCGAGAGAAACGGTCAAGCCGTGATTACATCCGAGAGAAACTCTGAGCGATGGATGTTCGCCCGAGAGGAAGGAGGGATATCAGGAAGAGGAGAAGATTACCCGACAGTCTCGTGGTGATAGCCGGATTACGCGTAGGATCGCCGGAACGGTTCGTGACTATCACCGGGAGAAACGGATATATGCTGACCATATCCGAGAGAAACTCCAGGCGATGGATGTTCGGAAGCATAGAAGATTACCCGGCAGTGTCGCGGTGATAGTCGGGAGACACGAGAGATCCGATGATCGGAAACTGACTATAACCGAGAGATGACGGTTATACCGAGAGGATTGCCGAGAGGAATCATACCGCGCCGGGAGAACGGCCGAAGGGAAGAGTTTCATCCGAGAGATTATCCGGGGCAATCGGATTGCCGAGGAATCCTTACCGAGGGTCGTGAGATCTCTCGGGGATGGTCGGATGAAACGGGCTAGGATCGGGAGATAGCCGGACGTCCTCGACTATGATCGGGTGAAGCGTGGCTATTACCGAGAGAAGCAGGATTATATCCGAGAGAATGTGTCTAGGACCGTGAGAAATCATGAGTAGGCACGTGGAGAGGATTCCAGCCGAACATCGGTGGAATCGGGGAGCCGTATCGGAGGATTGACCACGGCCACGCGATACTGGTCAAGTATCCCGGGAATGGTCACGACCTTTAGCGAATGGTCGTGACACTAGGACGAATGGTCGGATGAAATGATCCGGATTGGATCATTTCTCACGATTCCAGTCAGGTGTTAGCCAGGAACTCTGACTTTGGTCGAGAGAAACATGACTATGATCGGGAGAGATCTTGAAGTCATAAGGAGAACAAGAGTACGGTTAGACTAGATCGTAAAGGGAAGCACATGGACGAACGGGCGATCTTAAGGGACGACCCTAATCGAGCCATGGGGCTGAATAGCCTCTCTGATCTAACCTAGTCATGTGGGGATGGTTGGTTGAATGACTAAGGAAGGATCGGAGATTGTGTATATGCTAAGGGAGCTGATTGTACAACCATGAGCACGACCAGCTGAGTCCAGCTGAGCACAGCTGACTGGAGTGACAAAGGAGCTAGTCAAGCTGCAGCTACACCTCGTGGATATGGCTAAGGTATGGATTAGATAAGACTGTAGCTGGATTTAAATAGCTAGGGTGTCGACTAGACTAAGACTTGAGCTGGATGGCTAGGATGTTGACTAGTCTGTAGCTGGAACGTTACTCTACCTGGATAGTCACTAGCCTAGTTCTAAGTAGAATGGTCTAGGGAAATGGAACGGTTGAAGCATATGTTTAGCTTGCTCCGAGTCAAAGATCGATCTCTGACCTGAATGGTGGTCAAGTGGACAACCGAAAGCAAGAGATCATCAGACCGGCAAGTGCTTGGTTAAGCTAAAACCAAGGGAAAGTATAGTTTTAAATACAAAGGGATTTCCGCTGCATAAGATAGCCTAAGCAATCAAACCTCATAGAGGAAATTTTGCTAAGTAAAGGCTTAGAAGGGAGGTTCAGTCGGGGAATGCGGCTTGAACATGTAACCCTCGTACCGGGGTCAAGGATGGCCGGGTCGGAGTATTACAAAACCCACGTGCTGTCACTTATGGGATAGATCACGCCAGCCTCTAAAAGCTTAAAGATCTCTTTCTTAACAACCTCTTTCAAATTAGGATTCAAACGCCTTTGATGTTCTATTGAAGAGGCGTTCTCATTATCCAAGTGAATCCTGTGAGTGCAAAGCATTGGTGAAAGGCCCATGATGTCAATGAGAGAGTACCCAATGGCCTTCCTATACTTTCTCAGCTCAGTCAGGAGCGAGTGCAACTCATCATCACTTAAGTTTTCATTCACAATCACGGGATAGGTGTTATTAGGCCCTAAGAAAGCATATCTTAGCCCTTTTGGGAGCTCCTTAAGGTCCACCTTTGGGGCTAACAGCTCGCTCCAGTCATCCTCGTGGCTGTTGTTGTTGTTTTCCTCCTTGGAGCCCTCCTTAGAACCCGAGGCATGGCCCTTAAGACTGCTTTCCTCAACCGCTATCCCCTCTGAAATCGAGTCGTCTAGTCGGTCTTGCTCTCGATGTCGTCTAGAGCGAGTGGTTTCGCTCGATTCACTTACTCGATTTAATAAGGATCAAGTAAGGGATCGAGACGCTGAGTTGATCTCCGGATTAGACCCCAAACTGATCGGAAGGTCTTTCTCGATCATTGACTCGATTGTTTCCCGGATCGATCACCCCTCTCGATCTGACTGTCGATTGCTGCACCGGATCGAGTTGTGTTCTCGATTGCCTTGTCGATCTGACATCTGGATTGAGTGATAGCGTCGATTTCAGAGTCGATTTCTAGGCATCAGCTTTCATCCTTCTTAGCAACCTTCCTAGAATCCAGCAAGTTGACGTACTCCTAGGTCCTCTGATCCACATAGCCAAACTCTCCTGGCTCCTTAGTCAGTGCCCGCTTCAACTGATCTTCCTGAGCCAGCTCTTCCAGCAACTCATCCGCTAAGGCATCCAATGTATCAATGTAGAAAGCTTGTCCTTCTATAGTCGGCTTCTTCAGAACCTCATTGATATCGAAGTCCAGCCTTATATCCTTTCCCAAGTGCAAGGCAATCTTCCCGTTCTTGATGTCAATGATAGCCCCGGCGGTTGCAAGGAATGGCCTTCCAAGGATGAGCGGGTCCTTAGGCTCTTCATCCATCTCCAACACGACAAAGTCCGTAGGCACGTTCACACTGCTGATTCGCACCGGTAGATCTTCAAGCAGCCCCACTGGTAGCCTCACACTCCTATCAGCCAGTACCAACGAGATTCTACAGTCTTCGCAACGGGTAAAACCAAGCTTCTTCGCCACAGAATGAGGCATCAGATTTATGCTAGCTCCGAGATCACAAAGGCAGCTCTTGAACTCCAAAGGACCTAAAGCGCAAGGTATAGTGAAGCTCCTAGGGTCTCCCAACTTCTTAGGGACTATCTCCTTATGTATCACAGCACTACACTCCTCACTTAGAACAAGCACCTCCTTGCTTTCCTTATTATTCTTCACGAGAGTGTCTTTGAAGAATTTGGCGCATTTAGGCATCATTGCAAGGCAGTCAACGAGAGGTAGCTTGATCTCTACGTCCTTAAGATGCTTCTCAAAAAGGATTCTGTGCTTCTCTATGAGTTGCTTCTTGAAACGGCCAGGAAAAGGTAGCTTAGGTATATACGGTGGAGGTACATAAGCATCCTTCTCCTTAGTAGTTTGCTCCGCTTTCTTCTCAGCAACCGCTTTATCTCCTCTTCTTAGCCCTTGAATCCAGACATTGTTAAAGTTGATCTCCTCATCAGTGGAAAGCTTACCCTCCCCCTCTTGAATTACAACGTCCTCGTTGTTCTTAGGAGTCACCGGGGGTGGTAGCTCTTTGCCGCTTCTTAACGTGATGGCGTTGGCATATTCCTTAGGATTCTGCTCACACTTGCCCGGTAGGCTATTCTGACCACTTGTACTCGCTTTCCCCTTCTCTAGCTGGTTGATCTTGTTGTTTAAGTTGGTGATCTGAGTGGAGAAGTCAGTGAGAGACGAGTCTAAACGAGTGTTCATCTCGGCAAACTTCTGGTTTGTAGAGGCTTGCCCTTGGATCAGCTGCTGAAACATGGCCTGAACCGGATCAACTTGTTGTTGCATCGGCTGTTGCTGCTGATGTGCAAAGCCTGGAGGGTAGTTTGGTGTATAACCCTTGTTACCTTGATGTTGCCCTTGGAAGTTATTCTGCCCTTGACCTTGGAAGCCACCACTCGGCTGAAAACCTTTGTTGTAAGGTATGAAAGGTTTTGCTTGCTGAGCATGGTACACTTGGTCTTTAGGGTTGGCGACATTGGTACTACGGTAGGAGAGATTGTTGTTCTGGTTGTAGCCTTGGTTGTAGCCGTGAGGTTTGTAATTGTTCTGTCCCGCCACCCAATTGGCTTCTTCTTGGCTCAACTCAAGCTCTTCTTGATTCTCATCCGTTTCACCAATAAAGTGAACATGCTTCTGGTTGGCTAACACCAGCTTATCAATCTTCTCATGCAAGGATTTCAGCTCCTTTTTGTGAGACTCTAGCTCAGATCCTCTCGGTGCACGGTCATAATCCTCAGCATAGTTGCCATCACTCAATGCCAAGTTCTCTATCAGCTCCATGCCCTCTTCTACCTCCTGACCAAGGAAGTTCCCTTTACTATCTGTGTCAAGCAACAACCTGATCTTTGGTAAGGCGCCACGGTAGATGGTGCTGAGTAGGGTCTCCTCACTGAAACCGTGATGAGGACATTGGATCGTGTAATCTTTAAAACGTTCCATTGCCTCATTGAATGTCTCATTGTTCCGCTGAGTGAAGCCGCTGATTTCGCTTCTCAACCGTGCTGTTCTGGTGCTAGAGAAGAATTTGGAGAGACATGCCTTTTTACACTCGGCCCATGAGGTGATGGTACCTTGTGGAAGGGTCTTCTCCCAATGCCTAGCTTTTTCTCCAAGTGAAAAGGGAAAGAGACGCAGCTTGAAAGCATCTACTGATATGCCGTTTATCTTGGTCATCCCACATACTTGCTCGAAATTGTCAAGGTGCTCCAAGGGATCTTCCATTGCTAAGCCGTGGAACTTGTTGTTTTGCACCATGGAGATGAAACCCGGCTTAATCTCGAAGTTGTTGTTTTGTACAGGAGGAGGAGTGATCCCAAACCTATTGTGATGAGTATTGGGAGCATCTCCGGCTCCTATGATCCTTGGGGGTCTAGCCGCGTGTTGGGGGTTTCCATTGCCCCTTCCCACTGCCCCGTGAGCTGGAGGAGGTCTCTCTGGATGCTCGTGTTCAGCCATAGCTTCAAAGTCAACCAAACCATGCTGAACAATCTCCTCAAAGGCTCTGGCTTGTTCTCGTACTCTTCTTTGCCGTGAATGACCAAGCTGATGAATGTTGTCCAAGGGTTGTAGTAGATTGTTGTCTCCCCTTGAACGAAGATTCATGTACCTGAGAGACACACGTTTGAGAGTAGAGAGATTAGTAACTATAACAAGGTAAAGGCTTAGTCTTTACTAAGCTCCAAATCTCTATGCTTTCTAACACTCCTAGAATGGCAACGGTGCTATTTGATAACTACTTTCTTTGCAAGGGTGAGGATGCAATTAGGCTATCAAACTCAAATGCAACACTTAGGTTGTAGTACAGTATGCAAGTGAGAGTCAATCCATTTCTAGGAGTTAGGAAGATCAATGAGAATGCAAGAGCAGTGTAAATCTAAGCGAATAACAAGCGGTTTTGTAAAAATCCTAAAAACTATATGCAGCAACCAAATGAAATGCAGATCTATTTTAAAAATACCAGGAATGATTAAACTACCACGGGGAACAAACGGAATAATTAAAATGCAAGGCTATGATTTAACAAAAATCGACTAGTGGATCGACCACAGGATCGACCACTAGATCGAGTAGTTTGGATCGATCTCGTCTACAAAATGCAAGCATGAAGAAACTAATGACCAGGATGCAACGAACAACAAGCGAATGACTAACGAAGATGTAAGAATGCTAGGAAATAAAGGTTTAGGGTTGAGATTCATGGTCCGGGGTTTGGTCCAAGTTGGGGTTGAAAACTTTAAATCGACTCACTTTGTGAGATTCCCTAAGCCTTGAAAACGAAAACAAGATCCATCTGTGGCTTTCGGTATGGATCACTCCTTCATCCTCTCCTCCAAACCCATGGCTTCTGGTGGAAAGAGATGTTGAAGGGCAATGAACTCAGATTTCAAACACACGGCCTAACTAGTCCCCTAAACTTCCATGGCTATTGGGAAAGGATAACTAGTCTCTAGGATGTGATTTTCAGAGATCTCTGGATCCTGTCAAGGTAAGAGACCTCTCTTATCATAAAGATCTTGGCGTGAGAGTCTCTAAGCCTTAGGGACTCAACATCCTAGAAGAGAAAGCCATTAAGAACAAGAAAACTACCAACTTGAAAACCCCTTAGACCCCGTGAATCCTCTCAACCCCGAGACCCAAGTGAAACTACTCGCCACACATGAGAATAACCGAAATAAACATGAAAAACGATCGATGAACATGAAAACGATTACTTAAGACTTAAACGATTCGAAAATATTCAAGAACAAAGCTCAAAGTCTCGCCAATGGAGGATAATCTCCAAAACCAGAGAGAAAAAGCATAAAAAGATAAGATTGAAAAAGTGTGTATGGAAAAAGACATCGCCGCCTTCCCAAAATGGCGAAAACAGCTCGATGGTCCCCCCCCTCGCTAGCAGCCAAAAGCGGTTGAAAGGACAAAGATCGACTTCGGGATCGAGTGGCTCTCTCGATCACTTTCGGACATCATGTCTTCAACTCGATCTGGGTCTCGATCATCTTCGGCGGATCGAGTGTTGCATCCGATCTTGGTATCGATCTTCGGTTGGATCGAGTGGTGGACTCGATCCAGCTCTCGCTCTGCATGGCGTCATTTACATCTGTACCATTTGATCGATTGCTCCACTCGATCTCTGTCTCGATCATTTTCCTTGGATCGCCTGGTCTTCTCGATCTTCTGGTCGATCTCATCTAGATCGACCTGCCATGCTCGATCTGCTCCCCGATCTCTGTTCCTTAGCATACATCCGACCTTCCACGAACCGCCACAACAGCTTCAGCACGTCCACAAACTTCCACGACTCCAAAGTAGCCAGAAACAACCTGAATGTGATGCAAAATGCAAGGAACATGCGTATGCTGGTGCGAGAATGCTCTAGGACCCTAAGTGATGCAATCTAGTCTAAAGCGTGATGTAAATGCATGAAAAGCTAACTAATATTTATGCAAAATGCATGCAATATGTAGTGACATCACACATATTGAACCAATAAGGCCTTCCTAGAATCCGCTTTACTACACCCTGCCCCTGTCCGACGGCCGGTGTATTATTTTTCTGGAGCCTAGCCAATTTATATATTGACCCTGCAATCACCATATAATCTTTCTCCGTGTTTTTGCCTCACTCACACGGTTTCGGGAATCACTTTCCGAAAGGTCACCCATCCTAGTCCTGCTCCAGCTCAAGCACGCTTGACTCTAGAGTTCTCTGAGGCCCACTAACCAAAAAGATAAGTGCACTTTGATGACATAGGTAGCCAAATAAATCCATTTAAACTTATTTAAATGGGCCGGGTCCGGGTCGTTACAGTTCTCTCTCATTAAACATGAATTCATCCCCGAATTCTGATTCCGACAGTGTGAGCCTTAACCCCCAAATCCTAAGACAGTCTCCTGGAACATAACCAGTTTGACTTCCCAAGTTCTGATACCACTTGTAACACCCCGACCGCCCCTACCGGCATGTTACCCATCCCTCCGTCGGGCTTGTGGGCCCTGCCCCTATCTGACAGACGATGCATTATTTTTTCCGGAGCCCAACCGACTTATTTACTGACTCTGCAATCACCACATGATCTTTCACCATGTTTTGGCCTCACTCACACGGTTTTGGGAATCACTTCCCAAAAGGTCACCCATCCAAGTCCTTCTCCAGCTCAAACACGCGTAACTCTGGAGTTCTCTCAGGCCCACTAACCAAAAAGATAAGTGCACTTTGATGACACAGGTCGCCAAATCAATCCATTTAATGTTATCCAAGTGGGCCGGGCATGGGTCGTTACATCCTAGACGATCACCAAATTCAACACAATGGTTGTTTAGAATCTAATTTTAATACTTTTTCATGAAGTTTACAAAGAGTTTTACCCTATATACACTATTACAAATGCATAACAATTATTGTAGCTTGTGTCAATGGTTCTTATGCATTTCCACTATTAGTTTCCTCATCTCTCATCTCCAATTTGCATCATTTAGCATATTACATATGCATTTAAATTATCATTTCATCACTTTGTATATTTTAGAGTTTCAAAAAAGTTTTGAATAACCTTTTGTATTGTCCTTATGTCTTTTTAAGTGATCTCTGAGATTTCTGAAAGTCCGAGGCATGGAAGAAATGCAATGTGAGAGGTGAACTAGGCTAAGGAGCAAGGATTTGAACTAGAGATAATCAAGTAAACCGCCAAGAGGGAATCAAGGGAGAAAGAAGAAGAAGAAGTCACAAGATGAGAGGGTAGCAGGATGCTAGACCGCTCGCGATGGCCGCTATCAGTCAATAGTGTTCCCAACCAAAGCATATAGCCGATACCGCTCATATATACTCTCGCCAAGGAGAAGTCGTTTCTAGACTCACTATAGCACCCGTTCCCATCACTTTTATATCTCAGGTATCGTGCCCTAACTTTCACCACAAGAAACACACATGCACATACTAAAGAGGGGAAAAGGAAGGGGTGAGTAACAAAGTCGCTCAGTGAAGAAGGTCATTTCTGCCCACATGTTCCCTACACCACTATTCAACAGTACACGCAATTACTAATTCCAGAGCAAGCAGTAATCAACAAATATTTTCAATCATGACACATCAACGATATAATAATCATATCATGACTCCATACAAATTATATGACACTCGGCCGGTCGGACACCTCAAAAAGTCTTTCACCACCATTAACTCAATATAAAATATCATGACACTGGGCTGGTCGGGCACCTCGAAAGGTCTTCCACCACCCTTTGGCTCATCAGCCGGTTAACATGCTTTAATGGGATCGTCATGTCCTCATTCTCAGTCCGATTGTATTGAAGTACAGACTTAAAGAGGATCGACATGCCCTCGCTCTCAGTCCAACTTCACTAAAGTACAGACTTAAACGGGATCGCCATGTCCTCGCTCTCAGTCCGACTTTACAAATCACATATACTTCCTGCTAAAATTTAATATAACTTAATATATTCTCATCTCATACACATAATCAACTAATTATCATTAATCTTTCATATCACCACAGTCAACAAACAATTTTCTAGCCCTAGTATTTTTGAATACTAATTAAATAGATACTTTAAGAATCCATGGATCCCGCCCTCAACTTTGATTTTCGGACGAACTGATGGAGTTGGCACACAAGAAAAACGATCACACACAACAGAGATAACTTGCGGCTGAAGCAATCCAAAGAACAATATGTCATGATCAGATAACTCTCAAAAACAAAAGTAGTGGACTAACTGAGAACTCATATCTCTTACCACAGATGATGACTGAGTACACTAGCAACAAACGAAAGGAGAAGATGAAGCTTGGGGCTGAAGGTACAACGACAATGGTAAAACCATGTTACGATCACTCTCGGAGGAAAACCAAACGGCTGAGATGATGAGGAGATATGGATCTCTTACCAACAATGGAACTCAGGAACAACGACAGTGACTCGAAGCAGCAGATTGGCAGTGATGGCAGTGAACCTCGGTTTCTCGTCGATCTAAAATTTCAACCAGCCTGCTTTGTACCGAAAACTACCCGTCAAATCTGTAGGCAGGTGCGGGAGAATTAACTCTGGCTCTCTAACAACTTTTCTCAGTACCGGAACATTAAACACGTTATGGAAATCTGACAGTTAATTTTAACCGATAAGCAACTGCACCAATTCTTTCTGTTATAACATACGGTCCCATATATCTTGGCTTAAGCTTTTTTAACTTTCGAGTCTTGTCACTTCCCCTAAACGTTCTCATTTTCAAATACACTTCATCGCCCACTGCGAATTCCAGATCTTTTCTATGCTTATCTGCCTTAACGTTTCTAATTGCCGTGCACCTCTTTAAGTCTATTCCGGAGCAATTCCAATTGCTCAACTGTCTTTTGAACCATTTCTGGTTCTAAATCTCGGCGCTCTCCCACTTTAGTCCAACAAGGGGTGTACTACACAGTCTCCCAAACAGAGCCACATGCAGGACATTTCATTGCTCGAATGATAACTATGGTTATAGGCGAACTCAGCTAAAGGTAAATATTTTCTCTGTTTTCTTTCCCAGTCCAGTACACAGGCTCTCAACATATCCTCTAGTGTCTGAATTGTCCTTTCTGACTGTCCATCAGTCGATGATAAGCCAAACTGAGGCGTACCTTTGTTCCCAATGCCTTTTGAAATGCTTGCCAGGATATCGATGTGAATTTAGAGTCTCTGTCACACACAATACTTACTACAATTGACAAGCTATCTTTCAAGCAGGGTTTATGCAGCAGAGAGGTTATCAAAACTCTAATGCATGCAATGTTATAGTAAGGCAAGCAGGAGAGTGTCAATCCACTTCTAGGAGGCAAAGAATGCACAGAGAATGCAAGATCCTAAGCAAATCTAAGCAAAATGAGACAGTTTATGGGAAAATATCAAAGAACTAGATGCAGCAACCTAAACAGAGTGAAACCTATTTTAAAAATACTAGAAAGACAGAAACTACCACGAGAAACAAACAGATTAATTAAAGGAAAGAGCTTCGAATTGTTAAAAATCGACTAGTGGATCGACCACAAGATCGATCACTAGATCGAGCAGTAACGATCGATCTCGTCTAAAACCGTAAGAACAACAAATCTAATGACCAGGATGCTATCAGGTAACAAGCGAAAGATGAAAATAGACTTAGAGATTCTAAAAGAAAGGGCCTAGGGTTGAGGTTCATGTAAAGGGTTTCAAAGGATCGATCTTGGGTTTGAAACTTTAGATCGACTCACTTGGTGAGGATCTCTAAGCCTTGAAAACAAAACAAGATCTATCCGTGGCTTTCGGTATAGATCACTCTTTCATCCTCTCCTCTAAACCCATGGCTTTTGGTGGAAAGAGAGGTCGAAAGGCAAGGAAAACAGATTTCAAGTAGATGGCTTAACTAGTCCCCCAAACTTCCATAGTTTTGGGAAGGGGTAACTAGTCTCTAAGGTGTGATCTTCCGAGGCTCCTGGATCCTGTCAAGGTAAGAAACCTCTCGGATCATGAAGCTCTTGGCGTGAGAGTCTTCAAGCATTAAGCTTTCAACACCTTAGAAGAGATAGCCTTAAAAACGTTTAGAAAACAAACCAAGATCGAACCCTTTCTACCCCTTAATCCTCTCAACTCTGAACCCAAAGTAACTACTCGCTACACATAGAGTAAATCAAGCAAAGCAGAAGAAATACGACGATGAACATGAAAGGAAACTAGATTAAACGGTAAAGATTCGAATACAAAAGATTCAAAAGAAAACTTGTTCAACAATGGTGTTCTTCGCTAAACGGGAGAGAAAACATGAAAGAAAAGATAAGAATCTAAAAGTTATCGTAAAAGCATCTCGCCGCCTTGCCTAAAATGCCCAAACAATCCAATGGTCCCCCCTTCGCTAACAGCCAAAAACGGTTGAAAGGACAGAAATCGACCACTGGATCGAGTGGTTCTCTCGATCACATCCGGGCATCGTGTCTTCGGCTCGATCCGGGCCTCGATCTTCTTCGGCGAATCGAGTGTTGCATCCGATCTCGGTATCGATCTTCGGGTGGATCGAGTGGTGTACTCGATCTGGCTCTCGCTCTGCATGGCGTCATTTACGTCCATACCGATTGATCGATTGCTTCACTCGATCTCCGTCTCGATCATTCTCCTTGGATCGCCTAGTTGGCTTGATCGTCTGGTCGATCAACTCCTGGATCGACCGGCCATGCTCGATCTTCTGCTCGATCACTGGTCCTTAGCATATTTCCGAGCTCCCACGAACTGCTACATCAGCCTCCACACGCCCACGAACCTCCATGACTCCAAAGCAACCAGAAACAACCTGAATGTGATGCAAAATGCAAGGAAAATGCATATGCTGATGCAAGAATGCTCTAGGACCCTAAGTGATGCAATCTAACCTAAAACATGATACAAATGCATGAAAAACTAACTAATGAGTATGCAAAGTGTATGCAATATGCAATGACATCAACTCCCCCAAACTTACTTCTTGCTTGCCCTCAAGCAACAAAAAAGCAAGTAAGAAAGAGAGGTTTTTAGAAAAATCAAAGGGGTTTTAAACTTTTTTCAAAGGTGCCTTTCAAATGGATCATCTCAATGTCCTAGTTAACAGTTCTAAAATGCTATGCTTACACTCATACTCCAAAGAACTTAGCCATACTCATCACACTAAGAAATTTAAATCATGACTCTCCTATTCCTAACAATCAAAGAAACTCATCCTTTAACATTCATTAATATTCGAACCATGAATCAAACTTATGCACTTTAAAGCAAAACACATTTGGCTAAGGGTTATGGTTATGAGCATAGAATGATCTCATTTGAAAAGGGTTTATAATTAGACAAGAGTTTCTCTCAAAAATGGTTTGAACTTATGCATAATGCTAAAGGTAAAGACAATTTATGCATACATGATTAGATTCTCATCTACCCATGTAAACTATCAAATGATCCTATACCCCTCTCATTTAAGAAATTTAATCCTCACTCACCACTTAAGAGTCTACCCTTTTTCTCACACTTAGCAATCCCCAATTCAAAATAAAGACATTTTTAAACTTTTTAGGCTAGTGAAAAGGTTTTGAAAAATATTTTTGCTCTTACAAATTTCTTATTAGTAGCTCTCTTATTATTATTTTCTTTTTTTTTTTTTTATTTGGCACTTAGGCTCTTTTTATTTCTTTTTCTTTTTTTTTTTTCTCTTTTTTTTTATTTTTTTTTTAACATGAGAGAGCTACTTTCTGAAATTAGAGCATACTTAGTTTTAAAACCTTTCACTTAAAACCTCATTTCTTTCCTTAAAACACAAACTTTTTGAAACCGAAACAATTAGACAAGAAAGCAACCCCAATGATCCCCCAAACTTATCCTAAACCAACACCTAGCTTTAAAATGCAAAGCTAGAAATCAATATGAAAACCAAATCATGTCGCCTAAACCTAACACTTTATGCCAAGTTCAAACCGAAAGTAAGGCCTCACAAAGATGTCACACAAGAACATTTGGCTTCAAAGGAGGGTAAGGTTCAAGGAGGGAGTTCTACTTAGGCTCACAAAGAGTGGTAAAAAGGAAGAAGAGAGCCTAAATATTTTACAACCATGTGTTCATTTTCAAATGCATAAGAATGATAATTAGAGTTTCAAATTAAGGTTTTCACTTAGTAGGATGAGATCCAAATCATGTGAGTTCAATTCAAGCCACGAAAATCCTAACTAGTGATCCAAGCATGGTTAGAACTTACTTTCAAAGCATAAACAAAGCATTAGAGAACTACCAACTAGGGCATTGAAATGATTCATAAGTAAAAACACCTTTTTAAGAAATTCTAACCCCTTATGCAAAATGCAAACAACTTAGGTGATATGAGAAACTCTAGACTCAATCCTAACATGTTTTTAAAAAGATGAATGCAACTACATGAATCTTTGAAAAAATTTAAAAAATTTTACCAATTTTTCATGATCTAAGACTCAAGGATGCAAAAAGGAAAATAAGATCAAAGAACACAAGATTAAATCACACAAGTACTCCCCCAAAATTGCTTGACACCGTCCCGGTGGCAAACTCATCCGAAGGAGCATCAAAACACAATGCAAGAAACAAATATGAGCGGTTATATACAATGGAAGAAGGTTGTTTACCTCTGGTCTAGGCTAGGCTGGAACTTGAGGATGTTCCAGAGGAGCGAGAGATCGTTGCTTTGCCTTTGTCAGCTGGTTCTTGTAGAGAATGGCGCGCCGGCTGAATGTTGTCTCCTTGGGTCTCGCGGATGACAATCCCTCCGGTTGAGAGCCTTCTCTTCTCGGGTTGTTGTATCTCTTGGCTAGCAGCTGGCTTAGGCTGGCCTCCCTGAAGTGCTTTAACTTTCTTCCCAAGCTTCTTCAGCATCTTCCCTTGCCACTTGTTAATCTTCCTTTGCACCTCTACCACCGATGCTAGGAACTTCTCGGTTTTTTTCCTTAGTTCAAAGTCCAGCTTGGGAAGTGTGTAAGCCTCGGGTATCTCGTCTTCCGTGCCTGGAGACTCTGAACTTTGACGTGGGGCAATGGCTGAAGCAGGCGGTCCTCCTAAAGGGGCAAAGCATTCTTCCTCCGTGGGTAAGAACTCGATGTTCCCAACACCAAGCAGCTCGGTTTCATCTTTGTTGGAGAGGATGCACACTCTCTTCTTGTCTTCGTCATCTATGAAGAGGTAAGCATAGAACCCTTCTGCTGGCGTGCGTCCCAAGCTATCAGTGTTCCTCATGTATGCTTCATCCATGAAAGCTCTGTTTGGAACGTGAGCAAAGTCATGGATGGGCACACCGGCTTGCACGAACAAAGGAGTAAGGAAACTGCCAATGTAGGAGGAGGTTGCCTTGCACCGTAAGGCATAAGCCTTGTACATCACCAGGGAAGCCGCGAGCACACAGCCGTAGTTCACCTCATCGCCGAGTTCATCTTCTATGGGTTCTTCATTCGCATCCGGATCAGACACCAAGTGCTTCACACCTTGGAAGAGGAAGCACAGTTCCGTCTTCGTGATAGTAGGAGCAACAGACCTTCCACTGAATGTATTGGCAATCAGCTTCAGAGTATACCTCAGCACCGAACTCCTAACTCGCTTGATCTTGGCGGTGTTGGCTTTGTAGTCTTCATTGCTGATCAGGTCCCAAAACTCGTCGGCTTTCTTGAAGGCTGGGAACTCGACCTTGTGTGCATCAGCGTTGAGACCGTAGGCTTGGCATAGCTCAGGGATGGAGAGTGTGTAAGCTTGACGGCCAACTTTGAAGTAGAGGCGGCCTTGGGAAGGGACGGGTGCACTAGGATTCTCATACCGGAACTCCAAGGTGGCTAGGAAGTCTATTGTCACTTCAGGAATGGTTGGGCAATCCATCCGTGACAAACACCTCAAGCTAATGTTCTTGAGGAGTTGATCGAAGTCCCCAAGAATCCCGAGCCTAGACAAAAGCTCTCGATCAGCAAACTTTGTGGGTTCAAACCGGAGCCTCTCCAATCGCTTCTTATCCCTCTTTTCATCTTTGCTCCAGCTGACCCTCTCTTAAGCAACCACTTCTTGTCCTTCTCCTTCTTGTGCTTGCTCTTCTCTGGTTCTCTTTGGTGCCATTGTTCCTGAAACAAGATTCTAAGGATATTGATAAGTAAGAGGCGATTTGATGAGAATGAGAGAAGAGAAGGAAAGAATTTATAATAACTACCCTAGAATTTTGGGGAATAAATAAAAATCATAGCTAAATTAAAGGAAATCAAATCTTTAGATTCTGAAAATCTGAAATTATTCCAATTACTTAGCTAGTTTTAAAAACTCAAAACCAATCCTATATTCTAAAACAAGATCTTGCGGATTTAAAGGAGATTTTCTTAAAATAAAATCATTAAATTTGAAAATACCTTTGCAAGAGGTTTAGAATATCTTTTGCTAACTCTTAAAAAGTAAGACTCTCACTCTCTTTGTTTAAAAATCTCGAGCAAAACAGAAATGAGAGGGTTAGAGGATGATTGAAACAATTAAAGACTTAGCAAAACCAAAACAATAGGTGGTCAAAGTGGTTTCTGACAAAGTCTTGGTCAAGGCACATCTTTCATGGTCAAAGATGCTTGCCTTGACCAAGTTTTGAATTTAAAAATTGGAGAGAAATGAGTAAAGGAGGGAAAGATAATTGTTACCTCGGCATGAGATCGAGTCCATTTGGTCGATCTAGGACTCGATCTCATGCCCAAAATGGCTTAGATCGAGAGGGTTACTCGATTTGAGACTCGATTGATAGTGAATTGAGTCCTGGATCGATTGGCCCTCTTGATCATTGAGATGTTGGCTCCTCGGCTAAGTCCTTGTGATCGAGTTATGTCCTCGATTTAGGGGTCGATTTAGCATAGATCGAGTGGTGGATCGAGTCGAGTGATCGATCAGTTTTTCACAGATTTTCCCGAGAGAAATTAGATCGGTCGATCCAATTTGGATCGATCGATCCTTTTTCGTCAAGGTCGATCTTGTCACTCGATCTCGTCTAGATCGACTGGCTCCTCTCGATTCACTGACTCGATCTAGCAAAGATCAAACCAGGATCAGTCGATCTAGCACTCGATCTCTACCCTTATTCTAACCCCTATTGCCTTTTTAAGACCTCAAAGTCAAGGCTTAGACTCCTTATAACTGTTCCTACACACTTGCAAAATAAAAACATAAAACTGAAAGGGAAATAAAGCAGAAGTATGTACAAGATAAACATGGGAATGCCTCCCAAGTGCGCTTTCTTTAACGTCTTTAGCTAGACCTTACTTGGTCTAAGCGGATGGTGGGTCTTGGAGAAGCACCGAGGTACTCTCCTTGTCAAAGCTGTCTGCCAAGTAGGGCTTGACTCTGTGTCCGTTGACGGTGAAGGCACTCCCACTTTTTCCCATCAGAGTAACAGCTCCATACGGCAAGACCTCTTGAATCACGAACGGTCCGCTCCACCTTGATTTCAGCTTGCCCGGGAAGAGCTTGAGCCTCGAGTTGTACAGCAACACCAGTCCTCCTTCCTTAAGCTCCTTGGCGACCAGCTTCTTGTCATGAGCTTCCTTAGTCCGCTCCTTGTATATCCGGGAGCTCTCATAAGCATTCAGCCTCAACTCGTCCAGTTCGTGTAGCTGAATAAGGCGCCTCTCCTGAGCCGTCTTGAGATCAAAGTTCAGCCTCTTTACAGCCCACAACGCGCAGTGTTCCAGCTCAACCGGGAGGTGACAGCCCTTGCCATAGAGTAGAGTGAAAGGAGTTGTACCAATCGGCGTCTTGAAGGCGGTACGGTAGGCCCAAAGAGCATCGTCCAGCTTCACTGACCAATCCTTCCTTGTTGCTCTGACGGTCTTCTCTAGGATAACCTTGATTTTCCTATTGGAGACCTCCACTTGACCGCTTGTTTGAGGGTGATATGGTGTAGCCACCTTGTGCTTAACCCCATACTTTCTCAAGAGGCTCTCAAAGACCTTGTTTATAAAGTGGCCTCCTCCATCACTTATAACAACCTTGGGTACCCCAAACCTTGGGAAATGATACACTTGAACAACTTGATTACCACCTTAGAGTCTTTTGTAGGGGAAGAAACAGCCTCAACCCATTTGGAGACATAATCCACAGCTACTAAGATGTATTTGTTGCCGTATGAAGAGGGAAAAGGCCTCATGAAGTCAATCCCCCACGCATCGAACACGTCAACCTCGAAGATAGGAACTTGAGGCATTTCGTTCCTCTTGGTTATATTCCCTGCTCGCTGACATGCCTCACAGCTCTTCACAAACTCGTGTGCATCTTTAAAAATGGAGGGCCACTAGAAACCGGCTTGCAACACCTTCGTGGCAGTCTTGAATGAGGCGAAGTGTCCTCTGTAGGAAGAGCCATGGCAATGATAGAGAATGTCCCTGGCTTCTTCCTTTGTAACACATCTCCGGTACAAGCTGTCTACTCCTCTTTTGTATAGGTAAGGCTCGTCCCAAAAGTAGTCACTAGCCTCCCTCATAAACCGCTTCTTGTGATAGCTGTTGAGATGTGTTGGCTCCTCACCACACGCTAGATAGTTCACCACATCAGCATACCACGGTAGATCCTCCTCTTTAAAACTCAACACTTCCTCAAACCTTCCTTCTAGCTTCCCACAAACAGCAGTAGTAATCGCCATAAGCTGCTCTTCTGGAAGAGAGTCATCTAAAGGGAGAGACTCGTTGATCCTTAGCCTTGAGAGGTGGTCAGCGACTCCATTTTCTATCCCTTTCTTGTCTTTAATCTCCATGTCAAACTGCTGGAGTAACAGAATCCATCTTAAGAGCCGAGGCTTAGTGTCTTTCTTCGAGTAGATGTATCGTAGGGCAGCGTGATCCGTGTATACAATAGCCTTGGAACCAATGAGATATGATCTGAACTTCTCAAAGGCGAAGACTACTGCAAGCAGCTCCTTCTCCGTAGTGGTGTATCGTGATTGCGTGTCATCCAAGGTCCTTCAAGCATAATAGATCACATGTAGCTTCTTGTCTTTCTTCTGACCAAGGACGGCTCCTACGGCGTAGTCACTAGCATCACACATGATATCAAAGGGAAGAGACCAGTCTGGTGCTTGGACTATAGGGGCTGATGTAAGGGCTTCCTTGATGGTCACGAAAGCCTTCAAACACTCTTCATCGAATACAAATTCAGCTTCCTTGCACAACAGCCGTGTAAGAGGGCGTGCAATCTTGGAGAAATCCTTGATGAAACGCCTGTAGAACCCTGCGTGCCCCAAGAAGCTTCTGATCCCTTTAACATTAACCGGCGGCTCTAGACCCATCATGACCTCCACCTTAGCTTGATCAACCTCAATACCCTTCTCTGAAATCTTGTGACCGAGCACTATCCCTTCCTTGACCATGAAGTGGCATTTCTCCCAGTTCAGCACCAGGTTTGTCTCTTCACAACGTTTAAGTACCCTACAAAGATTCAACAAACAAGCAGGAAAGGACGCACCATACACAGAGAAATCATCCATGAATACCTCTACCATCTCCTCTATAAGATCAGAGAAGATCTCTGTTAATCTTTCGCTTGCTATCTGTCCGCATCCTGGTCATTAGTTTCGTTTCAGTTGAACTTTTAGACGAGATCGATCGTTGTTGCTCGATCTAGTGGTCGATCCTGTGGTCGATCCACTAGTCGATTTTTATAAATTCATAGATTTGCATTTTAATCATTATGTGTGTTCCTCATGGTAGTTCACTCATTTCTAGTATTTTTAAAAAAAAATTGCCTTGCATTTGACTGTTGCATATAGTTTTTAGGAATTTCACAAAATCGTTCATCATTCGCTTAGATTCACTTGATCCTTGCATTCTCCTTGACCTTTCTAGCTCCTAGGTGTGGATTAACACTCACTTGCATACTATACTACATCTCAGTGTTGCATTTGAGCTTTGATACATCATTGCATTGCAAAAAACATGCTATAAGTTAGCAGAGGAAAGCCAAGCCCAAAGCCAACGCATCGGGAGTATCCTCCCACCGACGAATCCGCCAGGCAGGTTCAGGAGACACGGACTCAACCCTACGACACTCAATTTCTCTACACCAGTGACGAGTGGCAGCAGACCCGGAGGTTCAGGAATTCTTCAATCATGACCTTCCCCCGAAGAACAGACACCTGCCACTACAAGGCCAAACATCACAGTCCCACCACGCTTGAACCAAGGAGAAGTCGCCCAGGAACAGGCAGGCCAACAGCCAGGCGGAACCTGTGGCGAACCAGTTGGGAGCGAGGCCAATTTGGTTACAGCCGAAGAGACACAGACGGATCCGACCCAACTTAATACAAACAATGCCACGGCGATGGAGACCTGAGCCGAAAGAGAGGTTGGCGATGCGGAGCTCGAGCACGACTCGAACGAGGAGGATGAAGATCTCGCATGGGACGAACAAGCTCGATACCCTGAGGAGCACAGAACCGCAAATCAGAGCCATGTTATCCAACACAGATACAGGAGCCGAGGAGGAGATGCCCTTAGTGAGATCCAAGCCGCCTTAGCCCAAGCGAATGCCAAGGTGCAAGCCATCAGGTCCGAGGTGCATAAGGCAACCAGCGTGGCACCGGATATAGACTTGCTGCTAGAGGAAGTCCAGAAAACCCCATTCACCACTCAGATCACGGAGGCAAGAGTATCCGACTCTAGAAAAATTCGACCACCTACCTACGAAGGAACAATCGATCCAAAGGAGCACGTCAGGATGTTCAACACCGCAATGGCAAGATCCAAATTCAAGGAGAATGAACGAGATGCTGGTTTATGCCTTCTCTTCGTAGAAAGCCTTCGAGGAGCAGCCCTTGAATGGTTCTCGCGATTGGAATGGAACTCGATCGACAACTTCAAAGAGTTGACCAGGGAATTCATGAAACAGTATTCCATGTTCATGAATCAAGGCGTTTCAGACGCTGACCTATAGACCTTGTCCCAAGGACCGACCGAATCCCTGAGAGCGTTCATGGGACGCTTCAAAGCAGTTATGTCAAAAGTAGAGAATGTGAGTGACAAGGGAGCACTCGTCACTTTAAGAAAATCTCTCTAGTATAAGTTGGAATTCAGGAAAGAGATAAGCCGAAATGGGCCGTAAACTATCCAGGATGCCATGCACCGCGCTTTGGACTTTATACTGGAAGAAGAAGAATTCAAAACCTTAGACCAATGTTTTTATTCGGGGAAGACGAGTAGCAAGAGTCAAGTCGCGATGCTGAGTCAACCATCCCAAAACAAGAGTTACCAGAACAACTAGTACGTACACCACAAAGGACCGAGATTTCGCGGGGCCCATAACTATCAAATAGGCACTGGCCGAGGCAAATCCTCGTGGAATAATACATGGACAAGAAATCCGAACTCATATGACGAAAAAGCGTACTGTAAGGTGCACAAGGCCTACGGACATCCGACGTTGAAGTGCCAAAAAATCGGAGCTAAACTCGCGGAGAAACTCTTAGCAGGAGAGCTCGGCGACGCGGTGACCCTGAAAGACCTCGAAGGGGAAATAGCATAAGAAGCAGGGCAGAGAAGCGAGCCAGCGCCAGAGGAAAAAGGTCCTGAGACGAGGAGAGACCTCGAAGCGAGGAGAGATCCCGAGGCAAGGCCGCGCCCAACCCCAAAACACAATAGGAAGAATGAAAAGGAAAACGAACCGGAGAAGCGGCAATGGATAAACATGATCATGGGCGGATCGCAGTATTGCCGAGACACCATCTCTGCAATCAAATCCTTTCAACGGCAAGCCGACGCTAGCATCAACTCGTCTGTGCCACCGAAAAATCCAAATGATATCATCAGCTTTGAGGAACGAGAAACCACGGGCATCGATAGGCCGCATAATGATCAGCTCGTCATCGAACTGACCATGAAAGATCATGACTGATATGAGCATGGGGACACCTAACCTAGAAGATGAACTTGTAGTCGTTGGACAACAAGATCAAGACCAGAAGGAGGTTGAAGAAGTTCTTAAGGTGCAAGGAGGCCCAATGACCCGAGCTAAGACTAAGGCATTTCAAAATGCCTTAGAGGTTCTACTTAATCAGTTTAAGTATGAATCAAGTACTAAGGAGGCTACACGTTCCACAATGGTCTGCATTGTAGCCGGGGACTAAGCTAGTGGGTTTGTGGGATACTTTGTGCTCTTTTTCCCTTAGTGAGTTTTGTCCCATTGGGTTTTCTCACTAAGGTTTTTAACGAGGCAAGTATTCCCACAATGTCATTGCCCATTTAGCTTGACCTTGTTCCAAGCCCATTTCTTCCTACCATCTGTGGCTTGGATGTGTCTAGGTTCATTTCTTTGTTTTAGTTGAGTCTTTTCTTGTAGTTTGTGATATTTTGATCAAGAGTCATGCATGGTTAGCCAAGGGGGTTTGTCCCAAGACCAACTTATTGCTATCTTGTTGACCGTTCTCCTTCCTCTCTCTCTTCTCTTCTTAAAACCGTGTGTTAGTTGTTTGTGTGGTTTCATCTATCTTTTGAATAAAATCTCTTTTGCAAAATAGATCATCTCTCTTGGTGCGTCATATCCTTGAGAAATCCTACTTAGAACCTAGGTGCGTCATATCCTTGTGTTCTAGTAGTTTTGTATTAAGAGCTTTCCATCTCTCTTCCTACATTCCATCCTCACTCTTTCCCCACTTTTCCCCTTCAACTGAAACAACCCCCTCTCCACCCTTCGGTTCATTCCACCATTCACCACGAGTTCTTCATCACTTAGCTTGAAAGGAACGATCATTGACCGGGATCATATCAAGTGGTATCAGAGCAACCCTTCCAAAGCTAAGTTTTCTGATCCAATCCGCCCTTGTTCATCATTTCCATATTTTTTTACTCTTCATCTTCTGTCAAAAATATTTTTAAAATTATTGTTCATCACGGTTTTGATCTCTTGTTTGGCCACAAATTTTTTTAAAATAGTTTGGAGTTTTTATAAAATTCTAATTTACCCAAGAACTACTTACTGCGAGAAATTTTGTTTTCAGGAGCAATGGCCGGGGAAGATGACCCGGAACCTTCAGCTGTACGTGCTCAGAGGATGTTGGTCGAAGCCCTCACGGCTGAGATGAAAAAAATGTTACAAGTTGAGGTAGACAAGATCAGGCAAAGCTATGAACAGAGAGATACAGAATAGAGACGCCAAGGCAAAGAAACCGTGAGAGAAGATGAACAAGAAGGGCAGGCTAGTGGACATCAGACTGATCAATACTACAAAGCAGTAACTCCTCTAAAAGTGGCCGTAGAAGTTCTAGACAAGGCAGAGATCGTGTACAAGACAACTTGGCCGGTCTCAAGTTGAAGATTCCCTCCTTTCACGGCAAGTGTGATCCGGATGCCTACCTTGAGTGGGAAAAGAAGATAGAGCTGGTATTCAATGTTCAACATTACACTGAGGAGAACCGTGTTAAGGTGGCAGCCACAGAGTTCTACGACTATGCCCTAAGCTGGTGGCATCAACTCGTCACGACTAGAAAGAGAAACCAGGAGTATCCGGTTACAACTTGGAACGAGATGAGAAACTTGATGAGGAAACAGTTTGTTCCGAGCCATTACCATCGCGAGCTACATCAGAGGCTTCGGAGATTGAGGCAAGGCAACCGTTCTGTGGAGGAATATTTTCAGGAAATGGAAACACTAATGCTTCGTGCAGCTATCTTGGAGGACAGTGAAGCTACAATGGCTAGGTTCCTCGGAGGCCTTAACCGAGAGATTCAGGACCGCCTGGAGACTCAGCATTATCTCAATGGATGCGCGAATTCTCCCTAACATGCCTATATGATCAAGGCAATAATGCAAGTTTCCTATGCCTTAGTTTTTATTCCCAGAATTCCCCTTTATTACTCGGCTAATCTGAACCTACGGAAATTTCTCTTGGATATAGTCGAAACGGTGCGAGTCAATCACGACTGTCCGCGGACCATTACAACCATCCGGATAAATCCAAGTATAGACAAGTCTGGCTGTGACTGGCTATCGGCCATAATCACGCCTATCAAGCACATGATCGATTGCGAACAATCTCTCATGGCCTGGTATACAGAAACGAGAGTTTAACCCGAGAGAAGAGAAGTTTGCCCGCATGTTTTCTAACCAATCCGAAGACTCTCTCGGTAAAAAAACCGATAGTCATGAATCCCCTCGGCTATCTCTGGAACAAATCACGCACCTACTCTGACAGTTCCTGAGAACTGGCGGGTTTCTCTCGATCGATTGTCGTAGAAGTCCCCATCCTCTGAAGCCCTTCTTCCGGACGAACTTACTCCAGGGAATGACCCACACGATCCGGCGTTATCTTCGATACTCCGACTATTGCCGAGGAATGTTCCGGAAGTTTTCCTTTTTCTCTCGATGTACTATATTTTCTCTCGGATATCTTTTTGAATCTCTAGGAAAAATCCTGTGAAAAGTCTGTGTGTTCTCGCACGAATGGCTAAGCGGATCTATTTATAAGATCTCGGCCATAACCGCTCTATTAAACGAAAGGTTGCCACGTCCCATTTCGCCAACGGTCATATTCCTTCGGTAAAACCGTCTCGCACCCTTGGCACGAGTCTTAGAGACTTATCCGAGAACTTATGTTCCGTCTGTCCAGCTAGCTGACTTAGCTAGCTTCACTCCCCGGATAGCTAGCAGAACACTTGACTAGCTGACTCAACTATCGTGAGCTAAGTCCAGCTAGGTTGAGCTACCCTTCAGCTGATCCAGCTAGTTAGCTCAAACTTCCAGCTCATTCCAGCTCGATTGTAAATCCGTGAGCTAACTCATCATCTTTTTCCCGTCCTTTTCTATTTCTTTCTTGCAATATCCGGCTAAGTCCTTTCCTTCTCGACTTAGCTCTTCTTTTGGGACCATGGAACGGATCACTTGATGTGGTAAAAATGTGATATGGGTGATTGTAGAGCGACTAACCAAGTCGGCTAGCTTTCTAGCAATTAAGAAAAAATGGATGGACCAGATCAACTGGCTTATAAATATGTGGTCGTAGTTGTAAGATTACATGTAATTGTTGATGTCATTGCATATTGCATACACTTTGCATACTCATTAGTTAGTTTTTCATGCATTTGTATCATGTTTTAGGTTAGATTGCATCACTTAGGGTCCTAGAGCATTCTTGCATCAGCATATGCATTTTCCTTGCATTTTGCATCACATTCAGGTTGTTTCTGGTTGCTTTGGAGTCATGGAGGTTCGTGGGCGTGTGGAGGCTGATGTAGCAGTTCGTGGGAGCTCGGAAATATGCTAAGGACCAGTGATCGAGCAGCAGATCGAGCCTCGATCCAGGAGTTGATCGACCAGAAGATCGAGCCAACTAGGCGATCCAAGGAGAATGATCGAGACGGAGATCGAGTGAAGCAATCGATCAATCGGTACGGACGTAAATGACGCCATGCAGAGCGAGAGCCAGATCGAGTACACCACTAGATCCACCCGAAGATCGATACCGAGATCGGATGCAACACTCGATTCGCCGAAGAAGATCGAGGTCCGGATCGAGCCGAAGACTGGTCGAGAGAACCACTCGATCCAGTGGTCGATTTCTGTCCTTTCAACCGTTTTTGGCTGTTAGCGAAGGGGGGACCATTGGATTGTTTGGGTATTTTAGGCAAGGCGGCGAGATGCTTTTTCGATAACTTTTAGATTCTTATCTTTTCTTTCATGTTTTCTCTCCCATTTAGCGAAGAACACCATTGTTGAACCAGTTTTCTTTTGAATCTTTTGTATTCGAATCTTTACCGTTTAATCTAGTTTCCTTTCATGTTCATCGTCGTATTTCTTCTGCTTTGCTTGATTTACTCTATGTGTAGCGAGTAGTTACTTTGGGTTCGGGGTTGAGAGGATTAAGGGGTTGAAAGGGTTCGATCTTGTTTGTTTTCTAAACGGTTTTAAGGCTATCTCTTCTAAGGTGTTGAAAGCTTAATGCTTGAAGACTCTCACGCCAAGAGCTTCATGATCCGAGAGGTTCCTTACCTTGAAGGGATCCAGGGGCCTCGGAGATCACACCTTAGAGACTAGTTACCCCTTCCCAAAAGCCATGGAAGTTTAGGGGACTAGTTAAGCCATCTATTTGAAATCTGTTTTCCTTGCCTTTCGACCTCTCTTTCCACCAAAAGCCATGGGTTTGGAGGAGAGGATGAAAGAGTGATCTATACCGAAAGCCACGGATATAATCTTGTTTTGTTTTCAAGGCTTAGAGATCCTCACCAAGTGAGTCGATCTAAAGTTTCAAACCCAAGATCGATCCTTTGAAACCCTTTACATGAACCTCAACCCTAGGCCCTTTCTTTTAGAATCTCTAAGTCTATTTTCATCTTTCGCTTGTTACCTGATAGCATCCTGGTCATTAGATTTGTTGTTCTTACGGTTTTAGACGAGATCGATTGTTAATGCTCGATCTAGTGGTCGATCTTGTGGTCGATCCACTAGTCGATTTTTAACAATTCGAAGCTCTTTCTTTTAATTAATCTGTTTGTTTCTCGTGGTAGTTTCTGTATTTCTAGTATTTTTAAAATAGGTTTCACTCTGTTTAGGTTGCTGCATCTAGTTCTTTGATATTTTCACATAAACTGTCTCATTTTGATTAGATTTGCTTAGGATCTTGCATTCTCTGTGCATTCTCTGCCTCCTAGAAGTGGATTGACACTCTCCTGCTTGCCTTACTACAACATTGCATGCATTAGAGTTTTGATAACCTCTCTGCTGCATAAACCCTGCTTGAAAGATAGCTTATCAAATGGCGCTGTTGCCATTCTAGGAGTGTTTAGAGAACATAGATATTTGGGTCTTAGCAAAGACTAAGTCTTTACCTTTTTCAAGTTACTAATCCTTCTACTCTCAAACGTGTGTTTTCAGGTACATGAATCTTCGTTCAAGGGGAGACAACAACCTTCTACAACCCTTAGACAACATTCATCAACTTGGTCACTCACGGCAAAGGAGAGTCAGAGAGCAAACAAGAGCCTTTGAGGAGATTGTTCAGCACGGTTTGGTTGACTTTGAAGCTATGGCTGAACACGAGCATCCAGAAGGACCTCCCCCAGCAGGACGGGGCAATGGAAACCCCCAACACGCGGCTAGACCACCGAGGATCATAGGAGCCGGAGATGCTCCCAATACCCACCACAATTGGTTTGGGATCACTCCTCCTCCGGTGCAAAACAATAACTTCGAGATCAAGCAAGGTTTCATCTCCATGGTGCAAAACAACAAGTTCCACGGCTTAGCAATGGAAGACCCCTTGGAGCACCTAGACAACTTCGAGCAAGTATGTGCGATGATCAAGATAAATGGCATATCCGAAGATGCTTTCAAGCTGCGCCTCTTCCCCTTTTCACTCAGAGACAAAGCTAGACATTGGGAGAAGACCCTCCCACAAGGCACCATCACAAGGCTGAGTGTAAGAAGGCATTTCTCTCAAAGTTCTTCTCAAGCACCAGGACAGCTCGGTTGAGAAGCGAAATCAGTGGTTTCACTCCAAGGAACAACGAGACATTCAACGAGGCAATGGAGCGTTTCAAAGATTACACGATCCAATGTCCTCATCACGGGTTCAGCGAGGAGACACTACTCAGTACCATATACCGTGGAGCTTCACCAAAGATTCGGTTGTTGCTTGATACAGCTAGCAAAGGGAACTTCCTCGGTCAAGAGGTAGATGAGGGTATGAAGCTGATAGAAAACCTGGCGTTGAGTGATGGAAACTATGCCGAGGATTATGACCGAGCACCGAGAGGATCAGAGTTAGAGTCTCACAAGAAGGAGCTCAAATCGTTGCATGAAAAGATTGACAAGTTGGTCTTAGCTAATCAGAAGCATGTGCACTTTGTTGGTGAAGCTGATGAGAACCAAGAGGAGTTAGAGCTAAGACAAGAAGAAGCAAATTGGGTAGCCGGACAGAACAACTACAAGTCTCAGGGCTACAACCAAGGCTACCAGAACAACAACCTCTCTTACCGAAGCACCAATGTAGCCAACCCTAAAGATCAAGTGTACCCTGCTCAACAAGCTAAACCTTTCATCCCTTACAACAAAGGTTTTCAACAGAGTAGTGGTTTCCAAGGTCAAGGGCCAAGCAACTTCCAAGGTCAACAACAACACAACAAGGGTTATACTCCTAACTACCCTCCGGGCTTTGCACCTCAGCAACAACAACCGATGCAACAACAAGTTGACCCGGTTCAAGCAATGTTCCAACAGCTAATACAAGGGCAAGCTTCAACCAACCAGAAGTTTGCTGAAATTAACACTCGGCTAGATTCATCTCTAACCGACTTCTCCACTCAGATCACCAACCTAAACAACAAGATCAAGCAGTTGGAGAAAGGCAAAGCAAGTACGAGTGGTCAGAACAGTCTTCCGGGAAAGTGTGAGCAAAATCCCAAGGAGTATGCCAATGCTATAACGTTGAGAAGTGGCAAAGAACTCGAGGCTTAGAGATCCTCACGAAGTGAGTCGATTTAAAGTTTTAAACCCAAGGTCGAACCTTTGAAACCCCTGACCATGAATCTCAACCCTAGGCCCTTTCTCTTAGCATCTTTACATCTTATCTCGTCTTTAGCTTGATCTCTGATAGCATCCTGGTCCTTAGTTTTACTGTTCTTGCATTTTTAGACGAGATCGATTGTTACTGCTCGATCTAGTGGTCGATCCACTAGTCGAATTTTAATAATTCGAAGCTTTCTCCTTTAATTATTCTGTTTGTTTCTCGTGGTAGTTTCTTCCTTTCTAGTATTTTTAAAATAGGTTTCATTCCATTTTAGTTGCTGCATCTAGTTTTTAGAGATTTTCTCATAAATCATCTCATTTCGCTTAGATTTGCATTAGTCCTTGTATTCTCTGTGCATTCTCTATCATCCTAGGCATAGATTTGACTCTCTCTTGCTTGCTGTACTACAACATGTCTTGCATTTGAGTTTGATAACCTCACTGCAATTTAACCCTTGCTCAAAAAGTGTTTATCAGCAGGCCACTCCTCACCCCAGCCCGTATAAGCTACGCTGGTTGAATGACAAATGAGAAATGAAGGTCACCGAACAAGTCTTAGTTCCACTGGCCATAGGTGAGTATAAAGATGAGATACTTTGTGATGTGCTACCTATGGAAGCAAGTCATCTCCTGTTAGGGAGGCCGTGGCAATCTGATCGCCGGGTGATACATGATGGATTCTCCAACCGGCACTCCTTTGAGTTTAAGGGTAAGAAGAATACTTTGATACCCATGACTGCTCAAGAAGTCTACAACGATCAGAAACACACTTTGAGGTCAGCCAAACATTTAAACTTCTTTGCTAAGGCTGGACAGGTTAAGAAAGCTTTATACTCCAAAACACCTATGCTATTATTTGTTTATAAAGAAACATTGACCACCATGGCTGATCTTACACCGGTGTATCAAAGTGAAATGCAAGCTCTTTTGCAGGACTATGAAGATGTCTTTCCGGAAGAGACACAAATGTGGCTACCTCCCATCCGGGGTATAGAACACCAAATAGACTTCATTCCCGGGGCATCATTGCCAAACCGTCCCGCCTACCGTACCAACCATGTGGAGACCAAAGAACTACAGAAGCAGGTGGTTGAACTGATGGCCAAGGGACATATCCGTGAAAGCATGAGCCCTTGTGCAGTACCAGTCCTTCTTGTTCCAAAGAAAGACGGTAGCTGGAGGATGTGTGTTGACTGCCGTGCAATCAACAATATCACGGTGAAGTATCGCCATCCCATTCCTAGGCTAGATGACATGTTAGATGAATTGCATGGTTCTAACATTTTCTCCAAAATTTATTTAAAGAGTGGCTACCACCAGATCAGAATGAAAGAGGGGGATGAATGGAAAACCGCATTCAAAACCAAACATGGTTTATATGAATGGCTGGTTATGCCATTCGGATTGACTAATGCCCCTAGCACTTTTATGTGTTTAATGAATCATGTTCTTAGGGCGTATATAGGCATCTTTGTGGTGGTTTATTTTGATGACAGCCTTGTTTATAGCAAAGGTCTAGAAGAGCATGTGGAACACATTAGACTAGTGCTTGATTTGCTCAGAAAATAAAAACTATATGCTAACCTTAAGAAGTGTACTTTCTGTACTTCTAGTCTTGTTTTTCTTGGTTTTGTAGTAAGCTCAGAAGGAGTCAAAGTGGATGAGGAGAAAGTGAAGGCCATACGTGACTGGCCAAGTCCTAAGACCGTAGGAGAAGTAAGGAGTTTCCATGGCCTAGCCGGCTTTTATAGGAGATTTGTGAGGGACTTTAGCACTATAGCTGCCCCACTCACTGAAGTCATCACGGCTCAAGAAGAGGCTTTCCAAAGCCTAAAAGAGAAGCTTACTAATGCCCCTGTCCTTATATTGCCTAATTTATTAAAGACTTTTGAGATTGAGTGTGATGCATCAGGAATAGGTATTGGCGCTGTTCTAATGCAAGAGAAGCAACCCATAGCATTTTTTAGTGAGAAGCTTGGAGGAGCCATGCTCAACTATCCAACATATGATAAGGAGTTGTACGCCTTGGTGAGAGCTTTACAAACGTGGCAACACTACCTCTGGCCTAAAGAATTTTTCATTCACACGGACCATGAGTCCCTCAAACACCTCAAAGGTCAGCAAAAGCTCAACAAAAGGCACGCAAGGTGGGTTGAATTCATAGAAACCTTCCCATATGTCATAAAGTACAAACAAGGTAAAGACAATGTGGTTGCTGATGCATTGTCAAGAACGTACACTCTTCTCACTACTTTAGAAGCTAAGTTGCTTGGATTTGATAAGCTTAAAGAGCTATACAAAGATGATGATGATTTTTCAGAAATTTTCGCTTCTTGTTTCAAATCTCCTTTGGGTAAATTCTTTAAACAAGATGGGTTTCTCTTCTATGAGAACCGTCTTTGTGTACCTAATTGTTCTATGAGAGATTTGTTTATCAGGGAAGCACACGGAGGCGGTTTAATGGGTCACTTTGGCGTAGCAAAAACCTTAGAAGTAATGAAAGATCATTTCTATTGGCCACACATGAGACGGGATGTGGAGAGAATTTGTGGGAGATGCAATACTTGTAAACAAGCCAAGTCCAAGGTCCAAAGTCTCGGTTTGTACTCACCCTTACCCATACCCTCTCATCCGTGGAATGACATTTCCATGGACTTTGTTTTAGGCTTGCCTAGAACAAAGACAGGTAAGGACTCTATTTTTGTTGTAGTGGATAGATTCTCTAAGATGGCTCATTTTATTGCTTGTCATAAGACAGATGATGCTTTGTATATAGCCAATCTTTTTTTTAAAGAAATAGTTTGCATTCATGGTATGCCTAAGTCCATTGTTTCAGATAGAGACACTAAGTTCCTTAGCTTCTTTTGGAAAACCTTATGGTCTAAGCTAGGAACTAAGCTTATGTTTTCTACTACTTGTCATCCGCAAACTGGTGGTCAGACCGAGGTAGTAAATAGGACTTTAGGTACTTTGTTGAGAGCTTTGATTAAAAAGAACCTTAAGTCTTGGGAGGATTGTTTGGCGCATATAGAGTTTGCATATAACCATGCTGTGCATTCTGCTTCTAAGTATTCACCTTTTCAGATTGTTTATGGGTTTAACCCCACTTCTCCTTTGGATTTAATGCCTTTACCTTTGAGTGAAAGGATAAGTATAGACGGAAAGAGAAAAGCTAACTTGGTCAAACTAATACATTCGGATGCTAAGAAGAACTTAGAAGAGAAGACTAAGCTCTATGGCAAACATGCGAATAAAGGAAGAAACAAGTTGGTTTTTGAAGCTGGTGATCAAGTGTGGGTACATCTAAGGAAAGAGCGCTTCCCAGCAGAAAGAAAATCCAAGTTGATGCCACGGATTGATGGTCCTTTTACAGTTACAAAGAAGATCAACGACAATGCCTATCAATTTGACCTCCAAGGTAAGTATCCTATTAGCTCAAGTTTTAACATTACTGATTTACTTCCTTATGTTGCAGATGAGTTGGATTTGAGGTCAAATCCTTTTCAAGAAGGAGGGCATGATATGAGCATGGGGACACCTAACCTAGAAGATGAGCTTGTAGCCGTTGGACAACAAGATCAAGACCAGAAGGAGGTTGAAGAAGTTCTTAAGGTGCAAGGAGGCCTAATGACCCGAGCTAAGACTAAGGCATTTCAAAATGCCTTAGAGGTTCTACTTAATCAGTTTAAGTATGAATCAAATACTAAGGAGGCTACACGTTCCACACTGGTCTGCATTGTAGCCGGGGACTAAGCTAGTGGGTTTGTGGGATACTTTGTGCTCTTTTTCCCTTAGTGAGTTTTGTCCTATTGGGTTTTCTCACTAAGGTTTTTAACGAGACAAGTATTCCCACAATGTCATTGCCCATTTAGCTTGACCTTGTTCCAAGCCCATTTCTTCCTACCATCCGTGGCTTGGATGTGTCTAGGTTCATTTCTTTGTTTTAGTTGAGTCTTTTCTTGTAGTTTGTGATATTTTGAACAAGAGTCATGCATGGTTAGTCAAGGGGGTTTGTCCCAAGACCAACTTATTGCTATCTTGTTGACCGTTCTCCTTCCTCTCTCTCTTCTCTTCTTAAAAACCGTGTGTTAGTTGTTGTTTGTGTGGTTTCATCTATCTTTTGAATAAAATCTCTTTTGCAAAATAGATCATCTCTCTTGGTGCGTCATATCCTTGAGAAATCCTACTTAGAACCTAGGTGCGTCATATCCTTGTGTTCTAGTAGTTTTGTATCAAGAGCTTTCCATCTCTCTTGCTACATTCCATCCTCACTCTTTCCCCACTTTTCCCCTTCAACTGAAACAACCCCCTCTCCACCCTTCGGTTCATTCCACCATTCACCACGAGTTCTTCATCACTTAGCTTGAAAGGAACGATCATTGACCGGGATCATATCAATGACGTGGCGAGAGTCCTCATCGATACCGGGAGTTCCGTAGATGTTATCTTTCGGGATACCCTAGTCAAAATGGGAATCGATATGTCCGAAGTCAAGTTGACCCCGAGTCTTCTAACTGGCTTCGCTGGGGATACGATAATGATGCTGGGAACCATTAAGCTGCCCGTCCGAGCCAGAAATGTGACTAGGATCGTTGACTTTTCAGTCACTGATAGTCCGGCGATCTATAACATCATCATGGAAATGCCGTGGATAAATTCTATGCGAGCTGTCGCCTCGACTTACCACTTATGCCTAAAGTTTCCGGGCTTGAACGAGATAAAAACAATCTGGGGAAGCCAGAAGGAGTCCAGGATATGCTTCATGGCCGAACACAAACTCAGAAATCCCAAGATCGAGGCAAAGGGAAATATGGAGCATAAGAAGATCAAGACGAACCGTGAAGTGAAACTAAGGCGGTCAAGGCTTTTATAGCAATTACAGAAGTTGGAGGTATACATAGATGATATGTTGTTGAGATCACTCGAAGAAAAGGACCACGTCGCCCACCTCAGAGATTGCTTCGCCCAACTAAAAAAACCACAACATGAAGCTAAACCCGTCGAACTGCCAATGCGCAGTAACCTCGGGAGAATTCCTCGGATACCTGGTGATGAACCGAGGAATCAAAGCAAATCCGAAGCAGATTAATGCCTTGATTCAGATGGCATCGCCCAAAAACAAACAAGAGTGCAACGACTAACTGGACGCGTTGCCACTTTAAAACGCTTCGTCTTAAGATCGGCGGATAAATGCTTGCCTTTCTATGACACACTCCGAGGCAACAAAAAATTCGAGTGGACGGAGGAGTGCGAGCTGGCCTTCCAGGAGTTGAAAACCTACCTTGCCACACCACACGTGCTTGCAAAACCAGCCGAAGGAGAGCCATTGTACCTATACATCACCGTCTCAGTTACCGCAGTAAGCGGAGTCTGGGTCCGAGAGGAGCGAGGAGAACAGAAACCTATCTTCTATGTAAGTCAGACTCTGGCCAACGCGGAGACGTGGTACCCGCAGATGGAGAAGTTGGCGCTCGCAGTGGTGATGTCCGCACGAAAGCTTAGGCCATACTTCCAGTCGCACTCCATCATATTACTAACCTCCTTCCCACTACAAGTTATACTGCACAGTCCAAGCCAATCCGGAAGACTAGCCAAATGGGCAGTTGAGCTTAGCGAATATGACATCGAGTATAGAAGCAAAACCTGCGCGAAGTCTCAAGTCCTGGCGGATTTCCTGATCGAACTCCCAACCGAAGGGACTGACGAACCAACCCAAGACTCTACTTGGATCCTCCATGTTGACGGCTCGTCGTCCAAGCAGGGGTCAGGAGTCGGAATCCGGTTGACATCGCCAACGGGTGAAATTCTGGAGCAATCGTTCTGATTGGCCTTCCATGCATCAAACAATAAAGCTGAATACGAGTCTCTGATCGCCGGACTCAGATTGGCTCGCGGGCTTAAAGTCCAAAAAATTCGTACTTTCTGCGACTCACAGCTCGTCGCAAACTAGTTTAATGGAGAATACACAGCAAGAGACGAGAGGATGGAAGCATACTTGAACATCGTTCAAACACTCGCCAAAGATTTTTCAGAGTTCGAATTAATAAGAATAGCCCAAGGAGAAAACGCTCAAACCAACGCACTGGCAGCCCTTGCCTCATCCTCAGACCCCGGTTGGAAGAGAGTCATCCCAGTGGAATTTATCGAGCGACCTAGCATCAAAAATCCTGAAACAGTCAACCTGATCAATCCCGTAGAAGAAGACGAGGCGGTAGTCGACGAACAGGTTCAGGAAGTCGGGCCAGCCAACGATGGACAAATGGAGATGGAGACCGAATTGCAACAGGAGAACGAATATGGATGCGACCACGAATGGATGAGACCTATCCGATCCTACATAATGGATGGAGAAGTTCCAACAGATAAATGGGCGGCTCGAAAACTCAAAGCCCAAGCGGCTTGGTATGTCCTACTGGATGGCGAAGTATTCAAATGACGATTCTCGGGACCACTAATGATGTGTGTCGAAGGCCATGAAGCGAGGAAGGTCATGGAAGAAGTTCACGAGTGCTCGTGTGGAAATCACTCTGGTGGTAGATTGTTGGCAATCATGATCAAACGTCATGGCTATTATTGGCTGACCATGGTGAAATACTACAAAATATATTCACGGAAATGCGAGAAATGCCAACGCCACGCCCCTACGATCCACCCACCCACATAACTGCTGTCTTAAATCTCCTCGACATACCCTTTCATGCGATGGTCGATGGACATCGTCGATCTACTCCACAAATCCAAGCAAAAAAGATTTCTATTCGTCCTAACCGACTATTTCTCTAAATGGGTTGAAGCGGAATCTTATGCCAGCATCAAGGACGCCCATGTTGAGAATTTTGTATGGAAGCACATTATCTGCCGACACGGAGTACCTTACAAGATCGTGACTGATAATGGCTCGTAAATCATCTCCACCTGTTTCGAAACTTTCTGCGAAAAATAGAACATAATTCTCAGCAAATCCACGCCTCGCTACCCACAGGGCATTGGGCAAGCCGAGGCAGCAACCAAAACCATACTCGATGGTCTGAAGAAAGGCCTCGGGAAAAAGAAGTGACGATGGGCAGACAAGCTCGAAGGAGTCCTATGGTCGCACCGGACAACCCTGAGACGAGCAACATGCGAAACGCCATTCGCACTTGCCTACGGAACAGAGTGTGTAATCTCTCCCGAGGTGGATTTCCCTGGAGTTCGTTGACGACTCCTACCTGGACAAGAAGGCCTAAACCACCTCATGCTCTTGGACAACCTCGACCTGATCAAAGAGCAACGCGACCAAGCATTTATTCAGATGCAGAACTATCAACAAGCCACGACTAAGTATTACAACTTGAATGTAATGGGCCGTTGATTCAACGAAGGAGACCTCGCGCTCCGTAAAGTTTTCCAAAACACAGCTGACCGAAACCCCGGCAAATTGGGAGCTAACTGGGAATGGCCCTACCGCATTACCAAGGTAGTCCGACCCGGCGTTTACGAGCTTGCCAACAATACAACTGACGTGCCAGTGCCAAGATCCTGGAACGCGACGCACCTGAAGAAGTATTACTTCTAAGTCATTCTATCAAACCATGAACTAAGGGGCGGTTTGATCCCTGAAAGGGGTATGTAGGCAGCTCGTCTCATGACGAGTTCAACTGCCCCCCTCCCAAAAAGAGGGGGGGGGGGAGCAGTGGGGTACATATACTCCTATACTCCCACGCTTTGTAATCACTTCGCTTAAATCAAAGAGCAAGTTTATTAAACTCGCATCTCAACTCTCATCACTCACCTCGTCAGTTGTTGGCCACAACAGACGAACTAATACATCCTTTACGGATTCTAACTCCTGCGTTCTCACTGGACAATGGGGTTCTCAAACATCCTCCACGGATTAATGCACGCTATATAAATCATGGCTAGGTATACCACGGTCAAACATCATTGGGTAAATCCCATACGATGTTCTTTATGTTTTGCCGGAAAAACGGATAATTAAGTGGAGTTGGGTTCGCAAGTCCTAAAGCTGTGGCAAAATATCCTAAACCCAACAACAGTTCGTCTTAAGCAATGTTGGTCTCATATTCACAGTTGGCCGTAGAATAGAGGTACCCATATATGTTCAAACCTAAGCCTAGCAAAATGCCTCGCTTCTTAGCAACGCTGGTCATTTACGCTACATAGCATTCATAGGTCGATCACGACCAAGACACTGCAACTCGGCCAGTCGCAGCTCGTCTCTTAAAACACTTCGGAAAACTTGTATCTGATGTGTACAATAAAGTACAAAATGACCGGATGTGTTCAAACTAAAAACCAGCAAACATCTCGCTTCTAAGCAACGCTGGTCTAAAACGCTGCAAAGCATCCATAACCCGATCGTAGACACTACGGCTCACCCATCACCATTTCGTTCCTCGAAACAAATCAGGAACGTTATGTATATCGTAAAACAACAAGTTCGGAAATACGAAGGATATCCAAATCAGGGCAAGCGCTTCGCCCCTTAACAAGAAACGACAATTATAATCGCCTCACGAGTAGGCACTATCGGTCGAACATGAAACCATCGCTTCGCCGCAATCCCGGGCAGAGCAATGATCTACTCTAGACCCGATAATCGCCTTGCCTCTAAACGCCTCTCACGGCCCCAACTCGCCCACCAGAACGAGTCAGGAATCTTTTATCCCTTATAAACGGTCAAGTACGGTAAATTTACCTCGCCATTTGGGCATTATCGACTAAAAGAAAGCTTTCGCTTCGCCACGCAATTCATGGAAAGATAACAACATCGACTCGCTCACTAACAGCAAAGAATAATATCATAAAAAATCCGTTGCATAAAATCTAAAATGGATAAAGCCGTCCAGGCACCAGGTTCAAAACACCAAGCGCACCCGAAAGGAGGGATACGCAACAAAAACAACGAAATCAAAAACAAAAGCAGAATCAAAACAAAAGCATCCAAAAGGATCTCTAAACTATAGGCTCGGAAGTCTTAGCCACCTCGGATGCCATTGTCGCCTCCAACTGGGAACCCTTCTCAATGATCAGCCCATCGACCCCAGGAGTGTTGACATTCGAGCCCGCAGGATCGTCGACACTAGCCTTCGAAGCCATAATCTCCATTGACTCATTGGTAAAGAACGGTGGCACTGAATCACTAGAAGCTGGAGAAAGTTTCAGATCCTCTCGCAAATCGGTCGTAAGGCGATCAAACTCCGCATCGGTATCAGCGAGCTCCTTCTTCCACCCAGTCAACGTTGCCAACTCTTCATCTAGAGAAAGAGGATTCTCACCCTTAAGAAGTCTGACGAGCTGGAGATTGCCCTCGGCCTGCGCAAGCTCAATAACCCTTGTTCGGGTAGGCCCCTTCAGCTTCTCGACCCTCTCCTCCGCCTGGCGAATGCGTTTCTAGGCCTTCTGGCCAAGCTCTTTCCTCGCCTCCTTACGCGCTTTCCTGGCTTCAACCTCGCGCAACTCTCTCTCGGCCTTGAGCTGTCGTTTCAGAGAAGCAATGTCCGACTCGCATCTGAGCTTCTGCTCGTTGAGATGAGTACCAAGGGCTTCGGCTTCGTCGCACTTTTTCCTGAACTCGTCCCTCTCGTCCTCAAGCTTCTTCATTCAAATTGCGGCCTTCTCCAGTTCGGTGGAATGTCTTAGCTCGGCCTCGTCGAGACTGGCCTTGAGAGCAACGGCATCGCTGCGAGCCTCCAGGATACGATGCAAATTCTCCCGAGCATCTCGTTCATATCCCGCGATCACCTCATTCGCTGCTTCGATAAACTGAAACATGATCGCAAGCTCTTTTTCAATAAAAAAAAATATACATACGTATCACGAGAGTAGCCGAGACATAAGCCAATTACCTTGACTCCTTTGAGTGCAATCTTGGCATACTACTTGCTCAAAGCAAGAGTATCTGGCAGGGGAAGACGATCCCACGGACGAGTAATCTTGGAGAAGAGAGTCAAGGACGCCGCGGCTTCATCAGCAGGCGCATCTGAAGCGGCTACGGCTAGATTCGCATCAGGAACAGACGCAGGAACAAGAAGATCCCTCTTCGCTCTCTTCCTCCAAATAGTTGCGTCACCTGCCTTATCATCCCCTGATGCGACGTGCTTCGTAACTCTTTTATCTACTTCATCCCCATCGGCTCGTGAAGACACCTTAGATTTCTCTGCATGACGAGACAAAGAGAATCCCTCGGGTCGCAGGGAAGACTTCAAACCCGCGACGATCTCAAAGGAAACTCTAGCTACCTTTGGCCTTGCCTTGTCCTAGAACTTCGAACCGGCACTCGCCTCGCTCAAAATCTTGGAGCTCGCGTTTGTCTCACTCGAAACCCTAGGGCTTGCCTCCTTCGACCCATTTGGCCCTTTCTCCTTCTCTCCCGCTCGCTTCTTGGCTTCCATCGTCTTTTTGTCGCGAAGAGTCATTTTAGCCGCATGTTTGTAAATCGGGTCGACGTCGGACGAATGAGAAGATTCAAAGTAATCTATATCGATTCCGAGGTTGAAAGCTCGAGCACACTCAACTCTTTGGAACGTGAAACTCCTTGTCCAATGAGTCCTCCTCTAGCAAAACAACTTCACCGAATCTAGAAAATCTCCGGGAATCCTTAGCACGATCTGACGCTCTGCAACAAAAAATAATAAACGATTAGTAACGATTCTCACATCAATTCAGGTACGAAATCCCTAATTATGGCAACGATCCGCTACCGATTCGCCCCCAGTCTGTCTTGACCCTCTCGAGCCATGCTGCAGGCACTAAGGCATCATTTACCAAAACAAAGAAGAAACGACTCTTCCAGTCTCTATCTTTACAGGGAAATCCATGAATGATCCGCCAGTCCCCCTTGTTACCGATGCAGTATGTCTCAAATTTTTGATTTCTACGAACATCCAACAAGTTTAAAAGATGACCGACAAAGAACTCGACCTCGCATTCATAGCCGAGGACGACAAAACCAACCAGATGGCGAAGGCGTTAGGGTGTAATCTGAGCCAGGGCAAGCTTGTACCTCCATAGATACTGACAAATAACTTATGGGATGGGAAACCAAAGAAGGCAAAGGTGGAAAAAGCTCTCGTAAACGGTAAAGTACCTGGGAGGCGGACGGTCTGCTTGCTCCGCCGAAGTAGGTAGCAGGAATTCGACCTCCCCGCTAATATTGAAGCGAGCCCTTAGATCCAAGACTCTTAACAGTCGAGAGTGTAGACCCTGGCGGATCAGCAATTTTCCTCTTCGCCCTCTTCCGCTTCAGCTGACTTTCTCTTTGTAGCCTCATCAACTCTGCGAGCTCTCTCTTCGCCGCAACTGGATCCCAGTTCCAATCCTCATCCTCTAGTTTTACCTCTGTCATCTCAGCTGCTCGAGGAATACTCCCGGCTAAGAGATTTGAAGTTCCCTCATCGCCAATTGGAGTGTCTCGCTCAACCCCATAACATTATCCTGCGATGATTCTCGCTTCAGGCTCATTGTTTGATTCATCGCTCGAAGACGGTACCATCTTACGCCCGCGAATCATTGGAGAAAGTCTTCGAAGTTATAGAATCGCCAAGATCGGTGCTCACTTCGCCACAAGGAGGCGATGTCGAGAAATTTACCTCGCCCTCAGCAAGACGGCAAGACGGAGCAATCGACGAGCCTCGCCTAGAGAACTCGATTCGTCCCGAGAAGATCGACGCTACGTCTCGACAGTGGGATTCACTTCACTGCGCGATATCCCCTAGCTTCGCGATTCCTCTCCGCCCGAGAATTCAAGTCGATTCGAAAGCCTCCCTCGGATTGAGAAGGAGACGGAAACACCATGAAGATGTTGGAGAAGAATCAAAACGGACTGGGGTATTTAAGGCGGATGGCGGCAGAACGGCCAAGACAAGAAAAACCCTAATCGGAACTCTAACATAAAAAAAGGGGAAGAGAGAGAAGAGAGAAAACAAACCTTTGAAATTTTTGAAGATTGAAGGTAATGAAAAAATGAGGAGAGGCCTTGCTACTTATAGCCACTTCAACACCTCGCCTCGGGAGTACGCGAAACGGTTACGATTCCCGAGGTGGATTGATCTCTAAACGTGTTTTTTAGGGCCCAAAAAGATAAAAAAATCAGGCCCAATAAGAAGCCCACGAGATGATGGTGATGGTGAAGAGATGGTGAGGCCAAAACACTATGTCTTAGCGAAGTGAGGGCGAGGTGAAACACATCACCTGATGGAGCTAGACACCTCGCCCGTGAAACTAATCACCGAACCTCGCCTAGATAACAAGACACTTCGCCTCATGCATTAATAGGATCACTTCGCCCAAGCAGCACATCACCTCGCCCCAGCAAGAGGAAGCAAAGCCTTTTGTCCTCGTCTCGGCAAGGTGAAGCAAGACATTTTCACCTCGCCCCAGCAAGGAGAAACAAATCCTTTTGGCCTCGTCTCGACGAGGTGAAGCAAGGCATTTTCACCTCGCCCCAGCGAGGAAAAGCAAAGCAATTTGGCCTTGTCCCGGCGAGGTAGAGCAAGGCATTTTCACCTAAACCCGGCGAGGGAAAGTAAAGCATATTCACCTCGCCCTGCCAAAACAAAGCGTCTCATCTTGGCGAAGCGAAAACTCTTGACCATTGATCTCACCTCTCTTGACACCTCGTCACCCACATTCTTGAGTCTAATAAGCTGGAGGGCTAATTGTTGGGGTCGGTTTTCACCCTAGGGAGATCAACGGGAAAATGGCTAAGTATAGATGTGATTCTTGGCGATGCCCAGACTTTGCACGGGCGAAGCCGGTCACCTCGCCCTAACTGTGCACGGGCGAGGTAAACCGCATCAAACCCAGGCGAAACCAATCACCTTGCCTAAACCGTGCACGGCAAGGTGAACCGTGCAAAACCCGGGCGAAGCCAGTCACGTCGCCCAAACCGTGCACGGCGAGGTGAAACGTGCAAAACCCGGGCGAAGCCAATCACCTCGCCCAAACCATGCACGGCGAGGTGAACCGTGCAAAACCCGGGCGAAGCCAGTCACCTCGCCCAAACCGTGCACGGCGAGGTGAACCGTGTAAAACCTGGGCGAAGCCAGTCACCTTGCCCAAACCGTGCACAGCGAGGTGAACCGTGCAAAATCCAGGCGAAGCCAATCACCTCGCCCAAACCGTGCACGGCGAGGTGAACCGTGCAAAACCCGGGCGAAGCCAATCACCTCGCCCAAACTGTGCACAGGCGAGGAAAACTTAAAATCAAGCCCAAAGGCGAAGGCCCACGGAGCAACAAGGCGAAGCCCCGAGTCAAACCCAAGACGAAGCGATGCGCAAGTGGGCCAAGCCCAAATCCACGAAGGAGCCCGAACCGGTGTTTACCCTAGAAGACGAAGCCTTGGGGAAGGGGGCGCCGCGAAGGGGATAAGGAAGGATTGTCTATGCAAATATACTCCGAGATATTTGTTTAGATTACGACTAGGAGTTATATAAATAGAGAGTTTAACTCATTAGCGGCATGATGTTTTGACCTAGCATTAGACGTAGCAGAATACTTGTACCAAAAGCTTATCTAAGCGGCAATAATAAAATCACCATCTTTGGATATTTGTTCTCTCGTGTTTAACTTAGAATCTTTACGTCTTCTTTTATTTTTAACAGACAAATTCTATTGTGTGAAATCCAGCCCACACATTGCTAACTCCTTATTTTTTTTTTATCTAACTGTGAAATCTCATCAAGGTTTTATCATCTCAATCACTTACAGATTATTTCCCCTTCCTAAACAACTGAACAAAGCAATCTCAATACAGCTCTCCTATTTTCTCTTCCCTTAATCTTTTCCTTTCTGATATTTTTTTTCGATTTTTCACTTCTTTTCTCATTTTTTTACAGTCTAAGATATGGTGCTACTCAATACTTATGTTCCTTGTGAGGAGACAGGTTCTTGAGTGTGTTTGTTACTGTTGTTCCTTGTGAGGAGACAGGATCATGAATGCACCATTCTTTGGACTTAAACTCTTAAAGACTACATCAGGGAAGATCAAAGAGAGACTGTATCTTAACCTTATTGTCAGTGCTGAAAGAGAGAATCAAGATCCAAAAGAATCAAGCCCAAAGATAAGAAGTTTAAAGTTCATTAAGGTGGAGCTAACAGCAAATTTTGTAGATTCTCTAAGAACTTAAACATTCATTGCTAAACTGATCTACCTATGACCTTCAACTTAGCAAGACTTGTAATCAACTATTGTGGCAATGGTTCTTCGAAGCAATAACGTTTTGTGGTTAGTTCCAAAAAAAAACTGACAATTTCAAAATTTTGACTTTATAAAAACAGGTTTTTAACTCAACTTTAAGACTCTGTAAACATGACACAAAGCACACAATGTCAGTAACCACCTCCCCCAAGACTTAAACAACACTGTCCCCAGTGTTATTAAGCCTAGAGTTGGTCGAAAAGATGCATGAGAACTTGTAAAACCAAGGTGAAAAAGTGGTACCTCGCGAAGGGTCGGGTGACGAGCGTCACCAGCTTGGTGACGACCGTCACCGCAACTGATTCTTCAGAATCGACAAGTTAGATGTTTATAAATGTAATGTCATCATGTGTACTATAAACTCAGACTATTAAAGCACTCAAACACATATTTAAGAACATCCAAACATAGCAATAAAAACCTGGTTCAACAATCTCACAAAACATCATCAAAGTAACTGACAACTAACTCAATGAAAACATAAAAATGACTCAAGAGAAATAAAAGAAAAGAGAAACAGAAACAAGTAACCAGATAGTAGAGACTCAGTCCTCATCCTCGCAGGGCTCAATGGTGTAATGTGGGCGGACACAACCACAATTGCTAAGTGTAGCAACAGCATCCCAGAGTCCCTCAAAACTGTCAATAACATACTCCTGAAAAGCAGCCATGTCCATGGGTGTCTGTGGTCGTGGAGGACGCCTGAAAGCAGTGGATGCAGTGGTCTGACGTCCAGATGGTCCAGCATCAGCAGTAGTGGAAGCACCAGCAGTGACAGCTCTAGCAGGACGCAGAGGTAGAGGACGCGGCAGACTCCGATCTGGCAGAAAGAGCAGCTGGTGTGTGACACCCTGGATCGTCGTGAGCGCTATGTTTGGCAACTTAATGCCAACATATTCTCCAGCAGTGGTAGTGAATGTCCAGACAATTCCAGGTTCGAGCCACGTAACATGGCGCAGATGCTGCTCAACCATGAGAGATCTGTCACTGCGAAGGCTGCAGGGTATGACATCAATCTGAAAGTGGTGGAAAGTCAGGAGGCTGCCAACACTCTCAGTCTTCTCCCCCGGACTGCAGAATGGCTTGGTCTTCAAGGAGACCAAATGCTTAGTGAAAATAGCGACAAAGTTGGCACGGATCATTCTATCCATGAGTATCTCCTCATCGAGCATATCAGCGAAGCCATAGTAAAGGGGAAGCAGCTCACTAACTCGTGTCATGCTTGGCGTAGACTTGCACAATATAGTGTTGCCAAGAAGGCGCAAAATGTACCTCAAAACTGGATGTCAAACCACTGTTTGCGTGCTCATCTTGCTGTCATAGACTCCATTCCTGAACTTGGACCAGAATGTCTGCATGTGGGTCCACTGTGAGGGAAGGAGAACGCTTGGGGGGTGGTAAGAAAAGCCATAAATCCCGCAAAGCTTCATCAAACTGATCCTGTAGAAAACCCTGCGGATCAGGAATGTTAACGTGCCTTCCTAGACATGCTTAGCCAACACATTCACGTAGTACACGCAGGCAGTGGAGAGGTGCTGGCGAACCAAGTCTGGGTACACATCGTACTGCTGGAATGGCATAGTGCCCATCCTGATCCTCTTGAGAATCTCTACAACCTCATCCAAGATACCCATCTTCTGCAGCACATTGGCGTCTGCGAATCTGGTGGGCACAATCTTCACCTCCTGCCACACATTGAGAACAGCGTGTCGTACTCATCCCATTACTCCTGAATGTCACGGAGTATACAGGCATCTCGGGCTATCTCTTGCTTTGGAGTTCCTGCCCAAGCCACGCCTGAAGCGATTTTCAGGTCCTCTTGCTTTGGCCATGGAGGCCTGCAAACTGGGTAGTTGATGAATGACTGTGATGAGCCCGATGAAGTGCTCGAAGACGAGCCTTGTCGCTGTCGTTTCTTCTATCGAGGCATATGAAAATTCAAGCCAAAAATCAACCAAAAACATCCCCAAAATCAGCAAATTTTCGAAAATTCGAAAAATCAATGAACCAAGATGAAATAATTGATGGCCATTAAGAACAACACTGCCAGGAACACAATTCAATCATCAGTTCAACCCAAATCACCCAAAATTTTCAGATTTTTGTAAATTTCATCATGAACTCGAAATTTCAAAAATTTGCAAATCAACCTGTTAAATCACACATGGATGGTATCATTCGTCTAGTACAACCTAAGTAACCATGATTCAACAGTTAAATCAAGCTAATCAAGTCAAAAATCAAAATTTACCAAACCTATGGCAGACTGAAAATTGGGGATTCCGAACACATACCTTACAGATCTTGAAAACTAAGTTTAGATTATGAAAGAGGGCCAAAATCTGCACGGATTAGGCTTTTGAATCACTCAATTTGGTGCAAGAAATCAAAAGTTGTGATTTTATGAAGTTTTTGCAAGTGTTCGGTTATTAACAGAATGGGTTCGAGGAAGAAGAAGAGGGAGGTGAAGCGCGTACCTGAGCCTCAGACGGGTGACGAGCGTCACCCGTTTTTTTGTCTGGTCGTTGTTTTTTTTTTAATTTATTACTAAAATTAATCTAAAATAAGAAAAATAAAACTAAGTATAAAATATACAACGTACCAGTGGGTTGACTCCCACTAAGCGCTTGTTTAAAGTCAATAGCTTGACTTTGATTGGCTGTTTAGACAGCTGGTGCATCATCCAGAGACACAATGTGTCCTGCTGAAATCTCGTCTTGCGCCCAATAATGCTTCACCCTCTGTCCATTGACAGTGAACTCCTCTCCTTTGGAGTTAATCTGGACAATGGCACCATGTCGTCGAGCTTCTTTGACAGTGAAGGGACCTGACCATCGAGAACGCAGTTTACTAGGAAAAAGCTGTAAACGAAAGTTGTAAAGTAGTACCTGGTCACTGGGCTCGAAGTTTCTGGAGATGATCTTCTTATCATGATATGCCTTTGTCCTCTCCTTATATAACTTAGAATTTTCATAGGCCAGCTGAATCAAGCGCCTCTCTGCAGCAGGCTTCAGATCTAAGTTCAGCTTCTTTATAGCTCATTCTGCTTCGAACTCTAGCTCTACTGGTAGATGGCACGCCTTGCCATAGAGCAGATGGAATGGTGTAGTCCCAAGTGGCATTTTGTAAGCTGTCCTGTAAGCCCATAATGCATCATCCAGTTTTGCTGACCAATCTTTCCTTGTCTTCCCAACTGTCTTCTCCAGAATCTGCTTGATCTGTCTGTTGGAAACCTGAACTTGTCCACTGGTCTGGGGATGATAAGGCGTGGCCACTCTGTGCTGTACACCATACTTCTTCAGCAGCTTGTCAAAGACCTTGTTAACAAAGTGAGAACCACCATCACTTATAACAATTCGCGGAACACCAAATCTGGGGAAGAGAATGATCTTAAACAGCTTCAAAACCAGTGCAGCATTATTAGTAGGAGTAGCCAATGCCTCTACCCACTTTGATACATAGTCAACAGCAACCAGAATGTATATATTCCCATAAGAGGAGGGAAAAGGGCCCATGAAGTTAATGCCCCAATAATCAAAGACTTCAACTTCAAGGATGAAGTTCTGTGGCATCTCATGTCTTCTGCTGATCTTTCATCTTCCCTGACAAGTATAACAGCTTGTAATGAATGCGTGGGCGTCCCTGAACATAGTAGGCCACCAAAAACCAGCTTGAAGAACCTTGGAGACTGTATTGAATGTGGCAAAGTGTCCAGCATATTCTGAGCCATGACAGTGAAACAGGACGTCCTACACTTCTTCTTCTGCTATGCATCTGCTGTAAATCCCACCTGCACTTCTTCTTCTGCTATGTATTTCCTGTAAATCCCATCAGCACAATGTTTGTAGAGATATGGCTCATCCCAATAAATCATGTGGTTCATCCTCTACAGCAAGATAATTGGCAATATCAGCATACCAGGGCCTTTTTGGATCAAGGAGGAAGTGAGGTTTGAAGGTGGGCACTCAAATCCAAAAATGCAAAACTAAAGAGATGGAATCAATGCTTAAGTGCCTAGTTGTGGGATGCAAACATAATCAGCTGTAGTTTAAAGAACGTAGCCATGCTCATCATGCTTCAAAATGATCTCAAATTTCAACCTAGACAAATGCTCAAATCAATCAACTCTATAGCATTCAATTAAGCTCAAAACCGTGAATCATGTTTATGCATATCAAGTGAAGACATTTGGTTCAAAGGGTAAGGTTATGAGATTAAAATGATCTCATTTAAGCATAGGGTTCAAAAACATAAGGGATCACTCAATGAAAATGATTCTACCTTAGGCAAAATGCTAAAGGTAAAAGCACACTTATGTATGCAAATCAAAGCTCCGTTCTACCCTTTTACCCAAAGATGAATCCTAAACACTTCTAAACCCCATAGTGGATCCCTCAGTCTACCCTTCTCCTAAAGTCTACCTTTTTTCCTTCATCATTGCTGGGGAAACTTCTTCTTTTTGCTTGTGTAGCTGATTCTTTTGGTTGGGACTTGCTCCTTTTTGTTGAATTGGCGCCATTCTTCACCTTTGGTGGATTGCCTTGGGTCTGATTTTCTTCTTTTGATTGACCCTTTCAAAGCTTTTGTTGTTGGCTCCCTCTTCATTGAACACTTAGAGCTTTTTTTTCCCTTTACTTAACCACATCTTAACTTTATTTCCCCACACTACCATACCATACTTTTCCCTCTTCTTTTAAAGCATATAAACATGAAGTTCAAAACCACTTAACTCTACCCTTTTATCCCAAACTCCTAACCTAGAATCAAGCTCAAGATGCAAGCTGATATCTACAAGAGAGCTTATCATTGCCAGCCTTATTCCTAACACGTTTTACCAAGACAAAATTCGAAAATGATATGCAAAGGCCTCACAACTCTCAAGATAGTGTTTAAACTCAAAAGGAGGTTTGGATAAGCTATTTGGATCAACAAGAGTGGTAAGAAGGGAAAAGATGATTCAAATATGTATATGGTAGCCATGAATTCACTTTTCAATGCACAAACATGATAATTAAAGATTCAAATTAAGGTTCAAGTTGAAAGAGTTGATTTTCAAAGCAAATGCTTTCAGTATGAGATGAAAAGATCAAATTTAACAATCCAAGCATGGTTTAGTCTTAACTTCTAGCTTTCTCATGATGCATCAAACAACTAACCACTTAAAAACTGAAATCATCTCTAAACACTAAGCATTTTACGAGGAATTATCATCATCATGCTCTATGCAAATGCAATGCAACCTATATGAAAAATACTAGACTCAATCCTATAAAAATGAATGCAACTACATGCTTTTCTTTTTGGTTTGCAAAAGATGCAATTTTTCAGATTTTTTGATTTTTTGTGTTTTTCTATGCTTTAGATGAATGCATGATATGCATGTGGCTCAAGATGAAAGAAAATGAAAAAATAAGAAAACAATAAACAAAGTCAAACCCCAAATCCCTCCCCCACACTTAAATCACACAATCCCTTGTGTAATAAAAGAGTAGAAGAGAGAAGCAACGAAAATATATTACAAGAACTAAAAATATGCAATGGTATTGTAAGAGGCTCCTGAAAGGTCCTCCAAGTCAATGTTGTGGCTCCTCATTGGCCTCTCTCTCCTTGGGTGTCTCCTCCTCCTTGGCGCTTCTTGACAAGATGCTCTTGGTGGCACCCAAGCTCTCACTTCCTCATAACCAGCAAAGGAGCGCCTTCTACTAGCCACTCCCTGGCTTTCAGCTTGTTGCTCTTCTTGAGGAGCAGAAGTAGAGGCGCTACTAGACTTCCTCTTTAAATCCTTGATTTGAGTTTTCATGCACTTCATGCCCTTCACTAACTTCTTGATGGTTTTATCTTGCCATTTGTTCCATCTTGGCAAGTGGTTGATGTGCTCATGGACTTTCTTTAGAGGTCCTCCTTTGTGTGAGACATCATGGGGCTAGAAGTGGTTCTCCTCTTAAACAACCCATTCCGGCTACTAAGTCCGAGAGGTTGTTCCCACTCGGATCAGTAAGTGATCCAAGCCCATAGTCCGTTTTAAGGGTTCATTATTTAAACAAGTTCATTTATCTGATTATTCTAAGATTCATAAGTAATAGAGTCAATATGTAAGAGATTAAATAATAAACTGGATTTTTATTTATATAACAAAGGATTCTATACAATTGCTAGAGTCTGCACTATAGGCTATTACAATGTTCGATCCTAGTCTATCCAGTCTATCACCACCCATCCTTCTTAGCCCTTGTCTCGTGCATCTAGGCCAAGTCCTTCCCACAATCATCATCCTTTCCTGAAATCAAAGAGGCGTAAATAATCCAACTTTTACTTAGTTATACATAATCGCCTATAAATGGCTATATGTTCCCGACCCTTAAGATTATCCCGAAGAAATCCCTTAATCATTCGGCTATCTAGGAAAACCGGAGTTTTCTCTCAGCCACAGTCGAGTTTTGGCGGATTCTGTCTGATCCCCAAGCCGCTCGCTGGATCCGTGAGTTCCCTGGATAGCCGATTTCCTTCCAGCCGTACTCGACTATATGCCTTAGTCATAACCATTCACCAATAAGCGCGACTATTTGGGGAATAGCCGAGAACGATCAAGAATTGTCCTGACTGGCTGTGACAGACTGAAGTCTTAGTCACGCATCCTAGATCCAACCATCCACTGATCGATCTATCCACATCAGCAAGCAGATATAAGAATATAACCGATGTAAAAGAGAGTTAGGAATTTTCCTGGCTAAGTTACTCGGCATCGCGCTCACCTTTGCCGTATGTTCGGATGGTTCGGTGTGTTTTTCCCGATCCTTGTCCACAGAAGACTCCATCACTGGAACGTCCCTCGGTAAGTTTCTCTCTCGGCGATTTCTCACTTGCAGTCTGGTGATTCTCTCGTTACCCGACAATCGCTAAGTATGTCCGGCATTATCTCTTTTCTCCCTCGGCTAATCTTCTTCTCTCTCGGATATTCTTCTGTGTTTTCAGGAAATATCCCGTGAAAAGATTGTGTGTCCGCGAAGAAGATGACCGCAGACTATCTATAGGATTTTCGCTCATAACCATTTTAATAAACCGACGGGTACCACTTCCCCATTCGGTAACGGTCATATCCGTTCGGATATAACCGTGCCGCACACTTAGTACTTGAGAGATCATTCCCTTAACCGATCATTCACTCGCCAGCCATCCAGCTGACTCAACTAACTGACCAGCTAGCTTCACTACCCGACCAGCTAGTGATAATAGCTCTCAAGCTGACTCAACCAACCATCACTTCATCCAGCTGCCCGAGCTCAACATCAGTTGCCCGAGCTGATTTAGCTCGGTCCTTTAGCTAAGAATCCACCAGCTGCCCGAGCTGGTTCAACTCGTTCCTTCAGCTAAAACCCATTAGCTGCCTAAGCTGGTTTAGCTCGGTCCTTTCAGCTCATTTTAGCTCGGGTATTTGATCTTAGCTCGGGCTTGTTTATTTCAGCTCTCAAAGCATCCCGAGCTAGTTTTGGAACATCCCGAGCTAGTTTTTCCCGACCTTCTTCAATCTTCTTTCTTTTCATTGGCTATGTCCCTAACGCTCCCAGACTTAGCCCTTCCTTTCGGGCCATGGAACGGATTAATTTTTTTTATCTGACAAGTCTTTCCCCATTCCCGACCTTGGCCCAGCCCAGCGAACCTAGCGAGGTTCGGGGCTGTTACATCCTCACTGTTTTAGCTTGGAGCATCTCAATCTTCTTCTTGCTAAAGTCCTTCTTCCATTTGCCCTCCTTCTAATACCACAAGGGGATAGTTTCCTTGAGAAAGAGTGATGTGAGCGCCTTGGTAAGTGTGAGATGATGAAGTGCCAGCTTGGTGGAGAAGGTGCTGTGGAATTTGAAAGGCAAAGCTGTTGGGGTTGGAGAAGGATGTGAAATGCACATCAGGGAGTAGAATATTTGCAGCAGATCCATCTTCTTGGATGAAGTTGTAGATGTACTTGTCACCCACTTGTTCACCATGGAACCTTGCTTTCTTCAGGTATGGCAGGTCCAGGTAAGTGATTTTGACTGTTGCTGGTCCACTCTCAACTCCAGCAGCTTCCATTAGTTGAGTGATAATTCCAGCACAATACAGCTTGGGCATTTTGTCATTAGTGGTTGATAGCCAATGTTTGATGACTAAAAGCTGATGCATGAAGATGGTGACCATTTCAGTTGTACCATCTGCTCCTCTATGCGCCACACCTTGGTTGGCGTTGTCCAAAACACTCAAAAGACCATTGTCAATCAGCTCCTATTCTCCTCCTTCAACAGCTCCACTTTCCTTCCTAGCAAAGAGTGTATGCGCCAGCGCTTTGTGCACATATCTTATTGTTGGATTCCTGATCAGAGAAGCCTTGCTTCTTCCTGGTTTGAAAGTGTCCTTGGCTACATGCTCCCAAAGGCTGCTCATCTCTTCTTTGCTAACTCCAAGATTCTGTCCTCTAGCGCTCCCATAAGAGAATCAAAAGGCGTCTTCAAAGGCTGAGAAAGACATTCTATATCCTTCTTTAAAACTCTGAAAGTGATGAAGCCATTGATAAAAGGATTTTTGCAAGTCAAGATATCAAAACCTGAACCACCTAAACAATGTAGTATAGTAGTAAAGGGATCAATCCAGCCTGGGAAGTAGAAAGAACACAAGGAATGAAGAACTAAGCAAATCTAAGCAGAATCAGTAAATGGATGGTAAAATCGATGAAAACTAAATGCAACGACCAAATGAAATGCAAAACAATTTTAAAATCCCTGGAAGAGGGTTAACAACTACTATAAGAAAACACAGACCCTAAAATGCAAATCTACTAATAACTAAAAATCGAGCACTGAATCGGGTAAAACAGGACATTTCTAGCAACCTAGATGAACAACTTCAAGTGAACCAAAGATGCAACTTTATGACAGGAGAATGATAAACAGAGGTTTTAAAATGATAAACAGAGAGAATCTAAGGTTGAGGGTCATATTCAAGAGGTTCAAGATTCAAGCTTTGGGTTTGAAAACATAAATCTACTCTTAAATGAGCTATCTCTAAGCCTTGAGAAACATAAAACTAGGATCATCCATGGCGTGTGGAATGATTCCTTTCTCTGACCCTTCCTCCTAACCTGTGGCGTGTAATGGAAAGATGGGTCGGAGAACATTAAACAAATATCTCAAATCGTGGCTTAACTAACCCCCTCTGAAACCATGGTGTTTGGGAGAGGATAGATTAGTCTCTAGGATCTGGTTTTCTAGGATATCTTAATCCGTTCAGGGTAAGACGGCATTGGAATCATAGAGATCTTTTCCAAGACTCTCTAAGCCTTAAGACCCCAAATCCTAGAAGAGAAAGAATGAAGATCAAGAAAAACTCCCAAAAGCTTAAACCTTTAACCCTTGAATCGGTTCAACCCTATATCGAGAAGAAACTACTCACTACTCATGATTGAAATCGATTCAAATGCAGAGAAAAGAGAACTAAGCATCATTAGAGAAAAGCGATTAAGAAAAATACTAATGATTAAGCAAGATTAAAGATCCACAAAGTAAGAAAAGCTTGAAATCGATTACAATGGAGAAAAATCGCCTTAGGCACTAAGAAAGCTTAAAAGGTCCAAGACAAAATGAATGGTTTACATTCGTTTGCCTAAAATAGGCCAAACAAGGAAATGGTCCCCCATTCACAAGAGTCCAAAATCCAGTTGGCCGGATAAGGATGTAGAGATCGAGCCAGTCAGTCGATCTGATCACTCGATTCTTCGGCTAGATCTTTTGCTTTTGCTCGATCTTTTAGTCCATCTTCTGGATGGATCGGGTCTTGGTCTCGATCTGGCTCTCTTTCTGCATGGCGTAATCCACGTATGTACTCACGATCGACCTCCTCACTCGATCACATCCTCAATCCCTTCCTTGAAACGATACGGGCTTAGTCGATCTTCTGGTCGATCTCATCTAGATTGACCTGCCTAACTCGATCTTGCTATCGATCTTGGATCCTTTACTGAATGGCTGAGTTCTCCAAGTGTCCACAAGCTGCCTCTTGATCCTTTGCACGTCCAAGCAACCTCCACAACTCCAGTGGGTCTCAAACAACTTGGTAATGATGCAAAAGTGCAGAAAATATGCAAAATGCGAATGCAAAGTGATCTAGGACCTAAAATGCCACAAAATGGTCGAAACTAGCCTAAGATGCAAGATGAATGCATGAAAAACTATCCTAAATGCATGCAAAATATGCAAAATATATGGTAATATCAGCCATCACCATCATCTTCAGGAGTCTCTTCTCCTGCCTCATAGAATGTCACTTCAAAGCTTGCTAAGAATTGAAGGACTTGGTCTTTGTTGGCTGAATATGGAGTTCCCACCAGCTTTGTGAGCTCCATTGTCTCCATAAAAGAAGAGCAGTCTTCAAAGAGTCCCAAGGCCTTTAGAGATGGCACATGGGGGTATCTAGTTGGCCTGACATCCACCTTTTACAGCTTGTCATACAGTTTCCTTTGAGCTGGTGTGGTACCTTTCTTCTTATAAGGGACCTGCTCACTAGCGCCAACATCAACTCTCTTCTTGCTTTTGGATTTGGCGCTTGGACTCCAAACTTCTTTGGCTTTTCCCTTGCCTTTCTCTTGCTTCTCAGACCCTTTGTTAGCGCCACATCTTGTTGTTCTTCCCATGTTACCTAAAACATTTTCTCAAGAGAAAAATGAGAACCATGGAAGCAACAAAACACAATGCCTAATGATGCTAAAAATCACAAAAGGAGGAGTTTATTTACTGAAAAGTAAACTTCTAACATTTGTGAAGCAAATAAAAAGGCAATGCATGCAAAGGATTCATGAAACATATTTTATCAAATAATCGAAAATGATGAATCCTAGCAAGTTGACACTAAACAAATGCACTTAGATAGATGAATTTGATAAGCAAGTTTTCATAAATTAAAATACTTCAAGGATCAAAGACAGCTGATTCACCATGCAAAAGAAATAAAAATAAGCAAGAAGCAATGCATCATTACTAGAATTTAATCACCAAACAAGAAAACGTGTTTAAGTGCATGAAATAAAAATTTGAAACATCTAAAAGATAAGAGACAATACCTGAAGTGGTTTGACTCTCTCAAGCACTTAGAAAGCACAAAAGTTTTGAAATTTAGTGACTGAAAGATTAGGAAAATGAAAGTGAGAAAGAGAGAAGGGTGGGTGTGTTTATATAGAGGGTTAGGGAATCTTTTTGTGGGGAGCAAAGGGACAAAGAGTGCTAGAGAAAGGTCCCACTTGTGCTTGGGAAGGGGAATGATTCAAATTTGAATTCCTTGATCTAGTTTGACCAAGGAGGGAAAAAATTTGAATTGAAGATGCTTACCTCGTGCGCAATATCAATCACCCAAGTCGATATTGTGATCGATATAGATCATATCGACTTGGTACGGTCGATATGCTGCCGATATCGGTGGTCTGGGTCTTGATATCGAGCTGCATGCATGTCGATATTGATTGACATCTCTTGTATCGACATCCCTCATGTCGATATGTAGTCCGATAATCATACACACCTGTCCAATATCGAGCTAATAGCTCGATATGTAGCTCGGTATGATTTGGAAAAATTCCATATCGGCCTAACATGTCGATATTCACATTGATACATCTTGATATGTGCTTAGGTACATGTTTTCATCAGTCACTTAAGGTGTATCGACGTGGGATATCGATATTCACTTCGATATGCCTTAATAAAGGGCGATTAATCGCCTTTCGTCCTCGCAGTTAAGGCACATCGATGTGTTACGTCGATATTGTGCGCGATGCGCACTTCTTGACGTCATATCGACCTGGTACGTCGATGCATGTCATCGATACAAATACCAGTTGAAGCATATCGAAGTGAGTATATCCCGATATATTGCTTATCAAAGCATATCGGGTTGCCTTATATCGTTATTCTGATCGATACAGCAATCCTCTCAGGAGTATCGATCAGGATCACCCCGATACGCATGCGATACATGTCCAACACACTTGCATCGAGCAAGTCATGATCGACACAGATGCTCTGTATGAATCGTATCGACATGCATGGCCGATATGCTGGTCGATATCGACCCTTCTTTGACTTCCTTCTTCTTCCAAGCTTGGTTCCTTCTATCTTAGCTCGTACCTGGTTACTAGAGACACTCAAAAACTCCTACATTAACATAACAAACATAAAAATGCAAAGCTATATACAAGGATACCATGAGATTGCGTCCAAGTGCGCTTGTTTACAGTCACTTAGCTTGACTTTCCTCTGTTCCTTAGTTGAGGTTTGGAGCAGGAGTCTTGGAACTCCTCGGTATTGCTGTGCCTCCTTTGACCTTTCTGGAGACCCCATCAATCTTCAACACAGCAAAGGGCTTTGGCTTGCTTCACTCCTTTAGCTTGTTGTGTGGACCTCACCATAGTTAGAAACAAAGGGCTTCAAGGCAACATCATCTTCTATGCTACCCAACATAATTTCATTCACACAATCAGAAACAGCCACTTCGAGGACCTCCTCTTCAGTGGTATCAGCAAACATCTTGGACAGACAACAGCCATCAAAGCTTGCACCAATATAGCCTTCAAACTCTGGCCAATGCTCACCAATTTTCTTCAACTTCTTGACCTCCATTGAGAAGGCCTGCTCATGTTCTAGCTTGTTCCCTTTGGAGTCAAACCTCAGAACCTTCTCTTTGGTCAGCCTTAGCTCTATTGTGCACTCCTTGGCATCAAACACTGCGCCAGCTGAAGCTAAAAATGGCCTCCCTAGAATGATGCCGTTTTTGATCTTTCCTTCAACATCTAGGACCAGGAAATCTGTTGTTATGATCACTCCTTCAATCATCATTGACACATCTTTGAGAGCTCCATGTGGTGCCTTTACTGTCCCATCATCTATGGTAAGAGACACATTAATCTCTTGAAATAAGGTGTAGCCAAGTGCCTTAGCAGTAGAGGATGGGAGAAGGTTGGTACTTGCTCCAAGATCACAAAGACAGCTCTTGAAATTTTTCCCTTTGAGCTCACAAGTCAAAGTGAAGTATCCAGGATCTCCAAGCTTCTTGATGTTCAGTACCTCAGTTTTGGCAATGGGTTCCTTCAGCTCTGCCCCAATATCAAGACCTCTAAGCTTCATATGGTTGACATAGAAACTTGTGTACTTATCAATGAGCTGCTTCTTAAACCTTCCAAGAAAGGGGAGAGCTGGCTTGTAAGGATAATTATCATAGATCCCAGTTTGCTTCTGATAGGGCTCATGTTTTACCCAAATAAAACTACTGCAAGTGCACAGCAAAGCAGTTGTAGTACAAGTGGTATCGAATCCCAAAGGAGTATGTAAACTACACTATCGAATGTAGGTTCGGATTAAGCTAAGCAGCAAGCGATGTATGAAATGTGAATGACAAAATAAAAGTAAGCAAACGAATTGGTGTTGTTGATCTAGGTTACAGAAGACTAAAAGCGCTAAGTTAGGATAGTTCGCATGTTGAATCCGAGAATGTATAATGCATGAAATCAGGAATGATTTAAAACCGTCTTGAACATGAATTGCAAATAAATAACTAATCAATTTTGCTGAAGTCAACTATGTCTAAATCACAGAGTTTCAAATCACTTTGCAAACCCTAACAAACTAAACATGCAGTAATGACCAAGATTCAATTGTTCACAAAACTTCTAAGCCAAATCTCTCTGCACTAAGTTGTTTTGCTCATCAAATACTAGTTCAGGTAATCAATAATGCTCTCACATATATTTAACAACCTATGATTTTCGGATTCCTAGATGATGTGTCTAAGAAATTCGATTTTTAAGCAAGCAGAGATGAAGAACAAGAGGATTATCCTAACAGGTAGTAATTTTAAAAACTCTTCATCAACCTTTGAAAAGCCCTAACTTATTAAAAAATTACTCAGACATGATCATGAAATCACAAAACATAACTGAATAAAATTGCATTAAGAGAATAGAATAAAAACAAAGGGGGTTCGAAATCTTCTCCAAAAAGAGTACAGGATCTGTCTCCCCAAAAGCTCTCAATAAAATCCTCTCTAAAGCTCTCTGAATTCTCAAAAACTAAGATAAAAGCCAACCATGGCTGAAAACCTAATATATAAAAGCTAAAACACGATCTGGGGTGTTCTTGCAAATACTGGAACTTCTGGGCCCATTCTGTAAATAATCTTCATACTTTTAATAAACCAGTCACGCTCCTTCCTTTGTGGGTGATGAGCGTCACCACAGGTGGTGACGAGCATCACCCAAATGCGTACTTTTTTCTCCGAGCTGGACACTTCGTGGCTTCAACTTCCAATGCTCCAAAAAGCTTCAATATCTCCAAATATGCTCCAGACATGCTATAACCTGCAAAGACTCTACTAGGACTCTAAAAAGACCAAAAAGACTCAATAAAAAGGACTTATACCATGGTTAAAAACCATAAAAACGATGATATATCAACTCTCCAAGACTTAGCTTTTGCTTGCCCTCAAGCAAACATCAGATAAAGAACAGGGTCGAGGTTTGAAAACAAGAAACAGTCAGCTAAACATCAGGAACACCACATTAGTTAACATTTTCGAATCCACATACCACAGAGCCAACACAAGATCAAATTTCAGTCTAATCATCACAAGCTTAGCAAATCTCTCAAATCGAATTCAAATCGCTTCAAGAAATCTGAAATCCCTACAGCTTGTTGGGGTCGGTTTTCACCCTAGCGAGATCAACGGGAAAATGGGTAAGTATAGACGTGATTCTTGGCGATGCCCAGACTTTGCACGGGCGAAGCCGGTCACCTCGCCCTAACCGTGCACGGGCGAGGTAAACCGTGCAGAACCTGGGCGAAGCCAATCACCTCGCCCAAACCATGCACGGTGAGGTGAACCATGCAAAACCCGGGCGAAGCCAGTCACCTCGCCCAAACCATGCACGGTGAGGTGAACCGTGCAAAACCCGGGCGAAGCCAATCATCTCGCCCAAACCATAAACGGCGAGGTGAACCGTGCAAAACCCAGACGAAGCCAGTCACCTCGCCCAAACCGTGCACGGCGAGGTGAACCGTGCAAAACCCGGGTGAAGCCAATCACCTCGCCCAAACCGTGCACGGCGAGGTGAACCGTGCAAAACCCGGGCGAAGCCAATCACCTCGCCCAAACCGTGCACGGGCGAGGAAAACTAAAAATCAAGCCCAAAGGCAAAGGCCCACGGAGCAACAAGGTCAAGCCCAAGTCAAACCCAAGACAAAGCGATGCGCAAGTGGGCCAAGCCCAAATCCACGAAGGAGCCTGAAGCGGTGTTTACCCTAGAAGACGAAGCCTTGAGGAAGGAGGCGCCGCGAAGGGGATAAGGAAGGATTGTCTATGCAAATATACTTCGAGATATTTGTTTAGATTACGACTAGGAGTTATACAAAAAGAGAGTTTAACTCATTAGCAGGCATGATCTTTTTACCTAGCAAAAGACTTAGCAGGATACTTGTACCAAAAGCTTATCTAAGCGGCAATAATAAAATTACCATCTTTGGATCTTTGTTCTCTTATGTTTAACAGACAAATTCTATTGTGTGAAATCCAGCCCACTTAATTTGGCACTAGAAGGAGGGGGATTAGAAGATTTCTTACACACACGAACCAAGAGACGCGAGATTTGAAGAGATGTCCACCGAACCACAAGACGGAGACAACCCCGGAGTTGGGCAAGGCGATAAAGGCTCAGGGGATGCAGTCCAGCATCTGCAGACGCAAGCCGAGGCGCTCACGGCCGCCCTAGCCGAGGTGAAGGAGATGCTAGCAACACTGGCGAAGAAGACGGGGGAGCAAGACAAAACCCTCGAGGCGTTAGTTATATTGCTGCATATTTCATGTATTTTGCATACATATAAGTTAGTTTCTCATGCATTTACATTGCACTTTAGGCTAGTTTGCATCACTTTAGGTCCTAGAGCATTCTTGCACCAGCATATGCATGTTTCTTGCATTTTGCATCGCATTCAGGTTGTTTTCGGCTACTTTGGAGTCTTGGAGGTTCGTAGGAACTTGGAGAATTCAGGAATGCTTGCTAAGGACCAGAGATCGAGAAGCAGATCGAGCATGGCCGGTCGATCTAGATGAGATCGACCAGAAGATCGAGTAGTCCATCCGATCCAAGGAAACTGATCGAGACGGAAATCGAGTGAAACGATCGATCAAGGAGTACGAGCGTAAATGACGCCATGCAGAGCGAGAGCCGGATCGAGTCCACCACTCGATCCTCCAAAGATCGACTCCAAGATCGAACGAAGCACTCGATCCACCGAAGAAGATCGAGACACAGATCGAGCTGAAGTCACGATGTCCAAAGATGATCGAGCGAGATGCTCGATCTCGAGGTCGATCTCAGTGCACTTTAACCGTTTTTGGCCGCTAGCGAGGGGGGACCATCAAGCTGTTTGGCCTATTTCGGGAAGGCGGCGATCATGCTTTTTGAAACACGTTTTTCACTTTATCATTTTCAACTTTTTTCTCTCGGTTCGAAGGCGATTTGGCCATTGTTAGACATTAAAGCTTTTCTTGCTTTGTTTTGAATATTGAATTGTTTAAGCTTAAATCAATAGTCTTTCATGTTTACTAGTTCATCGTTTATGCCTTGCTCGGTTTACTTTATGTGTAGTGAGTAGTTTGATCGGGTTTTGGGGTTGAGAGGATTCAAAGGGGTCGAAAAGGTTTTCGAAGTTTGGTGTTTTCTTGTTCTTCATGGCTTTCTCTTTTAGGATGACGAGCTCTTAAGGCTTAGAGACTCTCACGCCAAGATCTTTATGATCAAAAGGGCCTCTTACCTTGACAGGATCCAGAGGTCTCTGAAAATCGCATCCTTGAGGCTAGTCTACCTTTCCCAAACGCGATGGTTGTTTAGGGGACTAGTTAGGTCGTGTGTTTGAAATCCGAGTTTAATGCCCTTCAATCTCTTTTTCCGCCAAACGCCATGGGTCTGGAGGAGAGAATGAAGGAGTGATCCATACCACACGCCATGGATGGATCTTGTTTTGTTTTTAAGGCTTAGGGAACCTCACAAAGTGAGTAGATCTAAAGTTTTCAAACCAAGCTTGAACCTAAGAAACCCTTGAACATGACTCTCAACCCTTGACCCTTTTTCTTAGTATTCTTACATCTCTGTTAATCATTCGCTTGCTATATGTTCGCATCCTGGTCATTAGTTTCGTTTCTGTCGAACTTTTAGACGAGATCGATCGTTGTTGCTCGATCTAGTGGTCGATCCTGTGGTCGATCCACTAGTTGATTTTTAGAAATTCATAGCTTCTCATTTTAATCATTCTCAGTGTTCCTCGTGGTAGTTCACTCATTTCTAGTATTTTTAAAATAGTTTTGCCTTGCATTTGACTGTTGCATATACTTTTTAAGGATTTCACAAAATCGTTCATCATTCGCTTAGATTCACTTGATCCTTGCATTCTCCTTGACCTTTATAGCTCCTAGGTGTGGATTGACACTCACTTGCATACTATACTACATCTCAGTGTTGCATTTTTGCATTTGAGCTTTGATACATCATTGCATTGAAAAAAAACACGCTATCGGTTAGAAGAGGAGAGCCAAGCCCAAAGCCAACGCATCGGGAGCATCCTCCCACCGACGAATCCGCCAGGCAGGTTCAGGAGACACGGACTCCACCATACGGCACTCAATTTCTCTACACCAGTGACGAGTGGCAGCAGACCCGGAGGTTCAGGAATTCTTCTATCACGACCTTCCCCCGAAGAACAGACACCTGCCACTACAAGGCCAAACATCACAGTCCCACCACGCTTGACCCGAGGAGAAGGCGCCCAGGAACAGGGAGGCCAACAGCCAGGCGGAACCAGTGGCGAACCAGTTGGGAGCGAGGCCAATTCGGTTAAGGCCGAAGAGACACATACGGATCCGACCAACCTTAATACAAACAATGCCACGGCGATGCAGACCTGAGCCAAAGGAGATGTTGGCAACGCGGAGCTCGAGCACGACTCGGACAAGGAGGATGAAGATTTCGCATGGGACAAACAAGTTCGATACCCTGAGGAGCACTGAACCGCAAATCAGAGCCATGTTGTCCAACACAGATACAGGAGCCGAGGAGGAGATGCCCTTAGTGAGATCCAAGCCGCCTTAGCCCGAGCGAATGCCGAGGTGCAAGTCATCAGGTCTGAGGTGCATAAGGCAACCAGCGCGGCGCCAGAGATAGACTTGGATCACGGAGGCAAGAGTATCCGACTGTAGAAAAATTTAACTACCTACCTATGAAGGAACAATCGATCCAAAGGAGCATGTCAGGACGTTCAACACCGCAATGGCAAGATCCAAATTCAACAATCGATAGTCAGATCGAGGGGGGTGATCGATCCAGGAAATTAATCGAGTCCGAGATCGAGAGATGCCTTCCGATCAGTTCAGGGTCTAATTCGGAGATCGACCCAGCGTCTCGATCTCTCACTCGATCCATATTAAATCGAGTGAGTGAATCGAGTGAAACTGCTCGATATAAACAACATCGAGAGCAAGATCGACAGGATGACTCGATTTCAGAAGGGACAACGATTCAAGAAAGCAGCCTCAAGGGTCATGTCTCGGGTTCTAAGGAGTGTTCCAAGGAGGAAAACAACAACAATAGCCACGAGGATGATTGGAGCGAGCTGCTAGCCCCAAAGGTGAACCTTAAGGAGCTCCCAAAAGGGCTAAGGTATGCTTTCTTAGGGCTTAACGAAACCTATCTCGTGATTGTGAATGAAAACTTAAGTGATGATGAGTTTCACTCGCTCTTAACTGAGTTGAGAAAGTATAGGAAGGCCATAGGGTACTCTCTACGTGACATCAAGGGCCTTTCACCAATGCTTTGCACTCATAAGATTCACTTGGATAACGAGAACGCCTCTTCTATAGAACACCAAAGGCCTTTGAATCCTAATTTGAAAGAGGTTTTAAAGAAAGAGATTCTTAAGCTATTAGAAGCTGAAGAGATCTATCCCATAAGTGACAGCACGTGGGTTTTTCCCGTACATGTGGTGCCTAAGAAGGGAGGGATCACGGTCATTAAGAATAATAAAGACGAGCTTATACCTACTAGGACTATTACAGGACACCGTATGTGTATTGATTATAGGAAGCTTAATCTTGCTACTAGAAAGGATCATTTTCCCTTGCCTTTTATTGATCAAATGCTTGAAAGACTTGCTAATCACCCCTACTATTGCTTACTTGATGGATATAGTGGATTTTTCCAAATACCAATCCATCTAAATGATCAGGAGAAGACGACTTTTACATGCCCTTATGGCACCTTCGCATACCGAAGGATGCCATTCGGGTTATGTAACGCACCGGCTACGTTTCAGCGGTGTATGATGTTGATCTTCTCCGATCTAATAGAAGAGATGGTAGAGGTGTTTATGGATGACTTCTCGGTCTATGGTGTGTCCTTTTCTGCTTGTTTGTTGAATCTTTGCAAGGTACTAAAGCGTTGTGAGGAGACAAACTTGGTGCCCAATTGGGAGAAATGCCACTTCATGGTGAAGGAAGGGATCGTGCTTGGTCATAAGATATCAGAGAAGGGAATTGAGGTTGATAAGGCTAAGGTTGAGATCATGATGAGTCTTGAGCCGCCGGTTAATGTTAAAGGAGTGAGAAGTTTCTTGGGACACGCCGGCTTCTACAGGCGCTTCATCAAGGATTTTTCTAAGATTGCACGCCTTCTTACACGGCTGTTATGCAAGGAAGCTGATTTCGTCTTTGATGAGGAGTGTTTGCAAGCTTTCGTGACCATCAAGGAAGCTCTAGTATCCGCGCCTATAGTGCGAGCACCGTACTGGACTCTACTGTTCGAGATTTTGTGTGATGCTAGTGACTATGCCGTGGGAGCCGTTCATGGTCAAAGGAAATATAAGAAGCTGCACGTGATCTACTATGCTTCAAGAACCTTGGATGACAGGCAAACAAAGTACACTACTACAGAGAAAGAGCTATTGGCAGTAGTGTTTGCCTTTGAGAAGTTCAGGTCATACCTCGTGGGTTCCAAGGCCATTGTCTACACAGATCACGCGGCTTTGAGGTACATCTATTCCAAGAAGGATACTAAGCTAAGGCTTTTGAGATGGATTCATCTTCTTCAGGAGTTTCACATGGAGATCAAAGACAAGAAAGGGATAGAGAACGGCGTTGCTGACCATCTCTCTCGGTTAAGAATCACCGAGTCTCTTCCCGAAGAACAACTTATGGCAATCACTACGGCTGTTTGTAGCAAGCTAGAGGGGCAGTTTGAGGAGGTTCTGAGCTTCAAACAGGAGGATCTTCCTTGGTACGCTGATGTTGTGAACTACTTGGCATGCGGAGAGGAGCCAACTCATCTCGACAGCTATCACAAGAAAAAGTTCATGAGAGACGCAAGCAACTACTTTTGGGACGAGCCTTACTTGTACAAGAGGGGCGTGGACAGCTTATATCGGAGATGTGTTACAAAGGAAGAAGCCAAGGACATTCTCTTTCACTGCCATGGCTCTTCCTACGGAGGACACTTTGCTTCATTCAAAACCGCTACAAAGGTTTTACAAGCCGGTTTCTAGTGGCTGTCTATCTTCAAGGATGCTCATGAGTTCGTGAAGAGTTGTGAGGCTTGTCAACGAGCATGAAACATCACCAAGCGTAACGAGATGCCTCAGGTCCCTATCTTTGAGGTTGACGTCTTTGACGCGTGGGGCATAGACTTCATAGGGCCGTTTCCTTCTTCCTACGACAACAAGGTCATTTTGGTGGCTGTTGACTACGTTTCTAAATGGGTTGAGGCCATTGCTTCCCCTACAAACGACTCTAAGGTGGTGATCAAGCTCTTTAAGAGCATCATAAGCGACAGAGGAAGCCACTTCATCAACAAGCTGTTTGAAAACCTTCTAAGGAAGTATGGCGTGAAGCACAAAGTAGCTACACCTTACCATCCTCAAACGAGTGGCCAAGTGGAGGTCTTTAACCGACAGACCAAGGTGATACTTGAGAGAACAGTTGGGACAACTCTGAAGGATTGGGCGGTGAAGTTAGATGACGCTTTGTGGGCTTACCGGACTGCTTTCAAAACGCCCATTGGTACTACTCCTTTCACTCTTCTCTACGGTAAAGGATGTCACCTCCCCGTTGAGCTGGAACATAGGGCATTGTGGGCTGTGAAGCGGCTGAATTTTGATCTCAAGACGGCTCAAGGGAAGCGCTTAATCCAGTTGCACGAGCTTGATGAGCTAAGGCTGGATGCTTACGAAAGCGCTAGGATCTACAAGGAGCGTACTAAGGCTGCTCACGACAAGAAGTTGGCACCCAAGGAGCTTAAGGAAGGGAGATTGGTGCTGCTTTATAATTCAAGGCTCAAGCTCTTTCCAGGGAAGCTGATATCTAGATGGAGCGGTCCGTATCAAATCAAGGAGGTATTGCCCTACGGAGCTGTCACATTGGTAGGCAAGAGCGGGAATGCATTCACAGTGAACGGACACAGAGTTAAGCCAAACATGGCGAGTGCATTTGACAAGGAGAGCACCTCAATGCTTCTCCAAGACCTACCATCTGCCTAAACCAAGTAAAGTCTAGTTAAAGACGTTAAAGAAAGCGTACTTGGGAGGCATTCCCATGTCTATCCTTTATATATTTTTGCTTTATTTCTTTTCCAGTTTTATGTTTTTATCTTCTGAGTGTGTAGGAACAAGTATGAGGGATTGCAGGCCATGATCTTAGATCTAAAAGGAGTAAGAAGGGGCGAGTATAAGCTAGAGATCGAGTGCTAGATCGACTCATCCTGGCTCGATCTTTGCTAGATCGAGCTAGAGAATCGAGAGGAGCTAGTCGATCTAGACAAGATCGAGTAGACAGATCGTGTGACACAGTCGATCACGAGAGGACAAAAACCCTATACGTTTAGCCTGAAAAGCAAACGAGAGGTGGATCGACTGAGTCACTCGATTCTCAAGGCTAGATCGAATAGTCTACTCGATCTGCCACTCGATCCAAGCTTAAATCAACCACAGGATCGAGAACGTGGATCGATCATGAGGACTTAGCCGTCGTGCCAAAAACTCAAAGAACGAGAGGTGTTATCAATTCAAGACTCGATTCAAATCGAAACGAGTCCAAAATCGAGCAACCCTCTCGATCCACGCCATTATGGGCATGAGATCGAGTCCTAGATCGACCAAATGGACTTGATCTCATGCCGAGGTAACATTTCTTTTTCCCTCCTCTCCTCTTTCCCTCCGGTTTTTAAATTCAAAAAGTGGTCAAGGCAAGCATCTTTGACCATGAAAGATGTGCCTTGACCACAGCTTTTGTCAGTAAACCACTTTACCCGTGGTTATGTTTTTGTTGGCCTTTAAATGTTTTCAACTACTTTCACACTCTCTCATTCTTGTTTTCTCAGCAAAAGAGTGTGTGAATTTTTGTTTTCTAATTCGCTTTGATTGTTTTAGATGCTAGGGCGGTTTTAGATTTTTAAAAATAGCTTGATAATAGGAAAAATTCTAGATTTTTCTCTATCTTTAGATATGATTCTCTATTATTTTGTTATAATTTTTATAAATCGCCCAAAATTCTAGGGTATTAATTATAAGTTTTCTTATTTGCTTCTCTTTTTCTCTCATCATATCGCCGGTTTGCTCATTGCTTTGCTTGAGAAACTTGTTTCAGGCGCAATGGCTCCCAAAAGAACAAGAGAAGAGACATCACAAGAGGGAGGAAACCAAGAAGTGGCTGTTCAGGAGAGGGTTCGTTGGAATAAGGATGAGAAATGGGACAAGGAACGGCTTCAAAGACTGAGGTTCGAGCCAACTAAGTTTGCGGACAGAGGATTGCTGGTCAAGATGGGGATTCTAGGAGATTTTGATCAGCTCCTCCAGAAGATAGGGCTGAGGTGTTTGTCACGGATGGATTACCCAACCTTTCCCGAAGTGACAATCGACTTCCTTGCCACATTAGAGCTGGCGTACGAGAATCCTAGCATCCCAATTCCTTCTCAAGGCCGCCTCTCCTTCAAGATAAAACTCCAAGCCTTCAGTCTCTCAATCCTCGAGCTTTGCCAAGCTTATGGTCTCGATGCAGCTGCCACAAAAGCGGAGTTTCCCTCCTTCATTCAAGCAAACGACTTTTGGGACCTCATTGCCAATGACGACTACAAGGCGAATACCGCGAAGATCAAGAGAGTGAGGAACCCGGTGCTATGCTACACCTTGAAGCTGATGGCCAACAGCTTTAGTGGTCGGTCCGTAGCCCCCACGGTGAACAAGACGGAGCTCTGCTTTTTGTTCCAAGGCCTCAAGCATCTCCTTTGTGATCCGGATGAGAACGAGGAGCCGTTGGAAGACCAGCTCGGAGATGACGTGAATTACGGGTGCATCCTTGCTGCCTTGTTGGTCAAATACAAGGCATATGCCTTGAGATGCAAGATAAGCTCGTCACTCATTGGCGGTTTCCTCACACCCTTGTTCGTGCAAGCCGGCGTGCCGCTTCAGAACTTCACTCCCGTTCTGGATAGAGCGTTCATGGACGAGACATACCTAAGGAACACTGATAGCTTGGGACGCACGCCAGCCGAGGGCTTCTTTGAATAGTTGTTCACTGATGAGGAGAATGAGAAGAGGGCGTGTATCTTGCCAAACCAAACCGAGACCGAGCTGTTAGGCGTTGGGAACATTGAGTTTCTCCCAAGCGTGGAGGAATGCTTTGCTCCTCTAGGAGCCGCAGCAACAATTCAGCAAGCTACTCACCCTAGATCAGAGTCTCCAGCCACGGATGATGAGATGCCCGAAGCCTTTGTCCTCCCTAAGCTTGACTTTGAGCCGTGGACCAAGATAGGAAAGTTCTTTGCTTCTGTTGTGGAAATGCAAAGAAAGATCAACAAGTGGCAGAGCAAAGTCATCAAGAAGCTTCCCAAGAAGGTCAAAGCGCTTCAAGGAGGTTCACAAAAGCAGGCTGCGAGTGAGGAGGTCCAACAACCCGAGAAGAGGAGACTTTCAAGCGGTGGAGTTGTCATCCGTGAGACTCAAGGCAGCAACATTCAGCCGGCGCGTCTCTCTCTCCAAGAGCCAACCTCCAAAGGCAAAGCCATTGTATCTAGCGCGTCTGGAACATCCTCAAGTTCCAGCCGAGGCTAGACCCGAGGTACGAACAACCTTCCATTGTACATACCGTTCATGTTTTCTGATTTTTGCTTTGTGTTTTGAGTTCTCTTGAATTTGTTTGCCACCGGGACGGTCTCATTCAAGTTTGACATGTTTATTTTGTGTGGTTTGACATGTTTATTTTGTTCTATTTTATATTTGCATCTCTTGAGTCTTGCATACATCTAAGGCATAGAAAAGAAAAGGAAAAAATTGGTAAAATTTTTAAAAATTTTCAAAAAAATTCATGTAGTTGCATTCATATTGTTAAGCATTTTAGGATTGAGTCTAGGTTGTCTACATTTGCATACGGGGTTAAAGTTTTCTTAAAAAGGTGTTTTAAACTCATGAATTGTTTCAATGCCCTAGTTAGTAGTTCTCTAAAGCTTTGCTCACATTTTGAAAGTAAGTCCTTACCATGATTTTCGTGACTCGAATTGAACATTCATGATTTGAAACTTGTCATAATAAGTGAGAACCCTAATTTGAATTTTTAAATATCATTTTTATGCACTTGAAAATGAACACATGGATTTTAAAAATATTTAGGCTCTATTCCTCCTTTTACCACTCTTTGTGAGCCTAAGTAGAACTCCCACCTTCACCCTTACCTTTCTTTCAAGCCAAGCTTTCTTGTGTGACATCCTTGTGAGGCCTCTTTTCGGTTTGAACTTAGCATAAAGTATTACATTTAGGCGACATGATTAGGTTCTCATATGATTGCTAGCTTTGCATTTTGAAGATAGATGTAGGCTTAGGATAAGTTTGGGGGTTTGATGGGATTGCTTTTATGTTTATATGCTTTCGGTTTCAAAAGAGTTTGGTATTTGAAGTGAACATAAGGTTTTAAGTGAAAGGTTTGGTTTTAGAAATGTATAATGCTCCAAGGATTTCAGAAGATAGCTCTCTCAAATAAAAATAAAAAATAAAAATAAAAAAAAACAGCCTAAGTACCAAAATAAAAAGAAAAGAAAAAGAAAGAAAAAGATTAAGAGAGTTATCAATAAGAAAAAAATTAAGGAGCTAAAATATTTTCAATCCTTTTCACTAACCAAAGGAGTAAAGATGTTTTCTGTTTTTATTTTGGGTTTGAGCTTAATAAGGGTAGTCTCTAGGGGGGTGAGTGAGCTTTAAAGAAAAGAAAATGAGAGGGGTTTTAGGATCATTGTTAGTGTACAAGGGTAGATGAGAATCCAATCATGTATGCATCAATTGCCTTTACCTTTAGCATTATGCATAAAGTTCATACCATTCGCGAAAGAAACCCATTGCATTGTGAAACCTTCTTTAAAATGAGATCATTCTATGCTCATAGCCTTCACCCTTAGCCAAATGTGTTTTGCTTTAAAGTGCATAATTTTGATTCATGGTTCGATCGTTTAATAAATGTTAAAGGATGAGTTTCTTTGATTGTTTGGAATAGGAGAGTCGTGATTTCAAATTCATTGTGTCATGAGTATGGGTAAGGTTTTTTGGAGTATGAGTGTGCGCATTGCATTTTAGAACTAGTAACTAGGACGTTGAGATTGATTCATTTGAAAGACACCTTTGCAAGAAGCTTAAACCCCTGTTTGTTTTAAAAACCTCTCTCCTTTCTTAAATTTTGTTTGCTTGAGGGCAAGCAAAAGGCAAGTTTGGGGGAGTTGATATTGCTGCATATTTCATGTATTTTGCATACATATAAGTTAGTTTCTCATGCATTTACATTGCACTTTAGGCTAGTTTGCATCACTTTAGGTCCAAGAGCATTCTTGCACCAGCATATGCATGTTTCTTGCATTTTGCATCGCATTCAGGTTGTTTTCGGCTACTTTGGAGTCTTGGAGGTTCGTAGGAACTTGGAGAATTCAGGAATGCTTGTTAAGGACCAGAGATCGAGAAGCAGATCGAGCATGGCCGGTCGATCTAGATGAGATCGACCAGAAGATCGAGTAGTCCATCCGATCCAAGGAAACTGATCGAGACGGAAATCGAGTGAAACGATCGATCAAGGAGTACGAACGTAAATGACGCCATGCAGAGCGAGAGCCGGATCGAGTCCACCACTCGATCCTCCAAAGATCGACTCCAAGATCGAACGAAGCACTCGATCCACTGAAGAAGATCGAGACACAGATCGAGCTGAAGTCACGATGTCCGAAGATGATCGAGGGAGATGCTCGATCTCGAGGTCGATCTCAGTGCACTTTAACCGTTTTTGGCCGCTAGCGAGGGGGGACCATCAAGCTGTTTGGCCTATTTCGGGAAGGCGGCGATCATGCTTTTTGAAACACGTTTTTCACTTTATCATTTTCAACTTTTTTCTCTCGGTTCGAAGGCGATTTGGCCATTGTTAGACATTAAAGCTTTTCTTGCTTTGTTTTGAATATTGAATCGTTTAAGCTTAAATCAATCGTCTTTCATGTTTACTAGTTCATCCTTTATGCCTTGCTCGGTTTACTTTATGTGTAGTGAGTAGTTTGATCGGGTTTTGGGGTTGAGAGGATTCAAAGGGGTCGAAAAGTTTTTCAAAATTTGGTGTTTTCTTGTTCTTCATGGCTTTCTCTTCTAGGATGTCGAGCTCTTAAGGGTTAGAGACTCTCACGGCAAGATCTTTATGATCAAAAGGGCCTCTTACCTTGACAGGATCCAGAGGTCTCTGAAAATCGCATCCTTGAGGCTAGTCTACCTTTCCCAAACGCCATGGTAGTTTAGGGGACTAGTTAGACCGTGTGTTTGAAATCCGAGTTTAATGCCCTTCAATCTCTTTTTCCGCCAAACGCCATGGGTCTGGAGGAGAGAATGAAGGAGTGATCCATACCACATGACATGGATGGATCTTGTTTTGTTTTCAAGGCTTAGGGAATCTCACAAAGTGAGTAGATCTAAAGTTTTCAAACCAAGCTTGAACCTTTGAATCCCTTGAACATGACTCTCAACCCTGGACCCTCTTTCTTAGTATTTTTACATCTCTGTTAATCATTCGCTTGCTATATGTTCGCATCCTGGTCATTAGTTTCGTTTCGGTTGAACTTTTAGACGAGATCGATCGTTGTTGCTCGATCTAGTGGTCGATCCTGTGGTCGATCCACTAGTCGATTTTTACAAATTCATAGATTTGCATTTTAATCATTATGTGTGTTCCTCATGGTAGTTTACTCATTTCTAGTATTTTTTAAAAAAAATTGCCTTGCATTTGACTGTTGCATATAGTTTTTAGGAATTTCACAAAATCGTTCATCATTCGCTTAGATTCACTTGATCCTTGCATTCTCCTTGACCTTTCTAGCTCCTAGGTGTGGATTAACACTCACTTGCATACTATACTACATCTCAGTGTTACATTTGAGCTTTGATACATCATTGCATTGCAAAAAACATGCTATCAGTTAGCAGAGGAGAGCCAAGACTAAAGCCAATGCATCGGGAGCATCCTCCCACTGACGAATCCGCCAGGCAGGTTCAGGAGACACGGACTCAACCCTACGGCACTCAATTTCTCTACACCAGTGACGAGTGGCAGCAGACCTGGAGGTTCAGGAATTCTTCAATCACGACCTTCCCCCGAAGAACAGACACCTGCCACTACAAGGCCAAACATCACTGTCCCACCACGCTTGAACCAAGGAGAAGTCGCCCAGGAACAGGCAAGCCAACAGCCAGGCGGAACCAGTGGCGAACCAGTTGGGAGCGAGGCCAATTCGGTTACAGCCGAAGAGACACAGACGGATTTGACCCAACTTAATACAAACAATACCACAGCGATGCAGACCTGAGCCGAAGGAGATGTTGGCGATGCGGAGCTCGAGCACGACTCGGATGAGGAGGATGAAGATCTCGCATGGGACGAACAAGCTCGATACCCTGAGGAGCACAGAACCGCAAATCAGAGCCATGTTATCCAACACAGATACAGGAGCCGAGGAGGAGATGCCCTTTGTGAGATCCAAGCCGCCTTAGCCCGAGTGAATGCCGAGGTGCAAGCCATCAGGTCCGAGGTCCATAAGGCAACCAGCGTGGCACCGGATATAGACTTGCTGCTAGAGGAAGTCTGGAAAACCCCATTCACCACTCGGATCACGGAGGCAAGAGTATCCGACTCTAGAAAAATTCGACCACCTACCTACGAAGGAACAATCGATCCAAAGGAGCACGTCAGGATGTTCAACACCGCAATGGCAAGATCCAAATTCAAGGAGAATGAACGAGATGCTGGTTTATGCCTTCTCTTCGTAGAAAGCCGTCGAGGAGCAGCCCTTGAATGGTTCTCGCGATTGGAATGGAACTCGATCGACAACTTCAAAGAGTTGACCAGGGAATTCAAGAAACAGTATTCCATGTTCATGAATCAAGGCGTTTCAGACGCTGACCTATAGACCTTGTCCCAAGGACCAACCGAATCGCTGAGAGCGTTCATGGGACGCTTCAAAGCAGTTATGTCAAAAGTAGAGAATGCGAGTGACAAGGGAGCACTCGTCACTTTAAGAAAATCTCTCTACTATAAGTCGGAATTCAGGAAGGAGATAAGCCGAAATAGGCCGTAAACTATCTAGGATGCCATGCACCGCGCTTCGGACTTTATACTGGAAGAAGAAGAATTCAAAACCTTAGACCAACGTTTTTATTCGGGGAAGACGAGTAGCAAGAGTCAAGTCGCGATGCCGAGTCAACCATCCCAAAAGAAGAGTTACCAGAACAACTAGTACGTACACCACGAAGGACCGAGATTCCGCGGGGCCCATAACTATCAAATAGGCACTGGCCGAGGCAAATCCTCGTGGAATAATACATGGACAAGAAATCCAAACTCATATGAAGAAAAAGCGTACTGTAAGGTGCACAAGGCCTACGGACATCCGACGTCGAAGTGCCAAAAAATCGGAGCTAAATTCGCAGAGAAACTCTTAGTAGGAGAGCTCGGCGACGCGGTGACCCTGAAAGACCTCGAAGGGGAAATAGCATAAGAAGCAGGGCAGCGAAGCGAGCCAGCGCCAGAGGAAAAAGGTCCTGAGACGAAGAGAGACCCCGAAGCGAGGAGAGATCCCGAGGAAAGGCCGCGCCCAACCCAAAAACACAATAGGAAGAATGAAAAGGAAAACGAACCGGAGACGCGGCAAAGGATAAGCATGATCATGGGCGGATTGCAGTATTGCCGAGACACCATCTCTGCAATCAAATCCTTTCAACGGCAAGCCGACGCTAGCATCAACTCGTCTGTGCCACCGAAAAATCCAAATGATATCATCAACTTCGAGGAACGAGAAACCACGGGCATCGATAGGCCGCATAATGATCAGCTCATCATTGAACTCACCGTGAAAGATCATGACTGATATGAGCATGGGGACACATAACCTAGAAGATGAGCTTGTAGTCGTTGGACAACAAGATCAAGACCAGAAGGAGGTTGAAGAAGTTCTTAAGGTGCAAGGAGGCCCAATGACCCGAGCTAAGACTAAGGCATTTCAAAATGCCTTAGAGGTTCTACATAATCAGTTTAAGTATGAATCAAGTACTAAGGAGGCTACACGTTCCACACTGGTCTGCATTGTAGCCGGCGACTAAGCTAGTGGGTTTGTGGGATACTTTATGCTCTTTTTTCCTTAGTGAGTTTTGTCCCATTGGGTTTTCTCACTAAGGTTTTTAACGAGGCAAGTATTCCCACAATGTCATTGCCCATTTAGCTTGACCTTGTTCCAAGCCCATTTCTTCCTACCATCCGTGGCTTGTATGTGTCTAGGTTTATTTCTTTGTTTTAGTTGAGTCTTTTCTTGTAGTTTGTGATATTTTGAACAAGAGTCATGCATGGTTAGTCAAGGGGGTTTGTCCCAAGACCAACTTATTGCTATCTTGTTGACCGTTCTCCTTCCTCTCACTCTTCTCTTCTTAAAACCGTGTGTTAGTTGTTTGTGTGGTTTCATCTATCTTTTGAATAAAATCTCTTTTGCAAAATAGATCATCTCTCTTGGTGCGTCATATCCTTGAGAAATCCTACTTAGAACCTAGGTGCGTCATATCCTTGTGTTCTAGTAGTTTTGTATCAAGAGCTTTCCATCTCTCTTGCTACATTCCATCCTCACTCTTTCCCCACTTTTCCCCTTCAACTGAAACAACCCCCTTTCCACCCTTCGGTTCATTCCACCATTCACCACGAGTTCTTCATCACTTAGCTTGAAAAGAACGATCATTGACCGGGATCATATCAAGTGGTATCAGAGCAACCCTTCCAAAGCTAAGTTTTCTGATCCAATCCGCCCTTGATCACCATTTCCATATTTTTTTACTCTTCATCTTCTGTCAAAAATATTTTTAAAATTATTGTTCATCACGGTTTTGATCTCTTGTTTGGCCACAAATTCTTTTAAAATAGTTTGGAATTTTTATAAAATTCTAATTTACCCAAGAACTACTTACTGCGAGAAATTTTGTACGTGTCGGGGAAGATGACCCGGAACCTTCAGCTGTACGTGCTCAGAGGATGTTGGTCGAAGCCCTCACGGCTGAGATGAAAAAAATGTTACAAGTTGAGGTAGACAAGATCAGGCAAAGCTATGAACAGAGAGATACAGAACAGAGACACCAAGGCAAAGAAACCGTGAGAGAAGATGCACAAGAAGGGCAGGCTAGTGGACATCAGACTGATCAATACTACAAAAGCAGTAACTCCTCTAAAAGTGGCTGTAGAAGTTCTAGACAAGGCAGAGATCGTGTACAAGACAACTTGGCCGGTCTCAAGTTGAAGATTCCCTCCTTTCACGGCAAGTGTGATCCGGATGCCTACCTTGAGTGGGAAAAGAAGATAGAGCTGGTATTCAATGTTCAACATTACACTGAGGAGAACCGTGTTAAGGTGGCAGCCACAGAGTTCTACGACTATGCCCTAAGCTGGTGGGATCAACTCGTCACGACTAGAAGGAGAAACCAGGAGTATCCGGTTACAACTTGGAACGAGATGAGAAACTTGATGAGGAAACGGTTTGTTCCGAGCCATTACCATCGCGAGCTACATCAGAGGCTTCGGAGATTGACGCAAGGCAACCGTTCTGTGGAGGAATATTTTCAGGAAATGGAAACACTAATGCTTCGTGCAGCTATCTTGGAGGACAGTGAAGCTACGATGGCTAGGTTCCTCGGAGGCCTTAACCGAGAGATTCAGGACCGCCTGGAGACTCAGCATTATGTCGACTTAGAGGAGATGCTTCACAAAGCAATGTTGTTTGAGCAGCAAGTCAAGAGAAAAGGGTCGTACCGTTCGAGTTCTAGTACCGGACCAAACAGTCAGACAGTTTATCCGCGGGACAATAGAAACTCGTACCGGTCAGCATATCCGCAGAATCAGCCGAGAGAAGATAAGCCGATGAGTTCCAAATCCGAAATTGTCCAACCATATGGGAAACCTAAGGAGGCTAACACCAAGGCTCGTGATGTAAAGTGTTTCAAATGCCAAGGCCGTGGACATTACGCCAATGAGTGTATCAACAAACGTGTTATGGTGTTACTAGAAAACGGTGACATATAATCAGAGGATGAGCAACAACAAGAAAGAGAGGAGGAACATGAGTTATTGCCAGTACAAGGAGAGTTGCTTGTAGCAAGAAGGACATTAACCGTGCAAAGCAAACCAGAAGATCAAGATCAGCGTGAGAATCTGTTTCACACTCGTTGCTTGGTTCAGGGAAAAGTTTGATGTTTGATCATAGACGGTGGGAGTTGCGCTAATGTGGCAAGCAGTATCATGGTTAAGAAGCTGAGTTTGCAGGCCACTCCTCACCCCAGCCCGTATAAGCTACACTGGTTGAATGACAAAGGAGAAATGAAGGTCACCGAACAAGTCTTAGTTCAACTGGCCATAGGTGAGTATATGATATCATTGCATATTGCATACATTCTGCATACTCATTAGGTAGTTTTTCATGCATTTGTATCATGTTTTAGGCTAGATTGCATCACTTAGGGTCCTAGAGCATTCTTGCATCAGCATGTGCATTTTCTCTGCATTTTGCATTCATTCCAGGTTGTTTCTGGTTGCTTTGGAGACAAGGAGGTTCGTGGAGGTGTGGAGGCCGATGTAGCAGTTCATGGAAGCTCGGGAGTGTGCTAAGGACCAATGATCGAGGAGCAGATCGAGCATGGCCGGTCGATCTAGGAGTTGATCGACCAGAAGATCGAGCCAACTAGGCGATCCAAGGATAATGATCGAGATGGAGATCGAGTGAAGCAATCGATATATCGGTACGGACGTAAATGACGCCATGCAGAGCGAGAGCCGGATCGAGTACACCACTCGATCCTCCCGAAGATCGATACCGAGATCGGATGCAACACTCGATTCACCGAAGAAGATCGAGACCCGGATCGAGCTGAAGACACGATGGCCGGATATGATCGATAGAACAACTCGATCCAATGGTCGATCTCTGTCCTTTCAACCGTTTTTTGGCTGTTAGCGAAGGGGGGACCATTGGACTGTTTTGACATTTTAGGCAAGGCGGCGAATGCTTTTTCGATAACTTTTAGATTTTCTAACTTTTTCCTTCAAGTTCTCTCTCTCGTTTTCGGAAGAACACCATTGTTTAAACCAGTTTTCTTTGCAAGCTTTTGTATTCTCGAACCTTATCGTTTAATCTAGTCGTTGTTTCATGTTTATCGTTTCATCTCTTCCACCTTGCTTGATTTACTTTATGTGTAGTGAGTAGTTTACTTTGGGTTAGGGGTCGAGAGGATTAAGGGGTAGAAAAGGTTCGATCTTGGTTTGTTTTCTAAACGTTTTTAAGGCTATCTCTTCTAAGGTGTTGAAAGCTTAATGCTTGAAGACTCTCACGCCAAGAGCTTCATGATCCGAGAGGTCCCTTACCTTGACAGGATCCAGGGGCCTCGGAAAATCTCACCTTAGAGACTAGTTACCCCTTCCCAAAAGCCATGGAAGTTTGGGGGACTAGTTAAGCCATTTTTCGAAATCTGTTTTCCTTGCCTTTCGACCTCTCTTTCCACCAAAAGCCATGGGTTTGGAGGAGAGGATGAAAGAGTGATCTATACCGAAAGCCACGGATAGATCTTGTTTTGTTTTCGAGGCTTAGATTTCCTCACCAAGTGAGTCGATCCAAAGTTTCAAACCCAAGATCGTTCCTTGAAACCCCTTATATGAATCTCAACCCTCAAGCCCTCTCTTCTAGCATATTTTCACCTCATATCATCTTTAGCTTGTTACCTGATAGCATCCTGGTCTTTAGATTCATTGTTCTTACGGTTTTAGACGAGATCGATCGTTTCTGCTCGATCTAGTGGTCGATCTTGTGGTCGATCCACTAGTCGAATTTTAACAATTCGAAGCTCTTCCCTTTAATTTATCTGTTTGTTCCTCGTGGTAACTGCTTCCTTTCTAGTATTTTTAAAATAGGTTTCACTCCGTTTAGGTTGCTGCATTTAGTTTTTAGATTATTTCTCATAAACTGTCTCATTCGCTTAGATTTGTCTTAGACCTTGCATTCTCTGTGGATTCTCTATCATCTAGAAGTGGATTGACACTCTCCTGCTTGGCTTACTACAACATTTCTTGCATTAGAGTTTTGATAACCTCTCTGCTGCATTAGACCATAAGAAAAGCGATTATCAAATGGCGCCGTTGCCATTCTAGGTTGCTTAGAGAACATAGAGATTTGGGTCTTAGCAAAGACTAAGTCTTTACCTTTTTCAAGTTACTAATCCTACTACTCTAAACCGTGTGTTTTCAGGTACATGAATCTTCGTTCAAGGGGAGACAACAATCTTCTACAACCCTTAGACAACATTCATCAGCTTGGTCACTCACGGCAAAGAAGAGTCAGAGATCAAACAAGAGCCTTTGAGGACATTGTTCAGCAAGGTCTGGTTAACTTTGAAGACATGGCTGCACACGAGCATCCAGAAGGACCAGCTCCAGCAGGACAGGGCAATGGAAACCCCCAACACGCGGCTAGACCTCCGAGGATCATAGGAGCCGGAGATGCTCCCAATACCCACCACAATAGGTTTGGGATCACTCCTCCTCCGGTACAAAACAATAACTTTGAGATCAAGCCGGGGTTCATATCTATGGTGCAAAACAACAAGTTCCACGGCTTAGCAATGGAAGACCCCTTGGAGCACTTGGAAAATTTCGAGCAAGTGTGTGGAATGATTAAGATCAACGGTATATCAGAAGATGCCTTCAAGCTGCGTCTCTTCCCCTTTTCACTCGGAGACAAAGCTAGACATTGGGAGAAGACCCTCCCACAAGGCACCATCACATCATGGGCTGAATGTAAGAAGGCTTTCCTCTCAAAGTTCTTCTCAAGCACCAGGACTGCTCGGTTGAGAAGCGAAATCAGCGGTTTCACTCAAAGGAACAATGAGACATTCAATGAGGCTATGGAGCGTTTCAAAGATTACACGATCCAATGCCCTCATCACGGGTTCAGTGAGGAGACTCTACTCAGTACCATATACCGTGGGGCTTCACCAAAGATCCGGTTGTTGCTTGATACAGCTAGCAAAGGGAACTTCCTCGGTCAAGAAGTAGAAGAGGGTATGGAGCTGATAGAGAACCTGGCGTTGAGTGATGGAAACTATGCTGAGGATTATGACCGAGCACCGAGGGGATCAGAATTAGAGTCTCACAAGAAGGAGCTCAAATCGTTGCATGAGAAGATTGACAAGTTGGTTTTAGCTAACCAAAAGCATGTTCACTTCGTTGGTGAAGCTGATGAAAACCAAGAGGAGTTAGAGCTAAGCCAAGAAGAAGCAAACTGGGTGGCTGGACAAAACAACTACAAGTCTCAAGGCTACAACCAAGGCTACCAAAACAACAATCTCTCTTACCGAAACCCCAATGTAGCCAACCCTAAAGATCAAGTGTACCCTGCTGAACAAGTTAAGCCTTTCATCCCTTACAACAAAGGTTTTCAACCGAGCAGTGGTTTCCAAGGTCAAGGGCAAGGCAACTTCCAAGGTCAAGGGCAACAACAACAAAACAAGGGTTATACTACCAACTACCCTCCGGGCTTTACACCTCAACAGCAACAACAACCGATGCAGCAACAAGTTGATCCGGTTCAAGCAATGTTCCAACAGCTAATACAAGGGCAAGCTTCTACAAATCAGAAGTTCGCTGAAATGAACACTCGGCTAGATTCATCCTTAACCGACTTCTCCACTCAAATCACAAACCTCAACAACAAAATAAAGCAGCTGGAGAAGGGCAAGGCAAGCACGAGTGGACAGAACAGCCTCCCGGGAAAGTGTGAGCAAAACCCCAAGGAGTATGCCAATGCTATTACGTTACGAAGTGGCAAAGAGCTTGAGCCTCCGGTCTCTACCAAGAACAACGAGGACGTTGTAATTCAAGAGGGGGAGGGTAAACTTTCAGCTGATAATGAGGAGATAAACTTTGACAACGTATGGATCCAAGGACCGAGAAGAGGTGACAAGGCATTCATTGAGAAAAAGGCTGAGAAAACCACCAAGGAAAAGGATGACTACGTGCCCCCACCTTACGTACCAAAGTTTCCATTCCCGGGTCGTTTCAAAAAGCAGTTAATAGAGAAACACCGGATCCTGTTTGAGAAGCACTTGAGAGACGTGGAGATAAAGTTGCCTCTTGTAGACTGTCTCGCTATGATGCCCAAGTGCGCCAAGTTTTTCAAGGACACCCTTGTGAAGAAGAACAAAGAAAGCAAAGAGGTGCTTGTACTAAGCGAAGAGTGTAGCGCGGTTATTCATAAGGAGATAGTGCCTAAGAAGCTGGGAGATCCGGGAAGCTTCACCATACCTTGTGCTTTAGGTCCTCTAGAGTTCAAGAGTTGCTTGTGTGATCTCGGAGCTAGCATAAACTTGATGCCTCACTCCGTGGCTAAGAAACTTGGTTTCACTCGGTTTAAGGAATGTCGGATCTCATTGGTGCTGGCTGATAGGAGCTTGAGATTACCGGTAGGGCTGCTCGAAGACTTACCGGTGCGAATCAGTGGTGTGAATGTACCTACAGACTTTGTAGTGCTGGAGATGGACGAGGAGCCGAAAGACCCACTCATCTTAGGGAGACCATTCCTCGCAACCGCCGGAGCCATAATAGACGTGAAGAATGGGAAGATTGCCTTGCATTTGGGGAAAGAGATCAGGCTAGACTTTGACATCAACAAGGTTCTAAAGAAGCCAACCATTGAAGGACAAGCTTTCTATATCGAAACGATGGATGCCTTGGCGGATGAGTTGCTGGAAGAGCTAGCTTTAGAAGACCATTTGAAGCTAGCACTCATGAAGGAGCCAGGAGAGTTTGGCTATGTGGACCAAAGGACCCAAGAGTACGTGAACCTGCTAGATTCGAGGAGAATCATCAAGAATGAAGAAGGATGTTGCCTAGAAATCGACCCCGAGATCGACGCTATCACTCGATCCAGGAGTCAGATCGACAAGCCAATCGAGAACCCAACTCGATCCGGTGCAACAATCGACCAACAGATCACGAATGATGCTCGATCAGAAGAAACAATCGAGTTGACGATCGAGAAAGACCCCCCGATCATTTTGGAGTCCAATCAAGAGATCGACTCAACGTCTCAATCCCTTACTCGATCCATATCAAATCGAGTAAGTGAATCGACATCGAGAGGAGAATCGACCGGAGGACTCGATCACAGAAGGGATAGCGATAGAGGAAAGCAGTCTGAAGGGCCATGCCTCGAGTTCAAGGGAGAGTTCCAAGGAGGAGAACAACAACAACAGCCACGAGGATGACTGGAGTGAGCTGTTAGCCCCAAAGGTGGACCTTAAGGAGCTCCCAAAAGGGCTAAAGTATGCTTTCTTAGGACCTAATGACACCTATCCCGTGATAGTAAATGAAAACCTTAGTGATGTTGAGTTGCACTCGCTCTTAACTGAGCTGAGAAAGTATAGGAAGGCCATTGGGTACTCTTTAAGTGACATCAAAGGCCTTTCACCAATGCTTTGAACTCATAGGATTCACTTGGATAATGAGAACGCCACTTCTGTAGAACATCAAAGGTGTTTGAATCCTAACTTGAAAGAGGTTGTTAAGAAGGAAATCCTTAAGCTTTTAGAGGCTGACGTGATCTATCCCATAAGTGACAGCACGTGGGTTTCACCTGTACACGTGGTGCCTAAGAAAGGAGGGATCACGGTCATAAGGAATGAAAAAGATGAACTTATCCCTACTAGGACCATTACTGGTCATAGAATGTGTATTGACTATAGAAAGCTTAACCTTGCGACTAGAAAAGATCATTTCCCTTTGCCTTTCATTGATCAGATGCTTGAGAGACTTGCAAATCACCCTTACTACTGTTTTCTCGATGGGTATAGCGGTTTCTTCCAAATACCTATCCACCCAAACGATCAGGAGAAAACGACTTTTACATGTCCCTACGGTACCTTTGCATATCGAAGGATGCCGTTTGGATTGTGTAATGCACCGGCTACCTTTCAGCGGTGTATGATGTCGATCTTCTCCGATCTTATAGAGGAGATGGTAGAGGTGTTCATGGATGACTTCTCTGTGTATGGTGCGTCCTTTCCTGCGTGTTTGTTGAATCTTTGCAGGGTACTTAAACGTTGTGAAGAAACAAACCTGGTGCTGAACTGGGAGAAATGCCACTTCATGGTCAAGGAAGGGATAGTACTCGGTCACAAGATTTCAGAAAGGGGTATTGAGGTTGATCAGGCTAAGGTTGAGGTTATGATGGGTTTGGAGCCGCCGGTTAATGTTAAAGGGATTAGAAGCTTCTTGGGACACGCAGGGTTCTATAGGTGCTTCATCAAAGATTTCTCCAAATTGCACGCCCCCTTACACGGCTGTTATGCAAGGAAGCTGAGTTTGTATTCGATGAGGAGTGTTTGAAGGCTTTCGTGACCATCAAGGAAGCCCTCACGTCAGCCCCTATAGTCCAAGCACCAGACTGGTCTCTCCTTTTTGAGATTATGTGTGATGCTAGTGACTATGCTGTAGGAGCAGTCCTTGGTCAGAAAAAGGAAAAGAAGCTACATGTGATCTATTATGCTTCAAGGACCTTGGATGACATGCAATCACGATACACCACTACGGAGAAGGAGCTGCTTGCAGTAGTCTTCGCCTTTGAGAAGTTCAGATCGTATCTCGTTGGCTCCAAGGCTATTGTATACACGGATCATGCTGCTCTACGATACATCTATTCAAAGAAAGACACTAAGCCTCGGCTCTTAAGATGGATTCTCTTACTTCAAGAGTTTGACATGGAAATTAAAGACAAGAAGGGGATAGAAAATGGAGTCGCTGACCACCTCTCAAGACTAAGGATCAACGAGTCTCTCCCTTTAGACGATTCTCTTCCAGAAGAACAACTTATGGCGATTACTACTGCTGTTTGTGGGAAGCTAGAAGGAAGGTTTGAGGAAGTGTTGAGTTTTAAAGAGGAGGATCTACCATGGTATGCTGATATGGTGAACTACCTGGCATGTGGTGAGGAGCTAACACATCTCAACAGCTATCACAAGAAGAGGTTTTTGAGGGAGGCTAGTGACTACTTTTGGGATGAGGCTTACCTATACAAAAGAGGAGTAGACGGCTTGTACCGAAGATGTGTTACAAAGGAAGAAGCCAGGGATATCCTCTATCATTGCCATGGCTCTTCCTACGGAGGACACTTCGCTTCATTCAAAACTGCCACGAAAGTGTTGCAAGCGGGTTTCTGGTGGCCGTCTATCTTCAAAGATGCACACGAGTTTGTGAAGAGCTGTGAGGCATGTCAGCGAGCAGGGAACATTACCAAGAGGAATGAAATGCCTCAAGTTCCTATCTTCGAGGTTGACGTGTTCGATGCGTGGGGTATTGACTTCATGGGGCCTTTTCCTTCTTCATACGGCAACAAGTACATCTTAGTAACTGTGGATTATGTCTCCAAATGGGTTGAGGCTGTCGCTTCCCCTACAAACGACTCTAAGGTTGTGATCAAGTTGTTCAAGAGTATCATCTTTCCAAGGTTTGGAGTACCCAAGGTTGTTATAAGTGATGGAGGAAGCCATTTTGTAAACAGGGTTTTTGAGAGCCTCTTGAGAAAGTATGGGGTTAAGAATAAGGTGGCTACACCGTATCATCCTCAAACGAGCGGTCAGGTGGAAGTCTCTAACAGGCAGATCAAAGCTATTCTGGAGAAGACCGTTGGAGCAACAAGGAAGGACTGGTCAGTGAAACTGGACGATGCTCTTTGAGCCTACCGTACTGCCTTCAAGACGCCGATTGGTACAACCCCTTTCACTCTACTCTATGGCAAGGGTTGTCACCTCCCGGTTGAGCTGGAACACTGTGCATTGTGGGCTGTGAAGAGGCTGAACTTTGATCTCAAGACGGCTCAGGAAAGGCGTCTTATTCAGCTACACGAACTGGACGAGTTGAGGTTGAATGCTTACGAGAGTTCCAAGATCTACAAGGAGCGAACTAAGGAGGCTCATGACCAGAAATTGGTTGCCAAGGAGCTTAAGGAAGGAGGACTGGTGTTGCTGTACAACTCGAGGCTGAAGCTCTTCCCGGGCAAGCTGAAATCAAGGTGGAGCGGACCGTTCGTGATTCAAGAGGTCTTGCCATATGGAGCTGTTACTTTGATGGGAAGAAGTGGTAGTGCATTCATTGTCAACGGACACAGAGTCAAGCCCTACCTGGCGGACAGCTTTGACAAGGAGAGTACCTCGGTGCTTCTCCAAGACCCACCATCCGCCTAGACCAAGTAAGGTCTAGCTAAAGACGTTAAAGAAAGCGCACTTGGGAGGAATTCCCATATTTTTGCTTTTATTTCTCTTTCAGCTTTATGTTTTTATGTTTTTAGTGTGTAGGAACAGGTATAAGAAATCTAAACCTTATCTTTGGGTTCCAAAAGGAGCAATAGGGGTTAAGATAAAGCTAGAGATCGAGTGCTAGATCGACTGATCCTGGCTCGATCTTTGCTAGATCGAGCCAGTGAATCGAGAGGAGCCAGTCGATCTAGACGAGAACGAGTGACAAGATCGACCTTGACGAAAAAGGATCGATCGCTCCAAATAGGATCGACCGATCTAATTTCTCTCGGAAAATCTGTTGAAAATTGATCGATCACTCGACTCGATCCATCACTCGATCTATGCTAAATCGACCCCTAAATCGAGGACATAGCTCGATCAGAGGGACTTAGCCGAGGAGCCAACATCTCAATGATCGAGAGAGCCAATCGATCCAGGGCTCGATTCACCTTGAATCGAGTCACAAATCGAGTAACCCTCTCGATCTAAGCCATTTTAGGCATGAGATCGAGTCCTAGATCGACCAAAAGGACTCGATCTCATGCCGAGGTAACAATTTTCTTTCCCTCCTTTACTCCTTTCCCTCCAATTTTTAAATTCAAAACTTGGTCAAGGCAAGCATCTTTGACCATGAAAGATGTGCTTTGACCAAGACTTTTGTCAGAAACCACTTTGACCATCCATTGTTTTGGTTTGTTAAACTCTTTAAATGTTTCAATTTATTCCTCACCCTCTCATTTCTGTTTGCTCGAGTTTTTCTTACAAAGAGAGTGAGAATTTAAAAGCTTCTAAAGTTTAGCAAAGATATCTTCTACTCTTGCAAAGGTATTTTCAAGGTTTAATGATTTTATTTCAAGAAAATCTCCTTAAAAATCGCAAGTTCTTGTTCTAGGATATAGGATCGGATTTGAATTTTTAAAATTAGCTAAGTAATAGGAAAAATTCTTAATTTTCAGTATCTCAAAGATTTTATTTCCTTTTATCTAGCCATTATTTTTATTTGATCCCCAAAATTCTAGAGTAGTTTATATAAATCTTCTTCTCCTCTTCTCTTATTCTCATTCAATCGCCTCTTGCTAATCATTCTCTAGAAAAATTTGTTTCAGGAGCAATGGCACCAAAGAGAACAAGAGAGGAGCGAGTGCAAGAAGGAGAAACACAAGAAGTGGTGGTTCAAGAGAGGGTCCGGTGGAGCAAAGATGAGAAGAGGGATAAGAAGAGGTTGGAGAGGCTCCGGTTTGAACCTACAAAGTTTGCTGATCGAGAGCTTCTGTCCAGGCTCGGGATCCTTGGAGACTTCGACCAACTCCTCAAGATCATTGGTCTGAGGTGCTTATCGCGGATGGACTGCCCTACAATTCCCGAGGTGACGATAGATTTCCTAGCCACTTTGGAGTTCCGGTACGAGAATCCGAGTGCACCTGTTCCTTCTCAAGGCCGTCTCTATTTCAAGGTTGGCCGCCAAGCCTACACACTATCCATCCCCGAGCTATGCCAAGCCTACGGTCTCAAGGCTGATGCACACAAGGTGGAGTTCCCAGCCTTCAAGAAAGCCGACGAGTTTTGGGACCTAATCAGCAATGAAGACTACAAAGCAAACACCGCCAAGATCAAGAGAGTTAGGAGTCCGGTGCTGAGGTATACTTTGAAGCTGATAGCTAATACATTCAGTGGGAGGTCTGTTGCTCCTACTGTCACGAAGACGGAGCTGTGCTTCCTTTTCCAAGGCGTGAAGCATTTGGTGTCTGATCCCATAGAAGATGAACTCGGCGATGAAGTGAATTACGGCTGTGTGCTCGCGGCTTCTCTGGTGAAGTACAAGGCTTATGCCTTACGGTGCAAGGCAACCTCTTCCTATATTGGCGGTTTCCTTACTCCTTTGTTCGTGCAAGCCGGTGTGCCCATCCATGACTTTGCTCACGTCCAAAACAGAGATTTCATGGATGAAGCATACATGAGAAACACTGATAGCTTGGGACGCACGCCAGCAGAAGGGTTTTATGCTTACCTCTTCATAGATGAGGAAGACAAGAAGAGAGTGTGCATCCTCCCCAACAAAGACGAGACCGAGCTGCTTGGTGTTGGGAACATCGAGTTCTTACCCACGGAGGAAGAATGCTTTGCCCCTTTAGGAGGACCGCCTGCTTCAGCCATTGCCCTGCGCCAAAGGTCAGAGTCTCCAGGAACAGAGGATGAGATACCCGAGGTTTACACACTTCCCAAGCTGGATTTTGAGCCTAAGACCAAAACCGAGAAGTTCTTAGCCTCGGTGGTGGAGATGCAGTGGAAGATAAACAAGTGGCAAGGGAAGATGCTTAAGAAGCTGGGGAAGAAGGTCAAACAACTCCAAGGAAGCCAGCCTAAGCCAGCTGTAAGCCAGGAGATACAACAACCCGAGAAGAGGAGACTCTCAACCGGAGGATTTGTGATCCGCGAGTCCCAAGGAGAAAACATTCAACCGGCTCACCACTCCCTCCAAGAACCAGGCAACAAAGGAAAGGCAACAATCTCTAGCTCCTCTGGAACATCCTCAAGTTCCAGCCGAGCCTAGACAAGAGGTAACAACCTTCCTCCATTGTATATAACCGCACATCTTTGTTTCTTGCATTGTGTTTGTTTGCTTCTTCGGATGAGTTTGCCACCGGGACGGTGTCAAGCAAGTTTGGGGGAGTACTTGTGTGATTTAATCTTGTGTTCTTTGATCTTATTTTCCTTTTTGCATCCTTGAGTCTTAGTTCATGAAAAATTGGTAAAATTTTTAAAATTTTTTCAAAGATTCATGTAGTTGCATTCATCTCTTTAAAAACATGTTAGGATTGAGTCTAGAATTTCTCATATCACCTAGGTTGTTTGCATTTTGCATAAGGGGTTAGAATTTCTTAAAAAGGTGTTTTACTTATGAATCATTTCAATGCCCTAGTCAGTAGTTCTCTAATGCTTTGTTTATGCTTTGAAAGTAAGTTCTAACCATGCTTGGATCACTAGTTAGGATTTTCGTGGCTTGAATTGAACTCTCATGATTTGAAACTCATCCTACTAAGTGAAAACCTTAATTTGAAAATCTAATTATCATTCTTATGCATTTGAAAATGAACATATGGTTTTAAAATATTTAGGCTCTCTTCTTCCTTTTCACCACTCTTTGTGAGCCTAAGTAGAACTCCCTCCTTGAACCTTACCCTCCTTTGAAGCCAAATGTTCTTGTGTGACATCTTTGTGAGGCCTTATTTTCGGTTTGAACTTGGCATAAAGTGTTAGGTTTAGGCGACATGATTTGGTTTTCATAATTGATTGCTAGCTTTACATTTTGAAGCTAGGTATAGGCTTAGGATAAGTTTGGGGGATCATTGGGGTTGCTTTCTTGTGAATTTGTTTTCGGTTCAAAAGAGTTTGTGTTTTAAGGAAAGAAATGAGGTTTTAAGTGAAAGGTTTGTTTTTAAAACATAAGTATGCTCTAATTTCAGGAGGTAGCTCTCCATAATAAAATAAAGAAAAAAAAAAGAAGAAAAAAAATAAAAGAGCCTAAGTGCCAAATAAATAAAAAAAAAATGAAGAGAAAAATAGTAATAATAAGAGAGCTACTAATAAGAAATTCCTAAGAGAAAAAATTATTTTTCAAAACCTTTTCACTAGCCTAAAAAGTTCAAAAATGTCTTTATTTTGAATTGGGGATTGCTAAGTTGAGAAGAAGGGGTAGACTTTTAAGTGGTGAGTGAGGATTAAATTTCTTAAATGAGAGGGGTATAGGACTGTTTGATAGTTTACATGGGTAGATGAGAATCTAATCATGTATGCATAAATTGTCTTTACCTTTAGCATTATGCATTAGTTCAAACCATTTTTGAGAGAAACCCTTGTCTAATTGTAAACCCTTTTCAAATGAGATCATTCTATGCTCATAACCATAACCCTTAGCCAAATGTGTTTTGCTTTAAAGTGCATAAGTTTGATTCATGGTTCGAATGTTAATGAATGTTAAAGGATGAATTTCTTTGATTGTTAGGAATAAGAGACTCATGATTTGAATTTCTTTGTGTGATGAGTATGGCTAAGTCCTTTGGAGTATGAGTGTAAGCTTAGCATTTTAGAACTGTTAACTAGGACATTGAGATGATCTATTCGGAAGGCACCTTTGCAAAAAGTTTAAAACCCCTTTGAATTTTCTGAAAACCTCTCTTCCTTACCTGTTTTTTGTTGCTTGAGGGCAAGCAAGAAGTAAGTTTGGGGGAGTTGATAACATTGCATATTGTATACATTCTGCATACTCATTAGGTAGTTTTTCATGCATTTGTATCATGTTTTAGGCTAGATTGCATCACTTAGGGTCCTAGAGCATTCTTGCATCAGCATGTGCATTTTCTCTGCATTTTGCATTCATTCCAGGTTGTTTCTGGTTGCTTTGGAGACACGGAGGTTCGTGGAGGTGTGGAGGCCGATGTAGCAGTTCATGGAAGCTCGAGAGTGTGCTAAGGACCAGTGATCGAGGAGCAGATCAAGCATGGCCGGTCGATCTAGGAGTTGATCGACCAGAAGATCGAGCCAACTAGGCGATCCAAGGATAATGATCGAGATGGAGATCGAGTGAAGCAATCGATGTATCGGTACGGACGTAAATGACGCCATGCAGAGCGAGAGCCGGATCGAGTACACCACTCGATCCTCCCGAAGATCGATACCGAGATCGGATGCAACACTCGATTCACCGAAGAAGATCGAGACCCGGATCGAGCTGAAGACACGATGGCCGGATATGATCGATAGAACAACTCGATCCAATGGTCGATCTCTGTCCTTTCAACCGTTTTTGGCTGTTAGCGAAGGGGGGACCATTGGACTGTTTTGACATTTTAGGCAAGGCGGCGAATGCTTTTTCGATAACTTTTAGATTTTCTAACTTTTTCCTTCAAGTTCTCTCTCTCGTTTTCGGAAGAACACCATTGTTAAACCAGTTTTCTTTGCAAGCTTTTGTATTCTCGAACCTTATCGTTTAATCTAGTCGTTGTTTCATGTTTATCGTTTCATCTCTTCCACCTTGCTTGATTTACTTTATGTGTAGTGAGTAGTTTACTTTGGGTTAGGGGTCGAGAGGATTAAGGGGTAGAAAAGGTTCGATCTTGGTTTGTTTTCTAAACGTTTTTAAGGCTATCTCTTCTAAGGTGTTGAAAGCTTAATGCTTGAAGACTCTCACGCCAAGAGCTTCATGATCCGAGAGGTCCCTTACCTTGACAGGATCCAGGGGCCTCTGAAAATCTCACCTTAGAGACTAGTTACCCCTTCCCAAAAGCCATGGAAGTTTGGGGGACTAGTTAAGCCATTGTTCGAAATCTGTTTTCCTTGCCTTTCGACCTCTCTTTCCACCAAAAGCCATGGGTTTGGAGGAGAGGATGAAAGAGTGATCTATACCGAAAGCCACGGATAGATCTTGTTTTGTTTTCGAGGCTTAGAGATCCTCACCAAGTGAGTCGATCCAAAGTTTCAAACCCAAGATCGTTCCTTGAAATCCCTTATATGAATCTCAACCCTCAAGCCCTCTCTTCTAGCATATTTTCACCTCATATCATCTTTAGCTTGTTACCTGATAGCATCCTGGTCTTTAGATTCATTGTTCTTACGGTTTTAGACGAGATCGATCGTTTCTGCTCGATCTAGTGGTCGATCTTGTGGTCGATCCACTAGTCGAATTTTAACAATTCGAAGCTCTTCCCTTTAATTTATCTGTTTAATCCTCGTGGTAACTGCTTCCTTTCTAGTATTTTTAAAATAGGTTTCACTCCGTTTAGGTTTCTGCATTTAGTTTTTAGATTATTTCTCATAAACTGTCTCATTCGCTTAGATTTGTCTTAGACCTTGCATTCTCTGTGGATTCTCTATCATCTAGAAGTGGATTGACACTCTCCTGCTTGGTTTACTACAACATTTCTTGCATTAGAGTTTTGATAACCTCTCTGCTGCATTAGACCATAAGAAAAGCGATTATCAGTATAAAGATAAGATACTTTGTGATGTGCTACCTATGGAAGCAAGTCATATCCTGTTAGGGAGGCCGTGGCAATCTGACCGCCGGGTGATACATGATGGATTCTCCAACCGGCACTCCTTTGAGTTTAAGGGTAAGAAGAGTACTTTGATACCCATGACTCCTCAAGAAGTCTACAACGATCAGAAACACACTTTGAGGTCAGCCAAACATTTAAACTTCTTTGCTAAGGCTGGACAGGTTAAGAAAGCTTTATACTCTGAAACACCTATGCTATTCTTTGTTTATAAAGAAACATTGACCACCATGGCTGATCTTACACAGGTGTATCCGAGTGAAATGGAAGCTCTTTTGCAGGACTATGAAGATGTCTTTCTGGAAGAGACACCAACGGGACTACCTCCCATCCGGGGTAGAACACCAAATAGACTTCATTCCCGGGGCATCATTGCCAAACCGTCCCGCCTACCGTACCAACCCTGTGGAGACCAAAGAACTACAGAAGCAGGTGGATGAACTGATGGCCAAGGGACATATCCGTGAAAGCATGAGCCCTTGTGCAGTACCAGTCCTTCTTGTTCCAAAGAAAGACGGTAGCTGGAGGATGTGTGTTGACTGCCGTGCAATCAACAATATCACGGTGAAGTATCGCCATCCCATTCCTAGGCTAGATGACATGTTAGATGAATTTCATGGTTCTAACATTTTCTCCAAAATTTATTTAAAGAGTGGCTACCACCAGATCAGAATGAAAGAGGGGGATGAATGGAAAACCGCATTCAAAACCAAACATGGTTTATATGAATGGCTGGTTATGCCATTCGGATTGACTAATGTCCCTAGCACTTTTATGCGTTTAATGAATCATGTTCTTAGGGCGTATATAGGCATCTTTGTGGTGGTTTATTTTGATGACATCCTTGTTTATAGCAAAGGTCTAGAAGAGCATGTGGAACACATTAGACTAGTGCTTGATTTGCTCGGAAAAGAAAAACTATATGATAACCTTAAGAAGTGTACTTTCTGCACTTCTAGTCTTGTTTTTCTTGGTTTTGTAGTAAGCTCAGAAGGAGTCAAAGTGGATGAGGAGAAAGTAAAGGCCATACGTGACTGGCCAAGTCCTAAGACCGTAGGAGAAGTAAGGAGTTTCCATGGCCTAGCCGGCTTTTATAGGAGATTTGTGAGGGACTTTAGCACTATAGCTGCCCCACTCACTGAAGTCATCACGGCTCAAGAAGAGGCTTTCCAAAGCCTAAAAGAGAAGCTTACTAATGCCCCTGTCCTTATATTGCCCAATTTCTTAAAGACTTTTGTGATTGAGTGTGATGCATCAGGAATAGGTATTGGCGCTGTTCTAATGCAAGAGAAGCAACCCATAGCATTTTTTAGTGAGAAGCTTGGAGGAGCCATGCTCAACTATCCGACATATGATAAGGAGTTGTACGCCTTGGTGAGACCTTTACAAACGTGGCAACACTACCTCTGGCCTAAAGAATTTGTCATTCACACGGACCATGAGTCCCTCAAACACCTCAAAGGTCAGCAAAAGCTCAACAAAAGGCACGCAAGGTAGGTTGAATTCATAGCAACCTTCCCATATGTCAAAAAGTACAAACAAGGTAAAGAAAATGTGGTTGCTGATGCATTGTCAAGAAGGTACACTCTTCTCACTACTTTAGAAGCTAAGTTGCTTGGATTTGATCAGCTTAAAGAGCTAAACAAAGATGATGATGATTTTTCAGAAATTTTTGCTTCTTGTTTCAAATCTCCTTCGGGTAAATTCTTTAAACAAGATGGGTTTCTCTTCTATGAGAACCGTCTTTGTGTACCTAATTGTTCTATGAGAGATTTGTTTATCAGGGAAGCACACGGAGGCGGTTTAATGGGTCACTTTGGCGTAGCAAAAACCTTAGAAGTAATGAAAGATCATTTCTATTGGCCACACATGAGACGGGATGTGGAGAGAATTTGTGGGAGATGCAATACTTGTAAACAAGCCAAGTCCAAGGTCCAAAATCTCGGTTTGTACTCACCCTTACCCATACCCTCTCATCCGTGGAATGACATTTCCATGGACTTTGTTTTAGGCTTGCCTAGAACAAAGACAGGTAAGGACTCTATTTTTGTTGTAGTGGATAGATTCTCTAAGATGGCTCATTTTATTGCTTGTCATAAGACAGATGATGCTTTGCATATAGCCAATCTTTTTTTTAAAGAAATAGTTCGCATTCATGGTATGCCTAAGTCCATTGTTTCGGATAGAGACACTAAGTTCCTTAGCTTCTTTTGGAAAACCTTATGGTCTAAGCTAGGAACTAAGCTTATGTTTTCTACTACTTGTCATCTGCAAACTGATGGTCAGACCGAGGTAGTAAATAGGACTTTAGGTACTTTGTTGAGAGCTTTGATTAAAAAGAACCTTAAGTCTTGGGAGGATTGTTTGCTGCATATAGAGTTTGCATATAACCATGCTGTGCATTCTGCTTCTAAGTATTCACTTTTTCAGATTGTTTATGGGTTCAACCCCACTTCTCCTTTGGATTTAGTGCCTTTACCTTTGAGTGAAATGATAAGTATAGACGGAAAGAGAAAAGCCAACTTGGTCAAACTAATACATTCGGATGCTAAGAAGAACTTAGAAGAGAAGACTAAGCTCTATGCCAAACATGCGAATAAAGGAAGAAACAAGGTGGTTTTTGAAGCTGGTGATCAAGTGTGGGTACATCTAAGGAAAGAGCGCTTCCCAGCAGAAAGAAAATCCAAGTTGATGCCATGGATTGATGGTCCTTTTACAGTTACAAAGATGATCAACGACAATGCCTATCAACTTGACCTCCAAGGTAAGTATCCTATTAGCTCAAGTTTTAAAATTACTGATTTACTTCCTTATGTTGCAGATGAGTTGGATTTGAGGTCAAATCCTTTTCAAGAAGGAGGGGATGATATGAGCATGGGGACACCTAACCTAGAAGATGAGCTTGTAGCCGTTGGACAACAAGATCAAGACCAGAAAGAGGTTGAAGAAGTTCTTAAGGTGCAAGGAGGCCCAATGACCCGAGCTAAGACTAAGGCATTTCAAAATGCCTTAGAGGTTCTACTTAATCAGTTTAAGTATGAATCAAGTACTAAGGAGGCTACACGTTCCACACAGGTCTGCATTGTAGCCGGGGACTAAGCTAGTGGGTTTGTGGGATACTTTGTTCTCTTTTTCCCTTAGTGAGTTTTGTCCCATTGGGTTTTCTCACTAAGGTTTTTAACGAGACAAGTATTCCGACAATGTCATTGCCCATTTAGCTTGACCTTGTTCCAAGCCCATTTCTTCCTACCATCCGTGGCTTGGATGTGTCTAGGTTCATATCTTTGTTTTAGTTGAGTCTTTTCTTGTAGTTTGTGATATTTTGAACAAGAGTCATGCATGGTTAGTCAAGGGGGTTTGTCCCAAGACCAACTTATTGCTATCTTGTTGACCGTTCTCCTTCCTCTCTCTCTTCTCTTCTTAAAACCGTGTGTTAGTTGTTTGTGTGGTTTCATCTATCTTTTGAATAAAATCTCTTTTGCAAAATAGATCATCTCTCTTGGTGCGTCATATCCTTGAGAAATCCTACTTAGAACCTAGGTGCGTCATATCCTTGTGTTCTAGTAGTTTTGTATCAAGAGCTTTCCATCTCTCTTGCTACATTCCATCCTCACTCTTTCCCCACTTTTCCCCTTCAACTGAAACAACCCCCTCTCCACCCTTCGGTTCATTCTACCATTCACCACGAGTTCTTCATCACTTAGCTTGAAAGGAACGATCATTGACCGGGATCATATCAATGACGTGGCGAGAGTCCTCATCGATACCGGGTGTTCCGTAGATGTTATCTTTCGGGATACCCTAGTCAAAATGGGAATCGATATGTCCGAAGTCAAGTTGACCCCGAGTCTTCTAACAGGCTTCGCTGGGGATACGATAATGACGCTGGGAACCATTAAGCTTCCCGTCCGAGCCAGAAATGTGACTAGGATCGTTGACTTTTCAGTCACTGATAGTCCGGCGATCTATAACATCATCATGGGAATGCCGTGGATAAATTCTATGCGAGCTGTCGCCTTGACTTACCACTTATGCCTAAAGTTTCCGGGCTTGAACGAGATAAAAACAATCTGGGGAAGCCAGAAGGAGTCCAGGATATGCTTCATGGCCGAACACAAACTCAGAAATCCCAAGATCGAGGCGAAGGGAAATATGGAGCATAAGAAGATCAAGACGAACCGTGAAGTGAAACTAAGGCGGTCAAGGATTTTATAGCAATTACAGAAGTTGGAGGTATACATAGATGATATATTGTTGAGATCACTCGAAGAAAAGGACCACGTCGCCCACCTCAGAGATTGCTTCGCACAACTAAAAATCCACAACATGAAGCTAAACCCGATGAACTGCCAATTTGCAGTAACCTCGGGAGAATTCCTCGGATACCTGGTGACGAACCGAGGAATCAAAGCAAATCCAAAGCAGATTGATGCCTTGATTCAGATGGCATCGCCCAAAAACAAACAAGAGTGCAACGACTAACTGGACGCGTTGCTGCTTTAAAACGCTTCGTCTCAAGATCGGTGGATAAATGCTTGCCTTTCTATGACACACTCCGAGGCAACAAAAAATTCGAGTGGACGGAGGAGTGCGAGCTGGCCTTCCAGGAGTTGAAAACCTACCTTGCCACACCACACGTGCTTGCAAAACCAGCCGAAGGAGAGCCATTGTACCTATACATCACTGTCTCAGTTACTGCAGTAAGTGGAATCCGGGTCCGAGAGGAGCGAGGAGAACATAAACCTATCTTCTATGCAAGTCAGACTCTGGCCGATGCGGAGACGTGGTACCCGCAGATGGAGAAGTTGGCGCTCGCAGTGGTGATGTCCGCACGAAAGCTTAGGCCATACTTCCAGTCGCACTCCATCATATTACTAACCTCTTTCCCACTACAAGCTATACTGCACAGTCCAAGCCAATCCGGAAGACTAGCCAAATGGGCAGTTGAGCTTAGCGAATATGACATCGAGTATAGAAGCAAAACCTGTGCGAAGTCTCAAGTCCTTGTGGATTTCCTGATCGAACTCCCAACCGAAGGGACCGACGAACCAACCCAAGACTCTACTTGGATCCTCCACGTTGACGGCTCGTCGTCCAAGCAGGGGTCAGGAGTCGGAATCCGGTTGACATCGCCAACGGGTGAAATTCTGGAGCAATCGTTCTGATTGGCCTTCCACGCATCAAACAATGAAGCTGAATACGAGTCTCTGATTGCCGGACTCAGATTGGCTCACGGGCTTAAAGTCCAAAAAATTCGTGCTTTCTGCGACTCACAGCTCGTCGCAAACTAGTTTAATGGAGAATACACAGCAAGAGACGAGAGGATGGAAGCATACTTGAACATCGTCCAAACACTCGCCAAAGATTTTTCGGAGTTCGAATTAATAAGAATAGCGCAAGGAGAAAACGCTCAAACCGACGCACTGGCAGCCCTCGCCTCATCCTCAGACCCCGTTTTGAAGAGAGTCATCCCAGTGGAATTTATCGAGCGACCTAGCATCAAAAATCCTGAAACAGTCAACCTGATCAATCCCGTAGAAGAAGACGAGGCGGTAGTCGATGAACAGGTGCAGGAAGTCGGGCCAGCCAACGATGGACAAACGGAGATGGAGACCAAATCGCAACAGGAGAACGAATACGGATGCGACCACGAATGGATGAGACTTATCCGATCCTACATAATGGATGGAGAAGTACCAACAGATAAATGGGCGGCTCGAAAACTCGAAGCCCAAGCGGCTTGGTATGTCCTACTCGACGGTGAAGTATTCAAATGGCGATTCTCGGGACCACTAATGATGTGTGTCGAAGGCCATGAAGCGAGGAAGGTCATGGAAGAAGTTCACGAGGGCTCGTGTGGAAATCACTCTGGTGGTAGATTGTTGGCAATCATGATCAAACATCACGGCTATTATTGGCTGACCATGGTGAAATACTACAAAATATATTCACGGAAATGCGAGAAATGCCAACGCCACGCCCCTACGATCCACCAACCCACATAACTGCTGTCTTAAATCTCCTCGACATACCCTTTCATCAATGGTCGATGGACATCGTCGGTCCACTCCACAAATCCAAGCAAAAAAGATTTCTATTCATCCTAACCAACTATTTCTCTAAATGGGTCGAAGCGGAATCTTATGCCAGCATCAAGGACGCCCATGTTGAGAATTTTGTATGGAAGCACATTATCTGCCGACACGGAGTACCTTACAAGTTCGTGACTGATAACGGCTCGTAATTCATCTCCACCTGCTTCGAAACTTTCTGCGAAAAATGGAAGATAAGGCTCAGCAAATCCACGCCTCGCTACCCACAGGGCATTGGGCAAGCCGAGGCAGCAACCAAAACCATACTCGATGGTCTGAAGAAACGCCTCGACGAAAAGAAGGGACGATGGACAGACAAGCTCGAAGGAGTCCTCTGGTCGCACCGGACAACCTTGAGACGAGCAACATGCGAAACGCCATTCGCACTTGCCTACGGAACAGAGCGTGTAATCCCTCCCGAGGTGGATTTCCCTGGAGTTCGCTGACGACTCCTACCTGGACAAGAAGGCCTAAACCACCTCATGCTCTTGGACAACCTCGACCTGATCAAAGAGCAACGCGACCAAGCATTTATTCAGATGCAGAACTATCAACAAGCCACGGCTAAGTATTACAACTTGAATGTAAGGAGCCGTCGATTCAATTAAGTAGACCTTCGTCCTCCATAAAGTTTTCCAAAACACAGCCGACCGAAACACCGGCAAATTGGGAGCTAACTGGGAATGGCCCTACCGCATTACCAAGGTAGTTCGACCCGGCGTTTACGAGCTCGCCAACAATACAACTTATGTGCCAGTGCCAAGATCCTGGAACGCGACGCACCTTAAGAAGTATTACTTCTAAGTCATTCTATCAAACCATGAACTAAGGGGCGGTTTGATCCCTGAAAGGGGTACGTAGGCAGCTCGTCTCATGACGAGTTCAACTGCCCCCCTCCCAAAAAGGGGGGGGGGGTGGGGTGGCAGTGGGGTACGTATACTCCTATACTCCCACGCTTTGTAATCACGTAGCTTAAATCAAAGAGCAAGTTTATTAAACTCGCATCTCAACTCTCATCACTCACCTCGTCAGTTGTTGGCCACAACGGACGAACTATTACATCCTTTACGGATTCTAACTCCTGCGTTCTCACTGGACAATGGGGTTCTCAAACATCCTCCATGGATTAATGCGCGCTATATAAATCATGGCTAGGTATACCACGGTCAAACATCATTGGGTAAATCCCATACGATGTTCTTTATGTTTTGCCGGAAAAACGGATAATTAAGTGGAGTTGGGTTCGCAAGTCCTAAAGCTGTGGCAAAATATCCTAAACCCAACAACAGTTCATCCTAAGCAATGTTGGTCTGATATTCACATTTGGTCTTAGAATACGAGGTACCCATATATGTTCAAACCTAAACACAGCAAAACGCCTCGCTTCTTAGCAACGCTGGTCATTTACCCTACATTCATTCATAGGTCAAACGCTTTGTAATACTCCTATACTCCTATACTCCCACGCTTTGTAATCACTTCGCTTAAATCAAAGAGAAAGTTTATTAAACTCGCATCTCAACTCTCATCACTCACCTCGTCAGTTGTTGGCCACAACGGACGAACTATTACATCCTTTACGGATTCTAACTCCTGCGTTGATAATGGGGTTCTCAAACATCCTCCATGGATTAATGCGCGCTATATAAATCATGGCTAGGTATACCACGGTCAAACATCATTGGGTAAATCCCATACGATGTTCTTTATGTTATGCCGGAAAAACGGATAATTAAGTGGAGTTGGGTTAGCAAGTCCTAAAGCTGTGGAAAAATATCCTAAACCCAACAACAGTTCGTCCTAAGCAATGTTGGTCGGATATTCACAGTTGGTCGTAGAATACGAGGTACCCATATATGTTCAAACCTAAACCCAGCAAAACGCCTCGCTTCTTAGCAACGCTGGTCATTTACGCTACATAGCATTCATAGGTTGATCACGACCAAGACACTGCAACTCGCCCAGTCGCAGCTCGTCTCTTAAAACACTTCGGAAAACTTGTATCTGATGTGTACAATAAAGTACAAAATGACCGGATGTGTTCAAACTAAAAACCAGCAAACATCTCGCTTCTAAGCAACGCTGGTCTAAAACGCTGCAAAGCATCCATAACCCGATCGTAGACACTCCGGCTCACCCATCACCATTTCGTTCCTCGAAACAAATCAGGAACGTTATGTATATCGTAAAACAACAAGTTCGGAAATACGAAGGATATCCAAATCAGGGCAAACGCTTCGCCCCTTAACAAGAAACGACAATTATAATTGCCTCACGAGTAGGCATTATCGGTCGAACATGAAACCATCGCTTCGCCGCAATCCCGGGCAGAGAAATGATCTACTCTAGACCCGATAATCGCCTTGCCTCTAAACGCCTCTCACGGCCCCAAGTCGCCCACCAGAACGAGTCAGGAATCTTTTATCCCTTATAAACGGTCAAGCACGGTAAATCCACCTTGCCATTTGGGCATTATCGACTAAAAGAAAGCTTTCGCTTCGCCACGCAATTCATGGAAAGAGAACAACATCGACTTGCTCACTAACAGCAAAGAATAATATCATAAAAAATCCGTTGCATAAAATCTAAAATGGATAAAGCCGTCCAGGACCAGGTTCAAAACACCAAGCGCACCCGAAAGGTGGGATACGCAACAAAAACAACGAAATCAAAAACAAAAGCAGAATCAAAACAAAAGCATCCAAAAGGATCTCTAAACTACAGGCTCGGAAGTCTTAGCCACCTCGGATGCCATTGTCGCCTCCAACTGGGAACCCTTCTCAATGATCAGCCCATCGACCCCAGGAGTGTTGACATTCGAGCCCGCAGGATCGTCGACACCAGCCTTCGAAGCCATAATCTCCATCGACTCATTGGCAAAGAATGGTGGCACTGAATCACTAGAAGCTGGAGAAAGTTTCAGATCCTCTCGCAAATCGGTCGTAAGGCGATCAAACTCCGCATCGGCATCAGCGAGCTCCTTCTTCCACCCAGTCAACGTCGCCAACTCTTCATCTAGAGAAAGAGGATTCTCACCCTTAAGAAGTTCGACGAGCTGGAGATTGCCCTCGGCCTGCGCAAGCTCAATAACCCTTATTCGGGTAGGCCCCTTCAGCTTCTCGACCTTCTCCTCCGCCTGGCGAATGCGTTTCTGGGCCTTCTGGCCAAGCTCTTTCCTCGCCTCCTTACGCGCTTTCCTGGCTTCAACCTCGCGCAACTCTCTCTCGGCCTTGAGCTGTCGTTTCAGAGAAGCAATGTCCGACTCGCATCTGAGCTTCTGCTCGTTGAGACGAGTACCAATGGCTTCGGCTTCGTCGCACTTTTTCCTGAACTCGCCCCTCTCGTCCTCAAACTTCTTCATTGAAATTGCGTCCTTCTCCAGTTTGGTGGAATGTCTTAGCTCGGCCTCGTCGAGACTGGCCTTGAGAGCAACGGCATCGCTGCAAGCCTCCAGGATACGACGCAAATTCTCCCGAGCATCTCGTTCATATCCCGCGATCACCTCATTCGCTGCTTCGATAAACTGAAACATGATCGCAAGCTCTTTTTCAATAAAAAAAAAATATACATACGTATCACAAGAGTAGCCGAGACATAAGACAATTACCTTGACTCCTTTGAGTGCAATCTTGGCATACTACTTACTTAAAGAAAGAGTATCTGGCAGGGGAAGACGATCCCAAAGACGAGTAATCTTGGAGAAGAGAGTCACAGACGCCGCGGCTTCATCAGCAGGCGCATCTGAAGCGGCTACGGCTAGATTCGCATCAGGAACAGACGCAGGAACATGAAGATCCCTCTTCGCTCTCTTCCTCGAAATAGTTGCGTCACCCGCCTTATCATCCCATGATGCGACGTGCTTCGTAACTCTTTTATCTACTTCACCCCCATTGGCTCGTGAAGATACCTTAGATTTCTCTGCATGACGAGACAAAGAGAATCCCTCGGGTCGCAGGGAAGACTTCAAACCCGCGACGATCTCAGAGGAAACTCTAGCTACCTTTAGCCTTGCCTTGTCCTAGAACTTGAACCGGCACTCGCCTCCCTCGGAATCTTGGAGCTGGAGTTTGTCTCGCTCGAAACCCTAGGGCTTGCCTCCTTCGACCCATTTGGCCCTTTCTCCTTCTCTCCTGCTCGCTTCTTGGCTTCCATCGTCTTTTTGTCGCGAAGAGTCATTTTAGCCGCATGTTTGTAAATCGGGTCGACGTCGGACGAATGAGAAGATTCGAAGTAATCTATATCGATTCCGAGGTTGAAAGCTCGAGCACGCTCAACTCTTTGGAACGTGAAACTCCTTGTCCAATGAGTCCTCCTCTGGCAAAACAACTTCATCGAATATAGAAAATCTCCGGGAATTCTTAGCACGATCTGACGCTCTGCAACAAAAAATAATAAACGATTAGTAACGATTCTCACATCAATTCGGGTACGAAATCCCTAATTATGGCAACGATCCGCTACCGATTCGCCCCCAGTCCGTCTTGACCCTCTCGAGCCATGCTGCAGGCAGGGCATCATTTATCAAAACAAAGAAGAAACGACTCTTCCAGTCTCTATCTTTACAGGGAAATCGATGAATGATCCGCCAGTCCCCCTTGTTACCGATGCAGTATGTCTCAGATTTTTGATTTCTATGAACATCCAACAAGTTTAAAACATGACCGACGGAGAGCTCGACCTCGCATTCATAGCCGAGGACGACAAGACCAACCAGATGGCAAAGGCGTCGGGGTGTAATCTGAGCCAGGGCAAGCTTGTACCTCCATAGATACTCACAAATAACTTCTGGGATGGGAAACCAAAGAAGGCAAAGATGGAAAAAACTCTCGTAAACGGTAATGTACCCGGGAGGCGGACGGTCTGCTCGCTCCGCCGAAGTAGGTAGCAGGAACTCCACCTCCTCGCTAATTTTGAAACGAGACCTTAGATCCAAGACTCTTAACAGTCGAGAGTGTAGACCCCGACGGATCAGCAATTTTCCTCTTCGCCCTCTTCCGCTTCGGCTGACATTCTCTTTGTAGCCTCATCAACTCTGCGAGCTCTCTCTTCGCCGCAACTGGATCCCAGTTGCAATCCTCATCCTTTAGTTTTACCTCTGTCATCTCAGCTGCTCGAGGAATACTCCCGGCCAAGAGTTTTGAAGTTCCCTCATCGCCAATTGGAGCGTCTCCCTCAATCCCAGAACATTATCCTGCGAAGATTCTCGCTTCAGGCTCATTGTTTGATTCATCGCTCGAAGACGGTACCATCTTACGCCCGCGAATCATTGGAGAAAGTCTTCGAAGTTATAGAATCGCCAAGATCTGTGCTCACTTCGCCACAAGGAGGCGATGTCGAGAAATTTACCTCGCCCTCAGCAAGACGGCAAGACGCAGCAATCGGGGAGCTCACTTCGGATGGATCCACTTCGCCCTAGATCTCCCACGCACGAATCTCTCTTCGCCATAATGGGAAAACGAGCGAGGCGTCGTCATAGGCAGATCTATCTCGCCTTTCGAGTTCACTCCAAGTCAATCGGATCGACGAGCCTCGCCTAGAGAACTCGATTCGTCCCGAGAATCGACGCGACGTCTCGACGGTGGGATTCACTTCACCGCGTGATATCCCCTAGCTTCGCGATTCCTCTCCGCCCGAGAATTCAAGTCGATTCGAAAGCCTCCCTCGGATTGAGAAGGAGACGAAAACACCATGAAGATGTTGGAGAAGAATCAAAACGGACCGGGGTATTTAAAGCGGATGGCGGCAGAACGGCCAAGACAAGAAAAACCCTAATCGGAACTCTAACATAAAAAAGGGGAAGAGAGAGAAGAGAGAAAACAAACCTTTGAAATTTTTGAAGATTGAAGGTAATAAAAAAATGAGGAGAGGCCTTGCTACTTATAGCCACTTCAACACCTCGCCTCGGGTGTACGCGAAACGGTTACGATTCCCGAGGTGGATTGATCTCTAAACGTGTTTTTTAGGGCCCAAAAAGATAAAAAATCAAGGCCCAATAAGAAGCCCACGAGATGATGTATTGAAAAAATTCTAAATATAGGAGAAGAGATGGCGAGGCCAAAACACTATGTCTTAGCGAAGTGAGGGCGAGGTGAAACACATCACCTGATGGAGCTAGACACCTCGCCCGTGAAACTAATCACCGAACCTCGCCTAGATAACAAGACACTTCGCCTCATCCACGAATAGGATCACTTCGCCCACGCAGCACATCACCTCGCCCCAGCGAGAGGAAGCAAAGCCTTTTGTCCTCGTCTCGGCAAGGTGAAGCAAGACATTTTCACCTCACCCCAGCAAGGAGAAACAAAGCCTTTTGGCCTCGTCTCGACGAGGTGAAGCAAGGCATTTTCACCTCGCCCCAGCGAGGAAAAGCAAAGCAATTTGGCCTCGTCCCGGCGTGGTGGAGCAAGGCATTTTCACCTTAACCCGGCGAGGGAAAGTAAAGCATATTCACCTCGCCCTGCCAAAACAAAGCATCTCGTCTTGGCGAAGCGAAACTCTTGACCATTGATCTCACCTCTCTTGACACCTCGTCACCCACATTCTTGACTCTAATAAGCTGGGGGGCTAATTGTTGGGGTCAGTTTTCACCCTAGCGAGATCAACGGGAAAATGGCTAAGTATAGATGTGATTCTTGGCGATGCCCAGACTTTGCACGGGCGAAGCCGGTCACCTCGCCCTAACTGTGCACAGGCGAGGTAAACCGCATCAAACCCAGGCGAAGCCAATCACCTCGTCTAAACCGTGCACGGCAAGGTGAACCGTGCAAAACCCGGACGAAGCCAGTCACCTCGCCCAAACCGTGCCCGGCGAGGTGAACCGTGCAAAACCCGGGCGAAGCCAATCACCTCGCCCAAACCATGCACGGCGAGGTGAACCGTGCAAAACCCGGGCGAAGCCAGTCACCTCCCCCAAACCGTGCACGGCGAGGTGAACCGTGCAAAACCTGGGCGAAGCCAGTCACCTTGCCCAAACCGTGCACAGCAAGGTGAACCATGCAAAATCCCGGCGAAGCCAATCACCTCGCCCAAACCGTGCACGGTGAGGTGAACCGTGCAAAACCCGGGTGAAGCCAATCACCTCGCCCAAACTGTGCACGGGCGAGGAAAACTTAAAATCAAGCCCAAAGGCGAAGGCCCACAGAGCAACAAGGCGAAGCCCCGAGTCAAACCCAAGACGAAGCGATGCGCAAGTGGGCCAAGCCCAAATCCACAAAGGAGCCTGAACCGGTGTTTACCCTAGAAGACGAAGCCTTGGGGAAGGGGGCGCCGCAAAGGGGATAAGGAAGGATTGTCTATGCAAATATACTCCGAGATATTTGTTTAGATTACGACTAGGAGTTATATAAATATAGAGTTTAACTAGCGGCATGATGTTTTGACCTAGCATTAGACTTAGCAAAATACTTGTACCAAAAGCTTATCTAAGCGGCAATAATAAAATCACCATCTTTGGATCTTTGTTCTCTCGTGTTTAACTTAGAATCTTTACGTCCTCTTTTATTTTTAACAGACAAATTCTATTGTGTGAAATCCAGCCCACACATTGCTAACTCCTTATTTATTTTTTATCTAAGTGTGAAATCTCATCAAGGTTTTATCATCTCAATCACTTACAGATTAGTTCCCCTTCCTAAACAACTGAACAAAGCAATCTCAATACAGCTCTCATATTTTCTCTTCCCTGAATCTTTTCCTTTCTGATTTTTTTTTCGATTTTTCACTTCTTTTCTCATTTTTTACAGTCTAAGATATGGTGCTACTCAATAATTATGTTCCTTGTGAGGAGACAGGTTCTTGAGTGTGTTTGTTACTGTTGTTCCTTGTGAGGAGACAGGATCATGAATGCACCATTCTTTGGACTTAAACTCTTAAAGACTACATCAGGGAAGATCAAAGAGAGACTGTATCTTAACCTTATTGTCAGTGCTGAAAGAGAGAATCAAGATCAAAAAGAATCAAGCCCAAAGATAAGAAGTTTAAAGTTCATTAAGGTGGAGCTAACAGCAAATTTTGTAGATTCTCTAAGAACCTAAACATTCATTGCTAGACTGATCTACCTATGACTTTCAACTTAGCAAGACTTGTAATCAACTACTGTGGCAATGGTTCTTCTAAGCAATAACGTTTTGTGGTTAGTTCCAAAAAAAAACTAACAATTTCAAAATTTTGACTCTATAAAAACAGGTTTTTAACTTAACTTTAAGACTCTGTAAACATGACACAAAGCACACAATGTCAGTAACCACCTCCCCCAAGACTTAAACAACACTGTCCCCAGTGTTATTAAGCCTAGAGTTGGTCAAAAAGATGCATGAGAACTTGTAAAACCAAGGTGAAAAAGTGGTACCTCGTGAAGGGTCGGGTGACGAGCGTCACCAGCTTGGTGACGACCGTCACCGCAACTGATTCTTCAGAATCGACAAGTTAGATGTTTATAAATGTAATGTCATCATGTGTACTATAAACTCAGACTATTAAAGCACTCAAACACACATTTAAGAACATCCAAACATAGCAATAAAAACCTGGTTCAACAATCTACAAAGTAAACATGACACAAATCACAAAACATCATCAAAGTAACTGACAACTAACTCAATGAAAACATAAAAATGACTCAAGAGAAATAAAAGAAAAGAGAAACAGAAACAACTAACCAGATAGTAGAGACTCAGTCCTCATCCTCGCAGGGCTCAATGGTGTAATGTGGGCGGACACAACCACAATTTCTAAGTGTAGCAACAGCATCCCAGAGTCCCTCAAAACTGTCAATAACATACTCCTGAAAAGCAGCCATGTCCATGGGTGTCTGTGGTCGTGGAGGACGCCTGAAAGCAGTGGATGCAGTGGTCTGACGTCTAGATGGTCCAGCATCAGCAGTAGTGGAAGCGCCAGCAGTGACAGCTCTAGCAGGACTCAGAGGTAGAGGACGCAGCAGACTCTGATTTGGCAGAAAGAGCAGCTGGTGTGTGACACCCTGGATCGTCGTGAGCGCTATGTTTGGCAACTTAATGCCAACATACTCTCCAACAGTGGTAGTGAATGTCCAGACAATTCCAGGTTTGAGCCACGTAACATGGCGCAGATGCTGCTCATCCATGAGAGATCTGTCACTGTGAAGGCTGCAGGGTATGACATCAATCTGAAAGTGGTGGAAAGTCAGGAGGCTGCCAACACTCTCAGTCTTCTCCCCCGGACTGCTGAATGGCCTGGTCTTCAAGGAGACCAAATGCTCAGTGAAAATAGCGCCAAAGTTGGCACGGATCATTCTATCCATGAGTATCTCGTCATCGAGCATATCAGCGAAGCCATAGTAAAGGAGAAGCAGCTCACTAACTCGTGTCTTGCTCGGCGTAGACTTGCACAATATAGTGTTGCCAAGAAGGCGCAGAATGTACATCAAAACTGGATGTCAAACCTCTGTTTGCGTGCTCGTCTTGCTGTCATAGACTCCATTCCTGAACTTGGACCAGAATGTCTGCATGTGGGTCCACTGTGAGGGAAGGAGAACGCTTGGGGGCTGGTAAGAAAAGCCATAAATCCCGCAAAGCTTCATCAAACTGATCCTGTAGAAAACCCTGCGGATCAGGAATGTTAGCGTGCCTTCCTACACACGCTTAGCTAACACATTCACGTAGTACACGCTGGCAGTGGAGATGAGTTGGCAAACCAAGTCTGGGTACACATCGTACTGCTGGAATGGCATAGTGCCCATCCTGATCCTCTTGAGAATCTCCACAACCTCATCCAAGATACCTATCTTCTGCAGCACATTGGCGTCTGCGAATCTGGTGGGCACAATCTTCACCTCCTGCCACACATTGAGAACAGCCTGTCGTACTCATCCCATTACTCCTGAATGTCACGGAGTATACAGGCATCCCGTGCTATCTCTTGCTTTGGAGTTCCTGTCCAAGCCACTCCTGAAGCGATTTATAGGTCCTCTTGCTTTGGCCATGGAGGCCTGCAAACTGGGTAGTTGGTGAATGACTGTGATGAGCCCGATGAAGTGCTCGAAGACGAGCCTTGTCGCTGTCGTTTCTCCTGTCGAGGCATATGAAAATTCAAGCCAAAAATTAACCAAAAACATCGCCAAAATCAGCAAATTTTCGAAAATTCGAAAAATCGATGAACCAAGATGAAATAACTGATGGCCATTAACAACAACACTGCCAGGAACACAATTCAATCATCAGTTCAACCCAAATCACCCAAAATTTTCAGATTTTTGTAAATTTTCATCATGAACTCGAAATTTCAAAAATTTGCAAATCAACCTGTTAAATCAAACATGGATGGTATCATTCGTCTAGTATAACCTAAATAACCATGATTCAACAGTTAAATCAAGCTAATCAAGTCAAAAATCAAAATTTACCAAACCTAAGGCTGACTGAAAATTGGGGATTCCGAACACATACCTTACAGATCTTAAAAACTGAGTTTAGATTATGAAAGAGGGCCAAAATCCGCACGGATTAGGCTTTTGAATCACTCAATTTGGTGCAAGAAATCAAAAGTTGTGATTTTATGAAGTTTTTGCAAGTGTTCGGTTATTAACACAATGGGTTCGAGGAAGAAGAAGAGGGAGGTGAAGCGCGTACCTGAGCCTCAGACGGGTGACGAGCGTCACCCGTTTTTTTGTCTGGTCGTGGTTTTTTTTTTTAATTTATTACTAAAATTAATCTAAAACAAGAAAAATAAAACTAAGTATAAAATATACAACGTACCAGTGGGTTGACTCCCACTAAGCGCTTGTTTAAAGTCAATAGCTCGACTTTGATTGGCTGTTTAGATAGCTGGTGCATCATCCAGAGACACAATGTGTCCTGCTGAAATCTCGTCTTGCGCCCAATAATGCTTCACCCTCTGTCCATTGACAGTGAACTCCTCTCCTTTGGAGTTAATCTGGACAATGGCACCATGTGGTCAAGCTTCTTTGACAGTGAAGGGACCTGACCATCGAGAACGCAGTTTACCAGGAAAAAGCTGTAAACGAAAGTTGTAAAGTAGTACCTGGTCATTGGGCTCGAAGTGTCTGGAGATGATCTTCTTATCATGATATGCCTTTGTCCTCTCCTTATATAACTTAGAATTTTCATAGGCCAGCTGAATCAAGCGCCTCTCTGCAGCAGGCTTCAGATCTAAGTTCAGCTTCTTTATAGCTCATTCTGCTTCGAACTCTAGCTCTACTGGTAGATGGCACACCTTGCCATAGAGTAGATGGAATGGTGTAGTCCCAAGTGGCATTTTGTAAGCTGTCCTGTAAGCCCATAATGCATCATCCAGTTTTGCTGACCAATCTTTCCTTGTCTTCCCAATTGTCTTCTCCAGAATCTGCTTGATCTGTCTGTTGGAAACCTGAACTTGTCCACTGGTCTGGGGATGATAAGGCGTGGCCACTCTGTGCTGTACACCATACTTCTTCAGCAGCTTGTCAAAGACCTTGTTAACAAAGTGAGAACCACCATCACTTATAACAATTCGCGGAACACCAAATCTGGGGAAGAGAATGATCTTAAACAGCTTCAAAACCAGTGCATCATCATTAGTAGGAGTAGCCAACGCCTCTACCCACTTCGATACATAGTCAACAGCAGTCAGAATGTATCTATTCCTATAAGAGGAGGGAAAAGGGCCCATGAAATCAATGCCCCAACAATCAAAGACTTCAACTTTAAGGATGAAGTTCTGTGGCATCTCATGTCTTCCGCTGATCTTTCATCTTCTCTGACAAGTATAACTGCTTGTAATGAATACGTGGGCGTCCCTGAACATAGTAGGCCACCAAAAACCAGCTTGAAGAACCTTGGAGACTGTATTGAATGTGGCAAAGTGTCCAGCATATTCTGAGCCATGACAGTGAAACAGGACGTCCTACACTTCTTCTTCTGCTATGCATCTGCTGTAAATCCCACCAGCATTTCTTCTTCTGCTATGTATTTCCTGTAAATCCCATCAGCACAATGTTTGTAGAGATATGGCTCATCCCAATAAATCATGTGGTTCATCCTCTGCAGCAAGATAATTGGCAATATCAGCATACCAGGGCCTCTTTGGATCATCCAAAGCATAAACTTGCTCTTTAAAAGCTGTCTCCAAGCATGCACAAATCGCACCCAATGTCAGAGATTGGTGACGAGCGTCACCAGTATTAGTGACGAGCGTCACCATCTTTGTGCAAAAATCTGGTCGCAACTCTCTTCTGTTGGTGACGAGCGCCACCCCCTTGGTGTTGCTCGTCACTGCCCTGCCGTTTCGTGAAAACTGCAGGTTTTAACACTTTCTTCCTGCATTCTTGATTAAACCAAGTACACATTCTCTTCAAGCAAGAAATTATTTATTGGGACACTGTCTTCAACCTGAATCATGGATAGATGATCAGCAACTCCATTCTGAACACCTTTCTTGTCTTTCACTTCAATGTCAAACTCTTGAAGAAGCAGAATCCATCTTAACAGCCTTGGCTTAGCATCCTTCTTCTGCATCAGATACTTCAGTGCTGAATGGTCAGTATGGACCACGACCTTGGAGCCAACAAGATATTGCCTGAATTTTTCAAATGCAAAGACAACAGCCAACAATTCTTTCTCAGTTGTTGCATAGTTCTTCTGAGCATCATCCAAAGTCCTACTTGCAAAGTAGATGGCGTGGAGCTTCCTGTCTTTCCTCTGTCCCAGCACTGCTCCTACTGCAAAATCGCTGGCATCACACATCACTTCAAAGGGCAAGTCCCAATCTGGGGGCTGCACAATAGGAGCTGTAACCAAAGCCTGTTTGATATGTTCAAAAGCAGACTTGCACTCTTCTGTGAACTCAAACTTCACACCTTTGCAGAGGAGAGCAGTGAAAGGTCTTGCAATCTTGCTGAAATCTCTGATGAATTTTCTGTAAAACCCAGCGTGACCTAGAAAACTCCTTACTGCTTTGACTGAATCAGGTGATTGCAGACTTGCAATCACTTCAATTTTCGCCCTATCCACCTCTATACTGTCTCCTCAGACCCTGTGACCAAGAACTTTGCCATCTGGTACCATAAAATGGCACTTCTCCCAGTTCAGAACCAAGTGCTTCTCTTCACATCTCTGCAGAATTGCACACAAGTTGTCCAAGGAGCTCTTAAAGGAAGACCCATAAACTGAGAAATCATCCATGAAAACCTCCATAAACTTCTCAATCATGTCTGTGAAGATCAACATCATGCATCTCTGGAAAGTTGCAGGAGCATTACACAGTCCAAAAGGCATTCTGCGGTATGTAAATGTGCCATAAGGACAGGTAAAAGTGGTCTTCTCCTGATCATCTTGATGGATGGGGATCTGAAAGAAGCCTGAATAGCCATCAAGGAAACAGTAATACTTGTGATTCGCCAGCCAGAGTCTGATCGATGAAAGGAAGAGGGAAATGGTCTTTCCTTGTGGCTGCATTCAGCTTCCTGTAATCGATGCACATCTTGTGTCCTGTCACGGTTCTGGTTGGAATCAGCTCATCCTTATCATTCTTCACCACTGTAACTCCTCCTTTCTTAGGGACCACGTGCACTGGACTCATCCAGCACTGTCTAATTTTGGATAAATGATCCCAGCTTGCAGCAGCTTCATGATCTCCTTCTTGACCACATCCTGCAGATTCGGATTCAGTCTCCTCTGGTGTTCCACTGACGATTTCGATTCATCCTCCAAGTGTATCCTATGCATGCACAAGTCGGGAGAGATCCCTGAAATATCATCAAGAGAATAGCCAAGAGCTTTGCGAAATCTGCGCAGCTTACTTAGAAAAAGGGTGAGCTCTGAATTGTTCAATAAAGCATTAACAATAACATGATATGTGGAGTTTTTCTCCAAGGAAGGCGTACCTCATCTCATGGAAGATCTGATCAGCAATGTTGGTAAGAACATCCACATAAAAAGTTTGTCCATCTATGGTTGGCCTCTTCATCAGCTTGTCTATTACGAATTGCATCACCAAGTCACCAACATTCAGCTCTATTCTACCCTTCCTGACATCAATGATAGCTCCTGCAATAGCCAGGAAGGGTCTGCCAAGAATTAAAGGGTCTTTGGGTTCTTCTCCATATTCCAGAACCACAAAATCAGTAGGAATCATGCAATCTCCTACTTTCATAGGAACATATTCTATCACACCTTCAGAAACTCTAACTGATCTATTAGCTAGGACAAGAGATATCCTTTTAGCCTTAAAATCGGTCATCCCCAAGCTCTTGGCAACAGAATGAGGCATAAGGTTCACACTAGAACCAAGATCACACAATGACCTCTCAAACTTGTCAGAAAAGTTTGTGCAGTCTAAAACAAAGCTCCCAGGGTCTGAAAGCTTCTCTGGCACTCTGTTCTGAATCACTGCACTAACCTGCTCGTTGATCATCATAGCTCCAACCTTTAAACTCAAGTTATTGGTCACCATTCTCTTCACATACCTTCTTATAGCAGGAGTATTCCTCACAGCATCAATCAATGGGATCTCAATAACCAACTTGTCCATGATAGCTTTGCATTTAGCATCTTCAAGCTCTTGTTTAGACTTCTTAGGATGCTTAGGATAGGGTATCTTGGGCTTATACACTGTCTCCTTAGCATTATCTGAAGTCTCAGTCAAAACTGTAGTAAGTTGCAACGGGTGACGAGCGTCACCAGATGGGTGACGAGCATCACTAGTTTTGGACAAGTCGTGAAGGTTTGCTCGATTTGGGTGACGAGCATCACCCTCCTGGTGATGATTGTCACCAATATGTGAAGAACAATGATCGGGGTCGTGCTCAATGGGTGACGAGCGACACCCATCTTTGGTGACGTGCGTCACCCGTGGGTTTTCAGCAGAAATTTCTTCATCTTCATACTCTTCAAGTCCCACGAAATTCCTTGAGCTCAAATCTTTCTGCAATACTGGTTTCAGGTTCTTTCCACTCCTCAATGTGATGGCATTCACATGGTGTTTGAGATTAGCATCAGTTCTTCCTGGAAGAAATCCTTCTTACCTCTGAACATCTCCTGCAATTTGGGCAACTTAAACATCAAGCTTCTTCATATGAGAGTTCATACTCTCAATTTTCCCATTCAAGTCCTGATAGAGCGAATCTATCTTGCCATTGAATTCCACTGTCAGCTTCTGTTGTCCTTCTAGAATTTGTTCCAGCATAACTTCCATCTTGGTCTCTTGTAAATGTGCAGATTGGTAGGAAGAAGAACCATAGTTCCTGTTGAAGTTGCTGCTGTTCTGGTAAGGTTTCTGGTACTCTGTCTTCTGTAATGGAGGCTTAGGTGTGTAACCAGGCGAGCTCTGATTTCCTGTAAAGGTACTCTTCTGATTATTGTTGTTGTAGCCTCTGTTCCATTGCTGATTTCCATACCTTTGATCCTGAAATTCTCCAGCATTGATGAAATTTACATCTTCCTGCTCAATCTCTTCTAGACTTTCGAAATTCTCCACCTCTGCAGCAAAATGAACTGACTTCTTTCCTACCAAAAGGCTATGCATACTGTCCAGCTTAACCTTAACTTCAGCAATCTGGTTTCCACCATCCAAACCAGCTTGTTTCATTTTCTGAAAATCTGCATTCTTGGTGCTGTTGCTGCAAGCCAAGTTTTCAATCAATCTTCTTCTGGTCTGTTACTGTTGAAGTTTCCAGCACTAGATGCATCCAGCGCCATCTGATACTTCCATTCAATGCCTCTAAAGAAGATCCCAAGTAGTTGCACTTGACTGAATTTGTGGTAACCCAACCCGGTAAACAGTACCGCGGGTGTGTCCCACTACATCCTCTAAGTCCGTTTCTATACTTAGCCATATTTTTAAACTTTTTCTTCATTCATATTCTTTCTTATCAATACACAGCGGAATATAGATCAACTCATTTCATTCATTTAACTTTCATAAAACACTTAGACAGGATTCAGGGCTAACTTAAACAAATCACAATGGTTCGCTAATGAATACAAACGATCATCTAGCAACCTGAATAGTCAAACACCAAAGCCATAAGACAAAGCACAACGTCTTAAACATAAATAAAACCCAGTCCCGATCCATCCATATCCATCACTGCCGCCTGGTCTCGCCCCTTTACTGCTTAGTACCTGCACACTCAAGATGAGATGCATAAGTATTTCAAAAATACTTAGTGAGTACGGTCATCCCGTAACACCTGGTCAGTACCAAACACGCAATCATACTTTCGGATTCAACATTCAACACAACCAATTCGAAATAGACATAACAATATCAAACGGCCATGAACATCTAGCCTAACCAACCAAGATCAATCCCTTTTTAAGACTCATGTCTACTTCAGCGAGAATCCCACATCCCCTAAACTAGTACATGATCCGCCCTGAGGTTAGCTAAACATCATATATGCCACGGTAAACTCCACAATATATCATAACATAAAGATTGCTTATCAGTTCAAAACACATAACATGAAAATCACACAATCAACATGCAAACATTCAACCCTAGCAATCCTACGGTCCTAGACACCAACCACAGTCACGCACTCACCTTAGACAAGGCTGGAAACAGATTGGTCAGAAGAAATCCCGATGAAAACCGCACCAAAACGAAGATATCCGATCTCCCTAAGAATCTCTCGGCTGCCCGTACGATCCGATCCTTATCCCCTCAGCTATCTCTCGATCCGTTCACCTTTCTTCGAGCCAAACTCTGTTTTCCCTCGAAAACCCCACAAAATAAGGCTATTAGCTCGAAGTTATCCGATGAAAACTCAACACTTAGGGAAATATCCGATCGCTTACCAATTTATCTCGGCGATGGTTGGATCTGCTCGGCGATAACCTGATCTCTCTCGGATGTCCTCGGGATAAACTGTTTTTCTTAGGGTTTTATCTTGACTATTCTATTTCTTTGCTTTATTGCTCTCGAATAAATACAACTCTCCCGAGAAAAGTCTCAAAATCCCTTAAATACTCGCTAAACCCTAGATAACTATAACTTATCCGACGTTTTCCTGGTTCCAGTAAGTTTTATTCCGGTCCGATTCGATTCTCTCGGCTATTCCTTGTACCGGCTCGACCATTCCTTCGATAAACCCCAAAATAGCCGACTAAACACTTGGCCCATGGCCCAAATCCCTTCCCACTCGGATAAACCGCCCTTATCCGAGGTGTTCTCCATTTTTCACCCGGATATTCCTATTTCCCTCGGACAACTTGTCCCACCTCGGCTAATCCTCTATTTCTCTCGAAGGTTTCCTTTTCTCCCTCGGAGACAGTCCACTGACACTCGGACTAACCTCCCAGACTCTCGGATAAATCCCACTGCACCGGGATAAATCCCATTTCCCACGGACTGGACCCTGTTTTCCCTCGGATATGGTCCATCCGGCTCGGCTATCCAGCCCACATCTGACTATTTCCTCTGTCATCACCCGACCATAGTCCGAAACTCTATTTCCCAGCCAATATCTGACCCTTGGCTCGATTATTCCTCGGACAACGCCCTGTCCGGTACGATCATTCCACATTTTCTCGGATACGGATGCTACAACTCTCCCCCACCCGTTCTGGATTAGTCCTCGAATCCGACTCATCTGTTTGCAACTTGTCAAACCATTTGGGATACTCAGATTTCATCTTAGCCTCATTCTCCCAACTGACCTGTTCCTGTCAGTCGCAGTCCCATACGACCATTCTGATTAGTTTCCCACACTTAGTCTTTTCTCTCCGACCTATTACCCGAACTGGCCTAGCCACTACTGCAAGGTCCTCTTGCAAGTCTGCTGGCGGCTCCTCTATAACCGTTCCCCGTTCGGTAATGTGCTTTCTCAGCTGTGACACATGAAATACATTATGGAACGCTCCCATTTCTGATGGCAAGTCCAACTTGCAAGCCACTGCGCCAACTCTTTCCAGTATCCGGTACAGCCCCATGTACCTCGGATTCAACTTGGCACTCTTAACTGCCCTATCTGTTCCCTTATAAGTCAGTGCCTTTAGATAAACCATATCACCCACACTGAACTCTAAATCCCTGCGACGCTTGTCCGCATAACTTTTATGCCTGTCTATAACCTCTTTCAGCTTAACTTTTAACAATCTGATATTTTCTGTAGTAGCCTCGACCACTGCTGACCCCATTACACTATGCTCCCCCACTTGTGTCCAACACAATGGTGTCCTGCACGGCCTGCCATACAACGCCTCATAAGGAGACATCTCAATGCTCCTTTTGTAACTTTTGTTGTATGCAAATTCAGCCAACGGCAAGTAGTCTTCCCAACTACCACCCCAGTCCAGTACACACGCTCTCAACATATCCTTTAATGTCCTGATCGTCCGTTCTGATTGCCCATCAGTCTGAGGATAATACGCTGTACTCATATGCAACTGCGTTCCACACGCTTCCTGGAACTCTTTCCAGAACCTTGAAGTAAACTTCGGATGATGATCTGAGATGATACTTACTGGTACTCCATGCAACCTCACGATCTGATCAATGTAAATTTCCACCAACTTTGGTACTCCATCCATCTTTTTCATTGCTAAGAAGTGAGCAGACTTGGTCAAACGATCCACAATGACCCATATCCCGTCATGCAACTTCTTAGTCTTAGGTAATCCCAGTACAAAGTCCATGGTGATCATGTCCCATTTCCATTCCGGCATTGGCAACGTTTGCAACAAACCACTCGGAAACTGATGCTCTGCCTTAACCAATTGGCACGTGTCACATCCGGCTACCCACTTAGCCTCATCACGTTTCATCCCGACCCAATGATAGTACCGTTTCAAATCCTGATACATCTTGGTCATTCCCGGATGAACAGAAAACCTTGACTGATGTGCCTCCTTCAGGATCTCATCCCTTAACTCCTTCACATCTGGAACACAGACCCGTCCGTTCACAACAATTGTCCCATTGTTTGAAGTCTGATATTCCGTCTTATCATTCTGTGACACCTTTTTCAGATTCTCATCCTGCTCCTGAGCAATCCGAATCCTAGTTAACAAGTCAGCTCTATCTGCAGCTTCCAGACCCAACGGTTCAACCCCTTCTGTTACTGCATTCAGCTGTAATGTCCTTAGCATGTTCACAATGCTTCCAACATTCTGTTCAGATGATATGCTAGCCCTTCTCCTACTCAACGCATCCGCCACCAAGTTGGCCTTTCCTGGATGGTATGCTATCTCCAAGTCATAGTCCACTACCAACTCCATCCATCTACGCTGTCTCAAGTTCAAATCCGGTTGAGTAAAGATGTACTTTAAACTCTTATGGTCCGTGTATATCTGCACCTTCTCCCCATATATGTAAGATTTCCATATCTTAAGTGCAAATACCACAGCTGCCATCTCTAAATCATGGGTAGGGTAGTTTCCTTCATGCTTCTGTAGCTGCCGCGAAGCATAAGCTATCACCTTTCCATTCTGCATCAGAACACAACCTAGTCCTTTTCTGGATGCATCCGTGTATACCACGTATGGCTCACCCGGTTCTGGTAACGCCAATACTGGTGCACTAGTGAGTAACTCTTTTAGCTATGAGAAGCACTCTTCACACTCGTCTGTCCAGACATACTCCACGTCTTTACCAGTCAGCTTTGTCATTGGCTGAGCCATGCTTGCAAAACCTTTGACAAACCGCCTGTAGTAACCAGCTAGTTCGAGAAAACTCCTTATCTCTGTAGCATTCTCTGGTCTGGGCCAATCCGCAATAGCCTGAATCTTCTCTGGGTCCACAGACACTCCCTTATCCGAAAAAATGTGACCCAAGAACCCTATGTGCCGTTGCCAAAAGCTACACTTACTGAGCTTGGCATATAACTTCTGTTCTCTCAACTTCTCCAGAACAGTCCGCAAATGACTCTTATGCTCTTCCTCATCCTTAGAGTATACTACAATATCATCTATGAAAATGATCAGAAACTCATCTAGGTACTCTCTGAATACGCCATTTATCAACTTCATGAATGCAGCTGGCGCATTCATCAAACAAAATGGCATAACCACAAACTCGTAATGATCATACCTTGTCCTAAAGGCAGTCTTACGCACGTCTGTCTCCTCTATGGGTATTTGATGGTACCCTGATGCCAAATCGATCTTAGAGAACCAAGTAGCTCCCCTGAGTTGGTCCAACAACTCGTCTATCCTGGGAAGTGGATACTTGTTCTTCACGGTCACAGGGTTCAATCCGCGGTAATCAATGCAAAGCCTAAAGCTCCCATCCTTCTTCTTCACGAACAACACTGGCGCTCCCCACGGTGAACTACTAGGTCTAATGAAACCTTTGTCCAACAACTCCGTTAGCTGCTTCTTCAGTTCTGCCATCTCTGTTGGCGCCATCCGGTATAGTGCTTTGGACAATGGAGCTGTCCCCGGCTCAAGTTCAATCATGAATGGATCTGAACGAGATGGTGGCAGTCCTGCCAACGCCTGAAAAACATCCTCAAATTCCTGCACCACCGGTATACTGCCCAAGTCTACATCCGGTTCTCCTTCTGTTGTAGTGATCATTGCTAGATAAGCCTCACAACCTTTCTCTATCAGCCGTTTTCTTGAATAGCTGAAACCACCAAACTTTCGGTTCTGTCCACTAGACTGATCCGCCTTGGTCACGGCTGTACTAGCCCCAGCTGACATCAAAGCAGCTTCCGCCTGTCTGGACTTCAACAATGCCGCCTTCTCAACAAGCTCAGCAACTGTCCTGAAGTCACGAATAACACATCCGTTCCTTAGCTCAACTTGCAGTCCAGTCATAAACCTGCGAATCAGCTTCTCCTCCGTGTCAAAGTCATGAGACACATACTTCCTCAGCTGGTTAAACTGAGTCTCATACTGCCTCACTGTAAGCGTCCCCTGACTAAGGTACAGAAACGCCTTCTCCAACTCGTTGTAAGCTTCCTGTGGGAAGTACTTACTCCTGAACATCACTGAAAATGTCTCATAAGAACAATTCGCATTCACCAGCCTTCCAACGATTCCTTTCCACCACGTGTGTGCATCACCCTCCAAGTAGTGCACGACAATGTCTCTCTTGTAACCCTCTGGACATCGGATAGACTCAAAATTCCATTCCAGTCTCATCCTCCACACATCTGCCTCAATCGGTGTAGAACCTCCAACAAAGAACTTGGTTCCCAACCGCACCATGTGATCCAAAACCTTGAGGTAACTCGGAACCCTCTCCACTTCGTCCGCTTCCTCCCCAATCACATCCGCGTGAACCCCCACTGGTTGTAGTACTTGTGGTGCTGCTGCAACCGCCGGAGCAGGAGCCACCGCAGGTAGCCTAGCTAGTACTTGTGCTAACATCCCAAGCACAGCCGCTAACCCCACTGGTGCTACATTCGCAGCAACCCCAGCTGCACCCGCAACATTCCTAGCCACGTTCTCAGCATCCGCAGCATTCCTTGCTGCTTCCACGGCTGCCACTCTAGCCGCCTCATTCGCAACCGCAGCTGCCTGTCTCTCGGCTTCCCTTGCCCTCTCAGCAACATCACCATTGACTGAGTTCACAGACCCCGCAGCCTGGTTGTCCCCATTGTTTCTCACGGTTCTTCTGGTATCAACCTTCTGCAAGTACACAATGCCAGTTAGCCGAAGCTAACTCAAAACGTGTTTCACAACACCACACAACAACTTACCGCGAGACCTTGGCAGTGAAGAATGGATCGGACCCCCATAAACCCCAAACAAACAAACAACAGTAGTCACCAATTTCAGTCCTAGAAGCGTTAAAACGCTCTGATACCAACTTGTGGTAACCCAACCCGGTATACCGTACCGCGGCTGTGTCCAACTACATCCTCTAAGTCCGTTTCTATACTTAGCCATATTTTTAAACTTTTTCTTCATTCTTATTCTTTCTTATCAATACACAGCGGAATATAGATCAACTCATTTCATTCATTTAACTTTCATAAAATACTTAAACAGGATTCGGGGCTAACTTAAACAGGATTCGGGGCTAACTTAAACAAAGCACAATGGTTCGCTAATGAATACAAATTATCATCTAGCAACCTAAATAGTCAAACACCAAAGCCATAAGACAAAGCACAACGTCTTAAACATAAATAAAACCCAGTCCCGATCCATCCATATCCATCACTGCCGCCTGGTCTCGCCCTTTTACTGCTTAGTACCTGCACACTCAAGATGAGAGGCATAAGTATTTCATAACTACTTAGTTAGTACAGTCATCCCGTAACACCTGGTCAGTACCATACACGCAATCATACTTTCGGATTCAACATTCAACACAATCAATTCGCAATAGACATAACAAAATCAAACGACCATGAACATCTAGCCTAACCAACCAAGATCAATCCCTTTTTAAGACTCATGTCTACTTCAGCGAGAATCCCACATCCCCTAAGCTAGTACAAGATCCGGATTACCCTGAGGTTAGCTAAACATCATATATGCCACGGTAAACTCCACAATATATCATAACATAAAGATTGCTTATAATTTGTAAACACATAACATGAAAATCACACAATCAACATGCAAACATTCAACCCTAGCAATCCTACGGTCCTAGACACAAACCACAGTCACGCACTCACCTTAGACAAGGCTGGAAACAGATTGTTCAGAAGAAATGCCGATGAAAACCGCACCAAAACGAAGATATCCGATCTCCCTAAGAATCTCTCGGCTGCCCGTACGATCCGATCCTTATCCCCTCGGCTATCTCTCGATCCGTTCATCTTTCTTCGAGCCAAACTCCGTTTTCCCTCGAAAACCCCACAATATAAGGCTATTATCTCGAGGTTATCCGATGAAAACTCAACACTTAGGGAAATATCTGATCGCTTACCAATTTATCTCGGCGTTGGTCGGATCTTCTCGGCGATAACCTGATCTCTCTCGGAGGTCCTCGGGATAAACTGTTTTACTTAGGGTTTTCTCTTGACTATTCTCTTTTTTTGCTTTATTGCTCTCGAATAAACACAACTCTCCCGAGAAAAGTCTCAAAAACCCTTAAATACTCGCAAAACCCTAGATAACCCGGACTTATCCGACGTTTTCCTGGTTCCAGTATGTTTTATCCCGGTCCGATTCGATTCTTTCGGCTATTCCCAGTACCGGCTCGACCATTCCTTTGATAAACCCCAAAATAGCCGACCAAACACTTGGCCCACGGCCCAAATCCCTTCTCACTCGGATAAACCGCCCTTATCCGAGGTGTTTTCCATTTTTCACCCAGATATTCCTATTTCCCTCGGACAACTTGTCCCACCTCGGCTAATCCTCTATTTCTCTCGGAGGTTTCCATTTCTCCCTCGGAGACAGTCCACTGACACTCAGACTAACCTCCCAGACTCTCGGATAAATCCCACTGCACCGGGATAAATCCCATTTCCCACGGACTGAACCATGTTTTCCCTCGGATATGGTCCATCCGGCTCGGCTATCCAGCCCACATCCGACTATTTCCTCAGTCATCACCCGACCATAGTCCGAACCTCCATTTCCCAGCCAATATTCGACCCTTGGCTCGATTATTCCTCGGACAACGCCCTGTCCGGTACGATCATTCCACATTTTCTCGGATACGAATGCTACAGAAACCATGATGAGGACAGTCCCTTTGATAAGACTTGAATCTCATCCAAGAAGCCTTAAAAGCTTCAGTAGGACTTTGAGAGAATGATGCTATTTTCGTCTTCAGGTCCTCTGATCTAGCATCATCATAGAAATTGTTCAGAAAGGCATTCTTGGTGTCCTCCCAACTGGTCAGCGAAGCAGGCTCTATTTGCTTCAGCCAAAATGCAGCATCTCCTCCAAGTGAGTATGGGAAAATCTTGCAGAACAGAAAGTCATTGCTAACACCATTAGCTTTGACACTTCAAGCTAAATCCTCAAACCTCTCAATGTGATCCATATGATGCTCATGAGGTGAGCCATGGAATGGATGCTGGCCAAACAATTGATAATAAACAGGTTTAAGCTCAAAAACGTTCCTCTGGAAGGCAGGAGAGTGGATTGCAGCTCTTTTGGCATAAAACTGATCAGGTCTGTTGTAGTCTCCTAAAGTCCTCTGAACAAAACGCCCAGCAACGTTATTGGCAGCAACAGGGACTCCAGCGTCTTCTTCTACTTGTTGAACCTGCTGTTCAACAATGACATTCCCATCTTGATCAATTCTCTGACCATCTTCGTTCCTCCTGTTTCCCTCTCTGTCAACCAAGTGACCTTCTGCATCTTCAACCAAGATCAGTGGAGCAACCATTGTAGACTGTTTCTTAGTTTTCCTGATGGTTCTCTCCAACTTAGCGAGTTCGATGCTCAAAGTCACAAGCTCATTCTCTTTGTTGCTTCTGGTACAGCGATTAGGCATACACCTGAAACCAGCACAAAGAAAAGTAGCAGAAAGTCAGTAAACAAATTAAAACTTAGACAAAATCCTAATACTAAAAATCGATAGGCAGCTATTACTCCCCGACAACAGTGCCAAAAACTTGATAGGGCTCAGGTTTTACCCAAATAAAACTACTGCAAGTGCACAGCAAGGTAGTTGTAGTACAAGGGGTTTCTTATCCCAAAGGAGTATGTAAACTACACTATCGAATGTAGGTTCAGATTAAGCTAAGCAGCAAGCGATGTATGAAATTCAAATGACAAAATAAAAGTAAGCAAACAAATTGGTGTTGTTGATCTAGGTTTCAGAAGACTAAAAGCGCTAAGTCAGGGCAGTTCGCAGGTTGAATACGAGAATGTATAATGCATGAAATCATGAATGATTTAAAATCATGTTGAACATGAATCGCAAATAAATAACTAATCAATTCTCATTGCAGAAGTTAACTATGTTTAAATCACAGAGTTTCAAATCTCTTTGCAAACCCTAACAATCTAAACATGCAGTAATGACCAAGATTCAATTGTTCACAAAACTTCTAAGCTAAATCTCTTTGCACTAAGTTGTTTCGCTCATCAAATATTAGGTCAGGTAATCAATAATGCTCTCACATATACTTAACAACCTATGATTTTCGGATTTCTAGATGATGTGTCTAAGAAATTTGATTTTTAAGCAAGCAGAGATGAAGAACAAGAGGATAATCCTAACAGGTAGCAATTCTACAAACTCTTCATCAACCTTTGAAAAGCCCTAACTTAACTAACAAATTACTCAGACATGATCATGGAACCACAAAACATAACTGAATAAAATTGCATTAATAGAATCAAATAAAAACAAAGGGGGTTCGAAATCTTCTCCAAAAAGAGTACAGGATCTATCTCCCCAAAAGCTCTCAAGAAAATCCTCTCTAAGGCTCTCTGAATACTCAAAAAATAAGATAAAAGCCAACCATGGCTGAAAACCTAATATATAGAAGCTAAAACACGATCTGGGCTATTCTTGCAAATACTGGAACTTCTGGGCCCATTCTGCAAATAATCTTTGTACTTTTAATAAACCAGCCACGCTCCTTCCTTTGTGGGTGACGAGCGTCATCACAGGTGGTGACGAGCGTCACCCAAATGCATACTTTCTACTCCGAGCTGGACACTTCGTGGCTTGAACTTGCAATGCTCCAAAAAGCTTCAATATCTCCAATTATGCTCCAAACATGCTATAACCTGCAAAGACTCTACTAGAACTATAAAAAGACCAAAAAGACAAAATAAAAAGGACTTATACCATGGTTAAAAACAATAAAAACCATGATATATAAGCTTCTCAGCATGATTCTCCTCAAGTAGCTCATTCTCTCCGCTTCCTTGGTTGTTGTTGCTTCAAGAGACTCTTTCTTTTTAACTCCATGGTTAGCATCAACTGAGAAGGACTCTTCTTCAGTTACTATGGCATTCTCTCCGCTTCCTCTTCATCTGAGAAGGACTCTTCTTCAGTTACTATGGCATTGCAGAACTCCTTAGGGTTAGCTTCTGGTTTTCCAGGAAGGTGTCCTTGAGGATTTGGACCAGCTATGCTTTTGTTGTTCTCTAGTGTCTTTACTCTTGAAGCCAACCCTTCGAATTTGTTGGTCAACTCGACATGAACTGAATCAATTTTATTATGAACTTCAGCAAGCCTCTTGTTCATATCGAAGTTGTTGGTAACCTGAATCTGAAGCAACTGCTGCATCATACTCTTGAGTTCTGGATCTTGAGAGGTTGAAGAAGCGTGAGCTGCTGCTAGAACATTGAATCCTGGAGGGTTATAGGGTGCTCTTGGCTGGAAGTTGTTGTTCCTCTGTTGAAAACCTTGATTGTTATAGGGAACAAAAGGTCTTGGAATAGCTTGCTGTTATTGTTGAGGTGGGTACACTTGGTCTAGAGGATTTGCAACATTGTTGCTTCTGTATGATAAGTTGGGGTTTGGTCTCTAGTTGCCATATCCATTGTAGCCTCCTTGGTTACCAAGATAGTTCATCTCCTCAACTTGGCAATGCTCTTGATCATCAAGCTGAACCATATCTCCAACAAAGTGGACTTCCTTCCTTTCCCTTAGCAGTAGATGAATCTTTTCATGCAGAGCTTTGATCTATTTCTTGCTAGACTCCAGTTCATCTTTAGCACTCTTTGGAGTTCTATCAAACTCCTCATTGAAGTTCCCATCAGACTGTGCTAAATTCTGAACAAGCTCCAATCACTCATCAACATCCTTTGACAAGAAGTTACCATTAGATGCAGTGTCTAGAAGCATTCTGATCTTTGGGAGAGCGCCTCTGTAGAGAGTGGACGGCAGATATGCTTGTGAGAAACCATGGTGTGGGCACTGTAGTGTGTAGCCCTTGAATCTTTCCCAAGCTTCTCCAAAGCTTTCATTGTTCCTCTGTGCAAACCCTGAAATCTCATTCCTGATCCTAGCAGTCCTTGAAGTAGAGAAGAACTTTGCTAAAAAGGCTTTCTTGCACTCATCCCAACTGGTGATGCTTCCTTTAGGTAAGTTTTTCTCCCACTGGTGTGCTTTATCGCCAAGAGAGAAAGGAAACAACCTGAGCTTGAAGCCATCTTTGCTGACCCCATTTATTTTTGTGAGGGAGAAAAGTCTGTCGAAATTATCCAGGTCATCCAATGGGTCTTCAAGTGGCAACCCATGGAACTTACTGTCCTGAACTATTGAAATCAATTCAGACTTGATTTCAAAGTTGTTGTTTTGCATTGCAGGTGGAATGATCTTGGTTCTGTTATTATAGGCATTTGGTGCATCACCTGCGCCAATTGGTCTTGCTGCTCTTGGAACATGAGCTGCGCCCCTCGGTCCCTGCTCACCTTGCAAGCCCTGAACACATTGCTGACCATGTAGACCGTGCGCACCAACAGCTCCTTGACGACCCTGGAATCTAATGTCATCCATTACAGGTTCCTGATTGTTCATCCTAAGTCTCTCTCAGTACTGTGATCTTTCTCTTTGTCTTCTTGCTCTAGGCTCTCTTTCAGGTTGCAAGATGTTGTCCTGAAAAGGTTGCAGACTTTCAATGCCTTTTGATCATAAGTGCATACACCTAAAAGAGAGAAACCAAGAGTAGAAAGATAGTTAGTAACCAAATTCAAGGAAAACTAGATCTTAAACAATCTACAAATCCTAATGCTTAAGCTAAACCATATGGCAACGATGCCAATTTTTATAAGCAGTTGCTTCACTACTAAGCAAATCCCAACATACTCATGTCATTGCAGCATGTAAGGTATCAATCCATCTGGGTTCTTAAGGCACCATGAATACAGCAAATCATATACGTCAAGCAAGATTCAAAATGGCAGTTGAAAACAAAACTAACAAGTCTAAAGACTGAACTAAGCAAAGCAGGAAATTCAAATAGATAAAGCAAGGATCTAAGATGGGGGTTATTGATTAAGAGGGGATTAGAACCTAACTAGTGATGCTTCAAAACCATTCAAACAATGTTATCTTCTAGGCATAGGATTAACAACTATAAATAGTTCAATTCCTTGACACTAATCACTTTGCTAAGCACAAATTCAAGATAAATCCCTTTACTCAAACACATGACCAGCAAGCATTCAGAACAGAACTCCGATCCTATAAAGCCAAAATGCACCTTAGATATCTAATTCCTTATGCTAAGCATACAAATCCTCTAAGAGACTCTAAGCAGCATTTCATCAAACACTTACTAGGCGCTAGAGAAAGCCAAAATACTAAACAAGCTTGGCCAAGACTAATCTAGTATTAAGCACATCTAATAGAGAGAAGACAATCATATTAAGCACAAGACATCACTAATCTAGTCCTAAAACCCCTATAATCTATCCCATCTCAAACCATAGATTAGACTACTCACTAGCAATAGTCAAAACCATAAGTTCCAAAGAGAAAAGATGGTTAAGCATGATTAGAGAGCAGATTAAACATGAATAGATCACAGGCAAATACAGAAATTCACTAAATCAAGCAAGTTCTTACAAAGCAAAGCAAAGCTGAAAAAGCAAAAGGTTTTAAGTGCACGAACAGAAAGAAAATAACAAGATCCAACTTGCCTAACCATTTTAGGACTTTAGTAGATATAGGGAAACAGGAAAATCCCTAGTAAGCCAAGATTAAACCAAAAGTAAGCTGACTCGGATGGACCATATCGACATGGAATATCGATACACATGTGGATATCTTCTCCTCTTCTGGGTTGTATCGATGCCTCTTGGTCGATATGCATGTCGATACAGAAGGCTTCCAAGGTGTTAAGTCGATAAAATCGCCATTTAGTTAAGGCTCAGTGATCAAGCAAGTCGATATGGGACCTTGGTATTATCCTGTCATGTGTATCGGTCTTGGGACATCGATACACTGATCAATATGGACTCCATTCTGCTGCATCGAGGTGTCTAAGTCGATATGCTTCCTTCACACTTTGCCTCTTCTGTATCGATGTTGTAGTGGTCGATACTCTCATCGATATGCTCAGTATCGATCACATGATGTCGATATCATCATTGATATTGGTTCCTCCATCTTTGTCTCTTGCCTTGCTCTATTCCCAGCTCACACCATTGCTCCACATGACCTCCACACTCCTTCAAGTACCTAAATAAAACTCCAAATGCATGCAAAATGCAATGCAGCTTCTGAAACTACACTAACTCCTAAATGTATGCAAATGGGACAAGAAGAAGCAAAAAATGCATGTTTAGAGACTAAAAATAGTGATGAATGCAAGCTAAAATGGTATAAATAATGGAGATATCACAGGGATCTCAAGGAGCAGCTGGAATTCAAGGCCAACAGGGAGTTCAGGGACTGCAGGGAGAGCAGGGTCCAAGAGGAGCAGCTCAAGCTCCAAAAGCAATCAGACCCATTGGTGCTGGTGATGCTCCCAATGCCTATAATAACAGAATAGGGATCCTTCCTCCAGCAGTTCAGAATAATATTTTTGAGATCAAATCTGGATTGATCTCAATGGTTCAAGGAAGTAAGTTCCATGGGTTACCACTTCAAGACCTTATGGATCACTTGGATAACATTGATAGGCTTTGCTCTCTAACAAATATTAAAGGGGTCAGTGAAGATGGTTTCAAGCTGAGGTTGTTTTCTTTCTCACTTGGAGACAAAGCCCACCAATGGGAGAAAAATTTCGCACAGGGAAGCATCACTAGTTGGGATGAGTGCAAGAGAGCATTCTTAGGAAAGTTCTTCTCTACTTCAAGTACTGCTAGGATCAGAAATGAAATCTCTGGATTTGTTCAAAGGAACAATGAGAGCTTTGGGGAAGCATGTGAAAGATTTAAAGGCTACACACTTCAGTGCCCTCACCATGGGTTTTCTCAAGCTACACTCCTCTCAGCTCTATACAGAGGCGCCCTCCCAAAGATCAGAATGCTGTTATACACTACATCAAATGGTAACTTCTTATCGAAAGATGTTGATGAGGGATTGGAACTTGTGGAGTGTTGTAACGGATGTGAGAAGAAAACAATAAACGTAAATAACACGTCACAGATTTAACGTGGTTCACCAAGGATGTGTTGGCTTCGTTCACGGGCAAATGAAATTGATTTATTAATGGAGGTAGAATTTTCAGAATACGTACAGAAATTAGGGATACTAAGGTTATATATAACTGAGAAACCCTAATAGCATGTGAGTTGGGCTCGCATGCTGAAGTTCATGTATTAAACCTTCAGCTAATAGAAGCGCGGGCCATATGCGGGCAGACTTATATGTTGATTACGCAGCCCACAGACTTTAACATCTCTCAAAGCAGACTGCAACTTCCAAAGTGCAGCATGCAGTCTGCAGCTTCCTGCATGCAGCATGCAGCTTCCTACATACAGCCTGCAGCTTAATCATGCGGCATGCATATTCATCATGGTGTATGGAGCTTCATCGTGCAGCCTGCAGATTCATCATCCTGCAGCTTCATCATGCGGCATGCATATTTTATCATGCAGCATGGAGCTTCATGGTACAGCCTGCAGATTCATCATCCTACAACGCAACACCCAAGTGCATGCCAACACCAACGTCTATTCAAGCAGCGTGCAAACATCAACACCTGCTTGACCAGCCTGCATGCATAATCAGATTCAAGGCATATTAACATGGGGAATCTTGCACAGTCTGATGGGAATTATAATGAGGAGTTTGATAGAACTCCAAGGAGTGCTAAAGATGAACTGGAGTCTAGCTAGAAAGTGATCAAAGCTCTGCATGAGAAGATTGATCTGCTGCTAAGGGAAATGAAGGAAGTTCACTTTGTTGGTGACTTGGTTCAGCTTGATGATCAAGAGACTTGCCAAGTTGAGGAGATGAACTATCTTGGTAATGAAGGAGGCTACAATGGGTATGGGAACTATAGACCTAAACCAAATCTATCATACAGAAGCAACAATGTTGCCAATCCTTATGACCAAGTCTACCCTCAACAGCAACAGCAAGCTGGTCCAAGACCTTTTGTTCCCTACAAATAACAACAAAGGCTTTCAAAAAAGGAACAACAACTTCCAACCAAGAGCGCCCTACAACCCTCCAGGATTCAATGCTCTAGCTCCAGCTCAAGCTTCCTCAAGCTCCCAGGATCCTGAACTCAAAAGTATGATGCAACAAGTGCTTCAGAATCAGGTCAACACAACATTGGATATGAACAAAAAGTTTGCAGAGGTCCACAACAAAATAGATTCTGTCCATGTGGATCTGACTAATAAGTTTGATGAGTTAGCTGCAAGGGTGAAGACCTTAGAGAACAACAAAGGCATAAAAAGTGCATTACACCCTCAAGGTACTCTTCCTGGCAAATTTGAGAACAATCCAAAGGAATACTGTCAAGCTGTTGAATCTCTTGATGCTTTCACTCTTGAGGAAGATGCTATTATATATGAGTTTCTGTCCATGATCAATGAGGACATTGATGAACAAAGTAAGGGGGAGGAACTTGTTCAAGTTTCTGATGCTAAGAAGGAAGCTCAAGCTGATTTGTTTCCTGCTTATCACCCTGACATTCCATTTCCAGGAAGATTCAAGGAGCTACTAGTCAAGAAGTATGAGACTCTTTATGCTGCTCAAATGGAAATGAGAGGTTTAGATGCTGAAGAAGAGCTTAGGAAACTGAGAGCTAAGGCTGTAGCACCAGAAGTTAAGGAGCTGAACATCAAGAAGCTCGGAGATCCTGGTTGCTTCACACTCCCTTGTGAGCTTAAAGGCAAGACTTTCAAGAGATGTCTATGTGATTTGGGTGCAAGCATCACTCTACTGCCATCTTCTACAGCCAAGGAGTTGGGCTACACCAAGTATCAGTAAAGCAATGTGTCTCTAACCAATGCTGATGGGACTGTGAATATGCCATTGGGAGCTCTCAAGGATGTGCCCATGATGATAGAAGGAGTTATAATCCCAGTTGGCTTATTGGTGCTAGATGTTGAAGGGCAGATCAAGAATTCCATCATACTTGGAAGACCATTTCTAGCCTCAGCTGGAGCTGTCTTTGATGCTAGAGAGTGCACAACAAAGCTGAGGCTTACCAAGGACAAGGTCTTGAAATTTGACAGCAAGGGCAACAAACTGGAGCATGATCATGCTTTCTCCATGGAGCTTAACAAGGTGAAAGGAGTTGACAAGAACTGGCCAGAGTTTGAAGGTTACCAAGGAGAGAGCTTTGATGGTTGCTGTTTGTCAAGGCTGTTTAAAGACATCACTGAAAAGGAGGTCCTTGAAGTGGTTGGTTACAAGGAGATAAATCAAATCAAGTTGGTTACTGAAGAAGGAGAGGTGATCTTGAAGCCCTTTTGTTCTAAGGATAGTGAGTTCTGCTACAAGCTGAAGCAAGGAGGAAAATCTAAGCCTTTTGCTGAGATGAGGATTGATGGGATCACCACTAGGATCAAGAGGAGCAACACACCACCAAGGAGTTTCAAGACTCCTTCTCCTTACCTCCACTAAAGAGGTAACCAAAGTCAAGTTAAGTGACTTTAAATAAGCACACTTAGGAGGTAATCCCATGGTATCCTTTGTATATATTATGTTTTTTAGTTCATGTTTATGTTTTTCTAGTGTCCTTAGAAGCAGGAGTTTGGATTGGGGATTGATCATATGTTTGGGGAAACAAAACAGATGCATTCTGGCTGGTATCGATCACCGATACAAGCCTATCGGTCAAGACCATCGGTCTGAAGTAATCGATACTGTTGGAGCCAGAAGTGCATCGGGCAAACCCGTGACCAATGGGGGAAAAAGAAGTGCAACAAGGGTTTCCATTGGTCAAAGCCATCGATCAAAAGTGACCGATGGATCGGTCAAGGAGTGACCGATTGAAATGCAGCGGCTGAGCCATCGATCACATGTATCGATCAAAACTGACCGATACCACCCTATCGATCAAAGCCATCGATCAAAAGTGATCGATAGGGCCTGCGAGGTATGTTCTTAAATTTTCAAAAAAATTTCCTCTCTTGGCTTGGAGCCAAGGGAGTTTGAATTTAAATTTTTGGCTCCTCCTTGCCATCCTGCTCCACTTCTGAGCACTTTTGTTTCTGTCCCCCACTCATTTCATTCCTTATGCTCCCCATTAAGCTCTATAAAAGTCATTTAACTCCTCTTCACTCTTCACAATTCATTTTCTCTCTTCTTTCACTTAGACCACGAAATATTTTAGCTCTTTCTCTTTTTCATTTGTCTCTCTTAAGTGCTCAGAAGTCCTTAAAGGTTTGCTTTCTTGAACTATTCATTTCTTGTTCTTATGCCTTGAGCTTGTTTAAAGTTTTTGAATATTTTGCTTTAAGAGTTAGGTTTGTTTAGTTTAAGGTGCTTGTTTTGATTTTTGCATGTGGAATTTCTTAGCTAAGCAAGTAGAATGTTTAGGATTGATTACTGTTCATATACTTAATTGCTTGCTTACTTTGAATTCACTTTGCATAATCATGTTTAACTTTGTTTAAAGCCACCATGCTAGGTTCATATGTATAATGGTTTATATCTGTTAAGAACTCTAGCATGTTTCTGACTATTAGCTTTTAAATTCTCTTAGATCTTTAGAGGTTTGACTTTTTTTAAATGCTAGTTAAACTCCTCTTAGATTTGAGAATTTTTTTTTAAGAGCTTTACGTCATTCCTTTTCAACTTTTGTTCTTTTACTTATTGGATCTTCAAGCTTGGTTCTTGTAGGTACCATGGGGAGAACTAAAGAAGCTGCTGGAAGCAAAGGTCAAGCACCACAAAAGGAAGCACCATCTTCTCCACTTACCAGAAGAGACAAGGGCAAGAGTGTTGCTGATGGGAAATCATCAAAGGCTGCTGGAACGATACCTGTTGAGAGCAAGGCTGGCAAGTCCCAAGGAAAGGGAAATGCTGTGGAATAAGTCTCATACAAGGAGCCAAGTGCAAGGGAACTCATGGAGCACTTCAATCAGTGTACCTTCATGCCTACAAGGTACCCTTCCGCCCCTACAATGAAGGCACTTAGGATATATGTAGATTGCAAGACAATCTTTGAAAGCATGGGGCTTGGCGATTTCATGGAGAGACCACTTCCTTCCTACAAGCATCTCACCTACCAGTTTCTCTCCACTTTCAAGGTGGTGAGCTATGAAGAGAGTGAGATTCCCAATGGAGATGGCTGGATATCATTCAGACTTGGCAAGCAGAAGTTCACAGCAACCTTCTTCGAGATCTCTGAAGGCCTTGGTATGTATCCTTATGTTGATAAGAGGGACCACTTCAAGATAAGAAAGAGACAGCACAAGATGCTATGGGATGTGATTGGGGCTGGCAAATATACTGCAGGAGTCACAAGGAACCAGTATCTAAAGCATCCAACTATGAGATATGCTCACAAGGCTCTTGCAAACACATTCTTTGCAAGAAGGGAGACAACTAGTCTCATAGAAAATGAGAGGGACTTCATGTACAATGCAATGCAACCACTTGTGTGCACCAGCAAGGATGGTTCAGTTTTGGGGCCGCCAACCAAGTACCCTTGCTATGTGACTCTACAGATGGAGCAGCTCTATTCCAATAGGAGCTGGATCTTGAACAAAGGGAAATGAGAGAAGGACCCACAACTGCACATTGGAGGAGTTGTGACAGCCATTATGATGGCAAGTGGTGTGAATCTAGAGGAACATGCTGAAGATGCTTTGCCACTACTGTGGATAGATCTGGAGTATCTCAGAAGGAGTCATTACCTTGAGAAGAGCATCCAAGGGAAGCATGTTTACAAGTTCCTCAAGCAATTCAGAGATCCAGCAAGATTCCTCCTCCCATATGTGCAGCATACATCCATCATCATGAGGAGCAATATCGATTTTTTTCCCAGATGAAAGTCAGCTCTATCGTGGTGGTGCTGTCATTGAAGAAAGAGAGAGCATAGTGAAGAAGATGCGCAAGAAGAAGGTGAAGGAAACAGTGAAGAGGAAGAAGAAGTTTTTGTTGATGCTGAAAGCCAAGAGGATTCCCAAGAGTAAGAGCTATATGAGAATGAGTTACTCGTATACAACACCAAGAGGTTTCACTTCAAACCTCATGAGTGATACAAGAGTTTTGACCTTTTATGTCAATCACCCATTGTACTTAATCAGTTGTAGTATATGGGTTTTAATGCCAATCTAAGGGGTTTTAGATGAATAGCAGAAGAGTTGCCCGCAAAAGTCCTTAAGTCAAGTGGAACAGAGAAGTTTTTTGTTGCTTAAGCAACTGAACTAACAACCTAAAGTGATCATAAACCAAAGAAAGTTCAAGAAAAGACAGTTTGGCAATGATCAAAGAAGCAAAACAGAGCAAATGAACAGAGTATAACAAATTCAAAATTCAGACAAAGAGAAGACAAGTTCCTAGAAGTGGTTATCGATTTTGGGGAATTCAAAGACTAACTAAGGTTGTTTCAGACATCATTGATAAAGCAAACAAGCTAGTAATGCTGGTTCCTAGACATAGAGTTCACAAACAAGCAAGCTAAGTTCAATCTCTTGACAAATAGCCCTTTGATAAACATCTTAACATGAACTAACTCTCACTAGTGCTAAAACATTCAACAAGCATTAGGAATCAACTCTATTCATGTCAAAATACTCCTCAAACAATCAATCTCTTGAGCTAAGGCCAGTAAATCCTCTATTGAACAAGATCAGCATTTCATCAAACACTTGGTGGGCATAAGAGAAAGCCTGATTCTAGATTCATAAGATCAAGACAAATCTAGAATAAGAACAGATCAATAGAGAGGAACCCAAGTTATTAAGCACTAAACAAACCTTAATCAATCCCTAAATTCCCGTAATCTACCACATCTAAGAACCCTAAGCAAACTACTCACTAATAGCCATGTTTAACACCAAATCACAAAACAAAAAGATGCTAATCATGACTAAAAGAGAGATTAAGAAAAGATTAAAGGTAAATACAAACTTATATTAAATAAAGCAAGAAATTTGTCTTACAAACTCAAAGAAATCACTCAAGAACAGTAACTTGACAAGACATGTCGAAAATTCATTAAGATAGAGTATTTATACTTAAAGAGAAAAGCCCTAAAAGTAATGGCAAAATGGTAAATAAAAGCAGCTTCGGACTGGGATCATATCGGTCTACATGTGACCGATAGGGTGATCAATAGGCTTGCTATCGGTCTAGAAGGTGACCGATAGGGTGAATGGAATATGTCCGATATCATTCTATCGGTCACTTCTTTGACCGATAGCTTGATTGATAGCTCCGCTATCGGTCACTCCTTGACTGATAGCCTTCGTGCCTTGACCGATAGGGCTTGCAGAAATCGTCTGCCTTGGCTCCTCTTGCTCCATTTCAGCTCAGCTAGCTTCCTGGTTCATTCCCAAAGCTCCTCCTTGCTCCTCATAGCTCCATAAGTACCTAAAAATATCCTTGATGCAAAGAAAATGCAAACTACATCCTAAATGCAACCTAAGTCTAAAAGGAGAAGAAAATGGGACAAAAGGTAAGGAAAACATGCAAAAGAGGACTAAAACATGAACTAAATGCAAGCCTAAATGATGTAAATGTATGAGATATCAATGAGGTCCCACGCCAAGGAAGCTCTCTGAAGTAGGCCCATGACCACATCAACAAACTCCAAAAGTGGTGTAAATGGCAGGATAAGACCACCAAGGAACTAGTGAATCTAGTCAAAGGGAAGTTCAAGAAGGACAAGTCCACATCAAGAGGAGCTTCCCAACAAAGCCATGGTCATGAGCACACTTCCCACTATGAAGAGCAAGCGCCACCAGCAGAACCTTATGAAGAGGAGGAAGCAATTTGGATGACCCAAGGAAAACACTCCTTCCAAGTCCAACAAACTGATCAGTGGCCACCTTGGGAACTTTCAAGAGCTTCATCTTATGAGCCAAGGTCCCAACCACCATCAGCATGGGAGGCGCCAGCTTACACTTCTTATGAGGGATATATGACATGGCGAGAATGGGACACTCAAGGCAACTCAACTCAAGTGCAAGCTAACTGGCCAAGTTGGGTTCCTCCATCATAAGAGCCATCAACTTCTTCACAAGGCAATCAGAGGAGAAACAAGAGGAAGGCTAGTCAGTCTCCACAACCAGAGACATCTGGATTATCCCACCACTCCTCTTACAACAATTAAGGTACCACATTCTTCCATTGTATATACCACTGCATCTTTTTAAGTTTTCGTAATATATTATGTTGCTTCTCTCTCTTATTCCTTTCATTACAGTGTGTGGGAGAGATTTGGGGTTTGACTTTGTTTGTTCTTTTCTTTCTTTTTCATTTTCTTTCATCTTGATTCACATGCATATCATGCATTCATCTAAGGCATAGAAAAACACAAAAATCAAAAAATTTGAAAAATTCGCATGTTTTTGCAAAAAACAAAAAGCATATAGTTGCATTTCATTTGCTTAGGACTGAGTCTAGTGTTTGCATATAGGTTGCATTGCATTTGCAAAGGGCATAATGATGAATTCTCCTTGTAAAATGCTTAGTGTTTAGAGATGATTTCAGTGTTTAAGTGGTTAGTTGTTTGATGCATCATGAGAAAGCTAGAAGTTAAGACTGAACCATGCTTGAATTGCTACATTTGATGCTCTTATCTCATACTGAAAGCATTTGTTCTTGAAAAATCAATGATACAAGGGTTTTGCACCTCTTATGTCAATCACCCATAGTACTAGTGATAACAGGTTTTGATGTGATGCAATGATGTGTCAAGATGCAACAGAGAGGTTATCAAAGCTCTAATGCACACAGAGATGTAGTATAGTGAGCAAGAGAGATATCAATCCACACCTAGGGGTAGCAAGTTCACTAAGAAATATATGCTAGAATGATAAATGATTGGTAAATGATGAGCAAAGCTAAGCTAGTATGATAAATGATTGGTAAAATGCCTAAAAACTAAATGCAAGTGTGAAATGCAAAGCAAAACAATTTTAAAATCCCTGTAAGAGGGTTTAACTACCACGAGGAATAAGCAGAATATTTAAAATGCAAAGCCACTAATTATTAAAAACCGACTAGTGGATCGACCACGGGATCGACCACTAGATCGAGCAACAACGATCGATCTTGTTTAAACAACCTAGAATGATGAAATGATGCAATATGCGATTGACAAGAACACAACTTTATAACGATGGAATGATAAACAAAGACTTATAACACTAAGAAAAAGGGTCTAGGGTTGAGGTTCATATTCGTGGGTTTCAAAGATCACAGCTTGGTTTGAAAACGTTAGATCTACTCTTTCTAAGAGGTTCTCTAGGCCTTGAAAACAAAACAAGATCCATCCATGGTGTGTGGTATGGATCACTCCTTCATTCTCTTCTCCAAACCCGTGGCGTTTGGTGGAAAAAAGAGATTGAAGGGCATAAAACATAGATTTCAATAAATGACCTAACTAGTCCCCTAAACAACCATGGCCTGTGGGAAAAGAATGACTAGCCTCTAGGATTTGACTTATCCAGGACATCTGAATCTTGTCAAGGTAAGATATCCCTCTGATCATTGAGTTCTTGGCGTGAGAGTCTCTAAGCCTTAAGTGCTCAAATCCTAGAAAAGAAAGGAATGAAGAACAAGAAAACACAAGCTTTAACCTTTTCGACCCTTTTGAATCACCTCAACCCCAAAACCCAAAAGACTACTCCCTACACATAAAGTAAACCGAACAAAGCATAGAAGATGATCTACTAAGCATGATTAAAGATAGATTAAAGCAAAATGTTCAATATTCAAAGCGCAAATGCAAGAAAACTCAAGGTTCTACAATGGCGGAGATAATCGCCTAAAAACTAGATAGAAGAAGATGATAAAAAAGTGAAAACATCTTGATAAAGTGGAATCGCCGCCTTCCCAAAAATGGGCAAACCGCTCGATGGTCCCCCCCTCGCTAGAAGCAAAAAGCGGTTAAAGTAGCCTGGGATCGACCTCGAGATCGAGCATCTCGCTCGATCGTCTTCGGGAATCGCAGCCTCAGCTCGATCTGTGTATCGATATTCTTTGATGGATCGAGTGCTTCGTTCGATCTTGGAGTCGATCTTTAGAGGATCAAGTGGTGGACTCGATCCGACTCTCACTCTGTATGGAGTCATTTACGTCCGTACTTCTTGATCGATCTCTTCAATCGATCTTGGGCTTGATCAGTTTCCTTGAATCGGATGGGCTACTCGATCTTCTGGTCGATCTTGTCTAGATTGACCTGCCATGCTCGATCTGCTACTCGATCTCAGGTCCTTAGCATGCAATCCTGATTTCTCCAAGTGTCCACGAACTTCCTCACGAGCCTTAGCACGTCCACGAATCCTCCATAGCTCCAAAGTATCCGAAAACAACCTGAATGTGATGCATAATGCAAGAAATATGCAAAATGCTAATGCAAAAGTGCTCTAGGACCTAAAACGATGCCAGCTAGCCTAAAGTGCAAGGTAAATACATGAGAAACTATCTTACATGCATGCAAAACACATGAAATATGCAGCAATATCAACTCCCCCAAACATGCCTTTTGCTTGCCCTCAAGCAAACAGATAACAAGAAAAGAAGAGCAGTTTTAAAAACGGGGGGTTTAAGCTTCTTGCAAAGGTGTCTTTCAAATGAATCAATCTCAATGTCCTAGTTCTTAATTCTAAGATGCAATGCACACGCTCATACTCCAAAGAACTTAGCCATACTCATCACACAATGAATTTTAAATCATGACTCTCCTATTCCAATCATTCAAAGAATCTTATCTTTTAACATTCATTAATGATCAAACCGCGAATCAAACTTATGCACTTTAAAGCAGAACACATTTGGCTAAGGGCAAAGCTATGAGCATATAATGATCTCATTCAAAAGGTTTTTATAATGCAAAGGGTTTCTCTCAAGAATGGTATGAACTTTCTGCATAATGCTAAAGGTAAAGGGAATTGATCCATACGTGATCAGATTCTCATCTACCCATACACGCTAATCAATCATCCTAAAACCCCTCTCATTTCTTTTGTTTTTAGCTCACCCACCCTCCTAGATTCTACCCTTATCCCCAAAGCAATAGCTTAGCAAATCCCAAATAAAAACAGAAAGCATCTTTACTCTTTAGGCTAGAGAAAAACCTGAAAATTTTTAGCTCTTTACTTTTTTTCTTATTGATAGCTCTCTACTCTTTTTTTTCTTTTCTTTTCTTTTTATTTGGCACTTAGGCTCTTTTCTTTTATTTTTCTTTTTCTTTTACTTGAGAGCTATCTTCTGAAATACTTATAGCCTTTAATTTTTGAAAACAAAGCCTTTCCTTTAAAACCTTCTATTCACTTCAATCACCAAAACGTTTTGAAACCGAAAGCATATAAACAACCATTATGAACCCCAAACCTATCCTAAGCCTAAAACTATCTTCAAAATGCAAAGCTAGCAATCAAATGAGAACCTAATCATGTAGCCTAAACGTAATACGTTATGCTAAGTTCAAACCGAAACGAGGCCTCACAATGATGTCACTGATATTAGCATATATTTTGTGTATTTTGCATGCGTTTAGTATAGCTTTTCATGCATTCATCTAGCATTATAGGTTAGTTTGTCCCATTTGTTGCATTTTAGGTTCTAGGTCCTCTTGCATTCGCATTTTGCATGTTTCTTGCATATTTGCATCACTTTTAGGTTGTTTGGAGCCTTCTGGAACTTAGGAGGTTGTGAGGACATGAGGAGAATCATAACCAAGCTTGTGGATACTCGAAGAGTTCAGCCGTTCTTGCTAAGGACCAGAGATCGAGAAGCGGATCGAGCATGGCAGGTCGATCTAGACGAGATCGACCAGAAGATCGAGCGACCCATCCGATCCAAGGAAACTGATCGAGACGAAGATCGAGTGAAGAGATTGATCAAGGAGTATGGACGTAAATGACGCCATGCAAAACGAGAGCCGGATCGAGTCCACCACTCAATCCTCTATAGATCGACTCCAAGATCGAACGAAGCACGCGATTCACCGAAGAAGAACGAGACACAGATCGAGCTGAGGCCGCGATTTCCGAAGACGATCGAGTGAGATGCTCGATCTCGAGGTTGATCCCATTGCACTTTAACCGTTTTTGGCTTCGAGCAAGGGGGGGACCATCGAGCTGTTTGGCCTATTTCGGGAAGGCGGCGACTGCACTTTTCATAACTTTGATTCTGCAATTTTTCTATCTTTTTCTCTGGAGTTTTTCCACCATTGTTGAACCTTGAGCTATATCTTGTTTTCTTGAATATCGAATCTTTGAAGTTTTGTTGCAATTATTTCCTTTATGTTTAGTTTTCCTTTAATCGCTTCTGCTTGCGTTTCAATCATGTGTAGTGAGTAGTAACTTTGGGTATTCGGGGGTGAGAGGATTTAAAGGGGTTGAAAGAGGTTTAAAGCTTGGTGTTTTCTTGTTCTTCATTACCTTCTCTTCTAAGATTCGAGTTCTTAAGACTGAGAGAGTCTCATGCCAAGATCTCTATGATCTAAAGGTCCTCTTAACTTGACAGGATCCAGAGGCCCTGGAAAATTGAATCCTAGAGACTAGTTTATCCTTTCCCAAAAGCCATAGTAGTTAAGGGGACTAGTTAGGTCAATGTTTGAAATCTATGTTTTATGCCCTTCAATCTCTTTTTCCACCAAAAGCCATGGGTTTGGAAGAGAGAATGAAGGAGTGATCCATACCACACGCCATGGATGGATCTTATTTTGTTTTCAAGGCCTAGAGAATCTCTCAAAGTGAGTAGATCTAAAAGTTTTCAAAACCAAGCTTAAACCTTTAAAACCCTTGAACATGAATCTCAACCCCGAACCCTTCTTTTTAGTATTTTCAGTCTCTGTTGATCATTCGCTTGTTATCTGTTCGCATCCTGGTCATTAGATTCATTTCTGTTGAACTTTTAGACGAGATCGATCGTTGTTGCTCGATCTAGTGGTCGATCCACTAGTCGATTTTTAATAATTCATAGCTTTGCATTTTAATCATTCAGTTTGTTCCTCGTGGTAGTTCACTCGTTTCTAGTCTTTTTAAAATAGTTTTGCTTTGCATTCGACAGTTGCATCTAGTTTTTAGGATTTTTACAAAACCGTTCATCATTTGCTTAGATTTGCATGATCCTTGCATTCTAATTGCACTTTCTAGCTCCTAGGTTGGATTGATTCCTCTTGCACTATACTACGACTGTGTGTTGCTTGAGTTTTGATAACCTCCTGCATTGCTTGCTTCAATAGACGATAAAAGCTTGTTATCAAATGGCGGCGTTGCCATCTTAGGAGCGTTTAGAAAGCATTGAGATTTGGGGTTAGTAAAGACTAAGCCTTTGTTTTTCTTTTGGTTACTGATTTCTCTACTCTCAAACTTGTGTCCTTCAGGTACATGAATCTATGTTCAAGGGGAGACAACAATCTACTTCAACCCTTGGACAACATTCATCAACTCGGCCATTCAAGACAAAGATCCTGAGGGACCTCATGAAGCTGTGGGAAGGGGCAAAGGAAACCCCCACCACGCGGCTAGAGCCCCACGTATCATTGGAGCGGGAGATGCTCCCAATACTCACCATAATAGGTTTGGGATCACTCCTCCTCCAGTGCAGAACAATAGTTTCGAAATCAAGCCAGGGTTTGTTCAGATGGTGCAAAACAACAAATTTCATAGGTTAGCTTTGGAGGACCCATTGGCGCATCTAGACAACTTTGAGCAGCTTTGTGGAATGCTCAAGATAAATGGCATCTCAGAAGACAGCTTTAAACTGCGCTTGTTCCCCTTTTCCTTAGGCGACAAGGCACAACATTGAAAGAAAACTCTTCCACAAGGCACTATCACTTCTTGGGCAGATTGTAAGAAAGCTTTCCTCTCCAAGTTTTTCTCCAGCTCTCGGACAGCAAGGTTGCGAAGCGAGATCAGTGGCTTCACTCAGAGACAGAATGAGTCATTCAACAAGGGTAAGGAGCGCTTTAAAGATTACACAATCGCTTGCCCTCACCAGGGTTTCAGTGAAGAGACTTTATTGAGTACTATCTACCGCGGAGCACTTCCCAAGATCAGACTACTACTTGACACGGCAAGCAAAGGAAACTTCCTTGGTCAAGAGGTTGAGGAAGGCATGGAGCTAATTGAAAACTTGGCGTTAAGTGATGGAAATTATCCAAAGGACTATGACCGTGCACCAAGAGGAGCTGATCTAGAAGCCAACAAGAAGGAAATGAAGTCTCTACATGAGAAGATCGATAAGCTCATGCTTGCTAACCAAAAGCATGTCCATTTTGTTGGTGAAGCCGCGGATGTCTTGAATGAGCTAGAGCAATGCCAAGAAGAAGAAGCTAATTGGGTATCCGGCCAGAACAACTACAAACCTCAAGGGTATTCACAAGGCTACAACCAGAACAACAATCTCTCCTATAGAAGCACCAATGTCGCGAACCCTAAAGATCAAGTGTACCCTGCTCAGCAAGCAAAACCATTTGTTCCCTACAACAAAGGTTTTCAGCCGAGTGGTGGTTTCCAAGGGCAAGGGCAAGGCAACTTCCAAGAACAACAGCAAGGAAACAAGGGTTATACACCAATGTACCCTCCGGGCTTTGCTCCTCAACAACCGATGCAACAACAACAAGTTGATCCTGTCCGAGCCATATTCCAACAATTGATTCAAGGGCAAGCATCTACAAACTAGAAGTTTGCGGAGATGAACACTCGCTTAGAATCCTCCCTCACTGACTTCTCTACTCAGATTACAAACTTGAATAACAAGATCAAGCAGCTAGAGAAAGGAAAGGCGAGTACAAGTGGTCAGAATAGCTTACCGGGCAAGTGTGAGCAGGATCCCAAGGAATACGCCAACGCCATTACACTAAGGACTGGGAAAGAGCTTGCACCTACGGTTACTTCTAAGAACAACGAGGAGCCAATGCAACTCATCATCACTTCACTCGATCTTCTATAGAACATCAAAGGCGTTTGAATCCTAATTTGAAAGAGGTTGTTAAGAAAGAGATTCTTAAGCTGTTAGAAGCTGACGTGATCTATCACATAAGTGACAGCACGTGGGTTTCTCCCATACACGTGGTGCCTAAGAAGGGAGGGATCACGGTCATTAAGAATGATAAAGATGAGCTTATACCTACTAGGACTATTACAGGACACTATATGTGTATTGACTATAGGAAGCTTAGTCTTGATACTAGAAAGGACTATTTTCCCTTGCCTTTTATTGATAAAATGCTTGAAAGACTTGCTAATAATCCCTACTATTGCTTTCTTGATGGATATAGTGGATTTTACCAAATACCAATCCATCCAAACGATCAGAAGAAGACGACCTTTACATGCCCTTATGGCACCTTCGTGTATCGAAGGATGCCATTCGGGTTGTGTAACGCACCGGCTACGTTTCAACGGTGTATGATGTCGATCTTCTCCGATCTAATAGAAGAGATGGTAGAGGTTTTTATGGATGACTTCTCTATCTATGGTGCGTCCTTTTCTGCGTGTTTGTTGAATCTTTGCAAGGTACTAAAGCGTTGTGAGGAGACAAACTTGGTGCTTAATTGGGAGAAATGTCACTTCATGGTGAAGGAAGGGATCGTGCTTGGTCACAAGATATCAGAGAATGGCATTGAGGTTAATAAGGCTAAGGTTGAGGTCATGATGAGTCTTGAGCCGCCGGTTAATATCAAAGGAGTGAGGAGTTTCCTAGGCCACGCTGGCTTCTACCGTTCGAGATTACGTGTGGTGCTAGTGACTATGTCGTGGGAGCCGTTCTAGGTCAAAGGAAAGATAAGAAGCTGCACGTGATTTACTATGCTTCAAGAACCTTGGATGACACGCAAACAAGATACACTACTATGGAGAAGGAGCTATTGGCAGTAGTGTTTGCGTTTGAGAAGTTCAGAGCTTATCTAGTAGGAGCCAAGGTTGTTGTCTACACTGATCACGCAGCGCTAAGATACATATATTCCAAGAAGGACACTAAGCCAAGGCTTTTGAGATGGATCCTCTTGCTCCAAGAATTTGACATGGAAATCAAGGACAAGAAATGGATAGAGAACGGTGTTGCTGACCACCTCTCTCGGTTGAGAATCAACGACTCTCTACCCTTAGATGATTCGCTTCCCGAGGAACAACTAATGGCGATCACTACGGCTGTTTTTGGAAAGATAGAAGGAAAGTTTGAGGAGGTTCTGAGCTTCAAAGAGGAGGATCTTCCTTGGTACGCTGACATTGTGAACTACTTGGCATGTGGGGAAGAGCCTTCGCATCTTGACAACTATCACATGAAGAAGTTCATGAGGGACGTATGCCACTACTTCTGGGATGAACCCTATTTATACAAGAGAGGTGTTGACAGCCTATACAGGAGATGTGTGACAAAGGAGGAAGCAAGAGACATCATCTTTCACTGCCATGGCTCTTCGTATGGCTGCCACTTTGCTTCATTCAAGACCGCCACTAAAGTCTTGCAAGCCGGTCTGGTGGCTGTCCATCTTCAAAGACACCCATGAGTTCGTGAAGAGTTGCGAAGCTAGTCAACGAGCAGGGAACATCACTAAGAGAAACGAGATGCCTCAGGTTCCCATCTTTGAGGTAGACGTGTTTGACGCATCGGGCATAGACTTCATGGGGCCTTTCCCTTCTTCCTACGGCAACAAATTCATGTTGGTGGTCGTTGACTACGTCTATAAATGGGTTGAGGCCATTGCTTCCCCTACAAACGACTCTAAGTTGGTGATCAAGCTCTTTAAGAGCCTCATATTCCCGAGGTTTGGAGTACCCAAAATGGTGATAAGCGACGGAGGAAGCCTATTCATCAACAAGTTATTTGAAAACCTTCTAAGGAAGTATGGCTTGAAGCACAAGGTAGCTACACCTTACCATCCTCAAACGAGTGGCCAAGTGGAGGTCTCTAACCGGCAGATCAAGGCGATACTTGAGAGAGCAGTTGGGAAAACTCGGAAGGATTGGGCAGTGAAGTTAGACGACGCTTTGTGGGCTTACCGGACTGCTTAGAAAACACCCATCTGTACTATTCCTTTCACTCTTCTCTACGGCAAAGGATGTCACCTACCCGTTGAGCAGGAACATAAAGCATTGTTGGCTGTGAAGCAGCTGAATTTTGATCTAAAGACGGCTCAAGAGAAGCGCTTAATCCAGCTACACGAACTTGATAAGCTAAGGCTGGATGCTTACGAAAGTGCTAGGATCTACAAGGAGCGCACCAAGGCTGCTCATGACAAGAAGTTGGTACCCAAGGAGCTTAAGGAAGGGAGTTTGGTGCTGCTTTACAATTCAAGGCTCAAGCTCTTTCCAGGAAAGCTGACGTCACGATGGTGCGGGCCTTTTGAGATCAAAGAGGTATTTCCCTACGAAGCTGTCACGTTGGTAGGCAAGAGTGGGAATGCATTCACAGTGAACGAATACAGAGTTAAGCCATACATGGCGAGTGCATTTGACAAGGAGAGCACCTCAATGCTTCTTCAAGACCCACCATCTGCCTAAACCAAGTAAAGTCTAGCTAAAACTTGGGAGGCATTCCCTTGTCTATCTTGTATATATTTTTGCTTTATTTCTCTTTCAGTTTTATGTTTTTATCCTCTGAGTGTGTAGGAACAGGTATAAGGGATTGCAGGCCATGATCTTAGATCCAAAAGGAGTAAGAATGGGCGAATATAAGCTAGAGATCGAGTGCTAGATCGACTCATCCTGGCTCGATCTTTGCTAGATCGAGCTAGTGAATCGAGAGGAGTCAGTCGATCTAGACGAGATCGAGTAGACAGATTGTGTGACACAGTTGATCACGAGAGGACGAACACCCTATACGTTTAGCTTGAAAAGCAAACGAAAGGTGGATCGACTGAGTGACTCGATTCTCAAGGCCAGATCGAATAGTCTACTCGATCTGCCACTCGATCCAAGCTCAAATCGACCCCTGAATCGAGAACGTGGCTCGATCATGAGGACTTAGTCGTGGTGCGAAAAACTCAAGGAACGAGAGAGTCAATCGATCCAAGACTCGATTCGATTCGAATCGTGTCCCAAATCGAGTAACCCTCTCGATCCAAGCCATTATGGGCATGAGATCGAGTCCTAGATCGACCAAGTGGACTCGATCTCGTGCCGAGGTAACATTTTCTTTTTCCTCTTTGCCTCTTTTCTTCCGGTTTTTATATTCAAAAAGTGGTCAAAGCAAGCATCTCTGACCCTGAAAGAGTGCCTTGACAACAGCTTTTGTCAGAAAACCATTTCTTTTACCCATGGTTTTGTGTTTTGTTAGCTTTTAAATGTTTTCAACCACTTTCACACTCTCTCATTCTTGTTTTCTCGAGTTGTTACGCAAAGAGAGTGTAAATTCTTGTTTTCTAAGGGCTAGCAGCAATCTTTTTCAATCTTGCAATGGTATTTTCGAATCTTCATGAAAATCTTCAAGAAAATTTCCTTTTTATTCGCTTTGATTGTTTTAGATGCTAGGGCGGTTTTAAATTTTTAAAACAAGCTTAATAATAGGAAAAATTCTAGATTTCACTATGTCTCTAGATATGATTCTCTATTATTTTGTTATGATTTTTATAAATCCCCCAAAATTCTAGGGTATTAGTTATGAGTTTTCTTCTTTGCTTCTCTTTTTCTCTCAACATATCGCCGTTTTCCTCATTGCTTTGCTTGAGAAACTTGTTTCAGGCACAGTGGCTCCCAAAAGAACGAGAGAGGAGACAGCACAATAGGGAGAGAATCAAGAAGTGGCTGTTCAGGAGAGGGTTCGTTGGAGTAAGGAGGAGAAAAGAGACAAGAAGCGGTTGGAAAGGCTTCAGTTCGAGCCAACTAAGTTCGCGGACAGAGAATTGCTGGCTAAGATGGGGATTTTAGTAGATTTTGATCAACTCCTCCAGAAGATAGGGCTGAGGTGTTTGTCACGGATGGATTGCCCGACCTATCCCGAAGTGACAATTGACTTCCTTGCCACCTTGGAGTTTGCGTACGAGAATCCAAATGTCCCAACTCTTTCTCAAAGCTGCCTCTCGTTCAAAATCAAACGTCAAGCCTTCAACATCTCAATCCCCAAGCTTTGCCAAGCTTATGGCCTCACTGCTTCTGCCATAAAGGTTGACTTTCCCTCTTTCATTCAAGCGAACGAGCTGTGGGACATCATAGCCGACGATGACTACAAGGCGAATACTGCAAAAATCAAGAGAGTGAGGAGCCCGGTGCTGCATTACACGTTGAAGCTGTTTTCCAACACCTTCAGCGGACGGTTAGTAGCCCCCACGGTCACCAAGACAGAGCTTTGCTTCTTGTTCCAAGGCATCAAACATCTCGTGTGTAACCCGGATGAGAATGATGAGCTTTTAGAAGACCAGCTCGGCGATGACGTGAACTACGGATGCATTCTGGCTGCTTCATTGGTAAAATACAAGGCGTATGCCTTGAGATGCAAGGCAAGCTCGTCGCATATCAGAGGCTTCCTCACTCCCTTGTTCGTGCAAGCCGGTGTACCGCTTCAAGACTTCACTCCTGTTCCGGATAGAGCTTTCATGGATGAGACATACCTAAGGAACACGGATAGCTGGGGACGCACGCCAGCTGAGGGTTTCTTTGCGTATCTGTTCATAGACACGGAGAATGAGAAGAGGGTGTGTATCTTGCCAAACAGGCGCGAAACCGGGCTGTTGGGAGTTGGGAACATCGAGTTTCTTCCAAGCGTAGAGGCGTGTATGGCTCCTCTAGGAGTCACAGCCGCCATTCGCCAAGCTACTCGGCCAAGATCGGAGTCTCTAGCCACGGATGATGAGATGCCCGAAGCCTTTGTCCTCCCTAAGCTTGATTTTGAGCCGCAGACTAAGACAGAGAAGTTCCTTGCTTCTGTTGTGGAGATGCAAAGGAAAATCAACAAATGGCAGAGCAAGGTGCTCAAGAAGCTTGCCAAGAAAGTCAAGGCGCTTCAAGGAGGTTCACCAAAGCAAGCTGCAAGTGAGGAGGTCCAACAGCCCAAGAAGAGGAGGCTTTCAACCGGCGGAGTTGTTATTCGTGAGACTCAAGCAAGCAACATCCAGCCGGTGCATCTTTCTCTCCAAGAGCCAGCCTCCAAGGGCAAAGCCATAGTATCTAGCTCGTCTGGAACATCCTCAAGTTCCAGCCGAGACTAGATCCAAGGTAATAACAATTTTCCATTGTACATACCACTTATGTTTTCTTGATTTTTGCTTAGTGTTTTGAGCTCTCTCGAAGTTTTTTGCCAGCGGGACGGTTTCATTCAAGTTTTGGGGAGTATGTGTGTGGTTTGACATGTTTATTTTGCTCTTGTATTCTTTTTGCATCCCTTGAGTCTTGCATACATTCTAAGGCATAGAAAAGAACAAAAAAAGTGGTAAAATTTTTAAACATTTTCAAAAACAAATTTCATGTAGTTGCATTCAGATTGTTAAACATTTTAGGATTGAGTCTAGAATTTTCAAGCATCTAGGTTGTTTATATTTGCATAAGGGGTTAAACTTTTCTTAAAAAGGTGTTTTAAGCTCATGAATTGTTTCAATGCCCTAGTTAGTAGTTCTCTAATGCTTTGCTCACGCTTTGAAAGTAAGTCCTTACCATGCTTGGATCACTTGTTTTGATTTTCGTGACTTGAATTGAACATTCATGATTTGAAACTTGTCCTAATAAGTGAGAACCCTAATCTGAATTTTTAAATATCATTCTTATACATTTGAAAATGAACACATGGATCTTATACATATTTAGGCTCTCTTCCTCTTTTTACCACTGTTTATGAGCCTAAGTAGAACTCCCACCTTGACCCTTACCTTTCTTTGAAGCCAAGTTTTCTGGTGTGACATCATTGTGAGGCCTCTTTTGGTTTGAACTTAGCATAACGTGTTACGTTTAGGCGACATGATTAGGTTCTCATATGATTGCTAGCTTTGCATTTTGAATCTAGTTTTAGGCTTAGGGTAAGTTTGGGGGTTCAATGGGATTGCTTACTTGTTTATATGCTTACGGTTTCAAAAGGTTTTGGTAATTGAAGTGATTAAAAGGTTTTAAGTGAAAGGTTTTGCTTTCAAAGATAAAAAGCTCTGAGTATTTCAGAAGATAGCTCTTAAGTAAAAGAAAAAGAAAAAGAAAAGAAAAAATCCCAAGTGCCAAATAAAAAGAAAATAAAAATAAAAGAATAAGAGAGCTATCAATAAGAAAGAAATAAGGAGCTTAATTATTTTCAAACCTTTTCACTAGCCTAAAAGAGTTAAGATGTTTTCTGTTTTGATTTGGGGTTTGCTAATCTTTGCTTTGGAAATAAGGGTAGACTCTAGGAGGGTGAGTGAGCTTAAAAGAAAGAAAATGAGAGGGGTTTTAGGATCATTGTTAGCTTGCATGGGTAGATGAGAATCTGATCATGTATGCATCAATTGCTTTTACTTTAGCATTATGCATAAAAGTTCTTACCATTTTGAGAGAAACCCTTGCTTTAAATAAAACCCTTTTTCAAATGAGATCATTCTATGCTCATAGCCTTCACCCTTAGCCAAATGTGTTCTGCTTTAAAGTGCATAAGTTTGATTCGTGGTATGATCATTAATGAATGTTAAAGGATGGGTTTCTTTGATTGAATGGAATAGGAGAGTCATGATTTGAAAATTCATTGTGTGATGAGTATGCCTAAGTTCTTTGGAGTATGAGCGTGAGTATTGCATTTTAGAACTAAGAACTAGGACGTTGAAACTGATTCATTTGAAAGACACGTTTGTAAGAAGGTTAAAACCCCCGTTTTTAAACTGCTCTTCCTTTCTTGTTTTCTGTTTGTTTGAGGGCAAGCAAAAAGTAAGTTTGGGGGAGTTGATATTAGCATATATTTTGTGTGTTTTGAATGCATTTAGTATAGCTTTTCATGCATTCATCTAGCGTTTTAGGTTAGTTTATCCCATTTGTTTCATTTTAGGTTCTAGGTCCTCTTGCATTCGCATTTTGCATGTTTCTTGCATATTTGCATCACTTTTAGGTTGTTTGGAACCTTCTGGAACTGAGGAGGTTGTGAGGACATGAGGAGAATCAGAACCAAGCTTGTGGACACTTAAAGAGTTCAGCCGTTCTTGCTAAGGACCAGAGATCGAGAAGCGGATCGAGCATGGCAGGTCGATCTAGACGAGATCGACCAGAAGATCGAGCGACCCATCCGATCCAAGGAAACTGATCGAGACGAAGATTGAGTGAAAAGATCGATCAAGGACTACGGACGTAAATGACGCAATGCAGAACGAGAGCCGGATCGAGTCCACCACTCGATCCTCTATAGAACGACTCCAAGATCGAACGAAGCACTCGATTCACCGAAGAAAATCGAGACACAGATCGAGTTGAGGCTGCGATTTCCGAAGACGATCGAGTGAGATGCTCGATCTCGAGGTTGATCCCAGAGCACTTTGACCGTTTTTGGCTTCTAGCGAGGGGGGGACCATCCAGCTGCTTGGCTTATTTTGGGAAGGCGGCGACTCCACTTTTCATAACTTTTGATTCTGCGATTTTTCTATCTTTTTCTCTAGAGTTTTTCCACCATTGTTGAACTTTGAGCTTTATCTTGTTTTCTTGAATTTTGAATCTTTGAAGTTTATTGCAATCGTTTCCTTTATGTTTAGTTTTCCTTTAATCGCTTCTGCTTGCGTTTCAATCATGTGTAGTGAGTAGTAACTTTGGGTTTTCGGGGGTGAGAGGATTCAAAGGGGTTGAAAGAGGTTTAAAGCTTGGTGTTTTCTTGTTCTTCATTACCTTCTCTTCTAAGATTGGAGTTCTTAAGGCTTAGAGAGTCTCATGCCAAGATCTCTATAATCTAAAGTTCATCTTACCTTGACAGGATCTAGAGGCCCTGGAAAATCGAATCCTAGAGACTAGTCTATCCTTTCCCAAAATCCATGGTAGTTAAGGGGACTAGTTAGGTCAATGTTTGAAATCTATGTTTTATGCCCTTCAATCTCTTTTTCCACCAAAAGCCATGGGTTTGGAGGAGAGAATGAAGGAGTGATCCATACCACACGCCATGGATGGATCATGTTTTGTTTTCAAGGCCTAGAAAATCTCTCAAAGTGAGTAGATCTAAAAGTTTTTAAAACCAAGCTTAAACCTTTAAAACCCTTGAACATTAATCTAAACCCCGAACCCTTCTTTTTAGTATTTTAAGTCTCTGTTGATCATTCACTTGTTATCTGTTCGCCTCCTCGTCATTAGATTCATTTCTGTTGAACTTTTAGACGAGATCGATCATTGTTGCTCGATCTAGTGGTTGATCCACTAGTCGATTTTTAATAATTCATAACTTTGCATTTTAATCATTCTGTTTGTTCCTCGTGGTAGTTCACTCGTTTCTAGTATTTTTAAAATAGTTTTGCTTTGCATTCGACAGTTGCATCTAGTTTTTAGGATTTTTACAAAACCGTTCATCATTTGCTTAGCTTTGCATGATCCTTGCATTCTCATTGCACTTTATAGCTCCTAGGTTGGATTGATTCCTCTTGCACTATACTACGACTGTATGCTGCTTGAGTTTTGATAACCTCATGCATTGCTTGCTTATATCGACGATAAAAGCTTGTTATCAGTGACACAAGAATACTTGGCTTGAAAGAAAGGTAAGGGTTATGGTGGGAATTCTACTAAGACTCACAAAGAGTGGTAAAAGGAGGAAGAGAGCCCAAATATGTATAAGATCCATGTGTTCCTTTTCAAATGCATAAGAATGATATTTAAAAATCAGATTAGGGTTCTCACTTATTAGGACAAGTTTCAAATCATGAATGTTCAAGTCATGCCAAAAAAATCAAAACAAGTGATCCAAGCATGGTAAGGACTTACTTTCAAAGCGTGAGCACAACATCAAACAACTACTAAATAGGGCATTGAAACAATTCATAAGCTTAAAACACCTTTTTAAGGAAACTTTAACCCCTTATCCAAATGTAAACAACCTAGATGCTTAAAAGTTCTAGACTCAATCCTAAAATGTTTACAAAATGAATGCAACTACATAAATATTTTTTTTTGAAAATTTTTAAAACTTTTACCAATTTTTTTCGTTCTTTTCTATGCCTTAGATGCAATGAAATGTAATGCAAGACTCAAAGGATGCAAATAGAAAACATGAGCAAAATAAACCTGTCAAATAACACACACACTCCCCCCAAACTTGAATGACACCGTCCGGGTGGCAAACAAATTGGAGAGAGTTCAAAAACACTAAGCAAAAACAAATAAAATTTGAGCAGTATATACAAGGGAAGGTTTTTGGTACCTCGGATCTAGCCTCGGCTGGAACTTGAGGATGTTCCAGACGAGCTAGATGCTATGTTTTTGCCTTTGGACGCTGGCTCTTAGAGGGAAAGACGCGCCGGCTGGATGTTGCTTGCTTGATTCTCACGGATGACTACTCCGCCGGTTGAAAGCCTCCTCTTCTCGGGCTGTTGAACCTCCTCACTTGCAGCCTGCTTTGGTGAAGCCCCTTGAAGCGCCTTGACTTTCTTAGCAAGCTTCTTGATGACCTTACTTTGCCAGTTGTTGATCTTCCATTGCATCTCCACAACAGAAGCAAAGAAATTTTCTGTCTTAGTGTGCGGCTCAAAATCGATCTTGGGAAGGACAAAGGCTTCGGGCATCTCATCATCCGTGGCAGGAGACTCTGATCTTGGGCAAGTAGCTTGTTGAATGGCGGCTGTGGCTCCTAGAGGAGCAAAACACTCCTCTACGCTTGGGAGAAACTCGATGTTCCCAACTCCCAACAGCCTGGTTCCGTTCATGTTTGGCAGGATACACACCCTCTTCTCATTCTCCAAATCAATGAACAGATACGCAAAGAATCCCTCAGCTGGCGTGCGTCCCAAGCTGTCCGTGTTCCATAGGTATATCTCATCCATGAAAGCTCTATCCAGAACAGGAGTGAAGTCTTGAAGCGGTACACCAGCTTGCACGAACAAGGGCGTGAGTAAGCCTTTAATAAGCGACGAGCTTGCCTTGCATCTCAAGGCATATGCCTTGTATTTCACCAGCAAAGCAGCTAGGATACACCCGTAGTTCACGTCGTCTCCTAGTTGGTCTTCCAACGGCTTATCATTCTCAACGGGGTCACACACGAGATGCTTAATGCCCTGGAACAAGAAGCAAAGCTCCGTCTTGGTTACTGTGGGAGCTACTGACCGTCTACTGAAGGTGTTGGCGATCAACTTCATCGTGTAACGTAGTACTGGACTCCTCACTCTCTTGATCTTTGCAGTATTCGCCTTGTAGTCATCGTCGGCTATGATGTCCCACAGATCGTTTGCTTGAGTGAAAGAGGGGAACTCAACCTTCGTGGCGGCAGCATCGAGGCCATAGGCTTGAAAATGCTCGGGGATTGAGAGACTAAAGGCTTGATGTTTGATCTTGAAAGAGAGGCGGACTTGAGAAGGAGTTGGGACGCTAGGGTTCTCGTACGCAAACTCCAAAGTGGCAAGGAAGTCGATTGTCACTTCGGGAAAGGTTGGACAATCCATCCGTGACAAACACCTGCAAAATCCCCCAAAATCCCCATCTTAGACAGAAAACCTCTGTCTGCGAACTTTGTTGGTTCGAACTTCAGCCTTTCAAGCCGCTTCCTGTCTCGTTTCTCCTCTTTAGACCATCTGACCCTCTCTTGAACAGCCACTTCTTGACCTTCTCCCTCTTCCGCTGTCTCTTCTCTCGTTCTTTTGGGAGCCATGATGCCTGAAACAAGATTCTCAAACAAGAGAATGAGCAAGGCAGCAAAAAATCGAGAAAGGGACAAGCAAGAAGGAAAACTTATAACTAATACCCTAGAATTTTGGGGAATTTATAAAAATCCTAGCAAGATAACAGAGAATCAGATCTAGAGATATAGTTAAATCTAGAATTTTTCCTAATATCAAGCTAGTTTTTTTTTAAAAAAAAAAAAAACTACCCTAGCATCTAGAACAATCAAAGCGAATTAAAAGGAAATTTTCAAAGCCGGTCAGATCAAACGAGTGGGCAAGTAGAGGTCTCTAACCGACAGATCAAAGCCATACTCGAGAGGACAGTGGGTATTACTCGGAAGGATTGGGCAGCCAAGCTAGACGATACTTTGTGGGCTTACCGGACTGCTTTCAAAACGAGTGGGCAAGTAGAGGTCTTGGTGTGATAGTTCACCAATTCAGATCGAGGATGAAGGTGAATGTTGACTTCCTCAGGTAATTTCACAAAGCTAAAGACTTCCAGACTAAAATCGAAACACAGGAGTAGTGATCCTTGGCGGTAATTGTTGGACCAAGCTCCGTAGAACACAGAACCATCTTTACACAGCGCGTTAGTTGCAGGACAATGTGGACGCTGCGGACACTGGATCATCCTCCATGTTTTTCTCTCGGGTCGTCCTAATGTTAGGACCTGGTGCTCGCTCGACACGACCGGTCCGCTGGAGTTGAGCACCGTTGTCATGCACAGCACTTTGTGTACATCTTCAACGCAGTCGTATCCCAAGAAGCATGAAATACCTTTTCTTCTGGTTTTGACGTTGGGCAAAGCAGAGACTTGGCCCGTGCTAGGGTTGTAAATCACCATCTTAGAAGCATTGTGAAAGCAGATCAAACCCCGGACCGGCGGTGCAGAGACTCTGTAGTTTTGATCCAGAGTAGTGTATGCACGAGTGATCTGATGGTGAGAGGATGGTGACTCGTGAGATGATGAGTGGAAAAGCCGGTCTCCGCCACGGTTCGAAAATACCTTTGCAAAGATTGAGAGAGGATGCTGTTAGCCTTTAGGAAATAAAAATTTCACACTCTCTTTTGTTTAAGAACTCGCGAAAACGGAAATGGGAGAGTGTGAGAGTGGTTGAAAATATAAAGGCTGACAAATTTACAAAACCATGGGTAAAAAGAAGTGGTTTTCTGACAAAATGTGTGGTCAAGGCACATCTTTCATGGTCAAAGATGCTTGCCTTGACCACATTTTGAATTTAAAAATTGGAGGGAAAGTGGAAAAGAGGGAAAAGAAATTGTTACCTTGGCACGAGATCGAGTCCATTTGGTCGATCTAGGACTCGATCTCATGCCTATAATGGCCAGGATCGAGGGGATTGCTTTATTTATGACTCGATTCAAATTGAATCGAGCTTTGGATCGAGTGTACCCCTCGTTCTTTGATTTTTGGCATGATGGCTAAGTCCTCGTGATCGAGCCATGTTCTCGATTCAGGAGTCGATTTAGGCTTGGATCGAGAGGTAGATCGAGTAGGCTACTCGATCTATTTTTGAGGATCGAGTGTCTCGGTCGATCTACACCTCGTTCGCTTTTCAAGCTGAACGCATTGGCAGGTTGTCCTCTCATGATCGACCGTTCCACTCGATGTTCTACTCAATCTCGTCTAGATCGACTGACTCCTCTCGATTCACTAGTTCGATCTAGCAAAGATCGAGCTAGGATGAGTCGATCTAGCACTCGATCTCTAGCCTATATTCGCCCCTTCTTACTCTTTTTGGATCTAAGATCATGGCCTGCAATCCCTTATACCTGTTCCTACACACTCAGAAGATAAAAACATAAAACTGAAAGAGAAATAAAGCAAAAATATATACAAGATAGACATGGAAATGTCTCCCAAGTGCGCTTTCTTTAACGTCTTTAGCTAGACTTTACTTGGTTTAGGCAGATGGTGGGTCTCGGAGAATCATTGAAGTGCTCTCCTTGTTGAATGCACTGACCATGTATGGCTTCACTCTGTGTCTGTTGACTGTGAATGCATTCCCACTCTTGCCAACCAATGTAACGGCTCCATAGGGCAATACCTTCTTTATCTCAAACGGCCTGCACCACCTTGACTTCAGCTTTCCTAGAAAGAGCTTCAGCCTCGAGTTGTAGAGCAATACCAAACTACCTTCCTTAAGCTCTTTGTGAACCAACTTCTTAACGTGAACAGCCTTAGTCCGCTCCTTGTAGATCTTAGCACTGTCGTATGCATCCAGCCGTAGCTCATCAAGCTCATGTAGCTGAATAAGGCGCTTCTCCTGGGCTGTCTTGAGATCAAAGTTTAGCCGCTTCACAGCCCACAATGCTCTATGTTCTAGCTCAACAGGGAGGTGACATCCTTTGCCGTAGAGAAGAGTGAAAGGAGGAGTACCAATGGGCGTTTTGAAAGCGGTCCGGTAAGCCCACAAAGTATCGCCTAGCTTGGCTGCCCAATCCTTCCGAGTAATACCCACTGTCCTCTCGAGTATGGCTTTGATCTGTCGGTTAGAGACCTCTACTTGCCCACTCGTTTGAGGATGATACGGTGTAGCCACCTTGTGCTTCACACCATACTTCGTCAGAAGGCTTTCAAACACCATGTTGATGAAATGGCTACCACCATCACTGATTACAACCTTGGGGACTCCAAACCGTGGAAATATGATGGTCTTGAAAAGCTTTATCACCACCTTTGCATCGTTTGTTAGGGAAGCTATAGCCTCAACCCACTTAGACACATAGTCTACAGCCACCAAAATGAACTTGTTGCCGTAAGAAGATGGGAAACGCTCCATGAAATCTATGCCCCATGCGTCAAACACGTCTACCTCAAAGATAGGAACCTGAGGCATCTCGTTCCTCTTTGTGATGTTCCCTGCTCGTTGACAAGCTTCACAACTCTTCACAAACTCATGGGCATCTTTGAAGATAGATGGTCACCAGAAACCGGCTTGCAAGACTTTTTTAGCGGTCTTGAATGAGGCGAAGTGACCGCCGTATGAAGAGCCATGGCAGTGAAGGAGAATGTCCTTAGCTTCTTCCTTTGTTACACACCTCCTGTATAAACTGTCCACACCCCTCTTGTACAAGTAAGGCTCGTCCCAAAAGTAGTAGTTTACGTCTCTCATGAACTTCTTCTTGTGATAGTTGTCAAGATGAGAAGGCTCCTCTCCATATGCTAAGAAATTCACAATGTCAGCGTACCAAGGAAGATCCTCTTCTTTGAAACACAGAACCTCCTCAAACTGCCCTTCTAGCCTTCCACAAACAGCCATAGTGATCATCATGAGTTGTTCTTCGGGAAGCGAATCATCTAAGGGCAGAGACTCATTGATTCTCATCCTAGAGAGGTGATCAGCAACACCGTTCTATATCCCTTTCTTGTCCTTGATTTCCATATCGAATTCTTGGAGCAAAAGGATCCATCTTAAGAGCCTTGGTTTAGTGTCTTTCTTGGAATAGATGTACCTCAGAGCCGCGTGATCTGTGTAGACAATGGCTTTGGAGCCTACGGGGTATGACCTGAACTTCTCAAAGGCAAATACAACTGCCAGCAACTCCTTCTCAGTCATAGTGTATCTGGCTTGCGTGTCGTCCAAGGTACATGAAGCATAGTAAATCACATGCAGCCGCTTGTCTTTCCTCTGACCAAGAACATCTCCCACGGCATTGTCGCTCGCGTCACACATTATCTCTAACGGTAGAGTCCAGTCCGGTGCTTGCACTATAGGCGCAGATACTAGAGCTTCTTTGATGGTCACGAAAGCATGAAGGCAATCCTTATCAAATACAAAGTCAGCTTCCTTACACAACAGCCGTGTGAGAGGGCGTGCAATCTTGGAAAAATCTTTGATGAAGTGCCTGTAGAAGCCAGCATGGCCTAGGAAACTTCTTACTCCTTTGACATTAACCGGCGGCTCAAGACTCATCATGACCTCAACTTTAGCTTTATCAACCTCTATGCCTTTCTCTGATATCTTGTGGCCAAGCATGATCCCTTCCTTCACCACGAAGTGACACTTCTCCCAGTTAAGCACAAGATTCGTCTCTTCACAACGCTTTAGTACCTTGCAAAGATTCAACAAACACGCAGAAAAAGACGCACCATATACAGAGAAGTCATCCATAAACACTTCTACCATCTCTTCTATTAGATCAGAGAAGATCGACATCATACACCGCTGAAACGTAGCCGGTGCGTTACACAACCCAAATGGCATCCTTCGATATGCGAAGGTGCCATAAGGGCATGTAAAGGTCGTCTTCTCTTGATCATTTGGATGGATTGGTATTTGAAAGAAACCACTATATCCATCAAGAAAGCAATAGTAAGGATGATTAGCAAGCCTTTCAAGCATTTGATCAATAAAAGGTAAAGGAATATGATCCTTTCTAGTAGCAAGATTAAGCTTCCTATAGTCTATACACATACGATGTCCTGTAATAATCCTAGTACGTATAACCTCATCTTTATAATTCTTAATGACTGTGATCCCTCCCTTCTTAGGCACCACGTGTACGGGAGAAACCCACGTGCTGTCACTTATGGGTTAGATCACGTCAGCCTCTAACAGCTTAAGAATCTCCTTTTTAACAACTTCCTTTAAATTCGGATTCAAACGCCTTTGGTGTTCTATAGAAGAAGCGTTCTCATTATCTAAGTGAATCCTATGAGTGCAATGCATTGGTGAAAGGCCCTTGATGTCACTTAGAGAGTACCCAATGGCCTTCCTATATTTTCTCAGCTCGTTTAGGAGTGAGTGCAACTCATCATCACTTATGTTCTCATTCAGAATCACGGGATTGGTTTCATTAAGCCCTAAGAAAGCATACCTTAGCCCTTTTGGAGCTCCTTAAGGTCCACCTTTGGGGCTAGCAGCTCGCTCTAGTCTTCCTCGTGGCTGTTGTTGACGTTCCCATCCTCAATAGCCTCCTTAGAATCCGAGACATGACCCAGAAGACTGCTTTCTTGAACCGTTGTCCCCTCCGAGATCGAGTCTTCCAGTCGATCTTGCACTCGTTCTGGCCCGGATCGAGCAGTTTCACTTGATTCTCCCACTCGATATAATTGGGATCGAGCAGGAGATCGAGTCCCTGTCTCGTTCTTTGAACTGATTGGTTGGCTTCCCTCGATCTTCCCATCGATTGCTTTTCTGGATCGACTGCTCTTAGGTCGATCACTCACTTGATTTAAATGGGATCGAGTAGTTGATCGGGTGTCTGAGTCGTTCTCTTCGCTGGATCGACCAGTATCCTCGATCTTCTTGTCGATTGCTGACTTGGATCGAGTGATCTTCTCGATTGCCTGATCGATCTCTAGGAATCCGCCTGCATCTTCTAGCACAACTTTCCTGGAATCAAGGAGATTAACGTACTCCTGAGCTGTCTGATCCACGAAACCGTACTCACATGGCTCCTTAGTCAATGCCAGCTTTAAGTGATCCTCTTGTGCAAGCTCCTCTAGCAGTTCATCCGCCAAAGCATCCAACGTCTCTATGTAGAAAGCTTGCCCTTCTATGGTGGGCTTCTTCAGGACCTCGTTGATATCAAAATCCAGTCTTATATCCTTGCCCAATTGTAGAGCTATCTTCCCATTCTTGACATCGATGATTGCTCCGGCGGTTGCGAGGAATGGCCTCCCAAGAATGAGCGGATCCTTAGGTTCTTCATCCATTTCAAGCACAACGAAGTCTGTAGGCACGTTTACACCACTGACCCTCACTGGTAAATCTTGAAGCAAACCCACGGGTAGCCTTACGCTTCTGTCAGCTAGCACCAAGGAGATTCTACAGTCTTTGAACCGGGTAAAACCGAGCTTCTTTGCTATAGAATGGGGCATCAGATTTATGCTAGCACCAAGATCGCATAAACAGCTCTGAAATGTTAAAGGACCGACAACACATGGTTTAATGAAGCTTCCTGGATCACCCAACTTCTTGGGAACTATCTCCTTGTGTATAATGGCGCTACATTCCTCACTAAGCACCAGTACTTCCTTGCTTTCCTTATTCTTCTTTGCAAGCGTGTCTTTGAAAAAATTTGCACACTTAGGCATCATGGCAAGGCGATCCACGAGAGGTAGCTTGATCTCTACGTCCCTTAGATGCTTCTCAAACAAGAGCCTATGCTTCTCTATAAGCTGTTTCTTGAAGCGACCAGGAAAAGGAAGCTTAGGAACATAAGGTGGAGGTATGTATTCATCCTTCTCCTCGGTTGCTTTCTCTGCTTGCTTCTTTACAGCTGCTTCTTTATCCTTTGTTGGCTTCTCTATCCACACGTTGTGGAAGTTGATCTCATCATCAGCTGACGGCTTATCCTCCCCCTCTTGAACCATAATGTCCTCATTGTCCTTAGGTGCAACCCTCGGTGGAAGCTCTTTTCCACTTCTTAGTGTGATAGCATTGGCGTATTCCTTAGGATTTTGCTCACACTTTCCCGGTAAACTGTTTTGACCACTTGTACTTGCTTTACCCTTCCCTAACTGCTTGATCTTGTTGTTTAGAGTTGTTATCTGAGTAGAGACATCAGTCAGAGAGGAGTCTAAATGGTTGTTCATCTCGGCGAACTTCTGATTTGTTGAAGCTTGCCCTTGAAGCAACTGCTCAAACATGGCTTGTACAAGATCAACTTGTTGCGGTTGCATCTGTTGTTGAGGAACAAAGCCTAGAGGGTACATAGGAGTATAAGCTCTGTTTAATTGCTGCTTCTGCTGTCCCTGAAAGTTACCTTGGCGCTGACCTTGAAAACCACCATTCGGCTGAAAACCTTTGTTATAGGGCACAAATGGTTTATCTTGTTGAGGAGGGTACACTTGATCCTTTGGGTTTTCAACGTTGGTGCTTCTATAAGACAAGTTGTTGTTGCCTTGGTAGCCTTGAGAGTAACCTTGAAGTTTGTAGTTGTTTTGACCGGCTACCCAATTAACTTCTTCTTCTTGGCATTGCTCTAGCTCATCCAAGACATCCGCAGCTTCTCCAACAAAATGTACATGCTTTTGGTTTGCAAGCATGAGCTTATCGATCTTCTCATGGAGAGACTTCATTTCCTTCTTTTTGGCTTCAAGATCAGCTCCTCTTGGTGCACGATCATAGTCTTCCGAGTAGTTACCATCGCTCAACGCCAAATTCTCTAAGAGCTCCATACCTTCCTCAACCTCTTGACCAAGAATGTTCCCTTTGCTAGCCGTGTCAAGTAGTAGTCTGATCTTTGGAAGTGCTCCGCGGTATATAGTACTCAAGAGGGTCTCTTCGCTGAAACAATGGGGAGGGCAAGCGATTGTGTAAACCTTAAAGCGTTCCATAGCCTCATTGAAGGACTCATTCTGACGCTAAGTGAAACCACTGATCTTGCTTCTCAATATTGCTGTCCGAGAGCTTGAGAAAAACTTTGAGAGGAAAGCGTCTTCTCCCAATGCTGTGCCTTGTCTCCTAAGGAAAAGGGAAACAAGTGCAGCTTGAAGCTGTCTTCCGAGATGTCATTTATATTGAGCATTCCACAAAGTTGCTCAAAGTTGTCTAGATGCGCCAATGGGTCCTCCAAAGCTAACCCATGAAACTTGTTGTTTTGCACCATCTGAACAAACCCTGGCTTGATCTCGAAGTTGTTGTTTTGCACTGGAGGAGGAGTGATCCCAAACCTATTATGGTGAGTATTAGGAGGATCTCCTGCTCCAATGATCAGTGAGGGTCTAGCCGCGTGGTGGGGGTTTCCATTACCCCTTCCCACTGCCCCATGAGCTGGAGGAGGTCCCTCTGGATGTTCGTGCTCAGCCATCACTTCAAACTCCACTGAACCTTGCTGAACAATCTCCTAAAAGGCTTTAGCTTGCTCTCTAATTCTTCTTGATCTTGCGTGTCCAAGCTGGTGAATATTGTCCAAGGGCGTGAGTAAGTTGTTGTCACCCCTGGAGTGTAGATTCATGTATCTGAAAGATGATAGGGTCAGGTTTTACCCAAATAAAACTACTGCAAGTGCACATCAAAAGCAGATGTAGTATAAGGGGTATCGAAATCCCAAGAGAGTAATGCAGACTACACTATCGAATATAGATTCGGACTAAGCTAAGCAAAATATGATGTATGTAATGCGAATGAATAAATGGAAGTAAGCAAACGAATGTGTGAAGTTATCTAAGCTCAAGAAGATTAAAAGCGCTAAGCCAGGGTAATTCGCAGGTTTGAATCCAAGAATGTATGATGCAGGAAGTCAGGAATGATTTAAGAACCGTTTTAAACATGAATCTCTAATGCATAACTAATCAATTCTCATTGCAAAAGTTATCTATACCTAGATCACAGAGTTTCAAATCTCTTTGTAAACCCTAACAACCTAAGCATGCAGGAATGATCAGATTCAGTTGTTTACAAAACTCCTAAGCCAAATCTCTTTGTACTAAGATGTTTTGCTCATCAAATACTAGTTCAGGTTATGAATAATGCTCTCACATATATTTAACAACCTATGATTTTCGGATTCCTAGATGATGTGTCTCAAAAATTCGATTTTAAAGCAAGCAGAGATGAAAAACCATGAGATATTCCTAACAGATAGCGATTCTACACTCTTTTCATCAACCTTTGAAAAACCCTAACTTAACTAGCAGATTACTCAGACATGATTATGAGATCACAAAACATAACTGAATAAAATTGCATTAAGAGAAAGAGTAAGAAACAAAGGGGGTTCGAAATCTTCTCAAAAGAGTACAAGATTTGTCTCCCCAAAAAGCTCTGAATAAAAATCTCTCTCTAGCTCTCTGAATTCTTAAAAACTTAGATAATAGCCAACAATGGCTGAAAAACCTAATAAATAGAAGCTAAACACGATCTGGGGTCTTCATGTAAATAAAGGAAACTTCTGGGCCAATTCTGAAATTCTTTTTGATACTTTTAATAAAACGCCACGCTCCTTCCTTAGTGGGTGACGATCGTCACCCTTTGGTGACGCTCATCACCATAGGCGATACTTTTCTGCTTCGAGCTTGGTACTTCGTGGCTTCCACTCAGAATGCTCCAAAAGGTTCCTAAATCTCCAATTATGCTCCAGACATGCTATATCCTGCAAAGACTCTTCTAGGACTCTAAAAATACCAAAAAGACTCAACAAAAAGGACTTATATCATGGTTAAAAACCATAAAAACCATGATATATCAACTCCCCCAGACTTAGCTTTTGCTTGCCCTCAAGCAAACATCAGACAAAGAATAAGGTCGAGGTTTGAAAACAAGAAACAGTCAGTCAGTCATCAGAAACACCACACTAGTTAAAGCTTTCGAATCCACATACCACAGAGTCAACACAAGATCAAATTTCAGCCTAATCATCACAAGCTTAGCAAATCTCTCAAGTCCAGTCCAAATCCCTTCAAGAAATCCGAAATTTCTACTGTCAACTCTTTATTTTTTATCTAAGTGTGAAGTCTCATCAAAGCTCTATCATCTAAATCACTTTACAGATTCTTTTCCCTTCCTAACAACTGAACAAATCAATCTCAACACAGCTCTCCTATTTTCTCTTCCCTTAATCTTTTTCCTTAGGATATTTTCAATTTTTTTACTTCTTTTTCTCAACTTTTTCAGTCTAAGATATGGTGCTACTCAATACTTGTGTTCCTTGTGAGGAGACAGGTTATTGAGTGTGTTCACTACTGTTGTTCCTTGTGAGGAGACAAGGTCATGAATGCACCATTCTTTGAACTTAAACTTTTAAAAACTACATCTGGGAAGATCAAAGAGAGACTGTATCTTAACCTTATTGTCAGTACTGAAAGAGAGAATCAAGATCAATAAGAATTAATCACCAAGACAAGAAGTTTAAAGTTCATTAAGGTGGAGCTAACAGTAAATTTTCCAGATCCTCTAAGAACCTAAACCTTCATTGCTAGACTGATCTACCTATGACTTTCAACTTAGTAAGACTTGTAATCAACTACTGTGGCAATGGTTCTTGTCAGCAAAAACGTCCTATGGTTAGTTCCAAGAAAAACTAACAGTTTCAAAATTTTTGACTCTAGAAAAACAGGTTTTTGACTCAACTTTAAGACTCTATAAACATGACACAAAGCACACAACGTCAGTAACCACCTCCCCCAGACTTACACAACACTGTCCCCAGTGTTATTAAGCCAAGAGTTGGTCAGAAAAATGAATGAGAAGTCGAAAAACCAAGTCAGAAAAGTGTTACCTCGCGTGGGGTCGGGTGACGAGCGTCACCAATCTGGTGATGAGCGTCACCACGACCTGTATTGCCCAAATCTTATGTTAGATGTTAATTAACGAAGTGTTTGCATGTGTACTCGAAAGTTAGACTTTTTGAGCAGTCAAACACATAATTAACAACATCCAAACATAGCAATAATAACCTGGTTCAACAATCTCACAAAACATCATCAAAGAAACTGACAACTGACTCAAAGTAAACATAAAAATGACTCAAGAGAAGGAAAAATAAAAGGGAAAAAGGAACAAATAACCAGATAGTGAAACCTCATTCCTCATCCTCACAAGGCTCAGTAGTGTAGTGGGGGCGGACACAACCACAGTTGCTAAGTGTAGCAACAGCATCCCAGAGTCCCTCAAAGCTATCAATGACATACTCCTGAAAAGCAGCCATATCCATGGGTGTCTGTGGTCGTGGAGGACGCCTGAAAGCAGCAGAAGAGCCACTCTGACGTGTAGAAGGTCCAGCATCAGTAGCAGCAGCAGTAGAAGCTCTAGCAGGGCGCAGAGTCAAGGGGCGCAGAAGAGTCTGTGCTGGCATGAAGAATAGCTGCCGTGGGTCTGTCTGGATAGTAGTGAGGGCTCTCTGTGGCAACTTAATGCCAACATACTCTCCAAAAGTAGTAGTGAAAGTCCAGACATCTCCAGTCTTCATCCAAGTGACATGGCGCAGATACTGCTCATCCATAAGCGATCTATCACTGCGCAGACTGCAAGGGGTAACATCGATCTGGAAATGATGGAAGATCGGTGTCAACAAGCTGCCCACACTCTCAGTCTTCTCCCCTGGACTGGTGAATGGCTTGGTCTTCAAAGAGACCAAGTGCTCAGCGAAAACAGCACCTAAGTTGGCGCGAACCATACTATCAACTGGTATCGAATCATCCAGCATCTCATAAAGTCCGTAGTAGAGGAGAATCAGCTCGCTAACTCGAGTCTTGCTGGGCGCAGACTTGCACAGAATAGTATGACCAAAGAGGCGCAGAAGGTACCTCAAAACCGGATGTCTAACCTCTGTCTGCGTGCTGGTCTTGCTATCATAGACTCCATTCCCGAACTTGGACCAGAATGTCCTCATATGGGTCCACTGAGAGGGAAGGAGAACGCCTGTGGGATGGTCAGAGAAGCCATAAATCCCACAAAGCTCCATCAGACTGATCCGGTATCGAATCCCTCGGATCAGAAATGTCATAGTGCCTTCCTGAGCACGCTTCGCCAACTCATTCGCGTAGTAGACGCGAACTGTAGAGAGAAACTGGCGGACCAAATCTGGGTACAGATCATACTGCCGGAATGGCATAGTCCCCATGCCAATGCGCTCCAGAATCTCATAAACCTCCTCAAAGATCCGCATCTTCTGCAGAACAGCAGGATCCGTGAGTCGAGTGGGGATAATCTTAACTCCCAACCACGCATTGTAGAACAGCATGTCATACTCATCCCACTCCTCCTGAATATCACGGAATACACAGGTATCCCGAGCCACTTCTTGCTTCGGAATCCCTGCCCAAGCCACTCCTGAGGCTATTTTCCGATCCTCTCGTTTGGGCCATGGGGGCCTGCAAACCGGGTGCTGACTGAAGGAATCTGTAGACCCTGTTGCAGTGCTGGAAGACGAGCTTTGTCTTGGTCATTTCTCCTGACGAGGCATCTTGCAGATCGTAAAAACTGAGTTGAGATTCAGAAAGAGGAGTAAAATCCACACGGATTAGACTCTTAAATCACTCAATTTGGTTAAGAAAATCAGAAGTTATGAAATTCCTATTTTCTAACTAGTTTCGGTTATTTTGCAGGTTTGCTCGAGGAAGAAGAAGAGAAAAGCTTAAGTCCCGTGTTCGATTCTGATGGGTGACGAGCGTCACCATAAGGGTGACGATCGTCACCGCTTTTTTTTTTTTTTTTTAACTGAATAATTCTAACTAATAATCCTAAGCACGAAAATAAATACTAAGTATTATATCTACAACTTACCAGTGGGTTGCCTCCCACTAAGCGCTCTTTTAAAGTCATTAGCTTGACTTTGGTTGGCTGTTTAGACAGCTGGTGCCTGATTCAGAGACACAATGTGTCCTGCTGGAATCTCTGCTTGTGCCCAGTAATGCTTCACCCTTTGTCCGTTGACAGTGAACTCCTCTCTTTTGGAGTTAATCAGGACAATTGCACCATGTGGGCGAGCTTCTTTGACAGTGAAAGGACCTGACCATCTAGAACGCAGTTTACCAGGAAAAAGCTGTAAACGAGAGTTATAGAGTAGTACCTGGTCATTGGGCTCGAAATGCCTGGAGATGATCTTCTTATCATGATATGCCTTTGTCCTCTCCTTGTATAACTTGGAGTTTTCATAGGCTAGATATCTGATCTCATCCAGTTCATTGAGCTGAATCAAGCGCCTTTCTGCAGCAGGTTTCAGATCGAAATTCAGCTTCTTGATTGCCCATTCTGCTCTGAACTCCAGCTCTACTGGTAGATGGCACGCCTTGCCATAGAGAAGGTGGAATGGAGTAGTCCCAAGTGGCGTTTTGTAGGCAGTCCTGTAGGCCCATGATGCATCATCCAGCTTTGCAGACCAATCTTTCCTTGTCTTCCCAACTGTCTTCTCTAGAATTTGCTTGATCTGTGTGTTGGAAACCTCAACTTGTCCACTTGTTAGGGGGTGATAGGGCGTGGCCACTCTGTGCTGTACACCATACTTCTTCAACAGCTTGTCAAAAACCTTGTTGACAAAGTGAGAACCCCCATCACTTATGACAATCCGTGGGACACCAAATCTGGGAAAGATAATGGTCTTAAACAGCTTCAAAACCACTGCAGCATCATTAGTAGGAGTAGCCAACGCCTCTACCCACTTAGATACATAATCAACAGCAACCAGAATGTATCTATTCCCATAAGATGAGGGAAAAGGTCCCATGAAGTCAATACCCCAACAATCGAAAACTTCAACTTCCAGAATGAAGTTCTGTGGCATCTCATGTCTCCTGCTGATTTTTCCTCTTCTCTGACAAGTATCACAGCTTGTGATGAAGGCTTGGGCGTCCCTGAACATAGTAGGCCACCAAAATCCAGCCTGCAAAACCTTAGAGACAGTCTTGAATGTAGCAAAGTGTCCAGCATAGTCTGATCCATGACAGTGAAAGAGCACGTCCTGAACTTCTTCTTCTGCTAAGCATCTTCTGTAAATACCATCAGCACAATGCTTGTAGAGGTATGGCTCATCCCAATAGAATCTCCTAAGTTCTCTCAAGAACTTCTTCTTAGCATAGCCTTTAAAATCATGTGGTTCATCCTCTGCAGCAAGATAATTGGCAATACCAGCATACCAGGGTCTCTTTGGATCATGTAAAGCATAAACAGGCTCTGCAAAAGCTTTCCCCAAGCTTGCGCAAATCGCAGATAAGTGTGGAGATCGGTGACGAGCGTCACCAATGTTGGTGACGCGCGTCACCTCGCTCGTATACTTTTGTCGCCAATGGTCTTGGTTGGTGACGAGCGTCACCTTCCTGGTGTCGCTCGTCACTCCCCTGCAGTTTCGTGAAAACTGCAGGTTTTCAACACTTTCCTCATGTTCTCTGGTTTCTACTAAGTAAACATTCTCTTCAGGCAAGAAATCATTGATGGGGACACTGTCTTCGACCTGAATCCGGGATAAATGGTCAGCAACTCCATTCTCCACCCCTTTCTTGTCCTTCACTTCAATATCAAATTCCTGAAGAAGCAGGATCCATCTTAACAGCCTTGGTTTTGCATCCTTCTTCTGCATTAGGTACTTCAGTGCTGAATGGTCAGTATGAACCACGACCTTGGAGCCAACAAAATACTGCCTGAACTTCTCAAAAGCAAACACAACAGCTAACAATTCCTTCTCAGTTGTTGCATAATTCTTCTGAGCATCATCCAAAGTCCTACTTGCATAGTATATGGCGTGGAGTTTCTTGTCTTTCCTCTGTCCATAGTAGATAGGAAGTAGAACCATAGTTTCTGTAATTTCCACTGTTCTGGAATGGCTTCTGATACTCTGTCTTCTGGAAAGGGGGTCTAGGAGTGAAACCAGGCGTGTTCTGTCCTCCTGTAGGGGCGTTTTTCTGATTGTTGTTGCTGTATCCTCTGTTCCACTGCTGATTCCCATACCTTTGTCCCTGAAATCCGCCAGAATTGATGAAATTTACATCCTCCTGCTCAACTTCCTCTGGAGCTTCGAAAGTCTCTACTTCTGCAGCAAAGTGAACTGACTTCTTCCCTACCAAAAGGCTGTGCATATCATCCAACTTAGCCTTAACTTCAGCAATCTGATTTCCATCAGCTACACCAGCTTGTTTCATTCTCTGAAAATCTGCATTTTTAGTGCTGTTGCTGCAGACCAAGTTCTCAATCACTCTCACCGCCTCCTCTGGTCTGTTGGTGTTGAAGTTCCCTGCACTTGCTGCATCCAGCGCCATCTGATATTTCCAGTCAATGCCTCTGAAAAAGATCCCAAGTAATTGCACCTGACTGAAACCATGATGAGGGCAGTCCCTTTGATAAGACTTGAACCTGATCCAAGAAGCCTTGAAAGCTTCAGTAGGGCCTTGTGTAAATGATGCAAATTTCGTCCTCATGTCTTCTGATCTGGCATCATCATAGAAATTGTTCAGAAAGGCATTCTTGGTGTCCTCCCAAGTAGTTAATGAAGCAGGTTCCAGTTGCTTCAGCCAATATGCAGCTTCTCCTTCAAGAGAGTATGGAAAAAGCTTGCAGAACAGAAAGTCATTGCTAACCCCATTAGCTTTGACACTGGAAGCCAAGTCTTCAAATCTCTCTATGTGATCCATAGGATGCTCATGAGGTAAACCATGGAAGGGATGCTGTCCAACTAGCTGATAGTAGACAGGTTTAACCTCAAAATCGTTCCTCTGGAAGGCAGGAGGTCGGATTGCAGCTCTGTCGGATTACAACTGATCAGGTCTGTTGTAATCACCTAGAGTCCTCTGAACAAAACGCCCAACAGCGTTATTGACAGCAGTAGGGACTCCCACGTTCTCAGCCACTTGTTGAACCTGCTGTTCAACAATGACATTCCCCTCTTGATCAATTCTCTGCCCCTCTTCGTTCCTCCTGTTTCCTTCCCTGTCAACCAAGTGACCTTCTGCATCTTCAACCAAGATCAGTGGAGCGACCATTGCAGATTGCTTCTTATCTTTCCTGTTAGTTCTCTCCAACCTAGCAAGCTCGTCGATGCTCAAAGTCACAAGCTCCTTCTCTTTGTTGCTTCTGGTTCTGCGATTAGGCATAAACCTGAAAACAGGAACAAAGAAAAGTAGCTGAAAATCAGTAAACAAATAAAAACTTAGACAAAATCCTAATACTAAAAATCGATAGGCAACTATTACTCCCCGGCAACGGCGCCAAAAACTTGATAGGGTCAGGTTTTACCCAAATAAAACTACTACAAGTGCACAGCAAAAGCAGATGTAGTATAAGAGGTATCGAAATCCCAAGAGAGTAATGCAGACTACACTATCGAATATAGATTCGGACTAAGCTAAGCAAAATATGATGTATGTAATGCGAATGAATAAATGGAAGTAAGCAAACGAATGTGTGAAGTTATCTAAGCTCAAGAAGATTAAAAGCGCTATGTCAGGGTAATTCGCAGGTTTGAATCCAAGAATGTATGATGCAGGAAGTCAGGAATGATTTAAGAACCGTTTTAAACATGAATCTCTAATGCATAACTAATCAATTCTCATTGCAAAAGTTATCTATACCTAGATCACAGAGTTTCAAATCTCTTTGTAAACCCTAACAACCTAAGCATGCAGGAATGATCAGATTCAGTTGTTTACAAAACTCCTAAGCCAAATCTCATTGTACTAAGTTGTTTTGCTCATCAAATACTAGTTCAGGTTATGAATAATGATCTCACATATATTTAACAACCTATGATTTTCGGGTTCTTAGATGATGTGTCTCAAAAATTCGATTTTAAAGCAAGCAGAGATGAAAAACCATGAGATATTCCTAACAGATAGCGATTCTACACTCTTTTCATCAACCTTTGAAAAACCCTAACTTAACTAGCAGATTACTCAGACATGATTATGAGATCACAAAACATAACTGAATAAAATTGCATTAAGAGAAAGAGTAAGAAACAAAGGGGGTTCGAAATCTTCTCAAAAGAGTACAGGATTTGTCTCCCCAAAAAGCTCTGAATAAAAATCTCTCTCTAGCTCTCTGAATTCTTAAAAACTTAGATAATAGCCAACAATGGCTGAAAAACATAATAAATAGAAGCTAAACACGATCTGGGGTCTTCATGTAAATAAAGGAAACTTCTGGGCCAATTCTGAAATTCTTCTTGATACTTTTAATAAAACGCCACGCTCCTTCCTTAGTGGGTGACGAGCGTCACCAAAGGGGTGACGATCGTCACCATAGGCGATACTTTTCTGCTTCGAGCTTGGTACTTCGTGGCTTCCACTCAGAATGCTCCAAAAGGTTCCAAAATCTCCAATTATGCTCCAGACATGCTATATCCTGCAAAGACTCTTCTAGGACTCTAAAAATACCAAAAAGACTCAACAAAAAGGACTTATATCATGGTTAAAAACCATAAAAACCATGATATATCAACTCCCCCAGACTTAGCTTTTGCTTGCCCTCAAGCAAACATCAGACAAAGAATAAGGTCGAGGTTTGAAAACAAGAAACAGTCAGTCAGTCATCAGAAACACCACACTAGTTAAAGCTTTCGAATCCACATACCACAGAGTCAACACAAGATCAAATTTCAGCCTAATCATCACAAGCTTAGCAAATGTCTCAACAGCCTTGGTTTTGCATCCTTCTTCTGCATTAGGTACTTCAGTGCTGAATGGTCAGTATGAACCAGGACCTTGGAGCCAACAAAATACTGCCTGAACTTCACAAAAGCAAACACAACAGCTAACAATTCCTTCTCAGTTGTTGCATAATTCTTCTGAGCATCATCCAAAGTCCTACTTGCATAGTAGATGGCGTGGAGTTTCTTGTCTTTCCTCTGTCCCAGCACTGCTCCAACTGCAAAATCGCTGGCATCACACATTACCTCAAAAGGTAAGTCCCAATCTGGAGGCTGCACAATAGGGGCTGTAACCAAAGCCTGTTTGATCTGTTCAAAAGCAGATTTGCACTCTTTTGTGAACTCAAACTTCACATCCTTGCAGAGGAGAGCAGTAAGTGGGCGTGCTATCTTGCTAAAATCCTTGATGAACCTTCTGTAGAAGTCTGCATGTCCCAGAAAACTCCTCACTGCTTTGACGGAATCAGGTGCTTGCAGACTTGTCATCACCTCAATTTTCGCCCTATCCACCTTTATACTGTCTCCTGAGCCTCTGTGGCCAAGTACAATACCATCCTGCACCATAAAATGACACTTCTCCCAGTTTAAAACCAAGTGCTTCTCTTCACATCTCTGCAGAACTGCACACAGATTATCCAAACAGCTCTTGAAAGAAGATCCATAAACAGAGAAGTCATCCATGAACACCTCCATAAACTTCTCTATCATGTCTGTGAAAATCGACATCATGCATCTCTGGAAGGTTGCAGGAGCATTACACAGACCAAAAGGCATTCTGCGATATGCAAAAGGGCCATAGGGACAGGTAAAAGTGGTCTTCTCCTGATCATCTGGATGGATGGGGATCTGAAAGAAGCCTGAATACCCATCAAGGAAGCAGTAATACTTGTGATTCGCCAGCCTCTCTAGCATCTGATCGATGAAAGGTAGAGGAAAATGATCCTTCCTTGTTGCTGCATTCAGTTTTCCTGTAGTCTATACACATCCTGTGTCCTGTCACAGTCCTGGTTGGAATCAGCTCATCCTTGTCATTCTTTACCACGGTGACACCTCCTTTCTTAGGCACCACGTGCACTGGACTCACCCAAGCACTGTCTGAAATAGGATAGATGATACCGGCCTGCAACAACTTCATGATCTCTTTCTTGACCACATCCTGCAAATTCGGATTTAGCCTCCTCTGGTGCTCAACTGATGATTTTGACTCATCCTCCAAGTGTATTCTATGCATGCACAAGTCTGGAGAGATACCTGAAATGTCATCAAGAGAATAGCCAAGAGCTTTGCGAAATTTTCGCAGCTTACTTAGCAGTAGGGTGAGCTCTGCATTGTTCAATGAAGCATTAACAATAACAGGATAGGTGGAGTTTTCTCCTAGAAATGCGTACCTTAGACCTGCAGGGAGCTGTTTAAGCTCAACTTTTGGTGCTTTTGCTGCTGACCAGTCACCCATTGTGGCGGCTTTTGCAGATGTGGAGACAAGTTCATCCTGTGCAACCAGTTGCATAACTTGTGCAGTAGCATCCATCATCTTTGTGATGCTGTTGCAGCAGCATCTAAATGCTCATACTCAGCTGCAGAAGTGGTCAACGCCCTTTCCAAGGGGTCCTCTGAACTCATCTCATGGAAGATCTGATCAGCAATGTTTGTGAGAACATCAACATAAAAAGTCTGTCCATCTATGGTTGGCCTCTTCATCAGCTTATCCATTTCGAATTTCATCACTAAATCGCCAACATTCAGCTCTATTCTACCCTTCCTGACGTCAATAATAGCTCCTGCAGTGGCTAAGAACGGTCTGCCAAGAATCAAGGGGTCTTTGGGCTCTTCTCCATACTATAGAACCACAAAGTCAGTAGGGATCATACAATCTCCTACTTTGATAGGAACATCCTCTATCACCCCTTCAGGAACTCTAACTGATCTATCAGCTAGGGCAAGAGATATTCTTGTAGCTTTAAAATCGGTCATCTCCAAACTCTTGGCAACAGAATAAGGCATGAGGTTCACACTAGACCCAAGATCACACAATGACCTCTCAAACTTGTCATTGAAGATGGTGCAGTCTAAAACAAAGCTTTCTGGGTCTGAAAGCTTCTCTGGAACTCTGTTCTGAATCACTGCACTGACCTGCTCGTTGATCATCATAGCCCCAACCTCAAGACTCAAGTTATTGGTCACCATTCTCTTCACATACCTCCTAATAACAGGAGTTATCCTTACAGCATCAATCAATGGGATCTTTATTACCAACTCGTCCATGATAGCCTTACATCTTGCATCCTCAAGCTCCTGCTTAGACTTCTTAGGATGCTTTGGATATGGTATCTTGGGTTTATACATGGTCTCCTTAGCGTTATTCGGATTGGTGACGAACGTCACTCACTTTGGACGAGTCGGGGTCGAGTACTGGATATGGGTGACGAGCGTCACCCCCTTGGTGACGGTCGTCACCAATTTGTGAAGAATCGGGGTCGGGGTTGTCCTCAATGGGTGACGAGCGACACCCATTATTGGTGACGAGCGTTACCAATGGTTCTGCAGTAAAATTTTCTTTATCTTCATACTCTTCCATACCCACGAAATTTCTTGAGGTTAAATCCTTCTGCAACACTGGTTGCAGGTTCCTTCCACTCCTCAATGTGATGGCATTCACGTGGTGTTTGGGATTAGCATCAGTTCTTCCTGGAAGAAATCCTTCTTGCCTCTGAACAGCTCCTGCAGTTTGAGCAACTTGAACATCAAGCTTCTTCATATGACAGTTCAGACTCTCAATTTTCCCATTCAAGTCCTGATAGAGCGAATCTATCTTGCCATTGAAGTTCACAGTAAGCTTCTGTTGTCCTTCCAAGATCTGTTCTAACATTGCTTCCATTTTGTTCTCTTGTGGAGGTGCTGGTTGATAGGAAGTAGAACCATAGTTTCTGTAATTTCCACTGGCTTCTGATAATCTGTCTTCTGGAAAGGGGGTCTAGGAGTGAAACCAGGCGTGTTCTGTCTTCCTGTAGGGGCGTTTTTCTGATTGTTGTTGCTGTATCCTCTGTTCCACTGCTGATTCCCATACCTTTGTCTCTGAAATCCGCCAGAATTGATGAAATTTACATCCTCCTGCTCAACTTCCGCTGGAGCTTCGAAAGTCTCTACTTCTGCAGCAAAGTGAACTGACTTCTTCCCTACCAAAAGGCTGTGCATATCATCCAACTTAGCCTTAACTTCAGCAATCTGATTTCCATCAGCTACACCAGCTTGTTTCATTCTCTGAAAATCTGCATTTTTAGTGCTGTTGCTGCAGACCAAGTTCTCAATCACTCTCACCGCCTCCTCTGGTCTGTTGGTGTTGAAGTTCCCTGCACTTGCTGCATCCAGCGCCATCTGATATTTCCAGTCAATGCCTCTGAAAAAGATCCCAAGTAATTGCACCTGACTGAAACCATGATGAGGGCAGTCCCTTTGATAAGACTTGAACCTGATCCAAGAAGCCTTGAAAGCTTCAGTAGGGCCTTGTGTAAATGATGCAATTTTCGTCCTCATGTCTTCTGATCTGGCATCATCATAGAAATTGTTCAGAAAGGCATTCTTGGTGTCCTCCCAAGTAGTTAATGAAGCAGGTTCCAGTTGCTTCAGCCAATATGCAGCTTCTCCTTCAAGAGAGTATGGAAAAAGCTTGCAGAACAGAAAGTCATTGCTAACCCCATTAGCTTTGACACTGGAAGCCAAGTCCTCAAATCTCTCTATGTGATCCATAGGATGCTCATGAGGTAAACCATGGAAGGGATGCTGTCCAACTAGCTGATAGTAGACAGGTTTAACCTCAAAATCGTTCCTCTGGAAGGCAGGAGGTCGGATTGCAGCTCTGTTGGCATAGAACTGATCAGGTCTGTTGTAATCACCTAGAGTCCTCTGAACAAAACGCCCAGCAGCGTTATTGACAGCAGCAGGGACTCCCACGTTCTCAGCAACTTGCTGAACCTGCTGTTCAACAATGACATTCCCCTCATGATCAATTCTCTGCCCCCTCTTCGTTCCTCCTGTTTCCTTCCCTGTCAACCAAGTGACCTTCTGCATCTTCAACCAAGATCAGTGGAGCGACCATTGCAGATTGCTTCTTATCTTTCCTGTTAGTTCTCTCCAACCTAGCAAGCTCGTCGATGCTCAAAGTCACAAGCTCCTTCTCTTTGTTGCTTCTGGTTCTGCGATTAGGCATACACCTGAAACAGGAACAAAGAAAAGTAGCTGAAAATCAGTAAACAAATAAAAACTTAGACAAAATCCTAATACTAAAAATCGATAGGCAACTATTACTCCCCGGCAACAGCGCCAAAAACTTGATAGGGTCAGGTTTTACCCAAATAAAACTACTGCAAGTGCACAGCAAAAGCAGATGTAGTATAAGGGGTATCGAAATCCCAAGAGAGTAATGCAGACTACACTATCGAATATAGATTCGGACTAAGCTAAGCAAAATATGATGTATGTAATGCGAATGAATAAATGGAAGTAAGCAAACGAATGTGTGAAGTTATCTAAGCTCAAGAAGATTAAAAGCGCTAAGCCAGGGTAATTCGCAGGTTTGAATCCAAGAATGTATGATGCAGGAAGTCAGGAATGATTTAAGAACCGTTTTAAACATGAATCTCTAATGCATAACTAATCAATTCTCATTGCAAAAGTTATCTATACCTAGATCACAGAGTTTCAAATCTCTTTGTAAACCCTAACAACCTAAGCATGCAGGAATGATCAGATTCAGTTGTTTACAAAACTCCTAAGCCAAATCTCTTTGTACTAAGTTGTTTTGCTCATCAAATACTAGTTCAGGTTATGAATAATGCTTTCACATATATTTAACAACCTATGATTTTCGGATTCCTAGATGATGTGTCTCAAAAATTCGATTTTAAAGCAAGCAGAGATGAAAAACCATGAGATATTCCTAACAGATAGCGATTCTACACTCTTTTCATCAACCTTTGAAAAACTCTAACTTAACTAGCAGATTACTCAGACATGATTATGAGATCACAAAACATAACTGAATAAAATTGCATTAAGAGAAAGAGTAAGAAACAAAGGGGGTTCGAAATCTTCTCAAAAGAGTACAGGATTTGTCTCCCAAAAAGCTCTGAATAAAAATCTCTCTCTAGCTCTCTGAATTCTTAAAAACTTAGATAATAGCCAACAATGGCTGAAAAACCTAATAAATAGAAGCTAAACACGATCTGGGGTCTTCATGTAAATAAAGGAAACTTCTGGACCAATTCTGAAATTATTCTTGATACTTTTAATAAAACGCCACGCTCCTTCCTTAGTGGGTGACGAGCGTCACCAAAGGGGTGACGATCGTCACCATAGGCGATACTTTTCTGCTTCGAACTTGGTACTTCGTGGCTTCCACTCAGAATGCTCCAAAAGGTTCCAAAATCTCCAATTATGCTCCAGACATGCTATATCCTGCAAAGACTCTTCTAGGACTCTAAAAATACCAAAAAGACTCAACAAAAAGGACTTATATCATGGTTAAAAACCATAAAAACCATGATATATCAACTCCCCCAGACTTAGCTTTTGCTTGCCCTCAAGCAAACATCAGACAAAGAATAAGGTCGAGGTTTGAAAACAAGAAACAGTCAGTCAGTCATCAGAAACACCACACTAGTTAAAGCTTTCGAATCCACATACCACAGAGTCAACACAAGATCAAATTTCAGCCTAATCATCACAAGCTTAGCAAATCTCTCAACAGCCTTGGTTTTGCATCCTTCTTCTGCATTAGGTACTTCAGTGCTGAATGGTCAGTATGAACCACGACCTTGGAGCCAACAAAATACTGCCTGAACTTCACAAAAGCAAACACAACAGCTAACAATTCCTTCTCAGTTGTTGCATAATTCTTCTGAGCATCATCCAAAGTCCTACTTGCATAGTAGATGGCGTGGAGTTTCTTGTCTTTCCTCTGTCCCAGCACTGCTCCAACTGCAAAATCGCTGGCATCACACATTACCTCAAAAGGTAAGTCCCAATCTGGAGGCTGCATAACAGGGGTTGTAACCAAAGCCTGTTTGATCTGTTCAAAAGCAGATTTGCACTCTTTTGTGAACTCAAACTTCACATCCTTGCAGAGGAGAGCAGTAAGTGGGCGTGCTATCTTGCTAAAATCCTTGATGAACCTTCTGTAGAAGCCTGCATGTCCCAGAAAACTCTTCACTGCTTTGACGGAATCAGGTGCTTGCAGACTTGTCATCACCTCAATTTTCGCCCTATCCACCTCTATACCGTCTCCTGAGACTCTGTGGCCAAGTACAATACCATCCTGCACCATAAAATGACACTTCTCCCAGTTTAAAACCAAGTGCTTCTCTTCACATCTCTGCAGAACTGCACAGAGATTATCCAAACAGCTCTTGAAAGAAGATCCATAAACAGAGAAGTCATCCATGAACACCTCCATAAACTTCTCTATCATGTCTGTGAAAATCGACATCATGCATCTCTGGAAGGTTGCAGGAGCATTACACAGACCAAAAGGCATTCTGCGATATGCAAAAGGGCAATAGGGACAGGTAAAAGTGGTCTTCTCCTGATCATCTGGATGGATGGGGATCTGAAAGAAGCCTGAATACCCATCAAGGAAGCAGTAATACTTGTGATTTGCCAGCCTCTCTAGCATCTGATCGATGAAAGGTAGAGGAAAATGATCCTTCCTTGTTGCTGCATTCAGTTTCCTGTAGTCTATACACATCCTGTGTCCTGTCACAGTCCTGGTTGGAATCAGCTCATCCTTGTCATTCTTTACCACGGTGACACCTCCTTTCTTAGGCACCACGTGCACTGGACTCACCCAAGCACTGTCTGAAATAGGATAGATGATACCAGCCTGCAACAACTTCATGATCTCTTTCTTGACCACATCCTGCAAATTCGGATTTAGCCTCCTCTGGTGCTCAACTGATGATTTTGACTCATCCTCCAAGTGTATTCTATGCATGCACAAGTCTGGAGAGATACCTGAAATGTCATCAAGAGAATAGCCAAGAGCTTTGCGAAATTTTCGCAGCTTACTTAGCAGTAGGGTGAGCTCTGCATTGTTCAATGAAGCATTAACAATAACAGGATAGGTGGAGTTTTCTCCTAGAAATGCGTACCTTAGCCCTGCAGGGAGCTGTTTAAGCTCAACTTTTGGTGCTTTTGCTGCTGACCAGTCACCCATTGTGGCGGCTTTTGCAGATGTGGAGACAAGTTCATCCTGTGCAACCAGTTGCATAACTTGTGCAGTAGCATCCATCATCTTTGTGTAGCCTGTTGCAGCAGCATCTAAATGCTCATACTCAGCTGCAGAAGTGGTCAACGCCCTTTCCAAGGGGTCCTCTGAACTCATCTCATGGAAGATCTGATCAGCAATGTTTGTGAGAACATCAACATAAAAAAGTCTGTCCATCTATGGTTGGCCTCTTCATCAGCTTATCCATTTCGAATTTCATCACTAAATCGCCAACATTCAGCTCTATTCTACCCTTCCTGACGTCAATAATAGCTCCTGCAGTGGCTAAGAACGGTCTGCCAAGAATCAAGGGGTCTTTGGGCTCTTCTCCATACTCTAGAACCACAAAGTCAGTAGGGATCATACAATCTCCTACTTTGATAGGAACATCCTCTATCACCCCTTCAGGAACTCTAACTGATCTATCAGCTAGGGCAAGAGATATTCTTGTAGCTTTAAAATCGGTCATCTCCAAACTCTTGGCAACAGAATGAGGCATGAGGTTCACACTAGACCCAAGATCACACAATGACCTCTCAAACTTGTCATTGAAGATGGTGCAGTCTAAAACAAAGCATTCTGAGTCTGAAAGCTTCTCTGGAACTCTGTTCTGAATCACTGCACTGACCTGCTCGTTGATCATCATAGCCCCAACCTCAAGACTCAAGTTATTGGTCACCATTCTCTTCACATACCTCCTAATAACAGGAGTTATCCTTACAGCATCAATCAATGGGATCTTTATTACCAACTTGTCCATGATAGCCTTACATCTTGCATCCTCAAGCTCCTGCTTAGACTTCTTAGGATGCTTTGGATATGGTATCTTGGGTTTATACATGGTCTCCTTAGCGTTATTCGGATTGGTGACGAACGTCACTCACTTTGGACGAGTCGGGGTCGAGTACTGGATATGGGTGACGAGCGTCACCCCCTTGGTGACGGTCGTCACCAATTTGTGAAGAATCGGGGTCGGGGTTGTCCTCAATGGGTGACGAGCGACACCCATTATTGGTGACGAGCGTTACCAATGGTTCTGCAGTAAAATTTTCTTCATCTTCATACTCTTCCATACCCACGAAATTTCTTGAGGTTAAATCCTTCTGCAACACTGGTTGCAGGTTCCTTCCACTCCTCAATGTGATGGCATTCACGTGGTGTTTGGGATTAGCATCAGTTCTTCCTGGAAGAAATCCTTCTTGCCTCTGAACAGCTCCTGCAGTTTGAGCAACTTGAACATCAAGCTTCTTCATATGACAGTTCAGACTCTCAATTTTCCCATTCAAGTCCTGATAGAGCGAATCTATCTTGCCATTGAAGTTCACAGTAAGCTTCTGTTGTCCTTCCAAGATCTGTTCTAACATTGCTTCCATTTTGTTCTCTTGTGGAGGTGCTGGTTGATAGGAAGTAGAACCATAGTTTCTTTAATTTCCACTGGCTTCTGATACTCTGTCTTCTGGAAAGGGGGTCTAGGAGTGAAACCAGGCGTGTTCTGTCCTCCTGTAGGGGCGTTTTTCTGATTGTTGTTGCTGTATCCTCTGTTCCACTGCTGATTCCCATACCTTTGTCCCTGAAATCCGCCAGAATTGATGAAATTTACATCCTCCTGCTCAACTTCCTCTGGAGCTTCGAAAGTCTCTACTTCTGCAGCAAAGTGAACTGACTTCTTCCCTACCAAAAGGCTGTGCATATCATCCAACTTAGCCTTAACTTTAGCAATCTGATTTCCATCAGCTACACCAGCTTGTTTCATTCTCTGAAAATCTGCATTTTTAGTGCTGTTGCTGCAGACCAAGTTCTCAATCACTCTCACCGCCTCCTCTGGTCTGTTGGTGTTGAAGTTCCCTGCACTTGCTGCATCCAGCGCCATCTGATATTTCCAGTCAATGCCTCTGAAAAAGATCCCAAGTAATTGCACCTGACTGAAACCATGATGAGGGCAGTCCCTTTGATAAGACTTGAACCTGATCCAGGAAGCCTTGAAAGCTTCAGTAGGGCCTTGTGTAAATGATGCAATTTTCGTCCTCATGTCTTCTGATCTGGCATCATCATAGAAATTGTTCAGAAAGGCATTCTTGGTGTCCTCCCAAGTAGTTAATGAAGTAGGTTCCAGTTGCTTCAGCCAATATGCAGCTTCTCCTTCAAGAGAGTATGGAAAAAGCTTGCAGAACAGAAAGTCATTGCTAACCCCATTAGCTTTGACACTGGAAGCCAAGTCCTCAAATCTCTCTATGTGATCTATAGGATGCTCATGAGGTAAACCATGGAAGGGATGCTGTCCAACTAGCTGATAGTAGACAGGTTTAACCTCAAAATCGTTCCTCTAGAAGGCAGGAGGTCGGATTGCAGCTCTGTTGGCATAGAACTGATCAGGTCTGTTGTAATCACCTAGAGTCCTCTGAACAAAACGCCCAGCAGCGTTATTGACAGCAGCAGGGACTCCCAAGTTCTCAGCCACTTGCTGAACCTGCTGTTCAACAATGACATTCCCCTCATGATCAATTCTCTGCCCCCTCTTTGTTCCTCCTGTTTCCTTCCCTGTCAACCAAGTGACCTTCAGCATCTTCAACCAAGATCAGTGGAGCGACCATTGCAGATTGCTTCTTATCTTTCCTGTTAGTTCTCTCCAATCTAGCAAGCTCGTCGATGCTCAAAGTCACAAGCTCCTTCTCTTTGTTGCTTCTGGTTCTGCGATTAGGCATACACCTGAAACAGGAACAAAGAAAAGTAGCTGAAAATCAGTAAACAAATAAAAACTTAGACAAAATCCTAATACTAAAAATCGATAGGCAACTATTACTCCCCGGCAACGGCGCCAAAAACTTGATAGGGTCAGGTTTTACCCAAATAAAACTACTGCAAGTGCACAACAAAAGCAGATGTAGTATAAGGGGTATCGAAATCCCAAGAGAGTAATGCAGACTACACTATCGAATATAGATTCGGACTAAGCTAAGAAAAATATGATGTATGTAATGCGAATGAATAAATGGAAGTAAGCAAACGAATGTCTGAAGTTATCTAAGCTCAAGAAGATTAAAAGCGCTAAGCCAGGGTAATTCGCAGGTTTGAATCCAAGAATGTATGATGCAGGAAGTCAGGAATGATTTAAGAACCGTTTTAAACATGAATCTCTAATGCATAACTAATCAATTCTCATTGCAAAAGTTATCTATACCTAGATCACAGAGTTTCAAATCTCTTTGTAAACCCTAACAACCTAAGCATGCATGAATGATCAGATTCAGTTGTTTACAAAACTCCTACGCCAAATCTCTTTGTACTAAGTTTTTTTGCTCATCAAATACTAGTTCAGGTTATGAATAATGCTCTCACATATATTTAACAACCTATGATTTTCGGATTCCTAGATGATGTGTCTCAAAAATTCGATTTTAAAGCAAGCAGAGATGAAAAACCATGAGATATTCCTAACAGATAGCGATTCTACACTCTTTTCATCAATCTTTGAAAAACCCTAACTTAACTAGCAGATTACTCAGACATGATTATGAGATCACAAAACATAACTGAATAAAATTGCATTAAGAGAAAGAGTAAGAAACAAAGGGGGTTCGAAATCTTCTCAAAAGAGTACAGGATTTGTCTCCCCAAAAAGCTCTGAATAAAAATCTCTCTCTAGCTCTCTGAATTCTTAAAAACTTAGATAATAGCCAACAATGGCTGAAAAACCTAATAAATAGAAGCTAAACACGATCTGGGGTCTTCATGTAAATAAAGGAAACTTCTGGGCCAATTCTGAAATTCTTCTTGATACTTTTAATAAAACGCCACGCTCCTTCCTTAGTGGGTGACGAGCGTCACCAAAGGGGTGACGATCGTCACCATAGGCGATACTTTTCTGCTTCGAGCTTGGTACTTCGTGGCTTCCACTCAGAATGCTCCAAAAGGTTCCAAAATCTCCAATTATGCTCCAGACATGCTATATCCTGCAAAGACTCTTCTAGGACTCTAAAAATACCAAAAAGACTCAACAAAAAGGACTTATATCATGGTTAAATACCATAAAAACCATGATATATCAAAAGACAGAAGTGTAAAGGTAGAGAAGTCAGTAACCAACTTAAAGTAAAGGCTTAGTCTTTACCAAACCCCAAATCTTAATGCATTCTATCCCCTAAGATGGCGACGGCGCCATTTGATAACAGGCTTTTTTATGATGCAATGACGTGTCAAGATGCAACAAAGAGGTTATCAAAGCTCTAATGCACACAGAGATGTAGTATAGTGAGCAAGAGAGATATCAATCCACACCTAAGGGTAGCAAGTTCACTAAGAATGCAAAGGATGAGCAAAGCTAAGCTAGAATGATAAATGATTGGTAAAATCCCTAAAAACTAAATGCAAAGTGTCAAATGCAAAGCAAAACAATTTTAAAATCCCTGGAAGAGGGTTAACTACCACGAGGAACAAGCGAAATATTTAAAATGCAAAGCTACTAAATATTAAAAATCGACTAGTAGATCGACCACGGGATCGACCACTTGATCGAGCAACAATGATCGATCTCGTCTAAACAACCTAGAATGATGAAATGATGCAATATGCGATTGACAAGAACACAACTTTATAACGATGGAATGATAAACAAAGACTTATAACACTAAGAAAAAGGGTCTGGGGTTGAGGTTCATATTCGTGGGTTTCAAAGATCACAGCTTGGTTTGAAAACGTTAGATCTACTCTTTTTAAGAGGTTGTCTAGGCCTTGAAAACAAAACAAGATCCATCCATGGCATGTGGTATGGATCACTCATTCATTCTCTTCTCCAAACCCATGGCGTTTGGTGGAAAAAGAGATTGAAGGGCATAAAACGTAGATTTCAATAAACGACCTAACTAGTCCCCTAAACAACCATGGCGTGTGGGAAAGGAAAGACTAGCCTCTAGGATTTGACTTATTCAGGACATCTGAATCCTGTCAAGGTAAGATATCCCTCTGATCGTAGAGATCTTGGCGTGAGAGTCTCTAAGCCCTAAGTGCTCAAATCCAAGAAAAGAAAGGAATGAAGAACAAGAAAACAAAAGCTTTAACCTTTTCGACCCTTTTTAATCATCTCAACTCCAAAAACCAAAAAGACTACTCGCTACACATAAAGTAAAACCGAACAAAGCATAGAAGATGATCTACTAAGCATGATTAAAGATAGATTAAAGCAAAAGGTTCAATATTCAAAGCGCAAATGCAAGAAAACTCAAGGTTCTACAATGACGGAGATAATCGCCTAAAAACTAGAGAGAAGAAGATGATAAAAAAAGTGAAAACGTCTTGATAAAGTGGAATCGCCGCCTTCCCAAAAATGGGCAAACCGCTCGATGGTCCCCCCCTCGCCAGAAGCTAAAAGCGGTTAAATTAGCCTGGGATCAACCTCGAGATCGAGCATCTCGCTCAATCGTCTTTGGGAATCGCGGCCTCATCTCGATCTGTGTATCGATCTTCTTTGATGGATCAAGTGCTTCGTTCGATCTTGGAGTCGATCTTTGGAGCATCTGGTGGTGGACTCGATCCGACTCTCGCTCTGCATGGCGTCATTTACGTCTGTACTTCTTGATCGATCTCTTTAATCGGTCTTGAGCTCCATCAGTTTCCTTGAATCGGATGGGCTACTCGATCTTCTGGTCGATCTCGTCTAGATCGACCTGCCATGCTTGATCTGCTACTCGATCTCAGGTCCTTAGCATGCAATCCTGATTTCTCCAAGTGTCCACGAACTTCCTCACGAGCCTTAGCACGTCCATGAATCCTCCATAGCTCCAAAGTATCCGAAAACAACCTGAATGTGATGCATAATGCAAGAAATATGCAAATGCTAATGCAAAAGTGCTCTAGGACCTAAAGCGATGCAAACTAGCCTAAAGTGCAAGGTAAATACATGAGAAACTATCTTACATGCATGCAAAACACATGAAATATGCAGCAATATCAACTAGTCATTGTAATATTGGGTTTTGTCAATCCAATTGGGATTAGTTGAAAACAGATGAGTTGAGAGTAAAAATCTTTATGTCAAGCAAGCAGAGAAGTGTTTTGTTGCCTAAGCAACCAAACTAGTATCCTAATATAATCAAGCAGCAAAGGAAACAAAGACTAAGTCAAACTAAGCAACCAAAACAGAGCAAATCCAAGATCCAAATAAGAGAAAAGCAAGTTCCTAGATGTGGTTATTGACTTTGGGGAATTTCAGACACTAACTATGGCTGTTTCAAACTACATTGATCAAGCAAATAAGCAAGCAATGGTGATTCCTAGACATAGAGTTCACAATCAAGCAAGCTAGATCCAATCTCTTGGCAAATAGCCCTTTGCTAAACATCTTAACAAGAACTAACTCTCATTAGTGCTAAAAAATCAAGCAAGCATTAGATAACAACTCTATTCAAGTCAAAATGCTCCTCAAACAGTCAATCTCTTAAGCTAAGGCCAGCAAATCCTCTATTAAACAAGCTCAGCATTTCATCAAACACTTGGTGGGCATAAGAGAAAGCTAACAACCTAGATAAGTGTGATCAAGACAAATCTAGCATTAAAAATAGATTAATAGAGAGGAACCCATAACATGAAGCACTAAACAAGCCTTAATCAAATCCTAAATTTCCCTAATCTACCACATCTAGAAACTCTAAGCAAACTACTCACTCAAAGCCATGTTTAAACCTAAATCATAAAGGGAAAGGATCTTAATCATGATTAAAAGAGAAAATAAAGAAAGATTAAAGGCAAATACTTAATTATATTAAACAAAGCAAAGGATTTGTCTTACAAACTCGAAAAAAATGCTTAAGAACATTAAATTGACAAGACTTGTCGAAATTAATGAAAAAGAGGCTATTTATAGCCAAGAGAAGGAAGCCGTAGAGTAATGGCAAAAGTATAAATAAAACAGGTTCAGACTAGGTTTACATCGGTCAGTTACATCGGTCATCTGTGACCGATGTGAATCCCATCGGTCTGTTGGTGATCGATGTTGGAGACCGAAATTCATCCGGTGTGTTTATGTCAGTCACCCCTGACCGATGCTGGTGATCGATGCTGCTCGTATTGGTCACCCTGTGATCGATGCTGGTGACCGAAAATATGGTATCGGTCACCCCTTGACTGATGTTCACCGTGCTCTGACCGAAAACCATTGCAGAGATTGTCTGCTTTGATCCTTCTTGCTCCCTTTGATCCAGCTAGCATCCTGTATCATCCCCAAAGCTCCTCCAAGCTCCTCTTAGCTCCAAAAACACCTAAAAACATCAAAAATGCAAGGAAAATGCAAACTATATCCTGAATGATACCTAAGTCTAAAAGGAAAAGAAAATGGGGCAAAAACTAAGGAAAAACATGCAAAAGAGAACCAAAATATGTACTAAATGCAGTCCTAAATGGTGTAAATACAAGGGATATCAACACCCCCCCCACTTGCCTTTTGCTTGTCCTCAAGCAATTAACAACAAATGGGAGAGTTAGGTTTGAAAGTGGGCATTCAGATTCCATAAGTGCAAAGGTAAAGAGATAGTGAATCAGCTGTACTTCAAAGAACCTAGCCATGCCCATCATGTTTCAAAATGATCTCAAATCTCAACTTAGGCAAATGCTAAAATCAACCAACTCTTTAACATTCAATTAAGATCAGAACATGAAGCATCAACTTAGGCAAATGCTCAAATCAACCAAATTAAGTGAAGACATTTGGCTGGAAAGGGTAAGGTTATGAGATAAAAATGATCTTATTTTAGCAAAGGGTTATTAAACAAAATGGATCACTCAATGAAAAGGACCTCATCTTAGGAAAAATGCTAAAGGTAAAGGCACACTTATGCATGTAAATCAAAGCTCCCTTCTATCCAAAGATGAATCCTAAGTACTAAACCCAAAAGTGAACCCCTAAGTCTACCCTTTCCTAAAATCTACCCTTTACCCTTCTTCATGGCTGGGGAAACTTCTTCTTTTTTCTTGTGTGGCTGCTCTTTTTTAGCTGGGACTTGCTCTTCTTTGTTGAATTGGCACCTTCATCACCTTTGGTGGATTGTTCCTGGCCTGATTTTTCTTCTTTAGACCTTTTCTGAGCTTTGTTGCTGGCGTCTTTCTTCTTTGTACTTAGAGCTTTTCCTCCCTTTACTTAACCATAATTCTAGACTGTTTCCCCTTTTCTACCATTTCAAAGATTTTCTCTTTCTTTCAAAACATAAAAACATGAAGCTCAAACCACCTATACTACCCTTTTTAAATCCAAAACTCTTATCCTAGAATCAAGCTCAAGATGCAAGGTGATATCTACAAGAAAGCTAATCATTGCCAGCCTTATTCCTATCACTTTTTCCCAAGACAAAATCGAAAATAAAATGCAAAGGCCTCACAGCTCTCACAATAGTGTTTAGGCTCAAAAGGAGGTTTTGGTTAAGGGTGAGGATGTAACTGTCCCATAAGTATGAGGATCAGCTATTTGGATCAACAAGAGTAATAGAAAGGAGAAAGATGATCCAAATATGTATATGGTAGCCATGAATTCACTTTTTAATGCATAAAACATGATAATTGAAAGTCCAAATTAAAGTTCAAGTTGATAGAGTTGATTTTCAGAGAACAAGTGCTTTCAGAATGAGATGAGAAGACCAAATCTAACAATCTAAGCATGGTTCAGCCTTAACTTCTAGCAATCATATGATGCATCAAACAACTAACCACTTAAACACTGAAACCATCTCTAAACGCTAAGCAATTTACAAAGAAAATTCATCATAATGCCCTATGTTAATAGAATGCAACATATATGTCAACACGAGACTTAATCTTAGAAGAATGAAATGCAACTACATGCTTTCTTTTTGGTTTGCAAAAAAATGCAAAACTTTTCGATGCCTTAAATGAATGCATGATATGAATGAGACTCAAAGTAAAAAGGAAAAGAAAAACTAAGAAAACATGATAAAATCCCAAGTACCAGCATTCCGTCAACCACCCATGTTCCAGCTATGAACGTCCCACCATTGACTAGAGCAAGAGCTAAGAGGCTAAGGGAGAACTTCAACCAATCTGTAGAGACATAAGTTTCAGATCACATGGTTCGAGACATAACCGAGCAGCTGACAAAGTTGACCATTTCCCAAGATCAAGGTCAAACCGAAGTGCAAGCCAAACCATATCAAGAAGAGGATCATTTCATGAAGAACGGTCCAAGAAGCAACATAGAAAAATGGCCACTTATCAAGTATGGGCATGAAGTCTTCTTATTCACCATTCTCCCAACCTAAAGGCGTCCAGGTTCATCCCCTCCAGCAAGTCAAACAAATCCCTACAAATCAGTTCAAAGGTAAGACTGAATTCATTATATTGTTTGACTAACTTTCTTTGTTTGTCTTAATTTCCTTTGCATTTATTTTAATTTTCAATTTCCATTAGATAAGGAAATTGTTAGCCATTTTCAATCCTTTTAATTTAGCTGCATTTATTGTAATTTGCTTCAAAGACCCCTAGAAGGGCATATTTGTTTGGACTCTATATAAAGTCCCCTCACAGCCTTGTATTTTTCACACAATCGATAAAGATCAAGCATTTTCTTAAGAGTTCTCTCTTCTTCAGTTTTTCTAGGCATTTGTGATTTCTGCCCAGTTTAACTTTGTCTCATCATTGCCTCCTTCCATCAGGCTTTGTGGCGACCATCGATCCACCTTCTCCTCATCATCATCCGACCAGCCTTCTAGAGGAGTGACTTTAGTCCCTTGAACAGGCGCCATCTTTCCACTTCGATCATCCTCCATCCGACCGGTTGAAAGAGAGTTACTTTAGTCCAGCTTTCAGCCTCCATCTTCCACGAAAATGAGCCTCAACCTTTGAAGATCGTATCATCTGGTATCAGAGCTTAAAAGCTCCTAAACCCAGGTTTTATCTATCATTTATCTTTGTATTTTCGTTTGTGTTCTTCATTTCTCCAGAAAAACTTAAAAAAAAAATTTTCAACTTGATCTTCGTTCTTGATTAAAAAAAAAAGTTTTCAAACTTGTTCTTATTGTTCTTGCTTTGTTTCTGTTTGATTCATAAAAACTAAAAGCACAAAAAAATTTCTGTTTATTAGCTTTTCAAATTCCTATTTAAAAAAAAGAAATATATATATATATATATATAAACTGTTGGTCCATGCATATTCCATTTCCTTCTTCTTATTTCTTTATAACACATTCATACACTTTGTTTATTTATTTCAGGTACCAACTGGAACAAGCAATAGGAGACGCTCCAACCTTAACCGACATTGTCCAAGTTCTTGCCAATCTGCAAGCTTCTATGGAACTTATTGGCACTTGCATGGATCGGTATGGCCAGCGACCACGCAGGAATCATGCCCAAGGTGCTCAGAATCAAAGGGAAAGTGAAGAAGTTGAAGAGAGCATGCCTGATCTAGAAGACGATCCCCCTCCACAACATCAAGTACCACCCGAGCATAACGAGATCCACAACCGCTGAGACCCACCACAAAGGGATAGAAACTGAGGCGTTGACTATGATCGAGGAGGAAGCAGAGATATCAAGTTGACTGCCCCAACTTTTGCTGGGAAGATCAACACAGATGCCTACCTTGATTGGGAGAGGCGAATATAACACATCTTCGAATACTACCAATATTCCAAGGTAAGAATAGTATCACTTTCTGCTGCCCAACTTACTGATAATGCTCTTGCTTGGTGGGACAGAGATGTTTCAGACCGGCGAAGACATCGACACCCCCAGATCAATACATGGAGGGATATGCGGTTCAGCCTAAGGAAGAGATATGTCCCAGCTCATTACCACCGTGATATACAAAGGAGATTCCGCAAACTGTCTCAAGGGAGGAAATCGGTGGAAGAGTATTTTGAAGAGTTTGAAAGTCTTAAGAATAGACTAGAAGTTGAGGATACACCAGAGACTCAAATGGCGCAGTTTCTGGATGCGCTGCAAGATCGGATTGCCAGAAAAGTGAAAAGGCAACGCTACCATGATCTGGAGGAGCTACTGCACTTAGCTATCCAAGATGAGCAACATATGAAGAGGAAGACAACCTCCACCAACCGGACCAAGACCACTTGGACTCCTCAACACGACCTAGACAAAGGGAAGTCTATTATGACAGATTCCAGGTTCAAGAAGCCAGCTTTCAAGCCTGATATCCACTGTATTTACACCACTTAGAGATGCATTTAGTACATATTTTGATCCTCTTTTGCATGTTTTCCCTTTGCTTCTGTCCCATTTTCTTCTCCTTTTAGACCTAGGTTGCATTTAGAGTATATTTTGCATTTTCTTTGCATTTTGGATGTTTTTAGGTGCTTTTGGAGCTTAAAGGAGATTGGAGGAGCTTTGGGAATGATACAAGATGCTAGCTGGGCAAAAAGGAGCAGGAAGGATCACAGCAGAAGATCTCTGCAGAAGTTTTCGGTCAGAGCACAGAGAGTTTCGGTCAAGGGTGACCGATACAGAGCATATCGGTCACCAGTATCGGTCAAGTGTGATCGACACAAACACACCGGACTAATTCGGTCATATGTGTTGATCACTCCAGACCGATAGAAACCCATTTCGGTCACTAAAGACCAACACAACTGACCGATACTGACCCATCCCAAACCTGTTTTTAGTTACATTTATGCCATTACTCTAGGGTTTTCTCCTCTAGACTATAAATAGTCCATTTTTCCAGATTTTCGAGGGGTCATGTCATTTTACTGTTCTGGAGCTTTTTTATTAAGTTTGTAAGACATTTTCTTTGCTTTGGTTAATATAATTAAGTATTTGCTTTAATCTTTCTTTTAATCATGATTAGCATCCTTTCCCTTTGTGATTTGGTGTTAAACTTGATTATGAGTGAGTAGTTATCTTAGGGTTTCTAGATGTGGTAGATTAAGGGGATTTAAGGCTTGATTAAGGTTTGTTAAGTGCTTCAGTTTATGGGTTCCTCTCTATTAATATGTTATTCATGCTAGATTAGTCTTGATCAAACTTGTCTAAGTTGTTAGCTTTCTCTTATGTCCACCAAGTGTTTGATGAAATGCTGATCATGTTTAATAGAGGATTTGCTGGCCTTGGCTCAAGAGATTGACTGTTTGAGGAGCATTTTGACTTGAGTAGAGTTGTTTAATGATGCTTGCTTGATGTTTTAGCCCAAATGAGAGTTAGTTCTTGTTAGAATGTTTAGCAAATGGTTATTTGCCAAGAGATTGGATCTAACTAGCTTAAGTGTGAACTCTATGTCTAGGAATCACCATTGCTTGTTTGTTTGCTTGATCAATGTAGTTTGAAACAGCCTTAGTTAATGTCTGAAATCCCACAAAGTCAATAACCACATCTAGAAACTTGCCTTTCTCTTATTTGAATTTCGGATTTGCTCTGTTTTTCTCTGTTTTACTCTGTTTTCCTTGCTTAGAATTGCTTAGTTTGCTTCTGCTTTTACTTTGGTTGCTGCTTGTTTCACTTAGGTTGCTAGAACTGTTGCTTAGGCAACAAAACCAATTCTCTGCGTGCTTGACTTAGAGATTTTACTCTCAACTCTTCTGTTTTGAACTTTTCCCAATGGATTGACATAAAACCCTTACTACAACTGACTAACACAAGGTTGATTGAACATAAAAGCCCAAAAACGCCTGTGTCAAAGCCTGAGCAAGGTAAGTCCCAAACTCAACAAATTACTAGAACTCGTGACATTTCTTGTTTTAAATGTAAGGGAAAGGGACACTATGCAAGAGATTGTCCTAATCAAAGGGTCATGATTCTCAAAGCAAATGGAGAGTATGAGTCCCAAGATGAAGGAGAAGCAGAAGAGTTAGAACACTCCAATGATGATATCATCAACTATCCTGAAGTAGGAGAAATACTTGTTGTGAGGAGAGCACTTAGTGCACTCTTTGATGCTGAGACCATCCAAAGGAAAAACATCTTTCACTCTAGATGCACCATAAACTTCAAGGTATGTAGTTTAATTATTGATGGTGGTTCTTGCAATAATGTGGCTAGCAAGTATTTGGTTGATACGCTAGGGCGAGAAAAGACCAAGCATCCTCATCCTTACAAACTGAGATGGCTCAATGATGAAACCGAGCTCAAGATAGCTGAACAAGTCACGGTGCCATTCCAAATAGGCAAGTACACAGACAATGTAGTGTGTGACGTTGTTCCCATGCAAGCCGGACATCTCTTACTAGGGAGGCCGTGGCAATTTGACAAAGAGACCATGCATAATGGGCGGACTAACTACTACAGCTTCATCCATAACAAACGTAAGCATAACCTAGCACCCCTCACCCCTCAAGAAGTACATGAACTGCAAAAGGCAATGTCAAGAGGAACTGAGGTAAGTAAGACCAATCTTTATGTTTCACCTGGCAAAGTTATTAAATCATTAGAAATGAAAAAGCAGCTGCTACTAATGGTCATTAGAGAAGGGTATTTTTCAGGACCCAAAGAAGACAAGCAACCAGAAGAAGTACTTAAGCTGTTAGAGGACTTCAAGGACGTTTTTCCTGAAGACATTCCCACCAGATTATCACCTATCCGAGGAATTGAGCATCATGTTGACCTTGTACCCGGAGCCCCACTACCCAACCGACCAGCATATAGAGTCAATCCCGAGGAGGCTAAGGAACTAGAGAAGCAAGTTCATGACCTGATGAGAAAAGGCTATATCCGTGAGAGCCTTAGTCCGTGTGCAGTACCAGTCCTATTGGTACCCAAGAATGATGGCACATGGAGAATGTGTGTAGATTGCAGGGACATCAACAACATTACCGTCGAATACCGACATCCCATTCCAAGATTGGATGACATGTTGGATGAGCTCAGTGGTGCCACCATCTTTTCAAAGATAGACCTGAAGAGTGGTTACCACCAAGTTAAAATAAAGGAAGATGATGAGTGGAAGAGAGCATTCAAGACCAATAGAGGTCTATATGAGTGGCTGGTCATGCCGTTTGGCCTCACCAACACACCAAGCACCTTCATGAGGCTAATGAACCACGTTCTAAGAGCCTATATCTGTATGTTTGTTATTGTGTATTTTGATGATATTCTAGTATACAGCACTAGCTTGGATGAACACCTTAATCATCTTGAGAAAGTTTTAGAAGCTTTAAGGCTAGAACAACTCTATGCTAATCTCAAGAAATGTGTTTTCTGCGCTGATTAATTGGTAGTTTTAGGCTTTGTTGTTAGTTCACAAGGTCTAAAGGTGGATGAAGAGAAAATCAAATCCATACAATACTGGCCCACACCAACCACCATTGGTCATGTTCGGAGTTTTCACGGCCTAGTAAGCTTTTACCGACGTTTTTTCAAAGACTTCAGTACCATTACTACCCTTTTAACTGCAGTGATCAAGAAGGATGTTGCTTTCACTTGGGGACCAAAACAGGAAGAAGCTTTTCAAAAGCTTAAAGATAGCCTTACCCATGCACCTGTCTTAGTTTTACCTAACTTTGACAAAACCTTTGAAGTTGAATGTGATGCTTCAGGTACAGGTATTAGGGCTGTCCTAACTCAAGGAGGGAAACCGGTTGCCTTCTTCAGCGAGAAACTGAATGGAGCTGCACTCAACTATCCCACCTATGACAAGGAGCTCTACGCCCTAGTCAGGTCTTTGGAGACATGGCAGCACTACCTTCTTTCCAAGGAGTTTGTCATCCATACCGACCATGAAACGTTCAAATACCTAAGGGGCCAGACCACACTGAAGAAACTACATGCCAATTGGCTCGAATTTGTGGAGACCTTCCCCTATGTGATCAAGTACAAGAAGGGCAAGGAGAATATTGTAGCTGAAGCCTTATCCCGGAGGCATGCCCTGATTTCCACCATGGAGGCCAAGATCATGGGTTTTGAGTATCTCAAGTAGTTATATGACAACGATCCAGACTTTGGAGAGCTCTACCAGCAGTGTACAAAAGGTGCTATTGGTCCTCACTATAAACATGATGGTTTTTTTTTCAGGGACAAAAGATTATGCATTCCGCAGAGTTCAATGCGAGAGTTGATTCTTAGGGAGGCCCATGGAGCCGGACTTATGGGACACTTTGGAGTGCAAAAGACCAAATGCAGTTTCGATGAGCACTTCTACTGGACACATCTGAAAAGAGATGTGGAGCGATTCTGCTCCAAATGCATCATTTGCCTAAAGGCAAAATCCAGGTTGCACCCTCATGGACTTTATGTTCCCTTACCAATTCTTAACCTACCTTGGGTAGATGTGTCTATGGATTTTGTTTTAGGACTGCCAAAGATAAGAGACAAGGACTCCATATTTGTGGTAGTAGACCGGTTCTCCAAGATGGCACACTTCATTCCTTGCAACAAGACCAACGATGCAACACAGATTGATGATCTGTTTTTCAGGGAGATTGTCAGAATTTACGGATTGCCAAGGACTATCGTCTCAGACCAGGACACCAAGTTCCTAAGCCACTTCTGGAAGACTTTGTGGAGAAAGCTTGCGACTAAGCTTCACTTTTCGACCACTTTTCACCCCCAAACGGATGGACAGACTGAAGTTGTGAACCGTACACTATCCACCCTCTTAAGGGCCACAGTCGGTAACAACTTACGAAATTGGCTTGAGTGTCTTCCTTTCATTGAATTTGCTTATAACCGCACACCACACTCTACTACTAAATTCTCCCCTTTTGAGCTTGTGTACGGTTTTAAGCCTAGCACTCCTTTGGATTTCGTGCCACTACCACATAAGAAATAAATCAGCCAAGACGGTGAAGCCAAGGCCGAGTTTGTTAAGAAGCTACACCAAAAGGCCAAGGAGCACATGGAGAGGAGAAATGAGCAGACCACAAAACATGTGAACAAGGGTCGTAAGGAAGTCAGCTTTGCACCAGGAGATTGGGTCTGGCTACACATGAGAACCGAAAGGTTTCCACACCAAAGGAAGTACAAGCTAGCACCCCGAGGAGACGGACCATTCAAAGTGGTTAAAAAGATCAATGACAACGCCTACCAGATTGATCTTCCAGGTGAGTTTAACATTTCCACAACCTTTAATGTATCTGACTTATCTCCTTATGATGCAGATGAAACAGTTCTGAGGACAGAACCTTTACAAGAGGGAGAGGATGATGTGATCCCAAGTACCAGCATTCCGCCAACAACCCTTGTTCCAGCTATGAACGTCCCACCCTTGACTAGAGCAGGAGATTAGAGGCTAAGGGAGAACTTCAACCAAGCTGTAGAGACATTACTTGCAGATCACGAGGTTCGAGACATAACCGAGCAGCTGACGAAGTTGACCATTTCCCAAGATCAAGGTCAAACCGAAGTGCAAGCCAAACCATATCAAGAAGAGGATCATTTCATGAAGGACGGTCCAAGAAGCAACATAGAAGAATGGCCACTTATCAAGTATGGGCCTGAAGTCTCCTTATTCACCATTCTCCCAACCTAAAGGAGTCCAGGTTCATCCCCTCCAGCAAGTCAAACAAATCCCTACAAATCAGTTCAAAGGTAAGACTGAATTCATTATATTGTTTGACTAACTTTCTTTGTTTGTCTTGATTTCCTTTGCACTTATTTTAATTTTCAATTTCCATTAGATAAGGCAATTTTTAGCCATATTCAATTCCTTTAATTTAGCTGTATTTATTGTAATTTTCTTCAAAGACCCCTAGAAGGGCATAGCTGTTTGGACTCTATATAAAGTCCCCTCACAGCCTTGTATTTTTCACACAATCAATAAAGATCAAGCATTTTCTTAAGAGTTCTCTCTTCTTCAGTTTTTCTAGGCCTTTGTGATTTTTGCCCATATTAACTTTGTCTCATCATTGCCTCCTTCCATCAGGCTTTCTGGCGACCATCGATCCACCTTCTACTCATCATCATCCGACCAGCCTTCTAGAGGAGTGACTTTAGTCCCTTGAACAGGCGCTATCTTTCCACTTTGATCATCCTCCGCCCGACTGGTGGAAAGAGAGTGACTTTAGTCCAGCTTTCAGCCTCCATCTTCCACCAAAACGAGCCTCAACCTTTGAGGATCGTATCAAAACAGAACACAAAGTCAAACCCCAAATCTCTCCCCCACACTTAAACTACACAGTCTCTTGTGTAATGAAAGAAATGAGAGAGAGAAGCACAAAATATAATACAAAACCAAAAAGATGCAATGGTATAAACAGTGGAGAGGATGTGGTACTTGGTTCAGTGGTAGGACTGGTGGGATGATCCTGAGGTTTGAGGAGACTTGCTAGCTCTCATCTTGTTTCTCCTCTCATAAACCTTTGTGGAATGCTCTGCTTCTTTGGGTGGTTGAACCCAACTTGACTATAACTGCTCTGCTTAAGAAGAGTTCCCTTGTTAACACCATTGCCATGTCTCCTGAACTTCAGAGGGAGTGGGAGTTGGTTCCCAAGCTGATGGTACATGGGTTCTTGGCTCATATGTTGAAGTCCTTGGTTGAGCCCATGTCCCCCATTGATCACTTGGCTGTGCATGAAAAGAGTGTCTTCCATGGGGGTTCCAAACAGCTTCCTCCTCTCCAGTTGGCTCATTTTGTTATAGATGCTCTTCTTGGTTAGGAGTGTGCTCATGAGCATGGCTTTGGTGGGGAGTTCTTGCTGATGTTGCTTTGTCTTTCCTGAACTTCCCCTTAACCATTTTCACTAAACTCTTTATGGCCTTGTCTTGCCATTTACACCATTTCTGTAGAGAGCTGATGTGCTCATGAGCTATCTTCAAAGAGCCTCCTTGGTTGGGAGATTCATAGGGTTTGAAGTGGAACTGCTTTGAACTGTAGCTCAACACTTCTTCTTCTTAAAGCTCATCTTCTTCATAGGTTCTTTCTTGGCTTTTAGCGCCAGCAGCAGCATTCCATTGGTGATCTTCTTCTCTAATCTCTTCAGTGTTACCTTCCTCATTGTCTTCTTCTCTCTCTCCAGGGATAGGGCCGCCTGTGTAGAGCTCCTCCTCACTTACATTGAAGCATATGTTGGTTCTTCTATAGCAGAAAGAGGTGAGCTTTGGAGCGGGGAGAAGAACTTTTGCTGGTGTGCAGAGGTCCTTGATAAAGTTGTATACATGCTTTTCACCAATGCTCTTCTCGAGGAAGTGGCTCCTCTAAGATAGGTGATGCCAATCCATTGTGGTTCCAGAGCATCCTCTTCATAACTGTCAGTGGGCTTCTCCCATCTTTCACCTTGCTCAGAACCCAGCTCTGGTAAGAGTAGAGCTGTGTCATCAGCATAGTCACATAGCAAGCCTACTTTTTTGGCACAGTGAGAGGTCTTCCATCAATGCTGGTACCCACAATGTTATACACCCCTTTGTAAATCTGGTCCATTTCCTTGCTTGTGAGATATGTTGTCTCCTTTCTTGCAAAAAGTGTGTTTGCAAGTGTCTTGTGGGCATATCTTACAGCAAGGTGTCTGAGGTGCTGATTCCTTGTTGTCCCAACAATGTATTGCCCAGCCCCTACAGTGGTCCACAGCATGGCATGCTGCTTTCTAGTGATGGAGAGATAGCTTCGTTTGCTGGTGTAGGATCTGAGACCAAGGGATTTAGCGATAGCTAGGAAGGTGGAGGTGAATGGAGAGATAGCTTCGTTTGCTCAGCCTAACCAATTCACATTGCAAAACCAAAGCACAACATTTAAAACTTAATCAAAACTTGCTCTTAAAAACATATAGTAAGCGATTTGAACACATGCAAAGTTTAATAGCAAAGGAATAAAAGTTTAGGAAACAAACCTTTGTGGAACCTCTGAGCACTTAGAGAAAGCAATAAAAGAGAGAGAGAACTATTAGTTTCGAGCTTTAGGTGAGAAGAGGAGTGAACTGAATTGTGAAGAGAAGTGAAGAAGTTGTTGCTTTAAATAGAGGGAAGGGGAGGGAACCAAAGGAATCAATGGTTGGTGAGGGAACAAGAGGAATCAAAAGTGTGGGGGACAAAAACAAAAGTGCTCAGAAGCTAAGAAAGAGGTCAGGAAGGATCCAATGTTAAATTTAAAACTCCCTTGGCTTCAAACCTAAGGAGGGAATTTTTTTTTTAAATTGAAGTACTTACCTCGGGTGGAACATCGGTCACAAGTGACTGTTTTGACTGACCGAAATGTCAGTATCGGTCATAAGTGACCGATGTTAGAGACCGATGTGCTTCCTGGGGACAACATCGGTCATCACATGATCAATGTGCTTGACCGAAATCCATCCGGTGTGTTTATGTCGGTCTGTGTATGACTGATGCCAGTGACCGATACGTTTCCTAAGAATCACATCGATCACTAACTGATCGATACACTTGACCGAAATTCATCCGGTATGTTTACATCGATCAAGCTTGACCGATGTGGATGACAAAATGTGTCCCTCTTTCTATCTTCCTTCCACATCGATCACAAGTGACCGATGTGTTGACTGGTGTAAACTGGCTCCACTGACATCGATCAATCATGACCGAAATTCATGACTGAAAAGTGTGTATCGGTCTTGTCATGACCGATAAAGTTGACCGATGTCAGCCAGAAAACACCTGTTCTTTGTCCCCTTCAGACTTTCTCAACCCCCAATTCGAACTCCTGCTTATATACACTATAACAAAGCATAAAAGATAAACTAGAAAGCATAATATATACAAAAGGATACCATGGGACTACCTCCTAAGTGTGCTTGTTTAAAGTCACTAAGCTTGACTTTGATTACTTGAGGACTAGCGAGTGGAGGTGGATGGAGCTGGTGCTCCTCCCTCTTTCTTCCTCCAGACCCATGTTCCCTGTGATAGTTGCTTGCGTTTGTCATGAGCCGACATCCTATGCCTTTTCTTCTTGACATTCGGTGTGGTTGAAGGTGTCACTTCCTTGGTTGTTGAGTTCTCATTATCCTTCAAACCCTCTTCAAGCTTCAACACAGCATCTGGTGTCTTTCTTGGTTCAGTAGGGAAAGCATCACTCATCAACATGCTCATGGTAAAATTCATAGCATCCTCCAAATTATCTGGAAGCCTCTACTGTTCATTCTCTTGCTCAGTTGCTCCACAGAAAACTATGGAAGGAGAGTCAATCTTGTAGACCTTGAACTCATCAACATTTTTTAGAATCACTGAACCTCTATTGAAGTCTAGCTGAGCTCCTGCTGTTGCCAAGAATGGTGTGCCTAGAAGAAGTGGCACCTCTCTGGAATATGTTTTCTCCATTACTACAAAGTCTGTTGGCACTAGGCATTCTCCAATCTTCAAGGGGTAGTCTTTCACCATGGCCAAGGGCCTTGTGAAGGTGTTGTCTACAAAACTGATAAAGGTCCTGGATGGCAGCAGTTTCTTGATCCCTAGAGTTTGGCTTAGATGGAGAGACATGACATTCACAGTTGATCCTGAATCACATAAGGCTTAGACATTGTCAAGCATCTCCAGCTCACAAGTGATAAGGAACTTTCCTGGGTTGGGGAGCTTTGGCAATGATTTCATCATCTTGCTTCTTTTCATTTCAGCCCCCACTTTTTCAAGGATCGGTTCCAGTACCTCCAGCTTGTCAAAAACTTCTTTCAGGAACCTAATTTGATGTTTCACTTCTAGCAAAGTGGTGCCATATGGGAGCTTTATTCCAGCATCTTGTATGTCTTGCTTGAACTTTGTTTACATCTCCATTCTGGCTTTTGTGAAATGCACTCTGGGGTAGGAGACTGGTGGTTTACAGTCCTGAACTGCAAGTCCTTTACCCTTCTCATTACTGCTGGAAGAATTTCCCACTTGGTGATGGAAGAGCTCCTGGGAGTCTTGAGGGGTGTTGTTGGACAAAACTATCAAAGCATGGTGTGTCTCTAGTGGTTCTTCATCAGCATCAGTGTGCTTTGATGTGGTGGCTTTTTATGCAACGGCAAGGGTTTTCTCAGCCCCCTCTTTCTGAGCAGGTTCCAGTGCTGCTCGTTCCTGTTCTTCCTCTTTGTTCAAGCTTTCATAAAGTCCATGTAAGAACTTTTCCACAACTTCCTGAGCTTCTTGATCATCAATGGTGCTACTTCTGTCCTCTCCTCCATACTCAACCCGCATCCTGTCCATATGTAATAGCATTTCTTGGATCATGATTCCAAGCTCTTCCAATGAGGCATCTTCATCAGTGAATTCCTCTTCCTCTTCCTCGGCCTCTTCAGTGAGTAAGTGGCAGAAATCCTGAGGATTGTGTACAGCTTATGTAGGAAGAGTGTCCTGAAGTCTTGGTGTGGGTGCATCATCTTGGCTGTTCTCCAAGAGTTGTATCCTTGTGTTCAGGTCATCAAATTTGGCATGTAGATCATCATGAGCATAATCAATCCTGTTGTGCAGCTCAGAAAATCTTCTGTTCATCTCCATAGTCGCAATGGTTTGGAGGTTGATGCTTTTTATGATCATGTTCTTGATGTCTGCTATTCCAGATGCAGAAGCATAGAGTTAGTTGGGAGGGAGGGAGGGAGTGTAGCTCTCTGCAAACTAGTGCATAGGTGGAGGCTCTTGGCAGAAGTTGCTGTAAGTAGTGTCTTCAAAGTACAACATCTTGATGTTTGATGTAGCTCTCCTAAAATGACAACACTTGAAAAGTAGTGAGTGACCAAATAGAACTAAAAACTTGATCTTAAAGATACTACAAACTCTAATGATTCAAACTTAAATCCAAAATGGCAATGGCGCCAAATTGATACAAGAGTTTTGCACCTCTTATTTCATTCACCGATTGTACTAGTCATTATAGTATTGGGTTTTGTCAATCCAATTGGGATTAGTTGAAAACAGACTAGTTGAGAGTAAAAATCTCTAAGTCAAGCAAGCAGAGAAGTGTATTGTTGTCTAAGCAACCAACCTAGTATCCTAATATAATCAAGCAGCAAAGGAAACAAAGACTAAGGCAGACTAAGCAAAACTAAGCAACCAAAACAGAGCAAAACAGAGCAAATCCGAGATCCAAATAAGAGAAAAGCAAGTTCCTAGATGTGGTTACTGACTTTGGGGAATTTCATACACTAACTAAGGCTGTTTCAAACTACATTGATCAAGCAAATAAGCAAGCAATGGTAATTCCTAGACATAGAGTTCACAATCAAGCAAGCTAGATCCAATCTCTTGGAAAATAGCCCTTTGCTAAACATCTTAACAAGAACTAACTCACATTAGTGCTAAAACATCAAGCAAGCATTAGATAACAACTCTATTCTCAAAATGCTCCTCAAACAGTCAATCTCTTGAGCCAAGGCCAGCAAATCCTCTATTAAACAAGCTCAGCATTTCATCAAACACTTGGTGGGCATAAGAGAAAGCTAACAAGCTAGATAAGTGTGATCAAAACAAATCTAGCATTAAGAATAGATTAATAGAGAGGAACCCATAACATGAAGCACTAAACAAGCCTTAATCAAGTCTCAAATTCCCCTAATCTACCACATCTAGAAACTCTAAGCAAACTACTCACTCAAAACCATGTTTAACACCAAATCACAAAGGAAAAGGATGTTATTCAAGATTAAAAGAGAGAATAAAGAAAGATTAAAGGCAAATACTTAATTATATTAAACAAAGCAAAGGATTTGACTTACAAACTCAAAGAAAATGCTTAAGAACAGTAAATTGATAAGACTTGTTGAAAATAATGAAAATAGGCTATTTATAGCCTAGAGAAGGAAGCCCTAGAGTAATGGCAAAAGTGTAAATAAAACAGGTTCGGACTGGGTTTACATCGGTCAATTACATTGGTCATCTGTGACCGATGTGAATCACATCGGTCTGTTGGTGATCGATGCTGGTGACCGAAATTCATTCGGTGTGTTTATGTGGGTCACTCTTGACCAATGCTGGTGATCAATGCTGCTCGTATCGGTCACCCTGTGATCGATGCTGGTGACCGAAAATATGGTATCGGTCACCCCTTGACCGATGTTCACTGTGCTATGACCGAAAACTTTTGCAGAGATAGTCTGCTTTGATCCTTCTTTCTCCCTTTTATCCAGCTAGCATCCTGAATAATTCCCAAAGCTTCTCTAAGCTCCTCTTAGCTCCAAAAGCACCTGAAACCATCCAAAATGCAAGGAAAATGCAAACTATATCCTAAATGCAACCTAAGTCTAAAAGGAGAAGAAAATGGGGCAAAAACTAAGGGAAAACATGCAAAAGAGGACCAAAACATGTACTAGATACAGTCCTAAATGGTGTAAATGCAAGGAATCTTAATCTGAATTTTTAATTTTCATGTTTGTGCATTGAAAAGTGAATTCATGGCTACCATATACATATTTGGATCATCTTCTTCCTTCTTACCACTCTTGTTGATCTCCACTCCCTTAACCAAACCTCCTTTTGAGCTTAAACACTATCTTGAAAGTTGTGAGGCCTTTTCATATCATTTTTGAATTTTTTCTTCGTAAAAAGTGTTAGGAATGAGGCTGGCAATGAAAAGCTCTCTTGTAGATATCAGCTTGTATTTTGAGCTGGATTCTAGGTTAGGAGTTTGGGATAAAAGTGTAGAGTTAAGTGGTTTGAGTTTCATGTCTATATGCTTTACAAGAAGAAGGAAACGTATGGATTGGTAGTATGGGGAAAACAGTTAGCATTGTAGTTTTGTAAAGGGAAGAAAAAGCTCTAAGTGTTCAAAGAAGGAAGGCGCCAACAACAAGGCTTTGAAATGGTTAATCAAAAGAAGAAAATCAGACTAAAGGCAATCCACCAAAGGTGAAAAATGGCGCCTAATCAACCACACAAGCAAAAAAGAAGAAGTTTCCCCAGCCATAAAGAAGGAGAAGGGTTAGAGTTTAGGAAAAGGGTAGATCTAGGGATTCATTTTGGGTTTTAGAAGATCTTAGAATTCATCTTTGGGTAAGAGGGTAGAAGAAAGCTTTGATTTGCATACATAAATGTGCTTTTACCTTTAGCATTTTTCCTAAGACAGAATCATTTTCATTGAGTGATCCCTTAAATCTATAAACCATGTGCTTAAATGAGATCATTTTAATCTCATAACCTTACCCTCAAAACCAAATGTCTTTACTTGATATGCACAAACTTGATTCATGGTTTTGAGCTTAATGAATGTTAAAGAGTTGATTGATTTGAGCATTTGTCTAGGTTGAGATTTGAGATCATTTTGAAACATGATGAGCATGGCTAGGTTCTTTAAAGTAAAGCTGATTGTGTTTGCATCCTACAACTAGGCATTTGCATCCTACAACTAGGCACTTAAGTGTTGACTTTATCTCTTTACCTTTGCATTTTTGGATTTGAATGCCCACCTTTAAACCTCATCCTCCAATTGTCTTAGTTTTTTTGCTTGAGGACAAGCAAAAGGCATGTGTGGGGGTGTGATATTCTCATATATTTCGCATATTCAACATGCATTTAGAGTAGTTTTTCATGCATTCATCTTACATTTTAGGCTAGTTTGCACCAGTTGTCTCATTTTAGGTCCTAAGTGCACTTTGGATTAGCATTTGCATATTTCTTGCATTATTGCATCACATTCAGGTTGTTTGGGACACACTGGAGCTGTGGAGGTTGCGTGGACATGCAAAGGATCAAACAGGAGCTTGTGGACACTTGGGAGAACTCGGCCATGTAGCAAAGGAGCTGAGATCGAGGTGCGGATCGTGCAAGGCAGGTCGATCTAGATGAGATCGACCAGAAGATCGAGTGACTCAAGCCGTTTCGAGGAGGACTGAGCTCTAGATTGGACAAGCAGAACAAGTGCAAGATCGAGAGCAAGACTCGATCATCCAAGGATCGAGTAAAAGATCGAAGGGTGCAATCGATCCATCTTACCAAATCGACCCGAAGATCAAGCAAGGAGAAGACGATCCAAGGAAGAACAAGTGCTAGATCATGTGTTCAGCTCGATCTCTACACCTTATCTTGCCAGCTCAGTTGTGGACTCTAGTGAGGGGACCATTTCTTTGTTGGCATATTTTAGGCAAATGTTTGTGAACCATTCCTTTTGTCTAGGACCACTTTTATATTTTCGAGCTTTTTCTTTAGGCTTATCGCCATTGTTGAACTTTTTAAGCTTTTCATGTTTTCAACTTTGTTAATCTTGCTTAATCTAAGTCATTTTCTTAATCACTCTTGTTTAATCATGTTTAGCTTTCTTTCCTTTGCATTTTCATGTGCTTTAATCATGTGTACTGAGTAGTTCGTTTTTGGGTTTAAGGTTGGGGCGATTTAGAGGGTTTATGGTTTAAAGCTTGGGTCTTTTCTTGTTTTCAACTCAGTCTCTTCTTGGATTTGGGGGCTTAATGCCTAAAGAGTCTTGGGAAAGATCTTTATGATCTCAAAGATCTCCTTACCTTAGCAGGATTCAGGAGTCTCTTAAAACCAGATCCAAGAGATTAGTTTCCCTTTCCCAAACATCAAGGTTGCTTAGGGGACTAATTAGGCTGCTATTTGCGATCTAACCTTATTGTTCTCTGACCCATCTTTCCACCACAAACCATGGGTTTTTAGGAAGGGTTAAGGAAAGGGTTTATACCACAAGCCATGGTTAAACCTCTTTTAGCTTCTCAAGGCTTAGAGAAAGCTCATCAAATGAGTAGATTTATGTTTTTCAAAACCCAAGCTTGAATCTTTTACCTTCTTAATATGACCCTTAACCTTAGATCCTCTTTTTAGCATTTCAAAACCTCAAGTTTTCGTTTCCAAGCCTTAAAGTTTGCATCTTTACTTAATTTCTTTGCATATCACCTTAAGTTGCTAGAAGTTCTCTATTTACCCGCTTTAGTTGTCAATTTTTAGTAAATATTAGTTTTGCATTTTTAATCCTCCGTTTTCTTCTAGTAGTTTTTAACCCTCTTCCAGGGATTTTAAAATAGTTATCCTGCTCATTTTGCATTGCATTTAGTTTTTGTAGAATTTCTCCACCATTTACCCGAATCTGCTTAGCTTTGCATTGCTCTTGCATTCTTAGTGTCTTTCTACAACCTAGGCTGGATTGATACCTCTTGCACACTATACTACATCTATAGGTTTCTTGAGCTTTGATATTCTTGCTTGCAAAAAATCTTGTTTATCAAATGGCGCCGTTGCCAACTTGGCTTTGTTAGAAAGCATTAGGATTTGGAGCTTAGTAAAGACTAACCCTTTTGTTTATACTTTGGTTACAAATTTCTCTAGCTTACTACTTGTCTTCTCAGGTACATGAATTTGCGGTCCAGTGGTGACAACAATCTACTATAACCACTGGACAATATTCATCAACTCGGAAGTGCAAGACTAAGGAGGGAAAGACAACAAGCACAAGACTTTGAGGAGCTTCCAGGTTTTATTGATTCTGTGGGAATGGCTGATCAGGAACAAGCTGAGGGTCAACATCACCAGGCTGTTGGTAGGGGCAATGGAAACCCCAACCACGCACCAAGACCACCAAGAATCATTGGAGCGGGTGATGCTCCAAACACACATCATAACCGTTTTTGCATCACTCCTCCACAGGTGCAAAACAACAACTTCGATATCAAGCCAGGCTTTGTCTCTATGGTTCAGAACAACAAGTTCCATGGTCTAGCAATGGAGGATCCGTTGGAGCATTTTGACAACTTTGAGCAAGTTTGTGGGATGATAAAGATCAATGGTATCTCGGAGGACAGCTTTAAGCTTAGGCTTTTCCCTTTCTCTCTTGGGGATAAAGAAAGGCATTTGAAGAAGACATTACCTCAGCGGACCATCGCTTCATGGGCTGCTTACAAGAAAGCCTTTCTCTCAAAGTTCTTCTCCAGCACAAGAACAGCAAGGCTTAGAAGTGAGATCAGTGGTTTCACACAAAGGCAGAATGAGTCCTTTAGTGAAGCAATGGTGCGGTTCAAGGACTACACTATAGCTTGCCCTCACCATGGCTTCTGTGAGGAGACACTCTTGAGCACCATCTACCGAGGAGCTCTTCCCAAGATCCGATTGCTCCTTGATACGGCAAGTAAAGGGAACTTCCTTGGACAGAATGTAGAAGAAGGAATGGAGCTCATTGAGAATCTTGCTTTAAGTGATGGAAACTATTCTGAGGACTATAACAGAGAACCTAGAGGTTCTGACCTTAAGGCACACAAGAAGGAGCTGAAGTCACTTCATGACAAGATTGACAAGTTGGTGCTTGCAAATGAGAAGCATGTTCACTTTGTGGGTGAAGCTGCGGATGTTCTTGATGAGTTAGAGCAGAACCAATAGGAAGTGAATTGGGTACGCGGCAACAACTACAACAAGCCACAGGGTTATGCTCAAGGTTATCAAGGCAACAACAACTTATCATACCGTAGCACCAATGTGGAGAACCCTAAAGATCTAGTGTACCCTCCACAACAAGGCAAGCCTTTTGTTCCTTATAACAACAAAGGGTTTACACAAAACAGTGGATAACAAGGGCAGAGACAAGGGAACTTCTAAGGTCAACAACAGCAAGGGAACAAGAGTTACCCTCCTGTGTTTCCTTCTGGTTTCGTTGCACAGCAGCAACAAGCTCAACTGCCACCTCAAGATCCGGTTCAGGCCATGTTTCAACAGTTGCTTCAAGCGCAAGCATCTACAAATCAGAAGTTTGTGGATATGAACAACAGGTTGGACTCTTCTCTCACTGAGGTTTCTACACAGATCACTAACCTCAACAACAAGATACGCCAGTTAGAGAAGGGCAAAGCAAGTTCAAGCGGCCAAAGTACCTTACCGGGCAAGTGTGAGCAAAATCCCAAGGAGTATGCAAACACTATTACTTTGTGAAGTGGGAAAGAGCTTCCACCACGTTCTGTACCAGAAGACAATGAGGACATTGTAGTTCAAGAGGGGGGAGTAAGCTTTCAAATGATGAAGAGATCACCTTTGACAATGGCTGGATTGAAAGGCGAAGGAAGGGTAAAGAAGCAGTTTTAAAGAAAAAAGTGGAGGATGTTCACAAGGAGAAAGAAGCTTTTGTACCTCCACCCAACAATCCGAAGCTTCCTTTCCCTTGACGGTTCAAGAAGCAGCTGATTGAGAAGCATAAGGCACTTTTTGAGAAACACATAAGAGACGTTGAAATCAAACTGCCTTTGGTTGATTGTTTGGCAATGATGCCAAAGTATGCTAAATTCTTAAAGGATACGCTTGCTAAAAAGGAGAAAGAAAGTGATGAGTTCCTGGTTTTGAGTCAGGAATGCAGTGCAATCATCCAAAAGGAGATAGCACCAAAGAAGCTAGGAGATCCAGGGTCATTCACTATCCCTTGTGCACTTGGTCCTTTGAAGTTTGAAAGCTGCGTATGTGATCTTGGTGCAAGCATTAATCTTATGCCCCATTCCATTGCCAAGAAGCTAGGTTTCACCAAGTTTAAGGAGTGTAGGATCTCACTCATCTTGGCTGACCGCAGTATAAGACTTCCTGTGGGCGAAGACTTACCCGTGAGGATCAGCAATGTAAACGTGCAAACGGATTTCATTGTGCTAGAAATGGATAAGGAACCAAAGGATCCTCTAATCCTTGGTAGACCATTTCTAGCAACCGCTGGAGCCATCATCGATGTGAAGAATGGCAACATCACCCTGCACTTGGGTAAGGACATCAGGTTAGACTTCGACATCAATGAAGTCCTGAAGAAGCCAACCATTGGTGGGCAAGCTTTCTACATTGAAACATTGGACGAGTTAGCCGATGAATTGCTTGAGGATTTAGCACAAGAGGATCACTTGCAGCTAGACTTGACTAAGAAGCCAGGGAAGCATGGGTTCTTGCAGGAACAGACCCAAGCGTACGTTCACATCCTTGATTCTCGCAAGGAAGTGAAAGAAGATGAAGGCTGATGCCTAGAGATCGACAAGGAAATCGACGAGCTCACTCGATATAGGGGAACGATCGACAAGAAGATCGATCAGATGTCTCGATCCACAGCAAAGATCGATGGGACAATCGAGAGAGACGACTCGATCAGTTCAGAGAACGACTCAGTGAATTGATCTCCTGCTCGATCGACATCAAATCGAGTAGGTGAATCGAGGGAGTGCAATCGATCCAGCCTAGAACGACTGGATAATCGACTGGTTGGCTCATGACTTAGAGGAAGGAACGGTTCAGGTTGGCAGCCTGAAAGCTCATGACTCGGGTTCTAAGGAGGCTAATGAGGATGACAACGTCAACACAAGCCACGAGGAGGACTGGAGCGAGCTGCTAGCCCTAAAGGTGGACCTAAAGGAGCTCACTCATGGGTAAGGTACGCTTTCTTGGGACTTAATGATACCTATCCCGTGATTGTGAATGAAAATCTAAGTGATGATGAGTTAGACTCACTCCTTAAGGAGTTGAGAAAGTATAGGAAGGCCATTGGGTACTATCTTAGTGACATCAAGGGCCTTTCACCAATGCTTTGCACTCATAGGATTCACTTAGATGATGAAAACACTTCTTCTATTGAACATCAAAGACGTTTGAACCCAAACTTAAAGGAACTGGTCAAGAAAGAGATCAAAAAACTGCTAGGGGCTGACGTGATATACCCTATCAGTGATAGCACATGGGTCTCACCGGTCCATGTGGTACCAAAGATAGGTGGTATCACAGTCATTAAAAATGAAAAAAGATGAGTTAATTCCTACAAGAACCATAACTGGACATAGAATGTGTATTGTGATAACAAGGCTTTTTATGGCAAGCAGAATAAAAGCTCAAGCAACCTATGGATGTAGTATAGTAGAAAGAACATTAGGAATGCAAGAACTAAGCAAATCTAACCAGAATCGGTAAATAGATGGTAAAATCGAAGAAAACTAAATACAACGACCAAATGATAATGCAAACTATTTTAAAATCCCTGGAAGAGGGTTAACTACTAATAGAAGAAAACAGAGGATTAGAAACGCAAATCTACTGATAACTAAAAATCGAGAGCTAAAACGGGTAAAACAGGTCGATTCTAACAACTTAAGACAAATGACTTCTAAGGATCAAGAATGCAAGTTTATGACAAGAGAATGATAAACAGAGGTTTTAAAATACTAAAAAGAGGGTTCGAGGTCGAGGGTCATATTCAAGAGTGTTCAAAGGTTCAAGCTTTGGTTTGGAAACACATAGATCTACTCATTTGATGAGCTTTCCTTAAGCCTTAAGAAACTTAGACTAGGTTAATCCATGGCATATGGCAAGAACCTCTTCTTCGACCTCTCCTCCAAACCCATGGCTTGTGGTGGAAAGAGAGATCAAAGACCATGGACTACAGATCTCAACAAGTGGCCTAACTAACCTCCTCTACATCCATGGCGTTTGGGAGAGGGTAGATTAGTTTCTAGGATCTGGTTTTCAAGGATATCTGAATCCGGTCAAGGTAAGAGAAGCCCTGGAATCATAGAGATATTTTCCAAGACTCCCTAAGCCTTAAGACCCCAAATCCTAGAAAGAAATAAGTGAAGAAGAAAAAGAAATCCAAAAGCTTAAACCCATTAAACCCTTGAATCGCCCCAACCTCTTACCCAAAGAAAATCTACTCACTACGCATGATTGAAATCGATTCAAATGCAAAGAAAGATAAACTAAGCATGATTAAGCAAGCGATTATGGAAAAAGACTTAGTGATTAACAAGATTCAAAGTTTAAAAACAAGAAAAGTTTAAAAAGTTTTCAATGGCGGAATCGCCTAAGAGAAAGAACAGAAAAAGATAAGACTAAATCGAGATAATGAAAGTGATAGCCGCCCTTTGCCTAAAATAGCCAAACATCCCTAATAGTCCCCTCACTACGCTCCAAAAACGGTTAAGGCCCCAGAGATCGATCAGCCCACTCGATTTTCTTCATGGATCGCCTTCTTTTGCTTGATCTTCAAGTTGATCTGGTTGGATGGATCGTTCTCTTCATTCGATCTTCTTGTCGATCCTTGGGTGATGGGTCGTGGTCTCGATCTGGCTCTCGTTCTGCATGGCGTCATTCACGTCTGTACTCACGATCGATCTCCTCTCTCGATCTTGGTCTCGATCCGTCCTCTGGAAATGACTTGGGTCACTTGATCTTCTGGTCGATCTCGTCTAGATCGACCTGCCTAGCTCGATCTGCATCTCGATCTCGGGGTCCTTTGCTGAACAGCTAAGTTCTCCAAGTGTCCACAAACTTCCTTTTGATCCTTTGCACGTCCAAGCAACCTCCACAACTCCAGAGTATCCCAAACAACCTGATAATGATGCAAAAGATGCAAGAAATATGCAAAATGCGAATGCAAAGTGATCTAGGACCTAAAATGCAACAAATGGTAGAAACTAGCCTAAAATACAAGATGAATGCATGAAAACTAACTCTAAATGCGTGCAAAACACACGAAATATATGGTAATATCAACTCCCCTAAACTTGCCTTTTGCTTGCCCTCAAGCAAACAAAATTCAAGAAAGGAAGAGAGGTTTTGAAAACGGGGGCTAAAATTTCTTGCAAAAGTGTTTTTCAAATGAATCAATTCAATGGTCCTAGTTCTTAATCCTAAGATGCAATGTTGAATCTCAAATCATGACTCTCATATGCCAAACAATCCAAGAATCCTATCCTTTAACATTCATTAAGATCAAAACCATGAATCACAGTACTCATGCACTTTAAAACCGAATACATTTGGCTTAGGGATAAAAGTTATGAGACAGTAATGATATCATTCATAAGGGGTAATCAAAACAGTGGGTTCTCTCAAAGAAGGTTGAACTTATGCATAATGCTAAAGGTAAAGACAATTGATGCATACATCAGTAGACTTCCATCTACCCATATACACTAACAATGATCCTAAACCCCTCTCATTTTTTTCTTTTCTTTTTAAGCTCACTCACTCTCCTAAAGATTACCCACATCAACAAGGCAAGGCGCCAAGAAAAACCCCAAACAGAAACATAATTTTAAAACTCTTTTGGCTAGTGGTAAGGCTATAAAACATACTTAGCTCTTTTAAATACTTTGATAGCTCTCTTATTATTTTTTTTCTTTTTAAACTTGGCATTTTGGTTCTTTTCTTTTCTGATTTTTCTTTTTCTTTTGTTTGAGAGCTACTTTTTTTTTTTTTTTAAAAAAAAAAGAGCATTCATTTTTAAACACAAAGCCTACCACTTAAAACCATTCTTCCCTTTGTTCAAATCCCAAACACAAAAATCTTTTTAAACTGAAACCAAAAACAGAAATACTCCCATAAATCCCCGCCCTATCCTAAGCCTAAAACTTGCTTCAAAATGCAAAACCAGCAATCATATGAGAGCCTAATCATGTCGCCTAAACTTAACACTTTATGCTAAGTTCAAACCAAAAATAAGGCCTCACACATCACACTAGAAAATCATTGGCTTGAAAAGAGGGTAAGGGTCAGGGTAGGAAAATCTATTCAGGCTTATAAGAGAGTGGTGAGAGGGAAAAGAAAGCCTAAATATGTATAAGTGATCCATGTATCCTTTTTCAAATGCACAAGTATGATAATTTAAAGTTCAAATTAAGGTTCTCACTTATTATGACAGGATTCAATTCATGAATGTTCAAGTTAAGCCACGAAAATCAAAACAAATGATCCAAATATGATTAGAGCTTACTTTCAAAATGTGAACAATGCATCAAAGAACTACTAACTAGGGCCTTGAAACAATTCATGAGCTTAAAACACTTTTCAAGAAAACCTTTTGCCCCTTGTGAAAATGCAAATGCCCTAAATGATTTTAAAAATTCTAGACTCAATCCTACAATATTTAACACTGCAAATGCAAACTACATGAGTTTTTTTGACAATTTTAAAAAAATTTATCATTTTTTTGTTGTTTTCTATACCTTACATGATGCATGATGACTCAAGGGATGATAACAGAAAATAAGATCAAAGAAAACATGTCAAATAACACACACTCCCCCAAACTTGAATGACACCGTCTCGGTGGCAAACAAAGTTCAAGAGGAGTCAAAACACAAAGCAAAAATCAAACGATGCATAGTATGTACAATGGTTCGGTTGTTAGTACCTTTGAGCTAAGTAAGGCTAGAGCTTGAGGTTGCTCCAGACTTCTTGCTCTTTTTAGGAGTGTCGTGAGAGACCGCCTTGCCCTTATCCTTGCTAGCTCCTTCGTGTACCGAGTGGCGTGCAGGCTGGATGTTGCTTCCTTGAGGCTCACAGAGCATTATCCCACCAGTTGCTTTCCTTCTCTTCTCGGGCTGCTCGACCTCCTCACTTGTGGACTTCTTAGGTGAACTCCTTTGCAAGTCCTTGACCTTCTTAGCAAGCTTCTTAATCATCTTGCTCTGCCACTTATTGATCTTCCGTTGTATCTCCACATCCGAAGTAAGAAACTTCTCCGCCTTAGTTCTTGGCTCCTAGTCAAGCTTAGGAAGCTCGAAGCTCGCGGGCATCTCAGCATCGGATGGAGGAGACGCTGAACGTGGGCGAGCAACTTGTGGAGGTACGGCTGTGGCTCCTAGAGGTGCATAACACTCCTCACTGTTTGGCAGAAACTCGATGTTGCCAACACCTAGCAGCTCTGTTTCTTCCTGATTTGGCAAGATGCACACCCTCTTCTCATTCTCGCAATCATAGAGCAAGTATGCAAAGAATCCCTCAGCTGGCGTGCGTCCCAAGCTGTCTGTGTTCCACATGTAAACCTCATCCATATAAGCTATATCCGCGCAAGGCACAAAATCAGGAAGAGGCACACCGACTTGGACAAACAGCGGTGTAAGGAAACCACCAATGAGCGCCGAACTCTCTTTGCATCTCATTGCCCATGCCTTATACTTGATCAGAGAGGAAGCAAGAATGCACCCATAGTTCACATCATCACCAAGCTCATCCTCCATTGGCTCGTCATTCTCCGCCGGATCACATATAACATTCTTGACACCTTGGAACAGGAAACACAGCTTGTTCTTGGTGACCGTTGGAGCCACGGACCGCCCATTGAAGGTGTTGGCTAACAGCTTCAGTGTGTATCTCAGCACTGGATTGCGGACTCTCTTGATCCGGCCGTGTTTGCCTTGTAGTCGTTGTTACCGATTGATGTTATTGCATATTGCATACATTTTGCATACCCATTAGTTAGTTTTTCTTGCATTTGTATCATGTTTTAGGTTAGAATGCATCACTTAGGGTCCTAGAGCACTCTTGCATCAGCATATGCATTTCCCTTGCATTTTGCATCACATTCAGGTTGTTTCTGGCTGCTTTGGAGTCATGGAGGTTCGTGGGCATGTGGAGGCTGATGTACCAGTTCGTGGGAGCTCGGAAATATGCTAAGGACCAGTGATCGAGTGAAGCAATCGATCAGTCAGTACAGACGTAAATGACGCCATGCAGAGCGAGAGCCAGATCGAGTACACCACTCGATCCACCCGAAGATCGATACCGAGATCGGATGCAACACTCGATTCGCCGATGAAGATTGAGACCCGGATCGAGCCGAAGACACGATGCTCGGATGTGATCGAGAGAACCACTCAATCCAGTGGTCGATTTCTGTCCTTTCAACCGTTTTTGGCTGTTAGCGAAGGGGGGACCATTGGCTTGTTTGAGCATTTTAGGCAAGGCGGCGAGATGCTTTTTCAATAACTTTTAGATCCTTATCTTTTCTTTTATGTTTTTTTCTCTCGTTTAACGAAGAACACCATTGTTGAACCAGTTTTTCTCTTAAGCTTTTGTATTCAAATCTTTATCGTTTAATCCAATTTTTCTTTCATGTTTATCGTCTCGTTTCTTCTGTTTTGCTTGATTTACTCTATGTGTAGCGAGTAGTTTACTTTGGGTTCGGGGTTGAGAGGATTAAGGGGTAGAAAGGGTTCGATCTTGGTTTGTTTTCTAAACGTTTTTAAAGCTATCTCTTCTAAGGTGTTGAAAGCTTAATGCTTGAAGACTCTCACACCAAGAGCTTCATGATCCGAGAGGTTCCTTACCTTGACAGGATCCAGGAGCCTCGGAAGATCACACCTTAGAGACTAGTTACCCCTTCCCAAAAGCCATGGAAGTTTGGGGGATTAGTTAAGCCATTACTTGAAATCTGTTTTCCTTGCCTTTCGACCTCTCTTTCCACCAAAAGCCATGGGTTTGGAGGAGAGGATGGAAGAGTGATCAATACCGAAAGCCACGAATAGATCTTGTTTTGTTTTCAAGGCTTAGAGATCCTCACCAAGTGAGTCGATCTAAAGTTTCAAACCCAAGATCGATCCTTTGAAACCCTTTACATGAATCTCAACCCTAGGCTCTCTCTTTTAGAATCTTTAAGTCTTATTTCATCTTCGCTTGTTACCTGATAGCATCCTGGTCATTTAGATTTGTTGTTCTTATGGTTTTAGACGAGATCGATCGTTACTGCTCGATCTAGTGGTCGATCTTGTGGTCGATCCACTAGTCAAATTTTAATAATTCGAAGCTCTTTCCTTTATTTAATCTGTTTGTTTCTCGTGGTAGTTGCTTCCTTTCTAGTATTTTTAAAATAGGGTTCACTCTGTTTAGGTTGCTGCATCTAGTTCTTTGATAATTTCTCATAAACTGTCTCATTTTGCTTAGATTTGCTTAGGATCTTGCAATCTTTGTGCATTCTCTATCTCCTAGAAGTGGATTGACACTCTCCTGCTTGCCTTACTACAACATGGCGTGCATTAGAGTTTGATAACCTCTCTGCATCATAAACCCTGCTTGAGAAAATAGTTTATCAAATGGCGCCGTTGCCATTCTAGGAGTGTTTAGAGAACATAGAGATTTGGGTCTTAGCAAAGACTAAGTCTTTACCTTTTTCAAGTTACTAATACATCTACTCTCAAACATGTGTTTTCAGGTACATGAATCTTCGTTCAAGGGGAGACAACAATCTTCTACAACCCTTAGACAACATTCATCAACTTGGTTACTCACGGCAAAGGAGAGTCAGAGAGCAAACAAGAGCCTTTGAGGAGATTGTTCAGCACGGTCTGGTTAACTTTGAAGATATGGCTGAACACGAGCATCCAGAAGGACCTCCTCCAGCAGGACGAGGCAATGGAAACCCCCAACACGTGGCTAGACCACCGAGGATCATAGGAGCCGGAGATGCTCCCAATACCCATCACAATAGGTTTGGGATCACTCCTCCTCCGGTGCAAAACAATAACTTTGAGATCAAGCCAGGTTTCATCTCCATGGTGCAAAACAACAAGTTCCACGGCTTAGCAATGGAAGACCCCTTGGAGCACTTGGACAATTTCGAGCAAGTATGTGGGATGATCAAGATCAATGGCATATCCGAAGATGCTTTCAAGCTGCGTCTCTTCCCCTTTTCACTCGGAGACAAAGCTAGACATTGGGAGAAGACCCTCCGACAAGGCACCATCACATCATGGGCTGAGTGTAAGAAGGCATTTCTCTCAAAGTTCTTCTCAAGCACCAGGACAGCTCGGTTAAGAAGCGAAATCAGTGGTTTCACTCAAAGGAACAACGAGACATTCAACAAGGCAATGGAGCGTTTCAAAGATTACACGATCCAATGTCCTCATCACGGGTTCAGCGAGGAGACACTACTCAGTACCATATACCGTGGAGCTTCACCAAAGATCCGGTTGTTGCTTGATACAGCTAGCAAAGGGAACTTCCTTGGTCAAGAGGTAGAAGAGGGTATAGAGCTGATAGAAAACCTGGCGTTCAGTGATGGAAACTATGCCGAGGATTATGACCGAGCACCGAGAGGATCATAGTTAGAGTCTCAGAAGAAGGAGCTCAAATCGTTGCATGAAAAGATTGACAAGTTGGTATTAGCTAATCAGAAGCATGTTCACTTTGTTGGTGAAGCTGATGAAAACCAAGAGGAGTTAGAGCTAAGCCAAGAAGAAGCAAATTGGGTAGCCGGACAGAACAACTACAAGTCTCAAGGCTATAACCAAGGCTACCAGAACAACAACCTCTCTTACCGAAGCACCAATGTAGCCAACCCTAAAGATCAAGTGTACCCTGCTCAACAAGCTAAACCTTTCATCCCTTACAACAAAGGTTTTCAACCAAGTAGTGGATTCCAAGGTCAAGGGCAAAGCAACTTCCAAGGGCAACAACAACACAACAAGGGTTATACTCCTAACTACCCTCCAGGCTTTACACCTCAACAACAACAACCGATGCAACAACAAGTTGATCCGGTTCAAGCAATGTTTCAACAGCTAATACAAGGGCAAGCTTCAACCAACCAGAAGTTCGCTGAAATGAACACTCGGCTAGATTCATCTCTAACCGACTTCTCCACTCAAATCACCAACCTAAACAACAAGATCAAGCAGCTGGAGAAGGGAAAAGCAAGCACGAGTGGTCAGAACAGTCTTCCGGGAAAGTGTGAACAAAATCCCAAGGAGTATGCCAATGCTATAACGTTGAGAAGCGGCAAAGAGCTCGAACCTCCGATCTCTACCAAGAATAACGAGGACGTTGTAATTCAAGAGGGGGAGGGTAAACCTTTGGCTAATGATGATGAGATAAACTTTGACAACGTGTGGATCCAAGGGCCGAGGAGAGGAGATAAGGCGGTCGCTGAGAAGAAAGCTGAGCTAACCACCAAAGAGAAGAATGACTACGTGCCCCCACCTTACGTACCGAAGTTGCCATTCCCCGGACGTTTCAAAAAGCAGCTTATAAAGAAGCACCGGATCTTGTTTGAGAAGCACCTAAAAGACGTGGAGATCAAGCTGCCTCTTGTAGACTGTCTCGCTATGATGCCCAAGTGCGCCAAGTTTTTCAAGGACACCCTTGTGAAGAAGAACAAAGAAAGCAAAGAGGTACTTGTTCTAAGCAAAGAGTGTAGTGCAGTTATCCATAAGGAGATAGTGCCTAAGAAGCTGAGAGACCCTGGAAGCTTCACTATACCCTGTGCTTTGGGTCCTCTAGTGTTCAAGAGTTGCTTGTGTGATCTTGGAGCTAGCATAAACTTGATGCCTCACTCCGTGGCTAAGAAGCTTGGTTTTACTCGGTTTAAAGACTGTCGGATCTCATTGGTGCTGGCTGATAGAAGCGTGAGGTTACCAGTGGGGCTTCTTGAAGATTTACCGGTACGAATCAGTGGTGTGAACGTACCTACAGACTTTGTAGTATTGGAGATGGACGAGGAGCCTAAAGACCCACTCATCTTAGGGAGACCGTTCCTTGCAACCACCGGGGCTATAATAGATGTGAAGAATGGGAAGATTGCCTTGCATTTGGGGAAGGAGATCAGGCTAGACTTTGACATCAACAAGGTCCTAAAGAAGCCGACCATTGAAGGACAAGCTTTCTATATCGAAACAATGGATGCTTTGGCGGATGAGTTGCTGGAAGAGCTAGCTCTAGAAGACCATCTGAAGCTAGCACTCACTAAGGAGCCAGGGGAGTTTGGCTATGTGGACCAGAGAACCCAAGAGTACGTGAACCTGCTGGATTCAAGGAGGATTATCAAGAATAAAGAAGGTTGCTGCCTAGAGATCGACCCCGAGATCGACGCTATCACTCGATCCAGGGGACAGATCGACAAGTCAATCGAGAGCACAACTCGATCAGGTGCAACTATCGATGGACAGATCGAGAAGAATGCTTGATCAGGAAAAACAATCGAGTCGACGAACGAGAGAGACCTCCCGATCATTTTGGAGTCCAATCAAGAGATCGACTCAGTGAGTGAATCGAGTGAAATGGCTCGATCTAGACGACATCGAGAGGAAAATCGACCGGAGGACTCGATCTTAGAAGTGATAGCGATGGAGGAAAGCAGTCTGAAGGGCCAAGCCTCGAGTTCAAGGGAGAGTTCCAAGGAGGAAAGCAACAACAACATCCACGAGGATGACTGGAGTGAGCTGTTAGCCCCAAAGGTGGACCTAAAGGAGCTCCCAAAAGGGCTAAGGTATGCTTTCTTAGGGCCTAATGACACCTATCCCGTGATAGTAAATGAAAACCTTAGTGATGATAAGTTGCACTCGCTCTTCACTGAGCTGAGAAAGTATAGGAAGGCCATTGGGTACTCTTTAAGTGACATCAAGGGCCTTTCACCAATGCTATGCACTCATAGGATTCACTTGGATAATGAGAACGCTTCTTCTATAGAACATCAAAGGCGTTTGAATCCTAACTTGAAAGAGGTTGTTAAGAAGGAAATCCTAAAGCTTTTAGAGGCTGACGTGATCTATCCCATAAGTGACAGCACGTGGGTTTCCCCTGTACACGTGGTGCCTAAGAAGGGAGGGATCACGGTCATAAGGAATGAAAAGGATGAACTTATCCCTACTAGGACCATTACTGGTCATAGAATGTGTATTGACTATAGAAAACTTAACCTTGCGACTAGAAAAGACCATTTCCCCTTGCCTTTTATTGATCAAATGCTTGAGAGACTCGCAAATCACCCTTACTACTAATTTCTCGATGGGTATAGTTGTTTCTTTCAAATTCCTATCCACCAAAACGATCAGGAGAAGAAGACTTTCACATGTCCCTATGGTACCTTTGCATATCGAAGGATGCCGTTTGGATTATGTAATGCACCGGCTACCTTTCAGCGGTGTATGATGTCTATCTTCTCTGATCTTATAGAGGAGATGGTAGAGGTTTTCATGGATGATTTCTCTGTGTATGGTGCGTCCTTTCCTGCTTGTTTGTTGAATCTTTGCAGGGTACTTAAACGTTGTGAGGAGACAAACCTGGTGCTGAACTGGGAGAAATGCCACTTCATGGTTAAGGAAGGGATAGTGCTCGGTCACAAGATTTCAGAGAAGGGTATTGAGGTTGATCAAGCTAAGGTGGAGGTCATGATGGGTCTTGAGCCGCCGGTTAATGTCAAAGGGATCAGAAGCTTCTTGGGGCATGCAGGGTTCTACAGGCGTTTCATCAAGGATTTCTCCAAGATTGCACGCCCTCTTACACGGCTGTTGTGCAAGGAAGCTGAGTTTGTATTCGATGAGGAGTGTTTGAAGGTTTTCGTGACCATCAAGGAAGCCCTTACATCAGCCCCTATAGTCCAAGCACCAGACTGGTCTCTTCCCTTTGAGATCATGTGTGATGCTAGTGCCTACGCCGTAGGAGCCGTCCTTGGTCAGAAGAAAGACAAGAAGCTACATGTGATCTACTACGCTTCAAGGACCTTGGATGACATGCAATCACGATACACCACTACGGAGAAGGAGCTGCTTGTAGTAGTCTTCGCCTCTAAGAAGTTCAGATCATATCTCGTTGGTTCCAAGGCTATTGTATACACGGATCACGCTGCCCTATGATACATCTACTCGAAGAAAGACACTAAGCCTCAGCTCTTAAGATGGATTCTGTTACTCCAGGAGTTTGACATGGAGATTAAAGAGAAGAAAGGGATAGAAAATGGAGTCGCTGACCACCTCTCAAGGCTAAGGATCAACGAGTCTCTCCCTTTGGATGACTCCCTTCCAGAAGAGCAGCTTATGGCGATTACTACTGCTGTTTGTGGGAAGCTAGAAGGGAGGTTTGAGGAAGTGTTGAGTTTTAAAGAGGAGGATCTACCGTGGTATGCTGACGTGGTGAACTACCTAGCGTGTGGTGAGGAGCCAACACATTTCAACAGCTATCACAAGAAGCGGTTTATGAGGGAGGCTAGTGACTACTTTTGGGACGAGCCTTACCTATACAAAAGAGGAATAGACAGCTTGTACCGGAGATGTGTTACAAAGGAAGAAGCCAGGGACATCCTCTATCATTGCCATGGCTCTTCCTACGGAGGACATTTCGCTTCATTCAAGACAGCCACGAAAGTGTTGCAAGCCTGTTTCTGGTGGCCCTCCATTTTTAAAGATGCACACGAGTTTGTGAAGAGCTGTGAGGCATGTCAGCGAGCAGGGAATATAACCAAGAGGAACGAAATGCCTCAAGTTCCTGTCTTCGAGGTTGACGTGTTCGATGCGTGGGGGATTGACTTCATGGGGCCTTTTCCCTCTTCATACGGCAACAAATACATCTTAGTAGCTGTGGATTATGTCTCTAAATGGGTTGAGGCTGTTGCTTCCCCTACAAATGACTCTAAGGTTGTGATCAAGCTGTTCAAGAGTATCATCTTCCCAAGGTTTGGGGTACCCAAGGTTGTTATAAGTGATGGAGGAAGCCACTTTATAAACAAGGTCTTTGAGAACCTCTTGAGAAAGTATGGGGTTAAGCATAAGGTGGCTACACCGTATCATCCTCAAACAAGTGGTCAAGTGGAGGTCTCCAATAGGCAAATCAAGGCTATCCTAGAGAAGACCGTCGGAGCAACAAGGAAGGATTGGTCAGTGAAGCTGGATGACGCTCTTTGGGCCTACCGTACCGCCTTTAAGACGCCGATTGGTACAACTCCTTTCACCTTACTCTATGGCAAGGGCTGTCACCTCCCGGTTGAGCTGGAACACAGTGCATTGTGGGGTGTGAAGAGGCTGAACTTTGATCTCAAGACGGCTCAGGAGAGGCGCCTTATTCAACTACACGAACTGGACGAGTTGAGGCTGAATGCTTACGAGAGCTCCCGGATATACAAGGAGCGGACTAAGGAGGCTCATGATAAGAAGTTGGTTGCCAAGGAGCTTAAGGAAGGAGGACTGGTGTTGCTGTACAACTCGAGGCTCAAGCTCTTCCCGGGCAAGCTGAAATCAAGGTGGAGCGGACTGTTCGTGATTCAAGAGGTCTTGCCGTATGGATCTGTTACTCTGATGGGAAAAAGTGGCAGTGCCTTCACCGTCAACGGACACAGAGTCAAGCCCTACTTGGCAGACAGCTTTGACAAGGAGAGTACCTCGGTGCTTCCCCAAGACCCACCATCCGCTTAGACCAAGTAAGGTCTAGCTAAAGACGTTAAAGAAAGCGCACCTGGGAGGCATTCCCATGTTTATCTTGTACATACTTCTGCTTTATTTCCCTTTCAGTTTTATGCTTTTATTTTGCAAGTGTGTAGGAACAGGTATAAGGAGTCTAAGCCTTGACTTTGAGGTCATAAAAAGGCAATAGGGGTTAGAATAAGGCTAGAGATCGAGTGCTAGATTGACTGATTCTGGCTCGATCTTTGCTAGATCAAGTCAGTGAATCGAGAGGAGCCAGTCGATCTAGACGAGATCGAGTGACAAGATCGACCTTGATGAAAAAGGATGGATCGATCCAAATCGGGTCGACTGATCTAATTTCTCTCGGGAAAATCTGTTGAAAACTGATCGATCACTCGACTCGATCCATCACTCGATCTATGCCAAATCGACCCCAATCGAGGACATAGCTCGATCATGAGGACTTAGCCGAGAGCCAACATCTCAATGATCGAGAGAGCCAATCGATCCAGGACTCGATTCACTATGAATCGAGTCTCAAATGGAGTAACCCTCTCGATCTAAGCCAATTTGGGCATGAGATCGAGTCCTAGATATACCAAATGGACTCGATCTCATGCCGAGGTAACAATTTTATTTCCCTCCTTTACTCCTTTCCCTCCATTTTTTAAATTCAAAACTTGGTCAAGGCAAGCATCTTTGACCATAAAAGATGTGCCTTGACCAAGACTTTGTCAGAAACCACTTTGACCACCCATTGTTTTGGTTTTGCTAAAGCCTTTAAATATTTTTTAACCTACCTCTCACCCTCTCATTCCTGTTTGCTCGAGATTTTTAAACAAAGAGAGTGAGAGTTTTAAGTTTTCAAAGGCTAGCAAAGATATTCTAAACTTCTTGCAAAGGTATTTTCAAATTTAATGATTTTATTTTAAGAAAATCTCCTTTAAATCCGCAAGATCTTGTTTTAGAATATAGGATTGGTTTTGAATTTTTAAAACTAGCTAAGTAAATGGAATAATTCCAGATTTTTCAGTATCTAAAGATTTGATTTCCTTTTATTTAGCTATGATTTTTATTTATTCCCCAAAATTCTAGGGTGGTTATTATAAATTCTCTCCTTCTCTTCTCTCATTCTCATCAAATCGCCGCTTGCTTATCATTATCTTTAGAATTTGTTTCAGGAACCATGGCACCAAAGAGAACAAGAGAGGAGCAAGCACAAGAAGGAGAAGGACAAGAAGTGGTAGCTCAAGAGAGGGTCCGGTGGAGTAAAGATGAGAAGAGGGATAAGAAGAGGCTGGAGAGGCTCCGGTTTGAACCCACAAAGTTTGCTGATCGAGAGCTTTTGTCTAGGCTCGGGATTCTTGGGGACTTCGATCAACTCCTCAAGAACATTGGCTTGAGGTGTTTGTCACGGATGGATTGCCCAACCATTCCTGAAGTGACAATAGACTTCCTTGCCACCTTGGAGTTCCGGTATGAGAATCCTAGTGCACCCGTCCCTTCCCAAGGCCGCCTCTACTTCAAAGTTGGTCGTCAAGCTTACACACTCTCCATCCCTGAGCTATGCCAAGCCTACGGTCTCAACGCTGATGCACACAAGGTCGAGTTCTCAGCCTTCAAGAAAGCCGAAGAGTTTTGGGACCTGATCAGCAATGAAGACTACAAAGCCAACACCGCCTAGATCAAGCGAGTTAGGAGTCCGGTGCTGAGGTATACTCTGAAGCTGATTGCCAATACATTCAGTGGAAGGTCTGTTGCTCCTACTGTCAGGAAGACAGAGCTGTGCTTCCTGTTCCAAGGTGTGAAGCACTTGGTGTCTGATCCGGATGCGAATGAAGAGCCCATAGAAGATGAACTCGGCGATGAGGTGAACTACGGCTGTGTGCTCGCGGCTTCCTTGGTGAAGTACAAGGCTTATGCCTTACAGTGCAAGGCAACCTCCTCCTACATTGGCGGTTTACTTACTCCTTTGTTCGTGCAAGCCGGTGTTCCCATCCATGACTTTGCTCACGTTCCAAACAGAGCTTTCATGGATGAAGCATACATGAGGAATACTGATAGCTTGGGACGCACGCCAGCAGAAGGGTTCTATGCCTACCTCTTCATAGATGACGAAGACAAGAAGAGAGTGTGCATCCTCCCCAACAAAGATGAAACCGAGCTGCTTGGCGTTGGGAACATCGAGTTCTTACCCACGGAGGAAGAATCCTTTGCCCCTTTAGGAGGACCGCCTGCTTCAGCCATTGCCCCACGTCAAAGGTTAGAGTCTCCAGGCACGGAAGACGAGATGCCCGAGGCTTACACACTTCCCAAGCTGGACTTTGAACCGAGGACAAAAACCGAGAAGTTCCTAGCATCGGTGATAGAGATGCAAAGGAAGATTAACAAGTGGCAAGGGAAGATGTTGAAGAAGCTTGGGAAGAAAGTTAAAGCACTTCAGGGAGGCCAGGCTAAGCCAGCTGCAAGCCAAGAGATGCAACAACCCGAGAAGAGAAGGCTCTCAACCGGAGGAGTTGTGATCCGCGAGACCCAAGGAGACAACATTCAGCCGGCGCGCCATTCTCTCCAAGAACCAGCTGACAAAGGCAAAGCAACGACCTTCTTCCATTGTATATAACCGCTCATATTTGTTTCTTGCAGTGTGTTTTGATGCTCCTTCGGATGAGTTTGCCACCGGGACGGTGTCAAGCAAGTTTGGGGGAGTACTAGTGTGATTTAATCTTGTGTTCTTTGATCTTATTTTCCTTTTTGCATCCTTGAGTCTTAGTTCATGAAAAATTGGTAAAATTTTTAAAATTTTTTCAAAGATTCATGTAGTTGCATTCATCTTTTTAAAAAACATGTTATGATTGAGTCTAGAGTTTCTCATATCACCTAGGTTGTTTGCATTTTGCATAAGGGGTTAGAATTTCTTAAAAAGGTGTTTTTACTTATGAATCATTTCAATGCCCTAGTTGGTAGTTCTCTAATGCTTTGTTTATGCTTTGAAAGTAAGTTCTAACCAAGTTTGGATCACTAGTTAGGATTTTCGTGGCTTGAATTGAACTCTCATGATTTGAAACTCATTCTAATAAGTGAAAACCTTAATTTGAAACTCTAATTATCATTCTTATGCATTTGAAAATGAACACATGGTTTTAAAATATTTAGGATCTCTTCTTCCTTTTTACCACTCTTTGTGAGCCTAAGTAGAACTCCCTCCTTGAACCTTACCCTCCTTTGAAGCCAAATGTTCTTGTGTGACATCTATGTGAGGCCTTACTTTCGGTTTGAACTTGGTATAAAGTGTTAGGTTTAGGCGACATGATTTGGTTTTCATATTGATTGCTAGCTTTGCATTTTGAAGCTAGGTGTTGGCTTAGGATAAGTTTGGGGGATCATTGGGGTTGGTTTCTCATCTAATTGTTTCGGTTTCAAAGAGTTTGTGTTTTAAGGAAAGAAATGAGGTTTTAAGTGAAAGGTTTGCTTTTAAAACTAAGTATGCTCTAATTTCAGAAAGTAACTCTCTCATAATAAGTAAAAATAAAAATAAAAAGAGAAAAGAAAAGAAAAATAAATAAAAAGAGCCTAAATGCCAATTAAAAAAAAATGAAAAAAAAAATAATAATAAGAGAGCTACTAATAAGAAATTTCTAAGAGCAAAAGTATTTTTTCAAAACCTTTTCACTAGCCTAAAAAGTTTAAAAATGTCTTTATTTTGAATTGGGGATTGCCAAGTGTGAGAAAAAGGGTAGACTCTTAAGTGGTGAGTGAGGATTAAATTTCTTAAATGAGAGGGGTATAGGATCATTTGATAGTTTACATGGGTAGATGAGAATCTAATCATCTATGCATAAATTGTCTTTACCTTTAACATTATGCATAAGTTCAAACTATTTTTGAGAGAAACCCTTGTTATGATTATAAACCCTTTTCAAATGAGATCATTCTATGCTCATAACCATAACCCTTAGCCAAATGTGTTTTGCTTTAAAGTGCATAAGTTTGATTCATGGTTAATGTTAATGAATGTTAAAGGATGAGTTTCTTTGATTGTTAGGAATAGGAGAGTCATGATTTGAATTTCTTTGTGTGATGAGTATGGCTAAGTTCTTTGGAGTATGACTGTAAGCATAGCATTTTAGAACTGATAACTAGGACATTGAGATGATCCATTCGAAAGGCACCTTTGCAAAAAGTTTAAAACCCCTTTGATTTTCCTAAAAACCTCTCTTCCTTACTTGTTTTTTGTTGCTTGAGGGCAAGCAAGAAGTAAGTTTGGGGGAGTTGATGTTATTGCATATTGCATACATTTTGCATACCCATTAGTTAGTTTTTCATGCATTTGTATCATGTTTTAGGTTAGAATGCATCACTTAGGTTCCTAGAGCACTCTTGCATCAGCATATGCATTTCCCTTGCATTTTGCATCACATTCAGGTTGTTTCTGGCTGCTTTGGAGTCATGGAGGTTCGTGGGCATGTGGAGGCTGATGTAGCAGTTCGTGGGAGCTCGGAAATATGCTAAGGACCAGTGATCGAGTGAAGCAATCGATCAGTCGGTACGGACGTAAATGACGCCATGCAGAGCGAGAGCCAGATCGAGTACACCACTCGATCCACCCGAAGATTGATACCGAGATCGGATGCAACACTCGATTCGCCGATGAAGATCGAGACCCGGATCGAGCCAAAGACACGATGCCCAGATGTGATCGAGAGAACCACTCGATCCAGTGGTCGATTTCTGTCCTTTCAACCGTTTTTGGCTGTTAGCGAAGGGGGGACCATTGGCTTGTTTGGGCACTTTAGGCAAGGCGGCGAGATGCTTTTTCAATAACTTTTAGATCCTTATCTTTTCTTTTATGTTTTTTTCTCTCGTTTAACGAAGAACCCCATTGTTGAACCAGTTTTTCTCTTAAGCTTTTGTATTCGAATCTTTATCGTTTAATCCAGTTTTTCTTTCATGTTTATCGTCTCGTTTCTTCTACTTTGCTTGATTTACTCTATGTGTAGCGAGTAGTTTACTTTGGGTTCGGGGTTGAGAGGATTAAGGGGTAGAAAGGGTTCGATCTTGGTTTGTTTTCCAAACGTTTTTAAGGCTATCTCTTCTAAGGTGTTGAAAGCTTAATGGTTGAAGACTCTCACGCCAAGAGCTTCATGATCCGAGAGGTTCCTTACCTTGACAGGATCAAGGAGCCTCGGAAGATCACACCTTAGAGACTAGTTACCCCTTCCCAAAAGCCATGGAAGTTTGGGGGATTAGTTAAGCCATTACTTGATATCTGTTTTCCTTGCCTTTCGACCTCTCTTTCCACCAAAAGCCATGGGTTTGGAGGAGATGATGGAAGAGTGATCTATACTGAAAGCCACGGATAGATCTTGTTTTGTTTTCAAGGCTTAGAGATCCTCACCAAGTGAGTCGATCTAAAGTTTCAAACCCAAGATCGATCCTTTGAAACCCTTTACATGAATCTCAACCCTAGGCTCTCTCTTTTAATATCTTTAAGTCTTATTTCATCTTTCGCTTGTTACCTGATAGCATCCTGGTCATTAGATTTGTTGTTCTTACGGTTTTAGACGAGATCGATCGTTACTGCTCGATCTAGTGGTCGATCTTGTGGTCGATCCAGTAGTCAAATTTTAATAATTCGAAGCTATTTCCTTTATTTAATCTGTTTGTTTCTCGTGGTAGTTGCTTCCTTTCTAGTATTTTTAAAATAGGTTTCACTCTGTTTAGGTTGCTGCATCTAGTTCTTTGGTAATTTCTTATAAACTGTCTCATTTTGCTTAGATTTTCTTAGGATCTTGCATTCTTTGTGCATTCTCTATCTCCTAGATGTGGATTGACACTCTCCTGCTTGCCTTACTACAACATTGCATGCATTATAGTTTGATAATCTCTCTGCATCATAAACCCTGCTTGAGAAAATAGTTTATCACTGATCAGATCCCACAAATCGTTGGCTTGAGTGAAAGGAGGAAACTGTACAATCTTGCCAGTAGCTTTCAGACCGTAGGCTCGGCATAGCTCGGGGATGGAGAGGTGATAAGCATGTCTCCTGATCTTGAAGGTGAGGTGACCTTGTGAAGGAGTAGGGAGGCTTGCATTCTCATAAGCGAACTCCAAAGTGGCAAGGAATTCTAGGGTTGCTTCGGGGTAGGTGGGGCAATGCATCCTTGACAAACAAACAAGCCCCATGTTCTTGAGAAGCTGATCAAAGTCTCTCAATATCCCCATCTTAGCCAACAGATCCCTGCTCGTGAACTTTGTAGGATTGAACCTTAGCCTTTCCAACCGTTTCTTGGCTTGTTTCTCCTCCTTTGTCCATCTGACCCTCTCCTGAACCACTTCTTGCATCCCCTCTCCTTGTGTTGTCTCCTCTCTGGTTCTGTTGGGTGCCATTGGTACCTGAAACACAATTCTCAAGTAAGAGAATGAGTATGGGCGGCGAATGTAAGAGAAAAACAAGGTGGGAGAGAAGAACTTGTAACAATAAACCTAGATTTTTGGGGAATTTATAAAAAAAATATAGCTAAATACTAGAGGAAAATATATAGAGAAAGGATCAAATCTAGGAATTTTCCTAATATTTAGCTATTTTTAAAAATTATACTAATTCCCTAACAACTAACAATCATCCAAAGCAAATAAAAGGAAATTTTCCCAAAAAATTTAAACAAGAAATTACTGAACCGAAAATACCTTTGCAAGGATGAATGCAGATGCTTTTAGTCTTAAAACAAAGTTCACACTCTCTCTTTACTCTTTTGAAAACAGTTCGAACACAAAAATGAGAGAGTGTGGATGCATGTGAATATAAAGACTAAGAAAACCATGGGCAAAACAAGTGGTTTGACAAAAGTGTGGTCAAGGCACATCTTTCATGGTCAAAGATGCTTGCCTTGACCAAAATTCAAATTTAAAACTGGAGGGAAAGAATAAAAGAGGGAAAAATTTTGACTTACCTCGGCACGAGATTGAGTCCTTTTGGTCGATCTAGGACTCCATCTCATGCCCATGTTGGCTAGGATCGAGAGGTTTGATCAATCAGGGACTCGATTCAGATTGCATCGAGTCTTAGATCGAGTGTGCCCCCTCGTTCCATGTTTCTTGCTCATTGAGGCTAAGCTCCTTGGATCGAGCCACATGATTGATCTGGAGGTCATTTTAGCTAAGATCGAGTGGCAGATCGAGTAGACTGTTCAATTCAGATTGAGGATCGAGTGGGGTCAGTCGATCCACACCTCGTTCTAAACGCATTGGTGGACTATCCTCTCATGATCGACTGAATCACTCGATTGTCTACTCGATCTCATCTAGATCGAATGACTCCTCTCGTTTCACCAGCTCAATCTCGTAAAGATCAAGCCAGGATAAGTCGATCTAGCACTCGATCTCTAGCGTATACTTCTCCTTTCCTAGCCTCTTTTGACTCCAAGATCATGATCTCCAATCACCTATCCTTTCACCTACACACGTAAACATAAAAAGCGTAAAACTGAAATAGAAAGAAAGCAAAAATATGTACAAGATAGACATGGGAACGCCTCCCAAGTGCGCTTTCTTTAATGTCTTTAGCTAGACTTTACTTTGTTTTGGCCATAGGTGGGTCTTAGAGAAGCATTGTGGTGCTCTCCTTGCTGCAATCACTCGCCATGTAGGGCTTGACTCTGTGCCCATTGACCGTGAAATCCTTTCCACTCTTGCCAACCAAAGTAACTGCTCCATAGGGTAGAACTTCCTTGATCTCAAACGGTCCACACCACCTTGACTTTAGCTTCCCTGGGAATAGCTTCAAGCGTGAGTTGTAAAGCAAGACCAGAGTGCCCTCCTTAAGCTCCTTATGCACCAACTTCTTTTCATTAACCGCCTTGGTCCTTTCCTTGTAGATTTTGGCGCTCTCATACGCGTCTAGCCTTAGCTCATCAAGCTCATGGAGTTGAATCAACCGCTTCTCTTGTTCTGTCTTGAGACTGAAGTACATCTGCTACACTGCCCACACTGCTCTATGCTCTAGCTCCTAAAGGAGTGTAAAGGGAGTGGTACCTATAGGAGTTTTGAAGTCGGTTCTATACGCCCATAAATCATCGTCTACCTTACTTGCCCAATCCTTCCGAGTTACTCCTACGGTCCTCTCTAAGATAGCCTTAATCTGTCTGTTTGAGACCTCTACTTGCCCACTGGTTTGTGGGCGATAAGGTGTGGCTACCTTGTGCTTCACTCCATACTTCTTCAGGAGACTTTCAAACACTTTGTTGATGAAGTGGCTGCCCCCATCACTAATCACTACCTTTGGAACTCCAAAGCGTGGGAAGATGATGGTCTTGAAGAGTTTAACCACCACCTTTGCATCATTAGTTGGGGAAGCTATAACCTCAACCCACTTAGACACGTAGTCAACAGCCACCAAGATGAATTTGTTACCGTAAGAAGAGGGAAATGGACCCATAAAATCAATCCCCCAAGCATCAAAAACATCAAATTCAAAGATTGGCACCTGAGGCATCTCATTCCTCTTTGTGATGTTCCCTGCCCTTTGACATGCTTCACAAGGCATTACAAACTCATGGGCATCTTTGACTAGCGATGGCCACCAAAACACGGCTTGTAAGACCTTTTTTGCCGTCTTGAAAGAAGCGTAATATCCACCATATGATGAGCCGTGGCAGTGAAGAAGGATATCTTGTGCTTCCTCTCTTGAAACACATCTTCTGTACAAGCTGTCTACTCCCCTCTTGTACAATTAACGCTCGTCCCAAAAATAGTAAGAGATGTCTCTAATGAACTTCTTCTTGTGGTAGTAGTCCAGATGAGAAGGCTCCTCTCCACAAGCTAAGAAGTTGACTATATCGGCATACCAAGGCAGGTTATCTACTCTCAAACTCAGAACTTCTTCAAACTGACCCTCTAGCTGTGTGCATACTACCGTGTTGATCATAATGAGCTGCTCTTCAGGAAGTAAATCATCCAAGGGTAAGGCTTCATTCACTCTCATCCTAAAAAGGTGATCTGCTACGCCATTCTCTATCCCCTTCTTGTCTTTAATCTCCATGTCAAACTCTTGTAGAAGAAGAATCCACCTCAAGAGCCTCGGCTTGGTGTCTTTCATGGAATAGATATACCTCAACGCTGCGTGATCAGTGTATACAACAACCTTAGAGCCAACCAAATATGATCTGAACTTCTCAAAAGCAAACACAACGGCCAGTAGCTCCTTCTCAGTTGTAGCATATCTCACTTGCGTGTCATCCAAGGTACGGCTGGCGTAGTAGATTACATGCAACCTCTTGTCTTTCCTCTGCCCTAGAACAGCTCCCACGGCATAGTCACTCTCGTCGCATATGATCTCGAAGGGTAAACTCCAGTCTGGTGCTTGTACTATAGGCGTGGTAACAAAAGCCTCCTTGATAGTCTTGAAAGCGTGTAGACATTCCTCATCAAAGACAAAGTCAGCTTCCTTGCATAACAGCCGTGTAAGAGGGTGAGCTATCTTGGAGAAATCGTTGATAAACCTCCTGTAGAAGCCGGCGTGTCCCAAGAAACTCCTTATCCCCATGACATTGACTGGCGGCTCAAGGCTCATCATGACCTCAATCTTTGCTTTATCAACCTCCATCCCTTGCTCAGAAATCTTGTGACCGAGTACAATCCGTTCCTTCACCATGAAGTGACACTTCTCCCAGTTCAGCACTAAGTTTGTCTCCTCACACCTCTTAAGTACCCTTAGCCCTTTTGGGAGCTCCTTTAGGTCCACCTTTAGGGCTAGCAGCTCGCTCCAGTCCTCCTCGTGGCTTGTGTTGAGGTTGCTGTCCTCATTAGCCTCTTTAGAACCCGAGTCATGAACCTTAAGGCTGCCATCTTGAACCGCTGTTCCCTTAGAGATCGAGTCATCCAGTCGATCTTCCAGTCGTTCTGGTCCGGATCGATTGCACTCACCTCGATCACTTGCTCGATTTGATATGGATCAAGTTGTAGATCGAGTGGCTGAGTCATTCTCTGAACTTATCGAGTTGGCCCTCTCGACCTTGTCCTCAATTTCTTTCCTGGATCGCCCAACCTCCTCGATATTCTTGTCGATCGTTCTTCTGGATCGAGTGAGCTCGTCGATATCCTTTGCACACTTAAGCATCATGGCTTGACAATCCACCAAAGGTAGCTTGATCTCAACATCTTTCAAATGCTTCTCAAAGACTGCTCTGTGCTTCTCTAGCAGCTGCTTCTTGAACCGGCCAGGAAAAGGAAGCTTCGGCTTTTATGGTGGAGGAACGAATGCATCTTTCTCTTTGCTCACCTCCTCTACTTTCTTCTCTAGAACAGCTTCTTTGCCTTTCTTTGGCCTTTCAATCCACACATTGTCAAAAGTAATCTCCTCATCATTTGAAAGCTTACCCTCCCCCTCTTGAACTACAATGTCCTCATTGTCTTTAGGTGCAACTCTCGGTGGTAGCTCTTTCCCACTTCGTAAAGTAATATCATTTGCATACTCTTTGGAATTCTGCTCACACTTGCCCGGTAAGCTGTCCTGACCGCTTGTACTAGTTTTTCCTTTCTCTAACTGCTTGATGTTGTTGTTCAGATTGGTTATCTGTGTAGAGACGTCAGGAAGAGAAGAATCTAGCCGGTTGTTCATCTCAACAAACTTCTGATTTGTGGAAGCTTGACCTTGAAGCAACTGTTGAAACATTGCTTGAACCGGATCCTGAGCTTGGGGTTGCATTTGTTGCTGCTGTGGAACGAAACCGAGAGGAAACATATGAGTGTAGCCTTTGTTGCCTTGCTGCTGCTGCTGGAATTTGCCTTTCCTCTGACCTTGGTACCCACTGTTTTGTTGAAAACCCTTGTTGTAAGGTACAAATGCTTTGCTTGTTGAGGGGGGGTACACCTGATCCTTTGGATTCTCAACGTTTGTACTCCTGTAAGAGAGATTGTTGTTAGCTTGGTATCCTTGTGAAAATCCCTGAGGCTTGTTCTCTATAAGCTCCATACCTTCTTCCACTTCTTGACCAAGAAAGTTTCCCTTACTTGCCGTATCAAGCAACATTTGGATCTTGGGCAATGCTCCTCGGTATATTGTGCTTAAGAGAGCCTCTTCACTGAAGCCGTGGTGAGGACACTGAATTATATAGTCTTTGAATCTCTCCATAGCTTCACTGAATGTCTCATTCTGTCTTTGAGTGAATCCATTAATTTCACTTTGCAGCCTAGCAGTTCTTGTGCTTGAGAAAACTTTGAGAGGAATGCCCTCTTACATTCAGCCCAAGAAGTAATGGTGCCTTGTGGAAGGGTTTTCTCCCAGTGCCTAGCCTTGTCTCTAAGAGAAAATGGAAAGAGCCGCAGCTTGAAAGCATCTTCGGAGATGCCATTAATCTTTATCATCCCAAATTGTTCAAAGTTGTCAAGATGCTTCAAAGGGTCTTCCATAGACAGCCCATGGAACTTGTTGTTCTGAACCATAGAGACAAATCTAGGCTTTATCTCAAAGTTGTTGTTTTGCACTGGTGGAGGAGTGATCCCAAAGCGGTTATGATGTGTATTTGGAGCATCTCCAGCACCAATGATCCGAGGTGGTCTAGCTGCGTGGTTTGGGTTTCCATTGCCCCTTCCTACAGCACCGTGAGCTGGTGGAGGTCCCTCAGGATGTTCCTGCTCAGCCATACTTTCAAAGTCAATTGTACCAGCTTGCACAATCTCTTCAAAGGCTTGAGCTTGCTCTCTTGCTCTTCTTGATTTTGCGTGTCCGAGTTGGTGAATATTGTCCAGGGGTTGAAGTATATTGTTGTCACCCCTAGACCGTAAGTTCATGTACCTGAGATCACAAACAAGAAGGTTGAGCAATGAGTAACTAAAATAAAAGTTAAAAGGCTTAGTCTTTACTAAGCTCCAAATCCTAATGCTCTCTAATCAATCCCAAGATGGCAACGGCGCCATTTGATAACAAAGCTTTTTATGTCAAGCAGAATCAAAGCTCAAGCAACCTATGGATGTAGTATAGTGTGCAAGAGAGTATCAATCCAGCCTGGGAAGTAGAAAGAACACTAGGAATGCAAGAACTAAGCAAATCTAAGAAGAATCGGTAAATAGATGCTAAAATCGATGAAAACTAAATGCAACGACCAAATGATTATGCAAACTATTTTAAAATCCCTGGAAGAGGGTTAACTACTAGTAGAAGAAAACAGAAGATTAAAAACGCAAATCTACTGATAACTAAAAATCGAGAGCTAAAACGGGTAAAACAGGTCGATTCTAACAACTTAAGACAAATGACTTCTAATGATCAAGAATGCAACTTTATGACAAGAGAATGATAAACAGAGGTTTTAAAATGCTAAAAGAGGGTTCGAGGTCGAGGGCCATATTCAAGGGTGTTCAAAGGTTCAAGCTTTGGTTTGGAAACACATAGATCTACTCATTTGATGAGCTTTCCTTAACCTTGAGAAACTTAGACTAGGTTCATCCATGGCATGTGGCAAGAACCCCTTCTTTGACCTCTCCTCCAAACCCATGGCTTGTGGTGGAAAGAGAGATCAAAGAGCATGGACTACAGATCTCAACAAGTGGCCTAACTAACCTCCTCTACATCCATATCCGGTCAAGGTAAGAGAAGCCATGGAATCATAGAGATCTTTTCCAAGACTCCCTAAGCCTTAAGACCCCAAATCCGAGAAAGGAATAAGTTAAGAACAAAAAGAAATCCAAAAGCTTAAACCCTTTAAACCCTTGAATCGCCTCAACCTCTTACCCAAAGAAAATCTACTCATTATTCATGATTGAAATCGATTCAAATGCAAAGAAAGATAAACTAAGCATGATTAAGCAAGCGATTATGGAAAAAGACTTAATGATTAACGAGATTCAAAGTTTAAAAACACGAAAAGCTTAAAAAGTTTTCAATGGCGGAATCGCCTAAGAGAAAGAACAGAAAAATATAAGACTAAATGGAGATAATGAAAGTGATAGCCGCCCTTTGCCTAAAATAGCCAAACATCCCTAATGGTCCCCTCACTACGCTCCAAAAACGGTTAAGGCCCCAAAGATCGATCAACTCACTCGATCTTCTTTATGGATCGCCTTCTTTTGCTCGATCTTCAAGTCGATCTGGTTGGATGGATCGAGCTCTTCATTCGATCTTCTAGTCGATCCTTAGGTGATCAGGTCGTGGTCTCGATCTGGCTCTCGTTCTGCATGGCGTCATTAACGTATGTACTCACGATCGATCTCCTCTCTCGATCTTGGTCTCGATCCATCCTCTGGAAATGACTTGGGTCACTCGATCTTCTGGTCGATCTCGTCTAGATCGACCTGCCTAGCTCGATATGCATCTCGATCTCGGGGTCCTTTGCTGAACGGCTGAGTTCTCCAAGTGTCCACAAGCTGCCTCTTGGTCCTTTGCACGTCCAAGCAACCTCCACAACTCCATAGTGTCCCAAACAACCTGATAATGATGCAAAAGATGCAAGAAATATGCAAAATGTGAATGCAAAGTGATCTAGGACCTAAAATGCAACAAATGGTAGAAACTAGCCTAAAATGCAAGATGAATGCATGAAAACTAACTCTAAATGCATGCAAAACACATGAAATATATGGTAATATCATATTGATTATAGGAAACTTAACTCAGCCACTAGAAAAGACCACTTCCCCTTCCCTTCATTGATCAGATGCTTGAAAGATTAACAAATCACCCATATTACTGTTTTATTGATGGGTATAGTGGATTTTTTCAAATCCCCATTCATCCTAATGACCAAGAGAAGACAACATTTACATGCCCTTATGGTACATTTGCTTATCGAAGGATGTCATTTGGGTTATGTAATGCACCAGCAACCTTTCAACGGTGCACGATGTCTATCTTCTCTGATCTTATAGAGGAAATGGTGGAAGTTTTTATAGATGATTTTTCTGTCTATGGTGCTTCTTTTGGTGGGTGTTTGTCAAATCTGTGCAAGGTTCTTAAGAGGTGTGAGGAGACGAACCTGGTGCTTAACTGGGATAAGTGTCACTTCATGGTGAAGGAAGGCATTGCGCTTGGGCATAAGATCTCTAAGCAGGGCATTGAGGTTGACAAAGCAAAGATAGAGGTCATGATGAGTCTTGAGCCGCCGGTTAATGTGAAAGGGATAAGGAGCATCTTGGGGCATGCTCCTATAATTCAAGCTCCTGATTGGGACCTGCCGTTTGGGATTATGTGCGACGCTAGTGACTACGCCGTGGGTGCTGTGTTGGGTCAGAGGAAGGATAAGAGGTTGCACGTGATCTACTATGCCAGCCGTACCTTGGATGACACGCAAGTCAAGTATGCTACAACCGAGAAGGAGCTACTAGCGGTGGTATTCACTTTTGAGAAGTTTAGATCATACTTGGTGGGGTCTAAAGTCATTGTGTACACTGATCATGCCGCCTTGAGGTACATCTACTCAAAGAAAGACACCAAGCCGAGACTCTTAAGGTGGATCCTTCTCCTACAAGAGTTTGATATGGAGATCAAGGATAAGAAGGGGACAAAGAATGGTGTTGCTGATCACCTTTCAAGAATGAGGGTGAATGAAGTCTTACCTTTGGATGATTTACTTCCTGAGGAGCAGCTCATGGTGGTCAACACTGTTGTATGTGCACGGCTAGAGGATCAGTTTGAAGAAGTTTTGACTTTCAAGGAAGAGAACCTGCCTTGGTATGCGGATATAGTCAACTTCTTAGCTTGTGGAGAGGAGCCTAATCACCTAGACCACTACCACAAGAAGAAGTTCATGAGAGACATCTCTCATTAATTTTGGGATGAGCTCTACCTGTACAAGAGGGGAGTTGACAGCCTCAACAGAAGGTGTGTAACAAGAGAAGAGGCTAAGGACATTCTCCTTCATTTTCACGGCTTGTCTTATGGTGGGCATTTTGCTTCTTTCAAAAGGACATTCTATCTCAATTTTATGCTTTTGTAGTTTAAGTGTGTAGGTGAAAGGATAAGGGACTGGAGATCAAGATCGTGTAGTCAAAAAGGGCAAGGAAAGGAGAAGTAGAGGGAAGAGATCGAGTGCTAGATCGACATACCCTGTCTCGATCTTTACTAGATCGAGCTAGTGAATCGAGTGAAGTCACTCGATCTAAATGAGATCGAGTTGACAATCGAGTGAGTCAGTCGATTGTGAGAGGATGACCCACCCGCATGTTTAGCTTGAAATGCTAACGGGGTGTGGATCGACTGACCTCATTCGATCCTCGAGTTGGATCAATCATTTCACTCGATCATGTCACTCGATCCTTGCCAAAACGACCTCCAGGTCGATCACGTCGCTCGATCCAAGGAGCATAGCCATAAGGACGTAGAATCATGGAACGACTCGATCTAGGACTCGATTCAATTCAAATCGAATCCCCAATCGATCAACCCTCTCGATCCTAGCCAACATGGGCATGAGATCGAGGTCAAGATCGACCAAATTGACTCGATCTCATGCCGAGGTAAGTCCAAATTTTCCCTCCATTTTCTTTTCCCTCCAGTTTTAAATTTGAATTGTGGTCAAGGCAAGCATCTTTGACCATAAAAGATGTGCCTTGACCACACGTTTTCAGAAACCACTTGTTTTCGCCCATGGTTTTCTTAGTTTTTATAACCACATGCGTCCACACTCTCTCTCATTTGTATTCAAACTGTTTTCTAAAAGTAGAGTGTGAGCTTTGTTTTAAGACTTAGAACTTCTTGCTTTCATCCATTTCAAAGGTATTTTCAGTTATTTGCATTACTTGTTTAAAATTTTTGGAAATTTTCCTTTTGTTAGCTTAGGATGAATATTAGTTGTTAGGGGATTAGGATAATTTTTAGAAGTAGCTAAATATTAGAGAAAATTGCTAGATTCAATCTTATCTAATGATATTTTCCTCTAGTATTTAGCTATTATTTTTATAAAATCCCGAAAAGTCATGGCTTATTTTTATGAGTTTCTCTTTCCTGCTCTCTCATTATCTTTAAATAGCCGCCTATATTCATTCTTTTATTTGACATCTGAATTTCAGGCACCATGGCACCAAAGAGAAGCAGAGATGTGGCAACATAAGGAGAAGAAACTCAAGAAGTGGTTCAGGAGAGGGTCTGATGGACTAAGGAGGAGAAGAAGGCTAAGAAGAGACTTGAGAGGCTCCAGTTTAAACCAACCAAGTTCGCAAGCAGAGACCTCCTGGAGAGGATGGGACTGCTAGAGGATTTTGATGAGATTCTCAAGGACATGGGGCTTGCTTGCCTCTCAAGGATGCATTGCCCCACATATCCAGAAGTCACGCTTGACTTCCTCTCAACCTTGGAGTTTTCCTATGAGAATCCGAGCCTCCACACTCCATCACAAGGTCACCTCACGTTCAAGATCAGGAGGCAAGCTTATCACCTCTCCATCCTAGAGCTGTGCCAAGCCTACGGTCTTAAAGCTGCAGCCAAGCAAGTGGAGTTCCCTCCTCTCAAGACAGCCAACGACTTGTGGGACTTGCTCTGCGACGAGGGCTATAAGGCTAAGACCGCGAAGATCAAGAAAGTTCGCAACCCCGTGCTGAGATACGCCCTCAAGCTTCTAGCTAACACCTTCAGTGGACGGTCGGTAGCTCCAACGGTCTCTAAGAACGAGCTGTGCTGCCTCTTTCAAGGCATTAAAAAGATTCTATGCAGCCGAGAGGAGAATGATAAGCCAAATGAGGATGAGCTTGGCAATGATGTTAACTATGGATGTATCTTAGCCTCTTCTCTGGTCAAGTACAAGGCATGTGCACTGAGGTGTAAGGCGAGCTCAGCACTCATTGGAGGCTTCCTCACACTGCTGTTCACACAAGCTGGAGTTCCTCTTCAAGATTTCGAGCCTTGCGCGGATATAACTTACATGGACGAGCAGTACATGCGCAACACTGATAGCTTGGGACCTATGCCAGCTCCAGGGTTCTATGCCTACTTGTTCTACGGTGACAACAACACAAAGAGGGTTGCATCCAGCCTAATCAGGATGAGACGCACCTAGAGAGCATGGGCACCATCGAGTTCGTTCCGACTGAAGAGGAATGTTTTGCGCCTCATGGACCCACAGCTCGTGCACCTTCAGAGTCACCCCCTTCAAATGTCGTGATGCCAGCTAGCTTCGAACTCCCGAAGCTTGATTTCGAGCCAAGAACCAAAACCGAGAAGTTTCTTGCATCTGTGGTGGAGATTCAGCGGAAGGTGAATAAGTGGCAGAGCAAGATTATTAAAAAGCTTGCCAAGAAGAGCAAGAAGCTTCAAGAAGCTCATCTGATGAGTCTTCAAGTGAGGAGGTTGAGCAACCAGAGAAGCGAAGAAGATCAACTGGTGGGATTGAGATCCGTGAGCCTCAAGGAAGCAACCACAGAGATCAAGCTGCACGCCACTCTGTCCATGAATGCACAAGCAAGGAGAAAGGCAAAGCGGTCACCCAAGAGACTCCTAGAAAGAGCAGGAAGTCTGGAGCATCCTCAAGCTCCAGCCGTGCCTAGCTCCAAGGTACCAACACACAATCTTGTAAATAACATGCATCTTTCTTGTTTTTGCTTTGAGTTTTTGAACTCCTCTAGACATTGTTTGCCACCGAGACGATGTCATTCAAGTTTGGGGGAGTGTGTGCTTTGACATGTTTTCTGTGGTTCTTATTTTTTGTTATCATCTTGAGTCTTGTATTGCATACATCTAAGGCATAGAAAAACACAAAAAATGAGAAACATTTTCAAAAATTTCAAAAAAATTCATGTAGTTTGCATTTGCATTGTTAAATATTGTAGGATTGAGTCTTGAATTTTAAGCATTTAGGTTGTTTGCATTTGCATTTGCATTTTTGCATCATAGGGGGCAATGATATAATTTTTCCTTGTAAAGTGTTTGTTCTCATGAATTTGTTCAAGGCCCTAGTTAGTAGTTCTTTAATTCATTATATGAACTTTGAAAGTAAGCTCTAACCATACTTGGATCATTTGAACTGATTTTCTTGTCCTGCTGAAACATTCATGAATTGAATCCTTTCCTACTTGGTGAGAACCTTAATCTGAATTTGAATTATCATGCTTATGCATTTGAAAAGGGATACATGGATCACATATACATATTTAGGCTTTCTTTTCCCTTTCACCACTCTCTTGTAAGCCTAAGTAGAACTCCTCACCTTGACCCTTACCCTCCTTTAAAGCCAAAGATTTTCTTGTGTGATTTGTGAGGCCTTATTTTCCGTTTGAACTTAGCATAAAGTGTTAGGTTTAGGCGACATTAGTAGGCTCTCATATTGATGCTGGCTTTGCATTTTGAAGCTAGTTTTAGGCTTAGGATAGGGCGGGGATTCATGGGAGTTGTTCTGTTTTTGGTTTCAGTTTGAAAAGATTTTTGTGATTGGGATTTGAACAAAAGGGAAATGAATGGTTTTAAGTGGTAGGCCTTGTGTTTAAAATGATTGCTCTTGTTTTAAAAGAAGGTAGCTCTCAAAGAAAAGAAAAAGAAAAAAATCAGAAAAGAAAAGAGCCAGAAGGACAAGTTTAAAAAGAAAAAAAAAATAAGAGAAGAGAGCTACCAACAGTATTTAAAAGAGTTAAGTATGTTTTATGGCCTTACCACTAGCCAAAGGGGTTTCAAAATGGTGTTTTTATTTGGGTTTTGCTTGGCGTCTTGCCTTTTTGTTGTGGGTAGTCTTTAAGAGGGTGAGTGAGCTTAAAAGAAAAAAGAAAAATGAGAGGGGTTTAGGATCATTGTTAGTGTATATGGGTAGATGAGAGTCTAGTCATGTATGCATCAATTGTCTTTACCTTTAGCATTATGCATAAGTTCAACCTTCTTTGTGAGAACCCACTGTTGGAATAACCCCTTATAAATGAGATCATTTTTGTCTCATGACCATGTCCCAAGCCAAATGTATCCGGTTTTAGATGCATAAGTGTGATTCATGGTTTGATCATTAATTGAATGTCAAAGGTTAAGATTCTTTGATTGTTTGGATTAGGTGACTCATGATTTGAAGTTCAATATGTGATGAGTATGGCTAAGTTCTTTGGAGTATGAGTTTGTGTGTTGCATCTTAGAATTGAGAACTATGACCATTGACTTGATTCATTTGCATAAAAACTTTTGGAAATTTGAGCTCCAACTTTTAAACCTCTCTTCCTAGTTTGAATTCTGTTTGCTTGAGGGCAAGCAAAAGGCAAGTCTGGGGGAGTTGATATTCTCATATATTTCGTATATTCAACATGCATTTAGAGTAGTTATTCATGCATTCATCTTACATTTTAGGCTAGTTTTCACCATTTGTCTCATTTTAGGTCCTAAGTGCACTTTGCATTAGCATTTGCATATTTCTTACATTATTGCATCACATTCAAGTTGTTTTGGACACACTGGAGTTGTGGAGGTTGCGTGGACATGGTAAGGATCAAACAGGAGCTTGTGGACACTTGGGAGAACTCGGCCATGTAGCAAAGGAGCTGAGATCGAGGTGCGGATCGAGCAAGGCAGGTCGATCTAGATGAGATCGACCAGAAGATCGAGTGACTCAAGCCGTATCGAGGAGGGTCGAGCTCTAGATCGGACAAGCAGAACGAGTGCAAGATCGAGACCAAGACTCGATCATCCAAGGATCAAGTAAAAGATCGAAGGGTGCAATCGATCCATTTTACCAAATTGACCCGAAGATCGAGCAAGGAGAAGACGATCCAAGGAAGTTCGAGTGCCAGATCGAGTGTTCAGCTCGATCTCTACACCTTATCCGGCCAGCTCAGTTTTGGACTTTAGTGAGGAGACCATTTCTTTGTTGGCCTATTTTAGGCAAATGTTTGTGAACCATTCCTTTTGTCTAGGACCACTTTTATGTTTTTCGAGCTTTTTCTTTATGCTTATCGCCATTGTTGAACTTTTTAAGCTTTTCATGTTTTGAACTTTGTTAATCTTGCTTAATCTAAGTCATTTTATTAATCGCTCTTGCTTAATCATGTTTAGCTTTCTTTCCTTTGCATTTTCATGTGCTATAATCATGTGTACTGAGTAGTTCTTTTTTGAGTTTAAGGTTAGGCCGATTTAGAGGGCTTAATGCCTAAAGAGTCTTGGGAAAGATCTTTATGATCTCAGAGATCTCCTTACCTTAGCAGGATTCAGGAGTCTCTTAAAACCAGATCCAAGAGAATAGTTTCACTTTCTCAAACATCATGGTTGCTTAGGGAACTAATTAGGCCGCTATTTGAGATCTAACCTTAATGCTCTCTGACCCATCTTTCCACCACAACCCATGGGTTTGAAGGAAGGGTTAATGAAAGGGTTTATACCACAAACCATAGATAAACCTCTTTTAGCTTCTCAAGGCTTAGAGAAAGCTCATCAAATGAGTAGATTTATGTTTTTCAAAACCCAAGCTTGAATCTTTAACCTTCTTAATATGACCCTCAACCTTAGATCCTCATTTTAGCATTTCAAAACCTCAAGTTTTCGTTTCCAAGCCTTAAAGTTCGCATCTTTACTTAATTTCTTTTCATATCACCTTAAGTTGCTAGAAGTTCTCTATTTACCCGGTTTAGTTGTAAATTTTTAGTAATTAGTAGTTTTGCATTTTTAATCCTCTGTTTTCTTCTAGCAGTAGTTAACCCTCTTCCAGGGATTTTAAAATAGTTTTCCTGCTCATTTCGCATTGCATTTAGTTTTTGTAGAATTTCTCCACCATTGACCTGAATTTGCTTAGCTTTGCATTGCTCTTGCATTCTTAATGTCTTTCTACAACCTAGGCTGGATTGATACCTCTTGCATACTATACTACATCTATAGATTGCTTGAGCTTTGATATTCTTGCTTGCAGAAAATTTTGTTTATCAGGGTTTTGATATCTCATATATTTACATCATTTAAGCTTGCATTTAGTTCATGTTTGGTCTCCTTTTGCATGTTTTCTTTCTCTTTAGTCCAATTTTCTTCTCCTTTTAGACTTAGGTTGCATTTAGGTTGTAGATTATGCATTAAGGATGTTTTAGGTACATAAGAATCTGTAAGGAGCAAGGAGCAAGTGTGGGAATGGATCAAGGAGCTAGCCAAGCTGAGAAGGAGAAAAAGGAGCTAAGGAAGGCAATTTCTGGTGTTCCATCGGTCAAGTCACGAAGTCCATCTGATGAAGATATACAAGAAGAACCGGACTTAACCGAGCCTCAACTGATATAAGTGCCAACCGGAGCTATAACTAGAGAGACAGCAAGATTGTTACGACATAAATATAATCAAGCCATCTCATTAGCTATTCTTCAAGCAGATCATAAAGACTACACAACAACCACACAAGTGTATAATGGATTACTTGAAGATAGAGATATCGGCCCAACTTCAACCAACAAAGATAGCTGGACAATCCTCCCAAGTCAAGGCGTCTACAACATGTTCACGATCACACAAGAAGCCTAAGAAGAGAGTTGTTGAAAGAAAACGATTCACATCAGTCAAACCACGGTCATAAACATTACTTACATTAAAACCAAACCGTGGAGGAGCCAACAAAGAAGGTAAGTGTTTACAAAATTATGTCAATTATATCTTGACTAATCACGTTATTATCTCTTTGGTGAATGCAGCATAAACGTAGTCTTTGATTTTTTATTACATTTATGTTTATTTACGTTAATAATAAAGGCAAATGTTAGCCTGATTTTCTTGCATTTTATTACATGTAATTTGTTTCCAAAGACCCCAATAAGGGCATAGCTGTTCGGACTAGTTTATAAAGTCCCCTCTCACAGAAGTGTATTCTCAACTTTTTGATCAATAAAAGACTGAATTTTCTTCATAAGATCATATCTTAAATCTTGTGTTCTTTCTCTTGTTTTGTTGAGACCAGTACCTCCAAATCATGGAGAAGTTAAGTGTTGTATCAAAGGAGTTCCCATTGCCTTTGTGGTACACATCGTTTCCCCTGGTTCTAGTTTAATTCATCTCGTTCGATCACCGGTCAAACCGCCCGAGTATCTCGGCTGTTCGACCAAAACACTCGTACCGCCCGTCCATTGGTACTACTCGTCCCGTCCCACGATCGAGTAGCCGTCCCGTTTGTTCCACACCACCGTGCCACGTCCTTGTGTCTTGAGTATCTCGGCTGCAAGGCATCCCGTACCGTCCGCTCCATCTCTTCCTAGACTGATCGAGCCATTCTTATACCGGAGGTCATATTAAGCCGGCCATCACTCTGTGCTTGTATCATTTTGGTCTCTTCCTAGACTAATGGAAGCCATTCTCGTACCGAAGGACATAATAAGCCGGCCATCACTCTGTGCTTGTATCATTTTCGTATCAGAGCTAAAAGCTCATATCCTCTATCTTTTTCATTTTTGTTTGTTTTTGTTTTATGTTTTATCAAAATTTTGATTGAAAAAAACTATAATTTTTATATAAAAAACAAAAAAAATAGTTTTCATTTTCATTCTTTAGTTTACAAAAATTCTAAAACAAAAAAAATATATTTATTACTTTTTGTTTACATAAAAGTTTTCAGTTTGCTTCATTTATTCAAAAAAAAAGTTTATTTCATTTTTTTTATACATATTTCTATTTTATATAAAAAAACTTATATAAAAAACAAAATCAGTTGTGAGGACAAAACCATTTGAAGAGGGAGAGAATGATGCAATATCAAAATCAGTAAATCAAAGCTTTGAATATATGGATTATTATCAGAATCTCAAGTCCATAACTTCACAAAGTCAAAGGATTCATATTTAATATCCAAGGCAAAATTGGTGGCAAGAAGACCATTATTTGATTTAGCTGATTTTTGTCCTTTTGTTTAAATGTAAATAATTTTTATTTATTGTAAAGATCTCTTCTAGGAGTTATAAAAGCTCATGTATTCTCATTTGTAAAACACAATTGAAATTTTTGGAAATATAAAAGAAAGATTTCTCTAAAAGCTTTATGCTTGTTTTGTTTATCTAAGTTAGATAGATTTCTAAATTAGTAAACGGTTGAATCTGTGTCTTTTGTGTGTGATTCCTTGAGACTAGATTTTGTGTTTTATCACGAGACTTCCACATCTTGTGAGGTACACTTCGATTATCAGTTATCATGTCCATTCATCAGTCCACCGGTCCAATTGCCTGAGTTTCTCGGCCATTGAACCACCTTCACATCCATCTCCATCTCCATCTCTATCAATCCGCTGCTTGAAGATCTGTTTATCAGAAATGTAAGCCCTAAAGTCGAGTTTTACTTTGGTGCTTGTATCATTTTGGTATCAGAGCTGAAGTTCCTTTCAGCCCTCAGGTTGCATCTCCGATCTATCCCTTCTTTTGCATTTCATATTGTTTTTCATTATACCATTTCAAAAAAAAATATTAAAAGCATTCTATCATTTGATTCATAACATATTCATATTTGTCGTCATATCTAATTACTTTTTTTTACAAAAAAAATATAAAAAGAAAACCATCCTCCGATCATCATCATTCACTTGTTCATCATCAATCATCTGTGTTACATTTTTATTAGTTTTCAATCACGAAAAGTCAAAAAAATCAGTTTTCAATAGCATTCATATTAGTTTCCATAATCATAGAACCCCATTTCCATTCCATACTTGGTTTATTTAAATCATTTTTAACTATATTATAAAACTCTTGGACCGTATTATATGACTTAAGGCTTTAATCAATCTTAATTTTTGGTTTAAGGTACTTAACACCAAAACGGCATGGGAGAAGAAGCCAGCAGCGCCAATGATCCGGTCAGTCAAATGATGGACATGATGAGGGAAGAGTTTCAAGCCTTTAGGCAAGAAGTGGGAGAACGCCTCACTCGTGTAGAGCAGACCCCTCGCGCCCTCTTATGACCCGTGAGAAATGTTGGAGGACTTGGCAATACCAACCTTCATGGCAACCCTCAAAGGCACAACGTGACGATGACTCTCAAGAAAGATCAAAGGCAAATACTTAATTATATTAAACAAAGCAAAGGATTTGACTTACAAACTCAAAGAAAATGCTTAAGAACAGTAAATTGACAAGACTTGTTGAAAATAATGAAAATAGGCTATTTATAGCGTAGAGAAGGAAGTCCTAGAGTAATGGCAAAAGTGTAAATAAAACAGGTTCGGACTGGGTTGACATCGGTCAGTTACATTGGTCATCTGTGACCGATGTGAATCACATCGGTCTGTTGGTGATTGATGCTGGTGACCGAAATTCATTCGGTGTGTTTATGTCGGTCACTCTTGACCGATGCTGGTGATCAATGCTGCTCGTATCGGTCACTCTGTGATCGATGCTGGTGACCGAAAATATGGTATTGGTCACCCCTTGACCGATGTTCACCGTGCTCTGACCGAAAACCTTTGCAGAGATAGTCTGTTTTGATCCTTCTTTCTCCCTTTTATCCAGCTAGCATCCTGAATAATTCCCAAAGCTCCTCCAAGCTCCTCTTAGCTCCAAAAGCACCTGAAACCATCCAAAATGCAAGGAAAATGCAAACTATATCCTAAATGCAACCTAAGTCTAAAAGGAGAAGAAAATGGGGCAAAAACTAAGGGAAAACATGCAAAAGAGAACCAAAACATGTACTAAATGCAGTCCTAAATGGTGCAAATGCAAGGGATATCAATCAACTCTATCAACTTGAATCTTAATCTGAATTTTTAATTTTCATGTTTGTGCATTGAAAAGTGAATTCATGGCTACCATATACATATTTGGATCATCTTCTTCCTTCTTACCACTCTTGTTGATCTCCACTCCCTTAACCAAACCTCTTTTTGAGCTTAAACACTATCTTGAGAGTTGTGAGGCCTTTGCATATCATTTTTGAATTTTTTCTTCGCAAAAAGTGTTAGGAATGAAGCTGGCAATGAAAAGCTCTCTTCTAGATATCAGCTTGCATTTTGTGCTGGATTCTAGGTTAGGAGTTTGGGAAAAAAGGGTAGAGTTAAGTGGTTTGAGTTTCATGTCTATATGCTTTACAAGAAGAAGGAAACATATGGATTGGTAGTATGGGGAAAACAGTTAGCATTGTAGTTTTGTAAAGGGAAGAAAATGCTCTAAGTGTTCAAAGAAGGAAGGCGCCAACAACAAGGCTTTGAAATGGTTAATCAAAAGAAGAAAATCAGACTAAAGGCAATCCACCAAAGGTGAAAAATGGCGCCTAATCAACCACACAAGCAAAAAAGAAGAAGTTTCCCCAGCCATGAAGAAGGAAAAGGGTTAGAGTTTAGGAAAAGGAGAGATCTAGGGATTCATTTTGGGTTTTAGAAGATCTTAGAATTCATCTTTGGGTAAAAAGGTAGAAGAAAGCTTTGATTTGCATTCATAAATGTGCTTTTACCTTTAGCATTTTCCCTAAGACAAAATCATTTTCATTGAGTGATCCCTTAAATCTATAAACCATGTGCTTAAATGAGATCATTTTAATCTCATATCCTTACCCTCAAAACCAAATGTCTTTACTTGATATGCACAAACTTGATTCATGGTTTTGAGCTTAATGAATGTTAAAGAGTTGATTGATTTGAGCATTTGTCTAGGATGAGATTTGAGATCATTTTGAAACATGATGAGCATGGCTAGGTTCTTTAAAGTAAAGCTGATTGTGTTTGCATCCTACAACTAGGCATTTGCATCCTACAACTAGGCACTTAAGTGTTGACTTTATCTCTTTACCTTTGCATTTTTGGATTTGAATGCCCACCTTTAAACCTCATCCTCCAATTGTCTTAGTTTTTTTGCTTGAGGACAAGCAAAAGGCATGTGTGGGGGGTGTGATATTCTCATATATTTCGCATATTCAACATGCATTTAGAATAGTTTTTCATGCATTCATCTTACATTTTAGGCTAGTTTGCACCAGTTGTCTCATTTTAGGTCGTAAGTGCACTTTGCATTAGCATTTGCATATTTCTTGCATTATTGCATCACATTCAGGTTGTTTGGGACACACTGGAGCTGTGGAGGTTGCGTGGACATGCAAAGGATCAAACAGGAGCTTGTGGACACTTGGGAGAACTCGGCCATGTAGCAAAGGAGCTGAGATCGAGGTGCGGATCGTGCAAGGCAGGTCGATCTAGATGAGATCGACCAGAAGATCGAGTGACTCAAGCCGTTTCGAGGAGGACTGAGCTCTAGATTGGACAAGCAGAACAAGTGCAAGATCGAGAGCAAGACTCGATCATCCAAGGATCGAGTAAAAGATCGAAGGGTGCAATCGATCCATCTTACCAAATCGACCCGAAGATCGAGCAAGGAGAAGACGATCCAAGGAAGAACAAGTGCTAGATCGAGTGTTCAGCTCGATCTCTACACCTTATCTTAGCAGCTCAGTTGTGGACTCTAGTGAGGGGACCATTTCTTTGTTGGCCTATTTTAGGCAAATGTTTGTGAACCATTCCTTTTGTCTAGGACCACTTTTATATTTTCGAGCTTTTTCTTTAGGCTTATCGCCATTGTTGAACTTTTTAAGCTTTTCATATTTTCAACTTTGTTAATCTTGCTTAATCTAAGTCATTTTCTTAATCACTCTTGCTTAATCATGTTTAACTTTCTTTCCTTTGCATTTTCATGTGCTTTAATCATGTGTACTGAGTAGTTCGTTTTTGGGTTTAAGGTAGGGGCGATTTAGAGGGTTTAAGGGTTTAAAGCTTGGGTCTTTTCTTGTTTTCAACTCAGTCTCTTCTTGTATTTGGGGGCTTAATGCTTAAAGAGTCTTGGGAAAGATCTTTATGATCTCAAAGATCTCCTTACCTTAGCAGGATTCAGGAGTCTCTTAAAACCAGATCGAAGAGATTAGTTTCCCTTTCCCAAACATCAAGGTTGCTTAGGGGACTAATTAGGCTGTTATTTGAGATCTAACCTTAATGTTCTCTGACCCATCTGTCCACCACAAACCATGGGTTTTGAGGAAGGGTTAAGGAAAGGGTTTATACCACAAACCATGGATAAACCTCTTTTAGCTTCTCAAGGCTTAGAGAAAGCACATCAAATGAGTAGATTTATGTTTTTCAAAACCCAAGCTTGAATCTTTAACCTTCTTAATATGACCCTCAACCTTAGATCCTCTTTTTAGCATTTGAAAACCTCAAGTTTTCGTTTCCAAGCCTTAAAGTTTGCATCTTTACTTAATTTCTTTGCATATCACCTTAAGTTGCTAGAAGTTCTCTATTTACCCGCTTTAGTTGTCAATTTTTAGTAATTAGTAGTTTTGCATTTTTAATCCTCTGTTTTCTTCTAGTCGTTTTTAACCCTCTTCCAGGGATTTTAAAATAATTTTCCTGCTCATTTCGCATTGTATTTAGTTTTTGTAGAATTTCTCCACCATTTACCCGAATCTGCTTAGCTTTGCATTGCTCTTGCATTCTTAGTGTCTTTCTACAACCTAGGCTGGATTGATACCTCTTGCACACTATACTACATCTATAGGTTTCTTGAGCTTTGATATTCTTGCTTGCAAAAAATCTTGTTTATCAAATGGCGCCGTTGCCAACTTGGGTTTGTTAGAAAGCATTAGGATTTGGAGCTTAGTAAAGACTAACCCTTTTGTTTATACTTTGGTTACAAATTTCTCTAGCTTAATACTTGTCTTCTCAGGTACATGAATTTGCAGTCCAGTGGTGACAACAATCTACTATAACCACTGGACAATATTCATCAACTCGTAAGTGCAAGACTAAGGAGGAAAAGACAACAAGCACAAGACTTTGAGGAGCTTCCAGTTTTTGTTGATTGTGTGGGAATGGCTGATCAGGAACAAGCTGAGGGTCAACATCACCAGGCTGTTGGTAGGGGCAATGGAAACCCCAACCACGCACCAAGACCACCAAGAATCATTGGAGCGGGTGATGCTCCAAACACACAACCACGCACCAAGACCACCAAGAATCATTGACTTTAGCTTCCCTGGGAATAGTTTCAAGCGTGAGTTGTAAAGCAAGATCAGAATGCCCTCCTTAAGCTCCTTATGCACCAACTTCTTTTCGTGAACCGCCTTGGTCCTTTCCTTGTAGATTTTGGCGCTCTCATAAGCGTCTAGCCTTAGCTCATCAAGCTCATGGAGTTGAATCAACCGCTTCTCTTGTGCTGTCTAGAGACTGAAGTACATCTGCTTCAATGCCCAGAGTGTTCTATGCTCTAGCTCCACAGGGAGGTGACATGCCTTGCCCTAAAGGAGTGTGAAGGGAGTGGTACCTATAGGAGTTTTGAAGGCGGTTCTATACGCCCATAAATCATCGTCTAGTTTACTTGCCCAATCCTTCCGAGTTACTCCTACGGTCCTCTCTAAGATAGCCTTGATCTGTCTGTTTGAGACCTCTTCTTCCCCACTGGTTTGTGGGCGATAAGGTGTGGCTACCTTGTGCTTCACTCCATACTTCTTCAGGAGACTTTCAAACACTTTGTTGATGAAGTGGCTGCCCCCATCACTGATCACTACCTTTGGAAGTCCAAAGCGTGGGAAGATGATGGTCTTGAAGAGTTTAACCACCACCTTTGCATCATTAGTTGGGGAAGCTATAGCCTCAACCCACTTAGACATGTAGTCAACAGCCACCAAGATGAATTAGTTACCGTAAGAAGAGGGAAATGGACACATAAAATCAATCCCCCAAGCATCAAAAACATCAACTTCAAAGATTGGCACTTGAGGCATCTCATTCCTCTTTGTGATGTTCCCTGCCCTTTGACATGCTTCACAAGACTTTACAAACTCATGGGCATCTCTGACTAGCGATGGCCACTAAAACACGGCTTGTAAGACCTTTGTTGCCATCTTGAAAGAAGCGAAATATCCACCATATGATGAGCCGTGGCAGTGAAGAAGGATATCTTGTGCATCCTCTCTTGAAACACATCTTCTGTACAAGCTGTCTATTCCCCTCTTGTACAATTAAGGCTCGTCCCAAAAATAGTAAGAGATGTCTCTCATGAACTTCTTCTTGTGGTAGTAGTCCAGATGAGAAGGCTCCTCTCCACAAGCTAAGAAGTTGACTATATCAGCATACCAAGGCAGGTTATCTTCTCTCAAACTCAGAACTTCTTCAAACTGACCCTCTAGCTGTGTGCATACTACCGTGTTGATCATAATGAGCTGCTCTTCAGGAAGTGAATCATCCAAGGGTAAGGCTTCATTCACTCTCATCGTAGAAAGGTGATCAGCTACGCCATTGTCTATCCCCTTCTTGTCTTTAATCTCCATGTCAAACTCTTGAAGAAGAAGAATCCACCTCAAGAGCCTCGGCTTGGTGTCTTTCATAGAATAGATATACCTCAACGCTGCATGATCAGTGTATACAACAACCTTAGAGCCAACCAAATATGATCTGAACTTCTCAAAAGCAAGCACAACGGCCAGTAGCTCCTTCTCGGTTGTAGCATATCTCACTTGCGTGTCATCCAAGGTACGGCTGGCGTAGTAGATTACATGCAACCTAATGTCTTTCCTCTGACCTAGAACAGCTCCCACGGCATAGTCACTCGCATCACACATGATCTCGAAGGGTAAACTCCAGTCTGGTACTTGTACTATAGGCGTGGTAACAAAAGCCTCCTTGATAGTCTTGAAAGCGTGAAGACATTCCTCATCAAAGACAAAGTCAGCTTCCTTGCATAACAGCCGTGTAAGAGGGTGAGCTATCTTGGAGAAATCGTTGATAAACCTCCTGTAGAAGCCGGCGTGTCCCAAGAAACTCCTTATCCCCTGGACATTGACCGGCGGCTCAAGGCTCATCATGACCTTAATCTTTGCTTTATCAACCTCTATCCCTTGCTCAGAAATCTTGTGACCGAGTACAATCCCTTCCTTCACCATGAAGTGACACTTCTCCCTGTTCAGCACCAAGTTTGTCTCCTCACACCTCTTAAGTACCCTTAGCCCTTTTGGGAGCTCCTTTAGGTCCACCTTTGGGGCTAACAGCTCGCTACAGTCCTCCTTGTGGCTTGTGTTGAGGTTGATGTCCTCATTAGCCTCTTTAGAACCCGAGTCATGAACCTTAAGGCTGCCATCTTGAACCGCTGTTCCCTCAGAGATCGAGTCATCCAGTCGATCTTCCAGTCGTTCTGGTCCGGATCGATTGCACTCACCTCGATCACTTGCTCGATTTGATATGGATCAAGTTGTAGATCGAGTGGCTGAGTCATTCTCTGAACTGATCGAGTTGGCCCTCTCGATCTTGTCCTCAATTTCTTTCCTGGATCGCCCAACCTCCTCGATATTCTTATCGATCGTTCTTCTGGATCGAGTGAGCTCGTCGATATCCTGATCGATCTCTAGGCATCCGCCTTCATCTTCTTTCATAACCTTGCGAGAATCAAGGATATGAACGTACTCTTGGGTCTGCTCACTCATGAAACCATGCTCCCCTGGCTCCTTAGTCAAGGCTAGCTGCAAGTGGTCATCCTGTGCCAGCTCCTCAAGCAGCTCATCAGCTAACTCGTCCATGGTGTCAATGTAGAAAGCTTGGCCACTAATTGTAGGCTTCTTCAGGACTTCATTGATATCGAAGACTAGCTTTGTGTCCTTACCTAAGTGCAGGGAGATCTTCCCGTTCTTCATGTCAATTTTGGCTTCGGCGGTGGCTAAGAGCGGTCTACCAAGGATTAAGGGATCCTTGGGTTCTTCATCCATCTCAAGCACAACGAAATCTGTTGGCACGTTTACTCCACTGATCCTCACGGGCAAATCCTCAAGTAAACCCACGGGAAGCCTAACACTTCTGTCAGCTAGCACGAGAGAGATCCTACACTCTTTAAACCTTGTGAAACCGACCTTCTTTGCAATGGAATGGGGCATGAAGTTTATGTTTGCACCAAGATCACACAAACAGCTTTGAAATGTCAAGGGACCAAGTGCACATGGTATGGTGAATGATCCTGGATCTCCAAGCTTCTTAGGAACAATCTCTTTGTGAATGATGGCGCTGCACTCTTCACTCAACACCAAAACCTCTTGACTCTCTTTGCTCTTCTTAGTAAGCGTATCTTTGAAAAACTTTGCACACTTAAGCATCATGGCTTGACAATCCACCAAAGGTAGCTTGATCTCAACATCTTTCAAATGCTTCTGAAAGACTGCTCTGTGCTTCTCTAGCAGCTGCTTCTTGAACCGGCCAGGAAAAGGAAGCTTCGGCTTTTATGGTGGAGGAACGAATCCATCTTTCTCTTTGCTCACCTCCTCTACTTTCTTCTCTAGAACAGCTTCTTTGCCTTTCTTTGGCCTTTCAATCCACACATTGTCAAAAGTAATCTCCTCATCATTTGAAAGCTTACCCTCCCCCTCTTGAACTACAATGTCCTCATTGTCTTTAGGTGCAACTCTCGGTGGTAGCTCTTTCCCACTTCGTAAAGTAATATCATTTGCATACTCTTTGGAATTCTGCTCAAACTTGCCCGGTAAGCTGTCCTGACCGCTTGTACTAGTTTTTCCTTTCTCTAACTGCTTGATGTTGTTGTTCAGATTGGTGATCTGTGTAGAGACGTCAGGAAGAGAAGAATCTAGCCGGTTGTTCATCTCAACAAACTTCTGATTTGTGGAAGCTTGACCTTGAAGCAACTGTTGAAAAATTGCTTGAACCGGATCCTGAGCTTGGGGTTGCATTTGTTGCTGCTGTGGAACAAAACCGAGAGGAAACATATGAGTGTAGCCTTTGTTGCCTTGCTGCTGCTGCTGGAATTTGCCTTTCCTCTGACCTTGGTACCCACTGTTTTGTTGAAAACCCTTGTTGTAAGGTACAAATGCTTTGCTTGTTGAGGGGGGGTACACCTGATCCTTTGGATTCTCAACGTTTGTACTCCTGTAAGAGAGATTGTTGTTAGCTTGGTATCCTTGTGAAAATCCCTGAGGCTTGTTGTAGTTCTGACCAGCAACCCAATTAGCTTCTTCTTTGCTCAGCTCTAACTCCTCTAAGACATCTTCAGCTTCTCCCACAAAGTGTACATGCTTCTGATTTGCAAGCACTAGCTTGTATATCTTCTCATGGAACGATTTGAGCTCTTTCTTGTGTGACTCCAGCTCAGAACCTCTAGGTGCTCGGTCATAATCCTCAGTGTAGTTCCCATTACTTAAAGCCAAGTTCTCTATAAGCTCCATACCTTCTTCCACTTCTTGACCAAGAAAGTTTTCCTTACTTGTCGTATAAAGCAACATTCGGATCTTGGGCAATGCTCCTCGGTATATTGTGCTTAAGAGAGCCTCTTCACTGAAGCCGTGTTGAGGACACTGAATTGTATAGTCTTTGAATCTCTCCATAGCTTCACTGAATGTCTCATTTTGTCTTTGAGTGAATCCATTAATTTCACTTTGCAGCCTAGCTGTTCTTGTGCTTGAGAAAACTTTGAGAGGAACGCCTTCTTACATTCAGCCCAAGAAGTAATGGTGCCTTGTGGAAGGGTTTTCTCCCAGTGCCTAGCCTTGTCTCTAAGAGAAAATAGAAAGAGCCGCAGCTTGAAAGCATCTTCGGAGATGCCATTAATCTTTATCATCCCAACTTGTTCAAAGTTGTCAAGATGCTTCAAAGGGTCTTCCATAGCCAGCCCATGGAACTTGTTGTTCTGAACCATAGAGATAAATCTAGGATTTATCTCAAAGTTGTTGTTTTGCACTGGTGGAGGAGTGATCCCAAAGCGGTTATGATGTGTATTTGGAGCATCTCCAGCACCAATGATCCGAGGTGGTCTAGCTGCGTTGTTTGGGTTTCCATTGCCCCTTCCTACAGCACCGTGAGCTGGTGGAGGTCCCTCAGGATGTTCCTGCTCAGCCATACTTTCAAAGTCAACTGTACCAGCTTGCACAATCTCTTCAAAGGCTTCAACTTGCTCTATTGCTCTTCTTGATCTTGCGTGTCCGAGTTGGTGAATATTGTCCAGGGGTTGAAGTAGATTGTTTTCACCCCTAGACCGTAAGTTCATGTACCTGAGATCACAAACAAGAAGGTTCAGCAATGAGTAACTAAAATAAAAGTTAAAAGGCTTAGTCTTTACTAAGCTCCAAATCCTAATGCTCTCTAATCAATCCCAAGATGGAAACGGCGCCATTTGATAACAAAGCTTTTTATGTCAAGCAGAATCTAAGCTCAAGCAACCTATGGATGTAGTATAGTGTGCAAGAGAGTATCAATCCAGCCTGGGAAGTAGAAAGAACACTAGGAATGCAAGAACTAAGCAAATCTAAGAAGAATCGGTAAATAGATGGTAAAATCGATGAAAACTAAATGCAACGACCAAATGATTATGCAAACTATTTTAAAATCCCTGGAAGAGGGTTAAGTACTACTAGAAGAAAACAGAAGATTAAAAACGCAAATCTACTGATAACTAAAAAATTAGAGCTAAAACGGGTAAAACAGGTCGATTCTAACAACTTAAGACAAATGACTTCTAATGATCAGGAATGCAACTTTGTGACAAGAGAATGATAAACAGAGGTTTTAAAATGCTAAAAAGACGGTTCGAGATCGAGAGTCATATTCAAGAGTGTTCAAAGGTTCAAGCTTTGGTTTGGAAACACATAGATCTACTCATTTGATGAGCTTTCCTTAAGCCTTGAGAAACTTAGACTAGGTTCATCCATGGCATGTGGCAAGAACCCCTTCTTCGACCTCTCGTCCAAACCCATGGCTTGTGGTGGAAAGAGAGATCAAAGAGCATAGACTACAGATCTCAACAAGTGGCCTAACTAACCTTCTCTACATCAATGGCATTTGGGAGAAGGTAGATTAGTTTCTAGGATCTGGTTTTCAAGGATCTCTGAATCCGGTCAAGGTAAGAGAAGCCATGGAATCATAGAGATCTTTTCCAAGACTCCCTAAGCCTTAAGACCCCAAATCTGAGAAAGGAATAAGTTAAGAACAAAAAGAAATCCAAAAGCTTAAACCCTTTAAACCCCTGAATCGCCTCAACCTCTTACCCAAAGAAAATCTACTCACTATTCATGATTGAAATCGATTCAAATGCAAAGAAAGATAAACTAAGCATGATTAAGCAAGCGATTATGGAAAAAGACTTAATGATTAACGAGATTCAAAGTTTAAAAACAAGAAAAGCTTAAAAAGTTTTCAATGGCGGAATCGCCAAGAGAAAGAACAGAAAAATATAAGACTAAATCGAGATAATGAAAGTGATAGCCGCCCTTTGCCTAAAATAGCCAAACATCCCTAATGGTCCCCTCACTACGCTCCAAAAACGGTTAAGGCCCCAGAGATCGATCAACTCACTCGATCTTCTTTATGGATCGCCTTCTTTTGCTCGATCTTCAAGTCGATCTGGTTGGATGGATCGAGCTCTTCATTCGATCTTCTAGTCGATCCTTGGGTGATCAGGTCGTGGTCTCGATCTGGCTCTCGTTCTGCATGGCGTCATTCACGTATGTACTCACGATCGATCTCCTCTCTCGATCTTGGTCTCGATCCGTCCTCTGGAAATGACTTGGGTCACTCGATCTTCCGGTCGATCTCGTCTAGATCGACCTGCCTAGCTCGATCTGCATCTCGATCTCGGGGTCCTTTGCTGAACGGCTGAGTTCTCCAAGTGTCCACAAGCTGCCTCTTGATCCTTTGCACGTCCAAGCAACCTCCACAACTCCAGAGTGTCCCAAACAACCTGATAATGATGCAAAAGATGCAAGAAATATGCAAAATGTGAATGAAAAGTGATCTAGGACCTAAAATGCAACAAATGGTAGAAACTAGCCTAAAATGAAAGATGAATGCATGAAAACTAACTCTAAATGCATGCAAAACACATGAAATATATGGTAATATCATATTGGTTATAGGAAACTTAACTCAGCCACTAGAAAAGATCATTTCCCCTTCCCTTCATTGATCAGATGCTTGAAAGATTAGCAAATCACCCATATTACAGTTTTATTGATGGTTATAGTGGATTTTTTCAAATCCCCATTCATCCTAATGACCAAGAGAAGACAACATTTACATGCCTTTATGGTACATTTGTTTATCGAAGGATGCCATTTGGGTTATGTAATGCACCAGCAACCTTTCAACGGTGCACGATGTCTATCTTCTCTGATCTTATAGAGGAAATGGTGGAAGTTTTTATAGATGATTTTTCTGTCTATGGTGCTTCTTTTGGTGGGTGTTTGTCAAATCTGTGCAGGGTTCTTAAGAGGTGTGAGGAGACAAACCTGGTGCTGAACTGGGATAAGTGTCACTTCATGGTGAGGGAAGGCATTGCGCTTGGGCATAAGATCTCTAAGCAGGGCATTGAGGTTGAAAAAGCAAAGATAGAGGTCATGATGAGTCTTGAGCTGCCGGTTAATGTGAAAGGGATAAGGACCTTCTTTGGGCACGCCGGCTTCTACAGGCGGTTTATCAAGGATTCTCCAAGATAGCACGTCCTCTCACATGGTTTTTGTGCAAAGATGCCGAATTCATCTTTGATGAAGATTTCCTAGCCGCCTTCAAGACCATCAAGGAAGCTTTGGTCACCGCTCCTATAGTTCAAGCTCCTGATTGGGACCTGCCGTTTGAGAATATGTGCGACGCTAGTGACTACGCCGTGGGTGCTGTGTTGGGTCATAGGAAGGATAAGAGGTTGCACGTGATCTACTATGCCAGTCGTACCTTGGATGACACGCAAGTCAAGTATGCTACCACCGAGAAGGAGCTACTAGCCGTGGTATTCGCTTTTGAGAAGTTTAGATCATACTTGGTGGGGTCTAAAGTCATTGTGTACACTGATCATGCTGCCTTGAGGTACATCTACTCAAAGAAAGACACCAAGCCGAGACTCTTAAGGTGGATCCTTCTCCTACAAGAGATTGATATGGAGATCAAGGATAAGAAGGGGATAGAGAATGGTGTTGCTGATCACCTTTCAAGAATGAGGGTGAATGAAGTCTTAGCTTTGGATGATTTACTTCCTGAGGAGCAGCTCATGGTGGTCAACACTGTTGTATGTGCACGGCTAGAGGATCAATTTGAAGAAGTTTTGACTTTCAAGGAAGAGAACCTGCCTTGGTATGCGGATATAGTCAACTTCTTAGTTTGTGGAGAGGAGCCTAATCACCTAGACCACTACCACAAGAAGAAGTTCATGAGAGACATCTCTCATTACTTTTGGGATGAGCCCTACCTGTACAAGAGGGGAGTTGACAGCCTCTACAGAAGGTGTGTAACAAGAGAAGAGGCTAAGGACATTCTCCTTCATTTTCACGGCTTGTCTTATGGTGGGCATTTTGCTTCTTTCAAAACGGCTACAAAGGTCTTATAAGCCTGGTTTTGGTGGCCATCACTATTCAGAGATGCTCACGAGTTTGTTAGGTCATGTGAAGCATGCCAAAGAGCAGGGAACATCACAAAGAGGAATGAGATGCCACAGGTTCCCATCTTTGAAGTAGAATTTTTTGATGCTTGGGGAATTGACTTTATGGGTCCATTCCCATCTTCTTACGGCAACAAATACATCTTGGTGGCTGTTGATTATGTGTCTAAGTGGGTTGAGGCTATAGTTTCCCCAACTAATGATGCAAAGGTGGTGATCAAGCTCTTCAAGTCCATCATCTTTCCAAGATTTGGGGTTCCAAAGGTAGTGATCAGCGATGGGGGAAGCCACTTCATCAACAACGTCTTTGAAAGCCTTTTGAAGAAGTATGGGGTTAAGCACAAGGTAGCTACGCCCTATCATCCTCAAACCGGCGGTCAAGCTTTTCTTGAGAGAACTGCTGGAGTACTAGAAAGGTTTGGGCAAGCAAGCTTGATGGAGCTTTATGGGCGTATAGAACAGCTTTCAAGACTCCGATTGGTACTACTCCTTTCAACCTTCTTTATGGCAAGCCCTGTCACCTACCCGTTGAGTTAGAGCACAAGGCTCTTTGGGCAGTGAAGCAAGTGAACTTCAGTCTCAACACGGCACAGGAGAGAAGGTTGGTGCAACTCCATGAACTTGATGAGCTAAGGCTAGATGCTTATGAGAGTGCTAAGATTTACAAGGAGAGGACCAAGGCGGTTCATGACAAGAAGCTGGTTCATAAGGAGCTCAAGGAAGGCAGTCTGGTGCTACTCTACAACTCAAGGCTGAAGTTGTTCCCTGGAAAGCTGAAGTCTAGGTGGAGTGGACCTTTTGAGATCAAAGAAGTGCTTCCATATGGAGCGGTTACATTGGTTGGCAAGATTGGGGAGAGCTTCACGGTTAATGGGCACAGAGTCAAGCCCTACCTGGCGAGTGAATGCAGCAAGGAGAGCACTACACTGCTTCTCCAAGACCTACCTCTAGCCTGAACCAAGTAAAATCAAGCTTAGGACGTTAAACATGCGCACTTGGGAGGCATTCCCATGTCAATCTTGTACATATTTTTGCTTTCTTTCTATTTCAATTTTATGCTTTTGTAGTTTAAGTGTGTAGGTGAAAGGATAAGGGACTGGAGATCAAGATCTTGTAGTCAAAAAGGGGAAGGAAAGGAGAAGTAGAGGCAAGAGATCGAGTGCTAGATCGACATACCCTGGATCGATCTTTACTAGATCGAGCTAGTGAATCGAGTGAAGTCACTCGATCTAAATGAGATCGAGTTGACAATCGAGTGAGTCAGTCGATTGTGAGAGGATGACCCACCCACATGTTTAGCTTGAAATGCTAACGGGGTGTGGATCGACTGACCTCACTCGATCCTCCAGTTGGATCAATCATTTCACTCGATCATGTCACTCGATCCTTGCCAAAACGACCTCCTGATCGATCACGTGGCTCGATCCAAGGAGCATAGCCATAAGGACGTATAATCATGGAACGATGGGGCACACTCAATCTAGGACTCGATTCAATTCAAATCGAGTCCCCAATCGATCAACCCTCTCAATCCTAGCCAACATGGGCATGAGATCGAGGTCAAGATCGACCAAATTGACTCGATCTCATGCCGAGGTAAGTCCAAATTTTTCCCTCCTTTTTCTTTTCCCTCCGGTTTTAAATTTGAATTGTGGTCAAGGCAAGCATCTTTGACCATGAAAGATGTGCCTTGACCACACTTTTTCAGAAACCACTTGTTTTCGCCCATGGTTTTCTTAGTTTTTATAACCACATGCGTCTACACTCTCTCTCATTTGTATTCGAACTGTTTTCTAAAAGTAAAGAGAGAGTGTGAGCTTTGTTTTAAGACTAAGAACTTCTTGCTTTCATCCCTTTCAAAGGTATTTTCAGTTATTTGCATTACTTGTTTAAAATTTTTGGAAAATTTCCTTTTGTTAGCTTAGGATGAATGTTAGTTGTTAGGGGATCAGGATAATTTTTAGAAGTAGCTAAATATTAGGGAAAATTGCTAGATTCAAACTTATCTAATGATATTTTCCTCTAGTATTTAGCTATTATTTTTATAAAATCCCCAAAAGTCATGGCTTATTTTTATGAGTTTCTCTTTCCTGCTCTCTCATTATCTTTAAATAGCTGCCTATACTCATTCTTCTATTTGACATCTGACTGTCAGGCCCCATGGCACCAAAGAGAAGCAAAGATGTGGCAACACAAGGAGAAGAAACTAAAGAAGTGGTTCAGGAGAGGGTTTGATGGACTAAGGAGGAGAAGAAGGCTAAGAAGAGACTTGAGAGGCTCCAGTTTAAACCAACCAAGTTCGCAAGCAGAGACCTCCTGGAGAGGATGGGACTGCTAAAGGATTTTGATGAGCTTCTCAAGGACATGGGGCTTGCTTGCCTCTCAAGGATGTATTGCCCCACATATCCAGAAGTCACGCTTGACTTCCTCTCAACCTTGGAGTTTTCCTATGAGAATCCGAGCCTCCACACTCCATCACAAGGTCACCTCACGTTCAAGATCAGGAGGCAAGCTTATCACCTCTCCATCCTAGAGCTGTGCCAAGCCTACGGTCTTAAAGCTGCAGCCAAGCAAGTGGAGTTCCTCCTCTCAAGACAGCCAACGACTTGTGGGACTTGCTCTGCGACGAGGACTACAAGGCTAACACCGCGAAGATCAAGAAAGTACGCAACCCCGTGCTGAGATACGCCCTCAAGCTTCTAGCTAACACCTTCAGTGGACGGTCGGTAGCTCCAACAGTCTCTAAGAACGAGCTGTGCTGCCTCTTTCAAGGCATTAAAAAGGCTCTATGCAGCCGAGAGGAGAATGATAAGCCAAATGAGGTTGAGCTTGGCAATGATGTTAACTATGGATGTATCTTGGCCTCTTCTCTGGTCAAGTACAAGGCATGTGCACTGAGGTGTAAGGCGAGCTCAGCACTCATTGGAGGCTTCCTCACACTGCTGTTCACACAAGCTGGAGTTCCTCTTCAAGAGTTTGAGCCTTGCGCGGATAGAGCTTACATGGACGAGCAGTACATGCGCAACACTGATAGCATGGGACCTATGCCAGCTCCAGGGTTCTATGCCTACTTGTTCTACGGTAACAACAACATAAAGAGGGTTGCATCCAGCCTAATCAGGATGAGACGCACCTGGAGAGCATGGGCACCATCGAGTTCGTTCCGACTGAAGAGGAATGTTTTGCGCCTCATGGACCCACAGCTCGTGCACCTTCAGAGTCACCCCCTACAGATGCCGTGATGCCAGCTAGCTTCGAACTCCCTAAACTTGATTTCGAGCCAAGAACCAAAACCGAGAAGTTTCTTGCATTCGTGGTGGAGATGCAGCGGAAGGTGAATAAGTGGCAGAGCAAGATGATTAAAAAGCTTGCCAAGAAGATCAAGAGGCTTCAAGAAGCTCATCTGATGAGTCTTCAAGTGAGGAGGTTGAGCAACCAGAGAAGCGAAGAAGATCAACTGGTGGGATTGAGATCCGTGAGCCTCAAGGAAGCAACCACAGAAGATCAAGCTGCACGCCACTCTGTCCACGAACGCACAAGCAAGGAGAAAGGCAAAGTGGTCACCCAAGAGACTCCTAGAAAGAGCAGGAAGTCTGGAGCATCCTCAAGCTCCAGCTGTGCCTAGCTCCAAGGTACCAACACACAATCTTGTAAATAACATGCATCTTTCTTGTTTTTGCTTTGAGTTTTTGAACTCCTCTAGACATTGTTTGCCACCGAGACGATGTCATTCAAGTTTGGGGGAGTGTGTGCTTTGACATATTTTCTGTGGTTCTTATTTTTTGTTATCATCTTGAGTCTTGCATTGCATACATCTAAGGCATAGAAAAACACAAAAAAATGAGAAAAATTTTCAAAAATTTCAAAAAAATTCAAAAAAATTCATGTAGTTTGCATTTGCATTGTTAAATATTGTAGGATTGAGTCTAGAATTTTAAGCATTTAGGTTGTTTGCATTTGCATTTGCATTTTTGCATCATAGGGGGCAATGATATGATTTTTCCTTGTAAAGTGTTTGTTCTCATGAATTTGTTCAAGGCCCTAGTTAGTAGTTCTTTAATGCATTATATGAACTTTGAAAGTAAGCTCTAACCATACTTGGATCATTTGAACTGATTTTCTTGTCCTGCTGAAACATTCATGAATTGAATCCTTTCCTACTAAGTGAGAACCTTAATCTGAATTTGAATTATCATGCTTATGCATTTGAAAAGGGATACATGGATCACATATACATATTTAGGCTTTCTTTTCCCTTTCACCACTCTCTTGTAAGCCTAAGTAGAACTCCTCACCTTGACCCTTACCCTCCTTTAAAGCCAAAGATTTTCTTGTGTGATTTGTGAGGCCTTATTTTCCGTTTGAACTTAGCATAAAGTGTTAGGTTTAGGCGACATTAGTAGGCTCTCATATTGATGCTGGCTTTGCATTTTGAAGCTAGTTTTAGGCTTAGGATAGGGCGGGGATTCATGGGAGTTGTTCTGTTTTTGGTTTCAGTTTGAAAAGATTTTTGTGATTGGGATTTGAACAAAAGGGAAATGAATGGTTTTAAGTGGTAGGCCTTGTGTTTAAAATGATTGCTCTTGTTTAAAAAGAAGGTAGCTCTCAAAGAAAAGAAAAAGAAAAAAATCAGAATAGAAAAGAGCCAGAAGGCCAAGTTTAAAAAGAAAAAAAAAATAAGAGAAGAGAGCTACCAACAGTATTTAAAAGAGTTAAGTATGTTTTATGGCCTTACCACTAGCCAAAGGGGTTTCAAAATGGTGTTTTTATTTGGGTTTTGCTTGGCGTCTTGCTTTGTTGTTGTGGGTAGTCTTTAGAAGGGGGAGTGAGTTTAAAAGAAAAAAGAAAAATGAGAGGGGTTTAGGATCATTGTTAGTGTATATGGGTAGATGAGAGTCTAGTCATGTATGCATCAATTGTCTTTACCTTTAGCATTATGCATAAGTTCAACCTTCTTTGAGAGAACCCACTGTTTGAATTACCCCTTATAAATGAGATCATTTTTGTCTCATGACCATGTCCCTAGCCAAATGTATCCGGTTTTTGATGCATAAGTGTGATTCACGGTTTGATCATTAATTGAATGTCAAAGGTTAGGATTCTTTGATTGTTTGGATTAGGTGACTCATGATTTGAAGTTCAATATGTGATGAGTATGGCTAAGTTCTTTGGAGTATGAGTTTGTGTGTTGCATCTTAGAATTGAGAACTATGACCATTGACTTGATTCATTTGCATAAAAACTTTTGGAAATTTGAGCTCCCACTTTTAAACCTCTCTTCCTAGTTTGAATTCTGTTTGCTTGAGGGCAAGCAAAAGGCAAGTCTGGGGGAGTTGATATTCTCATATATTTCGTATATTCAACATGTATTTAGAGTAGTTATTCATGCATTCATCTTACATTTTAGGCTAGTTTGCACCATTTGTCTCATTTTAGGTCTTAAGTGCACTTTGCATTAGCATTTGCATATTTCTTACATTATTGCATCACATTCATGTTGTTTTGGACACAGTGGAGCTTTGGAGGTTGCGTGGACATGTTAAGGATCAAACAGGAGCTTGTGGACACTTGGGAGAACTCGGCCATGTAGCAAAGGAGCTGAGATCGAGGTGCGGATCGAGCAAGGCAGGTCGATCTAGATGAGATCGACCAGAAGATCGAGTGACTCAAGTCGTATCGAGGAGGGTCGAGCTCTAGATCGGACAAGAAGAACGAGTGTAAGATCGAGACCAAGACGAAATCATCCAATGATCAAGTAAAAGATCGAAGGGTGCAATCAGTCCATTTTACCAAATCGACCCGAAGATCGAGCAAGGAGAAGACGATCCAAGGAAGATCGAGTGCCAAATCGAGTGTTCAGCTCGATCTCAACACCTTATCCGGCCAGCTCAGTTTTGGACTCTAGTGAGGAGACCATTTCTTTGTGGGCCTATTTTAGGCAAATGTTTGTGAACTATTCCTTTTGTCTAGGACCACTTTTATGTTTTTCGAGCTTTTTCTTTATGCTTATCGCCATTGTTGAACTTTTTAAGCTTTTTTGTTTTAAACTTTGTTAATCTTGCTTAATCTAAGTCATTTTATTAATCGCTCTTTCTTAATCATGTTTAGCTTTCTTTCCTTTGCATTTTTATGTGCTTTAATCATGTGTACTGAGTAGTTCGTTTTTGGGTTTAAGGTTGGGGCGATTTAGAGGGTTTAAGGGTTTAAAGCTTGGGTCTTTTCTTGTTTTCAGCTCATTCTCTTAATGGATTTTGGGGCTTAATGCCTAATGAGTCTTGGGAAAGATCTTTATGATCTCAGAGATCTCCTTACCTTAGCAGGATTCAGGAGTCTCTTAAAACCAGATCCAAGAGAATAGTTTCCCTTTCTCAAACATCATGGTTGCTTAGGGAACTAATTAGGCCGCTATTTGAGATCTAACCTTAATGCTCTCTGACCCATCTTTCCACCACAAACCATGGGTTTGAAGGAAGGGTTAAGGAAAGGGTTTATACCACAAACCATGGATAAACCTCTTTTAGCTTCTCAAGGCTTAGAGAAAGCTCATCAAATGAGTAGATTTATGTTTTTTAAAACCCAAGGTTGAATCTTTAACCTTCTTAATATGACCCTCAACCTTAGATCCTCCTTTTAGCATTTCAAAACCTCAAGTTTTCGTTTCCAAGCCTTATAGTTCGCATCTTTACTTAATTTCTTTTCATATCACCTTAAGTTGCTAGAAGTTCTCTATTTACCCGGTTTAGTTGTCAATTTTTAGTAATTAGTAGTTTTGCATTTTTAATCCTCTGTTTTCATCTAGCAGTAGTTAACCCTCTTCCAGGGATTTTAAAATAGTTTTTCTGCTCATTTCGCATTGCATTTTATTTCATGTAATTTGTTTCCAAAGACCCCAAGAAGGGCATAGCTGTTCGGAGTAGTTTATAAAGTCCCCTCTCACAACAGTGTATTCTCAACTTTTTGATCAATAAAAGACTGAATTTTCTTCATAAGATCATATCTTAAATCTTGTGTTCTTTCTCTTGTTTTGTTGAGACCAGTACCTCCAAATCATTGAGAAGTTAAGTGTTGTATCAAAGGAGTTCCCATTGCCTTTGTGGTACACATCGTTTCCCTTGGTTCTAGTTTAATTCATCTCGTTCGATCACCGGTCAAACCGCCCGAGTATCTCGGCTGTTCGACCAAAACACTCGTACCGCCTGTCCATTGGTACTACTCGTCCCGTCCCACGATCGAGTAGCCGTCCCGTTTGTTCCACACCACCGTGGCACGTCCTTGTGTCTTGAGTATCTCGGCTGCAAGGCATCCCGTACCGTCTGCTCCATCTCTTCCTAGACTGATCGAGCCATTCTTGTACCGGAGGTCATATTAAGCCGGCCATCACTCTGTGCTTGTATCATTTTGGTCTCTTCCTAGACTGATGGAAGCCATTCTCGTACCAAAGGACATATTAAGCCGGCCATCACACCGTGCTTGTATCATTTTCGTATCATAGCTAAAAGATCATATCCTCTATCTTTTTTATTTTTGTTAGTTTTTGTTTTATGTTTTATCAAAATTTTGATTGAAAAAAAAAAGTCTTTCTTATTTTTGTTACTATTACTATAATTGTTTTTAAAAAAACAAAAAAATAGTTTTCATTTTCATTCTTTAGTTTAAAAAAATTCTAAAACAAAAAAAAAATATATTTATTACTTTTTGTTTACATAAAAGTTTGCAGTTTGTTTCATTTATTCCAAAAAAAAAAGTTTATTTCATTTTTTTATACATATTTCTAATTTATATAAAAGAACTTATATAAAAAACAAAGGGATTCTTGCAAAAATGACCTAAAATTTTGATTTGAATTGCAAATCTAACCCACAAAAATCACCTTCCCAACATTTGCCATTTTGTATCCAAACAATCCTTCATAGTTTCAGTTATTCACGAAATTGCCATAATTTTAATTAATTTCTTTTATTTTCAGAAATCCAAATGACCAACTAATCCTCATCTTCCTCACTTATTTACGAAAATGCTCCGAAAGTAGACTTCTCTTGGTCCAAATGAAGTCTACTAGTCAACGCCCAGGTTAGTTTTGCAATTGACCGCATGAAAAAGTAGACTTCTTTTGGTCCGAATGAAGTCTACTCTATTTCCTTTGATAACAAAAAAATAGAGTAGACTTCTCGAGTAGACTTCTTTAGAAGCAGGTCATTTTTGCAATTGACCAACCTTTGACTTTGTAGAGTAGACTTCTCTATGCAAAGTAGACTTCTCCGAGAAGTTTACTTTCGTAAGTAGACTTCTCGCAGGTCATTTTTGCAATTGACCAAAAAGTCAAATATTTTGCTATTGCAAAAATGACCTACGAGAAGTCTACTTACGAAAGTACACTTCTCGGAGAAGTCTACTTTTCATAGAGAAGTCTACCAATATTTTGGCAATTGCAAAACTAACCTGCGAGAAGTCTACTTTTATCCGAGAAGTCTAATTTTCTTGTTTTTTTAAAAAAATCATTTTTATACAATATATAACGAATTTTTAAGATTTTCGCGATCCTAAGCTTCAGTTATTAAGTTTTCTTGCTACGTATAAGTTTTGCATGTCTATATTTTATAGGTATAGTCGAATGAGTTTTCATGTTTTATAAGATACTTAGCTTATTAAGAGTAGACTTCTTAGAGAAGTCTACTTATGCAATTTTGATGTCTAATGTGGGTTGGATTTTGTTCTTTTTCACAGAGAATGGCTCACATACCCGCTGTTTATGGAGAATGGGTTAAGAGTGAATCAGTGTGGCAGTTCGAGGTCGATAATAGCAAAGGAGGGCAAATGTTGTTCTTAAGAGATGGTTGCACACATGGTGAGCTTCTTGGTGAATGTTGGCAAAGGAGGGCGAATAGCAAAGGAGGGCGAATGTTGTCACCTTTAAGTTATATAAAATTAATGTCTTTAAGAAGTCTACTCGAGACAATGAGAAGTCTACTTCAGAAGTCTACTCGAGACAAGAGAAGTCTACTTGGTTGACAAGTTATATGATATAAATGAGAGAAATGTCCCTCTGAATCACTTTTAAGTTATGTAAAATTAATGTCTTTTAGAAGTCTACTCGAGACATGAGAAGTCTACTCGAGACAGGAGAAGTCTACTCGAGACAAAAGAAGTCTACTCGGTTGACAAGTTATATGATATAAATGGGAGAAATGTCTCTCTGAATCACTTATAAGTTATGTAAAGTTAATGTCTTTAAGAAGTCTACTCGAGACAGGAGAAGTCTATTTTGTAGAATAGATAAACATAGATAATTTAGGAATTTGATACAAAACATTCAATGTAATTCAACATTACATAGAAAATAACCCTCTAAACAAACAAACATTTAAGGATCACTAGTTATAAATCTTAAAACTGGCATAAGAAATTACTAGTAAACTAAAATCTCTGAAAATTATGTATGCAACTGAAGTCTGCTTGAGAAGTCTGCTCAAGATCGAGAAGTCTACTCGAGAAGTCTGCTCGAGATCGAGAAGTCTACTCGAAAAGTCTACATTCAGATCTGCAGAAAAAATCAACAAAATTCAGCTCTGTAACAATAACGAAAAATTTAGATCTAGAACAAAATCTAATAAATTTATACAACAATAAACTCAGATCTACAAATATAAACTTAGATCTAGAACAATAAGCTCAAGTCTAAACTAATAAGCTCGGATCTATAATAATAATCTACTATATTTATAACATTCAGATCTGTACAAAAATCAACAAAATTTAGCTTTGCAATAATAACAAAAAATTAACAAAATCTACAAAATTTATACAACAATAAACTCATATCTACAAAAATAAACTTAGATCTACAACAATAAGCTCAAATCTATAATAATAAGCTAAGATTTGCAATATGAACACAAAGCAAACAAAAAGAGGAACACAAAAGCTCAGATTTGCTTACCACTACCATAATCTGCAAGTGGAGGATGTTGAATGCAAGATAGAGAGGATGGAGAGGATATTGATAGCAAGAGAGGAAGGAGAAGAAATTCATGGCCAGAGAGAAGGGAGAAGAGAGAGAGGCGGTTTTTTAGATAGATAGAGACTTTATTGTTAATACAATTAGGTTAAACTCTCCTTATATATGTAGAAAAAAATTCGTGTAAGTAGACTTAAGTCTACTCGAGAAACCGAGAAGTCTACTCGAGAAGTTTCTTAGTATTGATTTTTATCATAATTTATCTATGATGATTTAAATTGATTATTTTCTGTCAAATTTTATTTTTAATAGGTGTAAAAAAGTATATATTTGTTGTTATGTATCTAATTTTTTTTATCAAATTATCTTTTATGATTTTAAAAATTAATTGTAAACATATTATTAAAGAGTAGACTTCTTGGAGAAGTCTACTCGAGAAGTCTACTTAATTTCTCGAGTAGACTTCTCTGGGATAAAATAGTAATCGAGGTTGGCATTTTTTTGTTTGGTCATAAGGGTTAAAGTTGTAATTTTACTACTCCTGTGAGTTATTTTTGTCAAACATGCAATAAGGGGTCTAGTTTTCCATTTTAACTCAAGTTTTGAGTCATATTCAGCAATTCCCCCAAAAACAAAATCAGTTGTGAGGACAAAACCATTTGAAGAGGGAGAGAATGATGCAATATCAAAATCAGTAAATCAAAGCTTTAAATATATGGATTATTATCAGAATCTCAAGTCCATAACTTCACAAAGTCAAAGGATTCATATTTAATATCCAAGGCAAAACTGGTGGCAAGAAGACAATTATTTGATTTAGCTGATTTTTGTCCTTTTGTTTAAATGTAAATAATTTTTATTTATTGTAAAGATCTCTTCTAAGAGTTATAAAAGCTCATGTATTCTCATTTGTAAAATACAATTGAAATTTTTGGAAATATAAAAGAGAGTTTTCTCTAAAAGCTTTATGCTTGTTTTGTTTATCTAAGTTAGATAGATTTCTAAACTTAGTAAATGGTTGAATCTGTGTCTTTTGTGTGTGATTCCTTGAGACTAGATTTTGTGTTTTATCACGAGACTTCCACATCTTGTGTGGTACACTTCGATTATCAGTTATCATGTCCATTCATCAGTCCACCGGTCCAATTGCCTGAGTTTCTCGGCCATTGAACCACCTTCACATCCATCTCCATCTCCATCTCTATCAATCCGCTGCTTGAAGATCTGCTTATCAGAAATGTAAGCCTTAAAGTCGAGTTTTCCTTTGGTGCTTGTATCATTTTGGTATCAGAGCTAAAGTTCCTTTCAGCCCTCAGGTTGCATCTCCGATCTATCCCTTCTTTTGCATTTCATATTGTTTTTCATTATACCATTTCAAAAAAAAAATATTAAAAGCATTCTATCATTTGATTCATAACATATTCATATTTGTCGTCATATCTAATTTCTTATTTTTACAAACAAAAATATAAAAAGAAAACCATCCTCCGATCATCATCATTCACTTGTTCATCATTTATCATCTGTGTTACATTTTTATTAGTTTTCAATCACGAAAATTCAAAAAATCAGTTTTCAATAGCATTCATATTAGTTTTCATAATCATAGAACCCTATTTCCATTCCATACTTGGTTTATTTAAATCATTTTTAACCATATTATAAAACTCTTGGACCGTATTATATGACTTAAGGCTTTAATCAATCTTAATCTTTGGTTTAAGGTACTTAACACCAAAACGGCATGGGAGAAGAAGCCAGCAGTGCCAATGATCCGGTCAGTCAAATGATGGACATGATGAGGGAAGAGTTTCAAGCCTTTAGGCAAGAAGTGGGAGAACGCCTCACTCGTATAGAGCAGACCCCTCGCGCCCTCTTATGACCCATGAGAAACATTGGAGGACTTGGCAATACCAACCTTCATGGCAATCCTCAAAGGCACAACGGCATTCACATCAATGAGCCCGCGAATGGAGATCAACAACGTGACGATGACTCTCAAGATGATGATGAAGATCCACCACCTAGAACAAATCGTGTAAGGAGAAGGCGAGTACAAAGAGAGGAGTATGAAGAAGACAAGCCATACGACCCTCACCCGAGACAAAACCAAGGGAATATCAAACTAACCGCACTAAACTTTACCGGTAAAGTTAACCCCGAGGGTTATCTCGAATGGGAGAAGAGAATGGACCATATCTCTGATTACTGCAATCATCCCGGCCCCAAGAGGATAGCCTTAGCCCCAGCACAACTAACAGACAACGCTCTCATATGGTGGGATAGAACAGTAGCGGATAGAAGGAGAAACCGTCAACGGTTCATTGACTCATGGGTGGACCTGAAAGATCTTATGCGCCAAAGGTACATTCCTCCTCATTTCCATTGAGACTTACAACGCAAGTTTTGTTCTCTTAAACAGGGAACTAGGTCAGTGGAGGAATATTATGAGGAGTTTAAGCGACTTAGGAACCGTTTGGAGTTGCATGATGATGAAGAAGCACTGATGGCTCAGTTTCTAGATGGCTTACAAGAGAGAATCAGCCGTAAAGTGGAGAGACAAGTCTACGGTGACATCAAAAACATCTTTCACCTATCAATACAAGCCGAGCAACACATCAAACGTAAGACCAGCAGCAACAGAATCAAACCTCAAAGCTCTTGGAATTCAAACATCAACAAACCAATGGACGTAGGAAAAGGCATTGAGATAGATTCGCGGTACAGGGGAAAAGTTTCAGAACCCTTCAAAGACAACCGTACCGAAGCAAGTAAGCCTAATAACCCTCAACGTTCTAGAGATATAACATGTTTAAAATGTAGAGAAGGAGGGCATATAGCGAGAGAATGCCCCAACCAAAGAGTCATGCTCTTAACTGAAACTGGCAACTATGAATCCCATGACGAGGCTGATATGGAGCATAATGACGAGTTTGGTGACATTGGGTATCCTGACTCTGGAGAACTTCTAGTTATGAGACGTGTACTTAGCACCATGGTAGAGCATAACTGAGATCATTCAAAGAGAAAACATATATCATACCCGTTGCACCATTAAAGCAAGGTATGTAATCTTATTATTGATGGTGGTTCTTGCACCAATGTAGGGAATGCTCATATGGTTGATAAGCTTGGCCTTGAGAGAACTAAACACCCACGGCCCTATAGGCTAAGGTGGCTCGATGATAAGGTAGAGCTTAAAGTTAGTGATCAAGTTGTTATATCGTTCAGTGTTGGTAGATATCAAGATCAAGTACCTTGTGATGTAGTTCCTATGCAAGCTGGTCACTTATTATTGGGGAGACCATGTCAATTTGATAGAGAAACTAAACATGATGGTAGAACTAATATGTATACTTACATGAATGATAAAAGAAAAGTTAGTTTAGCACCTCTCACGCCATCTCAAGTTCATGATTTGCAAATAAAAATGGTTAAGGAGAAAGAAATTGCTGCTAAACCAAATTTTCTTATTCAGTCTAGTCATGTTGGAAAGGCTTATGCATCAAAACACACAATGCTACTTATGATCTTTAAGAAAGTTTTGAGCGCAGGTTATAGCTTAGAAGAACTACCAGCTAAAGTAAATGCCGTGCTAGACAAGTTCAAAGATGTTTTTCCCGAGGATATGCCTGGAGGATTACCCCCTTTGAGAGGCATTGAGCACGAAATTGACTTCATACTAGGAGAAGCGTTACCCAACAAACCAGCCTATAGAATGAGCCCTGAAGAATCTAAGGAGTTGGAAAAACAAGTCAAGGAGTTGCTTGACAAAGGCTACGTGAGAGAAAGCCTAAGCCCATGTGACATACCCGTTCTATTTGTGCCTAAAAAGGACGGCTCTTGGCGTATGTGTATGGATTGCCGAGCCATAAATAATATCACAATCAAATACCGCCATCCCATAACAAGGCTAGATGATATGCTTGATGAATTAAGTGGAGCTAACTTGTTTTCCAAAATAGATTTAAAAAGCAGATATCATCTAGTGAGAATGAAAGAAGGTGACGAATGGAAGATAGCCTTTAAAACTAAGCAAGGGCTCTATGAATGGATGGTCATGCCATTTGGCTTAACCAATGCCCCTAGCACCTTCATGTGGTTAATGAACCAGGTTCTTAGAGCTTATATCAGTAAATTTGTTGTTGTATATTTTGATGATATCTTAATATATAGCCAATGCTTAGCTGATCATGTATCACATCTTGAGCTTGTATTAAAGACACATCGCCAAGAAGGACTTTATGCAAACTTAAAGAAGTGTGCATTTTGTACTAATAAGCTAGTTTTACTAGGTTTTGTTGAAAGCTTGCAGGGTTTACAGGTGGATGATGAGAAAATAAAAGCCATCAAGGAGTGGCCAACACAAACAAATGTCAGCCAAGTCAGAAGTTTCCACAGCCTAGCTAGCTTCTACTGCTGGTTCGTGAAGGATTTTAGCAGTATAGCAGCTCCCCTCACGGCTGTAATCAAGAAGAACCTAGAGTTTGTATGGGGTGAAGCTCAACAAAAACCTTTTGAAGACCTTAAAGGAGAAACTCACCAATGCACCGGTCTTAACCCTCCCTGATTTTGAGAAGACGTTTGAAATAGAGTTTGATGCATCAGGAGTTGGCATTGGAGCCGTACTAACCCAAGGAGGCAAGCCCGTAGCGTTTTTCAGCGAGAAACTAGGAGGTGCCACGTTAAATTACCCCACGTATGACCGAGAGCTATACGCTCTAGTATGGGCGCCGGAAACATGGCAACACTATTTGATGTCAAGGGAGTTTGTAGTGCATACGGATCATGAAACATTAAAGCACCTCAGAGGAAAAACTCATCTGAAGAAGAGACATGCTCGTTGGATGGAGTACATAGAGACGTTTTCCTACATTATCAAGTATAACAAGGGAAAGGAGAACATCGTGGCTGATACTCTTTCTAGAACATCGTGGAAGCTCACAGTAGTGGACTTATGGGGCACTTTGGAGTGGATAAAACACTAGCCATCGTCAAGGAACACCTTTACTGGCCACACCTCAAGAAGACTGTAGAAGCTCATTGTGCTAGATGTGTGATGTGCAAGAAAGCCAAGTTTAAAGTACACCCTCACGGGCTATTGATATACTAATATATTTTGCATATTTAGCATGCATTTAGTATAATTTTCATGCATACATCTTGCATAATAGGCTAGTTTTTACCATTTGTTTCATTTTAGGTCCTAAGTGCACTTTGCATTAGCATTTGCATATTTCTTGCATTCTTGAATCATATTCAGGTTGTTTTGGATACACTGGAGCCACGTATGTTGCGTGGACATGCTATGGATCGTAGAGGAGTTTATGGACACTTGGAGGAACTGAGCCATGCAGCAAAGGAATCGGGATCGAGGCGCAGATCGAGTTAGACAGGTCGATCTAGGAGGATCGACCAGAAGATCGAGATGCTCGGGTCGTTTCAAGAAGGAGGATCAAGACCAAGATCGACCAAGGTGATCGAACATGAGTACGGACATGGGAACTAAGCCCGGGGAGAATGAGAGCAAGATCAAGGTCACGACTCGATCATCCAAGGATTGAGTAGAAGATCGAGTGAGCCCGGGTCGTTTCAAGAAGGGATCGAGGATGTGATCGAGAGAGGAGATCGATCAAGAGTACGGACGTGGGCCATGCCATGCAGATCGAGGGCAAGATCGAGCTCCCGACCCGGTCACCAAAAGATCGACTCAAAGATCGAGCGAAGTCATCCGATCCAAGAGAAGATCGAGCCAGAGATCGAGTGACCGAGTCATCCCAGACTAACCTTATCCGTCCAGCTGGTTTTGGCAGCTAGCGAAGGGGGGACCATTGGCGGTTTAGCCATTTTTGGCAAACCGCAGCCATCGTTTTCGTTATCCTCCATTCTGTCTTTTACTTTTTTGTTCTCATTTACCTTTGGCGATTCGCCATTGTAGACTTGAAGCTTTTCTTGCATTTTTTAACCTTTAAAATCTTGAAATCATTAAGTCTTTTGCTTTAATCCATCGTTTAATCATGATTAGCTGTTCGTTCTTTGCATTCTGCTCGTTTTTTTTTATGAATCGCGAGTAGTTTCCTTAGGGTAAGGGGTTGAGGTGATTCAAAAGGGTTGGAAGGGTTTAAAGCTTTGTGTTTTCTTTGTTCTTCACACCTTCTCTTCTAGGATCTTGGGATCTTAAGGCTTAGAGAGCCTTGGAAAAGGTCTCTATGAAGGAAAGGTTGTCATACCTTGACATGATTCAGATGTCCTGGAAAAACAGATCCTAGAGGCTTATCCTTCCTTTCCCACACGCCATGGTTGTTTAGAGGATTAGTTAGGTCATTATTTGAAATCGGTCTTTCTTGCTCTTCGATTTCTTTTTCCACCAAACGCCATGGGTTTGGAGAAGAGATTGAGGAAGTGAACCATACCACATGCCATGGATGGTTCTTGTTTTGTTTCCAAGGCCTAGAGAAACCTCACAAAGTGAGTAGATCTAAATACTTTCAAACCAAAGCTCAAACCTTTGATACCCTTGAATATGACCCTCGACCCTAAACCCATTTAGCATTTTAAAACCTGTTAATCGTTGCTTGTCATAAAGTTAAATTCTTGTTGATTAGAAATAGTTTCTGTTTAAGTTGCTTGTTAGATAGATCCATTCTGCTCGATCCAGTGCTCGATCCTGTGGTCGATTCACTGGTTGATTTTTAGTTTTTAGTAGCTTTGCATTTTTCATCTTTTACTTGTTCCTCGTGGTAGTTAACCCTCTTCCGGGGATTTTAAAATTGTTTTTCATTGCATTAGATCGTTGCATTTAGCTTTCCTAGATTTTACCAATCATTTTCATAATATGCTTAGATTTGCTCATCCCTTGCATTCTTAGTGGCTCTTCCTGCATCCTAGGTTGGAATGATACCTCATTTGCATGCTATACTACATCTCAGTGTTGCATTTGAGCTTTGATAACCTATCCTGCTTGCAAACTAAAAAAACATGTTATCATGAGGGGACCATTTTCTTTGTTTGGCTATTTTGGGCGATATAATGTGAACCATCCATTATGTCTTCTCCTAGTTTATGTTTTTCTTAGACTCTAAGGCTGAAAATCGCCATTACTTTACTTTTCAAGCTTTTCTTGTTTTTGAACCTTAAATCTTGTTTAATCATTAAGTATTTCCTTAATCTTTCTTGTTTAATCATGTTTAGCTTTTCATCCTTTGCATTTTTGTGTGTTTTAACAATGTGTAGCGAGTAGTTTCCTTTAGCTTTAAGGTTAGGGTGATTACGAAGGGTTTAAAGGGTTTAAGCTTGGGACTTTTCTTGTTCTTAATTTATTCTCTTCTTGGATTTGGGCTCTTAATGCTTAGAGAGTATTCGGAAAGATCTATTTGATCTCAGGAACATCCTTACCTTGACAGGATTCAGGAATCCCTAAAACCAATTCCAAGAGACTAGCTCATCCTTTCCCAAACGCCATGGATGCTTAGGGAGCTAGTTAGGCCATTATTTGAGATCTGTGCTTAATGTTCTTTGACCCATATTTCCACCACACGCCATGGGTTAGGAGGAAGGGTTGAGGAAAGGGTTTATACCAAACGCCATGGATAAACCTCTTTTAGCTTCTCAATGCTTAGAGATAGCACAAAATGTGTAAATCTAATGTTTTTAAAACCCAAGCTTAAATCTTGAACCTTCTTAACATGACCCTCAACCTTGAATCCTCTTTTAGCATTTAAAAACTCAAAGTCATCATTCCTTAGTTATAAAGTTTGCTTCTTTAGTCTTAAAAGTCATTGTTCTAGGTTGTTAGAAATTCTCTGTTTATCTGCCTTTATTGTTCGATTTTCATAAATTAGTAGTCTTGTATTTTAATTTCTTAGAGTTAATTTAGTAGTTGTTTAACCCTTCAGTGGGGATTTTAAAATAGTTTTCGTGGTCATTTGGTTGTTGTATTTTGTTTTCATAGATTTTCTCCTCCATTTACCCGATTTCACTTAGATTTGCTTAGCTCTTGCATTCCTAGTAACTTTCATCAACCTAGGCTGGATTGACACCTCTTGCACTATACTACAACTATATTGTGCTTTAGGCTTTGATATTTTAGCAGCTAAGAAACTAGTTAGCAAATGGCGTCGTTGCCAACTTGGGTTTAGCTTAAAAGTATTAGGATTTGGAGCTTAGCAGAGACTAAGTTTTTATTTTTACTTTGGTTACTAATCTATCTACCTTCACACTTGTCTTCTCAGGTACATGAATCTGAGGTCTAGAGGTGACAACAATCTACTACAACCTCTAGACAACATTCATCAACTTGGAAGTGCAAGACAAAGAAGAGCAAGAGAACAAGCACAAGTCTTTAAGGAGATAGTGCAAGCGGGTGCTATTGATTTTGCAAGTATGGCGGAGCAAGACCAAGCTGAGGGTCACCATCATCACGCTGCTGTTGGTAGGGGCAATGGAAACCCCAACCACACCCCACGACCACCAAGGATCATCGATGCTGGTGATGCACCTAACACACATCACAACCGTTTTGGCATCACTCCACCACCGGTGCAAAACAACAACTTCGAGATCAAGCCAGGCTTTGTCTCTATGTTGCAGAACAACAAGTTCCATGGGCTTGCAATGGAGGATCCTTTGGAGCATCTTGACAACTTTGAGCAAGTTTGCGGAATGATAAAGATCAATGGGATCTCGGAGGACAGCTTCAAGCTTAGGCTTTTCCTTTTTTCACTTGGGGATAAAGCAAGGCATTGGGAGAAGACATTACCTCAAGGGACTATCACTTCATGGGCTGATTGCAAGAAGGCATTTCTCTATAAGTTCTTCTCAAGTACAAGAACAGCTCGGATAAGGAGTGAGATCAGCGGTTCTACACAAAGGCAGATGAGACCTTTAGTAAAGCAATGGAGCGGTTCAAGGACTACAACATTGCATGTCCTCATCATGGCTTTAATAAGGAAGCACTCTTAAGCACCATCTATAGAGGAGCTTTCCCCAAGATTCGAATGCTGCTAGACACGGCGAGTAAAGGCAACTTTCTTGGTCAAAATGTAGAAGAGGGAATGGAGCTCATTGAGAATCTTGCTTTGAGTGATGGGAACTATGCTGAAGATTATGATAGAGCACCAAGAGGGTCTGACCTTGAGGCAAACAAGAAATAGCTGAAATCTCTCCATGACAAGATTGACAAGTTAGTAATTGCAAATCAAAAGCATGTAACTTTGTGGGAGAAGCTGAAGATGTTCTAGATGAATTTGCGCTGAGCCAATAAGAAGCAAATTGGGTTGGAGGCCAGAGGGCTATGGTCAAGGGTATCAAGGCAACAACAACCTCTCTTACTGCAGTACCAATGTGGAGAACCCTAAGGATCAAGTATACCCTCCACAACAAGGCAAACCTTTTGTTCCTTATAACAAAGGAGGGTTTATACAAAACAGTGGGTACCAAGGGCAGAGACAAGGTAACCTCCAAGGCCAGCAACAGCAAGTGAACAAGAGCTACCCTCCTGGTTTCGTGCCTCCGGGATGATCATGGGAAGGACTTAACAGTCACTCACGGCCATACTCGGGATACAGGTCCTAACAACTGCGAGAAGGAACCCGATGAAGAGATGGGTGAATCCTCTCATGCGGTACACGTTTTAGTCCGGGGAACCGGATTGAACAATGAAACTGTTGATGCGGCTAATCAGACCATGACTCCTTCTGTGGGAGAGATATGGGCAGCACTTCAGACCGTGATGAAGTAGATGGCAACAATATCCCAAGCGGTAGCATCGGTTGATAACCCGACAGTTGGGCAAATGGCTAGGGTGCGTGCTGCCTTGCCTACAGATGATGCACGGGTTGAAGTTCAAGCGGATGTGGTTGAGATAGACCCACCACCAATGACCGTTTGAAAGGTGGATGACCTAAGCTTGCTGGAGCATCTCTCACGACTCGGGACAAGGCACTTGAAGGGATGTGCTGATCCGATAGAGGCGGATGAGTGGAGGAGTCGGCTGGTAAGGAACTTTAGTTCCACCCGCTGCCCGAAGGATTACAAAAAAGACATCAAGGTTCACTTTCTAGAAGGTGATGCACATAACTGGTGGCTCTCGGTTAACAAGCGCACATGTGGGCGCATTGAGACCATCAGAGACTTTGAGGCTGAATTCAACCGGAAGTTCTTTCCGTCAGAAGCTTGGGATAGACTCGAGGGTGATTTCCTTGACCTGTCGCAAGGGCGCAGGACAGTGCGCGAGTATGAGTAAGAATTTAACCGGTTGAGACGATATATGGGAAGGGAGCTGGAGGACGAATCTGTCCAAGTGCGTCGGTTCCTCCGTGGCTTGAGGGTGGAACTGCGTACTCATTGTTTGGTTCGCACCTTCATCACGGTCTCGGAGTTGGTTGAGAGGGCGGCGATGGTTGAGTCTAACCTCGCGGAAGAGAATAAGGCAAAGGAAATATCCCGATCAAACACGAGTGGAAGGTCGGGTGACCGCAAGAAGAAAAGGGATCAGGGGGATGATCGACTTAAGTTGATTATAAGGCGCGGTGAATGCGCGAGTTGTGGGAAGAGGCACGGTGGAGATTGCTGGAAGGCAATGGGAGCGTGTGCTAGTTGCGGCAGTATGGACCACGGGATTCAAAACTGTCCGCGGATGGACGAAGGCAAAGTGACCCGGGATGATGTAAAATCCTGCTACCATTGCGGAAAGGCCGGGCACTTCAAGAGAGAGTGTCCGAAGCAGCAAGTGGAAAGACAGGTGGAACACAAGAGAAACCGGGGTGGCAGTGGGCAAGCGTCCCAAGGCAGGAGGCCGGACGTGGCACCACAGGTGTATGAGCTGACGAAGGAAACCGGTGAGCCCGGGAGTTTCAGCGCGATCACTGGTAAGTCACTAAGCCGTCCTTTTACATACGAGCATTGCATTGCATCGGGATAAAAGGGTAGGAAACTTAGCATTCTGGAACGAATGTGTAGGGACTCTGAATATCGGTGGCGTTTTAACACACACCTTGTTTGACTACGGGGCATCACATAGCTTTGTGAGCCCGGGCATGATTGGAAAAGGGATGTTCCAAAAAGGATCAAGGAACGATTTTGGAATAGTCCGGGCTGCCAGTGGTCAAGCCATACCCACTATAGGAATGGTCTGTGACGTGCCAGTATGCATCGGGGGCATAGACATGCCGGTGGATCTAGTCATTGTTAGCCTTGAGAATCACGAGGTGATCATGGGCATGGACTGGCTCGGGAAGTATTAGGCAACTCTTGAATGCTACCGGGGGCGTGTTTGGTTTGAGAGAGAAGGTGCAAAGCTGGAATTTCAAGGGATTAGACCAACTTCGGGAAGTTTGGTGATCTCAGCAATCCAGGCGGAACAGATGCTTGAGAAGGGATGTGAAGCTTACCTGGCTACCATCAGTACTACGGAAGTAGGAAAAAGTGCTGAGATAAAGGATATCTTGGTTGTGAGAGATTTTGCGGATGTGTTTGAATCTTGATTGGTTTACCCCCGGACAGATCAGACCTGTTCACAATTGAGCTCGAGCCTGGGACGACCCCGCTCTCAAAAGCACCGTATCGTACGGCTCTAGCCGAAATGGCCGAGTGAAAAAGCAACTCGAAGAGTTGCTGGAAAATGGTTTCATCAGGCCGAGTAGTTCACCTTGGGGTGCACCGGTCTTGTTTGTTAAGTAGAAAGATGGTAGCTTCCGGCTATGCATCGACTATAGGGGCTTGAACTGAGTCATGGTCAAGAATAAATACCCTTTGCCCCGGATAGATGAGTTGCTGGATCAACTCAGGGAAGCAACCTGGTTTTTCAAGGTCGATTTGGCTTCGGGATATCATCAAATCCCAATTAAGCCAAAGGATGTCTGGAAAATAGCGTTTCAGACAAGGTACAACCACTATGAGTTTGTGGTCATGTCATTCGGACTAACCAACGCACCAGCAGCGTTCATGAAGATGATGAACGGGATCTTCCGGGACTATTTAGATGAATTTGTCATTATCTTCATAGATGACATACTGGTCTATTTGAAAGATCAGGAAACCCATGAGAACCATCTAAGAGCGGTGTTAGAACGGTTAAGGGAACAGAAGCTCTATGCGAAGCTAAGCAAGTGTAGCCTTTGGCAAAGGAGGATCGGGTTCCTTGGACACATCATCTTGGATTAGGGTGTCTTGGTGGATCCAGAGAAGATTAAGTCCATCAAAGAATGGCCACGCCCAAGGAATGGCACCGAGGTAAGGAGTTTCCTTGGATTGGCGGGCTATTACAGGAAGTTTGTGAACGGGTTTGCAAGCATGGCTCAAGCTATGACTCGGTTAACCGGGAAGGATATGAAGTTCACATGGTAAGAGGCCTGTGAGGAATGTTGCACTGGGTTAAAGAAGGCGCTTATCAGTGCACCAGTGCTGGCTTTGCTGGAAGCAGATGAACCCTACGTGGTTTACACTGATGCGTCCATAACCGGGCTAGGATGTGTACTGATGCAGAAAGGCAAGGTTATTGCCTACGGGTCAAGACAGTTAAGGATACATGAGGGGAATTATCTGACTCATGACTTAGAAATGGCCGCGGTGGTATTCGCACGAAAGATATGTAGATCCTATCTTTATGGAGCCTGAGTGCAGATTTACACCGACCACAAGAGCCTGAAGTATATCTTCATGCAACCAGAATTAAACCTAAGGCGGAGGAGATGGATGGAGCTAGTAGCGGATTATGACCTTCATATTGCTTACCATCCTGGGAAAGCTAACCTGGTTGCGGATGCACTAAGCCGAAGACGGTCAGAAGTGAATGCGGGGAAGGACACTGAGAGTTTGATCAACATGATCGGGAACTTGCATTTAAATGCTCTGTCCGATTCCTTAGAGCCATTGGGTTTGGGGGCAGGTGATCAAGCCGACCTACTTACCCGGATTCGGATAGCTCAAGCTCAGGATGAGAGCCTGAGTAAGATAAAGGAGAATGAGAAGAATGAGTACCTGACCTCGAATAATGGCACCATTGTGGTAAATGGGCGAGTCTGTGTACCAAATGTGAAAGAACTCAAGGAAGAGATCCATAAAGAAGCACACCAGTCCAAGTTCTCTGTTCACCTGGGAAGGACCAAGATCTTAAGAGATACTATCATTGGGTCGGGATGAAAAGAGATATGACAGACTTGGTCGCTAAGTGCTCCACTTGTCAGCTAGTCAAGGCCGAGCATCAGGTTCCCAGCGGACTGCAGCAAAGCTTGCCCATTCCGGAGTGGAAGTGGGATCATGTCACCATGGATTTTATGATTGGCTTGCCAAGATCGAAGACAAAGAAGGATGCGATTTGGGTGGTAGTGGACAGACTCACCAAATCGGCTCATTTCATTGCCATCAGAAAGACGAATGGTGTTGATCTGATCGTGGTTAAGTACATCAGCGAGATTGTCCGGTTGCACGGTGTTCCAACAAGTATTGTCTCGGATAGGGATTCCCGGTTCACGTCCTATTTCTGGAGAGCTTTCCAAAAGGCTTTAGGAACAAGGATAAGCATGAGCACTGCATATCATCCGCAGCCTGATGGGCAGTCAGAACGGACCATTCAAACCTTGGAGGACATGTTGAGGGCATGTGTACTTGACTGGGGCGGTTCATGGGAAGAACACTTACCTTTGACCGAGTTTGCCTACAACAACAGCTTCCAACCGAGCATTGGGATGTCACCATACGAAGCATTGTATGGACGGCCATGCAGAACACCAGTATGCTGGACACAAGTGAGGGAGAGGAGTGTGATTGGACCGGACATAGTGGAAGAAACCACAGAAAAGATTAAGTTTCTAAGAAACAAGATAAAGGAAGCACAGGATAAGCAGAAGAGTCAAGCGGATAATAGGAGGAAGGATATTGAGTTTGCGGTCAGTGACTGGGTGTACCTTAAAATGGTAACTTTTAAGGGACGTGCAAGAACATCTAAAAGAGGAAAACTAGATCCGAGGTACCTTGGGCCTTTCATCATCCTAGAGCGGGTAGGAGCGGTTGTTTATAAGTTGGACCTACCCAAAGAGATGGCCGCATTCCATAATTTGTTCCATGTATCCCAACTCAGGAAATGTTTAACGGATCAAGATGTGATTATTTCCGAAATCCCATCGGATCTAATGGGGAATCTCACGGTTGAAGCTAGGCTAGTCCGAATCATTGATCGGATGGAGAAGGTAACCAGGAATAAAGTGATCAAGACGATCAATGTGGTTTGGGAATGCAATGGAAAAGAAGAAGAAGTTTGGGAAACGGAAAATAGGATGAAGGCTGAATTTTTCGAATGGTTCAAAGATCTTCCAAGAAAAGACGAGATAGAGAAGGCTGTTCAATCGATAATCCTTGCTTTGGATTTGGGGACGAATCTCTTTCAGGGGGGGGGGGGGGGGGGGGGGGGGGGGGGGGGGGGGGGGGGGGGGGGGGGGGGGGGGGGGGGGGGGGGGGGAGGGAGACTTGTAACAGCCCCGAACCTCGCTAGGTTCGCTGGGCTGGGCCATGGTCGGGAATGGGTGAAGACTTCTCGGATAAAACGAATTAACCTGTTCCATGGCCCAGAGGGAAGGGCTAAGTCCGGGAAAGATGGGGACTTAGCTGATGAAAGGAGTATAAGATTGAAAAGGTCGGGAAAAGTTAGCCCAGGATGATCCAAAGTTAGCCCAGGATGATCCAAAGTAAGCTTGGGATGATTCAAAGTTAACACGAGATGGTCCAAACTAGCTCAAGATGCTTCGAAAGCTGAAATAAACAAGTCCGAGCTAAGTTCAAATACTCGAGCTAAAATGAGTTGAAGGAACCGAGCTAAACCAGCTCGGGCAGCTAATGGGTTTCAGCTGAAGGACCGAGCTGAATCAGCTCGGGCACCTGACGGATTCTCAGCTAAAGGACCGAGCTAAATCAGCTCGGGCAGCTGATTATGAGCTCGAGCAGCTGGACGAAGTGTTGGTCGGTTGAGTCAGCTCGGGAACTATTATCACTAGCTGGTCGGGTAGTGAAGCTAGCTGGTCAGTTAGTTGAGTCAGCTGGATGGCTGGCGAGTGAATGATCGGTTAAGGGAAGGATCTCGCACGTACTAAGTGTGTTGCACGGTTATATCCGAACGGACAAGACCGTTACCGAATGGGGACGTGGCACCCGTCGGTTTAATGAGACGGTTATAGGCGAAACTCCTATAAATAGCCCACAGTCATCTTCTTCGCGGATACACAGTCTTTTCACGGGATTTTTCCTGAAAACACAGAAGAATATCCGAGAGAGAAGAAGATTAGCCGAGGGAGAAAAGGGATAACGCCGGACGTACTTAGCGATTAACGGATAACGAGAGAATCGCCGGACTGCGAGTGAGAAATCTCCGAGGGAGAAACTTACCGAAGGACATTCCAGCGATGGAGTCTTCTACGGAGAAGGATCGAGAGAAACACATCGAACCATTCGAACGTACGACAAAGGTGAGCGCGATGCCGAGTAATCTTAGCCGGGAAAATCCCTAACTATCGGCGATAGCCGAGACAGTATGGGATGGCTATGCAGTTATTCGACCAAGCTCTCTTTTCATCGGTTATATTCTTATGTCTGCTAGCCGATGTGTATAGATCGACCAGTAGATGGTCGGATCTAGGATGAGTGACTAAGACTTCAGTCTGTCACGACCGGTCAGAACAGTTCTCGATAATCTCGGCTATTACCCAAAAGTCATATAGCCGATTACGGCTGGGATGGAATCGGATATCTGGGGGACTCGCGGATCCAGCGAGCGGCTTGGGGATTGGACAGAATCCGCCAAGACTAGACTGTGGCCAAGAGACAACTCGGACTTTTCCTAGATAGCCGAATGATTTAAGGATTTCCACGGGATAAACTTAAGGCTCGGGAAAATATAGTCATTGATAGGCGATTATGTATAAATAAGTAAAAGTTGGATTACTTACGCCTCTTTGATTTCAGGAAAGGATGGTGATCGTGGGAAGGAATTGGCCTAGAAACGCGAGACAAGGGCTAGGAAGGATGGGTGGTGATAGACTGGATAGACTAGGATCGAACATTGTAATAGCTTATAGTGCAGACTCTAACAATTGTATCGAATCCTTTGTTATACAAATAAAAATCCATTTTTTTGTTAATCTCTTTGCATATCGACTCTATTACTTATGAATCTCAGAATAATCGGATAAATGAACTTGTTTAAAGAATGAACCCTTAAAAACGGACTGAATGGGCTTGGATCACTTACTGATCCGAGTGGGAACAACCTCTCGGACTTAGTAGCCGGGATGGCGTGTTTCACAACAACTTCAAGCAATGTTTCAACAATTACTTCAGGGACAAGCAGCTACAAATCAGAAGTTTGTTGATATAAAAAAACAGGCTGGACTCTTCTCTTACTGAGGTATCTACACAAATCACCAACTTGAACAACAAGATTCGCCAGCTAGAGAAAGGAAAGGCAAGTTCAAGCGGTCAAGGTAGCTTACCCGAGAAGTGTGAGACCAACCCTAAGGAGTATGCAAACGCGATCACTTTGAGGAGTGGGAAAGAGTTACCACCACGGCCAGTACCTGAAGACAATGAGGACATTGTGATTCAAAAGGGGGGGGGGGGGGGGGGGGGGAGTAAGCTCTCAAATGATCAAGAGATCACGTTTGAAAATGTCGGATTAAAAGGCCAATGAAAGGCAAGGAAGCAGTTTTAGAGAAGAAAGTGGAGCAAGTTAGCAAAGATAAAGAAGCATACGTGCCTCCACCCTACGTACCAAAGCTTCCCTTCCCTGGACGTTTCAAGAAGCAGCTGATTGAGAAGCATAAAGCCTTGTTTGAGAAGCACATAAGGAATGTTGAGATTAAACTGCCTTTGGTTGATTGTTTGGCCATGATGCCAAAGTATGCTAAGTTTTTGAAGGATACTCTTGCTAAGAAGGATAAAGAGAGTTAAGAAGTCCTGGTGTTGAGTCAAGAAAGCAGTGCAATCATCAATAAGGAGATAGCACCAAAGAAGTTAGGAGATCCAGGGTCATTCACTATCCCTTGTGCACTTGGTCCTTTGAAGTTTGAGAGTTGCTTATGTGATCTAGGAGCAAGCATTAATCTTATGCCCCATTCCATTGCCAAAAAGCTAGGCTTTACCAAGTTTAAGGTGTGTAGAATCTCGCTCATTCTGGCTGACCAAAGCATAAGGCTCCCTGTAGGCATGCTTGAAGACTTACCCGTGAGAATCAGCAATGTGAACGTGCCAACAGATTTTGTAGTGCTTGAAATGGATGAGAAACCAAGAGACCCTCTAATCATTGGTAGACCGTTTCTAGCAACTGGTGGAACCATTATAGACGTGAAGAATGGCAAGATCTCTCTGCACTTGGGTAAAGACATCAAGCTGAACTTTGACATCAATGAAGTTTTGAAGAAGCCAACGATTGGTGGACAAGCATTCTACATTGAAACTTTGGATGAATTGGCAGATGAGTTGCTTGAGGAGTTGGAACAAGAGGATCGTGTACAGCTGGCTTTGAAAAAGGAGTGAGGGAAGTATGGTTTCTTGAGTGAACAGACCCGGGAGTATGTACACATCCTTGATTCTCGCAAGGTTGTGAAAGAAGATGAAGGCCAGAGCCTAGAGATTGACCTGGAGATCGACCAACCTACTCGATCCAGGGAAACGATCGACAATAAGATAGAGAGAGACAACTCGATCAGTTCAGAGAACGACTCAGTGAATCGATCTCCTGCTCGATCCATATCAAATCAAGCAAGTGAATCGAGAGAATGCAATCGATCCTGCCTAGAACAAGGGGAAGATCGACTGACTGGCTCGATCTCAGCGGTAGCAACGGTTCAAGAAGGCAGCTTGAAAGCTCATGACTCGGGTTCAAAAGAGGCTAAGGAGGACAGCAACCTCAACACAAGCCTAGAGGAGGACTGGAGCGAGCTGCTAGCCCCAAAGGTGGACCTTAAGCAGCTTCTGAATGGGCTAAGGTACGCTTTCTTGGGACCAAATGATACTTATCCGGTCATTGTGAGTGAAAATCTAAGTGATGATGAGTTAGACTCACTCCTTAAGGAGTTGAGGAAGTATAGGAAGGCCATTGGGTACGCTCTTAGTGACATCAAGGGCCTTTCACCAATGCTTTGTACTCATAGGATTCACATAGATGATGAAAACACTTCTTCTTTAGAACATCAAAGACGTTTGAACCCAAACTTAAAAGAAGTGGTTAAGAAAGAGATCGTAAAACTCTTAGAAGCTGACGTGATATACCCTATCAGTGATAGCACGTGGGTCTCTCCGGTCCATGTGGTACCAAAGAAAGGGGGTATCACGGTTATGAAAAATGAAAAAGATGAGCTGATTCCTACAAGAACAATATCATGGTTTTTATGGTTTTTAACCATGATATAAGTCCTTTTTATTGAGTCTTTTTGGTCTTTTTAGAGTCCTAGAAGAGTCTTTGCAGGTTATAGCATGTCTGGAGCATAATTGGAGATTTTGGAACCTTTTGGAGCATTCTGAGTTGAAGCCACGAAGTACCTAGTTCGAAGAAGAAAGTATGCCATATGGTGACGCTCATCACCAAGCTGGTGACGCTCGTCACCCACCAAGGAAGGAGGTCGTGGCCTGTTTTTAAAAGATTGGGAAGAAATTGCAGTTTTGGCCCAGAAGTTCCAGTATTTGCAAAAAGACCCCATATCGTGTTTTAGCTTGTATATTAGGTTTTTCAGCCATTCTTTTGGCATATATCTTGTATCTTATTATTTTTGAGAGCTTTAGAGAGAGATTTGTAGCAGAGCTTTTGGAGAGACAAATCAGACTCCTTCAGAGCAGATTTCGAACTCCTTTATTTCTAGTTCTTATTTCTTTTATGCAATCTATTCTTTTCATGATGTTTTCTCAAATCACCATGTCTGAGTAGTTTGTTAGTTAAGTTAGGGCTTTTCAAAGGTTGAAGAAGAGTTTGTAGAATTGCTAAAAACTTTTAGGAAATTCATTGGTTCTTCATCTGTGCTTGCATTCATATCGATTTCTTAGACACATCATCTGGATTTCGAAACCCTAGGTTGTTTGATAGATGTGAGAGCATTATTAATCACCTGAACTAGTATTAGATGAGCAAAACGCCCTAGTACAAAGAGATTTGGCTTAGGAGTTTTGTGAACAATTGAACCTGATCATTACTGCATGTTTAGGTTGTTAGGGTTTGCAAAGAGATTTGAAACTCTGTGATTTAGACATAGATAACTTCTACAATGAGAATTGATTAGTTATATCTTTGCGATTCATGTTCAAGACGGTTTTAATTCATTCCTGATTGCATGCATTCTACACTCTCAGATTCAACCTGCGAACTGTCCTGACTTAGCGCCTTTAGCCTTCTGAACTTTAAGAACAAGCATAAAAACGCCCTCTTGCATTTATTCTACTGTTTTGCATTACATTCATTATTTATCGCTTAGCTTAATCTGAATCTATAATCGCTAGTGTGGTTTACATACTCCCTTGGGATTCGATAACCCCTTGTACTACAACTGCTTTTGCTGTGCACTTGCAGTAGTTTTATTTGGGTAAAACCTGACCCTATCAAGTTTTTGGCGCCGTTGCCGGGGAGTAATAGCTGCCTATCGATTTTTAGTATTAGGATTTTGTCTAAGTTTTTATTTCTTTACTGATTTTCAGCTACTTTTCTTTGTTCCTGTTTCAGGTGTATGCCTAATCGCAGAACCAGAAGCAACAAAGAGAAGGAGCTTGTGACTTTGAGCATCGACGAGCTTGCTAGGTTGGAGAGAACTAACAGGAAAGCTAAGAAGCAATCTGCAATGGTCGCTCCACTGGTCTTGGTTGAAGATGCAGAAGGTCACTTGGTTGACAGGGAAGGAAACAGGAGGAACGAAGAGGGACAGAGAATTGATCAAGAGGGGAATGTCATTGTTGAACAGCAGGTTCAGCAAGTGGCTGAGAACGTGGGAGTCCCTGCTGCTGTCAATAACGCTGCTGGGCGTTTTGTTCAGAGGACTCTAGGTGATTACAACAGACCTGATCAGTTCTATGCCAACAGAGCTGCAATCCGACCTCCTGGCTTCCAGAGGAACGATTTTGAGGTTAAACCAGTCTACTATCAGCTGGTTGGTCAGCATTCCTTCCATGGTTTACCTCATGAGCATCCTATGGATCACATAGAGAGGTTTGAGGATTTAGCTTCCAGTGTCAAAGCTAATGGAGTCAGCAATGATTTCCTGTTCTGCAAGCTTTTTCCTTACTCTCTTGAAGGAGAAGCTGCATATTGGCTGAAGCAACTGGAACCTGCTTCATTAACTACTTGGGAGGACACCAAGAATGCCTTTCTGAACAATTTCTATGATGATGCCAGATCAGAAGACATGAGGACGAAAATTGCATCATTTACACAAGGACCTACTGAAGCTTTCAAGGCTTCTTGGATCAGGTTCAAGTCTTATCAAAGGGACTGCCCTCATCATGGTTTCAGTCAGGTGCAACTGCTTGGAATTTTCTTCAGAGGCATTGACTGGAATTATCAGATGGCGCTGGATGCAGCAAGTGCAGGAAACTTCAACACCAACAGACCAGAAGAAGCTGTAAGATTGATTGAAAACTTGGCCTGCAGTAACAGCACTAAAAAGGCAGATTTTCAGAGAAAGCAGCAGGCTGGTTTGAATGATGGAAACCAAATAGCTGAAGTTAAGGCTAAGTTAGACAGCATGCACAGCCTTCTGGTGGGAAAGAAGTCAGTTCAGTTTGCTGCAGAAGTGGAGAGTTTCGAAAATCCTGAAGAATTTGAGCAGAAAGATGTTAATTTCATCAATGGAGGGGGTTTTCAGAGCCAAAGGTTTGGAAATCAGCAATGGATCAGAGGATACAACAGCAATAATCAGCAGAGTACCTTTACAGGAGGACAGAGCACGCCTGGTTACACTCCTAAGCCCCCATTCCAGAAGACTGAAGTTGAGAAACCTTACCAAAACAGCAGGAATTATGGTTCTTCTTCCTACCAAACTGCACCTCCACAAGACAATAAAATGGAAGCTATGCTGGAGCAGGTACTTGAAGGACAGCAGAAGATGACAGTGAACTTCAATGGCAAACTAGATTCGCTGTATCAAGACCTGAATGGAAAAATTGAGAGTCTGAACTCTCATATGAAGAAGCTTGATGTGCAGGTTGCTCAAACTGCAGGAGCTGTTCAAAGGCAAGAGGGATTCCTTCCTGGAAGGACTGACATCAATCCCAAGCATCAGGTTAATGCCATCACAGTAAGGAATGAAAAGGAGCTTAAAACAGTGCAGAAAAAGAGGTTGAGTGCAGGGCAGATCGTGCAACTGATGGAGTCTGAAGATGAAAAATTTTCTGCCTCAGAGGTGAGTGACGAGCGTCACCAAGGAGGAGTGACGCTCGTCACCAACCTACAAGGGTATCGGGGGTTGTCACAAGTGAGTGACGAGCGTCACCCACCTGGTGACGGTCGTCACCCACCCCAGAACGAAGCTGCTTTGCCTGTAATTGCAAATTATGACCAGGAACGTGTCTATAAACCCAAAACACCATTCCCCAAGCATCCTAGGAAGTCTAAACAGGAGATAGAAGAAGCCAGATGTAAAGCTATGATAGACAAGCTGATGCTTGAGATCCCACTTGTTGATGCAGTCAAGCTTTCACCAGCTCTAAGAAGGTATGTAAAGAGAATGGTTGTGAATGGTGTAAGTCCTGAGGAAGGAGCATTGCTTACCAGAGACATCAGTGCAATTCTCTTAGGCACAGTTCCAAAGAAGAAGAAGAAGGTGACTGTTTCTGAACAAGTCAATACCATCACTCAAAGCAGAGTTCCAGAGAAGCTATCTGATCCAGGGACCTTTGTGCTTGATTGCTCAATATCTGCAGGACGTTTTCCCCACTCTCTATGTGATCTAGGGTCAAGTATTAACTTGATGCCTTTCTCTGTTGCTGCTAGACTTGGAATGACTGATTTCAAGCCAGCTGGGATCTCTCTCATCCTAGCAGATCGATCCATAAGGACCCCAGAAGGCATGTTAGAGAATGTTCATGTTAACATTGAAGGCTGCATAATTCCTACAGATTTTGTGGTTCTGAAATATGTTGAAGAACCTAAAGATCCTCTTATTCTCGGAAGACCATTCTTGGCTACTGCTGGAGCCATCATTGATGTGAGAAAGGGGAACATTGAGCTTGATCTTGGTGATGTTGTCATGAACTTTGACATGGATAAGTTAAGAGGTAGTTCTACCATTGATGGTCAGACCTTTTCTGTAAGAACTTCTAGAGATGAAGAGACTGTCATGGAGCATTCAGAAGACACTATTTCTGAGTGTGTCAATGAATCAGATATAAGTGGGCAAGTGAGCAAGATGGCTGTTGAAGAGCTAATATCTGAAACTTCTGCAGAAGCTGTTGGGTTTGAGGATTGCAGTGAGGATCATATCTTCATGACTGGGCTTGAAAAAGAGGTTCTAATGAATGCCAAGTTGCTGGAGGAAGACGTGTATGTAATGGAAGCAACACTTGCAGAGCTGAATTGCAGGAAAACTGCAGAAACTCGAACTGCAGAGTCAGTGACGAGCGTCACTGACCTGGTGACGCTCGTCACCAACCTGGACACAAAGGAGAGACGTGATATTTGCTCTACAAGTCCATCATATGTTGCCAATCCGAAAATTCAACAGTCCACAACCCAGAAACCTGCAACTAAGCAAAGAAAGCTTGGTGTTTCTTTTGATGATTCTGCAGGAAAACGAAATGTCCCACCCACAGTCACGACCCACTCTGCTGATGTTCCTCACTTCCTTGGAAGTGTTCATACATCTACTGCTTACAAACCACCATGGATGAGGAGACATTCTTCTCCAAGGTATTCAATGCCACCTTCTTTTCCACCAGCTGTCTGAGCAGCATTCAAAGTCGAGCTAATGACTTTAAACAAGCGCTTAGTGGGAGGCAACCCACTGGTAAGTTTTCTTTTTCATATATTAGTTTAGTTTTCTATTACATAGCTAAAAAAAAACCCAAAATACCCAAAAAAATCGAAAAAAAAAAAAAAAAGTCACTTTGTTCAGTTTGCTTGGATGATATCTTGTGAACTTGTTGGACCATGGATTATGCTTTGTTTGGATGTTTTGATGTGTGTTTTGAGTGCTCTTACAGTTTGACTTCGGACTACACATGATGGCATAGCATTTAAACATCCAACATGACGATTTCTGAAGTTTCAGAGTAGTGACGCTCGTCACCAATATGGTGACGCTCGTCACCAGGTCCTTTGCGAGGTACCACTTTTCCACCTTGGTTTTACACGTTCTCATGCTTCATTTTGACCAACTCTTGGCTTAATAACACTGGGGACAGTGTTGTTTAAGTCTGGGAGAGGTGGTTACTGACGTTGTGTGCTTTGTGTCATGTTTATAGAGTCTTAAAGTTGAGTCAAAAACCTGTTTTTCTAGAGTCAAAAATTTGAAATTGTCAGTTTTTTCTTGGAACTAACCATAGGACGTTTTTTTGCTGATAAGAACCATTGCCACAGTAGTTGATTACAAGTCTTACTAAGTTGAAAGTCATAGGTAGATCAGTCTAGCAATGAAGGTTTAGGTTCTTAGAGAATCTGGAAAATTTGTTGTTAGCTCCACCTTAATGAACTTTAAACTTCTTGTCTTGGTGATTGATTCTTATTGATCTTGATTCTCTCTTTAAGCACTGACAATAAGGTTAAGATACAGTCTCTCTTTGATCTTCCCTGATATAGTTTTTAAAAGAAATTAAGTCCAAAGAATGGTGCATTCATGACCCTGTCTCCTCACAAGGAACAACAGTAGTGAACACACTCAAGAACCTGTCTCCTTACAAGGAACACAAGTATTGAGTAGCACCATATCTTAGACTGAAAAAGTTGAGAAAAAGAAGTGAAAAATCGAAAATATCCTAAAGAAAAAGATTAAGGGAAGAGAAAATAGGAGAGCTGTGTTGAGATTGATTTGTTCAGTTGTTAGGAAGGGAAAAGAATCTGTAAAGTGATTAAGATGATAGAGCTTTGATGAGACTTCACACTTAGATAAAAATAAGGAGTTAACAGTAGAAATTTCGGATTTCTTGAAGGGATTTGGACTGGACTTGAGAGATTTGCTAAGCTTGTGATGATTAGGCTGAAATTTGATCTTGTGTTGACTATGTGGTATGTGGATTCGAAAGCTCTAACTAGTATGGTGTTCCTGATGACTGACTGACTGTTTCTTGTTTTCAAACCTCGACCTTATTCTTTTTCTGATGTTTGCTTGAGGGCAAGCAAAAGCTAAGTCTGGGGGAGTTGATATATCATGGTTTTTATGGTTTTTAACCATGATATAAGTCCTTTTTATTGAGTCTTTTTGGTCTTTTTAGAGTCCTAGAAGAGTCTTTGCAGGTTATAGCATGTCTGGAGCATAATTGGAGATTTTGGAACCTTTTGGAGCATTCTGAGTTGAAGCCACGAAGTACCTAGCTCGAAGAAGAAAGTATGCCATATGGTGACGCTCGTCACACCAAGCTGGTGACGCTCGTCACCCACCAAGGAAGGAGGTCGTGGCCTGTTTTTAAAAGATTGGGAAGAAATTGCAGTTTTGGCCCAGAAGTTCCAGTATTTGCAAAAAGACCCCAGATCGTGTTTTAGCTTGTATATTAGGTTTTTCAGCCATTCTTTTGGCATATATCTTGTATCTTATTATTTTTGAGAGCTTTAGAGAGAGATTTGTAGCAGAGCTTTTGGAGAGACAAATCAGACTCCTTCAGAGCAGATTTCGAACTCCTTTATTTCTAGTTCTTATTTCTTTTATGCAATCTATTCTTTTCATGATGTTTTCTCAAATCACCATGTCTGAGTAGTTTGTTAGTTAAGTTAGAGCTTTTCAAAGGTTGAAGAAGAGTTTGTAGAATTGCTAAAAACTTTTAGGAAATTCATTGGTTCTTCATCTGTGCTTGCATTCATATCGATTTCTTAGACACATCATCTGGATTTCGAAACCCTAGGTTGTTTGATAGATGTGAGAGCATTATTAATCACCTGAACTAGTATTAGATGAGCAAAACGCCCTAGTACAAAGAGATTTGGCTTAGGAGTTTTGTGAACAATTGAACTTGATCATTACTGCATGTTTAGGTTGTTAGGGTTTGCAAAGAGATTTGAAACTCTGTGATTTAGACATAGATAACTTCTACAATGAGAATTGATTAGTTATATCTTTGCGATTCATGTTCAAGACGGTTTTAATTCATTCCTGATTGCATGCATTCTACACTCTCAGATTCAACCTGCGAACTGTCCTGACTTAGCGCCTTTAGCCTTCTGAACTTTAAGAACAAGCATAAAAACGCCCTCTTGCATTTATTCTACTGTTTTGCATTACATTCATTATTTATCGCTTAGCTTAATCTGAATCTATCATCGCTAGTGTGGTTTACATACTCCCTTGGGATTCGATAACCCCTTGTACTACAACTGCTTTTGATGTGCACTTGCAGTAGTTTTATTTGGGTAAAACCTGACCCTATCAGTAGCTGATCATCTTTCAAGGATGAGGGTGAATGAAGTCTTGCCTTTGGATGACTCACTCCCTAAGGAGCAGCTCATGATGATCAACACCGTGGTATGTGCAAGGCGGGAGGAGAAGTTTGAAGAAGTCTTGAGCTTCAAGGAAGAAGACCTACCTTGGTATGCGGACATTGTCAACTACTTAGCTTGTGGAGAAGAGCCTACTCACCTAGACCACTACCATAAGAAGAAGTTCACGAGGGACATCTCTCATTACTTTTGGGATGACCCTTATCTGTACAAGAGGGGTGTGGACAGCTTATACCAAAGGTGTGTAACAAGAGAAGAGGCAAGGGACATCCTTCTCCATTGCCACGGTCTATCTTATGGAGGGCACTTTGCATCATTCAAGACGGCTACAAGGGTTCTACAAGCGGGGTTTTGGTGGCCAACACTCTTCAAGGATGCACATGAGTTTGTAAAGACGTGTGAAGCTTTCCAAAGAGCTGGGAACATCACAAAGAGGAATGAGATGCCGCAGGTACCTATCTTTGAGGTGGATGTCTTTGACGCTTGGGGAATAGATTTCATGGGGCCGTTTCCATCATCATACGGCAACAAATACATATTGGTAGCTAGTAGACTATGTGTCTAAGTGGGTAGAGGCTATAGCTTCCCCAACTAATGATGCAAAAAGTGGTGATCAAGCTTTTCAAGACTATCATCTCTCCAAGATTTGGGGTTCCCAAGGTAATTATCAGTAATGGAGGCAGAGACTTTATAAACAAAGTCTTTGAGGGTCAAGTGGAGGTGTCAAGAAGTATGGAGTTAGACACAAGGTAGCTACGCCCTATCACCCTAAAACCAGCGGTCAAGTGGAGGTGTCAAATAGGCAAATCAAGGCTATTCTAGAGAGAACCGCGGGGGTAACTAGAAAGGATTGGGCAAGCAAGCTTGATGAAGCTCTATGGGCATATAAAACTGCTTTCAAGACTCCCATTGGTACCACTCCCTTCAACCTCCTCTACGGCAAGTTCTGTTACCTCCCTATTGAGATAGAGCACAAGGCTCTGTGGGATGTGAAGCAAGTGAACTTCAATCTCAAGACGGCACAAGAGAAAAGGCTGGTGCAACTTCATGAGCTTGAAGAGTTAAGGTTGGACGCGTATGAGAATGCCAAGATCTACAAAGAAAGGACCAAGGCGGTTCATGACAAGAAGCTGGTGCTTAAGGAGCTCAAGGAAGGCAGTTTGGTCCTACTGTACAACTAACGTTTGAAGTTGTTCCCTGGAAAGCTCAAGTCTAGATGGAGCGGACCGTTTGAGATTAAGGAAGTGTTACCCTATGGGGCGGTTACTTTGGTTGGCAAAGGAGGACAGAGTTTCACGGTGAATGGGCATAGAGTTAAGCCCTATCTGGCCAGCGATTGCAGCAAGGAGAGCACCACGCCGCTTCTCCAAGACCCCCCTCTGGCCTAACCAAGTAAAGTCAAGCTAGCGATGTAAAACAAGCGCACTTGGGAGGCATTCCCATTACTATCATTGTACATATTTTTTCTTTATTTCTGTTTCAATTTTATGCTTTTTAGTTTAACTGTATAGGTACAAGGAGATGGGAACCGGAGATCACGATCTTGGAGTCAAAAAGGCAAGGAAAGGAGAAACAGGGACAAGCGATTGAGTGATAAATTGGTCTATCCTAGCTCGATCTTTACTAGATCGAGCTAGTGAATCGAGTGAAGTCACTCGATCTAGATGAGATCGAGTAGACAATCGAGTGAGTCAGTTGATTGCGAGAGGATGACCCACCCATGTGTTTAGCTCGAAATGCTAACGGGGTGTAGATCGACTGATCTCACTCGATCCTCGAACTGGATCGATCAGTTCACTTGATCAGCTCAGATGATCCTTACCAAAACGACCTCAAAATCGATCAAGAAGCTCGATCTTCTGAGCAAGGCCATAATTACGTGGAATCCTGGAACGAGGGGGCAAACTCGATCTAAAGGTCGATTCAATTCAAATCGAGCCCCCAATCGATCAACCCTCTCGATCAATGGCAGAATGGACATGAGATTGAGGTCAAGATCGACCAAATGGACTCGATCTCATGCCGAGGTTGGTTAAATTTTTCCCTCTTTTTTTCCTTTCCCTCTCATTTTTAAATTTGAATTTTGGTCAAGGCTAGCATCTTTGACCATGAAAGATGTGCCTTGACCAACTTTTTCAGAACCACTTGCATGCATCCATAGAATTTTTGTCTTTATAAACACTTGTGCACACACTCTCTCCATTGCATTTCGAAACTGTTTTCTTTAGAAAAAAGAGAATGTGAGTTCGGTTTTTAAGACTAAGAGCATCTAACATTCATCATTTCAAAGGTATTTCGAAGTTTCTTGATTTTCATGTTTGAGTTTTTAGAAAATTTCCTTTTCTTTGAATTGGTTTAGTGTTATTTGCTAGGGGTTAGGATGAATTTTTATAAGTATCTAAATATTAGGGAAAATTTGTAGATTTGATCTTATCTAAAGAGATTTTCATCTTGTATTTATTGATAATTTTTAGAAAATCCCCAAAAATCTAGGATTTATGTTAAGAGTTTTTCTCTCTTGCCTTATCTTTCTCTTTAAATTGCCGCATATACTCAATCTTCTCTTTGAGAACTGGTATTTCAGGTACTATGGCACCAAAGAGAAGCAGAGATTTGGCAACTTCAACTCAAGAGGAAGCTCAACAAGTGGTGGAACAGAGGGTTAGATGGAGCACGGAGGAGAAGAAGGCAAAGAAAAGGCTAGAAAGGCTCCGGTTTGAACCAACCAAGTTTGCAAGCAGGGACCTCTTGGAGAAGCTAGGATTGTTGAAGGATTTTGATGAGTTTCTCAAGAACATGGGACTTGCGTGCCTCTCAAGGATGGACTGTCCTACTTACCCGGAGGTAACGCTGGACTTCCTCTCAACCTTGGACTTCTCTTATGAAGATCCAAGCCTTCCAGCACCCCCTAAATGTCACCTCATGTTCAAGATCAGGAAGAAGGCTTACCACCTCTCCATCACCGAGCTATGTCAAGCCTACGGTCTTAATGCTGCGGCCAAGCAAGTGGAGTTCCATCAGCTCAAATCTGCCAACGATCTATGGGACTTGATCTGTGATGATGACTACAAAGCCAACACCACGAAGATCAAGAAAGTTTGCAACCCCGTGCTGAGATATGCCCTCAAACTCCTAGCCAACACTTTCAGTGGGAGATCCGTGGCTCCAACGGTTACCATGAATGAGTTGTGCTTTCTCTTTCAATGCGTTAAGAAGATCATATGCAACCGAGAGGAGAATGATGAGCCGATGAAGGATGAACTTGGCGACGACGTCAACTATGGTTGTATCTTGGCCTCTTCTTTGGTCAAGTACAAGGCGTGGGCATTGAGGTGTAAGGCGAGCTCAGCACTCATTGGAGGCTTCCTCACACCGCTGCTCATTCAAGCCGGAGTACCTCTTCAAGAGTTTGAGCCTTGCGCTGAAAGAGCCTACATGGATGAGACCTATATGCTCAACACTGATTCATTGGGTCCTACGCCAGCTCCAGGATTCTATGCTTACTTGTTCTAAAACTGTGAGCATGAGAAGAAGGTGTGCATCTTACCTAACCAAGAAGAGACGCCCCTAGACAACATGGGAACCATCGAGTTCTTGCCAAGTGATGAGGAATGTTTTGCACCCCTTGGACCCGTAGCTGCACCACCTCAGATCACTTGTGCACCTTCAGAGTCGCCTCCTTCAGATGCTGAGATGCCACCGAGCTTTGATCTCCCCAAGCTAGACTATGAGCCGAGAACTAAAGCTGAGAAGTTCCTTGCTTCAGTCGTTGAAATTCAGCGCAAGGTCAACAAGTGGCAAGGGAAAATGATTAAGAAGCTGGCTAAGAAGATCAAGGACCTACAAAGAAGCTCATCTGAGGCGTCTTCAAGTGAAGAGGTTGAGCAACCGGAGAAGAGAAGAAGATCAACCGGAGGTGTGGAGATCTGTGAGCCCCAAGGCGACAATCAAGCTGCACACCTTTCTCTACAAGAAGGCACAAGCAAGGGGAAGGGCAAGGAAATCACCCACGACACTCCTAGAAAGAGCAGGAGGACTGGAGTATCCTCAAGCTCCAGCCGTGCCTAGCTCCAAGGTACCAACACACAACCCTTGTAAATATCATGCATTTTTTTCATTTTTGCTTTTGTTTTGAGCTCCTTTTGAATTTTTTTGACACCGAGACGGTGTCATTCAAGTTTGGGGGAGAGTGTGTGCTTTGACATGTTTTATTTGGATCTTATTTTGTATTAGCATCTTTGAGTCTTCATGCATCATCTAATTGCATAGAAAAATACAAAAAAAATCATAAAAATTTTCAAAATTTTCAAAAAAAATCATGTAGCTTGCATTTGCATTGTCAAATATTTTAGGATTGAGTCTAGAATTTTAATCATTTAGGTTGTTTGCATTTGCATAAGGAGCAATGATACTAAATTTTTCCTTGTAATGTGTTTTAAGCTCATGAATTGTTTCAAGGCCCTAGTTAGTAGTTCTTTGATGCTTTGTTCAAACTTTGAAAGTTAGCTCTAAACAAATTTGGATCATTTGTTTTGATTTTAGTGGCTTAAATTGAACATTCATGAATTGAATCCTTTCCTATCAAGTGGAACCTTAACATGACTTTTTAATTATCATACTTGTGCATTTGAAAAAGAATACATGGATCACATATACATATTTAGGCTTTCTAATCCCTTTTACCACTCTTTTGTAAGCCTGAACAGAACTCCTCACCTTAACCCTTACCCTCCTTTCAAGCCAAAAATATCTTGTGTGATTTTGTGAGGCCTTATTTTCGGTTGAACTTGGCATAAAGTGTTAGGTTTAAGCGACATGATTAGGCTCTCATATTGATGCTAGCTTTGCATTTTGAAGCTAATTTAGGCTTGTTTTGGGGCGGGGATTCACTGGTGTTGATCGATCTTGCTTACTTGTTCTCGGTTTGAAAAGATTTTGGTGTTTGAGGTTTGAAATAAAAGGGATTCATAGTTTTAAGTGGTGGTCTTGTACTGTTTTTAAAATGAAAGGTCAGTTTCAAAAGAAAAGAAGGTAGCTCTCAAAAAGAAAAAAAAAAGGAAGAAGAAAAAGAAAAGAGCCAAAGGGGCCAAGCTTAAAAAGAAAAAAAATATATATTTGAGAAGAGAGCTACCAAAAGTACAAAAAAAGAGCTTAATGTTTGTGTATGACCACCACTAGCTATAAAAGGGTTTTAAAATGATATTTTTATTTGGGTTTTGCATGGCGTCTTGCCTTGTTGATGTGGGTAATCTCTAGAGGCTGAGTGAGCTTAAAAAGAAAAGAAAAAAAAAGAGAGGGATTAGGATCATTGTTAGTGTATATGGGTAGATGAGAGTCTAGTCATGTATGCATCAATTGTCTTTACCTTTAGCATTATGCACAAGTTCAACCTTCTTTGAGATAAACCATTGCTTGAATTACCTTTATAAATGAGATCATTTTTGTCTTATAACCTTGTCCGTAGCCAAATGTATTTGGTTTTAGATGCATAAGTGTGATTCACTGTTTGATCTTAAATGAATGTTAAAGGTTAGGATTATTGGATTGTTTGGAATATGAGAGTCATGATTTGAGATTCAAAATGTGATGAATATGGCAAAGTTCTTTGGAGTATGAGTTTGTGCATTGCATCTTAGAATTGAGAACTAGGACCATTGAATTGATTCATTTGAATAACACTTTTGCAAGGATTTTGAGCTCCCATTTTTATACCTCTCTTCCTTTCTTGAATTTTGTTTGCTTGAGGGCAAGCAAAAGGCAAGTCTGGAGGAGTTAATATACTCATATATTTCGCATATTTAGCATGCATTTAGTATAATTTTCATGCATACATCTTGCATAATAGGCTAGTTTTCACCATTTGTCTCATTTTAGGTCCTAAGTGAACTTTGCATTAGCATTTGCATATTTCTTGCATTCTTGCATCGTATTCAAGGTGTTTTGGATACTGATAAACACTTTGTTTGCAAGGGTGAGAATGCAGTGAGGTTATCAAACTCAAATGCAAGACATGTTGTAGTACAGCAAGCAAGAGAGAGTCAATCCATGCCTAGGATGATAGAGAATGCAAAGAGAATACAAGGACTAATGCAAATCTAAGCGAAATGAGATGATTTATGAGAAAATCTCTAAAAACTAGATGCAGAAACATAAATAGAATGCAACCTATTTTAAAAATACTAGAAATGAAGAAACTACCACGAGGAACAAACAGAATAATTAAAAGACAAAGCTTCGAATTACTAAAATTCGACTAGTGGATCGACCATGAGATCGACCACTAGATCGAGCAATAACAATCGATCTCGTCTAAAAATGCAAGAACAGTAAAACTAATGACCAGGATGCTATCAAAGATCAAGCGAATGACGAGATAAGATGTAAAGATGCTAAAAGAAAGGGCCTAGGGTTGAGATTCATGATCAGGGGTTTCAAAGGTTCGACCTTGGGTTGAAAACTTTAAATCGACTCACTTCGTGAGGATCTCTAAGCCTTGAAAACTAAGCAAGATCTATCCGTGGCTTTCGGTATAGATCACTCCTTCATCCTCTCCTCCAAACCCATGGCTTCTGGTGGAAAGAGAGGTCGAAGGGCAAGGAAAGCAGATTTCAAATGAATGGCTTAACTAGTCCCCCAAACTTCCATGGCTTTTGGGAAGGGGTAACTAGTCTCTAAGGTGTGATCTTCCGAGGCTCCTGAATCCTGTCAAGGTAAGGAACCTCTCGGATCATGAAGCTCTTGGTGTGAGAGTCTTCAAGCATTGAGATCTCAAGACCTTAGAAGAGATAGCCGTTGAAAACGCTTAGAAAAACCCCAAGATCGAAACCCTTTAGACCCCTTAATCCTCTCAACCCTGAACCCAAATAAACTACTCACTACACATAAAGTAAATCAAGCAAAGCATGTAAACAGAAACGATGAACATGAAATGAAAACTAGATTAAGACGTGATGTTATTGCATACTGCATACATTTTGCATATTCATTAGTTAGCTTTTCATACATTTGTATCACGTTTTAGGTAGATTGCATCACTTAGGGTCCTAGACCATTCTTGCATCAGCATACGCATTTTTCCTTGCATTTTGCATCACATTCAGGTTGTTTCTGGCTGCTTTGGAGTCGTGGAGGTTCGTGGACATGTTGAGGCTGATGTAGCAGTACGTGAGAGCTAGGATATATGCTAAGGATCAGAGATCGAGGAGCAGATCGAGCATGGCCGGTCGATCTAGGAGTTGATTGACCAGAAGATCGAGCCAACCAGGCGATCTAAGGAGAATGATCGAGACAAGGATCGAGTGAAGTAATCGATCAAACGGTACGGATGTAAATGACTCCATACGGAGCGAGAGTCAGATCGAGTACACCACTCGATCCAGCTGAATATCGATACCGAGATTGGATGCAACACTCGATTCGCCGATGATGATCGAGACCCATATCGAGCCAAAGACACGATGTCCGGAGATGATCGAGAGAACCGCTCGATCTTGGAATCGATCTCTGTCCTTTCAACCGTTTTTGGCCACTAGCGAGGGGGGGACCATTAGCTTGTTTCGGCATTTTGGGAAGGCGGCGACGTCCTTATCCCACAACAACTTTAGATCCTTATCTTTATCTTTATGTTTTCTCTCTCGATTTCAAGAAGAAGACCATTGTTGAACTCGCGTTTATCTTAAGCTTTGTAATCGAATCATTTCAGTTTTCAATCTAGTTTTCTTTTCATGTTCATCGTTTCGCTTTACATGCTTTGCTTGATTTACTCTATGTGTAGTGAGTAGTTTATTTGGATTCGGGGTTGAGAGGATTAAGGGGTCTAAAGGGTTTTGATCTTGGGGTTTTTCTAAACGTTTTCAATGGCTATCTCTTCTAAGGTGTTGAGATCTCAATGCTTGAAGACTCTCATGCCAAGAGCTTCATGATCCGAGAGGTTCCTTACCTTGACAGGATTCAGGAGCCTCGGAAGATCACACCTTAGAGACTAGTTACCCCTTCCCAAAATCCATGGAAGTTTGGGGGATTAGTTAAGCCATTCATTTGAAATCTGTTTTCCTTGCCTTTCGACCTCTCTTTCCACCAAAAGCCATGGGTTTGGAGGAGAGGATGAAGGAGTGATCTATACCGAAAGCCACGGATAGATCTTGCTTAGTTTTCAAGGCTTAGAGATCCTCACCAAGTGAGTCGATTTAAAGTTTTAAACCCAAGGTCGAACCCTTGAAACCCCTAACCATGAATCTCAACCCTAAGCCCTTTCTTTTAGCATCTTTACATCTTATCTTGTCTTTCGCTTGATCTCTGATAGCATCCTGGTCCTTAGTTTTACTGTTCTTGCATTTTTAGATGAGATCGATTGTTATTGCTCGATCTAGTGGTCGATCTCATGGTCGATCCACTAGTCGAATTTTAATGATTCGAAGCTTTCTCCTTTAATTATTCTGTTTGTTTCTCGTGGTAGTTTCTTCCTTTCTAGTATTTTTAAAATAGGTTTCATTCCATTTAAGTTGCTGCATCTAGTTTTTAGAGATTTTCTCGATAACCATCTCATTTCGCTTAGATTTGCAATAGTCCTTGTATTCTTTGTGCATTCTCTATCATCCTAGGCATGGATTGACTCTCTATTGCTTGCTGTGCTATAACATGTCTTGCATTTGAGTTTGATAACCTCACTGCAATTTAAACCCCAACCCTTGCAAACAAAATGATTATCAAATGGTGCCGTTGCCATCCTAGGACTGTTTAGAGAACACAGAGATTTGGGACTTAGCAAAGACTAAGTCTTTACCTTTTTCAAGTTACTAATCATTCTACTCTCAACCGAGTGTTTTCAGGTACATGAATCTTTGTTAAAGGGGAGACAACAATCTACTACAACCCTTAGACAACATTCATCAACTTGGTCACTCACGGCAAAGGAGAGTCAGAGAACAAACAAGAGCCTTTGAGGAGATTGTTCAGCACGGTTTTGGTTGACTTTGAAGCTATGGCTGAACACGAGCATCCAGAAGGACCTCCTCCAGCTCACGGGGCAGCAGGAAGGGGCAATGGAAACCCCCAACACGCGGCTAGACCCCCAAGGATCATAGGAGCCGGAGATGCTCCCAATACTCATCACAATAGGTTTGGGATCACTCCTGCTCCTGTGCAAAACAATAACTTCGAGATCAAGCCAGGTTTCATCTCCATGGTACAAAACAACAAGTTCCACGGCTTAGCAATGGAAGACCCCTTGGAGCACCTAGACAACTTCGAGCAAGTATGTGGGATGATAAAGATCAATGGCATATCCGAAGATGCTTTCAAGCTGCGTCTCTTCCCCTTTTCACTCGGAGACAAAGCTAGACATTGGGAGAAGACCCTCCCACAAGGCACCATCACATCATGGGCCGAGTGTAAGAAGGCTTTACTCTCAAAGTTCTTCTCAAGCACCAGGACAGCACGGTTGAGAAGCGAAATCAGCGGTTTCACTCAAAGGAACAATGAGACATTCAACGAGGCAATGGAGCGTTTCAAAGACTACACGATCCAATGTCCTCATCACGGGTTCAGCGAGGAGACACTACTCAGTACCATATACCGTGGAGCTTCACCAAAGATCAGGTTGTTGCTTGACACAGCTAGCAAAGGGAACTTCCTCGGTCAGGAGGTAGAAGAGGGTATGGAGCTGATAGAAAACTTGGCATTGAGTGATGGCAATTACGCTGAGGATTATGACCGTGCACCGAGAGGATCAGAGCTAGAGTCTCACAAGAAGGAGCTCAAATCTTTGCATGAGAAGATAGACAAGCTGGTGTTAGCCAATCAGAAGCATGTTCACTTTGTTGGTGAAGCTGATGAGAACCAAGAGGAGTTAGAGTTGAGCCAAGAAGAAGCCAATTGGGTGGCGGGACAGAACAACTACAAATCTCAAGGCTACAACCAAGGCTACCAGAACAACAACCTCTCTTACCGAAGCACCAACGTAGCCAACCCTAAAGATCAAGTGTACCCTGATCAGCAAGCAAAACCTTTCATCCCTTACAAGAAAGGTTTTCAACCGAGTGGTGGTTTCCAAGGTCAAGGGCAGAACAACTTCCAAGGGCAACATCAAAATAACAAGGGTTATACAACTAACTACCCTCCTGGCTTTGCACCTCAGCAGCAACAACCGATGAAACAACAAGTTGATCCGGTCCAAGCAATGTTTCAACAGCTAATACAAGGGCAAGCCTCTACAAACCAGAAGTTTGCAGAGATGAACACTCGTCTAGACTCGTCTCTCATTGACTTCTCCACTCAGATCACAAACTTAAACAACAAGATCAAGCAGCTGGAGAAAGGGAAAGCGAGTACGAGTGGTCAGAACAGTCTTCTCGGAAAGTGTGAGCAGAATCCCAAGGAGTATGCTAATGCCATAACGTTGAGAAGCGGCAAAGAGCTTGAATCTCCGGTCTCTACAAAGAACAACGAGGACGTTGTAATTCAAGAGGGGGAGGGTAAACCTTCAGCTGATGATGATGAGATTAACTTTGACAACGTTTGGATCCAAGGGCCAAGAAGAGGAGACAAAGCAGTTGCTGAGAAGAAAGCTGAGCAAACCACTAAGGAGAAGAATGCTTATGTGCCTCCACCTTATGTACCTAAGCTGCCTTTTCCGGGCCGCTTCAAGAAGCAACTCATAGAGAAGCATAGAATCCTCTTTGAGAAGCATCTTAAGGACGTGGAGATCAAACTACCTCTCGTTGACTGCCTTGCAATGATGCCTAAATGCGCCAAATTCTTCAAAGACACTCTCGTGAAGAAGAATAAGAAAAGCAAGGAGGTACTTGTTCTAAGTGAAGAGTGTAGTGCTGTAATACATAAGGAGATAGTCCCTAAGAAGTTGGGAGACCCTGGAAGCTTCACTATACCCTGCGCTTTAGGCCCTCTAGAGTTTAAGAGTTGCTTATGTGATCTCGGAGCTAGCATAAACCTGATGCCTCACTCCGTGGCTAAGAAGTTTGGCTTTACTCGTTTCAAAGACTGTCGGATCTCGTTGGTACTGGCTGATAGGAGTGTGAGGCTAGCAGTGGGGCTGCTAGAAGATTTACCGGTGCGAATCAGCGGTGTGAACGTGCCTACAGACTTTGTCGTGTTGGAGATGGATGAAGAGCCTAAGGATCCACTCATCTTAGGGAGACCATTCCTTGCAACCGCCGGGGCTATCATAGATGTGAAGAATGGGAAGATTGCCTTGCATTTGGGAAAGGAGATAAGGCTTGACTTCGACATCAATGATGTTCTGAAGAAGCCGACCATTGAAGGACAAGCTTTCAATATTGAAACGATGGATGCTTTAGCGGATGAGTTGCTGGAAGAGCTGGCTCTAGAAGACCATCTGAAGCTAGCACTGACTAAGGAGCCAGGGGAGTTTGGCTATGTGGACCAGAGGACCCAGGAGTACGTCAACCTGCTGAATTCTAGTAAGATTGTCAAGAAGGATGAAAGTTATTGCCTAGAGATCGACCCCGGATCGACGCTATCACTCGATCCAGGAGTCAGATCGACAAGGAAATCGAGAACACAACTCGATCCGGTGCAACGATCGACGGACAGATCGAGAAGAATGCTCGATCAGGAAAAACAATCGAGTCGGCGATCGAGAGAGACCTCCCGATCATTTTGGGGTCCAATCAAGAGATCGACTCAGCGTCTCGGTCCCTTACTCGATCCACATCAAATCGAGTAAGTGAATCGAGCGAAATGGCTCGATCTAGACGGCATCGAGCGGAGAATCGACCTGAGGACTCGATCTCAGAAGGGATAGCGATGGAGGAAAGCAGTCTAAAGGGTCATACCTCAGGTTCTAAGGAGAGTTCCAAAGAGGAAAGCAACAACAACAGCCACGAGGATGACTGGAGTGAGCTGTTAGCCCCAAAGGTGGACCTTAAGGAGCTCCCAAAAGGGCTAAGGTATGCTTTCTTAGGGCCTAATAACACCTATCCCGTGATTGTGAATGAAAACCTTAGTGATGATGAGTTGCACTCGCTCCTGACTGAGCTGAGAAAGTATAGGAAGGCCATTGGGTACTCTTTAAGTGACATCAAGGGCCTTTCACCAATGCTTTGCACTCATAGGATTCACTTGGATAATGAGAACGCCTCTTCTATAGAACATCAAAGGCGTTTGAATCCTAATTTGAAAGAGGTTGTTAAGAAAGAAATCCTTAAGCTTTTAGAGGCTGACGTGATCTATCACATAAGTGACAGCACGTGGGTTTCTCCTGTACACGTGGTGCCTAAGAAGGGAGGGATCACGGTCATAAGGAATGAAAAGGATGAGCTTATTCCTACTAGAACCATCACTGGTCATAGGATGTGTATTGATTATTGGAAACTTAACCTTGCGACTAGGAAAGACCATTTCCCTTTGCCTTTTATTGATCAAATGCTTGAGAGACTTGCTAATCGCCCTTACTACTGTTTTCTCGATGGGTATAGCGGTTTCTTTCAAATACCAATCCACCCAAATGATCAGGAGAAGACGACCTTCACATGTCCCTATGGTACCTTTGCATATCGAAGGATGCTGTTTGGATTGTGTAATGCACCGGCTACGTTTCAGCGGTGTATGATGTCGATCTTCTCCGATCTTATAGAGGAGATGGTAGAGGTGTTCATGGATGACTTCTCTGTCTATGGTGCGTCCTTTCCTGTGTGTTTGTTGAATCTTTGCAGGGTACTAAAACGTTGTGAAGAGACAAACTTGGTGCTGAACTGGGAGAAATGCCACTTTATGGTTAAGGAAGGGATCATGCTTGGTCATAGATATCAGAAAAGGGCATTGAGGTTGATCAGGCTAAAGTGGAGGTCATGATGGGTCTTGAGCCGCCGGTTAATGTTAAGGGAGTCAGAAGCTTCTTGGGACACGTAGGGTTCTATAGGCGCTTCATCAAAGATTTCTCCAAGATTGCACGCCCTCTTACACGGCTGTTGTGCAAGGAAGCTGAGTTTGTGTTTGATGAGGAGTGTTTGAAAGCTTTCGTGACCATCAAGGAAGCCCTTACATCAGCTCCTATAGTCCAAGCACCAGACTGGTCTCTATCCTTTGAGATCATGTGTGATGCTAGTGACTACGCCATAGGAGCCGTTCTTGGTCAGAAGAAAGACAAGAAGCTACACGTGATCTACTATGCTTCAAGAACCTTGGATGACACGCAAACAAGGTACACCACTACGGAGAACGAGTTGCTTGCAGTAGTGTTCGCCTTTGAGAAGTTCAGATCATATCTCGTTGGTTCCAAGGCTATTGTATACACGGATCACGCTGCCTTGCGATACATCTACTCGAAGAAAGACACTAAGCCTCGGCTCTTAAGATGTATTCTTTTACTCCAGGAGTTTGACATGGAAATTAAAGACAAGAAAGGAATAGAAAACGGAGTCGCTGACCATCTCTCACGGCTAAGGATCAACGAGTCTATCCCCTTAGATGGCTCTCTTCCAGAAGAGCAGCTTATGGTGATTACCACGGCTGTTTGTGGAAAGCTAGAAGGGAGGTTTGAGGAAGTGTTGGGTTTCAAAGAGGAGGATCTACCGTGGTATGCTGATGTGGTGAACTATCTAGCGTGTGGTGAGGAGCCAACACATCTCAACAGCTATCACAAGAAGCGGTTTATGAGAGAGGCTAGTGACTAGTTTTGGGACGAGCCCTACTTATACAAGAGAGGAGTAGACAGTTTGTACCGAAGATATGTTACTAAGGAAGAAGCCAGGGATATCCTCTATCATTGCCATGGCTCTTCCTACGGAGGACACTTCGCCTCTTTCAAGACTGCCACGAAGGTGTTACAAGCCGGTTTCTGGTGGCCGTCCATTTTTAAAGATGCACACGAGTTTGTGAAGAGCTGTGAGGCATGTCAACAGGCAGGGAATATCACTAAGAGGAACGAAATGCCTCAAGTTCCCATCTTCGAGGTTGACGTGTTCGACGCGTGGGGGATAAACTTCATGGGGCCATTTCCTTCTTCATATGGCAACAATAACATCTTAGTAGCAGTGGATTATGTCTCTAAATGGGTTGAGGCAGTTGCTTCCCCTACAAATGACTCTAAGGTGGTAATCAAGCTGTTCAAGAGTATCATCTTCCGGAGGTTTGGGGTACCTAAGGTTGTCATAAGCGATGGAGGAAGCCACTTCATAAACAAGGTCTTCGAGAACCTCTTGAGAAAGTATGGAGTTAAGCATAAGGTGGCTACACCGTATCATCCTCAAACAAGCGGTCAAGTGGAAGTCTCCAACAGGCAAATCAAGGCCATACTAGAGAAGACCGTCGGAGCAACAAGGAAAGACTGGGCAGTGAAGCTGGACGACGCTCTTTGGGCCTACCGTACCGCCTTCAAAACGCAGGTTGGTACAACTCCTTTCACTCTACTCTATGGCAAGGGCTGTCACCTCCCGGTTGAGCGGGAACATTGTGCGTTGTGGGCTGTGAAGAGGCTGAACTCTGACCTCAAGACTGCTCAGGAGAGGCGCCTTATTCAGCTACACGAACTGGATGAGTTGAGGCTGAACGCTTACGAGAGCTCTCGGATATACAAGGAGCGGACTAAGGAGACTCATGACAAGAAGTTGGTTGCCAAGGAGCTTAAGGAAGGAGGGCTAGTGTTGCTGTACAACTTGAGGCTCAAACTCTTCCCGGGCAAGCTAAAATCAAGGTGGAGCGGACCGATCGTGATTCAAGAAGTGTTGCCTTATGGAGCTGTTACTCTGATGGGAAAAAGTGGCAGTGCATTCACCGTCAACGGACACAGAGTCAAGCCTTACTTGGCAGACGACTATGACAAGGAGAGTACCTCGGTGCTTCTCCAAGACCCACCATCCGCTTAAACCAAATAAGGTCTAGCTAAAGACGTTAAAGAAAGCGCACTTGGGAGGCATTCCCATGTTTATCTTGTACATATTTCTGCTTTATTTCCCTTTCAGTTTTATGTTTTTATTCTGCAAGTGTGTAGGAACAGGTATAAGGATTCTAAACCTTGACCTTGAGGTCTAAAAGGGGCAATAGGAGTTAAGATAAGGCTAGAGATCGAGTGCTAGATCGACTGATCCTGGCTTGATCTATGCTAGATCGAGTCACTGAATCGAGAGGAGCCAGTCGATCTAGACGAGAACGAGTGACAAGATCAACCCTGACGAAAAAGGATCGATTGATCCAAAACGGATCGACCGATCTAATTTCTCTCTCGGAAAATCTGTTGAAAACAGATCGATCACTCGACTCGATCCATCACTCGATCTATGCCAAATCGACCCCTAAATCGAGGACATAGCTCGATCAAGAGAACTTAGCTGTGGAGCCAACATCTCAATGATCGAGAGAGCCAATCAATCCAAGACTCGATTCACCATGAATCGAGTCTCAAATCGAGTAACCCTCTCGGTCTAAGCCATTATGGGCATGAGATCGAGTCCTAGATCGACCAAATGGACTCGATCTCATGCCGAGGTAACATTTTCTTTCCCTCCTTTACTCTTTTCCCTCCAACTTTTGAATACAAAACTTGGTCAAGGCAAGCATCTTTACCATGAAAGATGTGCCTTGACCAAGACTTTGTCAGAAAAACCACTTTTACTACCCATAGTTTTGATTTTTGCTAGCCTTTAAATATTTCAACAACCTCTCACCCTCTCATTCCTGTTTTTCTCGAAAATTTTAAACAAAGAGAGTGAGAGTTTCGGTTTTCAAAAGCTAGCAAATATATTCTGCATTTCTTGCAAAGGTATTTTCAAAAAAAATTAATGATTTAATTTAGAAAATTTCCTTTAAATTCGCAAGATCTTGTTCTAGAATATAGGGTCGGTTTTGATTTTTAAAAACTAGCTAAGTAAAAGGAATAATTCTAGATTTTTCAGTATCTAAAGATATGATTCTCCTTTATTTAGCTATGATTTTTATTTATTCCCCAAAATTCTAGGGTAGTGTTTATAAGTTCTCTCCTTCTCTTCTCTCATTTTCATCAAAACTGCCATTTGCTTATCAAATTTATTTAGAAACTTGTTTCAGGAACAATGGCCCCAAAGAGAACAAGAGAAGCGACAGCACAAGAAGAAGAAGGACAAGAAGTGGCAGTTCAAGAGAGGGTCAGATGGAGTAAGGATGAGAAGAGGGACAAGAAAAGGCTGGAAAGGCTTCGGTTTGAGCCTACCAAGTTTGCTGATCGAGAGCAGTTGTCTAAGCTAGGGATTCTTGGGGATTTCGACCAACTCCTCAAGAACATTGGCTTGAGATGTCTGTCACGGATGGATTGCCCAACCATTCCTGAAGTGACAATAGACTTCCTTGCCACCTTGGAGTTCCGTTACGAGAATCCTAGCACACCGGTCCCTTCTCAAGGTCGCCTCTACTTCAAGGTTGGACATCAAGCCTATACACTCTCCATCCCTGAGCTATGCCAAACTTATGGTCTCAACGCGGATGCCAACAAGGTCGAGTTCCCAGCCTTCAAGAAAGTCGACGACTTTTGGGATCTGATCAGCAATGAAGACTACAAGGCCAACACCGCCAAGATCAAGCGAGTAAGGAGCCCGGTGCTGAGGTACACTCTGAAGCTGACTGCCAACACGTTTAGTGGAAGATCTGTTGCTCCTACGGTCACGAAGACAGAGCTGTGCTTCCTGTTCCAAGGTGGGAAGCACTTGGTGTGTGATCCGGATGCAAATGACGAGCCCATGGAGGATGAACTCGGCGATGAAGTGAACTACGGGTGTGTGCTCGCGGCTTCCTTGGTGAAATACAAGGCTTATGCCTTGAGGTGCAAGGCAACTTCCTCTTACATTGGCGGTTTCCTTACTCCTCTGTTCGTGCAAGCTGGTGTGCCCATTCACGACTTTGCTCACGTCCCAACCAGAGCTTTCATGGACGAGGCATACATGAGGAACACTGACAGCTTAGGACGCATGCCAGCGGAAGGGTTCTACGCCTACCTCTTCATAGACGACGAAGATAAGAAGAGAGTGTGCATCCTGCCCAACAAAGATGAAACCGAGCTGCTTGGTGTTGGGAACATCGAGTTCTTGCCCACGGAGGAAGAATGCTTTGCCCCTTTAGGAGGACCACCTGCTACAGCGATTGCCCCTCGTTAAAGGTCAGAGTCTCCAGCCACGGAAGATGAGATGCCCGAGGCCTACACACTTCCCAAGCTAGACTTCGAGCCAAGGACAAAAACCGAGAAGTTCCTAGCATCGGTTGTGGAGATGCAAAGGAAGATCAACAAGTGGCAAGGCAAGATGCTCAAGAAGTTTGGAAAGAAGGTCAAAGCACTTCAGGGAGGTTCGCCTAAGAAAGCTGCAAGTCAAGAGGTGCAACAACCTGAGAAGAGAAGGCTCTCAACCGGTGGAGTTGTCATCCGCGAGACCCAAGGAACCACCATTCAGCCGGCGCGCCACTCTCTCCAAGAACCAGCCGACAAAGGCAAGACCATAGTCTCTAGCTCCTCTGGAACATCCTCAAGTTCCAGCCGAGACTAGACCAGAGGTAACAACCTTCTTCCATTGTACATAACCACTCATATTTGCTTCCTTTTGCTTTGTCTTTTGATGCTCCTTCGAATGAGTTTGCCACCGGGACGGTGTCAAGCAAGTTTGGGGGAGTACATGTGTGATTTGACTTGTGTTCTTTGATCTTATTTTCCTTTAGCATCCTTGAGTCTTTAGTTCATGAAAAATTTGTAAAATTTTTAAAAAATTTTCAAAGATTCATGTAGTTGCATTCATCTTTTTAAAAACATATTAGGATTGAGTCTAGAGTTTCTCATAGCATAAAGGTTGTTTGCATTTTGCATAAGGGGTTAGAATTTCTTGAAAAGGTGTTTTTACTTATGGATTGTTTCAATGCCCTAGTTAGTAGTTCTCTAATGCTTTGTCTATGCTTTGAAAGTAAGTTCTTACCATGCTTGGATCACTTGTTAGGATTTTCGTGGCTTGAATTGAACTCTCATGATTTGAAACTCATCCTAATAAGTGAGAACCTTAATTTGAAATTCTAATTATCATCCTTATGCATTTGAAAATGAACACATGGTTTTAAAATATTTAGGCTCTCTTCTTCCTTTTTACCACTCTTTGTGAGCGTAAGTAGAACTCCCTCCTTGAACCTTACCCTTCTTTGAAGCCAAATGTTCTTATGTGACATCTTTGTGAGGCCTTCATTTCGGTTTGACCTTGGCATAAAGTGTTAGGTTTAGGCGACATGATTTGGTTTTCATATGATTGCTAGCTTTGCATTTTGAAGCTAGGTATAGGCTTAGGATAAGTTTGGGGGATCATTGGGGTTTTTCCTTTCCTATTTGTTCTCGGTTTCAAAGAGCTTTGTGTTTTAAAGAAAGAAATGGCTTTTAAGTGAAAGGTTGTGTTTTAAAAACTAGTATGCTCTAATAAATTTCAGGAGGTAGCTCTCCCAAATAAAAAAAAAGAGAAAAAGAAAAGAAAAAGAAATAAAAGAGCCTAAGTGCCAAATAAAAATAAAAAGAAAAGAAAAAAAATAAGAGAGCTACCAATAAGAAACATCTAAAGAGCAAAAATATTTTTCAAAGCCTTTTCACTAGCCTAAAAAGTTTAAAAATGTTCTTGTTTCAAATTGGGGATTGCTAAGTTTTGTGAATAAAAAGGGTAGACTCTTAAGTGGTGAGTGAGGATAAATTTGTTAAATGAGAGGGGTATAGGATCGTTTGATAGTTTACATGGGTAGATCAGAATCTAATCATGTATGCATAAATTGTCTTTACCTTTAGCATTATGCACAAGTTCAACCATTTTTGAGAGAAACCCTTGTTCTAATTATAAACCCTTTTCAAATGAGATCATTCAATGCTCATAACCTAAACCTTTAGCCAAATGTGTTTTGCTTTAAAGTGCATAAGTTTGATTCATGGTTCGAATGTTAATGAATGTTAAAGGATGAGTTTCTTTGATTGTTAGGAATAGGAGAGTCATGATTTGAATTTCTTTGTGTGATGAGTATGGCTAAGTTCTTTGGAGTATGAGTGTAAGCATAGCATTTTAGAACTGTTAACTAGGACATTGAGATTGATTCATTTGAAAGGCACCTTTGCAAAAAGTTTAAACCCCCATTCATTTTTCGAAAACCTCTCTTCCTTACTCATTTTATGTTGCTTGAGGGCAAGCAAGAAGTAAGTTTGGGGGAGTTGATGTTATTGCATATTGCATACATTTTGCATATTCATTAGTTAGCTTTTCATGCATTTGTATCACGTTTTAGGTTAGATTGCATCACTTAGGGTCCTAGAGCATTCTTGCATCAGCATACGCATTTTTCCTTGCATTTTGCATCACATTCAGGTTGTTTCTGGCTGCTTTGGAGTCGTGGAGGTTCGTGGACATGTTGAGGCTGATGTAGCAGTTCGTGAGAGCTCGGATATATGCTAAGGATCAGAGATCGAGGAGCAGATCGAGCATGGCCGGTCGATCTAGGAGTTGATCGACCAGAAGATCGAGCCAACCAGGCGATCTAAGGAGAATGATCGAGACAAGGATCGAGTGAAGCAATCGATCAAACGGTACGGACGTAAATGACGCCATGCAGAGCGAGAGTCAGATCGAGTACACCACTCGATCCAGCCGAAGATCGATACCGAGATCGGATGCAACACTCGATTCGCCGATGATGATCGAGACCCAGATCGAGCCAAAGACACGATGTCCGGAGATGATCGAGAGAACCGCTCGATCTTGGAATCGTTCTCTGTCCTTTCAACCGTTTTTGGCCGCTAGCTAGGGGGGGACCATTAGCTTGTTTCGGCATTTTGGGAAGGCGGCGACGTCCTTATCCCACAACAACTTTAGATCCTTATCTTTATCTTTATGTTTTCTCTCTCGTTTTCAAGAAGAAGACCATTGCTGAACTCGCGTTTTTCTTAAGCTTTGTAATCGAATCATTTCAGTTTTCAATCTAGTTTTCTTTTCATGTTCATCGTTTTGCTTTACATGCTTTGCTTGATTTACTCTATGTGTAGTGAGTAGTTTATTTGGGTTCGGGGTTGAGAGGATTAAGGGGTCTAAAGGGTTTTTATCTTGGGGTTTTTCTAAACTTTTTAAATGGCTATCTCTTCTAAGGTGTTGAGATCTCAATGCTTGAAGACTCTCACGCCAAGAGCTTCATGATCCGAGAGGTTCCTTACCTTGACAGGATTCAGGAGCCTCGGAAGATCACACCTTAGAGACTAGTTACCCCTTCCCAAAAGCCATGGAAGTTTGGGGGATTAGTTAAGCCATTCATTTGAAATCTGTTTTCCTTGCCTTTCGACCTCTCTTTCCACCAAAAGCCATGGGTTTGGAGGAGAGGATGAAGGAGTAATCTATACCGAAAGCCACAGATAGATCTTGCTTAGTTTTCAAGGCTTAGAGATCCTCACCAAGTGAGTCGATTTAAAGTTTTAAACCCAAAGTTTTAATGATTCGATTACAAAGCTTAAGAAAAACTTAAGTTCGACAATGGTGTTCTTCACGAAAAACAGAGAGAAAACATAAAGAAAAAGATAAGGATCCAAAGTTGTGTGGGAAAAGGACGTCGCCGCCTTCCCTAAATGGCCAAAACAAGCTGATGGTCCCCCCCTCGCTAGCGGCCAAAAGTGGTTCAAAGGACAGAGATCGACTCCAGGATCGAGCGGTTCTCTCGATCATATCCGGACATCGTGTCTTCGGCTCGATCTGGGTCTCGATCATTATCGGCGAATCGAGTGTTGCATCCGATCTCGGTATCGATCTTCGAGTGGATCTAGTGGTGTACTCGATCTGGCTCTCGCTCTGCATGGCGTCATTTACGTCCGTACCGTTTGATCGACTGTTTCACTCGATCCTTGTCTCGATCATTCTCCTTGGATCGCCTGGTTGGCTCGATCTTCTGGTCGATCACCTCCTAGATCGACCGGCCATGCTTGATCTGCTCCTCGATCTCTGATCCTTAGCATATAACCGAGCTCTCACGAACTGCTAGATCAGCCTCAACATGTCCACGAACCTCCACGACTCCAAAGCAGCCAGAAACAACCTGAATGTAATGCAAAATGCAAGGAACATGCGTATGCTGGTGCAAGAATGCTCTAGGACTCTAAATGATGTAATCTAACCTAAAATGTGATACAAATGCATGAAAAGCTAACTAATGAGTATGCAAAATGTATGCAATATGCAGTAACATCAACTCCCCCAAACTTACTTCTTGCTTACCCTCAAGTAACAGAAAATAATTAAGGAAGAGAGGTTTTCCGAAAAACGAATGGGGGTTTAAACTTCTTGCAAAGGTGCCTTTCAAATGAATTAATCTCAATGTCCTAGTTAACAGTTCTAAAATGCTATGCTTACACTCATACTCCAAAGAACTTAGCCATACTCATCACACAAAGAAATTCAAATCATGACTCTCCTATTCCTAACAATCAAAGAAACTCATCCTTTAACATTCATTAACATTAGAACCATGAATCAAACTTATGCACTTTTAAGAAAAACACATTTGGCTAAGGGTTAAGGTTATGAGCATTGAATGATCTCATTTGAAAAGGGTTTATAATTAGAACAAGGGTTTCTCTCAAAAATGGTTGAACTTGTGCATAATGCTAAAGGTAAAGACAATTTATGCATACATGATTAGATTCTCATCTACCCATGTAAACTAACAAACGATCCTATACCCCTCTCATTTAACAAATTTTATCCTCACTCACCACTTAGAGTCTACCTTTTTTCTTCACAAAACTTAGCAATCCCCAATTAGAAACAAAAACATTTTTAAACTTTTTAGGCTAGTGAAAAGTTTTGGAAATAACTTTGCTTTTTAAATATTTCTTATTGGTAGCTCTCTTATTTTTTTTTTCTTTTTCTTTTTTTTTTCTTTTTATTTGGCACTTAGGCTCATTTATTTTTTTTTCTTTTATTTTTTTTCTTTTTATTTTTATTTTATTATGGGAGAGCTACTTCCTGAAATTTATTAGAGCATACTTAGTTTTTAAACATAACCTTTCACTTAAAACCCATTTCTTTCTTTAAAACACAAAGTTCTTTAAAACCGAGAACAAATAGAAAAGAAAACAACCCCAATGATCCCCCAGACTTATCATAAGCCTATACCTAGCTTCAAAATGCAAAGCTAGCAATCATATGAAAACCAAATCATGTCGCCTAAACCTAACACTTTATGCCAAGTTCAAACCGAAAGGAAGGCCTCACAAAGATGTCACACAAGAACATTTGGGTTCAAAGAAGGGTAAGGTTCAAGGAGGGAGTTCTACTTAGGCTCACAAAGAGTGGTAAAAAGGAAGAAGAGAGCCTAAATATTTTAAAACCATGTGTTCATTTTCAAATGCATAAGGATGATAATTAGAATTTCAAATTAAGGTTCTCACTTATTAGGATGAGTTTCAAATCATGAGAGTTCAATTCAAGCCACGAAAATCCTAACAAGTGATCCAAGCATGGTAAGAACTTACTTTCAAAGCATAGACAAAGCATTAGAGAACTACTAACTAGGGCATTGAAACAATTCATAAGTAAAACCACCTTTTTAATAAATTCTAACCCCTTATGCAAAATACAAACAACCTAGATGCTATGAGAAACTCTAGACTCAATCCTAACATGTTTTGACAAGATGAATGCAACTACATGAATCTTTGAAAAAATTTTAAAACTTTTACCAATTTTTCATGAACTAAAGACTCAAGGATGCTAAAAGAAAATAAGATCACAAAACACAAGTCAAATCACACATGTACTCCCCCAAACTTGCTTGACACCGTCCCGGTGGCAAACTCATCCGAAGGAGTAGAAAAACACAAAGCAAAAAGAAGCAAATATGAGCGGTTATGTACAATGGAAGAAGGTTGTTACCTCTGGTCTAGTCTCGGCTGGAACTTGAGGATGTTCCAGAGGAGCTAGAGACTATGGTCTTGCCTTTGTCGGCTGGTTCTTGGAGAGAGTGGCGCGCCGGCTGAATGGTGCTTCCTTGGGTCTCGCGGATGACAACTCCACCGGTTGAGAGCCTTCTCTTCTCGGGTTGTTGCACCTCTTGACTTGCAGCTTTCTTAGGCGAGCATCCCTGAAGTGCCTTGACTTTCTTTCCAAGCTTCTTGAGCATCTTGCCTTGCCACTTGTTGATCTTCCTTTGCATCTCCAAAACAGATGCTAGGAACTTCTCGGTTTTTGTCCTCGGCTCAAAGTCTAGCTTGGGAAGTGTGTAGGCCTCGGGCATCTCATCTTCCGTGGCTGGAGACTCGGACCTTTGACAAGGGGCAATCGCTGAAGCAGGTGGTCCTCCAAGAGGGGCAAAGCATTCTTCCTCCGTGGGCAAGAACTCGATGTTCCCAACACCAAGCAGCTCGGTTTCATCTTTGTTGGACAGGATGCACACTCTCTTCTTGTCTTCTTCGTCTATGAAGAGGTAGGCGTAGAACCCTTCCTCTGGCGTGCGTCCCAAGCTCTCAGTATTCCTCATGTATGCCTCGTCCATGAAAGCTCTGGTTGGTACATGGGCGAAGTCGTGAATGGGCACACCAGCTTGCACGAATAGAGGAGTGAGGAAACCGCCAATGTAAGAGGAAGTTGCCTTGCACCGCAAGGCATAAGCCTTGTATTTCACCAAGGAAGCCGCAAGCACACATCCGTAGTTCACTTCATCGCCGAGTTCATCCTCCATAGGCTCGTCATTTGCATCCGGATCACACACCAAGTGCTTCACACTTTGGAACAGGAAGCACAGCTCTGTCTTTGTGACCGTAGGAGCAACAGATCTTCCACTAAACGTGTTGGCGATCAGCTTCAGAGTGTACCTCAGCACCGGGCTTCTTACTCGCTTGATCTGGGCGGTGTTGGCTTTGTAGTCTTCATTGCTGATCAGGTCCCAAAAGTCGTCGGCTTTCTTGAAGGCGGGGAACTCGACCTTGTAGGCATCCGCGTTGAGACCATAAGCTTGGCATAGCTCAGGGATGGAGAGTGTATAGGCTTGACGGCCAACCTTGAAGTAGAGGCGACCTTGAGAGGGAATGGGTGTGCTAGGATTCTCGTAACGGAACTGCAACGTGGCAAGGAAGTCTATTGTCACTTCTGGAATGGTTGGGCAATCCATCCGTGACAGACATCTTAGGCCAATGTTCTTGTGGAGTTGGTCGAAATCCCCAAGAATCCCTAGCTTAGACAACAGCTCTCGATCAGCAAACTTGGTAAGCTCAAACCGAAGCCTTTCCAGCCGTTTCTTGACCTTTTCATTTGCCACCTCTTGTCGTTCTCCTTCTTGTGCTGTCTCTTCTCTTGTTCTATTGGGGGCCATTGTTCCTGAAACAAGTTTCTAAACAAGTTTGATAAGCAAAACAGCGGTTTTGATGAGAATGAGAGAAGAGAAGGAGAGAACTCTTAAAAACTACCCTAGAATTTTGGGGAATTAATAAAAATTATAGCTAAATAAAGGAGAATCATATCTTTAGATACTGAAAAATCTAGAATTATTCCTTTTACTTAGCTAGTTTTTAAAAATCAAAACCGACCCTATATTCTAGAACAATATCTTGCAAATTTAAAGGAAATTTTCTTAAAAATAAATCATTAAGTTTTGAAAATACCTTTGCAAGAAATGTAGAAGATCTTTGCTCACTTTTGAAAACCGAAACTCTCACTCTCTTTGTTTAAAATTTTCTAGAAAAACAGGAATGAGAGGGTGAGAGGTTGTTGAAATATTTAAAGGCTAGCAAAGAGCAAAACAATGGGTAGTAAAAGCGGTTTTTCTGACAAAATCTTGGTCAAGGCACATCTTTATGGTCAAAGATGCTTGCCTTGACCAAGTTTTGAATTTAAAAGTTGGAGGAAAAAGAGTAAAGGAGGGAAAGAAAATGTTACCTCGGCATGAGATCGAGTCCATTTGGTCGATCTAGGACTCGATCTCATGCCCATAATGGCTTAGATCGAGAGGGTTACTCGATTTGAGACTCGATTCATGGTAAATCGAGTCTTGGATCGATTGGCTCTCTCGATCATTGAGATGTTGGCTCCTCGGCTAAGTCCTCATGATCGAGCTATGTCCTCGATTTAGGGGTCGATTTGGCACAAATCGAGTGATGGATCGAGTCGAGTGATCGATCTGTTTTCAACAGATTTTCCCGAGAGAAATTAGATCGGTCGATCCGTTTTGGATCGATCGATCCTTTTTCGTCAAGGTCGATCTTGTCACTCGTTCTCGTCTAGATCGACTGGCTCCTCTCGATTCACTGACTCGATCTAGCAAAGATCGAGCCAGGATCAGTCGATCTAGCACTCGATCTCTAGCCTTATCTTAACCCCTATCGCCTCTCTTAGACTTCAAAATCAAGGTTTAGACTCCTCATACCTGTTCCTACACACTTGCAGAATAAAAACATAAAACTGAAAGGGAAATAAAGCAGAAATATGTACAAAATAAACATGGGAATGCCTCCCAAGTGCGCTTTCTTTAACGTCTTTAGCTAGACCTTACTTGGTTTAAGCGGATGGTGGGTCTTGGAGAAGCACAGAGGTACTCTCCTTGTCATAGCCGTCTGCCAAGTAAGGCTTGACTCTGTGTCCGTTGACGGTGAATGCACTGCCACTTTTTCCCATCAGAGTAACAGCACCATAAGGCAACACTTCTTGGATCACGAACGGTCCGCTCCACCTTGATTTCAGCTTACCCGGGAAGAGTTTGAGCCTCGAGTTGTACAGCAACACTAACCCTCCTTCCTTAAGCTCCTTGGCAACCAACTTCTTGTCATGAGTCTCCTTAGTCCGCTCCTTGTATATCCGAGAGCTCTCGTAAGCGTTCAGTCTTAACTCATCCAGTTTGTGTAGCTGAATAAGGCGCCTCTCCTGAGCAGTCTTGAGGTCAAAGTTCAGCCTCTTCACAGCCCACAACGCACGGTGTTCCAGCTCAACCGGGAGATAACAGCCCTTGCCATAGAGTAGAGTGAAAGGAGTTGTACCAATCGGTGTTTTGAAGGCGGTACGGTAGGCCCAAAGAGCGTCGTCCAGCTTCACTGCCCAGTCTTTCCTTGTTGCTCCGACAGTCTTCTCTAATATAGCCTTGATTTGCCAGTTGGAGACTTCCACTTGACCGCTTGTTTGAGGATGATATGGTGTAGCCACCTTATGCTTAACTCCATACTTTCTCAAGAGATTCTCAAAGACCTTGTTTATGAAGTGGCTTCCCCCATCGCTTATTACCACCTTAGGTACTCCAAACCTCGGGAAGATGATACTCTTGAACAGCTTGATTACCACCTTAGAGTCATTTGTAGGGGAAGCAACAGCCTCAACCCATTTAGAGACATAATCCACTGCTACTAAGATGTATTTGTTGCCATATGAAGAAGGAAATGGCCCCATGAAGTCTATGCCCCACGCGTCGAACACGTCAACCTCGAAGATGGGAACTTGAGGCATTTCGTTCCTCTTAGTGATATTCCCTGCTCGTTGACATTTCTCACAGCTCTTCACAAACTCGTGTGCATCTTTAAAAATGGACGGCCACCAGAAACCGGCTTGCAACACTTTCGTGGCAGTCTTGAATGAGGCGAAGTATCCTCCGTAGGAAGAGCCATGGCAATGATAGAGGATGTCCCTAGCTTCTTCCTTTGTAACACATCTCCGGTACAAACTGTCTACTCCTCTCTTGTATAAGTAGGGCTCGTCCCAAAAGTAATCACTAGCCTCTCTCATAAACCGCTTCTTGTGATAGCTGTTGAGATGTGTTGGCTCCTCACCACACGCTAGATAGTTCACTACATCAGCATACCACGGTAGATCCTCTTCTTTAAAACTCAACACCTCCTCAAAACTCCCTTCTAGCTTTCCACAAACAGCCGCGGTAATCGCCATGAGCTGCTCTTCTGGAAGAGAGTCATCTAAGGGGAGAGACTCGTTGATCCTTAGCCGTGAGAGATGGTCAGCGACTCCGTTTTCTATTCCTTTCTTGTCTTTAATTTCCATGTCAAACTCCTGGAGTAAGAGAATCCATCTTAAGAGCCGAGGCATAGTGTCTTTCTTCGAGTAGATGTATCGCAAGGCAGCGTGATCCATGTATACAATAGCCTTGGAACCAACGAGATGTGATCTGAACTTCTCAAAGGCGAACACTACTGCAAGCAACTCCTTCTCCGTAGTGGTGTACTTTGTTTGCGTGTCATCCAAGGTTCTTGAAGCATAGTATATCACGTGCAGCTTCTTGTCTTTCTTCTGACCAAGAACGGCTCCTACGGCGTAGTAACTAGCATCACACATGATCTCAAAGGGAAGAGACCAGTCTGGTGCTTGGACTATAGGAGCTGATGTAAGGGCTTCCTTGATGGTCACGAAAGCTCTCAAACACTCCTCATCAAACACAAACTCAGCTTTCTTGCACAACAACCGTGTAAGAGGGCGTGCAATCTTGGAGAAATCCTTGTTGAAGCGCCTATAGAACCCTGCGTGTCCCAAGAAGCTTCTGACTTCCTTAACGTTAACCGGCGGCTCAAGACCCATCATGACTTCCACTTTAGCCTGATCAACCTCAATGCCCTTCTCTGATATCTTATGACCCAGCACGATCCCTTCCTTAACCATAAAGTGGCAATTCTCCCAGTTCAGCACCAGGTTTGTCTCTTCACAATGTTTTAGTACCCTGCAAAGATTCAACAAACACGCAGAAAAGGATGCACCATAGACAGAGAAGTCATCTATGAACACCTCTACCGTCTCCTCTATTAGATCGGAGAAGATCGACATCATACACCGCTGAAACGTAGCCGGTGCATTACACAATCCAAATGGCATCCTTCGATATGCGAAGGTACCGTAGGGACATGTGAAGGTCGTCTTCTCCTGATCATTTGGGTGAATTGGTATCTGAAAGAAACTGCTATACCCATCGAGAAAACAGTAGTAAGGGTGATTAGCAAGTCTCTCAAGCATTTGATCAATAAAAGGCAAAGGGAAATGGTCTTTCCTAGTCGCAAGGTTAAGTTTCCTATAATCAATACACATCCTATGACCAGTGATGGTTCTAGTAGGAATAAGCTCATCCTTTTCATTCCTTATGACCGTGATCCCTCCCTTCTTAGGCACCACGTGTACAGGAGAAACCCACGTGCTGTCACTTATGGGATAGATCACGTCAGCCTCTAAAAGCTTAAGGATTTCTTTCTTAACAACCTCTTTCAAATTAGGATTCAAACGCCTTTGATGTTCTATAGAAGAGACGTTCTCATTATCCAAGTGAATCCTATGGGTGCAAAGCATTGGTGAAAGGCCCTTGATGTCACTTAAAGAGTACCCAATGGCCTTCCTATACTTTCTCAGCTCAGTCAGGAGCGAGTGCAACTCATCATCACTTAGGTTTTCATTCACAATCACGGGATAGGTGTTATTAGGCCCTAAGAAAGCATACCTTAGCCCTTTTGGGAGCTCCTTAAGGTCCACCTTTGGGGCGAACAGCTCACTCCAGTCATCCTCGTGGCTGTTGTTGTTGCTTTCCTTCTTGGAACTCTCCTTAGACCCCGAGGCATGGCCCTTTAGACTGCTTTCCTCCATCGCTATCCCTTCTGAAATCGAGTCCTCCAGTCGATTCTCCTCTCGATGTCGTCTAGATCGAGCCATCTCGCTCTATTCACTTACTCGATTTGATGTGGATCGAATAAGGGATCGAGATGCTGAGTCGATCTCTTGATTGGACCCCAAAATGATCGGGAGGTCTCTCTCGATCGCCGACTCGATTGTTTTTCCTGATCGAGCATTCTTCTCGATCTGTCTGTCGATTGTTGCACCGGATCGAGTTGTGTTCTCGATTGCCTTGTCGATCTGACTCATGGATCGGGTGATAGCGTCGATCTCGGGGTCGATCTCTAGGCAGCAACCTTCATCATTCTTAACAATCCTCCTAGAATCCAGCAGGTTGACGTACTCCTGGGTCCTCTGGTCCACTAGCTTCAGATGGTCTTCTAGAGCCAGCTCTTCCAGCAACTCATCCGCTAAAGCATCCATTGTTTCAATGTAGAAAGCTTGCCCTTCAATGTTCGGCTTCTTCAGAACCTCATTGATGTCGAAGTTAAGCCTTCTCTCCTTTCCCAAATGCAAGGAAATCTTCCCATTCTTCACATCTATGATAGCCCCGACGGTTGCAAGGAATGGTCTCCCTAAGATGAGTGGATCCTTAGGCTCTTCGTCCATCTCCAACACGACGAAGTCCGTAGGCACGTTCACACCACTGATTCGCACCGGTAAATCTTCAAGCAGCCCCACTGGTAGCCTCACACTCCTATCAGCCAGTACCAATGAGATCCGACAGTCTTTGAAACGAGTAAAACCAAGCTTCTTAGCCACGGAGTGAGGCATCAGGTTTATGGTAGCTCCTAGATCACATAAGCAACTCTTGAACTCTAGAGGACCTAAAGCGCATGGTATAGTGAAGCTTCCAGGGTCTCCCAACTTCTTAGGGACTATCTCCTTATGTATCACAGCACTACACTCTTCACTTAGAACAAGTACCTCCTTGCTTTCCTTATTCTTCTTCACGAGAGTGTCTTTGAAGAGCTTGGTGCATTTAGGCATCATTGCAAGGCAGTCAACGAGAGGTAGCTTGATCTCCACGTCCTTAAGATGCTTCTCAAAGAGGATTCTATGCTTCTCTATGAGTTGCTTCTTGAAGCGGCCAGGAAAAGGCAGCTTAGGTACATACGGTGGAGGCACATAAGCATTCTTCTCCTTAGTGGTTTGCTCAGCTTTCTTCTCAGCAACTGCTTTGTCTCCTCTTCTTGGCCCTTGGATCCAAACGTTGTCAAAGTTAATCTCATCATCATCAGCCAAAGGTTTACCCTCCCCCTCTTGAATTACAACGTCCTCGTTGTTCTTGGTAGAGACCAGAGGTTCGAGCTCTTTACCGCTTCTCAACGTTATGGCGTTAGCATACTCCTTGGGATTCTGCTCACACTTTCCCGGAAGACTATTCTGACCACTCGTACTCGCTTTCCCTTTCTCTAGCTGCTTGATCTTGTTGTTTAAGTTGGTGATCTGAGTGGAGAACTCAGTGAGAGACGAGTCTAGACGACTGTTCCTCTCAGCGAACTTCTGGTTTGTAGAGGCTTGCCCTTGTATCAGCTGTTGAAACATTGCCTGAACCGGATCAACTTGTTGTTGCATCGGTTGTTGCTGCTGAGGTGCAAAGCCCGGAGGGTAGTTAGGTGTATAACCCTTGTTATTTTGATGTTGCCCTTGGAAGTTGTTCTGCCCTTGACCTTGGAAACCACCACTCGATTGAAAACCTTTGTTGTAAGGGATGAAAGGTTTTGCTTGCTGAGCAGGGTACACTTGATATTTAGGGTTGGCTACGTTGGTGCTTCGGTAAGAGAGGTTGTTGTTCTGGTAGCCTTGGTTGTAGCCTTGAGGTTTGTAGTTGTTTTGTCCCGCCACCCAATTGGCTTCTTCTTGGCTCAACTCTAACTCCTCTTGGTTCTCATCAGCTTCACCAACAAAGTGAACATGCTTCTGACTAACTAACACCAGCTTATCTATCTTCTCATGCAAAGATTGTAGCTCCTTCTTGTGAGACTCTAGCTCTGATCCTCTCGGTGCACGGTCATAATCCTCAGCGTAGTTGCCATCACTCAATGCCAAGTTTTCTATCAGCTCCATACCCTCTTCTACCTCCTGACCGAGGAAGTTTCCTTTGCTAGCTGTGTCAAGCAACAACCTGATCTTTGGTGAAGCTCCACGGTATATGGTACTGAGTAGTGTCTCCTTGCTGAACCCGTGATGAGGACATTGGATCGTGTAGTCTTTGAAAACGTTCCATTGCCTCGTTGAATGTCTCATTGTTCCTTTGAGTGAAACCGCTGATTTCGCTTCTCAACCGTGCTGTCCTGGTGCTTGAGAAGAACTTTGAGAGAAAGGCCTTCTTACACTAGGCCCATGAGGTGATCGTGCCTTGTGGGAGGGTCTTCTCCCAGTGCCTACCTTTGTCTCATAGTGAAAAGGGGAAGAGACGCAGCTTGAAAGCATCTTCGGATATGCCATTGATCTTTATCATCCCACATACTTGCTCGAAGTTGTCAAGGTGCTCCAAGGGATCTTCCATTGCTAAGCCGTGGAACTTGTTGTTTTGCAACATGGAGATGAAACCTGGCTTGATCTCGAAGTTGTTGTTTTGTACAGGAGGAGGAGTGATCCCAAACCTATTATGATGAGTATTGGGAGCATCTCCGGCTCCTATGATCCTTTGGGGTCTAGCCGCGTGTTGGGGGTTTCCATTGCCCCTTCCTGCTGCCCTGTGAGCTGGAGGAGGTCCTTCTAGATGCTCGTGTTCAGCCATAGCTTCAAAGTCAACCACACTGTGCTGAACAATCTCCTCAAAGGCTCTGGCTTGTTCTCTGACTCTCCTTTGCCGTGAGTGACCAAGCTGATGAATGTTGTCTAAGGGTTGTAGTAGATTGTTGTCTCCCCTTGAACGAAGATTCATGTACCTGAAAACACACGTTTGAGAGTAGAATGATTAGTAACTTGAAAAAAGGTAAAGACTTAGTCTTTGCTAAGTCCCAAATCTCTATGTTCTCTAAACAGTCCTAGGATGGCAACGGCGCCATTTGATAAACACTTTGTTTGCAAGGGTGAGAATGCAGTGAGGTTATCAAACTCAAATGCAAGACATGTTGCAGTACAGCAAGCAAGAGAGATTCAATCCATGCCTAGGATGATAGAGAATGCAAAGAGAATAAAAGGACTAATGCAAATCCAAGCGAAATGAGATGATTTATGAGAAAATCTCTAAAAACTAGATGCAGCAACTTAAATAGAATGCAACCTATTTTAAAAATACTAGAAATGAAGAAACTACCACGAGGAATAAACAGAATAATTAAAGGACAAAGCTTCGAATTACTAAAATTCGACTAGTGAATCGACCATGAGATCGACCACTAGATCGAGCAATAACAATCCATCTCGTCTAAAAATGCAAGAACAGTAAAACTAAAGACCAGGATGCTATCAAAGATCAAGCGAATGACGAGATAAGATGTAAAGATGCTAAAAGAAAGGGCCTAGGGTTGAGATTCATGGTTAGGGGTTTCAAAGGTTCGACCTTGGGTTGAAAACTTTAAATCGACTCACTTTGTGAGGATCTCTAAGCCTTGAAAACTAAGCAAGATCTATCCGTGGCTTTCGGTATAGATCACTCCTTCATCCTCTCCTCCAAACCCATGGCTTCTGGTGGAAAGAGAGGTCGAAGGGCATGGAAAGCAGATTTCAAATGAATGGCTTAACTAGTCCCCCAAACTTCCATGGCTTTTGGGAAGGGGTAACTAGTCTCTAAGGTGTGATCTTTCGAGGTTCCTGATCCTGTCAAGGTAAGGAACCTCTCGGATCATGAAGCTCTTGGCGTGAGAGTCTTCAAGCATTGAGATCTCAACACCTTAGAAGAGATAGCCGTTGAAAACGCTTAGAAAAACTCCAAGATCGAAACCCTTTAGACCCCTTAATCCTCTCAACCCCGAACCCAAATAAACTACTCACTACAAATAAAGTAAATCAAGCAACGCATGTAAACAGAAACGATGAACATGAAAAGAAAACTAGATTAAGACGGAAATGATTCGGTTACAAAGCTTAAGAAAAACTTAAGTTCGACAATGGTGTTCTTCACGAAAAACAGAGAGAAAACATAAAGAAAAAGATAAGGATCCAAAGTTGTGTGGGAAAAGGACGTCGCCGCCTTCCCAAAATGTCCAAAACAAGCTGATGGTCCCCCCCTCGCTAGCGGCCAAAAGTGGTTGAAAGGACAGAGATCGACTCCAGGATCAAGTGGTTCTCTCGATCATATCTGGACATCGTGTCTTCGGCTCCATCTGGGTCTCGATCATTATCGGCGAATCGAGTGTTGCATTCGATCTCGGTATCGATCTTCGGGTGGATCGAGTGGTGTACTCGATCTGGCTCTCGCTCTGCATCGCGTCATTTACGTCCGTACCGTTTGATCGACTGCTTCACTCGATCCTTGTCTCGATCATTCTCCTTGGATCGCCTGGTTGGCTCGATCTTCTGGTCGATCACCTCCTAGATCGACCGGCCATGCTCGATCTGCTCCTCGATCTCTGATCCTTAGCTAATATCCGAGCTCCCACGAACTGCTACATGAGCCTCAACATGTCCACGAACGTCCACGACTCCAAAGCAGCCAGAAACAACCTGAATGTAATGCAAAATGCAAGAAACATGCGTATGCTGGTGCAAGAATGCTCTAAGACTCTAAGTGATGCAATCTAACCTAAAATGTGATACAAATGCATGAAAAGCTAACTAATTGGAGCCATGGAGGTTGCGTGTACATGCTAAGGATCGTAGAGGAGCTTATGGACACTTGGAGGAACTCAGCCATGGAGCAAAGGAACCGGGATCGAGGCGCAGATCGAGTTAGGCAGGTCCATCTAGGAGAGATCGACCAGAGGATCGAGATGCTCGGGTCGTTTCAAGAAGGAGGATCGAGACCAATATTGAAACACCCCATCCCGGCTACTAAGTCCGAGAGGTTGTTCCACGCCCGGATTACTAAGTAAACCAAACCTTTCAGTCCGTTTTAAGGGTCTTATTCCTTAAACAAGTTCATTTAATGGGTAATTCTAAGATTCATAAGTGTTTAGAGTCAATATGCAATAATGAACGAAACAACTGGATTTTTATTTATATAGCAAGTAGGATTCGATACAAAGTTAAAGTTTTGCACTATAGGCTATTACAATGACCGATCCTAACTATCCAGACTCAACCACCCATCCGCCCTTCCCTAGTCTCGCGCGCCTAAGCCTTTTCCTTCCCACGGTCACTTTCTTTTCCTGAAATGGCCAAAGAAACGTAAGTAATCCATTCTCTCAATGGATGCGCGAATTCGTCCTAACATGCCTATATGATCAAGCCAATAATGCAAGTTTCCGAGGCCTTAGTTATTATTCCCAAAAAATCCCTTATTTTCTCGGCTAATCAGAACCTACGGGATTTTTCTCTCGGATATAGTCGAAAACGGTGCGAGCCAATCTCGACTGTCCGCGGACCGTTTTAACCATCTGGAGTTATCCGAGTAAAGACTAGTCAGGCCGTGAATGGCTATCGGCCATAATCACGCCTTTCCCGCACATGATCGATCGCGAACAATCTCTCACAGCCTGGTATACAGAAACGAGAGTTTAACCCGAGAGAAGAGAAGTTTTGCCGAGGGTTTTCTAACCGATTCAAAGACTCTCTCGGTAAAACCGATAGTCATGAATCCCCTCGGCTATCTCCGGGACAAATCACGCACCTCCGCCGATGGTTCCTGAGAATTGGCGGGTTTCTCTCGATCAAATTCCGCAGAAGTCTCCATTCTCCGAAGCCCTTCTTCCAGACGAACTTCTTTCGAGAATAACCCACACGATCCGGCGATATCCTGATACTCCGACTAACGCCCAGGAACGATCGGAAATTTTCCCTTTTTCTCTCGATGAACTTTTCTTTCTCTCGTATGTTTTTCTGAATCTCTCGGAAAAATCCGTGAAAAGCCTGTGTTCCCGCACGAATGGCTAAGGGGATCTATTTATAAGATCTTGGCCATAACCGCCTCATTAAACGAATGGTTGCCACGTCCCATTCCGCCAACGGTCATATTACTTCGATATAAAACCATCCCGCACAATTGGCACATGCCTTGGAGATTTATCCGAGAACTCATCTTCCGTCCGTCCAGCTAGCTAACTTAGCTAGCTTCACTCCCCGGATAGCTAGCAGAACACTCGACTAGCTGACTCAACTATCATGAGCTAAGTCCAGCTAAGTTGAGCTTTCCGTCAGCTGGCCCAGCTAGATTAGCTCGATCTTCAGCTCATTTCAGCTTGATTTGAACTCCGTGAGGTAACTTGTATCTTTTTCCCGACCTTTTCTTCTATATTTTCTCCCAATATCCGGCTAAGTCCTTTCTCGAACTTAACCCATCTTTTCGGACCATGGAACGGATCAATTGATTTTTACCCGGCAAGTTTATTTCCTTTCCGACCATGGCCCGTCTCGGTGATCCTAGTGTGGATCTGGGATGCCACAAGTCTCCCCCCCTTGAAAGGGATTCGTCCTCGAATCCGGTTGATTCTGCTGCATTTTGTTCCCTTGGAATTCTTCAAACCATTCAGGAAACTCAGCCTGCATCATGTTCTTAGTTTCCCAAATCGCTTCTTCAGAACCGTTACAAGTCCAAACGACCTTGATCATTTTCCATCCGATCAATAACCCTTGTTGGAATTGCCTCCAAAGTTAATTTTTCCTTTAACTCCGAGGGTAACTCTGGAATAATCATGTCTTGATCGGTCAAGCACTTCCTTAGTTGAGATACATGGAAAACGTTATAAAACGCTGCCAACTTCGGCGGTAAGTCTATTTTGTAGGCAACCGCCCCAACTCTTTCCAGAACAGTGAATGGCCCAATGTATCTTGGATTAAGTTTCCCTTTCCTAGATGTTCTTGCTCTCCCTTTGAACGTTATCATCTTGAGATAGACCCAATCACCCACTACAAACTCGATATCCTTTCGACGCTTGTCTGAATAACTTTTCTGTCTATCTTGGGCTTCTTTCATTTTTATCTGTAAGAATTTGATCTTTTCTGTGGCTTCTTCTATAATGTCTGGACCGATCATACTTCTTTCTCCCACTTGAGTCCAGCATAGAGGAGTACGGCATGGTCGTCCAAATAAGGCTTCATAGGGCGACAATCCAATACTCTTCTGGAAACTATTGTTGTACACAAACTCGGCTAACGGTAAATGTTCTTCCCATGAGCCGCCCCAGTCTAGTACACAAGCCCGAAGCATATCTTCCAAGGTTTGGATCGTCCGTTCAGATTGTCCATCTGTTTGCGGATGATAAGCGGTACTCATGTTCACCCTGGTGCCCAAGGCTTTTTGGAATGCCTTCCAGAAGTGTGACGTGAACTGTGAGTCTCTATCTGAAACTATACTCGCTGGTACCCCATGCAATCGCACAATCTCGTCAATATACTTAACCGCGATTGCTTCAACTCCATCTGTCTTCCTTATGGCCATGAAGTGAGCAGACTTGGTCAGTTTATCAACCACAACCCAAACCGCATCCTTCTTTGTCCTTGTTTTTGGCAAACCAGTCACGAAGTCCATCGTGATGTGATCCCACTTCCACTCCGGAATGGGAAGACTTTGCAACAGTCCATTGGGAACTTGGTGCTCGGCCTTGATCAGTTGACAGGTCGGACATTTAGAAACCCATTCTGCAATGTCCTGCTTCATGCCAACCCAGTGGTAATACCGCTTCAGATCCTGGTGCATTTTACTCATTCCCGTATGAATGGAGAATTTTGACCTATGCGCCTCCTTTAGGATTTCTTCCTTAAGTTCTTTGATGTTCAGAACACTGACTCGACCATTGACCACAATCGTGCCATTGTTAGAGACTTGGTACTCGGTCTTATCATTCTGCACTACCTTCTTCAATCCCTCGTCCTGTTCCTGAGCGATTCGGATTCGGGTTAGTAAATCAGTCTGGTTTGCCGCATTCAAACCTAAGGGCACCGATCCACTTGACAAGGCATTCAGATGCAATGTCCCGATCATGTTTACTAACATTTCTTCGTCCTTGCTCGCAGCCACATCAGACCGCCTTCTACTTAACGCATCCGCAACCAAGTTTGCCTTGCCCGGATGGTAAGCAATGTCTAAGTCGTAGTCAGCTACGAATTCCATCCATCTTCTTTGCCTTAGATTTAGCTCGGGTTGAGTGAATATGTACTTCAAGCTCTTATGGTCAGTGTAAATTTGCACTCTGGCTCCATAAAGATAAGATCTCCATAGCTTGAGTGCGAATACTACCGCAGCCATTTCCAAGTCATGAGTCGGATAATTCCCTTCATGTTTCCTTAACTGTCTTGAAGCGTAGGCTATCACCTTGCCTTTTTGCATCAGTACACATCCTAACCCGGTTATGGACGCATCAGTGTAAACCATATAGGGTTCATCCAGTTCAGGCAAGGCCAGGACTGGTGCACTGATAAGTGCCTTCTTTAACCCGGTGAAACTTTCCTCACATGCCTCCGACCATGTGAACTTCTTATCTTTCCCGGTTAGCCGAGTCATAGCCTGAGCCAATGCAAACCCGTTTACAAACTTCCTATAATAGCCAGCCAATCCGAGGAAACTCCTTACCTCGGTGGCATTCCTTGGGCGTGGCCATTCTTTGATGGACTTAATCTTCTCTGGATCAACCGAGACACCCTGATCCGAGATGATGTGTCCAAGGAACCCGATCCTCCTTTGCTAAAAGCTACACCTGCTTAGCTTCGCATAGAGCTTCTGTTCCCTTAGCCGTTCTAACACCGCCCTTAGATGGTTCTCATAGATTTCCCGATCTTTCGAATAAACCAGTATGTCATCTATGAAGATAATGACAAATTCGTCTAAGTAGTCCCAAAAGATCCCGTTCATCATCTTCATGAATGCTGCTGGTGCGTTGGTTAGTCCGAAGGGCATGACCACGAACTCAAAGTGGCCATACCTTGTCCCAAATGCTGTTTTCGGGACATCCTTTGGCTCAATCGGGATTTGATGATATCCCGAAGCCAAGTCGACCTTGGAAAAGCAGGTCGCTCCCTTTAGTTGATCCAGCAACTCATCTATCTGGGGCAATGGGTATTTATTCTTGACCGTGACTCGGTTCAAGCCCCTATAGTCGATGCATAGCCGGAAGCTACCTTCTTTCTTCTTAACAAACAAGACCGGTGCACCCCAAGGTGAACTACTCGGCCTGATGAAACCCTTTTCCAGCAATTCTTCCAACTGCTTTTTCAGCTCGGCCATTTCGGCTGGAGCCATACGATACGGTGCTTTTGAGAGCGGGACCATCCCGGGCTCGAGCTTAATTGTGAACGGGTCTGATCTGTCCGGGGGTAAACCCATCAAGGATTCAAACACATCCGCAAAATCTCTCACCACCGGGATATACTTTATCTCAGCACTTTTTCCTACTTCTGTAGTACTAATGGTAGCCAGGTAAGCTTCACATCCCTTCTCAAGCATCCGTTCTGCCTGGATTGCCGAGATCACCAAGCTTCCCGAAGTTTGTCCAATCCCTTAGAATTCCAGCTTCGCACCTTCTCTCTCAAACCGCACACATCCCCGATGGCAGGCCGGAGTTGCCTTATACTTCCCGAGCCAGTCCATGCCCAAGATCACCTCGTGATTCTCAAGGCTAACAATGACTAGATCCACCGGCATGTCTATGCCCCCGATGCTTACCGGTACGTCACAGACCATTCCCATAGTGGACATGGCTTGACCACCGGCAGCCCGGACTATCCCAAAATCGTTCCTTAATCCCTTTTGGAACATCCCTTTTCCAATCATGCCCGGGATCACAAAGCTATGTGATGCCCCGGAGTCAAACAAGGTGTGTGTTAAAACACCACCGATATTCGGGGTCCCTACACATTCGTTCCAGAATTCTAAGTTTCCTACCCTTTTATCCTGATTCAATGCAATACTCGTATGTAAAAGGACGGCTTAGTGACTTACCAGTGATCGCGCTGAAACTCCCGGCCTCACTGGTTTCCTTTGTCAGCTCATACACCCGTGGTGCCACGTCCGCCCTCTTGCCTTGGGACGTTTGCCCACTGCCACCCCGGGTTCTCTTGTGTTCCATCTGTCTTTCCACTTGCAGCTTCGGACACTCTCTCTTGAAGTGCCCGGCCTTTCCGCAATGGTAGCAGGATTTTGCATCATCCCGGATCACTTTGCCTTCGTCCCACCGCGGACAGTTTTAAATCCTGTGCTCCATACTCCCGCACCGAGCACACGCTCCCATTGCGTTCCAGCTATCTCCGCCGTGCCTCTTCCCACAACTCGCGCATTCACCGCGCCTTATAATCGACTTAAGCCGATCATCCCCCTGATCCCTTTTCCTCTTGCGGTCACCCGACCTTCCACTTGTGTTTGATCGGGATATTTCCCTTGCCTTATTCTCTTCCACGAGGTTAGACTCAACCATCGCTGCCCTCTCAACCAACTCCGAGACCGTACTGAAAGTGCGAACCGAACAATGAGTACGCAGCACCACCCTCAAGCCACGGAGGAACCGACACACCTAAACAGATTTGTCCTCCAGCTCCCTTCCCACATATCGTCTCAACGGTTAAATTCTTCCTCATACTCGCGCACTAAACTGCACCCTTGAGACAGGTCAAGGAAATCACCCTCGAGTCTATCCCAAGCTTCGGATGGGAAGTACTTCCGATTGAACTCAGTCTCAAAATCTACAAAGGTCTCGATGTGCCGCTCAGTGCGCTTGTTCACCGTGAGCCACCAGTTGTGAGCATCGCCTACCAGAAAATGAACCGCGATATCTTTCTTGTAATCATCCGGACAGCGCGTGGAACTGAAGTTCCTTACTAACCAACTCCTCCACCCAACGGCTTTAATCGGGTCAGCACTACCCTTGAAGTGTCTTGTTCCCAGCCGGGAGATATGCTCTAAAACGCTAAGTTAGTCTATCTTTTGGACAGGTTTGGGTGGCGGATCTATCTCAATCACTTCTGCTTGTACCGTAGCATGGTCCACTACAACCGGTGCTGCCACTTTAGTCTTAGTTGATTGCCCCACCGTCGGATTCTCAACCGATGCAACTGCTTGCGAAATAGTCGCCAACTGCTTCATGACTGTCTGAAGCGTAGCCCACAACTCACTCACGGAAGGAGTTACAGTTTGCTTGGCTAAACCTGCAGCACGTCCGTCTACTCCAGTTTCCCGGACAGACGTCTGATTAGCGAGAGAAGACTCGCCCATCTCCTCCAAGTTCTCCTTTTCGCGGTTACTCGGATCAGCGTCCTTAGTCTGGTCATGCATGGTAGTATCCACGTGCGTTGTTTCCCTCTGTCCAGCCACATGTCCGGATGAATCCGCAACAACTTGGTTCACACCATCGCCAACCCTTTGACTAATTTCGGATGGTCCCTTGTCCTTCTTGGACTTTTTGCTCCTTCCATGTTTGCCAGTTTTGCTTTTTCCTGCCTGAGATTCAACATGTTAGCATCACCTAACAATACAAAATCCAAACGAATCATAAGCAAAATCTAGCGCGAGACTCTATGGCCGAATGAGTGGCTTTCCCCCAATCCCACACTAGACTGTCCTAGGAGCAAGCATGCTCTGATACCAACTTGAAACACCCCATCCCGACTATTAAGTCTGAGAGGTTGTTCCACACCCGGATTACTAAGTAAACCAAGCCTTTCAGTCCGTTTTAAAGGTCTTATTCTTTAAACAAGTTCATTTAATGGGTAATTATGAGATTCATAAGAGTTTAGAGTCAATATGCAATAATGAACGAAACAACTGGATTTTTATTTATATAGCAAGTAGGATTCGATACAAAGTTAGAGTTTTGCACTATAGGCTATTACAATGACCGATCCTAAGTATCCAGACTGTTCCACCACCCATCCGCCCTTCCCTAGTCTCGCGCGCCTAAGCCTTTTCCTTCCCACAGTCACTTTCTTTTCCTGAAATGGCCAAAGAAACGTAAGTAATCCATTCTCTCAATGGATGCGCGAATTTGTCCTAACATGCCTATATGATCAAGGCAATAATGCAAGTTTCCGATGCCTTAGTTATTATTCCCAAAAATTCCCTTATTTTCTCGGCTAATCAGAACCTACGGGATTTTTCTCTAGGATATAGTCGAAAACGGTGCAAGTCAATCTCGACTGTCCGCGGACCATTTCAACCATCCGGAGTTATCCGAGTAAAGACTAGTCAGGCCGTGAATGGCTATCGGCCATAATCACGCCTTTTCCCGCGCATGATCGATCGCGAACAATCTCTCAGGGCCGGTTATACAGAAACAAGAGTTTTACCCGAGAGAAGAGAAGTTTTGCCGAGGGTTTTCTAACCGATCCGAAGACTCTCTCGGTAAAATCGATAGTCATGAATCCCCTCGGCTATCTCTGGGACAAATCACGCACCTTCGCCGACGGTTCCTGAGAATTGGCGGGTTTCTCTCGATCAAATTCTGCAAAAGTCTCCATTCTTTGAAGCCCTTCTTTCGGACGAACTTTCTTCCGAGAATAACCCACACGATCCGGCGATATCACGATACTCCGACTAACACCGAGGAACGATCGGAAATTCTCCATTTTTCTCTCGATGAACTTTTCTTTCTCTCGGATGTTTTTCTGAATATCTCGGAAAAATCCGTGAAAAGCCTGTGTGTCCCGCACAAATGGCTAAGGGGGTGTATTTATAAGATCTCGGCCATAACCGCCTCATTAAACGAATGGTTGCCACGTCCCATTCCGCCAACGGTCATATTACTTCGATATAAAACCGTCCTGCACACATGGCACGTGCCTTGGAGATTTATCCGAGAACTCATCTTCCGTCCGTCCAGCTACCTAACTTAGCTAGCTTCACTCCCCGGATAGCTAGCAGAACACTCGACTAGCTGACTCAACTATCATGAGCTAAGTCCAGCTAAGTTGAGCTTCCCGTCAGCTGGCCCAGCTAGATTAGCTCGACCTTCAGCTCATTTCAGCTTGATTTGAACTTCGTGAGGTAACTTGTATCTTTTTCCCGACCTTTTCTTCTATATTTTCTACCAATATCCGGCTAAGTCCTTTCTTCTCGAACTTAACCCATCTTTTCGGACCATGGAACGGATCAATTGATTTTTGCCCGACAAGTTTATTTCCATTCCGACCATGGCCCGTCCCGGCGATCCTATCGTGGATCCAGGATGCCAAAAATATCGACCAAGGTGATCGAACGTGAGTACGGACACGAGAACTAAGCCCCGGGAGAACAAGAGACAGATCGAGGTCATGACTTGATCATCCAAGGATCAAGTAGAAGATCGAAGGAAGTACTCGATCCATCCAACCAAATCGAGTAGAAGATCGAGCGAAGGAAGATGATTCACGAAGAAGATTGAGTGATCAGATCGACGACTCAGCTCGATCTCCGAACCTTATCCGACAGCTCACTTTTGGATTTTAGTGAGGGGACATTTTCTTTGTTTGGCTATTTTGGGCGATATAATGTGAACCATTCATTATGTCTCCTCCTAGTTTATGTTTTTCTTAGACACTAAGGCTGAAAATAGCCATTGCTTTACTTTTCAAGCTTTTCTTGTTTTTGAACCTTAAATCTTGTTTAATCATTAAGTATTTCCTTAATCTTTCTTGTTTAATCATGTTTAGCTTTTCATGCTTTACATTTTCGTGTGTTTTAACAATGTGTAGCAAGTAGATTCCTTTGGGTTTAAGGTTGGGGCGATTAAGAAGGGTTTAAAGGGTTTAAGCTTGGGACTTTTCTTGTTCTTAATCTATTTTCTTCTTGGATTTGGGCTCAAGTTCATGATTTGCACATGAAAATGGTTAAGGAGAAAGAAATTGTTGCTAAACCAAATTTTCTTATTCAGTCAAGTCATGTTAGAAAGGCTTATGCATCAAAACACACAATACTACTTATAATCTTTAAGGAAGTTTTGAGCGCAGGTTATAGCTTTGAAGAACTACCAGCTGAAGTAAATGCCGTGCTAGACAAGTTCAAATTTTTTTTTCCCGAGGATATGCATGAAGGATTACCCCCTTTGAGAGGCATTGAGCACGAAATTGACTTCATACCAGGAGCAGTGCTACCCAACAAACCAGCCTATAGAATGAGCCCTGAAGAATCTAAGGAGTTGGAAAAACAAGTCAAGGAGTTGCTTGACAAAGGCTACGTGAGAGAAAGCCTAAGCCCATGTGACATACTGGTTCTATTGGTGCCTAAGAAGGACGGCTCTTGGCGCATGTGTGTGGATTTCCGAGCCATAAATAATATCACAATCAAATACCGCCATCCCATAACAAGGCTAGATGATATGCTAGATGAATTAAGTGGAGCTAACTTGTTTTCTAAAATAGATTTAAAAAGCGGATATCATCAAGTGAGAATGAAAGAAGGTGACGAATGGAAGAAAGCCTTTAAAACTAAGCAAGGGCTCTATGAATGGATGGTCATGCCATTTGGCTTAACCAACGCCCCTAGCACCTTCATGTGGTTAATGAACCAGGTTTTTAGAGCTTATATCAGTAAATTTGTTGTTGTATATTTTGATGATAACTTAATATATAGCAAATGTTTAGCTGATCATGTATCACATCTTGAGCTTGTATTAAAGACACTTCACCAAGAAGGACTTTAAGCAAACTTAAAGAAGTGTGCATTTTGTACTAATAAGCTAGTTTTCCTAGGTTTTGTTGAAAGCTCGCAGGGTTTACAGGTGGATGATGCGAAAATAAAAGCCATCAGGGAGTGGCCAACACCAACAAAGGTCAGCCAAGTCAGAAGTTTCCACGGCCTAGCTAGCTTCTACTGCCGGTTTGTGAAGGATTTTAGCAGTATAGCAGCTCCCCTCACGGCTGTAATCAAGAAGAACCTAGAGTTTGTATGGGGTGAAGCTCAACAAAAAGCTTTTGATGACCTTAAGGAGAAACTCACCAATGCACCAGTCTTAACCCTACCTGATTTTGAGAAGACGTTTGAAGTAGAGTGTGATGCATCAGGAGTTGGCATTGGAGCCGTACTAACCCAAGGAGGCAAGCCCGTAGCGTTTTTCAGCGAGAAACTAGGAGGTGCCACGTTAAATTACCCCACGTATGACCGAGAGCTATACGCTCTAGTAAGGGCGCTGGAAACATGGCAACACTATTTGATGTCAAGGGTGTTTGTAGTGCATACGGATCATGAAACATTGGAGCACCTCAGAGGACAAACTCATCTGAAGAAGAGACATACTCGTTGGATGGAGTACATAGAGACGTTTCCTTACATTATCAAGTATAAGAAAGGAAAGGAGAACATCGTGGCTGGTGCTCTTTCTAGAAGACATGTTCTGATATCAACCATGGAGGCGAAAGTAATGGGATTTGAATACATCAAGGAGTTATGCATCGAGGACGATGATCTAAAAGATAGCTACAACGGTTGCAACAATGGAGGACAAGGAAAATTCTACATCTATGAAGGCTGTCTATTCCATGAGAAGAAGCTTTGCATCCCACATTGTTCTCTTAGGGATTTGATCGTTCGGGAAGCTCACGGTGGGGGAATTATGGATCACTTTGGAGTGGATAAAACACTAGCCATCGTCAAGGAACACTTTTACTGGCCACACCTCAAGAAGACCGTAGAAGCTCATTGTGCTAGATGCATGACGTGCAAGAAAGCCAAGTCTAAAGTACACCCTCACGGGCTATTTATATACTCATATATTTCGCATATTTAGCATGCATTTAGTATAATTTTCATGCATACATCTTGCATAATAGGCTAGTTTTCATCATTTGTCTCATTTTAGGTCCTAAGTGCACTTTGCATTAGCATTTTCATATTTCTTACATTCTTGAATCATATTCAGGTTGTTTTGAATACACTGGAGCCATGGAGGTTGCATGGACATGCCAAGGATCGTAGAGGAGGTTATGGACACTTGGAGGAACTCAGCCATGCAGCAAAGGAACCAGGATCGAGGCGCAGATCGAGTTAGGCAGGTCGATCTAGGAGAGATCGACCAGAAGATCGAGATGCTCGGGTCGTTTCAAGAAGGAGGATCGAGACCAAGATCGACCAAGGTAATCAAACGTGAGTACGGACACGGGAACTAAGCCCAGGGTGAACAAGAGCCAGATCGAGGTCACGACTCGATCAGCCAAGGATCGAGTAGAAGATCGAAGGAAGTACTCGATCCATCCAACCGAATCGAGTAGAAAATCGAGCAAAGGAAGACTATCCACGAAGAAGATCGAGTGATCAGATCGACGACTCAGCTCGATCTCTGAACCTTATCCGACATCTCACTTTTAGATTTTAGTGAGGGGACCATTTTCTTTGTTTGGCTATTTTGGGCGATATAATGTGAACCATTCATTATGTCTCCTCCTAGTTTATGTTTTTCTTAGACACTAAGGCTGAAAATCGCCATTGCTTTACTTTTCAAGCTTTTCTTGTTTGAACCTTAAATCTTGTTTAATCATTAAGTATTTACTTAATCTTTCTTGTTTAATCATGTTTTAGCTTTTCATCCTTTGCATTTTCGTGTGTTTTAATAATGTGTAGCGAGTAGTTTTCTTTAAGTTTAAGGTTGGGGCGATTAAGAAGGGTTTAAAGGGTTTAAGCTTGGGACTTTTCTTGTTCTTAATCTATTATGTTCTTGGATTTGGGCTCTTAATGCTTAGAGAGTCTTGGGAAATATCTCTTTGATCTCAGGGACATCCTTACCTTGACGGGATTCAGGAACCCTTAAAACCAAATCCAAGAGACTAGCTCATCCTTTCCCAAACGCCATGGATGCTTAGGGAGCTAGTTAGGCCATTATTTGAGATCTGTGCTTAATGTTCTTTGACCCATCTTTCCACCACACGCCATGGGTTAGGAGGAAAGGTTGAGGAAAGGGTTTATACCAAACGCCATGGATAAACCTCTTTTAGCTTCTCAAGGCTTAAAGATAACACAAAATGTGTAGATCTAATGTTTTCAAAACCCAAACTTGAATATTGAACCTTCTTAACATGACCCTCAACCTTGAATCCTCTTTTAGAACTTAAAAACTCAAAGTCATCATTCCTTAGTTATAAAGTTTGCTTCTTTAGTCGTAAAAGTCGTTGTTCTAGGTTGTTAGAAATTCTCTGTTTATCTGCCTTTACTGTTCGATTTTCATAAATTAGTAGTCTTGTATTTTAATTTCTTAGAGTTCATCTAGTAGTTTTTTAACCCTTCAGTGGGGATTTTAAAATAGTTTTCGTGGTTATTTGGTTGTTGCATTTAGTTTTCATAGAGTTTCTCCTCCATTAACCCGATTTCACTTAGATTTGCTTAGTTCTTGCATTCCTAGTTACTTTCATCAACCTAGGCTGGATTGACACCTCTTGCACTATACTACAACTATATTATGCTTTAGGCTTTGATATTTTAGCTGCTAAGAAACTAGTTATCAGCTATACTTACCTTTACCCAACCCCACAGCGCCTTGGGTGGACATCTCCATGGATTTCGTACTTGGGTTACCAAAGATTCGCAGCAAGGATTCCATATTCATGGTAGTAGACCGCTTCTCAAAAATGGCACATTTCATACCATGTGCCAAGGTGAACGATGCTTCTCAAACGGCTGACTTGTTTTCAAGAACAATCGTTTCAGACCGAGATAGCAAGTTTCTCAGCCATTTCTGGAGAACCTTGTGGAAGAAGCTAGGGACAAAGCTCTTATTCTCTACCACTTGCCAGCCTCAAACGGATGGACAAACAGAGGTAGTTAACCGGACCTTGTCAGCTCTGTTCAGAGCAACTATTGGGAGAAACATGAAGAATTGGCTTGAGTGTATACCATTCATAGAGTTCGCTTACAACCGGGCACAACATTCAGCCACCAAGATGTCCCCTTTTGAGATAGTCTACAGATTCAACCCTACCATGCCACTAGACTTAACACCATTACCACCAGCTGAAGCGGTAAGTCTAGTAGGAGAAGAGAAAGCAGCGTTTATCAAGAAACTACACCATAAGGCTAAAGAGAACTTGGAAAAGAGGACAGAACAGTATACAAAGCATGCAAACAAGGGACGAAAAGAAGTTGTGTTTACACCGGGCGAGTGGGTTTTGAAACACCCCATCCCGGCTACTAAGTCTGAGAAGTTGTTCCACGCCCGGATTACTAAGTAAACCAAGCCTTTCAGTCTGTTTTAAGGGTCTTATTATTTAAACAAGTTCATTGAATGAGTAATTCTGAGATTCATAAGAGTTTAGAGTCAATATGCAATAATGAACGAAACAATTGGATTTTTATTTATACTAGGCTTTTAACTCGCACTACGCGCGAGTCTGCATAAATAATTTAGTTTATTTTTTTGGCTAATATCTTTTAAATTATCAATACTATAATATATTTATAGAAATTTTCTTTTATATAAAAAAATTAAAACATAATATGTAGTATTTCCTATTTTTGTTTATAAAATTATTAATCTTATTAAGTAAAATCATATTAATGACACCTAACGAATTATCCAACTTCGATGTGCATATTTGATTTAGGAAATGATTTTCTTACTAAACTTTTGGTGTTTTGTTTTGTATCCTTAGGATTTCTATGGTTCTTTTTTTTAAAAGGTTTATATTTTAAATATTTAGTTTCTTTACTAAATGTCTCATTAATGTTGTGTACATATACATATATAATATATGATATATGTTGATTCAGATTTACTTTTGTTAGTAAGCTACACTAATCGTGTAAAGCTGCTTTTTGCTTCTCCACGAGATCTTCTATGAATTTTAGGTTATATCTCTTTTCAGTTTATAAGATCTGTTTTATTTGCAGTCAACTATTTGCTAATATTTGTTTTTAAACATGTAAGATGATGTTGAGACTTCACATTATCACTGCTTTTTCTTTATCTTTTGTGTGTTTATTCATGTTTTGATTTGAATATTTTATCTTCATATATTCCTATTTGAATTTGATTCATAACTTTATCATATTATATTATTTAAATAAAAATTTAGAGGATGTTGCTCATGTGTTGTTCATGTTGACTAAGTTATAAGCAGTAAATATGTATACAATTTAGACTTTATTACTTACTATATTTTGAATGTAAAGTTACTTGTGTAGTATTTTACTTTGTTAATTTTTCAACCAGATGCAACCAAGGTATTAATCTTTGTAAAACTAAATAATATGTTTGATTTAGAAACTTGTATAACCTATTAAAACTTTATGGCTATTCATAGTCTACACCAATATTTTAGAAATCATGAATGTTTTTTGAACTATATTTCAAACTAATTTTCTTCTTAGATCTTGTTTTTTTGTTATTTTAAATACCTTTGATGGTAATTTTATACTTTATTTTAATTATCTAAATTTATGCAGGTTTGATATACTTAAAACATATATATATATTTAATTAGTCTCTTTTGTTATTGATTTTTCAAATAGGTAGCATATATATTAGTCTAACATTTTTACATAAATTTTTTTTCTTTGTTAAATTTACTTTTTAAATTAATTAAAATACTATTTTGACTTGCTATAACTGGTTATTCTAAATTTTAACTGAACTTTTCTCAAAAGCTTATACCATCATTTGCTTTTTTAGTTAATATTTGTTTGGTAGTTAGCCTAAATATCAACCTAATTCTACTTTATATGACTTTTTCCTTTAATAATTTACCTCTCTTGATATTGATTTTTATTTTATTTTAACACATCATTGTTTTTAAAATATTGATATTTTGAAGACATTAATTTTTTGTTAGTTAAATATTTTTATATGAATTTTTAAGTAGTTAGTCAGATATCAAGATAATATATTGTTTAAGTGTTTTTTTAAAGATAATATTTTGTAAAACTTAATTTTCGTTTTAGTTTTTAGTTAATTAATTTCTAAATATTGATTTCTTAAATAATTAGCTTAAATATTTATATTATATTTGTTAGTTAAGGTTTTTAGTATTATTTAAGTTTTTTAATTCTCTTACTTATTCTGTTTATATTGATTTTTTTAAATAAATAACATAGATATTAAGTTAATATCCTCTTTTTTGTTAATTTAACTTTCTTGATATGGACTTTTATTTTAATTATATTGACATGTTGTAAGAAATAATTTATGTTTTGTTTTTGTTAGTTAAACATTTTGTTATATTGCTTTCTTCAGTAATTAGCATAAATTATCATTTTTGGTTTGTTAAGATTTTTGTGTTTTTTTTTTAAATATTTCCCCAAAACTTATAAGTTTAGATGACTTTCTTTTTTGATAATTTCAGATGAATGTTTTTTTTTGGTAGTATTGATATTTTTAAATAACAATTTTATATGTTTATATGAAAATTTAATCTTAATATTTTTTTCTGAATAAATTATTCATTTAAAATATATATGCTAAATTTGTTTTTTTAATTTAATTTTTTTCGTTATTGATTTACATATTTATTTTTGTTAGTTTAGTTTTTGTGACAATGAATTTCCATTATATTTTCACAATATATTTAGACTTTTGACATCAATTTATTTTATTTAGTTAAAAAAATTATCTTAATTTTTTATTCTATTGTTATAATTTTATATTTTGTATGTTTTTATTTATTTAAATTATTAATAATATTTTTTATTTTCTATGTTTAATGAAATACGTTGATATAGACTAATCAGGTTGAGTATATATGTCATATGTGGACGCTCTTGATATTATTGCATATTGCATACATTCTGCATACTCATTAGGTAGTTTTTCATGCATTTGTATCATGTTTTAGGCTAGATTGCATCACTTAGGGTCCTAGAGCATTCTTGCATCAGCATGTGCATTTTCTCTGCATTTTGCATTCATTCCAGGTTGTTTCTGGTTGCTTTGGAGACACGGAGGTTCGTGGAGGTGTGGAGGCCGATGTAGCAGTTCATGGAAGCTCGGGAGTGTGCTAAGGACCAGTGATCGAGGAGCAGATCGAGCATGGCCGGTCGATCTAGGAGTTGATCGACCAGAAGATCGAGCCAACTAGGCGATCCAAGGATAATGATCGAGATGGAGATCGAGTGAAGCAATCGATGTATCGGTACAGACGTAAATGACGCCATGCAGAGCGAGAGCCGGATCGAGTACACCACTCGATCCTCCCGAAGATCGATACCGAGATCGGATGCAACACTCGATTCACCGAAGAAGATCGAGACCCGAATCGAGCTGAAGACACGATGGCCGGATATGATCGATAGAACAACTCGATCCAATGGTCGATCTCTGTCCTTTCAACCGTTTTTGGCTGTTAGCGAAGGGGGGACCATTGGACTGTTTTGACATTTTAGGCAAGGCGGCGAATGCTTTTTCGATAACTTTTAGATTTTCTAACTTTTTCCTTCAAATTCTCTCTCTCGTTTTCGGAAGAACACCATTGTTAAACCAGTTTTCTTTGCAAGCTTTTGTATTCTCGAACCTTATCGTTTAATCTAGTCGTTGTTTCATGTTTATCGTTTCATCTCTTCCACCTTGCTTGATTTACTTTATGTGTAGTGAGTAGTTTACTTTGGGTTAGGGGTCGAGAGGATTAAGGGGTAGAAAAGGTTCGATCTTGGTTTGTTTTCTAAACGTTTTTAAGGCTATCTCTTCTAAGGTGTTGAAAGCTTAATGCTTGAAGACTCTCACGCCAAGAGCTTCATGATCCGAGAGGTCCCTTACCTTGACAGGATCCAGGGGCCTCGGAAAATCTCACCTTAGAGACTAGTTACCCCTTCCCAAAAGCCATGGAAGTTTGGGGGACTAGTTAAGCCATTGTTCGAAATCTGTTTTCCTTGCCTTTCGACCTCTCTTTCCACCAAAAGCCATGGGTTTGGAGGAGAGGATGAAAGAGTGATCTATACCGAAAGCCACGGATAGATCTTGTTTTGTTTTCGAGGCTTAGAGATCCTCACCAAGTGAGTCGATCCAAAGTTTCAAACCCAAGATCGTTCCTTGAAACCCCTTATATGAATCTCAACCCTCAAGCCCTCTCTTCTAGCATATTTTCACCTCATATCATCTTTAGCTTGTTACCTGATAGCATCCTGGTCTTTAGATTCATTGTTCTTACGGTTTTAGACGAGATCGATCGTTTCTGCTCGATCTAGTGGTCGATCTTGTGGTCGATCCACTAGTCGAACTTTAACAATTCGAAGCTCTTCCCTTTAATTTAGCTGTTTATTCCTCGTGGTAACTGCTTCCTTTCTAGTATTTTTAAAATAGGTTTCACTCCGTTTAGGTTGCTGCATTTAGTTTTTAGATTATTTCTCATAAACTGTCTCATTCGCTTAGATTTGTCTTAGACCTTGCATTCTCTGTGGATTCTCTATCATCTAGAAGTGGATTGACACTCTCCTGCTTGCCTTACTACAACATTGCTTGCATTAGAGTTTTGATAATCTCTCTGCTGCATTAGACCATAAGAAAAGCGATTATCAAATGCCGCCGTTGCCATTCTAGGTTGCTTAGAGAACATAGAGATTTGGGTCTTAGCAAAGACTAAGTCTTTACCTTTTTCAAGTTACTAATCCTACTACTCTAAACCGTGTGTTTTCAGGTACATGAATCTTCGTTCAAGGGGAGACAACAATCTTCTACAACCCTTAGACAACATTCATCAGCTTGGTCACTCACGGCAAAGAAGAGTCAGAGATCAAACAAGAGCCTTTGAGGACATTGTTCAGCAAGGTCTGGTTAACTTTGAAGACATGGCTGCACACGAGCATCCAGAAGGACCAGCTCCAGCAGGACGGGACCTCCGAGGATCATAGGAGCCGGAGATGCTCCCAATACCCACCACAATAGGTTTGGGATCACTCCTCCTCCGGTACAAAACAATAACTTTGAGATCAAGCCGGGGTTCATATCTATGGTGCAAAACAACAAGTTCCACGGCTTAGCAATGGAATACCCCGTGGAGCACTTGGACAATTTCGAGCAAGTGTGTGGAATGATTAAGATCAACGGTATATCAGAAGATGCTTTCAAGCTGCGTCTCTTCCCCTTTTCACTCGGAGACAAAGCTAGACACTGGGAGAAGACCCTCCCACAAGGCACCATCACATCTTGGGCTGAATGTAAGAAGGCTTTCCTCTCAAAGTTCTTCTCAAGCACCAGGACTGCTCGGTTGAGAAGCGAAATCAGCGGTTTCACTCAAAGGAACAATGAGACATTCAATGAGGCTATGGAGCGTTTCAAAGATTACACGATCCAATGCCCTCATCACGGGTTCAGTGAGGAGACTCTACTCAGTACCATATACCGTGGGGCTTCACCAAAGATCCGGTTGTTGCTTGATACAGCTAGCAAAGGGAACTTCCTCGGTCAAGAAGTAGTAGAGGGTATGGAGCTGATAGAGAACCTGGCGTTGAGTGATGGAAACTATGCTGAGGATTATGACCGAGCACCGAGGGGATCAGAATTAGAGTCTCACAAGAAGGAGCTCAAATCGTTGCATGAGAAGATTGACAAGTTGGTTTTAGCTAACCAAAAGCATGTTCACTTCGTTGGTGAAGCTGATGAAAACCAAGAGGAGTTAGAGCTAAGCCAAGAAGAAGCAAATTGGGTGGCTGGACAAAACAACTACAAGTCTAAAGGCTACAACCAAGGCTACCAAAACAACAATCTCTCTTAACGAAACACCAATGTAGCCAACCCTAAAGATCAAGTGTACCCTGCTCAACAAGTTAAGCCTTTCATCCCTTACAACAAAGGTTTTCAACCGAGCAGTGGTTTCCAAGGTCAAGGGCAAGGCAACTTCCAAGGTCAAGGGCAACAACAACAAAACAAGGGTTATACTACCAACTACCCTCCGGGCTTCACACCTCAACAGCAACAACAACCGATGCAACAACAAGTTGATCCGGTTCAAGCAATGTTCCAACATCTAATACAAGGGCAAGCTTCTACAAATCAGAAGTTCGCTGAAATGAACACTCGGCTAGATTCATCCTTAACCGACTTCTCCACTCAAATCACAAACCTCAACAACAAAATAAAGCAGCTGGAGAAGGGCAAGGCAAGCACGAGTGGACAGAACAGCCTCCCGGGAAAGTGTGAGCAAAACCCCAAGGAGTATGCCAATGCTATTACGTTACGAAGTGGCAAAGAGCTTGAGCCTCCGGTCTCTACCAAGAACAACGAGGACGTTGTAATTCAAGAGGGGGAGGGTAAACTTTCAGCTGATAATGAGGAGATAAACTTTGACAACGTATGGATCCAAGGACTGAGAAGAGGTGACAAGGCATTCATTGAGAAAAAGGCTGAGAAAACCACCAAGGAAAAGGATGACTACGTGCCCCCACCTTACGTACCAAAGTTGCCATTCCCGGGTCGTTTCAAAAAGCAGTTAATAGAGAAACACCGGATCCTGTTTGAGAAGCACTTGAGAGACGTGGAGATAAAGTTGCCTCTTGTAGACTGTCTCGCTATGATGCCCAAGTGCGCCAAGTTTTTCAAGGACACCCTTGTGAAGAAGAACAAAGAAAGCAAAGAGGTGCTTGTACTAAACGAAGAGTGTAGCGCGGTTATTCATAAGGAGATAGTGCCTAAGAAGCTGGGAGATCCGGGAAGCTTCACCATACCTTGTGCTTTAGGTCCTCTAGAGTTCAAGAGTTGCTTGTGTGATATCGGAGCTAGCATAAACTTGATGCCTCACTCCATGGCTAAGAAGCTTGGTTTCACTCGGTTTAAGGAATGTCGGATCTCATTGGTGCTGGCTGATAGGAGCGTGAGATTACCGGTAGGGCTGCTCGAAGACTTACCGGTGCGAATCAGTGGTGTGAATGTACCTACAGACTTTGTAGTGCTGGAGATGGACGAGGAGCCGAAAGACCCACTCATCTTAGGGAGACCATTCCTCGCAACCGCCGGAGCCATAATAGACGTGAAGAATGGGAAGATTGCCTTGCATTTGGGGAAAGAGATCAGGCTAGACTTTGACATCAACAAGGTTCTAAAGAAGCCAACCATTGAAGGACAAGCTTTCTATATCGAAACGATGGATGCCTTGGCGGATGAGTTGCTGGAAGAGCTAGCTTTAGAAGACCATTTGAAGCTAGCACTCACTAAGGAGCCAGGAGAGTTTGGCTATGTGGACCAAAGGACCCAAGAGTACGTGAACCTGCTAGATTCGAGGAGAATCATCAAGAATGAAGAAGGATGTTGCCTAGAAATCGACCCCGAGATCGACGCTATCACTCGATCCAGGAGTCAGATCGACAAGCCAATCGAGAACCCAACTCGCTCCGGTGCAACAATCGACCAACTGATCGAGAATGATGCTCGATCAGAAGAAACAATCGAGTTGACGATCGAGAAAGACCCCCCGATCATTTTGGAGTCCAATCAAGAGATCGACTCAACGTCTCGATCCCTTACTCGATCCATATCAAATCGAGTAAGTGAATCGAGTGAAATGGCTCGATCTAGACGACATCGAGAGGAGAATCGACCGAAGGACTCGATCACAAAAGGGATAGCGATAGAGGAAAGCAGTCTGAAGGGCCATGCCTCGAGTTCAAGGGAGAGTTCCAAGGAGGAGAACAACAACAACAGCCACGAGGATGACTGGAGTGAGCTGTTAGCCCCAAAGGTGGACTTTAAGGAGCTCCCAAAAGGGCTAAGGTATGCTTTCTTAGGACCTAATGACACCTATCCCATGATAGTAAATGAAAACCTTAGTGATGATGAGTTGCACTCGCTCTTAACTGAGCTGAGAAAGTATAGGAAGGCCATTGGGTACTCTTTAAGTGACATCAAAGGCCTTTCACCAATGCTTTGCACTCATAGGATTCACTTGGATAATGAGAACGCCACTTCTGTAGAACATCAAAGGCGTTTGAATCCTAACTTGAAAGAGGTTGTTAAGAAGGAAATCCTTAAGCTTTTAGAGGCTGACGTGATCTATCCCATAAGTGACAGCACGTGGGTTTCACCTGTACACGTGGTGCCTAAGAAGGGAGGGATCACGGTCATAAGGAATGAAAAAGATGAACTTATCCCTACTAGGACCATTACTGGTCATAGAATGTGTATTGACTATAGAAAGCTTAACCTTGCGACTAGAAAAGACCATTTCCCTTTGCCTTTTATTGATCAGATGCTTGAGAGACTTGCAAATCACCCTTACTACTGTTTTCTCGATGGGTATAGCGGTTTCTTCCAAATACCTATCCACCCAAACGATCAGGAGAAAACGACTTTTACATGTCCCTACGGTACCTTTGCATATCGAAGGATGCCGTTTGGATTGTGTAATGCACCGGCTACCTTTCAGCGGTGTATGATGTCGATCTTCTCCGATCTTATAGAGGAGATGGTAGAGGTGTTCATGGATGACTTCTCTGTGTATGGTGCGTCCTTTCCTGCGTGTTTGTTGAATCTTTGCAGGGTACTTAAACGTTGTGAAGAAACAAACCTGGTGCTGAACTGGGAGAAATGCCACTTCATGGTCAAGGAAGGGATAGTACTCGGTCACATGATTTCAGAGAGGGGTATTGAGGTTGATCAGGCTAAGGTTGAGGTTACAATGGGTTTGGAGCCGCCGGTTAATGTTAAAGGGATTAGAAGCTTCTTGGGACACGCAGGGTTCTATAGGCGCTTCATCAAAGATTTCTCCAAGATTGCACGCCCCCTTACACGGCTGTTATGTAAGGAAGCTGAGTTTGTATTCGATGAGGAGTGTTTGAAGGCTTTTGTGACCATCAAGGAAGCCCTCACGTCAGCCCCTATAGTCCAAGCACCAGACTGGTCTCTCCCTTTTGAGATTATGTGTGATGCTAGTGACTATGCTGTAGGAGCAGTCCTTGGTCAGAAGAAGGACAAGAAGCTACATGTGATCTATTATGCTTCAAGGACCTTGGATGACACGTAATCACGATACACCACTACGGAGAAGGAGCTGCTTGCAGTAGTCTTCGCCTTTGAGAAGTTCAGATCGTATCTCGTTGGCTCCAAGGCTATTGTATACACGGATCATGCTGCTCTACGATACATCTATTCAAAGAAAGACACTAAGCCTCGGATCTTAAGATGGATTCTCTTACTTCAGGAGTTTGACATGGAAATTAAAGACAAGAAGGGGATAGAAAATGGAGTCGCTGACCACCTCTCAAGACTAAGGATCAACGAGTCTCTCCCTTTAGACGATTCTCTTCCAGAAGAACAACTTATGGCGATTACTACTGCTGTTTGTGGGAAGCTAGAAGGAAGGTTTGAGGAAGTGTTGAGTTTTAAAGAGGAGGATCTACCATGGTATGCTGATATGGTGAACTACCTGGCATGTGGTGAGGAGCCAACACATCTCAACAGCTATCACAAGAAGAGGTTTTTGAGGGAGGCTAGTGACTACTTTTGGGATGAGCCTTACCTATACAAAAGAGGAGTAGACAGCTTGTACCGAAGATGTGTTACAAAGGAAGAAGCCAGGGATATCCTCTATCATTGCCATGGCTCTTCCTACGGAGGACACTTCGCTTCATTCAAAACTGCCACGAAAGTGTTGCAAGCGGGTTTCTGGTGGCCGTCTATCTTCAAAGATGCACACGAGTTTGTGAAGAGCTGTGAGGCATGTCAGCGAGCAGGGAACATTACCAAGAGGAATGAAATGCCTCAAGTTCCTATCTTCGAGGTTGACGTGTTCGATGCGTGGGGTATTGACTTCATGGGGCCTTTTCCTTCTTCATACGGCAACAAGTACATCTTAGTAGCTGTGGATTATGTCTCCAAATGGGTTGAGGCTGTCGCTTCCCCTACAAACGACTCTAAGGTTGTGATCAAGTTGTTCAAGAGTATCATCTTTCCAAGGTTTGGGGTACCCAAGGTTGTTATAAGTGATGGAGGAAGCCATTTTGTAAACAAGGTTTTTTTGAGCCTCTTGAGAAAGTATGGGGTTAAGCATAAGGTGGCTACACCGTATCATCCTCAAACGAGCGGTCAGGTGGAAGTCTCTAACAGGCAGATCAAAGCTATTCTGGAGAAGACCGTTGGAGCAACAAGGAAGGACTGGTCAGTGAAACTGGACGATGCTCTTTGGGCCTACCGTACTGCCTTCAAGACGCCGATTGGTACAACCCCTTTCACTCTACTCTATGGCAAGGGTTGTCACCTCCCGGTTGAGCTGGAACACCGTGCATTGTGGGCTGTGAAGAGGCTGAACTTTGATCTCAAGACGGCTCAGGAAAGGCGTCTTATTCAGCTACACGAACTGGACGAGTTGAGGTTGAATGCTTACGAGAGTTCCAAGATCTACAAGGAGCAAACTAAGGAGGCTCATGACAAGAAATTGGTTGCCAAGGAGCTTAAGGAAGGAGGACTGGTGTTGCTGTACAACTCGAGGCTGAAGCTCTTCCCGGGCAAGCTGAAATCAAGGTGGAGCGGACCGTTCGTGATTCAAGAGGTCTTGCCATATGGAGCTGTTACTCTGATGGGAAGAAGTGGTAGTGCATTCACCGTCAACGGACACAGAGTCAAGCCCTACCTGGCGGACAGCTTTGACAAGGAGAGTACCTCGGTGCTTCTCCAAGACCCACCATCCGCCTAGACCAAGTAAGGTCTAGCTAAAGACGTTAAAGAAAGCGCACTTGGGAGGCATTCCCATGTTTATCTTGTACATATTTTTGCTTTTATTTCTCTTTCAGCTTTATGTTTTTATGTTTTTAGTGTGTAGGAACATGTATAAGAAATCTAAACCTTATCTTTGGGTTCCAAAAGGAGCAATAGGGGTTAAGATAAAGCTAGAGATCGAGTGCTAGATCGACTGATCCTGGCTCGATCTTTGCTAGATCGAGCCAGTGAATCGAGAGGAGCCAGTCGATCTAGACGAGAACGAGTGACAAGATCGACCTTGACGAAAAAGGATCGATCGATCCAAATAGGATCGACCGATCTAATTTCTCTCGGAAAATCTGTTGAAAATTGATCGATCACTCGACTCGATCCATCACTCGATCTATGCTAAATTGACCCCTAAATCGAGGACATAGCTCGATCAGAGGGACTTAGCCGAGGAGCCAACATCTCAATGATCGAGAGAGCCAATCGATCCAGGGCTCGATTCACCTTGAATCGAGTCACAAATCGAGTAACCCTCTCGATCTAAGCCATTTTAGGCATGAGATCGAGTCCTAGATCGACCAAAAGGACTCGATCTCATGCCGAGGTAACAATTTTCTTTCCCTCCTTTACTCCTTTCCCTCCAATTTTTAAATTCAAAACTTGGTCAAGGCAAGCATCTTTGACCATGAAAGATGTGCCTTGACCAAGACTTTTGTCAGAAACCACTTTGACCACCCATTGTTTTGGTTTGTTAAACTCTTTAAATTTTTCAATTTATTCCTCACCCTCTCATTTCTGTTTGCTCGAGTTTTTCTTACAAAGAGAGTGAGAATTTAAAAGCTTTTAAAGTTTAGCAAAGATATCCTCTACTCTTGCAAAGGTATTTTCAAGTTTTAATGATTTTATTTCAAGAAAATCTCCTTAAAAATCGCAAGTTCTTGTTCTAGGATATAGGATCAGATTTGAATTTTTAAAATTAGCTAAGTAATAGGAAAAATTCTTAATTTTCAGTATCTCAAAGATTTTATTTCCTTTTATCTAGCCATTATTTTTATTTGATCCCCAAAATTCTAGAGTAGTTTATATAAATCTTCTTCTCCTCTTCTCTTATTCTCATTCAATCGCCTCTTGCTAATCATTCTCTAGAAAAATTTGTTTCAGGAGTATTGGCACCAAAGAGAACAAGAGAGGAGCGAGTGCAAGAAGGAGAAACACAAGAAGTGGTGGTTCAAGAGAGGGTCCGGTGGAGCAAAGATGAGAAGAGGGATAAGAAGAGGTTGGAGAGGCTCCGGTTTGAACCTACAAAGTTTGCTGATCGAGAGCTTCTGTCCAGGCTCGGGATCCTTGGAGACTTCGACCAACTCCTCAAGAACATTGGTCTGAAGTGCTTATCGCGGATGGACTGCCCTACAATTCCCGAGGTGACGATAGATTTCCTAGCCACTTTGGAGTTCCGGTACGAGAATCCGAGTGCACCTGTTCCTTCTCAAGGCCGTCTCTATTTCAAGGTTGGCCGCAAGGCCTACACACTATCCATCCCCGAGCTATGCCAAGCCTACGGTCTCAAGGCTGATGCACACAAGGTGGAGTTCCCAGCCTTCAAGAAAGCCGACGAGTTTTGGGACCTAATCAGCAATGAAGACTACAAAGCAAACACCGCCAAGATCAAGAGAGTTAGGAGTCCGGTGCTGAGGTATACTTTGAAGCTGATAGCTAATACATTCAGTGGGAGGTCTGTTGCTCCTACTGTCACGAAGACGGAGCTGTGCTTCCTTTTCCAAGGCGTGAAGCATTTGGTGTCTGATCCGGATGCGAATGAAGAACCCATAGAAGATGAACTCGGCGATGAAGTGAATTACGGCTGTGTGCTCGCGGCTTCTCTGGTGAAGTACAAGGCTTAGGCCTTACGGTGCAAGGCAACCTCTTCCTATATTGGCGGTTTCCTTACTCCTTTGTTCGTGCAAGCCGGTGTGCCCATCCATGACTTTGCTCACGTCCCAAACAGAGCTTTCATGGATGAAGCATACATGAGAAACACTGATAGCTTGGGACGCACGCCAGCAGAAGGGTTTTATGCTTACCTCTTCATAGATGAGGAAGACAAGAAGAGAGTGTGCATCCTCCCCAACAAAGACGAGACCGAGCTGCTTGGTGTTGGGAACATCGAGTTCTTACCCACGGAGGAAGAATGCTTTGCCCCTTTAGGAGGACCGCCTGCTTCAGCCATTGCCCCGTGCCAAAGGTCAGAGTCTCCAGGAACAGAGGATGAGATGCCCGAGGTTTACACACTTCCCAAGCTGGATTTTGAGCCTAAGACCAAAACCGAGATGTTCTTAGCCTCGGTGGTGGAGATGCAGCGGAAGATAAACAAGTGGCAAGGGAAGATGCTTAAGAAGCTGGGGAAGAAGGTCAAACAACTCCAAGGAAGCCAGCCTATGCCAGCTGTAAGCCAGGAGATACAACAACCCGAGAAGAGGAGACTCTCAACCGGAGGAGTTGTGATCCGCGAGACCCAAGGAGAAAACATTCAACCGGCTCGCCACTCCCTCCAAGAACCAGGCAACAAAGGAAAGGCAACAATCTCTAGCTCCTCTGGAACATCCTCAAGTTCCAGCCGAGCCTAGACAAGAGGTAACAACCTTCCTCCATTGTATATAACCGCACATCTTTGTTTCTTGCATTGTGTTTGTTTGCTTCTTTGGATGAGTTTGCCACCGGGACGGTGTCAAGCAAGTTTGGGGGAGTACTTGTATGATTTAATCTTGTGTTCTTTGATCTTATTTTCCTTTTTGCATCCTTGAGTCTTAGTTCATGAAAAATTGGTAAAATTTTTAAAATTTTTCAAAGATTCATGTAGTTGCATTCATCTCTTTAAAAACATGTTAGGATTGAGTCTAGAATTTCTCATATCACCTAGGTTGTTTGCATTTTGCATAAGGGGTTAGAATTTCCTAAAAAGGTGTTTTACTTATGAATCATTTCAATGCCCTAGTTAGTAGTTCTCTAATGCTTTGTTTATGCTTTGAAAGTAAGTTCTAACCATGCTTGGATCACTAGTTAGGATTTTCGTGGCTTGAATTGAACTCTCATGATTTGAAACTCATCCTACTAAGTGAAAACCTTAATTTGAAAATCTAATTATCATTCTTATGCATTTGAAAATGAACACATGGTTTTAAAATATTTAGGCTCTCTTTTTCCTTTTCACCACTCTTTGTGAGCCTAAGTAGAACTCCCTCCTTGAACCTTACCCTCCTTTGAAGCCAAATGTTCTTGTGTGACATCTTTGTGAGGCCTTATTTTCGGTTTGAACTTGGCATAAAGTGTTAGGTTTAGGCGACATGATTTGGTTTTCATAATTGATTGCTAGCTTTACATTTTGAAGCTAGGTATAGGCTTAGGATTAGTTTGGGGGATCATTGGGGTTGCTTTCTTGTGAATTTGTTTTCGGTTCAAAAGAGTTTGTGTTTTAAGGAAAGAAATGAAGTTTTAAGTGAAAGGTTTGTTTTTAAAACATAAGTATGCTCTAATTTCAGGAGGTAGCTCTCCATAATAAAATAAAGAAAAAAAAATAAAAGAAGAAAAAAAATAAAAGAGCCTAAGTGCCAAATAAAAAAAAAAAAAATGAAGAGAATAATAGTAATAATAAGAGAGCTACTAATAAGAAATTCCTAAGAGCAAAAATTATTTTTCAAAACCTTTTCACTAGCCTAAAAAGTTCAAAAATGTCTTTATTTTGAATTGGGGATTGCTAAGTTGAGAAGAAGGGGTAGACTTTTAAGTGTTGAGTGAGGATTAAATTTCTTAAATGAGAGGGGTATAGGACTGTTTGATAGTTTACATGGGTAGATGAAAATCTAATCATGTATGCATAAATTGTCTTTACCTTTAGCATTATGCATTAGTTCAAACCATTTTTGAGAGAAACCCTTGTCTAATTGTAAACCCTTTTCAAATGAGATCATTCTATGCTCATAACCATAACCCTTAGCCAAATGTGTTTTGCTTTAAAGTGCATAAGTTTGATTCATGGTTCGAATGTTAATGAATGTTAAAGGATGAATTTCTTTGATTGTTAGGAATAAGAGACTCATGATTTGAATTTCTTTGTGTGATGAGTATGGCTAAGTCCTTTGGAGTATGAGTGTAAGCTTAGCATTTTAGAACTGTAAACAAGGACATTGAGATGATCTATTCGAAAGGCACCTTTGCAAAAAGTTTAAAACCCCTTTGAATTTTCTGAAAACCTCTCTTCCTTACCTGTTTTTTGTTGCTTGAGGGCAAGCAAGAAGTAAGTTTGGGGGAGTTGATATCATTGCATATTGCATACATTCTGCATACTCATTAGGTAGTTTTTCATGCATTTGTATCATGTTTTAGGCTAGATTGCATCAGTTAGGGTCCTAGAGCATTCTTGCATCAGCATGTGCATTTTCTCTGCATTTTGCATTCATTCCAGGTTGTTTCTGGTTGCTTTGGAGACACGGAGGTTCGTGGAGGTGTGGAGGCCGATGTAGCAGTTCATGGAAGCTCGGGAGTGTGCTAAGGACCAGTGATCGAGGAGCAGATCGAGCATGGCCGGTAGATCTAGGAGTTGATCGACCAGAAGATCGAGCCAACTAGGCGATCCAAGGATAATGATCGAGATGGAGATCGAGTGAAGCACTCGATGTATCGGTACGGACGTAAATGACGCCATGCAGAGCGAGAGCCGGATCGAGTACACCACTCGATCCTCCCGAAGATCGATACCGAGATCGGATGCAACACTCGATTCACCGAAGAAGATCGAGACCCGGATCGAGCTGAAGACACGATGGCCGGATATGATCGATAGAACAACTCGATCCAATGGTCGATCTCTGTCCTTTCAACCGTTTTTGGCTGTTAGCGAAGGGGGGACCATTGGACTGTTTTGACATTTAAGGCAAGGCGGCGAATGCTTTTTCGATAACTTTTAGATTTTCTAACTTTTTCCTTCAAGTTCTCTCTCTCGTTTTCGGAAGAACGCCATTGTTAAACCAGTTTTCTTTGCAAGCTTTTGTATTCTCGAACCTTATCGTTTAATCTAGTCGTTGTTTCATGTTTATCCTTTCATCTCTTCCACCTTGCTTGATTTAGATTATGTGTAGTGAGTAGTTTACTTTGGGTTAGGGGTCGAGAGGATTAAGGGGTAGAAAAGGTTCGATCTTGGTTTGTTTTCTAAACGTTTTTAAGGCTATCTCTTCTAAGGTGTTGAAAGCTTAATGCTTCAAGACTCTCACGCCAAGAGCTTCATGATCCGAGAGGTCCCTTACCTTGACAGGATCCAGGGGCCTCGGAAAATCTCACCTTAGAGACTAGTTACCCCTTCCCAAAAGCCATGGAAGTTTGGGGGACTAGTTAAGCCATTGTTCGAAATCTGTTTTCTTTGCCTTTCGACCTCTCTTTCCACCAAAAGCCATGGGTTTGGAGGAGAGGATGAAAGAGTGATCTATACCGAAAGCCACGGATAGATCTTGTTTTGTTTTCGAGGCTTAGAGATCCTCACCAAGTGAGTCGATCCAAAGTTTCAAACCCAAGATCGTTCCTTGAAACCCCTTATATGAATCTCAACCCTCAAGCCCTCTCTTCTAGCATATTTTCACCTCATATCATCTTTAGCTTGTTACCTGATAGCATCCTGGCCTTTAGATTCATTGTTCTTACGGTTTTAGACGAGATCGATCGTTTCTGCTCGATCTAGTGGTCGATCTTGTGGTCGATCCACTAGTCGAATTTTAACAATTCGAAGCTCTTCCCTTTAATTTATTTGTTTGTTCCTCGTGGTAACTGCTTCCTTTCTAGTATTTTTAAAATAGGTTTCACTCCGTTTAGGTTGCTGCATTTAGTTTTTAGATTATTTCTCATAAACTGTCTCATTCACTTAGATTTGTCTTAGACCTTGCATTCTCTGTAGATTCTCTATCATCTAGAAATGGATTGACACTCTCCTGCTTGCCTTACTACAACATTGCTTGCATTAGAGTTTTGATAACCTCTCTGCTGCATTAGACCATAAGAAAAGCGATTATCAGCTCTCATTGGCATAAGACATCAACACGGACCACAACTAATATATTTTAAGTTAGCAGTTCAGATTTTAATTGTTTGTCATGATTAAAATTTTAAAATAATTTAATTATAGTTTTTAATACAGTTTTAATAATTTTGTTCAATATATATGATTTTTCTTTCATAATCTATTTATATGTTATTTAACTTTTTTATTGTTAATAGAAAAATAAGATCTATTTTCAAAACTCTTTTTCATTAATAACTAACTTAAAATTTAGAAACTTTCCTAATAATAACAAAAAAAAAATTAATTAAAATTTAGAAATTTTTCTTATAACAATTAGCAATCCTATATGGACACCCTTAGAGGCATTTAGCATCAACTTTTATTAGTAATAGATAACAAGTAGGATTCGATACAAAGTTAGAGTTTGCACTATAGGCTATTACAATGATCGATGAAAACTAACCAGACTGTTCCACCACCCATCCGCCCTTACCTAGACTCGTGCGCCTAAGCTTTTTCCTTCCCACAGTCACTTTCTTTTCCTGAAATGGCCAAAGAAACGTAAGTAATCCATTCTCTCAATGGATGCGCGAATTCACCCTGACATGCCTATATGATCAAGGCAATAATGCAAGTTTTCTGATGCCTTAGTTATTATTCCCAAAAATCCCCTTATTTCCTCAGTTAATCCGAACCTACGTAATTTCTCTCGGATATAGTCGAAAATGGTGCGAGTCAATCACGACTGTCCGCGGACCACTTCAACCATCCGGAGTTATCCGAGTATCGACTAGTCAGGCCGTGACTGGCTATCGGCCGTAATTACACCTTTCCCGCGCATGATCGATCGCGAACAATCTCTCATGGCCGGGTATACAGAAACGAGAATTTAACTTGAGAGAAGAGAAGTTTTGCCGAGGGTTTTCTAACCGATCTGAAGACTCTCTCGGTAAAACCAATAGTCATGAATCCCCTCGGCTATCTCTGGGACAAATCACGCACCTTCGCCGACAGTTTCTGAGAATTTGCGGGTTTCTCTCAATCGATAACCGTAGAAGTCTCCATCCTATGAAGCCCTTCTTCCGGACTAACTTTCATCCGAGGATGACCCACACGATCCGGCGTTATCTCTGATACTCCGACTATCGCCGAGGAACATTCGGAAGTTCTCCTTTTTCTCTCGATGAACTTTACTTTCTCTGGGAAAATATCCCGTGAAAAGCCTGTGTGTTTGCACGAATGGCTAAGCGGATCTATTTATAAGATCTCGGCCATAACCGCCTCATTAAACGAATGGTTTCCACGTCCCATTCCACCAACGGTCATATTACTTTGATATAAAACCATCCCGCACACTTGGCACGTGCCTTAGAGACTTATCCGAGAACCCATCATCCGTCCGTCCAGCTAGCTAACTTAGCTAGCTTCACTCCCCGGATAGCTTGCAGATCACTCGACTAGCTGACTCAACTATCATGAGCTAAGTCCAGCTATGTTGAGCTTCCCGTCAGCTGGCCCAGCTAGATTAGCTAGACCTTCAGCTTATTTCAGCTCGATTGAACTCTGTGAGGTAACTTGTATCTTTTTCCCGACCTTTTTTCTATGTTTTTCTCCCAGTATCCGGCTAAGTCTTTTCTTCTCGAACTTAACCCTTCTTTTCGGACCATGGAACTGATCAATTGATTTTTGCCCGGCAAGTTTATTTCCATGCCGACAATGGCCCATCCCGGCGATCCTAGCTCGGATCAGGGATGCCACAAGTCTCCCCCCTTAAAAGGGATTCGTCCTCGAATCCGGTTGAGTCTGCTGCATTCTGTTCCCTTTGAATTCTTCAAACCATTCAGGAAACTCTGCCTGCATCCTGTTCTCAATTTCCCAAATCGCTTCTTCAGAACCGTTTGCAAGTCCAAACGACCTTGATCATTTTGATCACTTTCTTCCTTGTTAATTTTCCATCCGATCAATAACCCTTGTTGGAATTGCCTCCAATGTTAAATTTTCCTTTAACTCCAAGGGTAACTCTGGAATAATCACGTCTTGATCGGTCAAGCACTTCCTTAGTTGAGATACATGGAAGACGTTATGAAACGCTGCCATCTTTGGCGGTAAGTCTAACTTGTAGGCAACCGCCCCAACTATTTCCAGAACAGTGAATGGCTCAATGTATCTCGGATCGAGTTTCCCTTTCTTGGATGTTCTTGCCCTCCCTTTGAACGTTATCATCTTGAGATAGACCCAATCACCCGCTATAAACTCGATATCCTTTCGACGCTTGTTTGAGTAACTTTTCTGTCTATCTTCGGCTTCTTTCATTTTTATCCGTAAGAACTTAATATTTTCTGTGGCTTCTTCTATAATGTCTGGACCGAATATACTTCTTTCTCCCACTTGAGTCCAGCATAGTGGAGTACGGCACGGTCGGCCATATAATGCTTCATATGGCGACATTCCAATGCTCTTCTGGAAGCTATTGTTATACGCAAACTCGGTTAACGGCAAATGTTCTTCCCATGAGCCGCCCCAGCCAAATATACAAGCCCGCAACATATATTCCAGAGTTTGGATCGTCCGAGCAGATTGCCCATCTTATTGCGGATGATAAGCAGTACTCATGTTCACCCTGGTGCCTAAGGCTTTTTGGAATGCCTTCCAGAAGTGTGACGTGAACCGTGAGTCTCGATCTGAAACTATACTCGCTGGTACCCCATGCAATCGCACAATCTCATCAATATACTTAACTGCGATGGCTTCAACTCCATCTGTCTTCTGTCTTCCTTATGGCTATGAAGTGAGCAGACTTGGTCAGTCTATCCACTACAATCCAAACCGCATGCTTCTTAGTTCTTGTTGTTAGCAACCTAGTCACGAAGTCCATCGTGATGTGATCCCACTTCCAATACGGGATGGGCAGACTTTGCAACAGTCCACTGGGAACTTGGTGCTCGGCCTTGATCAGTTGACAAGTCAGACATTTAAACACCCATTCTGCAATGTCCTGCTTCATGCCAACCCAGTGGTAATACTGCTTTAGGTCCTGGTGCATTTTACTCATTCCCGGGTGAATGGAAAATTTTGACCTATGCGCCTCCCTTAGGATTTCTTGCTTAAGTTCTTTGATATTCAGTACACTGACTCGACCATTGACCACAATTGTACCATTGTTAGAGACTTGGTACTCGTTCTTATCATTCTCCACGACTTTCTTCAATCCCTCGTCCTGTTCCTGAGCGATCCGGATGCGGGTTAGTAAATCAGCCTGGTTTTCCGCATTCAAACCTAAGGGCTCTGATCCACTTGACGAAGCATTCAGATGCAATGTCCCGATCATGTTTACTAGCATTTCTTTGTCCTTACTCGCATCCACATCTGACCGCCTTCTGCTTAACGTATCCGCAACCATGTTTTCCTTGCCCGGATGGTAAGCAATGTCAAGGTCGTAGTCAGCTACGAATTCCATCCATCTCCTCTGCCTTAGATTCAGCTCCGGCTGCGTGAAGATGTACTTCAAGCTCTTATGATCAGTGAATATTTGCACTTTTGCCCCATAATGGTAAGACCGCCATATCTTCAGTGCAAACACCACCGCAGCCATCTCCAAGTCACGGGTTGGATAATTTCCCTCGTGTTTTCGTAGTTACCTTGAAGCATAGGCAATTACCTTGCCCTTCTGCATGAGAACACAACAAGCCTGGTTATAGATGCATCCGTATAAACCATGTAAAGCTCATCCTCTTCCGGCAAGGCTAAGACTGGTGCGCTAGTCAGCATGTTCTTCAACCCTGAGAAACTGTTTTCGCATTCATCCGTCCATACATACTTTGTATCCTTCCCGATTAGCCGAGTCATAGCTTGAGCCATGCTTGCAAACCCATTCACAAACTTCCTGTCATAGCCAGTCAATCCGAGGAAACTCCTTACCTCGGTAGCATTTCTTGGGCGTGGCCACTCCTTCATGGATTTTATCTTTTCTGGATCAAACGAGACACCCTGATCCAAGATGATATGTCCTAAGAATCCGATCCTTCATTGCCATAGAGCTTCTGCTCCCTTAACCGTTCTAGCACCGCCTTTAGATGACTTTGATGGGTTTCTAGGTCTTTTGAATAGAAAAGTATGTCATCTATGAAGATAATGACAAACTCATCTAGATAATCCCGAAAGATTCTGTTCATCATCTTCATTGGTTAGCCCGAATGGCATGACCACAAATTCATAGTGGCCATACCTGGTTCGAAACGCTGTCTTCTGGACATCCATTGGCTCTATCGGGATTTGATGATATCCCGAAGCCAAGTCAATCTTGGAAAACCAGGTCGCTCCCCTGAGTTGATCCAGCAACCTGTCTATCTGGGGCAGTGGGTATTTATTCTTGACTGTGACTCGATTCAAGCCCATGTAGTCAATGCATAGCCATAAGCTACCATCCTTCTTCTTTACAAACAAGACCGGTGTACCCCAAGGTGAACTACTCGACCTGATGAAACCCATTTCCAGCAATTCTTCCAGCTGCTTTTTCAGCTCGGCCATTTCCGCTGGAGCCATGCGGTAAGACGCCTTAGAGAGTGGGGCTGTCCTGGGCCCGAGTTCTATCGTGAATGGGTCAGATTGATATGCTCAAATTAACCCTTAGAGCTACTCTCTCAAATTAAGAGATCACTATAGTACTTAGGGATCGAATCCACAAGGATATAAGGCTATCACTCAACAGATTTTGGATTCAAATAAAGCTAAGGAGTCAATAACGAAATGAAATTAAAATAACAATGAAAGCAATGATGTCAGGGGCGGATTGTAGGTTCTTGAAATCAATAAAGACAAGACGCTAGGCAATGGAAAATTCGCAGGTTGACATAAATCGCAGACTATGGACTGAAAGGAATATTTATTAAAACCGTTCTAGAACTCGAAACACTAGTGTAAAATCAATCGACTTCCGTCGCAGAGATTAACTATGATCCGATTCTAGAATCCCAAATTCCTTTGCAAATTCTAACAACCTAAACACATATTATAGATCAGGTTCGATATGTTCACAAAATAACTAATCCAAATTCCTTTGCAACTAGTTATTTTGCTCATCTAAGATAGTTCTGGTGATTAACAATGTTTCCACATCTATTAAACAACCTAAGATCTGATTTCTAGGTGATCAATCTTAAAACCAGTGTTAAAGCAATCTAGATGAAGAACCAAATGATTTATCCTTCCAGTTTTGTAGTTCTAACAATTCATTATCAACCTTTGAATATCCCAAAACCTAACTAGCAGATTACTCATACATAGCAAGTGAAACACAAATCATGACTGAATAAATTGCAATAAGAAAATAGAGTAAAAGATGAAGGGGTTCAAAATTCTTCTCTACAGAGTATGGATTTGTCTCCCCAAAAGCTCTCAATCTAATCTCTCTCTTAGTCTCAATGATAACAAGATGGATGCCTAACAATGGCTTAGAAAACCTAAATACAAGTCTAAACACGAACTGGGGCAAAAGTGCAAATAGTGGGAAACTTCTCGGCCAAGTTGTAATTTCTTCTAATGAGTTTTTATGCTTCTTCGCGACCAGACACCAAGTAGTGGGTGTCGATCGACACCCTGCACCTTAATGCCCTCCAACTTGGTCCTTTCAGCATCAACTTCAATATAGCTCCAAAAGGTTCCAAAATCTACAGTTATGCTCTATTTGTACCTAGACCTGCAAAGACTCTATAGGACTCGAAAAATACCAAAAAGACTATAAACAAGACTTATATCATGGTAAAAAACCAGGAAAAACCATGATATATCAACTCCCTCAGACTTATCTTTTGCTTGCCCTCAAGCAAACATCAGACACAGCCTAGAGTAGAGGTTTGAAAACACAGAAAAAGTCAGTCAAACATCAGGAACACCACATTGATTAACACTTTCGAATCCACATACCACAAAGTCAACACATGATCAAATTTCAGTCTAATCATCACAGGCTTAGCAAATCTTTCAAATCCATTTCAAGCTCCTTCAAGAAATCCGAAATCTCTACTGTTAAACTCCTTATTTCTATCTAAGTTATATCTCATCAAGGTTTTATCATCTCTATCACTTATAGATTCTTTTCCCTTCCTAAACAACTGAACAAACCAGTCTCAACACAGTTCTCCTATTTTCTCTTCTCCTGATCTTTCTTTCTGATATATTTTTTATTTTATGCTCTATCTCATTCTTATATAGTCTAAATTATGGTGCTACTCAATACTTGTGTTCCTTGTGAGGAGACAGGTTCTTGAGTGTGTTCATTACTGTAGTTCCTTGTGAGGAGACAGGGTCATGAATGCACCATTATTTTGACTTGAACTTTTAAAGCTCTATCAGGGGAGATTAAAGAGAAACTGTGTTTTAACATAGTTGTCAGTGTTAGAAGAGAGAATCAAGATCAAAGAGAATCAAGCACCAAGACAAGAAGTTTTAAGTTCATTTAAGTAGAGCTAATAGCAAAATTTCCAGATTCTCTAAGAACCTAAACCTTCATTGCTAGACTGATCTACCTATGACTTTCAACTTAGGAAGACTTGCAATCAACAACTGTGACAATGGTTCTTATAAGCATCAATGTTTTGTGGTTTGTTCCAAGAAAAACAGACAATTTCAAAAATTTTGACTCAATAAAACAGGTTTTGACTCAACTTTGAGACTCTATAAATACAAAACAATGTACACAATGTCAGCAACGACCTCCCCCAGACTTAAACAACACTGTCCCCAGTGTTATCAAGCAAGGAGTTGGTAAAAAGAGGCAATGAAGCGGTTTGTACAGAGATGAGAAAGTAGTACCTGTCCGAAAACAGAATGGGATGACCCAAACATATGTACTTGTTGCAAGATAGATTGTTAGCTCAAGTTCTCCCAAGTCAAGACTGTTAAGAACAGTACAAGCAACAACATAATCCATAGTCTCATCAGTTCAAAAAAATTTCAAAACATAATCAAAGCTGACAAACTGACTCAAGACAAAGACATAAAAACTGACTCAAGAGAAAATAAAAAAGAACAAAGGGAAAAGAAAAAGTAACCAGGATAGCTAGAGGAACTACTCCTCATCCTCAGTATCAGGTGAGTTTGGGCGAACACAACCGCAGATAGACAGCACAGAGACGGCGTTCCACAATGCCTGAATACTCTGCACCATATAATGCAGAAAAGTGGCCTGCTCCATCGGAATGTCGGGAGTCAGTGGAAGCTCATGTCGACCAATCGGCAGAGGCAGCGTGTAGGTACGTGGTGTGCTCGCTCGATGAGAGGAACCTCCAGAAAGGCCCTCAACAGGCGCATCCTCAGCAGTAGAAGCAGCAGCTCGGGAAGATCCTCCTTGGCGCCTAGTGGCTGGCGCGGATCGTAGCAATGTAGCATCAGGCTGGAAGCTGAGTGAGTCTGTCTGCAGTGTAGTGAGAGCAGTCTGTGGCAGCGGAATAAGGCATCGCTGACCAGTGTGACTAACGAATCTCCATAGCTGCTCATCTCCTGCGATCCAGTGTGTCTTCCTCTAGTAATCTATGTCTATGAGGTGGCGCTCAGACACAACTCTGCAAGTCGAAGTGTCGATATGGCAGTAGCGGAAGACAGGAGTGAGAAGACTGCCAATACTCTCGGGCTTGCCCCGAGCTCCAGTGAATGCCTTGGTCTTCAGCGAAGCCAAGTGATGGGCAAAAATGTCTCCCATGTTGACATCACTGTCAACCGGATACTCCTCTGTCAACACATCCTCAATGCGGTAATACAGGAGAGTCAGCTCAGAAACTCTCATCTTCTCGGGCTCAGACTTGCACATGAGAGTAGTGGAGAAGAGGCGGACAAGGTAGTGCAGCAATGGATGGCGCACATCAGTTTGAGTAGACCTCTTGGAGTCATACATCCCATTCCCGAAATGGGACCAGAAACTCTGCAGGTCAGGAAACGGCGTCGGGAGAGAGACGTCAGTGCGCTCTGGATCAAACCCGAAGATGGTACAGAGCTCAGGGAATGTGATCCTGTACCTCAAGCCTCTGATGAGGAATGTGAGAGTGCCATCATCTGCTCTCCTCACGATGTTATTGGTGTAATACACCCTCGCCGTGGCAATGAACTGGCGGACTAACTCTGGGTATAAATCATACTGCTTGGTCGCTAAGGTACCCAAACCAATCTTCTGCAGCACTCGCAGAGCCTCCTCCTTGAGCCCGAGGCGGCGAAGTGTAGCCTCATCTGCAAACCATGTAGGCGCAAAGTCCATCTTGAGCCAGGCATTGTAGAACAATGTGTCATAATCGTCCCACTGCTCACTGATGTCCTGGAAAACGCAATCGCGTTTCGCCACCTCCTTCGCCGAAGTATCCTCCCAAACCCTCTCCATCGGGATCCTCAACCCCTCTCTCCGAGGCCATGGAGGAAGAGCTGGTATAGCAGCTGCTGGGTTGGAGGATTTTCCGGTCTCAGTGCGTGATCTTTTGTTGTTTCGTGGAGCCATCTGCACGCAGAAAACCAAGAAAACGCAGAAATTTTGAAAATCAGGTCAAAATTTGAAAATTTAAAAATTCAAAATCTAGTGTATATCATCAAGGGCGAACCTAACAAGAAACATAGTGATCATTAATCACAAACAATTCTAGTCAAAAACCCCAAATTAGAACCTATTTTTGCAAAATTAATCAACAATCCAAAAATTTCAAAATTTGGCAAAACAAGCTATAATAACTAAGGGGCAAGGTCGAATTCCTCCTAAACAACCTAGAGAAGCATGATTCAAGTCCTAAATCAAGCTAAAACAAGTCAAATCGGAAGTTTCAAACCTTGGGGTCGAACTGAAAAAGTGGAATTTCGAGTGTCATACCTTGCAGATCGGATGAATGGGTTGGATATTCCGAAAGAGCACAAGAATTCGCCCAAGTTAGGCTTTTGAATCACTCAAATCCGTCAACAAACAAGGAAGTTGTGATTTGGAGAAAAATTTATGGTTTTCGGTTTTCAGAAGAAGTGAAGAGGAAGGAGATGAAATTCGGGGTTTTATTGGGACTTACCTGATTAATGAGGGTGTTGATTGACACCGGGTAGGTGGTGTCGATCGACACTGGTCAGTGTCGACCAGGGTGTCGACCGTGGTCGACATGTGCTCGCCTCGACACCCTGTTCATTTTTTTTATGACTGAATATCACGAAAATAAGTTAGTAAAAGTCAATAATTAGACTAAGTATGTACACTTACAAGGGGGTTGCCTCCCACCAAGCGCTCATTTAACGTCATTAGCTTGACTGTCCTCAGGATCAGGCTGTGGGTGCATCAGCCAAAGGTACAATCTGTCCTTCGGGAACTGCGGCTTGCGCCCAGTAATGTTTCACCCTTTGCCCATTGACAACAAACTCCTTGTCCTATGGAGTTGATAGAACAATTGCGCCATCTGGTCTGACTTCCTTGACTGTGATGGGACCTGACCAACGAGAACGCAATTTGCCAGGAAATAATTGTAAACGTGAGTTATACAAAAGTACTTGGTCATTTAGTTCAAAGTGTCTGGCAAGGATTTTCTTGTCATGGTAGGCTTTAGTCCTCTCCTTGTACAGCTTCGAGTTCTCATAAGCATGATGCCTGATCTCATCTAACTCATTGAGCGGTATCTGGCGCCTCTCTGCTGCAGATTTCCAGTCAAAGTTCATCTTCTTGACAGCCCAATTTGCCTTGTGTTCAAGCTCCACTGGTCACATGCTTTCCCATAAAGCAGATGGAATGGTGTGGCGCCAAGTGGTGCCTTGAATGCTGTCATGTAGGCCCAAAGTGCATCATCTAATTTGGCAGACCAATCCTTTCTTGTCTTCCCTACTGTCTTCTCCATGATTTCCTTGATTTGCATATTGGAAACTTCAACCTGACCACTTATCTGAGGGTGATAAGGTGTAGCAACCTTGTGATGAACTCCATACTTCTGCAGCAGCTTCTCAAACACTCTATTGATAAAGTGTTTCCCACCATCACTGATCACAATCTGTGGCACTCCAAACCTGGGAAAAATGATGGTTTTAAACAGTTTCAGGACCACTGCAGTATCATTGTGTGGACTGGCAATTGCTTCCACCCATTTAGAGACATAGTCCACTGTAACCAGGATGTATTTGTTCCCATAGGATGAAGGAAAGGATCCCATGAAATCGATACCCCAGCAGTCAAAGACTTTAACTTCAAGTATGAAGTTTTGTGGCCTCTCATGCCTTTTACTGATCTTCCCTCTCCTTTGGCAGACATCACATTGTGATATGAATGTCTGAGCATCCTTGAATATTTTAGGCCACCAGAAACCTGCTTGTAGAACTTTGGAAACAGTCTTGAAGGTAGCAAATTGTCCTGCATACTCAGAGCCATGATAATGGAACAGCACATTCTGAACCTCAGCTTCTGCAAGGAATCTTCTGTAGATTCCATCTGAAAAGTGCTTGCACAAGTAAGGTCCATCCCATGTTCTCTCATGAATTTCTTCTTCTCATACCCTTTGAGAGCGTCAGGAACCTCATCTGCAGCTAGGTAATTAGCAATATCTGCATACCAAGGCCTAGAAGAGGCTACAACTGCGAATATAGGCTGAGAGAAGACATCACGCAGGATTTTCTGAAGCATATTGGCTGTTCGCGACTGGTGTCGATCGACACCAGATGGGGTGTGTCGATCGACACCAAGTCTATGTTGTCTTGGTGACGAGGGTGGTGTCAATCCTTCTCGATTATGGCACGCGTTGAGGTTGGTGTTGATCGACACCAAGTGATAAGTGTCGATCGACACCCTGTGTGCAGTTCGAAAAAATTGCAATTCATCCGCATCTGAAGTCTGCAACCTTGCCTCAATGAGACATATGTTCTCCTCTAGCAGGGAATCATCAATGGGGATGTTGTCTTCAATCCTGATTCTGGAGAGATGGTCTGCTACACCATTTTCAATCCCTTTTTTGTCCCTTATCTCAATGTCAAATTTTTGTAGCAGCAAAATCCATCTTAGCAGTCTTGGTTTTGCATCTTTCTTCTGCATCAAGAACTTGAGAGCAGAATGATCAGTATGCACAATAACCTTAGCTCCAACCAAGTAGTGCCTGAACTTCTCAAATGCAAATTCCTTCTCTGTAGTTGCATAATTTTTCTGAGCATCATCTAAGGTTCTGCTGGCATAGTAGATTGCATGAAGCTTCTTTTCCATCCTCTGACCCAATACAGCGCCCACTGCAAAGTCTGAAGCATCACACATCACCTCAAATGGTAGATTCCAGTCAGGAGGCTGCACAATAGGGATTCTCACTAATGCCTGCTTGAATTGTTGGAAGGCTGAATGACACTCTTCAGTAAATACAAACTTCACATCCTTGCAAAGAGCTGTGAGTGGTCTTGCAATTTTACTGAAATCCTTAATGAACCTCTTGTAAAATCCAGCATGTCCTAGAAAGCTCCTGACTGACTTCACACAATCTGGTGGCTGTAAGCTGGTCATTACTTCGATCTTGGCTCTGTCTACTTCAATACCCTCTCCAGAAACTCGATGCCCAAACACAATCCCATCTCTGACCATAAAATGGCATTTTTCCTAGTTCAGAACTAGATGTTTTTCTTCACACCTTGCAAGCACTTGACAGAGGTTGTCAAGGCAGTCTTTAAAGGAGGATCCATACACTGAGAAGTCATCCATGAAGACCACCATATACTTCTCAATCATGTCTACGAAGATAGACATCATGCATCCCTGGAATCTCACATGAGCATTACAAAGTCTAAATGCCATTCTGCGATATGCAAGTTTGGATTCAGCCTCCTCTGGTTTTCAATTGACGACTTTGACTAATCCTCAAGGTGTATCCTGTGCATGCACAACTCTGGAGAGATACCTGAAATGTCATCAAGACAATAGCCAAGAACCTTGCGAAAAGTACGCAGCTTGCTTAGCAGTTAAGTGAGCTCTGCATTGTTTAAGGTAGCACTAACTATAACATGATATGTAGAGTTAGGTCCTAGAAAAGCATACCCTAGACCTGCAGGAAGCTGTTTGAGTTCGATTTTGGGAGCTTTTTCTTCACTCCAATCGCCTAACTTTGCAGCTTTTACAGATGTTCCAACCAGTTCCTGTTGTGCTACTAGCTGCATGACCTGCTCACATGCATCCATCATTCTGTCATAACCAGCAGCAATGTTGTCTAGATGCTCTGTTGCTTCTGTAGAGACTGTCAATGCCCTCTCCAAAGGGTCTGCAGGATGCATCTCTTGGAAAATCTCTTCTGCAAGACTGGTGAGGGAGTCTACATAGAATGTGTGACCATCTATTGTTGGTCTCTGCATCAACTTGTCCATGTCAAAATGCATCACCAAATCGCCCACATTCAAGGAACTGCTCCCTTTTCTGACATCAATGATGGCGCCTGCAGTAGCCAGAAATGGTCTTCCCAAAATCAAGGGATCCATTGGTTCTTCACCATAAGCCAGAACCATAAAGTCTGTGGGAATCACACTATCTTCCACTTTGACTAGTACATCTTCTAAAATTCCTTCAGGAATTCTTGCAGACCTATCTGCTAAGATAAGAGAAATTCTGGTTGGCTGAAAATCAGTCATACCCAAGCTGACAGCAACTGAATGAGGCATCAGGTTGACACTTGACCCCAGATCACATAATGACCTCTCAAACCTTTCAGAAAAGATTGTGCAATCCAGAACAAAGCTCCTAGGATCAGTCAGCTTCTCTGGTATCTTGTTCTGAATCACTGCACTCACTTGTTCTGAAATCAGCATTGTCCCTTGCTCAATTCCCAGATTCTTGGTCATCATTCTTTTCACATATCTCTTAATCATATCAGTAGTCCTTATAGTATCTATCAAAGGGATCTCCACCACAAGCTTATCCATGATAGCTTTGATCATATCATCCTCTAGTTCATGTTTAGACTTCTTCTGGTTCCTTGGATAAGGCACCTTTGGCTTATAGACCCTTTCTTCTGTACTTTCTGGAGTCTGAGAATTCAGAGTTTGCTTCTGTGGTGGGCGTCGATCGACACCATGGGGTGGGTGTCGATCGACATAGGCTCCTGAGAGTGGTGTCGATCGGGTGTCGAGCTGCTTGTCGACCTCAGTCGATATCTGTTCGTCTCGAGTCGAGGAGTCGCGAATTTCTTCTGGTGTCGATCGACACTGAGGGGTTGGTGTCTGTCCTTCCTGGAAGGAATCCATCCTGCCTTTTCATAGCCCCAGCAGTTTGAGCCACTTGAGTATCCAAAGTCTTCACATGGGTGTTCAGAGCTTCGATTTTCCCATTCAAATCTTGATACAGGGCGTCAATCTTGCCATTGAAGTCAACTGTAATCTTCTGCTGACCTTCTAGCAACTGCTCAAGCATGGCTTCCATTTTGCTTGAAGCTAATGATGCTGATGCAGGCTGATAAGATGAGGAACCATAGTTCCTGTTGAAGTTACTGTTCTGGTAAGGCTTCTGGTACTCAGGCTTCTGAAACTGAGGCTTGGGAGTGTAGCCAGTGGTACTCTGGTTTCCTGTGAAGTTGTTTCTCTGCATATTCCCACTGAATCCCCTGTTTCCCTGCTGATTGTTGTACCTTTGTCCCTGGAAACCAGCTCCATTGATGTAGTTGACATCCTCTTCTTCAAACTCCTCAGCTGGTTCAAATGTTTCAACCTCATCAGCAAAGTGAACAGACTTCTTACCCATCAAGAGGTTGTGAACAGTATCCAGTTTAGCCTTCATCTCAGCTGCAAACTGATTGCTCCCTGCAGTGCCAGCGTTTTTCTGCCTCTCAAAATCAGCATTCTTTGTGCTGTTGCTGGAAGCCAAGTTTTCTATCAGTTTGATGGCATCAACTGGGATTCTAGTGTTGAAGTTCCCATTGCTTGCTGCATCAAGAGACATCTGGTACTTCCAATCCACACCTCTGAAGAAGATACCCAGCAGCTGCACCTCATTGAACCCATGGTGTGGGCAATCCCTTTGGTACAGCTTGAATCTTACCCAGGCTGCTTTGAAAGCTTCAGCTGGACCTTGGGAGAAAGTGGCGATTTTTGTCCTCAACTCATCTGATCTTGCATCATCATAAAAGTTGTTGAGGAAGGCAGATTTGGTGTCTTCCCATGTGGTCAAAGAGCCAGGCTCCAGCTGTTTAAGCCAATGTGCTGCATCACCTTCCAAAGAGTGAGGGAAGAGCTTGCAGAATAAGAAGTCATTGGGTGTTCATGTGGCAGCCCATGGAAGGGATGCTGACCCACAAGCTGATAGTAACTAGGTTTCAGCTCAAAGTCATTCTTCTGAAAGGCAGGTGGGCGGATTGCAGCTCTATTCGCATAGAACTGATCAGGCCTGTTGTAATCTCCCAGGGTCCTCTATGGAAAACCCCCAACAGCATTTCCAGCAGCTTGTTGTTGTACATTTCGCACAAATGGTTGCACATCCTGTTCCTCAATCACAATGTCATCCTCATCTATCCTCTGACCATCCTCATTCCTTTTATTCCCATCTCTGTCAACTAAATGACCCTCAGCATCTGTCATCAAAACAATTGGTCCAACCATCTTATCCTGCTTCTTGGCTTTTCTGATGGTTCTTTCTAGCTTAGCGAGTTCTTCGATGCCTAAAGTCATGAGTTGCTTGTCCTTGTTGCTCCTGGTACTGTGATTATGCATGCACCTGAAACAGACAGCAGAGAAAGGAACAAAGTTAGTAAACAGAAAATAAAAGCTTAGTCAAAATTCTAAAACTAAAAATCTGAAAGTAATATCTAAGTCCCCGGCAACGCCGCCAAAATTTGATATGCTCAAATTAACCCTTAGAGCTACTCTCTCAAATTAAGAGATCACTGTAGTACTTAAGGATCAAATCCACAAGGACTTAAGGCTATCACTCAACAGATTTTAGATTCAAATAAAGCTAAGCAGTCAATAACGAAATGAAATTAAAATAACAACGAAAGTAATGATGTCAGGGGCGGATTGTAGGTTCTTAAAATCAATAAAGACAAGACGCTAGGCAATGGGAAATTTGCAGGTTGACATAAATCGCAGACTACGGACTGAAAGGAATATTTATTAAAACCGTTCTAGAATTCGAAACACTAGTGTAAAACAAATCGACTTCCGTCGCAGAGATTAACTATGATCAGATTATAGAATCCCAAATTCCTTTGCAAATTCTAACAACCTAAACACACATTATAGATCAGGTTCGATATGTTCACAAAAATCACTAATCCAAATTCCTTTGCAACTAGTTATTTTGCTCATCTAAGATAGTTCTGGTGATTAACAATGTTTTCACATCTATTAAACAACCTAAGATCTGATTTCTAGGTGATCAATCTTAATACCAGTGTTAAAGAAATCTAGATGAAGAACCAAATGATTTATCCTTCCAGTTTTGTAGTTCTAACAATTCATTATTAACCATTGAATATCCCAAAACCTAACTAGCAGATTACTCAGACATAACAAGTGAAACACAAATCATGACTGAATAAAATTGCATTAAGAAAATAGAGTAAAAGATGAAGCGGTTCGAAATTCTTCTCTACAAAGTATGGATTTGTCTCCCAAAAGCTCTCAATCTAATCTCTCTCTTAGTCTCAATGATAACAAGATAGATGCCTAACAATGGCTTAGAAAACCTAAATACAAGTTTAAACACGAACTGAGGCAAAAGTGCAAATAGTGGGAAACTTCTGGGCCAAGTTGCAATTTCTTCCAATGAGTTTTTATGCTTCTTCGCGACCACGACCGGTGTCGATCGACACCAAGTAGTGGGTGTCGATGGACACCCTGCCCCTTAAGGCCCTCCGACTTGGTCCTTTCAGCATCAACTTCAGTATAGCTCCAAAAGGTTCCAAAATTCACAATTATGCTCCATTTGTAACTAGACCCGCAAAGACTCTATAGGACTCGAAAAATACCAAAAATACTCTATAAAGAAGACTTATATCATTGACAAAAACCAGCAAAAACCATGATATATCACAGATCTATCTGGGGGTAAGCCCTTCAATGTTTCAAACACATCCGCGAAGTCTCTTACAACCGGTACATCCTTTATCTCTGCGTCCTTCCCTACATCCGCAGTAGTGATAGTTGCTAAGTACGCTTCACATCCTCTTTCAATCATCTGTTCTGCCTGGATGGCTGAGATAACCAGGCTTCCTGAAGTTGGTCTAATTCCTTGGAATTCTATCTTCCGGTCTTCCCTCTCAAAACGCACTCGCCCCCGGTGGCAATCAAGGGTGGCTTTGTAGTTTTCCAGCCAGTCCATTCCCAAGATCACCTTGTGATTCTTAAGGCTGACTATGACCAGGTCAGCCGGCATCTCTATGCCTCTAATGCTGATGAGAATGTCATGAACCACTCCTGACGTGGACATGGTCTGACCACCGGCATCACAGACTATACCGAAGTCACTCTTCGGTCCTATTTGGAATAATCCTTTCCCAATCATTTCCGGGCTTACAAAACTATATGTTGCCCCGGCATCAAATAGAGTATACGTTGCTATACCCCCAATAATCAAGGTCCCTACACATTCGCCTAGAATGCTAAGTTCCTTCCCTTCCAAATCCCGATGCTATGCCATGCAATGCTCGTATTTTTATTAGGATAGGTTTAGTGACGTACCAGTGATCGTGCTGAAGTTACCGGCGTTGTCGTTTTCCTTCGCCAGTTTGTAGACACGCGGTGCTACAGCCGGCCTCCTTCCCTGGCTCGACTGATCGCTCATCCCGCTGTTTCTCTTCACGTTCACCTGCACTTTCACTCGGCGCTTTGGGCAATCCCTAGCATGGTGCCCTGTTTTCCCGCAGTGAAAGCAGGAATTTCTTTCATCACTCGTCACTTTTCCTCTATCCATCTTCAGACAGTTTTGGGTGCCATGATCCCGACTGTCACACTTAGCACAGGGTCTTCATGCCTTCCAGCATTCCCCACTATGCATCTTTCCACAACGCGCACACTCATTGCATCTTACCGTTGACCTGGTCAGATTATCGACCTTTTCCCATTTCCGCTTTCTGTCGAATGTCCTAATGGACGTACTTGGCCGGGTAGAAGCTCTTGCCTTGTTCTCCTTGGCTAAATTTACCTCTATGATGGCCGCCCTCTCGGCCAACTCTGAGACAGTACCAAAGGTGTGGACTGAGCAGTGAGTGCGCAGTTCTACCCTCAAACCGCGGAGGAAACTGCAGACTTGCACTGTCTCATCCTGAAGGTCCCTTCCCACATACCGTCTTAAACGGTTGAATTCTTCCTCGTACTCCCAAACAGATCGGCGACCCTGGACTAGATCGAGAAAGTCACTCTCAATTTTGTCCCACGCTTCGGACGGGAAGTACTTCTGGTTGAATTCAGTCTCGAAATCCGCAAAGGTCTCGATGCGTCCCTCAGTGCGCTTGTTCATCGCGAGCCACCAGTTGTGAGCATCGCCTTCCAGAAAATGAACTGCGATATCTTTCTTGTAATCATCTGGACAGCATATGGAACTGAAGTTCCTCACAAACCGACTCCTCTAGCCATCGGATTCAATCGGGTCTGCACTACCCTTGAAGTGTCTTGTTCCCAGCCAGGAGATATGTTCTAAAATGCTGAGGTAGTCTACCTTTCGAATAGTTTTGTGTGGTGGATCTACCTCGATCACCTCGGCTTGTACCGTATCATGATCCACCATAACCGGTGCTACCGCTTTAGTCTTAGTCGATTGCCCAACCGTCGGATTCTGAACCGATGCAACGGCTTGCGAGATAGTCGCTAACTACTTCATAACCGTCTGAAGTGTAGCCCACAATTCACTCACGGAAGGTGTTACGGGATGCTTGGCAAAACCCGCAGCACGTCCGTCCAATCTGGTTACTCGGATCAGCGTCCTTAGTCTGGTTATGCATGGTAGTATCCACGTGCGTTGTTTCCCATTTTCCAGCCACATGTCCGACTGAATCCGCAACAACTTGGTTCACACCATCGCCCACCCTTTGACTAGTTTCCGCTGGTCCCTTGTCCTTCTTGGAATTTTTACTTCTTCCATGTTTGCCAGTTTTGCTTTTTCCCGCCTGAGATTCAACATGTTAGCATCACCTAACAATACAAAATCCCAACAAGTCATAAACAAAACCTAACGCTAGACTCTATGGCCGGATGAGTGGCTTTCCCCATTCCCATACTAGACTGTCCTCTTGGGACACGCTGGCTTCTACAAGCGCTTCATCATGGACTTCTTTAAGATTGCACGCCCTTTTACACGGCTGTTGTGCAAGGAAGCTGATATTGTCTTTGATGAGGAGTGTTTACAAGCTTTCGTGACCATCAAGGAGGCTCTAGTATACGCGCCTATAGTGCAAGCACCGGACTAGACCATACCATTCGAGATTATGTGTGATGCTAGTGACTACGCCGTGGGAGCCGTTCGAGGTCAGAGGAAAGATAGGAAGCTGCACGTGATCTACTATGCTTCAAGAACCTTGGATGACACGCAAACAAGGTACACTACCACGGAGAAGGAGCTATTGGCAGTAGTGTTTGCCTTTGAGAAGTTCCAGTCATACCTCGTGGGTTCCAAGGCCATTGTCTACACAGATCACGCGGCTTTGCGCTACATCTATTCCAAGAAGGACAGAAAACCGAGGCTTTTGAGATGGATTCTTCTTCTTCAGGAGTTTGACATGGAGATCAAAGACAAGAAAGGGAAAGAGAACGGCGTCGCTGACCATCTCTCTTGGTTAAGAATCAACTAGTCTCTACCTTTAGATGATTCTCTCCTGGAGGAACAACTCGTGGCGATCACTACGGCTGTTTGTGGGAGCCTAGAAGGGCGGGTTGAGGAAGTTCTAAGCTTCAAAGAGGAGGATCTCCCTTGGTACGCGGACATTGTGAACTACTTGGCATGTGGGGAAGAGCCTTTTGATATATCATGGTTTTTATGGTTTTTAACCATGATATAAGTCCTTTTTATTGAGTCTTTTTGGTCTTTTTAGAGTCCTAGAAGAGTCTTTGCAGGTTAAAGCATGTCTGGAGCATAATTGGAGATATTGGAACCTTTTGGAGCATTCTGAGTTGAAGCCACGAAGTACCAAGATCGAAGCAGAAAGTATTCACTAATGGTGACGATCGTCACCCCATTGGTGACGCTCGTCACCCAGATAGGAAGGAGCGTGGCTATTTGTTAAAAGTATCAAGAAGAATTGCAGAACTTACCCAGAAGTTTCCTTTATTTATATGAAGACCCCAGATCGTGTTTAGCCTCTATTTTATTAGGTTTTTCAGCCACTGTTGGCAGGGATCTTAGTTTTTTGAGAATTCAGAGAGTTAGAGAGAGATTTTATTCAGAGCTTTTTGGGGAGACAAATCCTGTACTCTTAGGAGAAGATTTCGAACCCCCTTTGTTTTCTACTCTTTCTCTTAATGCAATTTTATTCAGTTATGTTTTGTGATCTCATAATCATGTCTGAGTAATTTGCTAGTTAAGTTAGGGTTTTTCAAAGGTTGATGAAAAGAGTGTAGAATCGCTATCTGTTAGGATTATCTCATGGTTTTTCATCTCTGCTTGCTTTAAAATCGAATTTCTGAGACACATCATCTAGGAATCCGAAAATCATAGGTTGTTAAATATATGTGAGAGCATTATTCATAACCTGAACTAGTATTTGATGAGCAAAACAACTTAGTACAAAGAGATTTGGCTTAGGAGTTTTGTAAACAATTAAATCTGATCATTCCTGCATACTTAGGTTGTTAGGGTTTGCAAAGAGATTTGAAACTCTGTGATAGTGGTAATGTCTCCTTGATGGTCACAAAAGCTAATGTCGTTGTAGTATAGTGGTAAGTATTCCCGCCTGTCACGCGGGTAACCCGGGTTCGATCCCCGGCAACGGCGCCAAAAACTTGATAGGGTTCAGGTTTTACCCAAATAAAACTACTGCAAATGCACAGCAAAAGCAGATGTAGTATAAGGGGTATCGAAATCCCAAGAGAGTAATGCTAACTACACTATCAATTATAGATTTGGACTAGGCTAAGCAAAATATGATGTATGTAATGCGAATGAATAATTAGAAATAAGCAAACGATGGTATGATATGTTCTAAGTTCAGGAAGACTAAAAGCGCTAAGCTAGGGTAATTCGCAGGTATGAATCCAAGAATGCAGAATGCAGGGAATCAGGAATGATTAAGAACCGTTTTTAAACATAAATCTCTAATGCATAACTAATCAATTCTCATTGCAGAAGTTATCTATACCTAGATCACAGAGTTTCAAATCTCTTTGCAAACCCTAACAACCTAAGTATGCAGGAATCATCAGATTCAATTGTTTACAAAACTCCTAAGCCAAATCTCTTTGTACTAAGTTGTTTTGCTCATCAAATACTAGTTCAGGTTATGAATAATGCTCTCACATATATTTAACAACCTATGATTTTCGGATTCCTAGATGATGTGCCTCAGAAATTCGATTTTAAAGCAAGCAGAGATGAAAAACCATGAGATAATCCTAACAGATAGCGATTCTACACTCTTTTCATCAACCTTTGAAAAACCCTAACTTAACTAGCAAATTACTCAGACATGATTATGAGATCACAAAACATAACTGAATAAAATTGCATTAAGAGAAAGAGTAGAAAACAAAGGGGGTTCGAAATCTTCTCTAAAGAGTACAGGATTTGTCTCTCCAAAAAGCTCTGAATAAAATCTCTCTCTAACTCTCTGAATTCTCAAAAAACTAAGATCCCTGCCAACAGTGGCTGAAAAACCTAATAAATAGGGGCTAAACACGATCTGGGGTCTTCATATAAATAAAGGAAACTTCTGGGTAAGTTCTGCAATTCTTCTTGATACTTTTAACAAATAGCCACGCTCCTTCCTATCTGGGTGACGAGCGTCACCAATGGGGTGACGATCGTCACCATTAGTGAATACTTTCTGCTTCGATCTTGGTACTTCGTGGCTTCAACTCAGAATGCTCCAAAAGGTTCCAATATCTCCAATTATCCCTACTAGGCTCGCGGATCCTGCTGTTCTGCAGAAGATGGGGATCTTTGAGGAGGTTTATGAGATTTTGGAGCGCATTGGCATGGGGACTATGCCATTCCAGCAGTACGACTTGTACCCAGATTTGGTCCGCCAGTTTCTCTCTACAGTTCGCGTCTACTACGCGAATGAGCTGGCGAAGCGTGCTCAGGAAGGCACTATGACATTTCTGATCCGAGGGATTCGATACCGGATCAGTCTGATGGAGCTTTGTGGGATCTATGGCTTCTCTGACCATCCCACAGGCGTTCTCCTTCCCTCTCAGTGGACCCATATGAGGACATTCTGGTCCAAGTTCAGGAATGGAGTCTATGATAGCAAGACCAGCACGCAGACAGAGGTTAGACATCCGGTTTTGAGGTACCTTCTGCGCCTCTTTGGTCATACTATTCTGTGCAAGTCTGCGCCCAGCAAGACTCGAGTTAGCGAGCTGATTCTCCTTTACTACGGACTTTATGAGATGCTGGATGATTCGATACCAGTTGATAGTATGGTTCGCGCCAACTTAGGTGCTGTTTTCGCTGAGCATTTGGTCTCTTTGAAGACCAAGCCATTCACCAGTCCAGGGGAGAAGACTGAGAGGGTGGGCAGCTTGTTGACACCGATCTTCCATCATTTCCAGATTGATGTTACCCCTTGCAGTCTGCGCAGAGATAGATCGCTTATGGATGAGCAGTATCTGCGCCATGTCACTTGGATGAAGACCGGAGTTGTCTGGACTTTTACTACTACTTTTGGAGAGTATGTTGGCATTAAGTTGCCACAGAGAGCACTCACTACTATCCAGACAGACCCACGCCAGCTATTCTTCATGCCAGCACAGACTCTTCTGCGCCCCTTGACTCTGCGCCCTGCAAGAGCTGCTACAGCTGGTCCCTCTGCTTCTACTGCTGCTGCTACTGATGCTGGACCTTCTACGCGTCAGAGTGACTCTTCTGCTGCCTTCAGGCGTCCCCCACGACCACAGACACCCATGGATATGGCTGCTTTTCAGGAGTATGTCATTGATAGCTTTGAGGGACTCTGGGATGCTGTTGCTACACTTAGCAACTGTGGTTGTGTCCGCCCCCACTACACTACTGAGCCTTGTGAGGATGAGGATTGAGGCTTCATTATCTGGTTACTTGTTCCTTTTTCCCTTTTTATTTTTCCTTCTTTTGAGTCATTTTTATGTTTCTTTTGAGTCAGTTGTCAGTTTTTTTGATGATGTTTTGTGAGATTGTTGAACCAGGTTATTATTGCTATGTTTGGATGTTGTTAATTATGTGTTTGAATGCTCAAAAAGTCTAACTTTCGAGTACACATGCAAACACTTCGTTAATTAACATCTACCATAAGATTTATGCAATACAGGTCGTGGTGACGCTCGTCACCTGACTGGTGACGCTCGTCACCCGACTCCACGCGAGGTAACACTTTTCTGACTTGGTTTTTCGACTTCTCATTCATTTTTCTGACCAACTCTTGGCTTAATAACACTGGGGACAGTGTTGTTCAAGTCTGGGGGAGGTGGTTACTGACGTTGTGTGCTTTGTGTCATGTTTATAGAGTCTTAAAGTTGAGTAAAAAAACCTGTTTTTCTAGAGTCAAAACTTTTGAAACTGTTAGTTTTTCCTGGAACTAGCCATAGGACGTTTTTGCTGATAAGAACCATTGCCACAGTAGTTGATTACAAGTCTTACTAAGATGAAAGTCATAGGTAGATCAGTCTAGCAATGAAGGTTTAGATTCTTAGAGAATCTGGAAAATTTGCTGTTAGCTCCACCTTAATGAACTTTAAATTTCTTGTCTTGGTGATTGATTCTTATTGATCTTGATTCTCTCTTTAAGCACTGACAATAAGGTTAAAATACAGTCTCTCTTTGATTTTCCTTGATGTAGTTTTTAAAAGAAATTAAGTCCAAAGAATGGTGCATTCATGACCCTGTCTCCTCACAAGGAACAACAGTAGTGAACACACTCAAGAACCTGTCTCCTCACAAGGAACACAAGTATTGAGTAGCACCATATCTTAGACTGAAAAAGTTGAGAAAAAGAAGTGAAAAATCGAAAATATCCTAAGGAAAAAGATTAAGGGAAGAGAAAATAGGAGACCTGTGTTGAGATTGATTTGTTCAGTTGTTAGGAAGGGAAAAGAATCTGTAAAGTGATTGAGATGATAGAGCCTTGATGAGACTTCACACTTAGAAAAAAAAAATAAGGAGTTAACAGTAGAAATTTCGGATTTCTTGAAGGGATTTGGACTGGACTTGAGAGATTTGCTAAGCTTGTGATGATTAGACTGAAATTTGATCTTGTGTTGACTCTGTGGTATGTGGATTCGAAAGCTTTAACTAGTATGGTGTTTCTGATGACTAACTGACTGTTTCTTGTTTTCAAACCTCGACCCCGTACTCTATCTGATGTTTGCTTGAGGGCAAGCAAAAGCTAAGTCTGGGGGAGTTGATATATCATGGTTTTTATGGTTTTTAACCATGATATAAGTCCTTTTTATTGAGCCTTTTTGGTCTTTTTAGAGTCCTAGAAGAGTCTTTGCAGGTTAAAGCATGTCTGGAGCATAATTGGAGATATTGGAACCTTTTGGAGCATTCTGAGTTGAAGCCACGAAGTACCAAGATCGAAGCAGAAAGTATTCACTAATGGTGACGATCGTCACCCCATTGGTGACGCTCGTCACCCAGATAGGAAGGAGCGTGGCTATTTGTTAAAAGTATCAAGAAGAATTGCAGAACTTACCCAGAAGTTTCCTTTATTTATATGAAGACCCCAGATCGTGTTTAGCCCCTATTTTATTAGGTTTTTCAGCCACTGTTGGCAGGGATCTTAGTTTTTTGAGAATTCAGAGAGTTAGAGAGAGATTTTATTCAGAGCTTTTTGGGGAGACAAATCCTGTACTCTTAGGAGAAGATTTCGAACCCCCTTTGTTTTCTACTCTTTCTCTTAATGCAATTTTATTCAGTTATGTTTTGTGATCTCATAATCATGTCTGAGTAATTTGCTAGTTAAGTTAGGGTTTTTCAAAGGTTGATGAAAAGAGTGTAGAATCGCTATCTGTTAGGATTATCTCATGGTTTTTCATCTCTGCTTGCTTTAAAATCGAATTTCTGAGATACATCATCTAGGAATCCGAAAATCATAGGTTGTTAAATATATGTGAGAGCATTATTCATAACCTGAACTAGTATTTGATGAGCAAAACAACTTAGTACAAAGAGATTTGGCTTAGGAGTTTTGTAAACAATTGAATCTGATCATTCCTGCATACTTAGGTTGTTAGGGTTTGCAAAGAGATTTGAAACTCTGTGATCTAGGTATAGATAACTTCTGCAATGAGAATTGATTAGTTATGCATTAGAGATTTATGTTTAAAAACGGTTCTTAATCATTCCTGATTCCCTGCATTCTGCATTCTTGGATTCATACCTGCGAATTACCCTAGCTTAGCGCTTTTAGTCTTCCTGAACTTAGAACATATCATACCATCGTTTGCTTATTTCTAATTATTCATTCGCATTACATACATCATATTTCGCTTAGCTTAGTCCAAATCTATAATTGATAGTGTAGTTAGCATTACTCTCTTGGGATTTCGATACCCCTTATACTACATCTGCTTTGCTGTGCACTTGCAGTAGTTTTTATTTGGGTAAAACCTGACCCTATCACCTTTGCATCTTGACAACTACTATAGGAAGAAGTTCATGAGGGACGTGAGCCACTACTATTGGGATGAGCCATATTTATACAAGAGAGGTGTTGATAGCCTGTACAGAAGATGCGTGACAAAGGAGGAAGCAAGAGATATCATCTTTCACTGCCACATTTCTTTGTATGGCAGGCACTTTGCTTCATTCAAAACCGCCTTTAAGGTCTTACAAGCCGGCTTCTGGTGGCCGTCCATCTTCAAAGACACCCATGAGTTTGTGATGAGTTGCGAGGCTTGTCAAAGAGCAGGGAATATCACTAAGAGGAATGAGATGCCTCAAGTTCCCATATTTGAGGTAGACGTCTTTGACGCGTGGGGCGTAGACTTCATGGGGCTGTTTCCTTCATCCTACGGCAACAAGTTTATTTTGGTAGCTGTTGATTACGTCTCTAAATGGGTTGAGGCCATTGCTTCCCCAACAAACGACTCTAAGGTGGTGATCAAGCTTGTTAAGAGCATCATTTTCCTGAGGTTTGGAGTACCCAAGGTGGTGATAAGCGACGGAGGAAGCCATTTCATCAACAAGCTGTTTGAAAGTCTTCTAAGGAAGTATGGCGTGAAGCACAAGGTAGCTACACCTTACCATCCTCAAACGAGTGGCCATGTGGAGGTCTCTAACCGTCAGATCAAGGCGATACTCGAGAGAACAGTTGGGACTACTCGGCAGGATTGGGCGGTGAAGTTAGATGACGCTTTGTGGGCTTACCGGACTGCTTTCAAAACGCCCATTGGTACTACTCCTTTCACTCTTCTCTACGGCAAAGGATGTCACCTCCCCGTTGAGTTGGTAAATAGGGCGTTGTGGGCCATGAAGCGGCTGAATTTTGATCTGAAGACGGCTCAGGAGAAGTGGTTACGAGCTTGATGAGCTAAGGCTGGATGCTTACGAAAGCGCTAGAATCTACAAGGAGCGTACCAAGGCTACTCACGACAAGAAGTTGGTACCTAAGGAGCTTAAGGAAGGGAGTTTAGTGTTACTTTACAATTCATGGCTCAAGCTCTTTCCAGGGAAGCTGAAGTCACGGTGGAGCGGTCCGTATGAAATCAAGGAGGTATTGCCTTACGGAGCTGTCACGTTGGTCGGCAAGAGTGGGAATGCATTCACAGTGAACGGACACAGAGTTAAGCCATACATGGCGAGTGCATTTGACAAGGAGAGCACCTCAATGCTTCTCCAAGACCCACCATCTGCCTAAACCAAGTAAAGTCTAGCTAAAGACGTTAAAGAAAGCGCACTTGGGAGGCATTCCCATGTCTATCCTGTACATATTTTCGCTTTATTTCTTTTCCAGTTTTATGTTTTTATCTTATGAGTGTGTAGGAACAAGTATGAGGGATTGCAGGCCATGATCTAAGATCGAAAAGGAGTAAGAAGGGGCGAGTATATGCTAGAGATCGAGTGCTATATCGACTCATCCTGGCTCGATCTTTGCTAGATCGAATTAGTGAATCGAGAGGAGTCAGTCGATATAGTCGAGATCGAGTAGACAGATCGTGTGACACAGTCGATCACGAGAGGACGAACATCTTACACGTTTAGCCTAATGATGAACACTTTATTTGCAAGGGTTAAATTGCAGTGAGGTTATCAAACTCAAATGCAAGACATGTTGTAGTACAGCAAGCAAGAGAGAGTCAATCCATGCCTAGGATGATAGAGAATGCAGAGAGAATACAAGGACTAATGCAAATCTAAGCGAAATGAGATGATTTGTGAGAAATCTCTAAAAACTAGATGCAGCAACTTAAATGGAATGAAACCTATTTTAAAAATACTAGAAAGGAAGAAACTACCACGAGAAACAAACAGAATAATTAAAGGAGAAAGCTTCGAATTATTAAAATTCGACTAGTGGATCGACCGTGAGATCGACCACTAGATCGAGCAGTAATAATCGATCTCGTCTAAAAATGCAAGAACAGTAAAACTAAGGACCAGGATGCTATCAGAGATCAAGCGAAAGACGAGATAAGATGTAAAGACGCTAAGAGAAAGGGCCTAGGGTTGAGATTCATGGCAGGGGTTTCAAAGGTTCGACCTTGGATTTAAAACTTTAAATCAACTCACTTGGTGAGGATCTCTAAGCCTTGAAAACTAAGTAAGATCTATCCGTGGCTTTCGATATAGATCACTCCTTCATCCTCTCCTCCAAACCCATGGCTTTTGGTGGAAAGAGAGGTCGAAGGGCAAGGAAAACAGATTTCAAATGTATGGCTTAACTAATCCCCTAAACTTCCATGGCTTATGGAAAGGGGTAACTAGTCTCTAAGGTGTGATCTTCCGAGGCTCCTGGATCCTGTCAAGGTAAGGAACCTCTCGGATCATGAAGCTCTTGGCGTGAGTATCTTCAAGCATTGAGATCTCAACACCTTAGAAGAGATAGCCATTGAAAACGTTTAGAAAAATCCCAAAATCAAAACCCTTTCAACCCCCTTAATCCTCTTAACCCCGAACCCAAATAAACTACTCGCTACACATAGAATAAATCAAGCAAAGCATGTAAAGCGAGACGATGAACATGAAAAGAAAACTAGATAGAAACGGAAATGATTTGATTACAAAGCTTAAGAAAAACGCGAGTTCAACAACGGTGTTCTTCACGAAAACCAGAGAGAAAACATAAGGAATAAGATAAGGATCTAAAGTTCTCTTTGGAAAAGGACGTCGCCACCTTCCCTAAATGCCGAAAAAAGCTGATGGTCCCCCCCTCGCTAGCGGCCAAAAATGGTTGAAAGGACAGAGATCGATTCCAAGATCGAGCAGTTCTCTCGATTCTATCCGGCCATCGTGTCTTTGGCTCGATCTGGGTCTCGGTCATCATCGGCGAATCGAGTGTTGCATCCGATCTCGGTATCGATCTTCGGCTGGATCGAGTGGTGTACTCGATTTTACTCTCGCTCTGCATGGCATCATTTACGTCCGTACCGTTTGATCGATTGCTTCACTCGATCCTTGTCTCGATCATTCTCCTTGGATCGCCTGGTTGGCTTGATCTTCTGGTCGATCAACTCCTAGATCGACCGGCCATGCTCGATCTGCTCCTCGATCTCTTATCCTTAGCATATATCCGAGCACCTCCGAACTGCTACATCAGCCTCAACATGTCCACGAACCTCCACGACTCCAAAGCAGCCAGAAACAACCTGAATATGATGCAAAATGCAAGGAAAATGCGTATGCTGATGCAAGAATGCTCTAGGACCCTAAGTGATGCAATTTAACCTAAAACGTGATACAAATACTTGAAAAGCTAACTAATGAGTATGCAAAATGTATGCAATATGCAATAACATCACCTAAAAAGCAAACGAGAGGTGGATCGACTGAGTCACTCGATTATAAAGGCTAGATCGAAAAGTCTACTCGATCTGCCACTCGATTCAAGCTTAAATCGACCCCTGAATCGAGAACGTGGCTCGATCATGAGGACTTAGCCGTCGTGCCAAAAATTCAAGGAACGAGAGGTGTTATCGATCCAAAACTCGATTCAATTCGAATCGAGTCCCAAGTCGAGCAACCCTCTCGATTCACGCCATTATGGGCATGAGATCGAGTCCTAGATCGACCAAACGGACTCGATCTCATGCCGAGGTAACATTTTCTTTTCCCTCTCTTACTCTTTCCCTCCGGTTTTTAAATTCAAAAAGTGGTCGAGGCAAGCATCATTGGCCATGAAAGATGTGCCTTGACCACAGCTTTTGTCAGAAAACCACTTCTTTTTACCCATGGTTTTGTTTTGTTGGCCTTTAAATGTTTTCAACTACTTTCACACTCTCTCATTTTTGTTTTCTCGAATTAGAACAAGGGTTTCTCTCAAAAATGGCTGACCTTGTGCATAATGCTAAAGGTAAAGACAATTTATGCATACATGATTAGATTCTCATCTACCCATGTAAACTATCAAACGATCCTATACCCCTCTCATTTAACCCCCAATCCGAAACAAGAACATTTTTAAACTTTTTAGGCTAGTGAAAAGGTTTTGAAAAATATTTTTGCTCTTTAGATATTTTTTAGGGAGGATTACTAGAATACTCTTTTAGATAGCTGTATTGGCTAGAATAACTGAACTTTGTTTTTATTACTGAACTAACCTAGTGTACCGATTATGTCCTTCAAGCCTTTGATAACAAAAACGATATTTACGATTGTGCCATTACTTTTCCTTTGCCATGTCAGCGAGATGTTTGATGGTAGACTTGTTTCGTTTGGTCAACGGCTGGTAGATTTGTTTCGTGTGCTAGACTTGTTGTTGACGGTGAAGTGCTTATGACGCAGTAGATTTTTTGGGAACGGTAGACTTGTTCCTTGAACGGTAGATTTGTTTCTCGAACGGTAGATTTGTTATGGACCTTGGTAGACTTAAAAATATGTTGTAGAAGATTTTTTGTTTTCGATCCTACCGGAGGGTGATTGATTGACTTTTTACGTTCATTGACTTTGAGTGGCAGTAGATTTGTTTCTGGACTTGGTAGATTTATTTTCATTTGGTAGACTTAGTATTTGTGGTGGTAGATTTGTTTTGTATTTACTTGGTGGTAGAGTTATTTTGTTGATGGTAGAGTTTTTAGTGCCAACGAATCCTGGTAGATTTATTTTGCTGTTGTGGTAGATTTACTTTATTTTCGTAGTGGTAGAGTTATATTTTCCATAATTACCAGAATAACATCATTGGTAGATTTATCGTGTTACGAGGTGGTAGACTTAATATGTGCTGGTAGATAGTTGACTTTTTCACAGATCGTGATTACGTAGTGGTAGACTTTTAATGGGGTATTGGACGGTGAAGAACGTTGAAATCAAATGTTGATAAGTGGGATGTTGATTTTGGACGTGATAAGAATGTGAATATTGCAGTGAAGAGATTCAACCTCTATAGCGTCTGTTGAAGATTCATTCATTACATTTCAAAATTTATCAAAAATACATAGAGAAGCAGTTCTTAAAGAAAGAAAGTACTTAGAGATGTTCAACGAAGAAAGTGCATAGAGATAGATTAAGCGATTCACAGTAGAAAATAGACGCTATTAAAACTGAAATCTAAGTAGTTGGTACTGAAGAAAAAGGTAGCACTCGTGGCAACACATTAATGAGTGTTTGAATCTGCAGCTTGGAAATTCTTCTACTTTGAAAACATTGGGCAACAGATCTGCAGTACCACTCTGCATTCCCATCTTGGTTCGAGAAACCTCTTCACCTAGTTCGATCATGTAGTGCATGCGTGATCTCCAACCTACAACTCTTTCCAACATCTCCATTGCAGTTGGATAGTGACCATATGCGGTTGCGATAACAGCGACCATCAATGTTGCTTGGTCTATCCCGGCTTTGGAAGCCTTGTTGAAAAATCTGAGCGAATTTTCAACGTCGTGGTCTATAGCTATTGTCCTCATCCCGTGCAGGTATAATGCATGAGGATTGTCTGATGAGAGAGCCAAATTGAAGAAGTAAGGATATCGTTGGAGCAAAGTTGTATCATCAACGAAGTCTGATAGGTTTAGTGCTTGCATTACAGATGGTTCCTTTAATGCTGCGTTTGGCTGTTTTGACGCACATGCTGCGCGACATGCGTCCTTAGCAGAAACTCGTCCCACTCTCTGAAGAATCGGCCCGAGTAGGTCTCTTATTTCGTGGAGTCCATCATTTGTTTCCATTTTACGCTGAAACATAGAGAGTATAGAGAAGCGTATAAAGTCAGAACTGCAGATAAAGTAAAATTTCCATCAATGAACCAAGTATATCTACCACAACAGATTAAAAATGATCGTATACCACAAGTAACAAGTCTACCACCACGTATATATATGTCTAGTACTAAAAAGTCTACCACAAGTAACAAGTCTACCACAACGGCTTATTATCAGACCTAGAGTTAACGTAAATCTACCAGCAAGAGGCCTTGTATAAGTACCACACAACATCAGACGAAGTGATTTGACGATAATCTCTAACCTACAACAGATGTGAACTCGCCACAGAAGTTTAGGTATTTGGCGGATGAAAAGGAAGAGAAAGCGGAATACTTACCGACGAGAGTTGGCAGTGTCGGATTCGAGTAGAGTGAACTTGCCGACGTCGTGTAGAGTGAGTTAGGAGGGGGAGTGCCCGGACAGAGTGATGGCAGCGGTGGAGGTAGAAGAGTTAGTTGGGAGAGGTGGAGTAGTAAAGTAAATGGTATTTCATAACCAAAAAAAAAAAAAATAAATAACAGAAATTTGGGACCACACATCACATTATCTTTCTCACCCACTCTATGTTATCGCCGCCTCCATCATTTTTCTCCATCTGGTTTGACCATTGAAACTAAAATCTCGATCGCCTTCTTGTTCTTCCTCTATTAAATTCTTAGTTCGATTTCTGTTTAGCTGGTTTATGAAGGTCTTGGTCATTTTGAATCGATGGAACAAATTATTTTAGTTTGTGGAAAATGGAGTTTTCATAATAATCGATGGAGGGTTGCAATAGATAAGGGAAAGGGATGTCGAATATTGCGGGTACATGAAGAAACCTCTTTCGCTGGATTTCTGGGAATGGTGTTTGAAGATTTTGGTTTGGATCCGCGAAATCAAGATGTGCAATTAAGCTACATGTTGTCCAAGGAGGTACTGCAAAGATTACCACATGATACACCTCCTGTATTTGTGGCAAATAATAGACAGTTGAACGGGTTTTTCGAGCAATTGAAAGAAGATCGGATTCGCATGTGTGTTGAGATTAAATCAAAAAGTCCCGATGAATTTGGTTCAGATGGAGAGAATCGTCATGCTGCTAGGAAGGAAGGAGATGTTACTGTTGAAGAGGAAGTAGATGAAGAAGAAGGCGATGAAGAGGGAGTTAAAGAAGAACAACAACATGAAGAAGCAAAACGAGATGAAGAAGACGAAGAAGACGAAGACTTGAGTACCAGATATGATGGATGCAAAGATCCGGATGGTGCTACTTCTGATGACGAAGAATATGGAACTTCTATAAAATCAAGGGATGGAGAAAGTGTTGATGTAGAAGATGATGGTGAAACTCTACCACCAAAGGTAAATCCTGCAATAATTCCAGATTTTTTTAAGATGAAGATCAGTTCAATGGATTTAGCTGTTGGCCAAAGGTACCACACAAAAGATGATTTGATTATGCGCCTGCAAATTCTGAGCGTCATTAAAAAATTTGACTATGATGTTGCATATTCAACACCAATATTGTTGGTGGTAAAGTGTTGGGTTGAAGGATGTGCATGGCGAGTTCGTGCTTCAACTGTAGGTGATGGTTTAAACTTCTACATTAAGACTTACGTTAGCAATCACACATGTTCTGTAACTGTCCGATCACTTCGTTCCCGCCATGCCACTTACCAGATTTTAGGACGTCTCTATAAAGACTTTGTCGATGGTGTTGAACCTTCTGTATTTCCAAACCATGTCTCCGATGGGCTGACAAAACGATTTGGAATTAAGGTAAGGGTATGGGTATGTTCTGATGTGGTAGACTTATGTACACTTTAAGGTGGTAGATTTAATTACGTAGATTTTAGTACCCATGTGATGTGATGGTAGATTTATGGTGGTAGATTTATTTAAGGTGGTAGATTTATTTACGTAGATTTACGTGTGGTGATAGATTTATGTTGGGTTTCTCTTTCTACAGGTCGATTACTGGAAAGCACATCGGGCTCTACAATATGCACGACAGTTAGTTTCTGGAACTTCGGAAAGTGGGTATGAAGAACTGCCATCTTACTTATACATGATTAGGCGAGCTAATCCGGGGACACTTATAAAGCTTGATGTCGACAATGAAGATCGGTTCAAGTTTATGTTCATCGCGTTTGCTGCAAGCATTTACGGGTTCCCATACATGAGGAAAGTTGTTGTGGTAGATGGCACGTTCTTGCACGGGAAAAACAAAGGTACACTACTAATCGCAACAACCCAAGATGGAAATTTTAATATATTTCCAATAGCGTTTGGTGTTGTAGATACTGAGAATGATGAGTCTTGGGAATGGTTCTTTAGACAACTTCACCGTGTCATTCCAGATGATGAAGGTCTAGCTATTATTTCAGATAGGCATAGAGCTATAGGAAAGGCCATAGGAAATGTGTACCCCCTAGCAAACCGTGGTATTTGCACATATCACTTGTATAAGAACATTTTGTTGAGAAACATTCGGCCTTGTCAAAAAGGCTGCTAGAGCATATACGGTAGCAGAGTTCAATGCCTACTATGGGCAGATTCAGGCTTTGAATCCTCAACTATATGATTATTTGCAAAAAGCTGATGTGTGTAAGTGGAGTCGTGCTCATTTCCTAGGTGATAGATATAACTTCACGACTAGCAACATAGCTGAATCGCTTAATAGAATGTTGTCTAGTGGTAGAAGTAAGCCTATTGTTCGCCTACTCGAAGATATTAGGATGCTTTTAACAAGGTGGTTTGCAAAAAGATGCCGAGTTGCTAGTCTAATGCAAACATCTCTCACAACTGGAGTGGAAAACTTGCTTGCGGTATGTTTTCATGGTAGTTTTGTTTTGTATGCTAAAAGATATCATTGAACTCATGTATCATTCTATGTGTCCATAACAGGTTAGAGTTGAAGATGCAAAGCAGTTCGGAGTCCAAGAGATAAATGATCATCTAACACAAGTAACGCATGGGACAACATTGCATGTGGTTAACTTGACAGAGAAAACATGTACGTGCCGCAGGTTCAATTTGGATAAGCTCCCTTGTGTCCATGCCATTGCAGCGGTTGAAGCATTGAAGAGGTCTCAAAATCCCCCTTCCCTTACACCCATCACCCTTTCGCATCCTTACTATCATACGAACTACTTGCAAAATGCCTACTCGAACTGTATTATGCCACGAGATATTGCAATGCCTGTGCCTGATGAAGTGGCCACCAAAGTGTGTCTCCCACCTGTGATGCGAAACCCTCCAGGAAGGCCAAAGAAAACACGGTTTAAGGGAGCATTTGAGGTCGCCATGGGAAAAAAACGTCCTAGAAATCAACACAAATGTTCTCAGTGTCATCAAGTAGGTCATAATAGGACTACTTGCACTACTTAAATTTTTGTTTAAAACTACTTTCCTTCCTTCTGTTACCTTTGTTTATGCACTGCTTAACTTTGTTCTCATATGGGTTGATTGTAATAATAACAGACATTAGGCACCATGAATCTATATCATGCATAACTTTGTTATCATATGGTTTTCCATTAGTAAAATGATTTAGAACAAGTCTACCATAACCTAAAATGATTTAGAACAAGTAAAATGATTTACAACAAGTCTACCATAACCTTAAACGATTAAGAACAAGTTTACCATAATCTTCATTGATTTGGAACAAGTCTACGACAACAATACCTGTTTACGAACAAGTCTACCATAACATTGTTACATAAAACAATAAAAACCTCAATTAAACCTACAAACAAAGGGTCATACATACAAAAACGGTGCAATCTACCACCAAATAAAACAAGTGTGACCCTTTGAGATGTTACTGTACCAAAAAAATCATTAGCGCCGCACAACATCATTTGGCTGAACCTGTCTGAAGTGGATACCTGTCATCCCATTCACCTCTAGGGTTAGGATCAGACCGCTGCAAATTGTAGTCATCGTCTGCTTCATCCAATATCTCAGCTGCCAGTTTGAGCCAAATTCCTGCCATGTTACTATCTGTGAGGGGATCCCAACCGTGCTGAAGAGCTAAACACTCGCAATACTTCACCGTATACACACCACAATCACCCGTTTGTGTGTTAGGTGGAGCTGTTTTCACTCAGTATGTGATAAAGGATTGCTCGCGTTTTTTGGCCCGCTTCTCAGGTGATGCAATCCGCTTCAACAAAAGAGGAATCATCTTTGCATATGGCTTAACTGACTCTTCTATGTACATGTCATCATATAACCAATGAACACTATCAAATACTCGAATCGAACTCTTAAAAATTTCAAACGGACACTATAACCAATGTGAATTGGCACTATCAAATTCAAATGTACCTGTCATCGTATAACCAACGGACACTATCAAATACTCGAATCTTCCTCTTTGAAAATTCCACCTCTAGAGCCACCCAATGTGCATTGTCAATGTTGTGGGCGATGTATAATACATCAATATCTTCCTCCCATTTCCTCGGTGGACAAGGAAAATTATTGAAAATCCCATTGGCAGTGTCGATATATGCTTCGGAGAATATCCAATTCTTCTCGTTCCCTACAAACTTTGTCTCATAATCTCTGCACCACATATATCAGATGAATGGGTCTAGGAATGCAACCCTCCCGTTTCGATACGGAGATGGAACTCAGTAAGAACGAGATCTGAACATATCGAATGCAGAGCTAATATGCTGAAAGAAGCATAAGGAAAACAAATTAAGAATAATTCTACCAAATATTTTAATATTTCAAAACAAGTCTACCATAACAACAATACATTTCAAAACAAGTCTACCACGACTATTACATACTACAAATATTCTTAAGTAGAATAAGTCTGCCACAACAATATGCTATCCTACAGAACAAGTCTACCACAACTATTTAGTAAACAACCATTTATCAAACATCTATTTAGCAAACAACTATACAGCTACTCATATCGAGAATTACCTTGCCCGACAACCATCCATATTCTGGAGTTGGCCACATTTCTTTAGGTGTCATCAACGTGAGGTAGAAATCAACCCCTGCAATTGATTCGTCGAACGGGTTTTCCCTAATACAATAATTTAAAACACTTACTCTACGGAAGTCCTTAAATAATAATCTACTAATTTAATGAAGAGGAATAATATCCTTTAAATGCAAGACAAAGATCGAAACACTTACAAATCTTTCTTGATGTATTGGAGCAAGCAATTTAACTTTTGCTGTTCGACCTTCTCAAATGGGTTGTAATGAGCCTGCCCATGAGATACAGCACCCATCATTCTACGCACAACAGAACTCCCTGCAAATGGTGAGTTTTGAGTGTGCGAAATGACACGGGGTTTTGGCTTTCTGCCGGATTCTTAGTCAATGACGGTGGGAAGTGCCATAAGCCTCTCCAACGCTAGGAGTTTCGGGTCGTCAGGTTCATCAACCAGCTGTGGAATCTTAATTTGCTCTCGTCGAGGCGTCACATATACTTGATCATCAATAACCTCTGTCGGTTTCGCCTCACCCTTACAGCCTTCTACTTTCACTTTATGGAGGATCTTAACTTTGATCTTCGGATTCCTAATCACTGTTGCTTTTGGAAACTGAGGATCAGACGTATCCTGCATCTCCACAGTCCATGACTGTTGAACCATAACCCAATTAGTACATTGTTTAGACTTATCATTTCAATGGTAGATTTGTTATAAAAAATTTAAACTTATTTAAAATTTGAAGCATTATTTTAAGCAAAATTCCGATTCAGTAAACTTGTCAAATATGAAATACAAGAAAAAACATCTGAAAGACCATAGTTCATAATAAACAGAGGAAATAAATACTACAAATCTGCAAACTTTGGTCCAAAAAGTCTACCATCACTAGTTTCAAAATGCATAAAAACACAACACCCTAGAAGAGAGACTTGCGTACCCGATCCTTCGTAACCGCGGGTTCATTTGCTTTGGATTCGGTATCTCCAGCCGGATTTGCTCCCTTAGGTTCTACCTCTTCCGGAATCTGAACATTGTCTTTAACCCCACCCACAAATGTAGTCACTCTCTGGTCTATAGCGTCAATTTTGGATGATAATACCTTAATTGCCTGTAAAAGCGCATCACTCCCGCTTCTATTCTCCTGCAAACTGACCTACCGGCATGTCCAACTCTTCATCCTCACTACTTTCTGCCTCCGTCACCATCACTTTCTTCTTTTCTTTCTTCTTCTCACACGACGCACTTTCTTCATATCGCTTCTTCTTCCTTTTAGGCACTTCTACAAAATCATTATCACTTCCCTCAACACTACTCTTCTCCTCCTTCTTCTTACTCCCCTTCTTCTCCCTCTTCTCCTTCTCCTTCCCCTTTTTCTTATCCTTCCCCTTCTCCTTCTCCTTTGAATTGCTGTCAACTGTCTCCTCCCAAACTGTCTCATCTAAACATCCATCAAGAATATCAATTAGCATATTGTGAAGCTTTGGATCCACGTCTGGCGTTGACTCCTCATCTGGCCAAAACGGATATATATCCTCTCGAGGAACCTCGACTAGATGCCTCACCCTAACCTGCAGACAAAGATAGATAAGTCAAAATCATAATGCTAAACAATTTTGCACGAATACATAAAACAAGTCTACCACAAGTAACAAGGCTACCACCACGTATATATGTCTAATACTAACAAGTCTACCACCACGTATATATTTATATATATCTAATACTAAAATGTTTACCACCACGTATATAAATATTTTATATACGTCTAATACTAAATGTCTACCACAAGTGATACTAACAAGTTAGCCACATAAGTGAACTGAAATGAAAATCTAATATATGATAAATCATATCTACCATCATAAGTACAGTTCATATCATATTTTGACGATAACTAATGTTATAACTACCAAAATACTACATTTGTATGGAAAACATACCTTTTTGTCATCGAATCTGCTTTTTTCTTCCTCCAAAACTTTCTCAAGAATATATCTCTCCCTAGACGAACGCCAACGAAGTAGGGGATACGGTAAAGTGAGCGGATTGTTCTCAAGTTTGCCAAATTTTTCTCCCAAAATCGGAACCGACTCATACACCCATATAAGCAGCGCTTGCACACATCCATGAAAGGTGTAGCTGTTTCCTCCTAAAGATGCCACTTTGATGGACGTAATCATCTCCTTAAAACCGACACGCCCCCATGGATAACTCTCAAAAGCTTTGTCATACATAACTCTCTTCGCACAGTTCAAAGGAAGACGACTATTCCGATTAATACCGATTATCCCAACGTGCAGTATGAACAGAAGCGCAACCATCTTCTTCTTCTGATACGACCAAGTTTTGCATCTTTCAAATACCTCAACCAACTCATGCCAATTTGGCCCTACACCTGCATTCACGCCAAGCTCTTCCCAGAACTCGTGGTGATCTATGTCCCACGGCTCATCCCCAACGGGCTGACAGTTAAGCCCGGTTATCACTTCAAACTCGTGAAGCGAAAACCGCACTGGACGCCCACTGATAAGTGCCCAAATCTTGTAACTTCGATCAATAGCCAGTTGGTTTGTTACTATGTTATGAACCGTTTTTGCTGCCCATACGTACTTCTTCTCTGCAAGACTCAATACCACTCCTACTTGGGAACTGTTCCTTATGTCATTGTAGACCTCCTCACCAACAGCCTCCTTCAACATCCCAAAATCCGTCAAATGACAATAGTTGTTCAAACTCTTCTTCTGTACAGGAGATTTCCCCGGGGGAAACAATCGGGGTGGGTATTTCAGCTTCGTCGCGCTTGAAGATGCCATCAAGTAGCTGCAAAAGTGAACACATATATCACAATCAAGTTTACCACAGCCAAATTAAGTCTACCACCAAACAACCATCAAGTCTACCAACAAGTTTACCATCACACAACAAGTCTATTATCATGTTTACCATCGCAAAACAAGTTTACCACTAAAACAACATGTTTACAATAACTCAAAACGGCAGGCACAAAACAAGTCTACCATCATGTTTACCATCGCAAAACAAGTTTACAATAACTGCAAACGGCACAAAACAAGTTTACCATCATGTTTACAATAACTGAAAACGGCATAAACAAGTCTACCACAACATATATGTCACCGAGCAAACAAACAAGTCTACCACCACATATATGTCACCGAGCAAATAAACAAGTCTACCACCACTAGGAAAAGTCTACCACAAAACAACCATCAAGTCTACCAACACGTTTACCATCACAAAACAAGTTTACCACCAAACCAGCATGTTTACAATAACTGAAAACGGAAAAAATAAAAATCTAGTTACCTTTTCACGATTCACTTTCTCAATAGTCACCGGATTCTATCGCATACTCGTCGTTGTTGTCCTCACCGGATCTCTGTTAACTGCAAGGAAAAAGAATTGTCTGTTGAGAAACTTGACAATAAGTCTACCAAAACAACAAATTCGACCAATAATAAGCTAATAAGTCTACCGATTAAAAGTCTACCATCAAATAAATTAATCCGATTACCTTTACCAAGCACTTTCTCTAACGACACCCGATTCCGTCGCCTTCTACTCCTTGTCCTCGTCGGAATTCTGCTAAATAATAAAAACAAATTTCCGGTTAAAAACTTCGACATTAATCTAGCTAATAAGTCTACCGATTAAAAGTCTACCATCAAATAAATTAATCCGACGACCTTTACCGAGCACTTTCTCTAACGACACCAGATTCCATTGCCTTCTACTCCTTGTCCTCGCCGGAATTCTGCTAAATAAAAACAAATTTCTGGTTAAAAACTTCGACATTAATCTAGCTAATAAGTCTACCGATTAAAAGTCTACCATCAAATAAATTAATCCGACTACCTTTACCAAGCACTTTCTCTAACGACATCCGATTCCGTCGCCTTCTACTCCTTGTCCTCGCCGGAATTCTGCTAAATAAAAACAAAATTCCGGTTAAAAACTTCGACATTAATCTAGATCTACAAATCTGAAACCAAGGTTACCATCAATAAAAACCATAGATCTACAAATGGAGACAAATCAATGGTGAAGGATCTTACTATTCACTCGCCGTGAAACAAAGCAGCCGTGAAACAAAGCAGCCCTCAAATGGACGCCGTCTGTCGTAAGTAGACGCCGCCATAAGAAAAGATGTAGACGCCGCCGTAAGAGAAGATGTAGACGCCGCCGTCGCAGGTCCGGGAAGCTCGGGAGCTCTACCTTTGCTCCACCGTCGGTGCTCTTCACCGCCGTAATCGGAGATTTTGAGTTTCTTCAAATCGGGCACCGTCGGTGCTCTTCTCTTCCCTTCGCGAGGTGATTCTTTTTTTTTAGGTTTTGTTGTTTTTCTTTTTTTTTTCAAAAATCTTTCTTTTATCAATTTTATTATTTTTGATTATTTTTTTTTATCAAAATGGCATTTTTGTTATTATATCTAAAATTTGGATTTTGATGTCTTTGCACAACTTTGTAAGGTTATTTTAGTTAGTGAGTTGTAGGAGGTTGTTATTCTAGTCAATACCGATTTTAAAAGGTTGTTCTAGGTAAATAACTCTATTTTTTATTGGTAGCTCTCTTATTATTTTTTTTTTCTTTTTATTTTTTTTTTGGCACTTAGACTCTTTTATTTATTTTTCTTTTCTTTTTCTCTTTTTTTTTTTTATTATGGGAGAGCTACCTCCTGAAATTTATTAGAGCATACTTTGTTTCTAAAACACAACCTTTCACTTAAAACCCATTTCTTTCTTTAAAACACAAAGCTCTTTGAAACCGAGAACAAATAGGCAAGAAAGCAACCCCAATGATCCCCCAAACTTATCCTAGGCCTATACATAGCTTCAAAATGCAAAGCTAGCAATCATATGAAAACCAAATCATGTCGCCTAAACCTAACACTTTATGCCAAGTTCAAACCAAAAGGAAAGCCTCACAAAGATGTCACACAAGAACATTTGGCTTCAAAGAAGGGTAGGGTTCAAGGAGGGAGTTCTACTTAGGCTCACAAAGAGTGGTAAAAAGGAAGAAGAGAGCCTAAATATTTTAAAACCATGTGTTCATTTTCAAATGCATAAGGATGATAATTAGAATTTCAAATTAAGGTTCTCACTTATTAGGACAAGTTTCAAATCATGAGAGTTCAATTTAAGCCACGAAAATCCTAACAAGTGATCTAAGCATGGTAAGAACTTACTTTCAAAGCATAGACAAAGCATTAGAGAACTACTAACTAGGGCATTGAAACAATTCATAAGTAAAAACACCTTTTTAAGAAATTCTAACCCCTTATGCAAAATGCAAACAACCTAGATGCTATGAGAAACTCTAGACTCAATCCTAACATGTTTTGACAAGATGAATGCAACTACATGAATCTTTGAAAAAAATTTAAAAATGTAACCAATTTTTCGTGAACTATAGACTCAAGGATGCTAAAGGAAAATAAGATCACAAAACAAAAGTCAAATAACACATGTACTCCCCCAAACTTGCTTGACACCGTCCCGGTGGCAAACTCATTCGAAGGAGCATCAAAACACAAAGCAAAAAGAAGCAAATATGAGCGGTTATGTACAATGGAAGAAGGTTGTTACCTCTGGTCTAGTCTCGGCTAGAACTTGAGGATTTTCCAGAGGAGCTAGAGACTATGGTCTTGCCTTTGTCGGCTGGTTCTTGGAGAGAGTGGCGCGCCGGCTGAATGGTGGTTCCTTGGGTCTCGCGGATGACAACTCCACCGGTTGAGAGCCTTCTCTTCTCGGGTTGTTGCACCTCTTGGCTCGCAGCTTTCTTAGGTGAGCCTCCCTGAAGTGCTTTGACCTTCTTTCCAAGCTTCTTGAGCATCTTGCCTTGCCACTTGTTGATCTTCCTTTGCATCTCCACAACAGGTGGTCCTCCTAAAGGGGCAAAGCATTCTTCCTCTGTTGGCAAGAACTCGATGTTCCCAACACCAAGCAGCTCGGTTTCATCTTTGTTGGGAAGGATGCACACTCTCTTCTTATCTTCGTCGTCTATGAAGAGGTAGGCGTAGAACCCTTCCGCTGCTGTGCGTCCCAAGCTGTCAGTGTTCCTCATGTATGCCTCGTCCATGAAAGCTCTGGTTGGGACGTGAGCAAAGTCGTGAATGGGCACACCAGCTTGCACGAACAGAGGAGTAAGGATACCGCCAATGTAAGAGGAAGTTGCCTTGCACCTCAAGGCATAAGCCTTGTACTTCACCAAGGAAGCCGCGAGCACACACCCGTAGTTCACTTCATCGCCGAGTTCATTCTCCATGGGCTCGTCATTTGCATCCGGATCACACACCAAGTGCTTCACACCTTGGAACAGGAAGCACAGCTCTGTCTTCGTGACAGTGGGAGCAACAGATCTTCCACTAAACGTGTTGGCAATCAGCTTAAGAGTGTACCTCAGCACCGGGCTCCTTACTCGGTTGATCTTGGCGGTGTTGGCTTTGTAGTCTTCATTGCTGATCAGGTCCCAAAAGTCGTCGGCTTTCTTGAAGGCGGGGAACTCGACCTTGTAGGCATCCGCGTTGAGACCATAAGCTTGGCATAGCTCAGGGATGGAGAGTGTATAGGCTTGACGTCCAACCTTGAATTGGAGGCGACCTTGAGAAGGGACCGGTGTGCTAGGAATCTCGTAACGAAACTCCAAGGTGGCAAGGAAGTCTATTGTCACTTCAGGAATGGTTGGGCAATCCATCTGTGACAGACATCTCAAGCCAATGTTCTTGAGGAATTGGTCGAAATCCCCAAGAATCCCTAGCTTGGACAACAGCTCTCGATCAGCAAACTTGGTAGGCTCAAACCGAAGCCTTTCCAGCCGTTTCTTGTCCCTCTTCTCATCCTTACTCCATCTGACCCTCTCTTGAACTGACACTTCTTGTCCTTCTCCTTCTTGTGCTGTCGCTTCTCTTTTTCTCTTTGGGGCCATTGTTCCCGAAACAAGTTTCTAAAGAAATTTGATAAGCAAATGGCGGTTTTGATGAGAATGAGAGAAGAGAAGGAGAGAACTTATAAAAACTACCCTAGATTTTTGGGGAATAAATAAAAATCATAGCTAAATAAAGGAGAATCATATCTTTAGATACTGAAAAATCTAGAATTATTCCTTTTACTTAGCTAGTTTTTAAAAACCAAAACCGACCCTATATTCTAGAACAAGATCTTACGAATTTAAAGGAAATTTTCTAAAATTAAATCATTAAATTTTTGAAAATACCTTTGCAAGAAGTGCAGAATATCTTTGCTAGCTTTTGAAAACCAAAACTCTCACTCTCTTTGTTTAAAATTTTCGAGAAAAACAGGAATGAGAGGGTGAGAGGTTGTTGAAATATTTAAAGGCTAGCAAAAATCAAAACAATGGGTAGTAAAAGTGGTTTTTCTGACAAAGTCTTGGTCAAGGCACATCTTTCATGGTCAAAGATACTTTCCTTGACCAAGTTTTGAATTCAAAAGTTGGAGGGAAAAGAGTAAAGGAGGGAAAGAAAATGTTACCTCCGCATGAGATCGAGTCCATTTGGTCGATCTAGGACTCGATCTCATGCCCATAATGGCTTAGATCGAGAGGGTTACTCGATTTGAGACTCGATTAATGATGAATCGAGTCCTTGATCGATTGGCTCTCTCGATCATTGAGATGTTGGCTCCACGGCTAAGTCCTCATGATCGAGCTATGTCCTCGATTTAGGGGTCGATTTGGCATAGATCGAGTGATGGATCGAGTCGAGTGATCGATCTATTTCCAACAGATTTTCCCGAGAGAAATTAGATTGGTCGATCCGTTTTGGATCGATCGATCCTTTTTCGTTAAGGTCGATCTTGTCACTCGTTCTCGTCTAGATCGACTGATTCCTCTCGATTCACTGACTCGATCTAGCAAAGATCGAGCCAGGATCAGTCGATTTAGCACTCGATTTCTAGCCTTATCTTAACTCTTATCGCTCCTTTTAGACCTCAAGGTCAAGGTTTAGACCTTATACCTGTTCCTACACACTTGGAGAATAAAAACATAAAACTGAAAGGGAAATAAAGCAGGAATATGTACAAGATAAACATGGGAATGCCTACCAGGTGCGCTTTCTTTAACGTCTTTAGCTAGACCTTACTTGGTTTAAGCGGATGGTGGGTCTTGGAGAAGCACCGAGGTACTCTCCTTGTCATAGCCGTCTGCCAAGTAAGGCTTGACTCTGTGTCCGTTGACGGTGAATGCACTGCCACTTTTTCCCATCAGAGTAACATCTCCATAAAGCAACACTTCTTGAATCACGAACGGTCCACTCCACCTTGATTTCAGCTTGCCCGGGAAGAGTTTGAGCCTCGAGTTGTACAGCAACACTTGCCCTCCCTCCTTAAGCTCCTTGGCAACCAACTTCTTGTCATGAGTCTCCTTAGTCCGCTCCTTGTATATCCGAGAGCTCTCGTAAGCTTATAGCCTCAACTTATCCAGTTCGTGTAGCTGAATAAGGCGTCTCTCCTGAGCAGTCTTGAGGTCAAAGTTCAGCCTCTTCACAGCCCACAACGCACGGTGTTCCAGCTCAACCGGGAGGTGACAGCCCTTGCCATAGAGTAGAGTGAAAGGAGTTGTACCAATCGGCGTTTTGAATGCGGTACGGTAGGCCCAAAGAGAGTCGTCCAGCTTCACTGCCCAGTCTTTCCTTATTGCTCCGACGGTCTTCTCTAGTATGGCATTGATTTGCCTGTTGGAGACTCCCACTTGACCGCTTGTTTGAGGATGATATGGTGTAGCCACCTTATTCTTAACTCCATACTTTCTCAAGAGGTTCTCGAAGACCTTGTTTATTAAGTGGCTTCCTCCATCGCTTATGACAACCTTGGGTACCCCAAACCTCGGGAAGATGATACACTTGAACAGCTTGATTACCACCTTAGAGTCATTTGTAGGGGCAGAAACAGCCTCGACCCATTTAGAGACATAATCCACTGCTACTAAGATGTATTTGTTGCCATATGAAGAAGGAAATGGCCCCATGAAGTCTATCCCCCACGCGTCGAACACGTCAACCTTGAAGATGGGAACTTGAGGCATTTCGTTCCTCTTAGTGATATTCCCTGCTCGTTGACATGCCTCACAGCTCTTCACAAACTCGTTTGCATTTTTAAAAATGGACGGCCACCAGAAACCGGCTTGCAACACTTTCGTGGCAGTCTTGAATGAGGCGAAGTGTCCTCCGTAGGAAGAGCCATGGCAATGATAGAGGATGTCCCTGGCTTCTTCCTTTGTAACACATCTCCGGTACAAACTGTCTACTCCTCCCAAAAGTAGTCACTAGCCTCTCTCATAAACCGCTTCTTGTGATAGCTGTTGAGATGTGTTGGCTCCTCACCACACGCTAGATAGTTCACCACATCAGCATACCACGGTAGATCCTCTTCTCTGAAACTCAACACCTCCTCAAACCTCCCTTCTAGCTTTCCACAAACAGCCGTGGTAATCCATAAGCTGCTCTTCTGGAAGAGAGTCATCTAAGGGAAGAGACTCGTTGATCCTTAGTCGTGAGAGATGGTCAGCGACTCCGTTTTCTATTCCTTTCTTGTCGTTAATCTTCATGTCAAACTCCCGGAGTAAGAGAATCCATCTTAAGAGCCGAGGCTTAGTGTCTTTCTTCGAGTAGATGTATCGCAAGGCAGCATGATCCGTGTATACAATAGCCTTGGAACCAACAAGATACGATCTGAACTTCTCAAAGGCGAAGACTACTGCAAGCAACTCCTTCTCTGTAGTGGTGTATCTTGTTTGCGTGTCATCTAAGGTTCTTGAAGCATAGTAGATCACGTGTAGCTTCTTGTCTTTCTTCTGGCCAAGAACGGCTCCTACGGCGTAGTCACTAACATCACACATGACCTCAAAGGGAAGAGACCAGTCTGGTGCTTGGACTATAGGAGCTGATGTAAGGGCTTCCTTGATGGTCACGAAAGCTTTCAAACACTCCTCATCAAACACAAACTCAGCTTCCTTGCACAACAGCCGTGTAAGAGGGCGTGCAATCTTGGAGAAATCCTTGATGAAGCGCCTATAAAACCCTGCGTGTCCCAAGAAGCTTCTGACTCCCTTGACATTAACCGGCGGCTTAAGAACCATCATGACATCCACTTTAGCCTGATTAACCTCAATGCCCTTCTCTGATATCTTATGACCAAGCACAATCCCTTCCTTAACCATAAAGTGGCATTTCTCCCAGTTCAGCACCAAGTTTGTCTCTTCACAACATTTTAGTACCCTGCAAAGATTCAACAAACACGCAGGAAAGGACGCACCATAGACAGAGAAGTCATCCATGAACACCTCTACCATCTCCTCTATAAGATCGGAGAAGATCAACATCATACACCGCTGAAACGTAGCCGGTGCATTACACAATCCAAACGGCATCCTTCGATATGCAAAGGTACCGTAGGGACATGTGAAGGTCGTCTTCTCCTGATTATTTGGGTGAATTGGTATTTGAAAGAAACCGCTATACCCATCGAGAAAACAGTAGTAAGGGTGATTAGCAAGTCTCTCAAGCATTTGATCAATAAAAGGCAAAGGGAAATGGTCTCTCCTAGTCGCAAGGTTAAGTTTCCTATAATCAATACACATCCTATAACCAGTGATGGTTCTAGTAGGAATAAGCTCATCCTTTTCATTCCTTATGACCGTGATCCCTCCCTTCTTAGGCACCACGTGTACAGGAGAAACCCACGTGCTGTCACTTATGGGATAGATCACGTCAGCCTCTAAAAGCTTAAGGATTTCTTTCTTAACAACCTCTTTCAAATTAGGATTCAAACGCCTTCGATGTTCTATAGAAGAGGCGTTCTCATTATCCAAGTGAATCCTGTGAGTGCAAAGCATTGGTGAAAGGCCCTTGATGTCACTTAAAGAGTACCCAATGGCCTTCCTATACTTTCTCAGCTCAGTCAGGAGCGAGTGCAACTCATCATCACTTAGGTTTTCATTCACAATCACGGGATAGGTGTTATTAGGCCCTAAGAAAGCATACCTTAGCCCTTTTGGGAGCTTCTTAAGGTCCACCTTTGGGGCTAACAGCTCACTCCAGTCATCCTCGTGGCTGTTGTTGTTGCTTTCCTCCTTGGAGCTCTCCTTTGAACCTGAGGTATGGCCCTTTAGACTGTTTTCCTCTATCGCTATCCCTTCTGAAATCGAGTCCTCCGGTCGATTCTCCTCTCGATGTCGTCTAGATCGAGCCATTTCGCTCGATTCACTTACTCGATTTGATGTGGATCGAGTAAGGGATCGAGACGCTGAGTCGATCTCTTGATTGGACTCCAAAATGATCGGGAGGTCTCCCTCGATCACCGACTCGATTGTTTTTCCTGATCGAGCATTCTTCTCGATTTTTCCGTCGATTGTTGCACCTCATCGAGTTGTGTTCTCGATTTCCTTGTCTATCTGACTCCTGGATCGAGTGATAGCGTCGATCTCGGGGTCGATCTCTAGGCAGCAACTTTCATCCTTCTTGACAATCTTCCTAGAATCCAGCAAGTTGACGTACTCCTGGGTCCTCTGGTCCACATAGCCAAACTCCCCAGGCTCCTTAGTCAGTGCTAGCTTCAGATGGTCTTCTAGAGCCAGCTCTTCCAGCAACTCATCCGCTAAAGCATCCATCGTTTCAATATAGAAAGCTTGCCCTTCAATGGTCGGCTTCTTCAGAACCTCATTGATGTCGAAGTCAAGCCTTATCTCTTTTCCCAAATGCAAGGCAATCTTCCCATTCTTCACATCTATGATAGCCCTGACGGTTGCAAGGAATGGTCTCCCTAAGATGAGTGGATCCTTAGGCTCTTCATCCATCTCCAACACGACAAAGTCCGTAGGCACGTTCACACCACTGATTCGCACCAGTAAATCTTCAAGCAGCCCCACTGGTAGCCTCACACTCCTATCAGCCAGTACCAACGAGATCCGACAGTCTTTGAAACGAGTAAAACCAAACTTCTTAGCCACGGAGTGAGGCATCAGGTTTATGCTAGCTCCGAGGTCACATAAGCAACTCTTGAACTCTAGAGGGCCTAAAGCGCAAGGTATAGTGAAGCTTCCAGGGTTTCCCAACTTCTTAGGGACTATCTCCTTATGTATTACAGCACTACACTCTTCACTTAGAACAAGTACCTCCTTGCTTTCCTTGTTCTTCTTCACGAGACTGTCTTTGAAGAATTTGACGCATTTAGGCATCGTTGCAAGGCAGTCAACGAGAGGTAGCTTGATTTCCACGTCCTTAAGGTGCTTCTCAAAGAGGATTCTATGCTTCTCTATGAGTTGCTTCTTGAAGCGGCCAGGAAAAGGCAGCTTAGGTACATAAGGTGGAGGCACATAAGCATTCTTCTCCTTAGTGGTTTGCTCAGCTTTCTTCTCAGCAACTGCTTTGTCTCCTCTTCTTGGCCCTTGGATCCAAACGTTGTCAAAGTTAATCTCATCTTCATCAGCCGAAGGTTTACCCTCCCCCTCCTGAATTACAACATCCTCGTTGTTCTTTGTAGAGACCGGAGGTTCGAGTTCTTTACCGCTTCTCAACGTTATGGCATTAGCATACTCCTTGGGATTCTGCTCACACTTTCCCGGAAGACTGTTCTGACCACTCGTACTCGCTTTCCCTTTCTCCAGCTGCTTGATCTTGTTGTTTAAGTTGGTGATCTGAGTGGAGAAGTCAGTGAGAGACGAGTCTAGACGAGTGTTCATCTCGGCGAACTTCTGGTTTGTAGAGGCTTGCCCTTGTATTAGCTGTTGAAACATTGCTTGAACCGGATCAACTTGTTGTTGCATTGGTTGTTGCTGCTGAGGTGCAAAGCCCGGAGGGTAGTTAGGTGTATAACCCAGGTTATTTTGATGTTTGCCCTTGGAAGTTGTTCTGCCCTTGACCTTGGAAACCACCACTCGGTTGAAAACCTTTGTTGTAAGGGATGAAAGGTTTTGCTTGCTGAGCAGGGTACACTTGATCTTTAGTGTTGGCTACGTTGGTTCTTCGGTAAGAGAGGCTGTTGTTCTGGTAGCCTTGGTTGTAGCCTTGAGATTCGTAGATGTTCTGTCCCGCCACCCAATTGGCTTCTTCTTGGCTCAACTCTAACTCCTCTTGGTTCTCATCAGCTTCACCAACAAAGTGAACATGCTTCTGATTGGCTAACACCAGCTTATCTATCTTCTCATGCAAAGATTTGAGCTCCTTCTTGTGAGACTCTAACTCTGATCCTCTCGGTGCACGGTCATAATCCTCAGGGTACTTGCCATCACTCAATGCCAAGTTTTCTATCAGCTCCATACCATCTTCTACCTCCTGACTGAGGAAGTTCCCTTTGCTAGCTGTGTCAAGCAACAACCTGATCTTTGGTGAAGCTCCACGGTATATGGTACTGAGTAGTGTCTCCTCGCTGAACCCGTGATGAGGACATTGGATCGTGTAGTCTTTGAAACGCTCCATTGCCTCGTTGAATGTCTCATAGTTCCTTTGAGTGAAACCGCTGATTTTGCTTCTCAACTGTGCTGTCCTGGTGCTTGAGAAGAACTTTGAGAGAAAAGCCTTCTTACACTCGGCCCATGATGTGATGGTGCCTTGTGGGAGGGTCTTCTCCCAATGTCTGGCTTTGTCTCCGAGTGAAAAGGGGAAGAGACGCAGCTTGAAAGCATCTTCGGATATGCCATTGATCTTTATCAACCCACATACTTGCTCGAAGTTGTCTAGGTGCTCCAAGGGGTCTTCCATTGCTAAGCCGTGGAACTTGTTGTTTTGCACCATTGAGATAAAACCTGGCTTGATCTCGAAGTTATTGTTTTGCACAGGAGGAGGAGTGATCCCAAACCTATTGTGGTGAGTATTGGGAGCATATCTGGCTCCTATGATCCTTGGGGGTCTAGCCGCGTGTTGGGGGTTTCCATTGCCCCGTCCTGCTGCCCCGTGAGCTGGAGGAGGTCCGTCTGGATGCTCGTGTTCAGCCATAGCTTCAAAGTCAACCAAACCGTGCTGAACAATTTCCTCAAAGGCTCTTGTTTGTTCTCTGACTCTCCTTTGCCGTGAGTGACCAAGTTGATGAATGTTGTCTAAGGGTTGTAGTAGATTGTTGTCTCCCCTTGAACGAAGATTCATGTACCTGAAAACACACGTTTGAGAGTAGAAGGATTAGTAACTTGAAAAGGTAAAGACTTAGTCTTTGCTAAGTCCCAAATCTCTATGTTCTCTAAACAGTCCTAGGATGGCAACGGCGCCATTTGATGATAACTTTATTTGCAAGGGTTAAATTGCAGTGACGTTATCAAACTCAAATGCAAGACATGTTGTAGTACAGCAAGCAAGAGAGAGTCAATCCATGCCTAGGATGATAGAGAATGCACAGCGAATACAAGGACTAATGCAAATCTAAGCGAAATGAGATGATTTGTGAGAAAATGTCTAAAAACTAGATGCAGCAACTTAAATGGAATGAAACCTTTTTTAAAAATACTAAAAAGGAAGAAATTACCACGAGAAACAAACAGAATAATTAAAGGAGAAAGCTCCGAATTATTAAAATTTGACTAGTGGATCGACCGTGAGATCGACCACTAGATCGAGCAGTAACAATCGATCTCTTCTAAAAATGCAAGAACAGTCAAACTAAGGACCAGGATGCTATCAGAGATCAAGCGAAAGACGAGATAAGATGTAAAGACGCTAAGAGAAAGGGCCTAGGGTTGAGATTCATGGCCAGGGGTTTCGAAGGTTCGACCTTGGGTTTAAAACTTTAAATCGACTCACTTGGTGAGGATCTCTAAGCCTTGAAAACTAAGCAAGATCTATCTGTGGCTTTCGGTATAGATCACTCCTTCATCCTCTCCTCCAAACCCATGGCTTTTGGTGGAAAGAGAGGTCGAAGGGCAAGGAAAACAGATTTCAAATGAATGGCTTAACTAATCCCCCAAACTTCCATGGCTTTTGGGAAGGGGTAACTAGTCTCTAAGGTGTGATATTCCGAGGCTCCTGGATCCTGTCAAGGTAAGGAACCTCTCGGATCATGAAGCTCTTGGCGTGAGAGTCTTCAAGCATTGAGATCTCAACACCTTAGAAGAGATAGCCATTGAAAACGTTTAGAAAAACCTCACGATCGAAACCCTTTAGACCCCTTAATCCTCTCAACCCCGAACCCAAATAAACTACTCGCTACACATAGAGTAAATCAAGCAAAGCATGTAAAGCGAGACGATGAACATGAAAAGAAAACTAGATTGAAACGGAAATGATTCGATTACAAAGCTTAAGAAAAACGCGAGTTTAACAATGGTGTTTTTCACGAAAACCAGAGAGAAAACATAAGGAAAAAGATAAGGATCTAAAGTTCTCTTTGGAAAAGGACGTCGCCGCCTTCCCTAAATGCCGAAACAAGGTGATGGTCCCCCCCCTCGCTAGCGGCCAAAAACGGTTGAAAGGACAGAGATCGATTCCAAGATCAAGCGGTTCTCTCGATTCTATCCGGACATCGTGTCTTTGGCTCGATCTGGGTCTCGATCATCATCGGCGAATCGAGTGTTGCATCCGATCTCGGTATCGATCTTCGGCTGGATCGAGTGGTGTACTCGATCTGACTCTCGCTCTGCATGGCGTCATTTACGTCCGTACCGTTTGATCGATTGCTTCACTCGATCCTTGTCTCGATCATTCTCCTTGGATCGCGTGGTTGGCTCGATCTTCTGGTAGATCAACTCCTAGATCGACCGGCCATGCTCGATCTGCTCCTCGATCTCTGATCCTTAGCATATATCCGAGCTCCCCCGAACTGCTACATCAGCCTCAACATGTCCACGAACCTCCACGACTCCAAAGCAGCCAGAAACAACCTGAATATGATGCAAAATGCAAGGAAAATGCGTATGCTGATGCAAGAATGCTCTAGGACCCTAAGTGATGTAATCTAACCTAAAACGTGATACAAATGCATAAAAAGCTAACTAATGAGTATGCAAAATGTATGCAATATGCAATAACATCACCTAAAAAGCAAACGAGAGGTGGATCGACTGAGTCACTCGATTATAAAGGCTAGATCGAATAGTCTACTCGATCTGCCACTCGATCTAAGCTTAAATCGACCCCTGAATCGAGAACGTGGCTCGATCATGAGGACTTAGCCGTCGTGCCAAAAATTCAAGGAACGAGAGGTGTTATCGATCCAAAACTCGATTCAATTCGAATCGAGTCCCAAGTCGAGCAACCCTCTCGATTCACGCCATTATGGGCATGAGATCGAGTCCTAGATCGACCAAACGGACTCGATCTCATGCCAAGGTAACATTTTCTTTTCCCTCTCTTACTCTTTCCCTCCGGTTTTTAAATTCAAAAAGTGGTCGAGGCAAGCATCATTGACCATGAAAGATGTGCCTTGACCACAGCTTTTGTCAGAAAACCACTTCTTTTTACCCATGGTTTTGTTTTGTTGGCCTTTAAATGTTTTCAACTACTTTCACACTCTCTCATTCTTGTTTTCTCGAAGTGTTAAGCAAAAAGAGAGTGTGAGTTCTTGTTTTCTAAAGGCTAACAAACATCTTTTTCAGTCTTTGCAAATGTATTTTCGAATCTTTAGGAAAATCTTTAAGAAAAAATCCTTTTTATTCGCTTTGATTGTTTTAGATGCTAGGGCGGTTTTAAAATTTTAAAAATAGCTTGATAATAGGAAAAATTTTAGATTTCTCTCTATCTCTAGATTTGATTCTGATAACCTATCTTTCAAGCAGGTTTTATGCAGTAGAGAGGTTTTCAAAACTCTAATGCATGCAATGTTGTAGTAAGGCAAGCAGGAGAGTGTCAATCCACTTCTAGGAGGCAGAGAATGCACAGAGAATGCAAGATCCTAAGCAAATCTAAGAAGAATGAGACAGTTTATGAGAAATTAACTAAAAACTAGATGCAGCAACCTGAACAGAGTGAAACCTATTTTAAAAATACTAGAAAGACAGAAACTACCACGAGAAATAAACAGATTGATTAAAGGAAAAAGCTTCGAATTATTAAAATTCGACTAGTGGATCGACCACGAGATCGACCACTAGATCGAGCAGTAACAATCGATCTCGTCTAAAACCGTAAGAATAACAAATCTAATGACCAGGATGCTATCAGGTAACAAGCGAAAGATGAAATGAGACTTAAAGATTCTAAAAGAAAGGGCCTAGGGTTGAGATTCATGTAAAGGGTTTCAAAGGATCGATCTTGGGTTTGAAACTTTGGATCGACTCACTTGGTGAGGATTTCTAAGCCTTGAAAACAAAACAAGATCTATCCGTGGCTTTCGGTATAGATCACTCTTTCATCCTCTCCTCCAAACCCATGGCTTTTGGTGGAAAGAGAGGTCGAAAGGCAAGGAAAACAGATTTCAAGTAGATGGCTTAACTAATCCCCCAAACTGCCATGGCTTTTGGGAAGGGGTAACTAGTCTCTAAGGTGTGATCTTCCGAGGCTCCTGGATCCTGTCAAGGTAAGGAGCCTCTCGGATCATGAAGCTCTTGGCGTGAGTGTCTTCAAGCATTAAGCTTTCAACACCTTAGAAGAGATAGCCTTAAAAACGTTTAGAAAACAAACCAAGATCGAACCTTTTCTACCCCTTAATCCTCTCAACCTCGAACCCAAAGTAAACTACTCGCTACACATAGAGTAAATCAAGCAAAGCAGAAGAAATACGACGATTAACATGAAAGGAAATTCGATTAAACGATAAAGATTCGAAAACAAAGGCTTCAAAAGAAAACTGGTTCAACAATGGTGTTCTTCGCTAAACGAGAGAGAAAACTTGAAAGAAAAGATAAGAAATCTAAAAGTTATCCAAAAAGCATCTCGCCGCCTTGCCTAAAATGCCCAAACATTCCAATGGTCCCCCCTTCGCTAACAGCCAAAAACGGTTGAAAGGATAGAAATCGACCACTGGATCGAGTGGTTCTCTCGATCACATCCGGGCATCGTGTCTTCGGCTCGATCCGGGTCTCAATCTTCTTTGGCGAATCGAGTGTTGCATCCGATCTCGGTACCGATCTTTGGGTGGATCGAGTGGTGTACTCGATCTAGCTCTCGCTCTGCATGGCGTCATTTACGTCCGTACCGATTGATCGATTGCTTCACTCGATCTCCGTCTTGATCATTCTCCTTGGATCGCCTAGTTGGCTTGATCTTCTGGTCGATCAACTCCTGGATCGACCGGCCATGCTCGATCTGCTCCTCGATCACTGGTCCTTAGCAAATTTCCGAGCTCCCACGAACTGCTACATCAGCCTCCACACGCCCACGAACCTCCATGACTCCAAAGCAGCCAGAAACAACCTGAATGTGATGCAAAATGCAAGGAAAATGCATATGCTGATGCAAGAATGCTCTAGGACTCTAAGTGATGCAATCTAACCTAAAACATGATACAAATGCATGAAAAACAAACTAATGAGTATGCAAAATGTATGCAATATGCAATAACATCAACTCCCCCAAACTTACTTCTTGCTTGCCCTCAAGCAACAAAAAGCAAGTAAGGAAGAGAGGTTTTTAGAAAAATCAAAAGGGTTTTAAACTTTTTGCAAAGGTGCCTTTCAAATGGATCATCTCAATGTCCTAGTTAACAGTTCTAAAATACTATGCTTACACTCATACTCCAAAGAACTTAGCCATACTCATCACACAAGGAAATTCAATTCAGGACTCTCCTATTCCTAACAATCAAAGAAACTCATCCTTTAACATTCATTAACATTCGAACCATGAATCAAACTTATGCACTTTAAAGCAAGACACATTTGGCTAAGGGTTATGGTTATGAGCATAGAATGATCTCATTTAAAAAAGGGTTTATAATCATAACAAGAGTTTCTCTCAAAAATGGCTTGAACTTATGCATAATACTAAAGGTAAAGACAATTTATGCATACATGATTAGATTCTCATCTACCCATGTAAACTATCAAATGATCCTATACCCCTCTCATTTAAGAAGTTTAATTCTCACTCACCACTTAAGAGTCTACCCTTTTTCTCACCTCTTAGCAATCCCCAATTCAAAATAATGACATTTTTAAACTTTTTAGGCTAGTGAAAAGGTTTTGAAAAATATTTTTGCTCTTAGAAATTTCTTATTAGTAGCTTTCTTATTATTATTTTCTTTCTTTTTATTTTTTTTTATTTGGCACTTAGGCTCTTTTTATTTCTTTTTCTTTTTTTTCTCCCTTTTTTTATTTTTACTTATTATGAGAGAGCTACTCTCTGAAATTAGAGCATACTTAGTTTTAAAAGCAAACCTTTCACTTAAAACCTCATTTCTTTCCTTAAAACACAAACTCTTTGAAACCGAAACAAATAGACAAGAAAGCAACCCCAATGATCCCCCAAACTTATCCTAAACCAACACCTAGCTTCAAAATGCAAAGCTAGCAACCAATATGAAAACCAAATCATGTCGCCTAAACCTAACACTTTATGCCAAGTTCAAACCGAAAGTAAGGCCTCACAAAGATGTCACACAAGAACATTTGGCTTCAAAGGAGGGTAGGGTTCAAGGAGGGAGTTCTACTTAGGCTCACAAAGAGTGGTAAGAAGGAAGAAGAGAGCCTAAATATTTTAATACCATGTGTTTATTTTCAAATACATAAGAATGATAATTAGAGTTTCAAATTAAGGTTTTCACTTAGTAGGATGAGTTTCAAATCATGAGAGTTCAATTCAAGCCACGAAAATCCTAACTAGTGATCCAAGCATGGTTAGAACTTACTTTCAAAGCATAAACAAAGCATTAGAGAACTACCAACTAGGGCATTGAAATGATTCATAAGTAAAAACACCTTTTTAAGAAATTATAACCCCTTATGCAAAATGCAAACAACTTAGGTGATATGAGAAACTCTAAACTCAATCCTAACATGTTTTTTTTTTTTAAAAAAGATGAATGCAACTACATGAATCTTTGAAAAAATTTTAAAAATTTTACCAATTTTTCATGATCTAAGACTCAAGGATGCAAAAAGGAAAATAAGATCAAAGAACACAAGATTAAATCACACATGTACTCCCCCAAACTTGCTTGACACCGTCCCGGTGGCAAACTCATCCGAAGGAGCATCAAAAACACAATGCAAGAAACAAATATGAGTGGTTATATACAATGGAAGAAGGTTGTTTACCTCTGGTCTAGGCTCGGCTGGAACTTGAGGATGTTCCAGAGGAGCTAGAGATCGTTGCTTTGCCTTTGTCAGCTGGTTCTTGTAGAGAATGGCGTGCCGGCTGAATGTTGTCTCCTTGGGTCTCGCGGATGACAATCCCTCCGGTTGAGAGCCTTCTCTTCTCGGGTTGTTGTATCTCTTGGCGTGCAGCTGGCTTAGGTTGGCCTCCCTGAAGTGCTTTAACATTCTTCCCAAGCTTCTTCAGCATCTTCCCTTGCAACTTGTTAATCTTCCTTTGCATCTCTACCACCGATGCTAGGAACTTCTCGGTTTTTGTCCTTGGCTCAAAGTCCAGCTTGGGTAGTGTGTAGGCCTCGGGTATCTCGTCTTCCGTGCCTGGAGACTCTGATCTTTGACGTGGGGAAATGGCTGACGCAGGCGGTCCTCCTAAAGGGGCAAAGCATTCTTCCTCCGTGGGTAAGAACTCGATGTTCCCAACACCAAGCAGCTCGGTTTCATCTCTGTTGGGAAGGATGCATACTCTCTTCTTGTCTTCATCATCTATGAAGAGGTAGGCATAGAACCCTTCTGCTGGCGTGCGTCCCAAGCTATCAGTATTCCTCATGTATGCTTTATCCATGAAAGCTCTGTTTGGAACATGAGCAAAGTCATGGATGGGCACGCCGGCTTGCACGAACAAAGGAGTAAGGAAACCGCCAATGTAGGAGGAGGTTGCCTTGCACCGTAAGGCATAAGCCTTGTACATCACCAGGGAAGCCGCGAGTACACAGCCGTAGTTCACCTCATCGCCGAGTTCATCTTCTATGGGCTCGTCATTCGCATCCGGATCAGACACCAAGTGTTCACACCTTGGAAGAGGAAGCACAGCTTCAAAGTATACCTCAGCACCGGACTCCTAACTCGCTTGATCTTGGCGGTGTTGGCTTTGTAGTTTTCATTGCTGATCAGGTCCCAAAACTCGTCGGCTTTCTTGAAGGCTGGGAACTCGACCTTATGTGCATCAGCGTTGAGACCGTAGGCTTGGCATAGCTCAGGGATGGAGAGTGTGTAAGCTTGACGGCCAACTTTGAAGTAGAGGCGGCCTTGAGAAGGGACGGGTGCACTAGGATTCTCATACCGGAACTCCAAGGTGGCTAGGAAGTCTATTGTCACTTCAGGAATGGTTGGGCAATCCATCCGTGACAAACACCTCAAGCCAATGTTCTTGAGGAGTTGATCGAAGTCCCCAAGAATCCCGAGCCTAGACAAAAGCTCTCGATCAGCAAACTTTGTGGGTTCAAACCGGAGCCTCTCCAATCGCTTCTTATCCCTCTTTTCATCTTTGCTCCACCTGACCCTCTCTTGAGCAACCACTTCTTGTCCTTCTCCTTCTTGTGCTTGCTCTTCTCTGGTTCTCTTTGGTGCCATTGTTCCTGAAACAAGATTTTAAGGATATTGATAAGTAAGAGGCGATTTGATGAGAATGAGAGAAGAGAAGGAAAGAATTTATAATAACTACCCTAGAATTTTTGGGAATAAAATAAAAATCATAGCTAAATAGAAGGAAATCAAATCTTTAGATTCTGAAAAATCTGGAATTATTCCAATTACTTAGCTAGTTTTAAAAATTCAAAACCAATCCTATATTCTAAATCACGATCTTGCGGATTTAAAGGAGATTTTCTTAAAATAAAATCATTAAATTTGAAAATACCTTTGCAAAAGGTTTAGAATATCTTTTGCTAGCTCTTAAAAAGTAAGACTCTCACTCTCTTTGTTTAAAAATCTCGAGCAAAACAGAAATGAGAGGGTGAGAGGATGATTGAAACATTTAAAGACTTAGCAAAACCAAAACAATGGGTGGTCAAAGTGGTTTCTGACAAAGTCTTGGTCAAGGCACATCTTTCATGGTCAAAGATGCTTGCCTTGACCAAGTTTTGAATTTAAAAATTGGAGGGAAAAGAGTAAAGGAGGGAAAGAAAATTGTTACCTCGGCATGAGATCGAGTCCATTTGGTCGATCTAGGACTCGATCTCATGCCCAAAATGGCTTAGATCGAGAGGGTTACTCGATTTGAGACTCGATTCATAGTGAATCGAGTCCTGGATCGATTGGCTCTCTCGATCATTGAGATGTTGGCTCCTCGGCTAAGTCCTTATGATCGAGCTATGTCCTCGATTTAGGGGTCGATTTGGTATAGATCGAGTGATGGATCGAGTCGAGTGATCGATCAATTTTCAACAGATTTTCCTGAGAGAAATTAGATCGGTCGATCCGATTTGGATCGATCGATCCTTTTTCATCAAGGTCGATCTTGTCACTCGATCTCGTCTAGATCGACTGGCTCCTCTTGATTCACTGGCTCGATCTAGCAAAGATCGAGCCAGGATCAGTCGATCTAGCACTCGATCTCTAGCCTTATTCTAACCTCTATTGCCTTTTTAAGACCTCAAAGTCAAGGCTTAGACTCCTTATACCTGTTCCTACACACTTGCAAAATAAAAACATAAAACTGAAAGGGAAATAAAGCAGAAGTATGTAAAAGATAAACATGGGAATGCCTCCCAAGTACACTTTCTTTAACGTCTTTAGCTAGACCTTACTTGGTCTAAGCGGATGGTGGGTCTTGGAGAAGCACTGAGGTACTCTCCTTGTCAAAGTTGTCTGCCAAGTAGGGCTTGACTCTGTGTCCGTTGACGGTGAATGCACTGCCACTTTTTCCCATCAGAGTAACGGCTCTATACGGCAAGAACTCTTGAATCACGAACGGTCTGCTCCACCTTGATTTCAGCTTGCCCGGGAAGTGCTTGAGCCTCGAGTTGTACAGCAACACCAGTCCTCCTTCCTTAAGCTCCTTGGCAACCAACTTATTGTCCTGAGCCTCCTTAGTCCGCTCCTTGTATATCTGGGAGCTCTCATAAGCATTCAGCCTCAACTCGTCCAGTTCGTGTAGCTGAATAAGGCGCCTCTCCTGAGCCGTCTTGAGATCAAAGTTCAGCCTCTTCACAGCCCACAACGCACGGTGTTCCAGCTCAACCGGGAGGTTACAACACTTGCCATAGAGTAAGGTGAAAGGAGTTGTACCAATCGGCGTCTTGAAGGCGGTACGGTATGCCCAAAGAGCATCGTCCAGCTTCACTGACCAATCCTTCCTTGTTGCTCCGACGGTCTTCTCTAGGATAGCCTTGATTTCCCTATTGGAGACCTCCACTTGACCGCTTGTTTGAGGATGATACGGTGTAGCCACCTTGTGCTTAACCCCATACTTTCTCAAGAGGCTCTCAAAGACCTTGTTTATAAAGTGGCTTCCTCCATCACTTATAACAACCTTGGGTACCCCAAACCTTGGGAAGATGATACTCTTGAACAACTTGATTACCACCTTAGAGTCATTTGTAGGGGAAGCAACAGCCTCAACCCATTTGGAGACATAATCCACAGCTACTAAGATGTATTTGTTGCGGTATGAAGAGGGAAAAGGCCCCATGAAGTCAATCCCCCACGCATCGAACACGTCAACCTCGAAGATAGGAACTTGAGGCATTTCGTTCCTCTTGGTTATATTCCCTGCTTGCTGACATGCCTCACAGCTCTTCACAAACTCGTGTGCATCTTTAAAAATGGAGGGCCACTAGAAACCGGCTTGCAACACCTTCGTGGCAGTCTTGAATGAGGCGAAGTGTCCTCCGTAGGAAGAGCCATGGCAATGATAGAGAATGTCCATGGCTTCTTCCTTTGTAACACATCTCCGGTACAAGCTGTCTACTCCTCTTTTGTATAGGTAAGGCTCGTCCCAAAACTAGTCACTAGCCTCCCTCATAAACCGCTTCTTGTGATAGCTGTTGAGATGTGTTGGCTCCTCACCACACGCTAGATAGTTCACCACATCAGCATACCACGGTAGATCCTCCTCCTTAAAACTCAACATTTCCTCAAACCTTCCTTCTAGCTTCCCACAAACAGCAGTAGTAATCGCCATAAGCTGCTCTTCTGGAAGAGAGTCATCTAAAGGGAGAGACTCGTTGATCCTTAGCCTTGAGAGGTGGTCAGCGACTCCATTTTCTATCCCTTTCTTGTCTTTAATCTCCATGTCAAACTCCTGGAGTAACAGAATCCATCTTAAGAGCCGAGGCTTAGTGTCTTTCTTCGAGTAGATGTATCGTAGGGCAGCGTGATCAGTGTATACAATAGCCTTGGAACCAACGAGATATGATCTGAACTTCTCAAAGGCGAAGACTACTGCAAGCAGCTCCTTTTCCGTAGTGGTGTATCGTGATTGCGTGTCATCCAAGGTCCTTGAAGCATAATAGATCACATGTAGCTTCTTGTCTTTCTTCTGACCAATGACGGCTCCTACAGCGTAGTCACTAGCATCACACATGATCTCAAAGGGAAGAGACCAGTCTGGTGCTTGGACTATAGGGGCTGATGTAAGGGCTTCCTTGATTGTCACGAAAGCCTTCAAACACTCCTCATCGAATACGAACTCAGCTTCCTTGCACAACAGCCGTGTAAGAGGGCGTGCTATCTTGGAGAAATCCTTGATGAAATGCCTGTAGAACCCTGCGTGCCCCAAGAAGCTTCTGATCCCTTTAACATTAACCAGCGGCTCTAGACCCATCATGACCTCCACCTTAGCTTGATCAACCTCAGTACCCTTCTCTGAAATCTTATGACCGAGCACTATCCCTTCCTTGACCATGAAGTGGCATTTCTCCCAGTTCAGCACCAGGTTCGTCTCTTCACAACGTTTAAGTACCCTGCAAAGATTCAACAAACAAGCAGGAAAGGACGCGCCATACACAGAGAAATCATCCATGAATACTTGTACCATCTCCTCTATAAGATCAGAGAAGATAGACATCATACACCGCTGAAAGGTAGCCGGTGCATTACATAATCCAAACGGCATCCTTCGATATGCAAAGGTACCGTAGGGACATGTGAAAGTCGTCTTCTCCTGATCGTTTGGGTGGATAGGAATTTGAAAGAAACCACTATACCCATCGAGAAAACAGTAGTAAGGGTGATTTGCAAGCCTCTCAAGCATTTGATCAATAAAAGGCAAGGGGAAATGGTCTTTTCTAGTCGCAAGGTTAAGCTTTCTATAGTCAATACACATTCTATGACCAGTAATGGTCCTAGTAGGGATAAGTTCATCCTTTTCATTCCTTATGACCGTGATCCCTCCCTTCTTAGGCACCACGTGTACAGGGGAAACCCACGTGCTGTCACTTATGGGATAGATCATGTCAGCCTCTAAAAGCTTTAGGATTTCCTTCTTAACAACCTCTTTCAAGTTAGGATTCAAACGCCTTTGATGTTCTACAGAAGTGGCGTTCTCGTTATCCAAGTGAATCCTATGAGTGCATAGCATTGGTGAAAGGCCCTTGATGTCACTTAAAGAGTACCCAATGGCCTTCCTATACTTTCTCAGCTCAGTCAAGAGCGAGTGCAACTCATCATCACTAAGGTTTTCATTTACTATCACGGGATAGGTGTCATTAGGCCCTAAGAAAGCATTCCTTAGCCCTTTTGGGTGCTCCTTTAGGTCCACCTTTGGGGCTAACAGCTCACTCCAGTCATCCTCGTGGCTGTTTTTGTTGCTTTCTTCCTTGGAACTCTCCCTTGAACTTGAGGCATGGCCCTTCAGACTGCTTTCCTCCATCGCTATCCCTTCTGAGATCGAGTCCTCCGGTCGATTTTCCTCTCGATATCGTCTAGATCGAGCCATTTCACTCGATTCACTTACTCGATTTGATATGGATCGAGTAAGGGATCGAGACGCTGAGTCGATCTCTTGATTGGACTGCAAAATGATCGGGGGATCTCTCTCGATCGTTGACTCGATTGTTTTTTCTGATCGAGCATCCTTCTCGATCTGTCCATCGATTGTTGCGCTGTATCGAGTTGTGTTCTCGATTGACTTGTCGATCTGTCCCCTGGATCGAGTGATAGCGTCGATCTCGGGGTCGATCTCTAGGCAGCAACCTTCTTCATTCTTGATAATCCTCCTCGAATCCAGCAGGTTTACGTACTCTTGGGTTCTCTGGTCCACATAGCCAAACTCTCCTGGCTCCTTAGTGAGTGCTAGCTTCAAATGGTCTTCTAGAGCTAGCTCTTCCAGCAACACATCCGCCAATGCATCCATCGTTTCAATATATAAAGCTTGTCCTTCAATGGTTGGCTTCTTTAGAACCTTGTTGATGTCAAAGTCTAGCCTGATCTCCTTTCCTAAATGCAAGGCAATCTTCCCATTCTTCACATCTATTATAGCTCCGGCGGTTGCAAGGAACGGTCTCCCTAAGATGAGTGGTTCTTTAGGCTCCTCGTCCATCTCCAACACTACAAAGTCTGTAGGTACGTTCACACCACTGATTCGTACCGGTAAATCTTCAAGAAGCCCCACATGTAGTCTCACACTTCTATCAGCTAGCACCAATGAGATCCGACAGTCTTTAAACCGAGTAAACCCAAGCTTCTTAGCTACGGAGTGAGGCATCAAGTTTATGCTAGCTCCGAGATCACACAAGCAGCTCTTGAACTCTAGGGGACCCAAAGCACAGGGTATAGTGAAGCTTCCAGGATCTCCCAGCTTCTTAGGCACTATCTCCTTATGAATAACCGCACTACACTCTTCACTTAGTACAAGTACCTCTTTGCTTTCTTTGTTCTTCTTCACAAGGGTGTCCTTGAAAAACTTGGCGCACTTGGGCATCATAGCGAGACAGTCTACAAGAGGCAGCTTGATTTCCACGTCTTTTAGGTGCTTCTCAAACAAGATCTGGTGCTTCTCTATTAGCTGCTTTTTGAAACGACCGGGAAATGGCAACTTCGGTACGTAAGGTGGGGGCACGTAGTCATTTTTCTCCTTGGTGGTTAGCTCAGCTTTCTTCTCAGCTACCGCCTTATCTCCTCTCCTCGGCCCTTGGATCCAAACGTTGTCAAAGTTTATCTCATCACCATCAGCCAAAGGTTTACCCTCCCCCTCTTGAATTACAACGTCCTCATTGTTCTTGGTAGAGATCGGGGGTTCGAGTTCTTTGCCACTTCTCAACGTTATAGCATTGGCATACTCCTTGGGATTTTGCTCACACTTTCCCGGAAGACTGTTCTGACCACTCGTACTTGCTTTGCCTTTCCCCAACTGCTTGATCTTGTTGTTTAGGTTGGTGATCTGAGTGGAGAAGTCGGTTAGAGATGAATCTAGCCAAGTGTTCATTTCAGCGAACTTCTGGTTGGTTGAAGCTTGCCCTTGTATTAGCTGTTGGAACATTGCTTGAACCGGATCAACTTGTTGTTGCATCGGTTGTTGTTGCTGAGGTGCAAAGCCCGGAGGGTAGTTAGAAGTATAACCCTTGTTGTGTTGTTGTTGCCCTTGGAAGTTGCTTGGCCCTTGGAAACCACTACTCTGTTGAAAACCTTTGTTGTAAGGGATGAAAGGTTTAGCTTGTTGAGTAGGGTACACTTGATCTTTAGGGTTGGCTACATTGGTGCTTCGGTAAGAGAGGTTGTTGTTCGGGTAGCCTTGGTTGTAGCCTTGAGACTTGTAGTTGTTCTGTCCAGCTACCCAATTTGCTTCTTCTTGGCTTAGCTCTAACTCCTCTTGGTTTTCATCAGCTTCACCAACAAAGTGCACATGCTTCTGATTAGCTAAGACCAACTTGTCAATCTTTTCATGCAACGATTTGAGCTCCTTCTTGTGAGACTCTAACTCGGATCCTCTCGGTGCTCGGTCATAATCTTCAGCATAGTTTCCATCACTCAATGCCAGGTTCTCTATCAGCTCCATACCCTCTTCTACCTCTTGACCGAGGAAGTTCCCTTTGCTAGCTGTGTCAAGCAACAACCTGATCTTTGGTGAAGCTCCACGGTATATGGTACTGAGTAGTGTCTCCTCGCTGAACCCGTGATGGGGACATTGGATCGTGTAATCTTTGAAACGCTCCATTGCCTCGTTGAATGTCTCGTTGTTCCTTTGAGTGAAACCACTGATTTCGCTTCTCAACCGAGCTGTCCTGGTGCTTGAGAAGAACTTTGAGAGAAATGCCTTCTTACACAAAGCCCATGATGTGATGGTGCCTTGTGGGAGGGTCTTCTCCCAATGTCTAGCTTTGTCTCCGAGTGAAAAGGGGAAGAGACGCAGCTTGAAAGCATCTTCGGATATGCCATTGATCTTGATCATCCCACATACTTGCTCAAAGTTGTCTAGGTGCTCCAAGGGGTCTTCCATTGCTAAGCCGTGGAACTTGTTGTTTTGCACCATGGAGATGAAACCAGGCTTGATCTCGAAGTTATTGTTTTGCACCGGAGGAGGAGTGATCCCAAACCTATTGTGGTGGGTATTGGGAGCATCTCCGGCTCCTATGATCCTTGGTGGTCTAGCCGCGTGTTGGGGGTTTCCATTGCCCCGTCCTGCTGGAGGAGGCCCTTCTGGATGCTCGTGTTCAGCCATAGCTTCAAAGTCAACTAAACCGTGCTGAAAAATCTCCTCAAAGGCTCTTGTTTGCTCTCTGACTCTCCTTTGCCGTGAGTGACCAAGTTGATGAATGTTGTCTAAGGGTTGTAGAAGGTTGTTGTCTCCCCTTGAACGAAGATTCATACCTGAAAACACACGTTTGAGAGTAGATGTATTAGTAACTTGAAAAAGGTAAAGACTTAGTCTTTGCTAAGAGCCAAATCTCTATGTTCTCAAAATACTCCTAGAATGGCAACAGCGCCATTTGATAACCTATCTTTCAAGCAGGTTTTATGCAGTAGAGAGGTTATCAAAACTCTAATGCATGCAATGTTGTAGTAAGGCAAGCAGGAGAGTGTCAATCAACTTCTAGGAGGCAGAGAATGCACAGAGAATGCAAGATCCTAAGCAAATCTAAGCAGAATGAGACAGTTTATGAGAAATTAACTAAAAACTAGATGCAGCAACCTGAACAGAGTGAAACCTATTTTAAAAATACTAGAAAGACAGAAACTACCACGAGAAACAAACAGATTGATTAAAGGAAAGAGCTTCGAATTATTAAAATCGACTAGTGGATCAACCACTAGATCGACCACTAGATCGACCACTAGATCGAGCAGTAACAATCGATCTCGTCTAAAACCGTAAGAATAACAAATCGAATGACCAGGATGCTATCAGGTAACAAGCGAAAGATGAAATGAGACTTAAAGATTCTAAAAGAAAGGGCCTAGGGTTGAGATTCATGTAAAGGGTATCAAAGGATCGATCTTGGGTTTGAAACTTTGGATCGACTCACTTGGTGAGGCTCTCTAAGCCTTGAAAACAAAACAAGATCTATCCGTGGCTTTCGGTATAGATCACTCTTTCATCCTCTCCTCCAAACCCATGGCTTTTGGTGGAAAGAGAGGTCGAAAGGCAAGGAAAACAGATTTCAAGTAAATGGCTTGACTAGTCCCCCAAACTGCCATGGCTTTTGGGAAGGGGTAACTAGTCTCTAAGGTGTGATCTTCCGAGGCTCCTGGATCCTGTCAAGGTAAGGAACCTCTCGGATCATGAAGCTCTTGGCGTGAGAGTCTTCAAGCATTAAGCTTTCAACACCTTAGTAGAGATAGCCTTAAAAACGTTTAGAAAACAAACCAAGATCGAACCTTTTCTACCCCTTAATCCTCTCAATCCCGAACCCAAAGTAAACTACTCGCTACACATAGAGTAAATCAAGCAAAGCAGAAGAAATACGACGATGAAGATTCGAATACAAAGGATTCAAAAGAAAACTGGTTCAACAATGGTGTTCTTCGCTAAACGAGAGAGAAAACTTGAAAGAAAAGATAAGAAATCTAAAAGTTATCCAAAAAGCATCTCGCCGCCTTTCCTAAAATGCCCAAACAATCCAATGGTCCCCCCTTCGCTAACAGCCAAAAACTGTTGAAAGGACAGAAATCGACCATTGGATCGAGTTGTTCTCTCGATCACATCCGGGCATCGTGTCTTCGGCTCGATCTGGGTCTTGATCTTCTTCGGCGAATCGAGTGTTGCATCCGATCTCGGTATCGATCTTCGGGTGGATCGAGTGGTGTACTCGATCTGGCTCTCTCTCTGCATGGTGTCATTTACGTCCGTACCGATTGATCGATTGCTTCACTCGATCTCCGTCTCGATCATTCTCCTTGGATCGCCTAGTTGGCTCGATCTTCTGGTCGATCAACTCTTGGATCGACCGGCCATGCTCGATCTGCTCCTCGATCACTGGTCCTTAGCATATTTCCGAGCTCCCACGAACTGCTACATCAGCCTCCACACGCCCACGAACCTCCATGACTCCAAAGCAGCCAGAAACAACCTGAATGTGATGCAAAATGCAAGGAAAATGCATATGCTGATGCAAGAATGCTCTAGGACTCTAAGTGATGCAATCTAACCTAAAACATGATACAAATGCATGAAAAACTAACTAATGAGTATGCAAAATGTATGTAATATGCAATAACATCAGATTCTCTATTATTTCGCTATAATTTTTATCAATCCCCCAAAATTCTAGGGTAGTATTTATAGGTTTTCTTCTTCGCTTCTCTCTTTCTCTCATCATATCACCGATTTGCTCATTGCCTTGCTTGAGAAACTTGTTTCGGGCACAATGACTCCTAAAAGAACGAGAGATGAGACAGCACAAGAGGGAGGAAACCAAGAAGTGGCTGTTCAGGAGAGGGTTCGTTGGAGTAAGGGTGAGAAACGGGACAAGGAACGGCTTCAACGGCTGAGGTTCGAGGCGACTAAGTTCGCGGACAGAGGATTGCTGGCCAAGATGAGTATTCTAGGAGACTTTGACCAGCTCCTCCAGAAGATAGGGCTGAGGTGTTTGTCACAGATGGATTGCCCAACTTTTCCTGAAGTGACAATCGACTTCCTTGCCACTTTGGAGTTTGGGTACGAGAATCCTAGCATCCCAATTCCTTCTCAAGGCCGCCTCTCCTTCAAGATAAAGCGCCAAGCCTTCAGCCTCTCAATCCCCGAGCTTTGCCAAGCTTATGGCCTCAATGCAGAAGCCACGACGGTAAAGTTCCCCTCCTTCACTCAAGGGAACGACTTTTGGGATCTCATCGCCAATGAAGATTACAAGGCGAATACCGCGAAGATCAAGAGAGTGAGGAACCCGGTGCTACGTTACACCTTGAAGCTGATGGCCAACACTTTTAGTAGTCGGTCCGTATCCCCCACGGTGACCAAGACGGAGCTCTGCTTCTTGTTCCAAGGCCTCAAGCATCTTCTTGTGATCCAGATGAGAACGAGGAGCCGTTGGAAGATCAGCTCGGAGATGACGTCAACTATGGGTGCAGCCTCGCCGCCTCATTGGTCAAATACAAGGCGTATGCCTTGAGATGCATGTCAAGCTCGTCACTCATTGGTGGTTTCCTCACTCCCCTGTTCGTGCAAGCCGGGGTGCCGCTTCAGAACTTCACTCCGGTTCCGGATAGAACCTTCATGGACGAGACTTAGCTGTGGAACACTGATAGCTTGGGACGCACGCCAGCCGAGGGCTTCTTCGAGTACTTGTTCGTTGATGAGGAGAATGAGAAGAGGACATGCATCTTGCCAAACCAAACCGAGACCGAGCTGTTAGGCATTGGGAACATTAAGTTTCTCTCGAGTATAGAGGAATGCTTTGCTCCTCTTGGAGCCGCGGCAACAATTCAGCAGGCTACTCGCCCAAGATCAGAGTCTCCAGCCACAGATGATGAGATGCCTGAAGTCTTTGTCCTTCCCAAGCTTGACTTTGAGCCACGGACCAAGACAGAAATGTTATTTGCTTCTGTTGTGGAGATGCAAAGGAAGATCAACAAGTGGCAGAGCAAGGTCATCAAGAAGCTTGCCAAGAAGGTCAAAGCGCTTCAAAGAGGTTCACCAAAGCAGGCTGCGAGTGAAGAGGTTCAACAGCCCAAGAGGAGAAGGCTTTCAACCGGTGGAGTTGTCATCCGTGAGACTCAAGGCAGCACCATTCAACCGGCGCGTCTCTATCTCCAAGAGCCAGGCTCCAAAGGCAAAGCCATAGTATCTAGCTCTTCTGGAACATCCTCAAGTTCCAGCCGAGACTAGACCTGAGGTAACAACCATCTTCCATTGTATATACCATTCATGTTCTCTCTATTTTTGCTTTGTGTTTTGAGCTCTCTCGAACAAGTTTGCCACTGGGACGGTGTCATTCAAGTTTGGGGGAGTATGTGTGTGGTTTGACTTGTTTATTTTGATCTTATTTTATCTTTGCATCTCTTGAGTCTTGCATGCATCTAAGGCATAGAAAAGAAAAGGAAAAAATTGGTAAAAGTTTTTTAAAAAAATTCATGTAGTTGCATTCATCTTGTTAAGCATTTTAGGATTGAGTCTAGAATTTTTAAGCATCTAGGTTGTTTGCATTTGCATAAGGTGTTAAAGTTTTCTTAAAAAGGTGTTTAAAGCTTATGAATGGTTTCAATATCCTAGTTATTAGTTCTCTAATGCTTTGCTCACACTTTGAAAGTAAGTTCTTACCATGTTTGGATCACTTGTTTTGATTTTCGTGACTTGTTATGAACTCTCATGATTTGAAACTTGTCCTATTAAGTGGAAACCTTAATCTGAATTTTTAAATATCATTCTTATGCACTTGAAAATAAACACATGGATCTTAAAAATATTTAGGCTCTCTTCTTCCTTTTACCACTCTTTGTGAGCCTAAGTAGAACTCCCGCCTTGACCCTTACCTTTCTTTGAAGCCAAGTTTTCGTGTGTGACATCATTGTGAGGCCTCTTTCGGTTTGAACTTAGCATACCGTGTTACGTTTAGGCGACATGATTAGGTTCTCATATGATTGCTAGCTTTGCATTTTGAAGCTAGATGTAGGCTTAAGATAAGTTTGGGGGATCATTGGGGTTGCTTTCTTGTTTATATGTTTTCGGTTTCAAAAGAGTTTGGCATTTGAAGTGAATAAAAGGTTTTAAGTGGAAGGTTTTGTGTTTAAAATGTATAATGCTCCAATAATTTCAGAAGATAGCTCTCTCAAAATAAAAAGAAAAAGAAAAATAAAAGAGCCTAAGTGCCAAAATAAAAAGAAAAGAACAAGAAAAATAATAATAGTAGGAGAGTTATCAATAAGAAAGAAATAAGGAGCCTAATATTTTCAAACCTTTTCACTAGCCTAAAAGAGTTAAGATGTTTTCTATTTTGATTTGGGGTTTGCTAAGCTTTGCTTTGGAAATAAAGGTAGACTCTAGGAGGGTGAGTGAGCGTAAAAGAAAGAAAATGAGAGGGGTTTTAGGCTCGTGAGGAGGTTCGTGGGACTTGGAGAATTCAGGAATGCTTGCTAAGGACCAGAGATCGAGAAACGGAACAAGCTGAAGGCACGATGTCCGAAGATGGTCGAGCGAGATGCTCGATCTCGAGGTCGATCTCAGTGCACTTTAACCGTTTTTGGCCGCTAGCGAGGGGGGGACCATCGAGCTGTTTGGCCTATTTTGGGAAGGCGGCGATCATGCTTTCTCACACACGTTTTCACTTTATCATTTTCATCTTTTTCTCTCTGTTCGAAGGCGATTTCGCCATTGTTAGACTTTGAAGCCTTTCCTGCTTTGTATTGAACCTTTGAATCGTTTATGTTTAAATCCATCGTTCTTTATGTTTATGAGTTCATCGTTTATGCTTTGCTTGGTTTACTTAAAGTGTAGCAAGTAGTTTATTTGGGTTTTGGGGTTGAGAGGATTCAAAGGGGTCGAAAAGGTTTTCAAGTTTGGTGTTTTCTTGTTCTTCATGACTTTCTCTTCTAGGATGTCGAGTTCCTAAGGCTTAAAGAGTCTCAAGCCAAGATCTTTATGATCAGAGAGGTCTCTTACCGTGACAGGATCCAGAGATCTCTTAAAATCGTATCCTAGAGACTAGTTACCCTTTCCCAAACGCCATGTTAGTTTAGGGGACTAGTTAAGCCGCGTGTTTGAAATCTGATTTCCTTGCCCTTCAATCTCTTTTTCCGCCAAACGCCATGGGTCTGGAGGAGAGAAAGAAGGAGTGATCCATACCACACTCCACGGATGGATCTTGTTTTGTTTTCACGGCTTTGAGAATCTCACAAAGTGAGTAGATCTAGAGTTTTCAAACAAAGCTTGAATCTTTGAAACCCTTGAACATGAATCTCAACCCTAGACCCTCTTTCTTAGTATTGTTTCATCTCTGTTAATCATTCGCTTGATATCTGTTGCATCCTGGTCATTAGTTTCGTTGCATTTGAACTTTTAGACGAGATCGATCGTTGTTGCTCGATCTAGTGGTCGATCCTGTGGTCGATCCACTAGTCGATTTTTATAAATTCATAGCTTTTCATTTTAATTATTCTGTTTATTCTTCGTGGTAGTTCATTTGTTTCTGGTAATTTTAAAATAATTTTTCCTTGCATTTAGTTCGTTGCATCTAGTTTTTAGGATTTTTACAAAACCGTTCATCATTTGCTTAGCTTTACTCAATCCTTGCATTCTCATTGCATTTTCTAGCTCCTAGGTTGGATTGATTCCTCTTGCACTATACTACGACTGTGTGCTGCTTGAGTTTTCATAACATCCTGCTGCATTGCATCACTCCCTTTTGACAATGCTAAAAAGCTGTTATCAGTCCTAGAGTGTTCTTTCACCAGCATTTGCATGTTTCTTGCATTTTGCATCGCATACAGGTTATTTTCGGCTACTTTGGAGTCTTGGAAGGTTCGTGGACGTGCTGAGGCTCGTGAGGAGGTTCGTGGGAACTTGGAGAATTCAGGAATGCTTGCTAAGGACAGGGATCGAGAAGCGGATCGAGCATGGCCGGTCGATCTAGATGAGATCGACCAGAAGATCGAGTAGTCCATCCGATCCAAGGGAACTGATCGAGACGGAGATCGAGTGAAGCGATCGATCAAGGAGTACGGATGTGAATGACGCCATGCAGAGCGAGAGTCGGATCGAGTCCACCACTCGATCCTCTAAAGATCGACTCCAAGATCGAACGACGCACTCGATCCACCGAAGAAGATCGAGACACAGATCGAGCTGAAGTCGCGATGTCCGAAGATGATCGAGCGAGATGCTCGATCTCGAGGTCGATCTCAGTGCACTTTAACCGCTTTTGGCCGCTAGCGAGGGGGGGGGGACCATCGAGCTGTTTGGCCTATTTCGGGAAGGCGGGGATGATGCTTTTTCACACACGTTTTCACTTTATCATTTTCATCTTTTTGTCTCTCTTCGAAGGCGATTTCGCCATTGTTAGACTTTGAAGCTTTGTTCTTAAATCTTTGAATCGTTTAAGTGTAAATCCATCGTTCTTCATGTTTATTAGTTCATCGTTTATGCTTTGTTCGGTTTATCTTATGTTAGTGAGTAGTTTCATCGGGTATTGGGGTTGACAGGATTCAAAGGGGTCGAAAAGGTTTTCAAAGTTTGGTGGTTTCTTGTTCTTCATGGCTTTCTCTTCTAGGATGTCGAGTTCTTAAGGCTTAAAGACACTCACGCCAAGATCTATATGATCATAGAGGCCTCTTACCTTGACAGGATACAGAGATCTCTGAAAATCGCATCATAGAGACTAGTTACTCTTTCCCAAACGCCATGGTAGTTTAGGGACTAGTTAACCCGCGTGTTTGAAATCTGAGTTCCTTGCCCTTCAATCTCTTTTTCCGCCAAACGCCATGGGTCTGGAGGAGAGAATGAAGGAGTGATCCATACCACACGCCATGGATGGATCTTGTTTTGTTTTCAAGGCTTAGAGAATCTCACAAAGTGAGTAGATCTAGAGTTTTCAAACCAATCTTGAACCTTTGAAACCCTTGAACATGAATCTCAACCCTAGACCCTCTTTCTTAGTATTCTTACATCTCTGTTAATCATTCGCTTGACATCTGTTCGCATCCTGGTGATTAGATTCGTTTCTGTTGAACATTTAGACGAGATCGATTGTTGTTGCTCGATCTAGTGGTCGATCCTGTGGTCGATCCACTAGTCGATTTTTATAAATTCATAGCTTTGCATTTTAATCATTCTCTTTGTTCCTCGTGGTTGTTTACTCGTTTCTAGTATTTTTAAAATAGTTTTGTTTTGCATTTGATCGTTGCATATAGTTTTTAGGAATTTTATAAAACCGTTCATCATTTGCTTAGCTTTACATGATCCTTGCATTCTCATTGCACTTTCTAGCTTCTAGGTTGGATTGATTCCTCTTGCACTATACTACGACTGTGTGCTGCTTGAGTTTTGATAACCTCCTGTTGCATTCGATCATTGCATATGCTAAAAACCTGTTATCAAATGGCGTCGTTGCCATCTTAGGAGTGTTTAGAAATCATTGAGATTTGAGGTTTACTAAAGCCTAAGCCTTTCTTTTTCTTTTGGTTACTAATTTCTCTACTCTCAAACGTGTGTCTTTCAGGTACATGAATCTTCTTTCAAGGGGAGACAACAATCTACTTCAACCCTTGGACAACATTCATCAACTCGGTCATTCACGACAAAGAAGAGTAAGAGAGCAAGCTAGAGCTTTTGAGGAGATTGTTCAGCAAGGTTTAGTGGATTTTGAAGCGATGGCTGAGCATGAACATCCAGATGGACCTCCTCCAGCTCACGGGGCAGTGGGAAGGGGTAATGGAAACCCCCAACACGCGGCTAGACCCCCACAGATCATAGGAGCGGGAGATGCTCCCAATACTCATCACAATAGGTTTGGGATCACTCCTCCTCCTGTACAGAACAACAACTTCGGGATTAAGCCGGGTTTCATCTCAATGCTGCAAAACAATAAGTTTCACGGGCTAGCAATGGAAGATCCCTTGGTGCACCATGATAACTTCGAACAAGTCTGTGGGATGATCAAGATTAACGGCATATCCGAAGATGCTTTCAAGCTGCGTCTCTTTCCATTTTCTCTTGGAGACAAGGCTAGACATTGGAAGAAGACCCTTCCACAAGGCACCATTACCTCTTGGGCTGAGTGTAAGAAGGCTTTCCTATCAAAGTTCTTCTCTAGCACCAGAACAGCAAGGCTAAGAAGTGAGATCAGCGGCTTCACACAAAGGAACAATGAGACGTTCAATGATGCCATAAAGCGGTTCAAGGACTACACCATTCAGTGTCCTCACCATGGCTTCAGCGAAGAGACTCTTCTAAGCACTATCTACCGCAGAGCGTCACCAAAGATTCGCTTGTTGCTTGACACGGCGAGTAAGTGAAACTTCCTTGGTCAAGAGGTAGAAGAGGGCATGGAGCTGATTGAGAACTTGGCATTGAGTGACGGAAACTATGCTGAAGACTACGACCGTGCACCGAGAGGTTCTGAGCTAGAGTCTCACAAGAAAGAGCTTAAATCATTGCATGAGAAGATTGACAAGCTGGTGTTGGCTAATCAGAAGCATGTTCACTTTGTTGGTGAAGCGGATGAAACCTTAGAGGAGCTTGAGTTGAGTCAAGAAGAAGCCAATTGGGTGGCGGGTCAAAACAACTACAAACCTCAAGACTATTCACAAGGCTACAACCAAAACAACAATCTCTCATACCGGATCACCAATGTCGCGAACCCTAAGGATCAAGTGTACCCTGCTCAGCAAGCAAAGCCTTTCGTCCCATACAACAAAGGTTTTCAGCCGAGTTGGTGGCTTCCAAGGGCAAGGGCAGAACAACTTCCAAGGACAACAGCAAGGAAACAAGGGTTATACGCCAATGTACCCTCCGGGCTTTGTTCCTCAACAACAACCGATGCAACAACAACAAGTTGATCCTGTCCAAGCTATGTTCCCACAATTGATCCAAGGGCAAGCATCTACAAATCAGAAGTTTGCCGAGATGAACACTCGTTTAGACTTGTCTCTCACGGATTTCTCTACTCAGATCACCAACTTGAATAACAAGATCAAGCAGCTAGAGAAAGGAAAGGTGAGTACAAGTGGTCAGAATAGCTTACTGGGCAAGTGTGAGCAGAATCCCAAGGAATACGCCAACGCTATCGCGCTCAGGAGTGGGAAAGAGCTTGCATCTACGGTTACTCCTAAGAACAACGGGGACGTTGTAATTCAAGAGGGGGAGGGTAAGCTTTCAGCTGATGATGAGATCAACTTTGACAATGTTTGGATTCAAGGACCAAGGAGAGGCGAGAAAGCGGTTGTAGAGAAGAAACCAGAGCAAGCTGCTAAGGAGAAGGATGCTTATGTGCCTCCACCGTATGTACCTAAGCTACCTTTTCCTGGCTGGTTCAAGAAGTAACTCATAGAGAAGCATAGAATCTTGTTTGAGAAGCATCTTAAGGACGTGGAGATCAAGCTACCTCTCGGTTACTGCCTTGCCATGATGCCTAAATGTGCCAAATTCTTCAAAGATATGCTCGTAAAGAAGAATAAAGAAAGCAGGGAAGTGCTTGTTCTTAGTGAGGAATGTAGTGCTGTGATACACAAGGAGATAGTCCCTAAGAAGTTGGGAGATCCTGGAAGCTTCACTATACCTTGCGCTTTAGGTCCTTCGGAGTTCAAGAGTTGTCTTTGTGATCTTGGAGCTAGTATAAATCTGATGCCTCATTCCGTAGCAAAGAAACTTGGCTTTACCCGGTTCAAGGATTGTAGAATCTCGTTGGTACTAGCTGACAGGAGCGTAAGGTGACCCGTGGGTTTGCTTGAGGACTTGCCAGTGAGAATCAGCGGTGTAAATGTGCCTACGGACTTCGTTGTGTTGGAAATGGATGAAGAACCTAAGGATTCACTCATTCTCGCAAGACCGTTCTTAGCCACCGTCGGAGCCATCATAGACGTCAAGAATGGGAAGATAGCTCTGCACTTGGGTAAAGATATAAGGCTGGACTTTGATATCAATGAGGTTTTGAAGAAGCCTACGATAGAAGGGCAAGCTTTCTACATCAAGACGTTGGATGCTTAAGCGGATGAGTTGCTAGAAGAGTTGGCTCAGGAGGATCATTTGAAGCTGGCATTGACTAAGGAGCAAGGAGAGTTCGGTCACTTGGATCAGAGGACTCAGGAATACGTTAACTTGCTAGATTCAAGGAAGGTTGTGCTAGAAGATGAAGGCGCTTGCCTAGAGATCGACTCAGAGATCGATGACATCACTCGATCCAGGGGTCAAATCGACAAGACAATCGAGAACACAACTCGATCCGGTGCAACAATCGACAGTCAGATCGAGGAGGGTGATCGATCCAGGAAATCAATCGAGCTCGAGATCGAGAGGGGCCTTCTGATCAGTTCAGGGTCCAATCCGGAGATGACTCAGCGTCTCGATCTCTCACTCGATCCACATTAAATCGAGTGAGTGAATCGAACAAAACTGCTTGATCTAGACGACATCGAGGGCAAGATCGACTGGATGACTCGATTTCAGAAGGGACAGCGGTTGGAGAAAGCAGCCTCAAGGGTCATGTCTCGGGTTCTAAGGAAGGTTCCAAGGAGGAAAACAACAACAACATCCACGAGGATGATTGGAGCGAGCTGCTAGCCACAATGGTAGACCTTAAGGAGCTCCCAAAAGGGCTAAGGTGTGCTTTCTTAGGGCTTAACGAAACCTATCCTGTGATTGTGAATGAAAACTTAAGTGATAATGAGTTGCACTCGCTCTTAACTGAGTTGAGAAAGTATAGGAAGGCCATTGGGTACTCTTTAAGTGACATCAAGGGCCTTTCACCAATGCTTTGCACGCATAGGATACACTTGGATAATGAGAACGCCTCTTCTATAGAATATCAGAGGCGTTTGAATCCTAATTTGAAAGAGGTTGTTAAGAAAGAGATTCTTAAGCTACTAGAAGCTGACGTGATCTATCCCATAAGTGACAGCACGTGGGTTTCTCCCGTACACGTGGTGCCTAAGAAGGGAGGGATCACGATCATTAAGAATGACAAAGATGACCTTATACCTACTAGGACTTTTACTGGACACCATATGTGTATTGATTATAAGAAGCTTAATCTTGCTACTAGAAAGGATCATTTTCCCTTGCCTTTTATTGATCAAATGCTTGAGAGACTTGCTAATCACCCCTACTATTGCTTTCTTAATGGATATAGTGGATTTTTCCAAATACCAATCTATCCAAATGATCAGGAGAAGACGACCTTTACATGCCCTTGTGGCACCTTCTCGTACCGAAGGATGCCATTCGGGTTGTGTAACGCACCGGCTACGTTTCAGCGTTGTATGATGTCAATCTTCTCCGATCTAATAGAAGAGATGGTAGAGGTGTTTATGGATGACTTCTCGGTCTATGGTATGTCCTTTTCTGCGTGTTTGTTGAATCTTTGCAAGGTACTAAAGCGTTGTGAGGAGACACACTTGGTGCTTAATTGCGAAAAATGTCACTTAATGGTGAAGGAAGGGATCGTGATTGGCCATAAGATATCAGAGAAGGGTATTGAGGTTGATAAGGCTAAGGTTGAGGTGATGATGAGTCTTAAGCCGCCGAGTAACGTCAAAGGAATGAGGAGTTTCTTGGGACACGCCAGCTACTACAGGCGTTTCATCAAGGATTTTTCTAAGATTGCAAGCCCTCTTACACGGCTGTTGTGCAAGGAAGCTGATTTCGTCTTTGATGAGGAGTGTTTGCAAGCTTTCGTGACCATCAAGGAGGCTCTAGTATCCGCGCCTATAGTGCAAGCACCGGACTGGACTCTACTGTTCGAGATTATGTGTGATACTAGTGACTATGCCGTGGGAGCCGTTCTAGGTCAGAGAAAAGAGAAGAAGCTGCACGTGATTTACTATGCTTCAAGAACCTTGGATGACACGCAAACAAGGTACACTACTACAGAGAAGGAGCTATTGGCAGTAGTGTTTGCCTTTGAGAAGTTCCCGTCTTACCTCGTGGGTTCCAAGGCCATTGTCTACACAGATCATGCGGCTTTGCGATACATCTATTTTAAGAAGGACACTAAGCCGAGGCTTTTAAGATGGGTCCTTGTTCTTCAGGAGTTTGACATGGAAATCAAGGACAAGAAAGGGATAGGGAATGGCGTTAATGACCATCTCTCTCGGTTAAGAATCAACGAGTCTCTACCTTTAGATGATTCTCTCCCCGAGGAACAACTCATGGCGATCACTATGGCTGTTTGTGGGAACCTAGAAGGGCGGTTTGAGGAAGTTCTGAGCTTCAAAGTGTAGGATCTCCCTTGGTACGCGGATATTGTGAACTACTTGGCAAGTGGGGAAGAACCTTCGCATCTTGACAACTATCATAGGAAGAAGTTCATGAGGGACGTGAGCCACTACTATTGGGATGAGCCCTATTTATACAAGAGAGGTGTTGACAGCTTATACAGAAGATGTGTGACAAAGGAGGAGGCAAGAGATATCATCTTTTCATTGCCATGGCTCTTCGTATGGCGGGCACTTTGCTTCGTTCAAAACCGCCACCAAGGTCTTGCAAGCCGGTTTCTGGTGGCCGTCCATCTTCAAAGACACCCATGAGTTCGTGATGAGTTGCGAAGCTTGTCAAAGAGCAGGGAATATAACTAAGAGGAACGAGATGCCTCAAGTACCCATCTTTGAGGTAGACGTCTTTGACGCGTGGGGCATAGACTTCATGGGGTCGTTTCCCTCATCCTACGGCAACAAGTTCATCATAGTAGCTGTTGGTTACGTCTCTAAATGGGTTGAGGCCATTGCTTCCCCTACAAACGATTCTAAGGTGGTGATCAAGCTCTTTAAGAGCATCATTTTCCCGAGGTTTGGAGTACCCAAGGTGGTGATAAGCGACGGAGGAAGCCATTTTACCAACAAGCTGTTTGAGAACCTTCTAAGGAAGTATGGCATGGAGCACAAGGTAGCTACACCTTACCATCCTCAAATGATTGGTCAAGTGGAGGTCTCTAACCGACACATAAAGGCGATACTCGAGAGAACAGTTGGGACTACTCGGAAGGATTAGGCAGTGAAATTAGATGACGCTTTGTGGGCTTACCGGACTGCTTTCAAAACGCCCATTGTTACTACTCCTTTCACTCTTCTCTACGGCAAAGGATGTCACCTACCCGTTGAGTTAGATCATAAGGCGTTGTGGGCTGTGAAGCGGCTTAATTTTGATCTGAAGACAGCTCAGGAGAAGCGGTTGATCCAGTAGCACGAGCTTGATGAGCTAAGGCTTGATGCTTACGAAAGCGCTAGGATCTACAAGGAGTGTACTAAGGCTACTCACGACAAGAATTTGGTACCTAAGTAGCTTAAGGAAGGGAGTTTGGTGCTGCTTTACCACTCAAGGCTCAAGCTCTTTCCAGGGAAGCTGAAATCTAGATGGAGCGGTCCGTTTGAAATCAAGGAGGTATTGCCTTATGGAGCTGTCACGTTGGTCGGCAAAAGTGGGAATGCATTCACAGTGAACGGACACAGAGTTAAGCCTTACATGGCGAGTGCATTTGACAAGGAGAGCACCTCAATGCTTCTCCAAGACCCACCATCTGCCTAAACCAAGTAAAGTCTAGCTAAAGACGTTAAAGAAAGCGCACTTGGGAGGCATTCCCATGTTTATGTTGTATATATTCTTGCTTTCTTTCTTTTCCAGGTTTATGTTTTTATCTTCTGAGTATGTAGGAACAAGAATGAGGGATTCCAAGCCATGATCTTAGATCCAAAAGGAGTAAGAAGAGACGAGTATAAGCTAGAGATTGAGTGCTAGATCGACTCATCCTGGCTCGATCTTTGCTAGATCGAGCTAGGGAATCGAGAGTAGTCAGTCGATCTAGACGAGATCGAGTAGACAGATCGATTGACACAGTCGATCACGAGAGGATGAATACCCTGTACGTTTAGCCTGAAAAGCAAACGAGAGGTGGATAGACTGAGTCACTCGATTCTCAACGCTAGATCGAATGGTCTACTCGATCTGCCACTAGATCCAAGCTTAAATCGACCCCTGAATCGAGAACGTGGCTCGATCATGAGGACTTAGCCGTCGTGCCAAAAATTCAAGGAACGAGAGGTGTCATCGATCCAAGACTCGATTCAAATTGAATCGAGGCCCAAATTTGGCAACCCTCTCGATCCACGCCATTATGGGCATGAGATCGAAACATAAATCAACCAAAAGGACTCGATCTCGTGCTGAGGTAACATTTTCTTTTCCCTCTTTTACTCTTTCCCTCTGGTTTTTAAATTCAAAAAGTGGTCAAGGCAAGCATCTTTGACCATGAAAGATGTGCCTTGACCACAACTTTTGTCAGAAAACCACTTCTTTTTACCCATGATTTTGTTTTGTTAGCCTTTAAATGTTTTCAACTACTTTCACACTCTCTCATTCTTATTTTCTCGAGTTGTTAAGCAAAAGAGAGTGTGAATTCTTGTTTTCTAAAGGCTAACAACATTTACTTTCAATCTTTGCAAAGGTATTTTTGAATCTATAACAAAATCTTTAAGAAAATATCCTTTTTATTCGCTTTGATTGTTTTAGATGCTAGGGTGGTTTTAAATTTTTTTAAAAAGCTTGATAATAGGAAAAATTCTAGATTTCTCTCTATCTCTAGATTTGATTCTCTATTATTTTGCTATAATTTTATAAATCCCGCAAAATTCTAGGGTATTAGTTATAAGTATTCATCTATGCTTCTCTCTTTCTCTCATCATATCGCCGATTTGCTCATTGCTTTGCTTGAGAAACTTATTTCAGGCACAATGACTCCGAAAAGAACGAGAGAAGAGACAGCACAAGAGGGAGGAAATGAAGAAGTAGCTGTTCAGGAGAGGGTTCATTGGAGTAAGGATGAGAAACGGGACAAAGAACGGCTTCAAAGGCTGAGGTTCGAGGCGACTATGTTTACGGACAGTGGGTTGCTGGCCAAGATGGGGATTCTAGGAGATTTTGATCAGCTCCTCTAGAAGATAGGGCTGAGGTGTTTGACACGGATGGATTGCCCAACCTTTCCCGAAGTGACAATCGACTTCCTTGCCACTTTGCAGTTTGGGTACGAGAATCCTAGCATCCCAATTCCTTCTCAAGGCCGCCTCTCCTTCAAGATAAAACGCCAAGCCTTCGGCCTCTCAATCCCTGAGCTTTGCCAAGCTTATGGTCTCGATGCAGATGCCACGAAATTGGAGTTCCCCTCCTTCACTCAAGCGAACAATTTTTGGGATCTCATGGCCAATGAAGATTACAGGGCGAATACCGCGAAGATCAAGCGAATGAGGAACCCGGTGCTACGTTACACCTTGAAGCTGATGGCCAAAACTTTTAGTGGTCGGTCCGTAGCCCCCACGGTGACCAAGACGGAGCTCTGCTTCTTGTTCCAAGGCCTCAAGCATCTTCTTTGTGATCTGGATGAGAACTCCGAGCTGTTAGAAGACCAGCTCGGAGATGACGTGAACTATGGGTGCATCCTCGCTGCTTCATAGGTCAAATACAAGGCGTATGCCATGAGATGCAAGGCAAGCACGTCACTCATTGGCGGTTTCCTCACACCCTTGTTCGTGCAAGCCAGCGTGCCGCTTCAGAACTTCACTCCCATACTGCATAGAGCCTACATGGACGAGACGTATCTGCAGAATACTGATAGCTTGGGACGCACGCCAGCCGAGGGCTTCCTTGAGTACTTGTTCGTTGATGAGGAGAATGTGAAGAGGACATACATTTTTCCAAACCAAACCGAGATCGAGCTGTTGGGGATTGGGAACATCGAGTTTCTCCCGAGCATAGAGGAGTGCTTTGCTCCTCTAGGAGCCGCGGCAACGAGTCAGCAGGCTACTCGCCCAAGATCAGAGTCTCCAGCCACTAATGATGAGATGCCCGAAGACTTTGTCCTCCCTAAGCTTGACTTTGAGACGCGGACCAAGACAAAAAAGTTCTTTGCTTCGTTGTGGAGATGCAAAGGAAGATCAACAAGTGGCAGAGCAAAGTCATCAAGAAGCTTGCCAAGAAGGTCAAGGTGCTTCAAAGAGGTTCACTAAAGCAGGCTGCGAGTGAGGAGGTTCAACAGCCCGAGCAGAGAAGGCTTTCAACCGGTGGAGTTGTCATCCGTTAGACTCACGGCAGCAACAATCAACCGGCGCGTCTCTCTCTCAAAGAGCCAGGCTCCAAAGGCAAGGCCATAGTATCTAGCTCTTCTGGAACATCCTCAAGTTCCAGCCGAGACTAGACCTGAGGTAACAACCACCTTCCATTGTATATACCATTCATGTTTTCTTTATTTTTGCTTTGTGTTTTGAGCTCTCTCGAACATGTTTGCCACCGGGACGGTGTCATTCAAGTTTGGGGGAGTATGTGTGTGGTTTAACATGTTTATTCTGTTCTTATTTTATCTTTGCATCCCTTGAGTCTTGCATGCATCTAAGGCATAGAAAAGAAAAGGAAAAAATTGGTAAAAGTTTTAAAAAGTTTCAAAAAAAAAAAATTGATGTAGTTGCATTCACATTGTTAAACATTTTAGAATTGAGTCTAGAATTTTTAAGCATCTAGGTTGTTTACATTTGCCTAAGGGGTTAAAGTTTTCTTAAAAAGGTGTTTTAAGCTTATGAATGATTTCAATATCCTAGTTAGTAGTTCTCTAATGCCTTGCTCACACTTTGAAAGTAAGTTCTTACCATGCTTGGATCACTTGTTTTGATTTTCGTGACTTGAATTGAACTCTCATGATTTGAAACTTGTCCTAATATGTGAGAACCCTAATTTGAATTTTTAAATTTCATTCTTATGCATTTGAAAATGAACACATGGATCTTAAAAATATTTAGGCTCTCTTCTTCCTTTTACCACTCTTTATGAGCCTATGTAGAACTCCCACCTTGACCCTTACCTTTCTTTGAAGCCAAGTTTTCGTGTGTGACATCATTGTGAGGCCTCTTTCGGTTTGAACTTAGCATAACGTGTTACGTTTAGGCGACATGATTAGATTCTCATATGATTGCTAGCTTTGCATTTTGAAGCTAGATGTAGGCTTAGGATAAGTTTGGGGGATCAATGGGATTGCTTTCATGTTTATATGCTTTCGGTTTCAAAAGAGTTTAGTATTTGAAGTGAACAAAAGGTTTTAAGTGAAATGTTTTGTGTTTAAAATGTATAATGCTCTAATATTTTCAGAAGATGGCTCTCTCAAAATAAAATAAAAAAAAATAAAAAAGAGCCTAAGTGCCAAAATAAAAAGAATAAGAAAAAAATAATAATAATAAGAGTGCTTTCAATAAGAAAGAAATAAGGAGCTTAATATTTTCAAACCTTTTCACTAGCCTAAAAGAGTTAAGATGTTTTCTGTTTTGATTTAGGGTTTGCTAAGCTTTTGCTTTGGAGATAAGGGTAGATTTTAGGAGGGTGAGTGAGCTAAAAAGAAAGAAAATGAGAGGGGTTTTAGGATCATTGTTAGTTTGCATTGGTAGATGAGAATCTGATCATGTATGCATCAATTGCCTTTACTTTTAGCATTATGCATAAAGTTCTTACTATTTTCGAGAGAAACCCTTGCTTAAAATAAACCATCTTTAAAATGAGATCATTCTATGCTCATAGCCTTTACCCTTAGCCAAATGTGTTTTGCTTTAAAGTGCATAAGATTGATTCATGGTTCGGTCGTTAATGAATGTTAAAGGATGAGTTTCTTTGATTGTTTGGAATAGGAGAGTCATGATTTGAAATTCTTTGTGTGATGAGTATAGCTAAGTTCTTTGGAGTATGGGCATGTGTATTGCATTTTATAACTAATAACTAGGACGTTGAGATTGATTCATTTGAAAGACACCTTTGCAAGAAGCTTAAAACCCCTGTTTGTTTTAAAACCTCTCTCCCTTCTTAAATTTTGTTTGCTTAAGGGCAAGCATATGGCAAGTTTGGGGGAGTTGATATTGCTGCATATTTCATGTATTTTGCATACATATAAGTTAGTTTCTCACGCATATACATTGCATTTTAGGCTACTTTGCATCACTTTAGGTCCTAGAGTGTTCTTGCACCAGCATTTGCATGTTTCTTGCATTTTGCATCGCATACTTTGGAGTCTTGGAGGGTTCGTGGACGTGCTGAGGCTCGTGAGGAGGTTTGTGGGAACTTGGAGAATTCAGGAATGCTTGCTAAGGACAAGGGATCGAGAAGCGGATCGAGCATGGCTGGTCGATCTAGATGAGATCGACCAGAAGATCGAGTAGTCCATCCGATCCAAGGGAACTGATCGAGACGGAGATCGAGTGAAGCGATCGATCAAGGAGTACGGATGTGAATGATGCCATGCAGAGCAAGAGTCAGATCGAGTCCACCACTCGATCCTCCAAAGATCGACTCCAAGATCGAACGACGCACTCGATCCACCGAAGAAAATCGAGACACAGATCGAGCTGAAGTCGTGATGTCCGAAGATGATTGAGCGAGAAGCTCGATCTCGAGGTCGATCTCAGTGCACTTTAACCGCTTTTGGCCGCTAGCGAGGGGGGGACCATCGAGCTGTTTGGCCTATTTCGGGAAGGCGGCGATGATGCTTTTTCACACTCGTTTTCACTTTATCATTTTCATCTTTTTCTCTCTGTTCGAAGGCGATTTCGTCATTGTTAGACTTTAAAGCTTTGTTCTTGAATCTTTGAATCGTTTATGTTTAAATCCATCGTTCTTCATGTTTATTAGCTCATCGTTTATGCTTTGTTCGGTTTATCTTATATGTAGTGCGTAGTTTCATCGGGTTTTGGGGGTTGAGAGGATTCAACGGGGTCGAAAAGGTTTCAAAGTTTGGTGTTTTCTTGTTCTTCATGGCTTTCTCTTCTAGGATGTCGAGCTCTTAAGGCTTAAAGACTCTCACACCAAGATCTTTATGATCAGAGAGGCCTCTTACCTTGACAGGATCCAGAGATCTCTGAAAATCGCATCTTAGAGACTAGTTACTCTTTCCCAAACGCCATGGTAGTTTAGGGGACTAGTTAAGCCGCGTGCTTGAAATCTGAGTTCTTTGCCCTTCAATCTCTTTTTTCGCCAAACGCCATGGGTCTGGAGGAGAGAATGAAGGAGTGATCCATTCCACACGCCATGGATGGATCTTGTTTTGTTTTCAAGGCTTAGAGAATCTCACAAAGTGAGTAGATCTAGTGTTTTCAAACCAAGCTTGAAGCTTTGAAACCCTTGAACATGAATCTCAACCCTAGACCCTCTTTCTTAGTATTCTAGCATCTCTGTTAATCATTCGCTTGCTATCTATTCGCATCCTGGTCATTAGATTCGTTTCTGTTGAACATTTAGACTAGATCGATCGTTGTTGCTCGATCTAGTGGTCGATCCTGTGGTCGATCCACTAGTCGGTTTTTATAAATTCATAGCTTTGCATTTTAATCATTCTGTTTGTTCCTCGTGGTAGTTTACTCGTTTCTAGTATGTTTAAAATAGTTTTGCTTTGCATTTGATCGTTGCATCTAGTTTTTAGGAATTTTGTAAAACCGTTCATCATTTGCTTAGCTTTACATTATCCTTGCACATTCTAGCTCCTAGGTTGGATTGATTCCTCTTGCATTATACTATGACTGTGTGCTGCTTGAGTTTTGATAACCTCCTGTTGCATTCGATCATTGTATATGCTAAAAACTTGTTATCAGTTGATAGTTTTAGTTGCTAAGCAACAAAATCTTCTCTGAATTCACTTTACTTAGATATCTCTGCTTGTAATTCTAGGGTTATTCATCTTAACCCCTGGGACTGACATAAAAACCTATACTACAACTGACTAGTACAAGCTTAGGTGATTGAATCAATACCTAAAAATCTTGTATCAATATGCCTTAGAAAAAGGGCGATTGTATGGACCAATGTGCCAGGGAGACAAGCAAGTATGCCTTAACAAAAGGGCGATTGTATCGATCTGTGTACCGGGGAGACAAGCTGATACACCTTAACATGACATGTGTACCGACCAGAGTATCGACCAGACAGCCCGATACACCCCCTCCGAATTAAGCAATTTCTGGTTTATTCCTGGTTTACTAAGGACTTTTCTGAAACACTATAAATATGTTAAGACCCAATTGTTGGGATCAATCTTTTATTTATCTTTTGAGCCTTTAGACAATAGTTTTCTCTCTAGTTTTCTTCCTTGTAGTCTTGAATTTCTTCTTTGAATCTTTGTTAATCAATCTAAGTTTTTTTTTATCTTCTCTCTTTTTATGATTAGCTATCTTCCTTTGCTTTGGTTCATGGCTAAAACCATGTTTAGTGAGTAGTTTGCTTAGGTTTGAGATGGGATAGATATAGGGAGATTTGAAGCTTGATTATTGATTGCTTAGTTCTTAATCTTATTGTTCCTTCTAATTGATTGTGTTTAATGCTAGATTAGCCCTTGCTAAGTTTATCTAGATTCTAAGGTTCTCTTATGCCTGACAAGTGTTTGATGAATTGCCTGAATGAATCAAGTAAGAGATTTGCTTATCTTAGCCTAAGGAATTAGCTGTCTAAGGATTAGATTGGCAATATAGAATTGGATTAGTTACTCATAATACTTGTTGATCATCAGTTCAGTAATGGAAGTTGTCTTGAGTATGTGCTTAGCAAAGTGATTAGTATTCAAGGAACTAAGCTAGTTATAGCTGTTAATTCTATGCCTAGGAATAGCTTGTTGTGGGTTTGTAAGCATCACTAGTTAAGCTGAGAATCTCCTTTGATCAATAACCCTATCTCAAATCCCATTTGTCTTTTGATATTTAGATTTGAAAATTGCTCTATTGTTCAGTCTTGCTTAGTTAATTGCTTTAGTTTGATCACCGCTTGTCTTTGAATTGGTTTGAATTGAATGATCTATTGCATTCCTAGTGTTTTACTTTGACCATTATGGATTGGCACTCACATACTACAATGATATGAGTATATGTGGGAATTGAAGTAGAGTAAACCCCTACATCAGGCTGCAGTGTGATACCCAATCACTTACTTATTTATTAGAATCCATAGAGCAAAATCCGTTTTCTGAGCCTCTCTAATTCTCCATAATAAGTCTGCTTGACCGACTGCCTTTAGTCCCCTAGTATTCTCCTCTACTGTTGTAGCGCATAAACTCAGACTTGCCTAGCTCCTGTACGGGCTTAAATTTCAGGCAATGCCTCCCCGTCTCCTCAAACCATCAGCCACCTTATTGGCTTTTCCTGAATGGTAGGTGATTTCCAAATTATAATCCACCAATAATTCCACCCATCGGCATTTCCTTAGATTCAGATCCTCTTGGGTAAAAATATACTTCAAGCTTTTATGGTTTGTCATTATATGCACCTTCTATAAATAAGGCCAAATCTTATGAGTAAAAACAACTGCTGCTAACTCCAAATCATGTGTCGGGTAATTTGTTTCATGGTTACGTAGCTGTCTAGGTGTGTATGCTATAACTCGGTCTTCATGCATAAGTACACATCCTAGCCCCGATCTCGATGCATCCGTGTAAACCACATATGGTACTCCCACCTTGGGTAACACTAATATGGGCGTCTGCGTCAAATGTTCCTTTAACTTCTCAAAACTTTTTGAACATGACTCCGACCACTCGAACTTCACATTTTTACCTGTCAGACGCATCATTGGTTTTGCTAGGCTGGCAAACCCTTTTACGAACTTTCGATAATAACCCACCAAGCCGAGAAAACTATGTACCTCCGTGGCACTTCTAGGCGTTGGCCCAGCGGAGACCGAGACAATCTTTTCAGGATCTACAGCCACTCCAGCCTCTGAAATTACATATCCCGAAAATTAAATCTCCATTTGCAAGAAACTGCATTTGCTCAGCTTCACATACAACTTCAGCCCTCTTAGCTTATTCAGCACCACTCGCAAATGCCTATCATGCTCTCTCTTACTCTTCGAGTAAATCAGAATGTCATCGATAATGACTATCACGCACTTATCCAAGTACTCTCGAAATACATTGTTCATCAACTTCATGAAAGCTGCTGGTGTCTTAGTTAAACCAAACGGCATTACTACAAACTTGTAGTGTCCATACCGAGTTCGAAAAGCCGTTTTCCAAACATCATCTTCAGCTATCGAAATCTGATGGTACCCCGATGCTAAGTCAATCTTGGAGAACCATGATGCTCCTTGCAGCTGATCTAACAACTTATCAATTCGTAGCAATGGATACTTGTTCTTAATGGACATTTTGTTCAAGCCGCGGTAGTCGATACAGAGTCAAAAACTTTCGTCCTTCTTTTTCACAAACAGGATTTGTGCACTCCATGGTGAACTGATCGGGCGAATAAACCCCATATCGGTTAAATCCTCTAACTGCTTTTTCAATCCGCTATTTCTGCGGGTGCAAGACGGTAAGGCACTCTAGATACATTTGTTATCTCGGTCTCTAATTCTATAGTTACTACGTCCCCTCAAGATAGTGGTGGCCTTTTAATGGTTCAAATATGTCTGCATATCCTGACACCACTGGTATAGAATCCCATTCTTTCTCTGCCTTCTCTCACTCTAGAGACTGTAGCCAAATGATCCTCATTTCCACACAATTCTCGAGCCCCACCAATTTTCAGTGAAATCAAATATCTTCTAGATTTTTCTTCAAGATTCATCACTGCTGCTAGCAAGGTTCCATTTCTTCTTTACCTTCTTAACAACACGCCACTTGAAGCTCAGAACTTTGTCAATTCGAACCTCACAACTAGGTGTGGATCCGCTATTGAACAAAGGGAAGTGCTACCCTCTTCTAACCGGACACAACGCAGACCTCTTTTTGTTTTAAAAAAAAACAACTTAACACTTATATCCCAACAATTCAATCAACTTAAGACTTACCATCAAACAACATAACACTAGCGCGAGACCTTAGACACTAAAGATAATTTTCCCTTTAAACATTTCTTAAATCATTTTGAATGCTTCCAGAAACAATTATTTTTTAAAAACATTTTTGAAAGCATTTTTCTATCTCTAGGATCAGCCTTCCGGGTCAGAACCGGTTTGGCTAACAGATAGGTTCAAAGTTTCACATGAATAAAACTACTGCAAGTGCACAGCAAAGCAGATATAGTATAAAGGGTATCGAAATCCAAAGAGACTTAAAGAAGCCACACAACAGATTCTATATTCGAATTAAGCAAAGAGAACTGAATAAAAGTAATGCAAATAAACTAGACGAAAGCAGCAGATAATCGATTCTAAGGTTTTAAAAAGATATAACGCTAGGCTTTGGGAAATTCGTACTTTGAAATCAGAATTGCACAATGAAAACTGTCAGAATATTTATTAAGTACCGTTCGAGAACTCAAAACACAAATATAAAATCAATCAACTCTTGCTGCAGAGATTTTCTATGTATACATCCTAGAATCTCAAATCACTTTGCAAATTCAAACAATTCAGACAAGCAATAAGGTCAGGTTCGATCTTTTCACAAAATTCATAAATCAAATCTCTTTACAGATAGTAATTTTGCTCATCTACGATTAGTTCAGGCAATTAACAATACTCTCGCATCTATTAATCAGCCTAGTATCAGATTCTAGGTCGCAAAGCTAGAATAAGCAATAAACACAAATCTAGATAAAAAAACTAACAGATTAATCCCAACAGTAATTAAATTCTAACAATTCATAACCTTTGAAAAATTCAAAACCTAACTAACAAACTAACAAACTACTTAGACATGGTGAATGAAACAAGCATCATCAATATAATATATTGCATAAAATGTCAAAGTAAGAAGGAGAGGAGATCATCTCCGTACAGGTCCATACACAAAACACCTAGGGAACCGTGTTGCTCAAGAGTAATCATCAAGTAACCTTGGAACACAAGCAAAGGAGGAGTGGCGCATAAGCTAAGGAGAAGTCAAGAATATACTTGACTTCTTGATTCTACTCCAACAGTCACATTGAGAAGAAGATAAGGTCACATGTGTGGGATAAGAAGCAACCGTTAGGACCTGTCACTCTCATTCCCTTGAGATCAACCCCTTTGTTTATTATTTGTGTCATTGTTGCTTTGATATTTGTAGTAACCAAAACTAACTATAAGTAGGCATTCAGCCTCATTTGTAATGTTCAACTTAAGGAAATATACTCTCCTTAATTCTATTCTCATTTTCTCTCTTGTTCTTCACTTAAACTTCATCTTTTTACTTAATCATTCCGCAAATATTTCAACATGGTATCAGAGCGAGTCCTTGTAGATCCTTTGACTACAAACTCTTGATCCTAATTTCTCCTTTCTCTCTTACTTCATTCTCATTTCAGTTCCAGAAAATTCTTGAAATCAAGGACCTTTACCCAACAGTCCATAGACTATCTTATCTCTCTTTTGATCTTTTAAACCATCTCAAAAATCTCTAAACCACCTTAAACACTTCCCATCTCCTATACTTTCATTCGCTCATCCTTATTTCATCCACAAGCAATTTCTAAAACCGTTTATCCAACAGTCCATAGCGTTGCCCATTGGTCCATAGATTCAAAACATGGCCTTGGAGAACAATAATCCAATGGCTTTACTTGTTACCGTTGAAGGGGTTAACTACCTGCTGTGGCCAAGAACCACAAGAACCACCTTGTGTGGAAGGGGTCTATGGAGTCATGTGTCAAGCGATGCTCCTCTAGCAGCACCACCAGCCGCCGGAGCCGCCATTGTCCCAGCCGAAGAGACCCAATGGTACAAGGAAGACCAGACCGTCCTTGCTCTACTACAAAGCTCCCTTAGTGATGAAATCTTGGAGGCCTACTCATACTGTGAAACCTCGAAAGAGCTATGGGAGACTTTGAAACAAGTATTCGGCAACATCTCCAATCTGAGCCGTGTATTTGAAGTCAAGAAGGTTATCAATGAGCTAAGGCAAGAAGATGTGGAGTTTACCAAACACTTTGGAAAATTCAGAGCACTACGGGCAGAGCTGGAGATGCTAAGGCCAAGCATAGTTGACTCTCAAGTCCTGAATGAAAGAAGGGATCAAGATAAAGTCTTTGGATTGCTCATGACCCTCAGCTCAACTTACAATGATCTAATCAAGCATCTTCTTAGAGCAGAACAGTTGCAAACTCTTGAAGAAGTTTGTTCTCAAATCCAAAAGGAGCAAGGATCGCTTGGCTTATTTGGAGGAGAAGGGGAACTTGTTTCAGCTAACAAGGGCGTGTACCATTTCGATGAGAAGAGAAGCTCATTCTGTGATCATTGCAAGAAAAAGGGGCACATTAAAGAGAAGTGCTGGATTCTTCATCCACATCTCAAACAAAGCAATTGGAAAGAGGGAAAAGCTAGATATGCAGCAGAGAATGCTACTCACAAGGGCGAAACCTCTAGGAAAACCTCTGGAGAAGAAGTGGCAGCCAACTCATCTCAATTCGTGACAAGATCAGACTTAGATGCCCTGATCAAAGCGTTTAAAGAATCTGGTAACACTCTTGGTACCTCCTTTCATGTAATGAAGCATTATGGTAATTCCTATAGCTCTTCATATACACTTAGGACTAAACCATTGATTGTAGATTCAGGAGCCTCACATCACATGATTAGTGACTTAAACCTGATTAGTAATGTAAAACCAACAGTAGGAAATGTTGAGATTGCTAATGGGGAAAAGGTGCCTATTAAAGGCATATGAGATTTGAAACTCTTTGATAGATCATCTAAAGCGTTTTATATGCCTACCTTTACATCTAATCTATTATCTGTAAAGAAAGCTACAACTTATTTAGATTGCATTGCTATTTTTGGACCTAATGATGTGTGCTTTCAGGATATTAAGACCAGCAAAATGCTTGGAAAAGGGACTACTAAAGATGATCTCTATGTTCTTGAAGACAGTAAGATCTTATCTCCTACTTTTGCATCTTCGAATAATGTTGTAGCTTGTGCTAATAATGCGATTTGGCATGCTAGATTAGGACATCCTCATGCTCGTGCATTGAGTCTTTTATTGCCTAAAGTAGTGTTTAAAGGTGATAATTGTGAGGCTTGTATCTTAGGAAAACATTGTAGAACTGTTTTTCCTAAGTCTTCTACTATTTATGAAAAATGCTTTGATTTAGTACATTCTGATGTTTGGACATCTCCATGTATCTAGAGATCAAAACAAATATTTTGTTACCTTCATAGATGAAAAATCTAAGTATACTTGGTTAACACTCCTTCCATCAAAAGATAGAGTCTTTGAGGCATTTAGAAACTTTCAAACTCACATAACTAATCACTTTAATGCCAAGATTAAGATTTTCAGATCAGATAATGGAGGAGAATACACCAGTAACATATTCAAAGAATATCTCACTTCACACGGCATCATTCACCAAACTAGCTGCCCCTATACGCCCCAACAGAATGGTGTAGCTGAGAGGAAGAATAGACACTTAATGGAGGTGGCCAGATCCATGATGTTTCAAAGCAATGTACCGAAGCGCTTTTGGGGAGATGCTGTACTTACAGCTTGCTACCTAATCAACCGAATACCCACCAAAGTTCTCAATGACTCATCACCCTATGAGGTACTCAACTCAACAAAACCTTCTCTTGATCACTTATGAGTGTTTGGTTGTGTTTGTTTTGCATTAATCCCAGGAGATCTTAGAACAAAGCTGGATGCAAAGAGCACTCGGTGCATGTTTGTTGGCTACTCTACTACTCAAAAGGGATACAAATCCTACAACCCTACCACACGTCGGGTTATAGTCTCTAGAGATGTTAAGTTCTTGGAGTCAGAAAGCTTCTATTCCAAACAGTCATGGGAAGACTTACAAGAACTTTCCAAGTCTACATCTGATAGAGCTACTAACCTCCGGTTGCTCCTAGATCATCTTGGTGTCACTACATCTACAACCACCGGAGCTCCTACGATTGATCATGAGGGGGAGAATGGTGAAAATAGTGAACCAATAGCTGAGCAAACAGACTCGGAGACCCAAGAAAATGACCACGATCAACCTCCGGAGCAAGCAGTAGCACCTACACGTTCAGTAGCTCATCAAGAACCAGCACCATCTTCTCTGGCGCCTCTAAGAAGAAGCCCGCAATTTGCAAAGCTTACAGCCAGCAGCTCAAGCCCCTGCACCTACTACTTTAAGACGAAGTACAAGAGAAAGGCAGGATCCATCTAATTGGGTCAATACAAGAGTATACTACAATGGCAATGCAGTAGCTCATCCCACTCAAGCATCATGCTCCTTTGCACGGTTTCCGGAAGAACATCAAGCATTCTTGGTAGCAATAGAGCAGAATCATACCCCTAAGACATATGAAGAAGCAGTGGAGCATGAAGTATGGCGTGAGGCAATCAGGGAAGAAAGAGGGGCTATGGAAAGAAATCACACTTGGGATGAGGCTGTCTTACCTAAAGGGAAGAAAACTGTGATCTCAAGATGGGTCTTCACTATCAAATACAAAAGCAATGGTGAAATAGAGAGGTACAAGGCTCGGCTAGTGGCAAGAGGCTTCACTCAGACCTATGGAGAAGACTATGGAGACACGTTTGCACCAGTGGCTAAGCTCCACACGGTTAGAGTGGTCATCTCACTTGCCGTGAACCTAGAATGGGATCTTTGGCAAATGGATGTGAAGAATGCATTCCTGCAAAGGGAGCTTGAGGAGGAAGTCTACATGACACCACCACCTGGTGTCGAAAAAGAGGTCACCCACGGGAAAGTGCTAAGGTTGAGAAAGGCAATATATGGTCTTACGCAATCGCCAAGAGCATGGTACCACCGACTTAGCAGAGTTCTGTTTGATAGAGGATTCAGCAGATCAGAAGCCGATCATACTCTATTCATCCTCACCAGCCAAGAAGGTATAGTAGTCATTCTCATTTATGTAGATGATATAATCATCTCTGGGAATGACAAGGTAAACATTCTAGCTACCAAAGAATATTTAAAGAAAATGTTTGACATTAAAGATCTAGGTGAACTAAAATATTTCTTAGGTATTGAAGTTTGTAGATCTAAAGAAGGCTTATTTTTATCACAAAGAAAATATATGCTTGACATGTTGAGTGAGACAGGAGATCTTGGAGATAGAATCGCTAAAACCCCTCTTGAAGATAGCTATAAAGTAGACCGAAAGGGGGAGCTAGAGGATGAGCCCTTTGAAGATATCACACAATACCGCAGGATGGTTGGTGAGCTGATTTATCTTACCATAACTAGACCTGACTTGTGTTTTGCTGTGAATCAGGTTAGTCAATACATGAAATCCCCAAAGGTGTATCACTGGAGCATGGTCAGGCGCATTCTCAGCTATGTTCAGGGAACAATTGGTCATGGCATTTGGATGGGTTGCAACGGAAGCTCAGAGATAGTGGGATATTGTGATGCAGACTGGACAGGAGACCGTGTAGATAGAAGATCAACTACTGGCTATTGTACATTCATTTGTGGGAATCTAGTCCCTTGGAAGAGCAAGAAGCAGAATGTAGTGGCATGTTCTAGTGCTGAAGCTGAATACCGGGCTATGAGAAGGTTAACAACCGAGCTTATGTGGCTAAAGAATCTCCTTAAAGACCTCGGATGTGTAACAACAACGCCTATCACAATGCACTGCGACAACCAAGCTGCTATGCACATTGCATCTAACTCGGTCTTCCATGAGAGAACTAAGCATTTAGAAGTGGATTCTCACAAGGTCAGGGAACAAGTCCAACTTGGAGTCATTCTTCCATGTTACACCAAGAGCTCAGACCACCTAGCTGATATCTTCACTAAGGCTGCCAACCAGAAGACATGCGAGTTCATTCACTCTAAGATGGGACTCGTTGACATCTCAGCTTGAGCTCACCTATCCTTGGAAATCATACTCTTTTTCCCTCAATGTAGTTTTGTCCCATGAGGTTTTCTACATTGAGGTTTTTAATGAGGTGATCCTTCATGGCTCCAAGCTTTACCACTCACCATGGTTAAAGCTTGAGGGGAAGTGTCAAAGTAAGAAGGAGATGATATCATGTCCGTACAGGTCCGTACACAAAACACCTAGGGAACCGTGTTGCTCAAGAGTAATCATCAAGTAACCTTGGAACACAAGCTAAGGAGGAGTGGCGCATAAGCTAAAGAGAAGTCAAGAATATACTTGAGAAGAAGATAAGGTCACATGTGTGGGATAAGAAGCAACCGTTAGGACCTGTCACTCTCATTCCCTTGAGATCAACCCTTTTGTTTATTATTTGTGTCATTGTTGCTTTGATATTTGTAGTAACCGAAACTAACTATAAGTAGGCATTCAGCCTCATTTGTAATTTTCAACTTAAGGAAATATACTCTCCTTAATTATATTCTCATTTTCTCTCTTGTTCTTCACTTAAACTTCATCTTTTTACTTAATCATTCCGCAAATATTTCAACATAAAAGAAATAAGAAATAGAGATAAAGGAGTTCAAAATCTGCTATGAAGTAGTCTGATTTGTTTGTCCAAAAGCTGTGGTACAAATCTCTCTCTTTGTCTCTCTAGAAAATCAGATACAAACCAAAAAGTGGCTGAAAAGCCTAAAATATAGGCTAAAAATGAATTGGAGCCTTTTGTAATTAATAAAACTTCTAGGTAAAAACTGCAATTCTTCCTTTAACATTTATTTAGCTCCCGTAAGATCTTCTTAGGGGGTGACGAGCGTCACCAATGGGTGGTGAGAGCGTCAGCCATTGTACAACACTTCTCCTTTTTGCTCTCATCGGGAAGGTCTCCGGTGCTCTAGAATACTTTAAAATCACCATATGAGCTCCAAACGTACTTCAACCTGTAAAGACTATAATAGGATTCTAAAAAGACCAAAAAGACTCAATGGAAATGACTTATATCATGATTAAAAACCATAAACCATTATATATTAACTCCCCCAGACTTAGCTTTTGCTTGCCCTCAGGCAAACAGAAGACTAAGAATAGAGTCAAGGTTTGAAAACATAGGAACTCACCTTCCCATAGATCATTGTTTTGACTGTTCATCCTGTAATCCACACACTGCGTTTCTTAAACCAAATCGGACCACCATGTACTTCTCCTTAGACATTCACAGCATCCCAAATTCAACTCATAAATTCACAGCATTGTCCACTAACTATCCTTGCTAAACCACATTAGCAGTCTAAATATTCAAAAACCTTCTAGATTCATTTCAATACTATACCTTAATAAATTAGCAATGCGATCTATCAACCTCTGGTACTCTTTTCTTATGTTTCATTATTTTATTCAGGTGTAGGTAAATAATGGTACCACCGAATAATCCTAACCTTACTTCCACTTGTGATCATCTCTACAAAATGAAATATTGGGATCATCGGAAATTTTTCTACCCTTCATCCAAAGAGAATCATATCATATTTTCGAAATTTATCACATTTTATTTCCTTTTTTGTTTTTTGAACAAGGGAGAAGAGTACCATTACTTTTCAAACATTGCAGCCAATTTATCAGGCATGAATGAGGAATCAAGCTCTATGAATATCAAACTTACTAACTTAGTCCTTTTGAAGCTCAAGTTAAGTGGACTTTGCTGGAACAATGGATGTTTCTAGTTAACTGGTCAGCCTAATGATTTTTCATTAGTTAGAAACTGGTATTAATCATGCAGAAATGGTTACTTAGATGAAACAATCAACACAAACAATCAAGAAAAAGTTCCTAGTTCCCAACTTATTTTGACTCAATAAAACAGGTTTTGACACAACTAATTGACTATCAAAACGGAACACAATGTCAGTAACTACCTCCTCCAGACTTAACAATATTGTCCCCAGTGTTATCAAGCCCGAAGTTGGCAAAATATATGAAGTGAGACGGAAATAAGAGAGAAAACCAAGTGTTTACCTGTGTTTGTAGCTGGTGACACTCGTCACCAGGTGGTGATGCTCGTCACTCTCCTTGGTGACCATCTAGGTTGTCACCACTTTGTCAAGCCACTCGATTTTTTTTTAATAACTGTTAGAATAACGAAAATAAGCATATGTACATGAATTAGATGACTTACCAGTGGGTTGCCTCCTACCAAGCGCTTGTTTTCAGTCATTTGCTTGACTATGTCGGGGTTCAGAAATGTGATGGATCATAAAGTGGCAGTGAATGCCTCAGAGAAGAATGTCTCCTCATCCATGGTGGTGTATAAACAGTAGGTGCATGAAATCTTCCAAGGAAGTGAGGAACAACAGCAGAGCGGGGTTTTGACTTTAGATGAGACACTTCTTTTTCCTTCAGAATCATCAAAAGAAACACCATGCCCTCTACGAGAATCTCGTTGCTTGCATAAGTGCGAAGCAGCTTTTGCACCTTTCTCAGAATTCTCAGCCAATGCCTCATGAACAATCAGCTTGTTCACTTGCTCACTAATATCCAACTCCTTGACATACCCAGCAGTAAGGTCTTCTGAATGTTGCCTGATTGGTTCTTCATCCATGAAAGTCCTTACAGAAAAACTCTGGCCATCAATGGTGGATCTCCCTCTTAACTTGTCCATGTCAAAATTCATGACAACATTACCTAAATCAAGCTCTATGTTCCCCTTTTTTCACATCAATGAGGGCGCTAGCTGTAGCCAAGAATGATCTTCCCAGAATAAAAGGAACATTAGGTTCTTCAGTATATTCCAAAACCACGTAGTCTGTGGGAATCATGCAGCCTTCAATTTTAACAGGACCATCTTCTAAAATATCTTATGGGGTCTTTGTGGATAGATCAGCTATGATAAGAGAGATCACAGCTTGATAAGGACCTCCACCCGGTTAAGGTACCCATTATGTAAGAACCACTAAGAACACGTTCGGGCACAAGGACCATGAGGGAAGAGTTCAACAAAGTAGTGGAGAACCTCCTCAACCTTAGGCAAACAGATGATATCAACACTCTTCTCAAACAACTATGCATGGCGGGTTGGGACAGAGACATGGAATGGGACGAGACGAGACGGTACGATGACATGGAACGGGACGGGACGGGACCGTACGATGACATGGAACGGGATGGGACGGGACAGTACAACAGCATTACAGACCACCCTCATACCTCGGTTGACCGCAATACGTACCAGCCATATACTACAGATGAGGGCATTACGGTACGCGTGACCGGAGGACATAAAGATCAAATGGGCCAACACTTAAGCGATTTCCAAGACGATCAAAGCCCAGCCAAGATCAAGAGAGAGCTCAGCTTAGATGAATGGCCCCTTCTCAAAGACAGCCTCGGCCCAACTCTTCTAATCATCGCTCCACTTCAAAACGGCTAAGTTTCAAGGAGAATGGCTGGACAAAGACTTACCTTATTCGGTTCCAAACTAATCAAGAGGCAACGGTAAGATTTGTCATTTATTTACATAATATCTCGTGGTTTCCTTTGTTTTGCAGGACTTTATTCCTAGTTTCTTTTTACACTTCTTAGAATAAACTTATGTAATCTTTTTGGTTATGCTCTTTTGTATTTTTGGTCTTGCATTTACTTTCTTTTCGACCCTAGAAAGTCACTGTCGAAGGACTATTAATAAAGTCCCGTATGCGACATTGTAGCTCATGTTTTTGCCCTATTATTGATATTGCTGCATATTTCGTGTGTTTTGCATACATATAAGACAGTTTCTCATGAATTTACCTTGCAAATTAGGCTACTTTGCATCATTTTAGGTCTTATAGCACTTTCACACCAGCATTTGCATGTTTTTTGCATTATGCATCACATTCAGGTTGTTTTCGGCTACTTTGGAGCTTTGGAGGATTCGTGGACGTGCTAAGGCTCGTGAGCAAAGTCGTGGACACTTGGAGAACTCAGGAGTGCTTGCTAAGGACCCGAGATCGAGTGGCAGATCGAGCATGGCAGGTCAATCCAGACGAGATCGACCAGAAGATCGAGTAACCAAGTCGATGCAAGGAAATGGATCGAGACCAAGATCGAGTGTGGAGATCGATCTGAAGTACGGACGTAAATGACGCCATGCAGATCGAGGACCGGATCGAGCTTCCAACCCGATCAGCATAAGATCGACTCAGAGATTGACTAGAGCCATCCGATCCAAGACGAAGATCGAGAGCCAGATCGAGCTTCGTGCTCGATCCCAGACTAACCTTATCCGTCCAGCTGGCTTTGGACCGTAGCGAAGGGGGGACCATTTGCGGTTTGGCCATTTTTGGCAAAAGGCAACGATCCCTTTCATTATCTCCATTCTGTCTTTACCTTTTTTGCTCTCTCGTTTTTTAGGCGAATCCACCATTGTAGACTTTCGAAGCTTTTTCTTGCATTTAAACTTTTGAATATCGAACCTTTTGCCTTAATCTTTATTAATCATGCTTAATAGATCATCTTTTATGCTTTCACCGGTTTTCTTTATGAACCGCGAGTAGTCTTTTTGGGTTTTGGGGTTGGGGCAATTCGAAAGGGTTGAAAAGGTTAAAGCTTTGTATTTTCTTGTTCTTCATCACCTTCTCTTCCAGGATTTCGAGTGCTTAAGGCTTAGAGACTCTCACGCCATGACCTCTATGATCCGAGGGATGTCTTACCTTAACAGGATCCAGATGTCCTGGAAAATCGATTCCTAGAGGCTAGTCTTTCCTTTCCCACACGCTATGGTTGTAAAGGGGACTAGTTAGGTCGTTTATTGAAATCTATGCTTTATGCCCTTCAATCTCTTTTTCCACAAAATGCCATGGGTTTGGAGAAGAGAATGAAGGCGTGATCCATACCACACTCCATGGATGGATCTTGTTTTGTTTTCAAGGCGTAGAGAACCTCTCAAAGAGAGTAGATCTAATGTTTTCAAACTAAGCTTTGACCTTTGAGACCCACGAACGTGACCCTCAACCCTAGACCCTCTTTCTTAGTGTCTTAAGTCGTTTAATATCATTCCATCATCATAAAGTTGTGTTCTTGTCAATCACATATCGCACCATTTCATCATTCTAGGTTGTTTAGACGAGATCGATCGTTGTTGCTCGATCTAGTGGTCGATCCACTAGTCAATTTTTAATAATTAGTAGCTTTGCATTTTAAATATTCCCCTTGTTTTTTGTGGTAGTTAACCCTCTTCCATGGATTTTAAAATTGTTTTGCTTTGCATTTGACACTTGCATTTAGTTTTTAGGGATTTTACCAATCATTTATCATTATCGCTTCGCTTTGCTCATCCTTTGCATTCTTAGTGAACTTGCTACCCCTAGGTGTGGATTGATACCTCTCTTGCTCACAATACTACATCTCTGTGTGCATTAGAGCTTTGATAAATCTCTGTTGCATCTTGATACATCATTGCATTGTAAAAACCTGTTATCAAATGGTGCCGTTGCCGTCTTAGAGGATAGAAAGCATTAAGATTTGGGGTTTAGTAAAGACTAAGCCTTTACTTTATGTTGGATGCCGATTTATCTACTCTCAAACTTGTGTCTTTCAGGTACATTAATCTACGCTCCAGGGGTGACAACAATTTACTTACACCCTTGGACAATATTCGTCAGCTTGGACACGCAAGATCAAGAAGGGTTAGAGAGTAAGCTAGAGCCTTTGAGGAGATTGTTCAGCAAGGTTCAGTGGATTTTGAAGCAATGGCTGAGCAAGACCATCCACAGGGACCTCCTCCAGCTCACGGGGCAGTGGGAAGGGGCAATGGAAAGCCCCATGATAACAAGATTTTGCAATGCAATGGTGTATCAAAGCCCAAATGCAACGCTGAGATGTAGTATAGCATGCAAGTGAGTGTCAATCCACACCTAGGAGCTAGAAAGTTCAATGAGAATGCAAGGATCATGTAAAGCTAAGCAAATAATGAACGGTTTTGTAAAATTCCTAAAAACTAGATGCAACAGTCCAATGCAAAGCAAAACTATTTTAAACATACTAGAAACTAGTTAAGTACCACCAAGAACAAACATAATGATTAAATTGCAAAGCTATGAATTTCTAAAAATCGACTAGTGGATCGACCACAGGATCGACCACTAGATAGAGCAACCACGATCGATCTCGTCTAAAAGTTCAACAGAAACGAAACTAATGACCAGGATGCGAACAGATAGCAAGCGAATGATTAACAGAGATGTAAGAATACTAAGAAAGAGGGTCCAGGGTTGAGATTCATGTTCAAGGGTTTCAAAGGTTCAAGCTTCGTTTAAAAACTTTAGATCTACTCACTTTGTGAGATTCTCTAGGCCTTGAAAACAAAACAAGATCCATCGATGGCGTGTGGTATGGACCACTCCTTCATTCTCTTCTCCAGACCCATGGCGTTTGGCGGAAAAAGAGATTGAATGGCATAAAAATTAGATTTCAAACACACGGCCTAACTAGTCCCCTAAACTACCATTGCGTTTGCGAAAGGTAGACTAGCCTCTAGGATTCGCCTTTCAAGGACCTCTGGATCATGTCAAGGTAAGAGGTCCCTTTGATCATAAAGATCTTGGCATGAGAGTCTCTAAGTGTTAAGAACTCGATATCCTAGAAGCGAAAGCCATGAAGAGCAAGAAAACACCAAACTTGAAAACCTTATCGACCCCTTTGAATCCCCTCAACCCCAAAACCCGAATAGACTACTCGCTACACATAAAGTAAACCGAACAAAGCATAGAAGATGAACTTATAAACATGAAAAACGATTACTTTAAACTTAAACGATTCAATATTCAAGAACAAAGATTCAAGGTCTAACAATGGCGAAATCGCCTTCGAACCAAGAGAAAAACTCTAGAAAGATAATGTGAAAAACGTGTATCGAAAACCAAGATCGCCGCCTTCCCGAAATAGGCCAAACAGCTCGATGGTCCCCCCCTCGCTAGCAGCCAATAACGGTTAAAGTGCACTGAGATCGACCTCGAGATCGAGCATCTTGCTCGATCATCTTCGGACATCGTGACTTCAGCTCGATCTGTGTCTCGATCTTCTTCAGTAGATCGAGTGCTTCGTTCGATCTTGGAGTCGATCTTTGGAGGATCGAGTGGTGGACTCGATCCGACTCTCGCTTTGCATAACGTCATTTACGTCCATACTCCTTGATCGATCGCTTCACTCGATCTCCGTCTCGATCAGTTCCCTTGGATCGGATGGACTACTCGATCTTCTGGTCGATCTCATCTAGATCGACCGGCCATGCTCGATCTGCTTCTCGATCTCTGATCCTTAGCAAGCATTCGTGAATTCTCCAAGTTCCCACGAACCTCCTCACGAGCCTCAGCACGTCCACGAATCTTCCAAGACTTCAAAGTAGCCGAAAACAACCTGAATGCGATGCAAAATGCAAGAAAGATGCATATGCTGGTGCAAGAATACTCTAGGACCTAAAGTGATGCAAACTAGCCTATAGTGCAATGTAAATGCATGAGAAACTAACTTATATATATGTAAAAATACATGAAATATGCAGCAATATCAACTCCCCCAAACTTGCCTTTTGCTTACCCTCAAGCAAACAAAATTCAAGAAGGGAGAGGTTTTAAAACAAACGGGGGTTTAAGCTTCTTGCAAAGGTGTGTTTCAAATGAATCAATCTAAACGTCCTAGTTACTAGTTCTAAAATGCAATGCGCACACTCATACTCGTAAGAACTTAGCCATACTCATCACGCAGTAAATTTCAAATCATGACTCTCCTATTCCAAACAATCAAAGAAACTCATCATTTAACATTCATTAACGATCGAACCGTGAATCAAACTTATGCACTTTAAAGCAAAACACATTTGGCTAAGGGTGAAGGCTATGAGCATAGAATGATATCATTTTTAAAGAGGGTTTCACAATGTAATGGGTTTCTCTCACGAAGAGTATGAACTTTATGCATAATGCTAAAGGTAAAGGCAATTGATGCATACATGATTAGATTCTCATCTACCATTGTACACTAACAATGATCCTAAAACCCCTCTCATTTTATTTTCTTTTCAGCTCACTCACCCTCCTAGAGACTACCCTTATTAAGCTCAAACCCAAATAAAAACTGAAAAATATTTTTTTTACTCTTTAGGTTAGTGAAAAGGCTTGAAAATATTTTAGCTCCTTAATTTTTTTCTTATTGATAGCTCTCTTATTCTTTTGTTTCTTTTTTTTTTATTTTTATTTTAGCACTTAGGCTCTTTTCTCTTTTTTTTTTTATTTATTTTACTTGAGAGAGCTATCTTCTGAAATACTTAGAGCATTATACATTTTGAAAACAAAGCCTTTCACTTAAAACCTTTTGTTCACTTCAATTACCAAACCCTTTTGAAACCGAAAGCATATAAACATGAAAGCAATCCCATCAAACCCCCAAACTTATCCAAAGCCTACATCTAGCTTCAAAATGCAAAGCTAGCAATCATATGAGAACCTAATCATGTCGGCTAAACGTAACAAGTTATGCTAAGTTCAAACCGAAAAGAGGCCTCACAATGATTTCACACAAGAAAGCTTGGCTTGAAAGAAAGGTAAGGGTGATGGTGGGAGTTCTACTTAGGCTCACAAAGAGTGGTAAAAGGAGGAAGAGAGCCTAAATATTTTTAATATCCATGTGTTCATTTCAAATGCATAAGAATGATATTTAAAAATTCAGATTCGGGTTTTCACTTATTAGGACAAGTTTCAAATCATGAATGTTCAATTCAAGTCACGAAAATCAAAATTAAGTGATCCAAGCATAGTAAGGACTTACTTTCAAAGCGTGAGCAAAGCATTAGAGAACTACTAACTAGGGCATTGAAACAATTCATGAGTTTAAAACACCTTTTTAAGAAAACTTTAACCCCTTATGCAAATGTGAACAACCTGGATGCTTAAAAATTCTAGACTTAATCCTAAAATTATTAACAATGTGAATGCAACTACATGAATTGTTTTGAAAATTTTTAAAAATTTTACCAATTTTTTCCTTTTCTTTTCTATGCCTTAGATGTATGCAAGACTCAAGGGATGTAAAGAGAAAATAAGAGCAAAATAAACATGTCAAACCACACACATACTCCCCAAACTTGGAAGACACTGTCCCGATGGCAAACAAATTCGAGTGAGCTCAAAACACTAAGCAAAAACCAAGAAAACATGAGCGGTATGTACAATGGAAGGTTGTTGTTACCTCGGGTCTAGTCTCGGCTGGAACTTGAGGATGTTCCAGACGAGCTAGATACTATGGCTTTGCCTTTGGAGGCTGGCTCTTGGAGAGAGGGACGCACCGGCTGAATGTTACTGCCTTGAGTATCACGGATGACAACTCCACCGGTTGAAAGCCTCATCTTCCTCGGGTTGTTGGACCTCCTCACTTGCAGCCTGCTTTGGCGAAGCTCCTTAAAGTGCCTTGACCTTCTTGGCAAGCTTCTTGGTGACTTTGCTCTGCCACTTGTTGATCTTTCTTTGCATCTCCACAACAGAAGCAAAGAAATTTTCTGTCTTGGTCCGCCGCTTCGGGCATCTCATCATCCGTGGCTGGAGACTCTGATCTAGGGCAAGTAGCTTGCTGAATGGTTGCCGCGGCTCCTAGAGGAGCAAAGCACTCCTCTACGCTTGGGAGAAACTCGATGTTTCCAATGCCCAACAGCTCGGTCTCGCTTTGGTTTGGCAGGATACACGCCCTCTTCTCATTCTCCTCATCAATGAATAAGTATTCAAAGAAGCCATTGGCTCGCGTGCGTCCGAAGCTATCAGTGTTCCTTAGATATGTCTCGTCCATGAAGGCTCTATCCGGAACGGGAGTGAAGTTCTGAAGCGGCACGCCGGCTTGGACGAACAAGGGTGTGAGGAAACCGCCAACGAGTGACGAGCTTACCTTGCATCTCAAGGCATACGCCTTGTATTTGACCAATGAAGCAGAAAGGATGCACCCGTAGTTCACGTCATCTCCGAGCTGGTCTTCCAACGACTCTTCGTTCTCATCCGGATCACACACGAGATGCTTAAGGCCTTGGAACAAAAAGCAAAGCTCCGTCTTGGTCACCGTGGCAAGGAAGTCGATTATCACTTCGGGAAAGGTTGGGCAATCCATCCGTGACAAACACCTCAGCCCTATCTTCTGGAGGAGCTGATCAAAATCTCCTAGAATCCCCATCTTGGCCAGCAATCCTCTGTCGGCAAACTTAGTTGGCTTGAACCTCAGCCTTTAAAGCCGTTCCTTGTCCCGTTTCTCATCCTTACTCCAACGAACCCTCTCCTGAACAGCCACTTCTTGGTTTCCTCCCTCTTGTGCTGTCTCTTCTCTCGTTCCTTTGGGAGCCATTGTGCCTGAAACAAGTGTCTCAAGCGAAGCAATGAGCAAAACAGCGATATGTTGAGAGAAAAACAGAACCAAAGAAGAAAACTTATAACTAATACCCTAGAATTTTGGGGGATTTATAAAAATTATAACAAGATAATAGAGAATCATATCTAGAGATAGAGAGAAATCTAGAATTTTTCCTGATAATCTATTTTTAAAAATTCAAACCGCCCTAGCATCTAAAACAATGAAAGCGAATAAAAAGGGATATTTTCTTGAAGATTTTCTTAAAGATTCGAAAATACCTTTGCAAGGATTGAAAAAGATGCTGTTAGCCTTTAGAAAACAAGAATTCACACTCTCTTTTAGCTTAACAACTCGAGAAAACAAGAATTAGAGAGTGTGAAAGTGGTTGAAAACATTTAATGGCTAACAAAAACAAAACCATGGGTAAAAGAACTGGTTTTCTGACAAAAGCTGTGGTCAAGGCACATCTTTCATGGTCAAAGATGATTGCCTTGACCACTTTTTGAATTTAAAAACCGGAGGGAAAGAGGAAGAGAGGAAAAAGAAAATGTTACCTCGGCACGAGATCGAGTCCATTTGGTCGATCTAGGACTCGATCTCATGCCCATAATGGCATGGATCGAGAGGGTTGCTCGATTTGGGACTCGATTCGAATTGAATCGAGTCTTGGATTGATAGCACCTCTCGTTCCTTGAGTTTTTGGCACAACGGCTAAGTCCTCATGATCGAGCCACGTTCTCGATTCATGGGTCGATTTAAGCTTAGATCGAGTGGCAGATCGAGTAGACTGTGTCACACGATAGGGTGTTCGTCCTCTCGTGATCAACTGTGTCACACGATCTGTCTACTCGATCTCGTCTAGATCGACTAGCTCCTCTCGATTCACTAGCTCGATCTAGCAAAGATCGAGCCAGGATGAGTCGATCTAGCACTCGATCTTTAGCTTATACTCGCCCTTTCTTACTCCTTTTGGATCTAAGATCATGGCCTGCAATTCCTCATACTTGTTCCTACACACTCAGAAGAATAAAACATAAAACTGAAAAAGAAATAAAAATAAAAATATATACAGGATAGAGATGGGAATGCCTCCCAAGTGCGCTTTCTTTAACGTCTTTAGCTAGACTTTACTTAGTTTAGGCAGATGGTGGGTCTTGGAGAAGCATTGAGGTGCTCTCCTTGTCAAATGCACTCGCCATGTATGGCTTAACTCTGTGTCCGTTCACTGTGAATGCATTCCCACTCTTGCCTACCAACGTGACAGCTCTGTAGGGCAATACCTCCTTGATTTCATACGGACCGCTCCATCTAGATTTCAGCTTCCCTGGAAACAGCTTGAGCCTTGAATTGTAAAGCAGCACCAAACTCCCTTCCTTAAGCTCCTTGGGTACCAACTTCTTGTCCTGAGCAGCCTTAGTACGCTCCTTGTAGATCTTAGCGCTTTCGTAAGCATCCAGCCTTAGCTCATCAAGTTCGTGCAGCTGGATCAAGCGCTTCTCCTGAGCTGTCTTTAAATCAAAATTCAGGCGCTTCACAGCCCACAACGCCCTATGTTCCAGCTCAATAGGGAGGTGACATCCTTTGCGTAGAGAAGAGTGAAAGGAGTAGTACCAATGGGCGTTTTGAAAGCAGTCTGGTAAGCCCACAAAGCGTCATCTAACTTCACCGCCTAATCCTTCCGAGTTGTCCCAACTGTTCTCTCAAGTATCGCCTTGATCTGTCGGTTAGAGACCTCCACTTGGGCACTCGTTTGAGAATGGTAAGGTGTAGCTACCTTGTGCTTCACGCCATACTTCCTTAGAAGGTTTTCAAACAACTTGTTGATGAAATGGCTTCCTCCGTCGCTTATCACCACCTTGGGTACTCCCTACCTCGGGAATATGATGCTCTTAAGAAGCTTGATCACCACCTTATAGTCGTTTGTAGGGGAAGCAATGGCCTCAACCCATGTAGAGATGTAATCAACCGTACTAGGATGAACTTGTTGCCATAGGATGATGGAAACGGCCCCATGAAGTCTATGCCCCATGCGCCAAAGACGTCAACCTCAAAGATAGGAACCTGAGGCATCTCACTACCCTTGGTGATGTTTCCTGCTCGTTGACAAGCTTCACAACTCTTCACGAACTCATGAGCATCCTTGAAGATAGACGGCCACCAGAAACCGGCTTGTAAGACCTTTGTAGCTGTCTTGAATGAAGCAAAGTGTCCTCCGTATGAAGAGCCATGACAGTGAAAGAGAATGTCCTTGGCTTCTTCCTTTGTAACACATTGATATTGCTGCATATTTCATGTATTTTGCATACGTATAAGTTAGTTTCTCATGCATTTACATTGCACTTTAGGCTAGTTTGCATCACTTTAGGTCCTAGAGTATTTTTGCACCAGCATATGCATGTTTCTTGCATTTTGCATCGCATTCAGGTTGTTTTCGGCTACTTTGGAGTCTTGGAAGATTGGTGGACGTGCTGAGGCTCGTGAGGAGGTTCGTGGGAACTTGGAGAATTCAGGAATGCTTGCTAAGGATCAGAGACCGAGAAGCGGATCGAGCATGGCCGGTCGATCTAGATGAGATCGACCAGAAGATCGAGTAGTCCACCGATTCAAGGGAACTGATCGAGACGGAGATCGAGTGAAGCGATCAATTAAGGAGTACGGACGCAAATGACGCCATGCAGAGCGAGAGTCGGATCGAGTCCACCACTCGATCCTCAAAAGATCGACTCCAAGATCGAATGAAGCACTCGATCCACTGAAGACGATCGAGACACAGATCAAGCCTTGGATGTCCGAAGACGATCGAGCGAGATGCTCGATCTCGAGGTCGATCTCAGTGCACTTTAACCGTTTTTGGCCGCTAGCGAGGGGGGGACCATCGAGCTGTTTGGCCTATTTCGGGAAGGCAGCGATCTTGCTTTTACATAGACGTTTTTCACTTTATCTTTTTAGATTTTTTCTCTCTGTTCGAAGGAGATTTCGCCATTGTTAGACCTTGAAGCTTTGTTCTTGAATATTGAATCGTTTTAAGTTTAAAGTAATCATTTTTCATGTTTATTAGTTCATCTTCTATGCTTTGTTCGGTTTACTTTATGTGTAGCGAGTAGTCTATTCGGGTTTTGGGGTTGAGAGGATTCAAAGGAGTCGAAAAGGTTTTCAAAGCTTGGTGTTTTCTTGTTCTTCATGGCTTTCTCTTCTAGGATATCGAGTTCTTAAGGCTTAGAGACTCTCACGCCAAGATCATTATGATCTAAGGGGCCTCTTACCTTGACAGGATCCAGAGGTCCTTGAAAGTTGAATCCTAGAGGCTAGTCTACCTTTCCCAAACGCCATGGTAGTTTAGGGGACTAGTTAGACCGTGTGTTTGAAATGTGAGTTTTATGCCCTTCAATCTCTTTTCCGCCAAACGCCATGGGTCTGGAGGAGAGAATGAAGGAGTGATCAATATGATAACCTATCTTTCAAGCAGGTTTTATGCAGTAGAGAGGTTATCAAAACTCTAATGCATGCAATGTTGTAGTAAGGCAAGCAGGAGAGTGTCAATCCACTTATAGGAGGCAGAGAATGCATAGAGAATGCAAGATCCTAAGCAAATCTAAGCAGAATGAGACAGTTTATGAGAAATTAACTAAAAACTAGATGCAGCAACCTGAACAGAGTGAAACCTATTTTAAATTTACTAGAAAGACAGAAACTACCACGAGAAACAAACAGATTGATTAAAGGAAAGAGCTTCGAATTATTAAAATTCGACTGGTGGATCGACCACGAGATCGACCACTAGATCGAGCAGTAACAATCGATCTCGTCTAAAACCGTAAGAATAACAAATCTAATGACCAGGATGCTATCAGGTAACAAGCAAAAGATGAAATGAGACTTAAAGATTCTAAAAGAAAGGGCCTAGGGTTGAGATTCATGTAAAGGGTTTCAAAGGATCGATCTTGGTTTTGAAACTTTGGATCGACTCACTTGGTGAGGACCTCTAAGCCTTGAAAACAAAACAAGATCTATCCGTGGCTTTCGGTATAGATCACTCTTTCATCCTCTCCTCCAAACCCATGGCTTTTGGTGGAAAGAGAGGTCGAAAGGCAAGGAAAACAGATTTCAAGTAGATGGCTTAACTAGTCCCCCAAACTGCCATGGCTTTTGGGAAGGGGTAACTAGTCTCTAAGGTGTGATCTTCTGAGGCTCCTGGATCCTGTCAAGGTAAGGAACCTCTCGGATCATGAAGCTCTTGGCGTGAGAGTCTTCAAGCATTAAGCTTTCAACACCTTAGAAGAGATAGCCTTAAAAACCAAGATCGAACCTTTTCTACCCCTTAATCCTCTCAACCCCGAACCCAAAGTAAACTACTCGCTACACATAGAGTAAATCAAGCAAAGCAGAAGAAATACGACGATGAACATGAAAGGAAACTCGATTAAACGATAAAGATTCGAATACAAAGGCTTCAAAAGAAAACTGGTTCAACAATGGTGTTCTTCGCTAAACGAGAGAGAAAACTTGAAAGAAAAGATAAGAAATCTAAAAGTTATCCAAAAAGCATCTTGCCGCCTTGCCTAAAATGCTTAAACAATCCAATGGTCCCCCCTTCGCTAACAGCCAAAAACGGTTGAAAGGACAGAAATCGACCACTGGATCGAGTGGTTCTCTCGATCACATCTGGGCATCGTGTCTTCGGCTCGATCTGGGTCTCGATCTTCTTCGGTGAATCGAGTGTTGCATCCGATCTCGGTATCGATCTTCGGGTGGATCGAGTGGTGTACTCAATCTGGCTCCCGCTCTGCATGGCGTCATTTACGTCCGTACCGATTGATCGATTGCTTCACTCGATCTCCATCTCGATCATTCTCCTTGGATCGCCTAGTTGGCTCGATCTTCTTGTCGATCAACTCCTGGATCGACCGGCCATGCTCGATCTGCTCCTCGATCACTGGTCCTTAGCATATTTCCGAGCTCCCACGAACTGCTACATCAGCCTCCACACGCCCACGAACCTCCATGACTCCAAAGCAGCCAGAAACAACCTGAATGTGATGCAAAATGCAAGGAAAATGCATATGCTGATGCAAGAATGCTCTAGGACTCTAAGTGATGCAATCTAACCTAAAACATGATACAAATGCATGAAAAACTAACTAATGAGTACGCAAAATGTATGCAATATGCAATAACATCAATACCCCCAAACTTACATCTTGCTTGCCCTCAAGCAACAAAAAGCAAGTAAGGAAGAGATGTTTTTAGAAAAATCAAAGGGGTTTTAAACTTTTTGCAAAGGTGCCTTTCAAATGGATCATCTCAATGTCCTAGTTAACAGTTCTAAAATGCTATGCTTACACTCATACTCCAAAGAACTTAGCCATACTCATCACACAAAGAAATTCAAATCATGACTCTCCTGTTCCTAACAATCAAAGAAACTCATCCTTTAACATTCATTACCATTCGAACCATGAATCAAACTTATGCACTTTAAAGCAAAACACATTTGGCTAAGGGTTATGGTTATGAGCATAGAATGATCTCATTTAAAAAAAAGGGTTTATAATCATAACAAGGGTTTTTCTCAAAAATGGCTTGAACTTATGCATAATGCTAAAGGTAAAGACAATTTATGCATACATGATTAGATTCTCATCTACCCATGTAAACTATCAAATGATCCTATACCCCTCTCATTTAAGAAGTTTAATCCTCACTCACCACTTAAGAGTCTACCCTTTTTCTCACACTTAGCAATCCCCAATTCAAAATAAAGACATTTTTAAACTTTTTAGGCTAGTGAAAAGATTTTGAAAAATATTTTTGCTCTTAGAAATTTCTTATTCGTAGCTCTCTTATTATTTTTTTCTTTCTTTTTTTTATTTTTATTTGGCACTTAGGCTCTTTTTATTTCTTTTTCTTTTCTTTTCTCCCTTTTTATTTTTATTTTTACTTATTATGAGAGAGCTACTATCTGAAATTAGAGCATACTTAGTTTTAAAAGCAAACCTTTCACTTAAAACCTCATTTCTTTCCTTAAAACACAAACTCTTTAAAACCGAAACAAATAGACAAGAAAGCAACCCCAATGATCCCCCAAACTTATCCTAAACCAACACCTAACTTCAAAATGCATAGCTAGCAACCAATATGAAAACCAAATCATGTCGCCTAAACCTAACACTTTATGCCAAGTTCAAACCGAAAGTAAGGCCTCACAAAGATGTCACACAAGAACATTTGGCTTCAAAGGAGGGTAGGGTTCAAGGAGGGAGTTCTACTTAGGCTCACAAAGAGTGGTAAGAAGGAAGAAGAGAGCCTAAATATTTTAAAACCATGTGTTTATTTTCAAATGCATAAGAATGATAATTGGAGTTTCAAATTAAGGTTTTCACTTAGTAGGATGAGTTTCAAATCATGAGAGCTCAATTCAAGCCACGAAAATCCTAACTAGTGATCCAAGCATGGTTAGAACTTACTTTCAAAGCATAAACAAAGCATTAGAGAACTACCAACTAGGGCATTGAAATGATTCATAAGTAAAAACACCTTTTTAAGAAATTCTAACCCCTTATGCAAAATGCAAACAACTTAGGTGATATGAGAAACTCTAGACTCAATCCTAACATGTTTTTTTTTAAAAAAAGATGAATGCAACTACATGAATCTTTGAAAAGATTTTAAAAATTTTACCAATTTTTCATGATCTAAGACTCAAGGATGCAAAAAGGAAAATAAGATCAAAGAACACAAGATTAAATCACACAAGTACTCCCCCAAACTTGCTTGACACCGTCCCGGTGGCAAACTCATCCGAAGGAGCATCAAAAACACAATGCAAGAAACAAATATGCGTGGTTATATACAATGGAAGAAGGTTGTTTACCTCTGGTCTAGGCTCGGCTGGAACTTGAGGATGTTCCAGAGGAGCTAGAGATCGTTGCTTTGCCTTTGTCAGCTGGTTTTTGTAGAGAATGGTGCGCCGGCTGAATGTTGTCTCCTTGGGTCTCGCGGATGACAATCCCTCCAGTTGAGAGCCTTCTCTTCTCGGGTTGTTGTATCTCTTGGCTTGCAGCTGGCTTAGGCTGGCCTCCCTGAAGTGCTTTAACTTTCTTCCTAAGCTTCTTCAGCATCTTCCCTTGCCACTTGTTAATCTTCCTTTGCATCTCTACCACCGATGCTAGGAACTTCTCAGTTTTTGTCCTTGGCTCAAAGTCCAGCTTGGGAAGTGTGTAGGCCTCGGGTATCTCGTCTTCCGTACCTGGAGACTCTGATCTTTGACGTGGGGCAATGGCTGAAGCAGGCGGTCCTCCTAAAGGGGCAAAGCATTCTTCCTCCGTGGGTAAGAACTCGATGTTCCCAACACCAAGCAGCTCGGTTTCATCTCTGTTGGGAAGGATGCATACTCTCTTCTTGTCTTCGTCATCTATGAAGAGGTAGGCATAGAACCCTTCTGCTGGCGTGCGTCCCAAGCTATCAGTATTCCTCATGTATGCTTCATCCATGAAAGCTCTGTTTGGAACGTGAGCAAAGTCATGGATGGGCACGCCGGCTTGCACGAACAAAGGAGTAAGGAAACCGCCAATGTAGGAGGAGGTTGACTTGCACCGTAAGGCATAAGCCTTGTACTTCACCAGGGAAGCCGCGAGTACACAGCCATAGTTCACCTCATCGCCGAGTTCATCTTCTATGGGCTCGTCATTCGCATCCGGATCAGACACCAAGTGCTTCACACCTTGGAAGAGGAAGCACAGCTCCGTCTTCGTGACAGTAGGAGCAACAGACCTTCCACTGAACGTGTTGGCAATCAGCTTCAGAGTATACTTCAGCACCAGACTCCTAACTCGCTTGATCTTGGCGGTGTTGGCTTTGTAGTCTTCATTGCTGATCAGGTCCCAAAACTCGTCGGCTTTCTCGAAGGCTGGGAACTCGACCTTGTGTGCATCAGCGTTGAGACCGTAGGCTTGGCATAGCTCAGGGATGGAGAGTGTGTAAGCTTGACGGCCAACTTTGAAGTAGAGGCGGCCTTGAGAAGGGACGGGTGCACTAGGATTCTCATACCGGAACTCCAAGGTGGCTAGGAAGTCTATTGTCACTTCAGGAATAGTTGGGCAATCCATCCGTGACAAACACCTCAAGCCAATGTTCTTGAGGAGTTGATCGAAGTCCCCAAGAATCCCGAGCCTAGACAAAAGCTCTCGATCAGCAAACTTTATGGTTTCAAACCGGAGCCTCTCCAATCGCTTCTTATCCCTCTTTTCATCTTTGCTCCACCTGACCCTCTCTTGAGCAACCACTTCTTGTCCTTCTCCTTCTTGTGCTTGCTCTTCTCTGGTTCTCTTTGGTGCCATTGTTTTTGAAACAAGATTCTAAGGATATTGATAAGTAAGAGGCGATTTGATGAGAATGAGAGAAGAGAAGGAAACAATTTATAATAACTACCCTAGAATTTTGGGGAATAAAATAAAAATCATAGCTAAATAGAAGGAAATCAAATCTTTAGATTCTGAAAAATCTGGAATTATTCCAATTACTTAGCTAGTTTAAAAAAATTCAAAACCAATTCTATTTTCTAAAACAAGATCTTGCGGATTTAAAGGAGATTTTCTAAAAATAAAATCACTAAATTTGAAAATACCTTTGCAAGAGGTTTAGAATATCTTTTGCTAGCTCTTAAAATGTAAGACTCTCACTCTCTTTGTTTAAAAATCTCGAGCAAAACAGAAATGAGAGGGTGAGAGGATGATTGAAACATTTAAAGACTTAGCAAAACCAAAACAATGGGTGGTCAAAGTAGTTTCTGACAAAGTCTTGGTCAAGGTACATCTTTCATGGTCAAAGATGCTTGCCTTGACCAAGTTTTGAATTTAAAAATTGGAGGGAAATGAGTTAGTAAAGGAGGGAAAGAAAATTGTTACTTCGGCATGAGATCGAGTCCATTTGGTCGATCTAGGACTCGATCTCATGCCCAAAATGGCTTAGATCGAGAGGGTTACTCGATTTGAGACTCGATTCATAGTGAATCGAGTCCTGGATCGATTGGCTCTCTCGATCATTGAGATGTTGGCTCCTCGGCTAAGTCTTCATGATCGAGCTATGTCCTCGATTTAGGGGTCGATTTGGCATAGATCGAGTGATGGATCGAGTCGAGTGATCGATCAATTTTCAACAGATTTTCCCGAGTGAAATTAGATCGGTCGATCCGATTTGGATCGATCGATCCTTTTTCATCAAGGTCGATCTTGTCACTCGATCTCGTCTAGATTGACTGGCTCCTCTCGATTCACTGGCTCGATCTAGCAAAGATCGAGCCAGGATCAGTCGATCTAGCACTCGATCTCTAGCCTTATTCTAACCCCTATTGCCTTTTTAAGACCTCAAAGTCAAGGCATAGACTCCTTATACCTGTTCCTACACACTTGCAAAATAAAAACATAAAACAGAAAGGGAAATAAAGCAGAAGTATGTACAAGATAAACATGGGAATGCCTCCCAAGTGCGCTTTCTTTAACGTCTCTAGCTAGACCTTACTTGGTCTAAGCGGATGGTGGGTCTTGGAGAAGCACTGAGGTACTCTCCTTGTCAAAGTTATCTGCCAAGTAGGGCTTGACTCTGTGTCCGTTGACGGTGAATGCACTGCCACTTTTTCCCATCAGAGTAACGGCTACATACGGCAAGACCTCTTGAATCACGAACGGTCCCCTCCACCTTGATTTCAGCTTGCCCGGGAAGAGCTTGAGCCTCGAGTTGTACAGCAACACCAGTCCTCCTTCCTTAAGCTCCTTGGCAACCAACTTCTTGTCATGAGCCTCCTTAGTCCGCTCCTTGTATATCCGGGAGCTCTCATAAGCATTCAGCCTCAACTCATCCAGTTCGTGTAGTTGAATAAGGCGCCTCTCCTGAGCCGTCTTGAGATCAAAGTTCAGCCTCTTCACAGCCCACAACGCGCGGTGTTCCAGCTCAACCGGGAGGTGACAGCCCTTGCCATAGAGTAAGGTGAAAGGAGTTGTACCAATTGGCGTCTTGAAGGCGGTACGGTAGGCCCAAAGAGCATCGTCCAGCTTCACTGACCAATCCTTCCTTGTTGCTCTGACGGTCTTCTCTAGGATAGCCTTGATTTGCCTATTGGTGACCTCCCCTTGACCGCTTGTTTGAGGATGATACGGTGTAGCCACCTTGTGCTTAACCCCATACTTTCTCAAGAGGCTCTCAAAGACCTTGTTTATAAAGTGGCTTCCTCCATCACTTATAACAATCTTGGGTACCCCAAACCTTGGGAAGATGATACTCTTGAACAACTTGATTACCACCTTAGAGTCATTTGTAGGGGAAGCAACAGCCTCAACCCATTTGAAGACATAATCCACAGCTACTAAGATGTATTTGTTGCCGTATGAAGAGGGAAAAGGCCCCATGAAGTCAATCCCCCACGCATCGAACACGTCAACCTCGAAGATAGGAACTTGAGGCATTTCGTTACTCTTGATTATATTCCCTGCTCGCTGACATGCCTCACAGCTCTTCAAAAACTCGTGTGCATCTTTAAAAATGGAGGGCCACCAGAAACCGGCTTGCAACACCTTCGTGGCAGTCTTGAATGAGGCGAAGTGTCCTCCGTAGGAAGAGCCATGGCAATGATAGAGAATGTCCCTGGCTTCTTCCCTTGTAACCCATCTCCGGTACAAGCTGTCTACTCCTCTTTTGTATAGGTAAGGCTCGTCCCAAAAGTACTCACTAGCCTCCCTCATAAACCGCTTCTTGTGATAGCTGTTGAGATGTGTTGGCTCCTCACCACACGCTAGATAGTTCACCACATCAGCATACCACGGTAGATCCTTCTCCTTAAAACTCAACACTTCCTCAAACCTTCCTTCTAGCTTCCCACAAACAGCAGTAGTAATCGCCATAAGCTGCTCTTCTGGAAGAGAGTCATCTAAAGGGAGAGACTCGTTGATCCTTAGCCTTGAGAGGTGGTCAGCAACTCCATTTTCTATCCCTTTCTTGTCTTTAATCTCCATGTCAAACTCCTGGAGTAACAGAATCCATCTTAAGAGCCGAGGCTTAGTGTCTTTCTTCGAGTAGATGTATCGTAGGGCAGCGTGATCAGTGTATACAATAGCCTTGGAACCAACGAGATATGATCTGAACTTCTCAAAGGCGAAGACTACTACAAGCAGCTCCTTCTCCATAGTGGTGTATCATGATTGCATGTCATCCAAGGTCCTTGAAGCATAATAGATCACATGTAGCTTCTTGTCTTTCTTCTGACCAAGGACGGCTCCTTAGGCGTAGTCACTAGCATCACACATGATCTCAAAGGGAAGAGACCAGTCTGGTGCTTGGACTATAGGGGCTGATGTAAGGGCTTCCTTAATGGTCATGAAAGCCTTCAAACACTCCTCATCGAATACAAACTCAGCTTCCTTGCACAACAGCCATGTAAGAGGGCGTGCAATCTTGGAGAAATCGTTGATGAAACGCCTGTAGAACCCTGCGTGCCCCAAGAAGCTTCTGATCCCTTTAACATTAACCGGCGGCTCTAGACCCATCATGACCTCCACCTTAGCTTGATCAACCTCAATACCCTTCTCTGAAATCTTGTGACCGAGCATTATCCCTTCCTTGACCATGAAGTGGCATTTCTCCCAGTTCAGCACCAGGTTCGTCTCTTCACAACGTTTAAGTACCCTGCAAAGATTCAACAAACAAGCAGGAAAGGACGCACCATACACAGAGAAATCATCCATGAATACTTCTACCATCTCCTCTATAAGATCAGAGAAGATAGACATCATTCACTGCTGAAAGGTAGCCGGTGCATTACATAATCCTAACGACATCCTTCGATATGCAAAGGTACCGTAGGGACATGTGAAAGTCGTCTTCTCCTGATCGTTTGGGTGGATAGGAATTGGAAAGAAACCACTATACCCATCGAGAAAACAGTAGTAAGGGTGATTTGCAAGCCTCTCAAGCATTTGATCAATAAAAGGCAAGGGGAAATGGTCTTTTCTAGTCGCAAGGTTAAGCTTTCTATAGTCAATACACATTCTATGACCAGTAATGGTCCTAGTAGGGATAAGTTCATCCTTTTCATTCCTTATGACTGTGATCCCTCCCTTCTTAGGCACCACGTGTACAGGGGAAACCCACGTGCTGTCACCTATTGGATAGATCACGTCAGCCTCTAAAAGCTTTAGGATTTCCTTCTTAACAACCTCTTTCAAGTTAGGATTCAAACGCCTTTGATGTTCTACAGAAGTGGCGTTCTCATTATCCAAGTGAATGCTATGAATGCCTAGCATTAGTGAAAGGCCCTTGATGTCACTTAAAGAGTACCCAATTGCCTTCCTATACTTTCTCAGCTCAGTCAAGAGCGAGTGCAACTCATCATCACTAAGGTTTTCATTTACTATCACGGGATAGGTGCCATTAGGCCCTAAGAAAGCATACCTTAGCCCTTTTGGGAGCTCCTTTAGGTCCACCTTTGGGGCTAACAGCTCACTCCAGTCATCCTCGTGGCTGTTTTTGTTGCTTTCTTCCTTGGAACTCTCCCTTGAACTCGAGGCATGGCCTTTCAGACTGCTTTCCTCCATCTCTATCCCTTCTGAGATCGAGTCCTCCGGTCGATTTTCCTCTCGATGTCGTCTAGATCGAGCCATTTCACTCGATTCACTTACTCGATTTGATATGGATCGAGTAAGGGATCAAGACGCTGAGTCGATCTCTTGATTGGACTCCAAAATGATCGGGGGATCTCTCTCGATCGTCGACTCGATTGTTTTTCCTGATCGAGCATCCTTCTCGATCTGTCCGTCGATTGTTGCGCCGGATCGAGTTGTGTTCTCGATTGACTTGTCGATCTGTCCCCTGGATCGAGTGATAGCGTCGATCTCGGGGTCGATCTCTAGGCAGCAACCTTCTTCATTCTTGATAATCCTCCTCGAATCCAGCAGGTTTACGTACTCTTAGGTTTTCTGGTCCACATAGCCAAACTCCCCTGGCTCCTTAGTGAGTGCTAGCTTCAAATGGTCTTCTAGAGCTAGCTCTTCCAGCAACTCATCCGCCAATGCATCCATCGTTTCAATATAGAAAGCTTGTCCTTCAATGGTTGGCTTCTTTTGAACCTTGTTGATGTCAAAGTCTAGCCTGATCTCCTTCCCCAAATGCAAGGCAATCTTCCCATTCTTCACATCTATTATAGCTCCGGCGGTTGCAAGGAACGGTCTCCCTAAGATGAGTGGGTCTTTAGGCTCCTCGTCCATCTCCAACACTACAAAGTCTGTAGGTACGTTCACACCACTGATTCGTACCGGTAAATCTTCAAGAAGCCCCACAGGTAGTCTCACACTTCTATCAGCTAGCACCAATGAGATCCGACAGTCTTTAAATCGAGTAAAACCAAGCTTCTTAGCTACGGAGTGAGGCATCAAGTTTATGCTAGCTCCGAGATCACACAAGCAGCTCTTGAACTCTAGGGGACCCAAAGCACAGGGTATAGTGAAGCTTCCAGGATCTCCCAGCTTCTTAGGCACTATCTCCTTATGAATAACCGCACTACACTCTTCATTTAGTACAAGTACCTCTTTGCTTTCTTTGTTCTTCTTCACAAGGGTGTCCTTGAAAAACTTGGCGCACTTGGGCATCATAGCGAGACAGTCTACAAGAGGCAGCTTGATTTCCACGTCTTTTAGGTGCTTCTCAAACAAGATCCGGTGCTTCTCTATTAGCTGCTTTTTGAAACGACCGGGAAATGGCAACTTCGGTACGTAAGGTGGGGGCACGTAGTCATTTTTCTCCTTGGTGGTTAGCTCAGCTTTCTTCTCAGCTACCGCCTTATCTCCTCTCCTCGGCCCTTGGATCCAAACGTTGTCAAAGTTTATCTCATCACCATCAGCCAAAGGTTTACCCTCCCCCTCTTGAATTACAACGTCCTCGTTGTTCTTGGTAGAGATCAGGGGTTCGAGTTCTTTGCCACTTCTCAACGTTATAGCAGTGGCATACTCCTTGGGATTTTGCTCACACTTTCCCGGAAGACTGTTCTGACCACTCGTACTTGCTTTGCCTTTCTCCAACTGCTTGATCTTGTTGTTTAGGTTGGTGATCTGAGTGGAGAAGTCGGTTAGAGATGAATCTAGCCGAGTGTTCATTTCAGCGAACTTCTGGTTGGTTGAAGCTTGCCCTTGTATTAGCTGTTGGAACATTGCTTGAACCGGATCAACTTGTTGTTGCATCGGTTGTTGTTGCTGAGGTGCAAAGCCCGGAGGGTAGTTAGGAGTATAACCCTTGTTGTGTTGTTGTTGACCTTGGAAGTTGCTTGGCCCTTGACCTTGGAAACCACTACTCTGTAGAAAACCTTTGTTGTAAGGGATGAAAGGTTTAGCTTGTTGAGTAGGGTACACTTGATCTTTAGGGTTGGCTACATTGGTGCTTCGGTAAGAGAGGTTGTTGTTCAGGTAGCCTTGGTTGTAGCCTTGAGACTTGTAGTTGTTCTGTCCAGCTACCCAATTTGCTTCTTCTAGGCTTAGCTCTAACTCCTCTTGGTTTTCATCAGCTTCACCAACAAAGTGCACATGCTTCTGATTAGCTAAGACCAACTGGTCAATCTTTTCATGCAACGATTTGAGCTCCTTCTTGTGAGACTCTAACTCGGATCCTCTCGGTGCTCGGTCATAATCTTCAGCATAGTTTCCATCACTCAACGCCAGGTTCTCTATCAGCTCCATACCCTCTTCTACCTCTTGACCGAGGAAGTTCCCTTTGCTAGCTGTGTCAAGAAAGAACCTGATCTTTGGTGAAGCACCACGGTATATGGTACTGAGTAGTGTCTCCTCGCTGAACCCGTGATGAGGACATTGGATCGTGTAATCTTTGAAACGCTCCATTGCCTCGTTGAATGTCTCGTTGTTCCTTTGAGTGAAACCACTGATTTCGCTTCTCAACCGAGCTGTCTTGGTGCTTGAGAAGAACTTTGAGAGAAATGCCTTCTTACACTCAGCCCATGATGTGATGGTGCCTTGTGGGAGGGTCTTCTCCCAATGTCTAGCTTTGTCTCCGAGTGAAAAGGGGAAGAGACGCAGCTTGAAAGCATCTTCGGATATGCCATTGATCTTGATCATCCCACATACTTGCTCGAAGTTGTCTAGGTGCTCCAAGGGGTCTTCCATTGCTAAGCCGTGGAACTTGTTGTTTTGCACCATGGAGATGAAACCAGGCTTGATCTCGAAGTTATTGTTTTGCACCGGAGGAGGAGTGATCCCAAACCTATTGTGGTGGGTATTGGGAGCATCTCCGGCTCCTATGATCCTTGGTGGTCTAGCCGCGTGTTGGGGGTTTCCATTGCCCCGTCCTGCTGGAGGAGGTCCTTCTGGATGCTCGTGTTCAGCCATAGCTTCAAAGTCAACCAAACCGTGCTGAACCATCTCCTCAAAGGCTCTTGTTTGCTCTCTGACTCTCCTTTGCCGTGAGTGACCAAGTTGATGAATGTTGTCCAAGGGTTGTAGAAGGTTGTTGTCTCCCCTTGAACGAAGATTCATGTACCTGAAAACACACGTTTGAGAGTAGATGTATTAGTAACTTGAAAAAGGTAAAGACTTAGTCTTTGCTAAGACCCAAATCTCTATGTTCTCTAAATACTCCTAGAATGGCAATGGCGCCATTTGATAACCTATCTTTCAAGCAGGTTTTATGCAGTAGAGAGGTTATCAAAACTCTAATGCATGCAATGTTGTAGTAAGGCAAGCAGGAGAGTGTCAATCCATTTCTAGGAGGCAGAGAATGCACAGAGAATGCAAGATCCTAAGAAAATCTAAGCAGAATGAGACAGTTTATGAGAAATTAACTAAAAACTAGATGCAGCAACCTGAACAGAGTGAAACCTATTTTAAAAATACTAGAAAGACTGAAACTACCACGAGAAACAAACAGATTGACTAAAAGAAAGAGCTTCGAATTATTAAAATTCGACTAGTGGATCGACCACGAGATCGACCACTAGATCGAGCAGTAACAATCGATCTCGTCTAAAACCGTAAGAATAACAAATCTAATGACCAGGATGCTATCAGGTAACAAGCGAAAGATGAAATGAGACTTAAAGATTCTAAAAGAAAGGGCCTAGGGTTGAGATTCATGTAAAGGGTTTCAAAGGATCGATCTTGGGTTTGAAACTTTGGATTGACTCACTTGGTGAGGATCTCTAAGCCTTGAAAACAAAACAAGATTCATCCGTGGCTTTCGGTATAGATCACTCTTTCATCCTCTCCTCCAAATATGGCTTTTGGTGGAAAGAAAGGTCGAAAGGCAAGGAAAACAGATTTCAAGTAGATGGCTTAACTAGTCCCCCAAACTGCCATGGCTTTTGGGAAGGGGTAACTAGTCTCTAAGGTGTGATCTTCCGAGGCTCCTGGATCCTGTCAAGGTAAGGAACCTCTCGGATCATGAAGCTCTTGGCGTGAGAGTCTTCAAGCATTAAGCTTTTAACACCTTAGAAGAGATAGCCTTAAAAACGTTTAGAAAACAAACCAAGATCGAACCTTTTCTACCCCTTAATCCTCTTAACCCCGAACCCAAAGTAAACTACTCGCTACACATAGAGTAAATCAAGCAAAGCAGAAGAAATACGACGATGAACATGAAAGGAAACTCGATTAAACGATAAAGATTCGAATACAAAGGCTTCAAAAGAAAACTGGTTCAACAATGGTGTTCTTCGCTAAACGAGAGAGAAAACTTGAAAGAAAAGATAAGAAATCTAAAAGTTATCAAAAAAGCATCTCGCCGCCTTGCCTAAAATGCCCAAACAATCCAATGGTCCCCCCTTCGCTAACAGCCAAAAACGGTTGAAAGGACAGAAATCGACCACTGGATCGAGTGGTTCTCTCGATCACATCCGGGCATCGTGTCTTTGGCTCGATCCGGGTCTCGATCTTCTTCGGCGAATCGAGTGTTGCATCCGATCTCGGTATCGATCTTCGGGTGGATCGAGTGGTGTACTTGATCTGGCTCTCGCTCTGCATGGCGTCATTTACGTCCGTACCGATTGATCGATTGCTTCACTCGATCTCTGTCTCGATCTTCTGGTCGATCAACTCCTGGATCGACCGGCCATGCCCGATCTGCTCCTCGATCACTGGTCCTTAGCATATTTCCGAGCTCCCACGAACTGCTACACCAGCCTCCACACGCCCAAGAACCTCCATGACTCCAAAGCAGCCAGAAACAACGTGAATGTGATGCAAAATGCAAGGAAAATGCATATGCTGATGCAAGAATGCTCTAGGACTCTAAGTGATGCAATCTAACCTAAAACATGATACAAATGCATGAAAAACTAACTAATGAGTATGCAAAATGTATGCAATATGCAATAACATCACCATACCACACGCCATGGATGGATATTGTTTTGTTTTCAAAGCTTAGAGAATCTCACAGAGTGAGTATATCTAAAGTTTTCAAACCAAGCTTGAACCTTTGAAACCCTCGAACATGAATCTCAACCCTGGACCCTCTTTCTTAGTATTCTTACATCTGCGTTAATCATTCGCTTGATATATGTTCGCATCCTGGTCATTAGATTCATTTCTGTTGAACTTTTAGACGAGATCAATCGTTGTTGCTCGATCTAGTGGTCGATCCTGTGGTCGATCCACTAGTCGATTTTTATAAATTCATAGCTTTGCATTTTAATCATTCAGTTTGTTCTTCGTGGTAGTTAACTCGTTTCTAGTATTTTTAAAATAGTTTTGCTCTGCATTGGTCTGTTGCATCTAGTTTTTAGGAATTTCACAAAACCGTTCATCATTTGCTTAACTTTACATGATCCTTGCATTCTCATTGAACTTTCTAACTCCTAGGTGTGGATTGACACTCACTTGCATGCTATACTACATCTCAGTGTTGCATTTGAGCTTTGATACATCATTGCATTGCAATAACTTGTTATCAAATGGCGCCGTTGCCATCTTAGGAGTGTTTAGGAAGCCTTGAGATTTGGGGTTTAGTAAAGACTAAGACTTTGTTTTTCTTTTAGTTACTGATTTCTCTACTCTCCAATGTGTGTCTATCAGGTACATGAATCTATGTTCAAGAGGAGACAACAATATACTTCAACCCTTGGACAACATTCATCAACTCGGACATTCAAGACGAAGAAGAGTTAGAGAGCAAGCTAGAGCTTTTGAGGAGATTGTTCTGCAAGGTTCAGTGGATTTTGAACCGATGGCTGAGCAAGAACATCCAGAGGGACCTCCTCCAGCTCACGGGGCAGTGGGAAGGGGTAATGGAAACCCCCACCACGCGGATAGACCCCCACGGATCATAGGAGCAGGAGATGCTCCCAATACTCATCACAATAGGTTTGGGATCACTCCTCCTCCTGTACAGAACAACAACTTCGAGATTAAGCCATGATTCATCTCAATGGTGCAAAACAATAAGTTCCACGGGTTAGCAATTGAAGATCCCTTGGAGCACCTTGATAACTTTGAGCAAGTATGTGGGATGATCAAGATTAATGGCATATCCGAAGATGCTTTCAAACTGCGTCTCTTTCCATTTTCTCTTGGAGACAAGGCTAGACAATGGGAGAAGACCCTTCCACAAGGCACCATTACCTCTTGGGCTGAGGGTAAGAAGGCGTTCCTTTCAAAGTTCTTCTCTAGCACCATAACAGCAAGGTTGAGAAGTGAGATCAGCGGCGTCACTCAAAGGAATAATGAGAAGTTCAATGAAGCCATTGAGCGGTTCAAGGACTACACCATTCAGTTTTCTCACCACGGCTTCCTTGAAGAGACTCTACTAAGCACTATCTACCGCGGAGCTTCACCTAAGATTCGCTTGCTACTTGACACGGCTAGTAAGGGAAACTTCCTTGGTCAAGAGGTAGAAGAGGGCATGGAGCTGATTGAAAACTTAGCAATGAGTGACAGCAACTATGCTGAAGACTACGACCGTGCACCGAGAGGTTCTGAGCTAGAGTCGCACAAGAAAGAGCTTAAATCATTGCATGAGAAGATTGACAAGCTGGTGTTGGCTAATCAGAAGCATGTTCACTTTGTTGGTGAAGCAGATGAAACCTTAGAGGAGGTTGAGTTGAGTCAAGAAGAAGCCAATTGGGTGGCGGGTCAAAACAACTACAAACCTCAAGGCTATTCACAAGGCTACAACCAGAAAAACAATCTCTCATACCGGATCACCAATGTCGCGAACCCTAAGGATCAAGTGTACCCTGCTCAGCAGGCAAAGCCTTTCGTCCCATACAACAAAGATTTTCAGCCGAGTTGGTGGCTTCCAAGGGCAAGGGCAGAACAACTTCCAAGGACAACAGCAAGGAAAAAAGGGTTATACACCAATGTACCCTCCGGGGTTTGTTCCTCAACAACAACCGATGCAACAACAACAAGTTGATCCTGTCCAAGCTATGTTCCAACAATTGATCCAAGGGCAAGCATCTACAAATCAGAAGTTTGGCGAGAGGAACGCTTGTTTAGACTTGTCTCTCACGGCTTTCTCTACTCAGATCACCAACTTGAATAACAAGATCAAGCAGCTAGAGAAAGGAAAGGCGAGTACAAGTGGTCAGAATAGCTTACCAGGCAAGTGTGAGCAGAATCCTAAGGAATACGCCAACGCTATCACGCTCAGGAGTGGGAAAGAGCTTTCACCTACGGTTACTCCTAAGATCAACGAGGACGTTGTAATTCAAGAGGGGGAGGGAAAGTTTTCAGCTGATGATGAGATCAACTCTAACAATGTTTGGATTCAAGGGCCAAGGAGAGGTGAGAAAGCGGCTGTAGAGAAGAAAGCAGAGCAAGCTGCTAAGGAGAAGGATGCTTATGTGCCTCGACCTTATGTACCCAAGCTACCTTTTCCTGGCCGCTTCAAGAAGCTACTCATAGAGAAGCATAGAATCTTGTTTGAGAAGCATCTTAAAGACGTAGAGATCAAGCTACCTCTCGTGGACTGCCTTGCAATGATGCCTAAGTGCGCCAAATTCTTCAAAGACACGCTTGTAAAAAAGAATAAGGAAAGCAAGGAAGTGCTAGTACTTAGTGAAGAATGCAGCGCCGTAATACACAAGGAGACAGTTCCCAAGAAGTTGGGAGATCCTGGAAGCTTCACTATACCTTGCGCTTTAGGTCCTTTGGAGTTCAAGAGTTGTCTTTGCGACCTCAGAGCTAGTATCAATCTGATTCCTCATTCCATAGCAAAGAAACTTGGCTTTACCCGGTTAAAAGATTGTAGAATCTCGTTGGTACTAGCTGACAGGAGCGTGAGGTTACCTGTGGGTTTGCTTGAGGACTTACCAGTGAGAATCAGCGGTGTAAACATGCCTACAGACTTCGTTTTGTTGGAAATGGATGAAGAACCTAAGGACCCGCTCATTCTCAGTAGACCGTTCTTAGCCACCGTCGGAGCCATCTTAGACGTCAAGAATGGGAAGATAGCCCTGCACTTGGGTAAAGATATAAGGCTGGACTTTGATATCAATGATGTTTTGAAGAAGCCTACGATAGAAGGGCAAGCTTTCAACATTGAGACGTTGGACGCTTTAGCGGATGAGTTGCTAGAAGAGTTGGCTCAGGAGGATCATTTGAAGCTGGCATTGACTAAGGAGCCAGGAGAGTTCAGTTACTTGGATCAGAGGACTCAGGAATACGTTAACCTGCTTGATTCAAGGAAAGTTGTGCTAGAAGATGAAAGCGCTTGCCTAGAGATCGACTCTGAGATCGTTGACATTACTCTATCTAGGGGTCAAATCGACAATACAATCGAGAACACAACTCGATGCGGTGCAACAATCTACAGTCGGATCGAGGAGGGTGATTGATCCAGGAAATTAATCGAGTCCGAGATCGAGAGATGCCTTCCGATCAGTTCAGGGTCCAATCCGGAGATCGACCCAGCGTCTCGATCTCTCACTCGATCCACATTAAATCGAGTGAGTGAATCAAGTGAAACTGCTCGATCTAGACGACATCGAGAGCAAGATCGACTGGGTGACTCGATTTCAGAGGAGACAACAGTTCAAGAGAGCAGCCTTAAGGGCCATGTCTCGGGTTCTAAGGAGGGTTCCAAGGAAGAAAACAACAGCAACAGCCACGAGGATGATTGGAGCGAGCTGCTAGCCCCAAAGGTGGACCTTAAGGAGCTCCCAAAAGGTTATGGTATGCTTTCTTAGGGCTTAATGAAACCTATCCCGTGATTGTGAATGAGAACTTAAGTGATGATGAGTTGCACTCGCTCTTAACTGAGTTGAGAAAGTATAGGAAGGCCATTGGGTACTCTCTAAGTGACATCAACGGCCTTTCGCCAATGCTTTGCACTCATAGGATTCACTTGGATAATGAGAACGCCTCTTCTATAGAACATCAAAGGCGTTTGAATCCTAATTTGAAAGAGGTTGTTAAGAAAGAGATTCTTAAGCTATTAGAAGCTGACGTGATCTATCCCATAAGTGACAGCATGTGGGTTTCTCCAATACACGTGGTGCCTAAGAAGGGACAAATCACGATCATTAAGAATGACAAAGATGAGCTTATACCTACTAGGACTATTACAGGACACCGTATGTGTATTGATTATAGGAAGATTAATCTTGCTACTAGAAAGGATCATTTTCCCTTGCCTTTTATTGATCAAATGCTTGAAAGACTTGGTAATCACCCCTACTATTGCTTTCTTGATGGATATAGTGGGTTTTTCCAAATACCAATCCATCTAAATGATCAGGAGAAGACGACTTTACATGCCCTTATGGTACCTTCGCGTATCGATGGATGCTATTCGGGTTGTGTAACGCACCAGCTACGTTTCAGCGGTGTATGATGTCGATCTTCTCCGATCTAATAGAAGAGATGGTAGAGGTGTTTATGGATGACTTCTCGGTCTATGGTGCGTCCTTTTCTGCATGTTTGTTGAATCTTTGCAAGGTACTAAGGCGTTGTGAGAAGACAAACTTGGTGCTTAATTAGGAGAAATGTCACTTCATGGTGAAGGAAGGGATCGTGCTTGGTCACAAGATATCTGAGAAGGGCATTGAGGTTGGTAAGGCTAAGGTTGAGGTCATGATGAGTCTTGAGCCACCGGTTAATGTTAAAGGAGTGAGGAGTTTCTTGGGACATGCCGGCTTCTACAGGCGCTTCATCAAGGATTTTTCTAAGATTGCACGCCCTCTTACACGGCTATTATGCAAGGAAGCTGATTTTGTCTTTGATGAGGAGTGTTTGCAAGCTTTCGTGACCATCAAAGAAGCTCTAGTATCCGCGCCTATAGTGCAAGCACCGGACTGGACTCTACCGTTCGAGATTATGTGTGATGCTAGTGACTATGCCGTGGGAGCCATTCTAGGCCAAAGAAAGATAAGAAGCTGCACGTGATTTACTATGCTTCAAGAACCTTGGATGACACGCTAACAAGGTACACTACTACGGAGAAAGAGCTATTAGCAGTACTGTTTGCCTTTGAGAAGTTTCGGTCATACCTCGTGGGTTCCAAGGCCATTGTCTACACAGATCATGCGGCTTTGAGGTACATCTATTCCAAGAAGGACACTAAGCCGAGGCTTTTTAAATGGATTATTCTTCTTCAGTAGTTTGACATGGAGATCAAAGACAAGAAAGGGATGGAGAACGGCGTTGCTGACCATCTCTCTCGGTTAAGAATCAATGAGTCTCTACCCTTAGATGATTCACTTCCCGAGGAACAACTCATGGCGATCACTACGACTGTTTGTGGAAAGCTAGAGAGGCAGTTTGAGGAGGTTCTGAGCTTCAAAGAGGAAGATCTTCCTTGGTATGCTGACGTTGTGAACTACTTGGCATGCGGAGAGGAGCCAACTCATCTCGACAACTACCACTAGAAGAAGTTCATCAGAGACGCAAGCAACTACTTTTGGGACGAGCCTTACTTGTACAAGAGGGGCGTGGACAGTTTATACCAGAGATGTGTTACAAAGGAAGAAGCCAAGGATATTCTCTATCACTGCCATGGCTCTTCATATGGAGGACACTTTGCGTCATTCAAGACCGCTACAAAGGTCTTACAAGCCGGTTTCTGGTGGCCGTCTATCTTCAAGGATGCTCATGAGTTCGTGAAGAGTTGTGAAGCTTGTCAACGAGCAGGAAACATCACCAAGCATAATGATATGCCTCAGGTTCCTATCTTTGAGGTTGACGTCTTTGACGCGTGGGGCATAGACTTCATGGGGTCGTTTCCCTCATCCTACGGCAACAAGTTCATTCTAGTAGCTGTTGACTACGTTTCTAAATGGGTTGAGGCCATTGCTTCCCCTACAAACGACTCTAAGGTGGTGATCAAGCTCTTTAAGAGCATCATTTTCCCGAGGTTTGGAGTACCCAAGGTGGTGATAAGCGACGGAGGAAGCCATTTCATTAACAAGTTATTTGAAAACCTTCTAAGGAAGTATGGCGTGAAGCACAAGGTAGCTACACCTTACCATCCTCAAACGAGTGGCCAAGTGGAGGTCTCTAACCGACAGATCAAGGCGATACTTGAGAGAACAGTTGGAACAATTCGGAAGGATTGGGCGGTGAAGTTAGATGACGCTTTGTGGGCTTACCGGACTGCTTTCAAAACGCCCATTGGTACTACCCCTTTCACTCTTCTCTAAGGCAAAGGATGTCACCTCCCCGTTGAGCTGGAACATAGGGCATTGTGGGCTGTGAAGCGGCTAAATTTTGATTTAAAGACAGCTCAGGAGAAGCGCTTGATCCAGCTGCACAAACTTGATGAGCTAAGGCTGGATGCTTACGAAAGCGCTAGGATCTACAAGGAGCGTACTAAGGCTGCTCATGACAAGAAGTTTATACCCAAGGAGCTTAAGTAAGGGAGTTTGGTGCTGCTTTGCAATTCAAGGCTAAAGCTCTTTCCAGGATAGCTAAAGTCACGATGGAGCGGTCCGTATGAAATCAAGGAGGTATTGCCCTACGAAGCTGTCACGTTGGTAGGAAAGAGTGGGAATGCATTCACAGTGAACGGACACAGAGTGAAGCAATACATGGCGAGTGCACTTGACAAGGAGAGCACCCCAATGCTTCTCCAAGACCCACCATCTGCCTAAACCAAGTAAAGTCTAGCTAAAGACGTTAAAGAATGCGCACTTGGGAGGCATTCCCATGTCTATCTTGTATATATATTTGCATTATTTCTCTTTCGGTTTTATGTTTATATCTTATGAGTGTGTAGGAACAAGTATGAGGGATTGCAGGCCATGATCTTAGATCCAAAAGGAGTAAGAAGGGGCAAGTATAAGCTAGAGATCGAGTGCTAGATCGATTCATCCTGGCTCAATCTTTGGTAGATCGAGCTAGTGAATCGAGAGGAGCTAGTCGATCTAAACGAGATCGGGTAGACAGATCGTGTGACACAGTCGATCACGAGAGGACGAACACCCTATACGTTTAGCCTGAAAAGCAAACGAGAGGTGGATCGACTGAGTCACTCGATTATCAAGGCTAGATCGAGTAGTCTACTCGATCTGCCACTCGATCCAAGCTTTAATCGACCCCTGAATCGAGAACGTGGCTCGATCGCGAGGACTTAGCCGTTGTGCCAAAAACTCAAGGAACGAGAGGAGCTATCGATCCAAGACTCGATTCAATTCGAATCGAGTCCCAAATCAAACAACCCTCTCGATCCACGCCATTATGGGCATGAGATCGAGTCCCAGATCGACCAAATGGACTCGATCTCGTGCCGAGGTAACATTCTCTTTTCCCTCTCTTCCTCTTTCCCTCTGATTTTTAAATTCAAAAAGTGGTCAAGGCAAGCATCTTTGACCATGAAAGATGTGCCTTGACCACAGCTTTTGTCAGAAAACCACTTCTTTTACCCATGGTTTTGTTTTTGTTAGCTTTTAAATGTTTTCAACCATTTTCACACTCTCTCATTCTTGTTTTCTCGAGTTGTTAAACAAAAAGAGAGTGTGAATTCTTGTTTTCTAAAGGCTAACAGCATCTTTTTCAATCCTTGCAAAGGTATTTTCGAATCATTAAGAAAATCTTCAAGAAAATATCCCTTTTTATTTGCTTTGATTGTTTTAGATGCTAGGGCAGTTTGAATTTTTTAAAAATAGCTTGATAATAGGAAAAATTCTAGATTTCTCTCTATCTCTAGATATGATTCTCTATTATCTTGTTATAATTTTTATAAATCCCCCAAAATTCTAGGGTATTAGTTATAAGATTTCTTGCTTGCTTCTCTTTTTCTCTCAACATATCGCCGTTTTGCTCATTGGTTTGCTTGACAAAACTTGTTTCAGGCACAATGGCTCCCAAAAGAACAAGAGAAGAGACAGCACAAGAGGGAGGAAACCAAGAAGTGGCTGTTCAGGAGAGGGTTCGTTGGAGTAAGGATGAGAAACGGGACAACGAACGGCTTCAAAGGCTGAGGTTCGAGCCAACTAAGTTTGCGGACAGAGGATTGCTGGCCAAGATGGAGATTCTAGGAGATTTTGATCAGCTCCTCCAGAAGATAGGACTGAGGTGTTTGTCACGGATGGATTGCCCAACCTATCCCGAAGTGACAATCGACTTCCTTGCCACTTTGTAGTTTGCGTACGAGAATCCTAGCGTCCGATCACCTTCTCAAGGCCGCCTCTCCTTCAAGATAAAACGTCAAGCCTTCAGCCTCTTAATCTTCGAGCTTTGCCAAGCTTATGGCCTCGATGCAGCTGCCACAAAGATTGAATTTCCCTCATTCACTCAAGCAAACAATTTTTGGGACCTCATAGCCAATGACGACTACAAGGCAAACACCACGAAGATCAAGAGAGTGAGGAACCCGGTGCAACGTTACACTTTGAAGCTGATGGCCAACACCTTTAGTGGTCGGTCAGTAGCCCCCACGGTGACCAAGACGGAGCTTTGCTTTTTGTTCCAAGGCCTTAAGCATCTCCTTTGTGATCCGGATGAGAACGAGGAGCCGTTGAAAGACCAGCTCGGAGATGACGTGAACTACGGGTGCATCCTTGCTGCTTCGTTGGTGAAATACAAGGCATATGCCTTGAGATGCAAGGCAAGCTCATCACTTATTGGCGGTTTCCTCACACCCTTGTTCGTGTAAGCCGGCGTGCCGCTTCAGAACTTCACTCCCATTCCCGATAGAGCCTTTATGGATGAGACGTATCTAAGGAACACTGATAGCTTAGGACGCACGCCAGCCGAGGGCTTCTTTGAATACTTATTCATTGATGAGGAGAATGAGAAGAGGGAGTGTATCTTGCCAAACCAAACCGAAACCGAGCTGTTGGGGATTTGGAATATCGTGTTTCTTCCAAGCGTAGAGGAGTGCTTTGCTCCTCTAGGAGCCGCGGCAACCATTCAGCAAGCTACTCGCCCTAGATCAGAGTCTCCAGCCACGAATGATGAGATGCCCGAAGCCTTTGTCCTCCCTAAGCTTGACTTTGAGCCGCGGACCAAAATAGAAAAGTTTTTTGCTTCTGTTGTAGAGATGCAAAGAAAGATCAACAAGTGGCAGAGCAAAGTCATCAAGAGGCTTGCCAAGAAGGTCAAACCACTTCAAAGCAGGCTGCGAGTGAGGAGGTCCAACAAGAGGAGGCTTTCAACCGGTGGAGTTGTCATCCGTGAGACTCAAGGCAGCAACATTCAGCCGGCGCGTCTCTCTCTCCAAGAGCCAGCCTCCAAAGGCAAAGCCATAATATCTAGCTCGTCTGGAACATCCTCAAGTTCCAGCCGAGACTAGACCCGAGGTAACAACAACCTTCCATTGTACATACCGCTCATGTTTTCTTGATTTTTTCTTAGTGTTTTATGCTCTCTCGAATTTGTTTGCCACCGGGACGGTGTCATTCAAGTTTGGGGGAGTATGTGTGTGGTTTGACATGCATATTTTGCTGTTATTTTATCTTTGCATCCCTTGAGTCTTGCATACATTCTAAGGCATAGAAAAGAACAAAAAAATTAGTAAAATTTTTAAAAATTTTCAAAAACAAAAATTCATGTAGTTGCATTTACATTGTTAAGTATTTTAGGATTGAGTCTAGAATTTTTAAGCATCTTGGTTGTTTACATTTGCACAAGGGGTTAAAGTTTTCTTAAAAAGGTGTTTTAAGCTCATGAATTGTTTCAATGCCCTAGTTAGTAGTTCTCTAATGCTTTGCTCACGCTTTGAAAGTAAGTCCTTACCATGCTTGGATCACTTGTTTTGATTTTCTATGCATTTGAAAATGACTTGAATTGAACACTCATGATTTGAAACTTGTCATAATAAGTGAGAACCCTAATCTGAATTTTTGAATATCATTCTTATACATTTGAAAATGAACACATGGATCTTAAAAATATTTAGGCTCTCTTCCTGCTTTTACCACTCTTTGTGAGCCTAAGTAGAACTCCCACCATCACCCTTACCTTTCTTTCAAGCCAAGATTTCTTGTGTGACACCATTGTGAGGCATCTTTTCGGTTTGAACTTAGCATAACATGTTACGTTTAGGCGACATAATTAGGTTCTCATATGATTGCTAGCTTTGCATTTTGAAGCTAGATGTAGGCTTAAGATAAGTTTGGGGGTTTGATGGGATTGGTTTCATGTTTATATGCTTTCGGTTTCAAAAGGGTTTGGTAATTGAAGTGAACAAAAGGTTTTAAGTGAAAGGTTTTGTTTTAAAAATGTATAATGCTCTAAGTATTTCAAAAGATAGCTCTCTCAAGTAAAATAAAAAAAAATTAAAAAATAAAAAAATAAAAGAGAAGAAAAGAGCCTAAGTGCCAAAATAAAAAAAGAAAAGAAAAAGAAAGAAAAGAATAAGAGAGCTATCAATAAGAAAAATTAAGGAGCTAAAATATTTTCAAGCCTTTTCACTAACCTAAAGGGTAAAAATGTTTTCTGTTTTTATTTGGGTTAGAGCTTAATATGGGTAGTCTCTAGGAGGGTGAGTGAGCTGAAAAGAAAAGAAAATGAGAGGGGTTTTAGGATCATTGTTAGTGTACAAGGGTAGATGAGAATCTAATCATGTATGCATTAATTGCCTTTACCTTTAGCATTATGCATAAAGTTCGTACCATTCGCGAGAGAAACCCATTGCATTGTGAAACCCTCTTTAAAATGATATCATTCTATGCTTATAGCCTTCACCCTTAGCCAAATGTGTTTTGCTTTAAAGTGTATAAGTTTGATTCACGGTTCGATCGTTAGAGAATGTTAAAGAATGAGTTTCTTTGATTGTTTGGAATATGAGAGTCCTGATTTAAAATTCATTGTGTGATGAGTATGGCTAAGTTCTTTGGAGTATGAATGTGCGCATTGCATTTTAGAACTAGTAACTAGGACGTTGAGATTGATTCATTTGAAAGACACCTTTGCAAGAAGCTTAAACCCCCATTTGTTTTAAAACCTCTCTCCCTTCTTGAATCTTGTTTGCTTGAGGGCAAGCAAAAGGCAAGTTTGGGGGAGTTGATATTGCTTCATATTTCATGTATTTTTCATACATATAAGTTAGTTTCTCATGCATTTACATTGCACTTTAGGCTAGTTTGCATCACTTTAGGTCCTAGAGTATTCTTGCACCAGCATATGCATGTTTCTTGCTTTTTGCAACGCATTCAGGTTGTTTTCGGCTACTTTGGAGTCTTGGAAGATTCGTGGACGTGCTGAGGCTCGTGAGGAGGTTCGTGGGAACTTCAAGAATTCAGGAATGCTTGCTAAGGATCAGAGATCGACAAGCGGATCGAGCATGGTCGGCTTTTCCATAGACGTTTTTCACTTTATCTTTTTAGAGTTTTTCTCTCTCTTCGAAAGCGATTTCGCCATTGTTAGACCTTGAAGCTTTGTTCTTGTATATTGAATCGTTTTAAGTTTAAAGTAATCGTTTTTCATGTTTATTAGTTCATCTTCTATGCTTTGTTCGGTTAACTTTATGTGTAGCGAGTAGTCTATTTGGGTTTTGGGGTTGAAAGGATTCAAAGGGGTCGAAAAGGTCGAAAAGGTTTTCAAAGCTTGGTGTTTTCTTGTTCTTCATGGCTTTTTCTTCTAGGATATCGTGTTCTTAAGGCTTAGAGACTCTCACGCCAAGATCTTTATGATCTAAGGGGCCTCTTACCTTGACAGGATCCAGACGTCCTTGAAAGTCGAATCCTAGAGGCTAGTCTACCTTTCCCAAACGCCATGTTAGTTTAGGGGACAAGTTAGGCCGTGTGTTTGAAATCTGAGTTTTATGCCCTTTAATCTCTTTTTCCGCCAAATGCCATGGGTCTGGAGGAGAGAATGAAGGAGTGATCCATACCACACGCCATGGATGGATCTTGTTTTGTTTTCAAGGCTTAGAGAATCTCACAGAGTGAGTAGATCTAAAGTTTTCAAACCAAGCTTGAACCTTTGAAACCCTCGAACATGAATCTCAACCCTGGACCCTCTTTCTTAGTATTCTTACATCTCTGTTAATCAATAGCTTGTTATCTGTTCGCATCCTGGTCATTAGATTCATTTCTGTTGAACTTTTAGACGAGATCGATCGTTGTTGCTCGATCTAGTGGTCGATCATGTGGTCGATCCACTAGTCGATTTTTATAAATTCATATCTTTGCATTTTAATCATTCAGTTTGTTCCTCGTGGTAGTTAGTTTTGCTCTGCATTGGACTGTTGCATCTAGTTTTTAGGAATTTTACAAAACCGTTCATCATTTGCTTAGCTTTACATGATCCTTGCATTCTCATTGACCTTTCTAGCTACTAGGTGTGGATTGACACTCAATTGCATGCTATACTACATCTCAGTGTTGCATTTGAGCTTTGATACATCATTGCATTGCAAAAACTTGTTATCACACATCTCCGGTATAAACTGTCCATGCCCCTCTTGTACAAGTAAGGCTCGTCCCAAAAGTAGTTGCTTGCGTCTCTGATAAACTTCTTCTTGTGGTAGCTGTCGAGATGAGTTGGCTCCTCTCCGCATGCCAAGTAGTTCACAACGTCAGCGTACCAAGGAAGATCTTCCTCTTTGAAGCTCAGAACCTCCTCAAACTGCCCCTCTAGCTATCCACAAACAGTCGTAGTGATTGCCATGAGTTGTTTCCTTGGGAAGCGAATCAACTAAGGGAAGAGATTCATTGATGGTCAGCAACGCCATTCTCTCTCCCTTTCTTGTCTTTGATCTCCATGTCAAATTCCTGAAGAAGAAGAATCCATCTCAAAAGCCTCGACTTAGTGTCCTTCTTGGAATAGATGTACCTCATAGCCGCGTGATCTGTGTAGACAATGGCCTTGGAACCCACGAGGTATGACCGGAACTTCTCAAAGGCAAACACTACTGCTAATAGCTCTTTCTCCGTAGTAGTGTACCTTGTTTGCATGTCATCCAAGGTTCTTGAAGCATAGTAAATCATGTGCAGCTTCTTATCTTCCCTTAAACCTAGAACGGCTCCCACGGCATAGTCACTAGCATCACACATAATCTCGAACGGCAGAGTCCAGTCCGGTGCTTGCACTATAGGCGCGGATACTAGAGCTTCCTCGATGGTCACGAAAGCTTGCAAACAATCCTCATCAAAAATAAAATCAGCTTCCTTGCACAACAGCCGTGTAAGAGGGCATGCAATCTTAGAAAAGTCCTTGATGAAGCACCTGTAGAAGCCAGCGTGTCCCAAGAAACTACTCACTCCTTTAACATTAACCGGTGGCTCAAGACTCATCATGACCTCAACCTTAGCCTTATCAACCTCAATTCCCTTCTCTGATATCTTATGGCCGAGCACGATCCCTTCCTTCACCATGAAGTGACATTTCTCCCAATTAAGCACCAAGTTTTTCCCCTCACAACGCTTTAGTACCTTGCAAAGATTCAACAAACACGCAGAAAAGGACGCACCATAGACCGAGAAGTCATCCATAAACACCTCTACCATCTCTTCTATTAGATCGGAGAAGATCGACATCATACACTGCTGAAACGTAGCCGGTGCGTTACACAACCCGAATGGCATCTTTCGATACGCGAAGGTGCCGTAAGGGCATGTAAAGGTCGTCTTCTCCTGATCATTTGTATGGATTGGTATTTAGAAAAATCCACTATATCCATGAAGAAAGCAATAGTAGGGGTGATTAGCAAGTCTTTCAAGCATTTGGTCAATAAAAAGCAAGGGAAAATGATCCTTTCTAGTAGCAAGATTAAGCTTCCTATAATCAATACACATACGGTGTCCTGCAATAGTCCTAGTAGGTATAAGCTCATCTTTGTCATTCTTAATGACTGTGATCCCTCCTTTCTTAGGCACCACGTGTACGGGAGAAACCCACGTGCTGTCACTTATGGGATAGATCACGTCAGCTTCTAATAGCTTAAGAATCTCTTTCTTAACGACCTCTTTCAAATTAGGATTCAAACGCCTTTGGTGTTCTATAGAAGAGGCGTTCTCATAATCTAAGTGAATCCTATGAGTGCAAAGCATTGGTGAAAGGCCATTGATGGCACTTAGAGAGTACCCAATGGCCTTCCTATACTTTCTCAACTCAGCTAAGAGCGAGTGCAACTCATCATCACTTAAGTTCTCATTCAGTATCACGGGATAGGTTTCGTTAAGCCCTAAGAAAGCATACCTTAGCCCTTTTAGGAGCTCCTTAAGGTCCACCTTTGGGGCTAGCAGCTCGCTCCAATCATTCTCGTGGCTGTTGCTGTTGTTTTCCTCCTTGGAACCCTCCTTAGAACCCGAGACATGACCCATAAGGCTGCTTTCTTGAACCGTTGTCCCCTCTGAAATCGAGTCATCCAGTCGATCTTGAACTCGATGTCATCTAGATCGAGCAGTTTCACTCGATTCACTCACACGATTTAATGTGGATCGAGTGAGAGATCGAGACGCTAGGTCGATCTCCGGATTGGACCCTGAACTCATCGGAAGGCATCTCTCGATCACGGGCTCGATTAATTTCCTGGATCAATCACCCTCCTCGATCTGACTATCGATTGTTGCACAGGATCGAGTTGTGTTCTCAATTGTCTTGTCGATTTGACCCCTAGATCGAGTAATGTCATCGATCTCAGAGTCGATCTCTAGGCAAGCGCTTTCATCTTCTAGCACAACTTTCCTTGAATCAAGCTGGTTAACGTATTTGATAAGCATTTTCTTTGCAAGGGTGAGTATGCAATGAGGTTATCAAACTCAAATGCAAGACAGGTTGTAGCACAGTATGCAAGAGAGAGTCAATCCACACCTAGGATGATAGAAAATGCAAAGAGAATGCAAGGACTATGCAAATTTAAGCGAAACAAGATAGGTTTTGAAAAAATCCCTAAAAACTAGATGCAGCAACTAAATGGAATGCAAACTATTTTAATATTACCAGGAAGGATCAAACTACCATGAGGAACGAACAGAATAATTAAAGGACAAAGCTACGAATTACTAAAATTCGACTAGTGGATCGACCATGGGATCGACCACTAGATCGAGCAATAACGATCGATCTCGTCTAAAAATGCAAGAACAGTAAAACTAACGACCAGGATGCTATCAAAGATCATGCGAATGACGAGAGAAGATGTAAAGATGCTAAAAGAGAGGGTCTAGGGTTGAGATTTATGGTTAGGGGTTTCAAAGGTCCGAACTTGGGTTGAAAACTTTAAATCGACTCACTTTGTGAGGATCTCTAAGCCTTGAAAACTAAATAAGATCTATCCGTGGCTTTCGGTATAGATCACTCCTTCATCCTCTCCTTCAAACCCATGGCTTTTGGTGGAAAATGAGGTCGAAGGGCAAGAAAAACAGATTTCAAACGAATGGCTTAACTAGTCCCCCAAACTTCCATGGCTTTTGGGAAGGGGTAACTAGTCTATAGGGTGTGATCTTCAGAGGTCCCTGAATCCTGTCAAGGTAAGGAACCTCTCGGATCATAAAGCTCTTGGCGTGAGAGTCTTTAAGCTTTGAGAACTCAACACCCTAGAAGAGATAGCCATTAAAACACTTAGAAAGCCCCAAGATCGAAACCCTTTTGACCCCTTAGATCCTCTCAACCCCGAACCCTATAGAAACTACTCACTACTCATAAGATAAATCAAGCAAAGCATAAAGAAAGAAGCGATGAACATAAAAAGAAACTAGATTAAACTCAAAACGATTTGATTACAAAGCTAAAGAAAACTCAAGGTTCGACAATGGTGGATTTTTTCAAAACCAGAGAGAAAAGCATACAAAAGATAAGGATGAAAAGTTGTTTGGGAAAAGGACGTCGCCGCCTTCCCAAAATGTCGAAAACAAGCTGGTGGTCCCCCCTCACTAGCGGCCAAAAACGGTTGAAAGGACAGAGATCGACTCCGGGATCGAGCGGCTCTCTCGATCATCTTTGGACATCGTGTCTTCAACTCGATCTGGGTCTCGATCATCTTCGGCGGATCGAGTGTTGCATCCGATCTCGGTATCGATCTTCGGTTGGATCGAGTGGTGAACTCGATCCGGCTCTCGCTCTGCATGGCGTCATTTACGTCCGTACCGTTTGATCGATTGCTTCACTCGATTTTTTTCTCGATCATTCTCCTTGGATCGCCTGGTCTTCTCGATCTTCTGGTCGATCTCATCCTAGATCGACCTGCCATGCTCGATATGTTCCCCAATCTCTGGTCCTTAGCAAACATCCGAGCTTCCACGAACCGCCACAACAGCTTCAGCACGTCCACGAACCTCCACGACTCCAAAGCAGCCAGAAACAACCTGAATGTGATGCAAAATGCAAGGAACATGCGTATGCTGGTGCAAGAATGCTGTAGGACTCTATGTGATGCAATCTAACCTAAAATGTGATGTAAATGCATGAAAAGCTAACTAATGTGTATGCAAAATGTATGTCATATGCAGTAACATCAACTCCCCCAAACTTACTTCTTGCTTGCCCTCAAGCAACATAAAATAAGTAAAGAAGTGAGGTTTTAAGAAAAAAAGAATGGGGGTTTAAGCTTCTTGCAAAGGTGCCTTTCAAATGAATCGATCTCAATGTCCTAGTTAACAGTTCTAAAATGCTATGCACACACTCATACTCCAAAGAACTTAGCCATACTCATCACACAAAGAAATTCAGATCATGACTCTCCTATTCCTAACAATCAAAGAAACTCATCCTTTAACATTCATTAACATCCGAACCATGAATCACACTTATGCACTTTAAAGCAAAACACATTTGGCTAAGGGCGCAGGTTATGAGCATAGAATGATCTCATTTGAAAAGGGTTTACAATTAAAACAAGGGTTTCTCTCAAAAATGGCAAGAACTTTATGCATAATGCTAAAGGTCAAGGCAATTGATGCATACATGATCAGATTCTCATCTACCCATGTAAACTAACAATGATCCTAAACCCCTCTCATATATCAACTTTCATCCTCACTCACCACTTAGAATCTACCTTTTTTTTCTCAATGCTTAGCATTTCCCAATTCAAAACAAAAACATTTTTAACTCTTTAGGTTAGTGAAAAAGGTTGAAAATAAATTTTGCTCTTTAACTATTTCTTATTGGTAGCTTTCTTGTTTATTTTTTTTTTCTTTTTCTCTTTTTATTTTTATTTTTATTTGGCACTTAAGCCTTTTTTTTTTCTTTTTCGTTTTATTTTTATTTGGGAGAGCTACCTCCTGAAATTATTAGAGCTTATATAGTTTTTTTTTTAAACACAACCTTTCACTTAAAACCCATTTCTTTCTTTTAAACACCAAACTCTTTGAAACCGAGAACAAATAGACATGAAAACAACTCCAGTGATCCCCCAAACTTATCCTAAGCCTATACCTAGCTTCAAAATGCAAAGCTAGCAATCATATGAGAATCAAATCATGTCGCCTAAACCTAACACTTTATGATAAGTTCAAAACCAAAAAGAAGGCCTCACAATGATGTCACACAAGAAATATTTGGCTTCAAAGAAGGGTAAGAGATTTGAAACAAGAAGCAAAAATTTCTGAAAAATCATCATCATCTTTGTATAGCTCTTTAAGCTGATCAAATACAAGCAACTTAGCTTCTAAAGTAGTGAGAAGAGTGTACCTTCTTGACAATGCATCAGCAACCACATTGTCTTTAACTTGTTTGTACTTTATGACATATGGGAAGGTTTCAATGAATTCAACCCACCTTGCGTGCCATTTGTTGAGCTTTTGCTGACCTTTGAGGTGTTTGAGGGACTCATGGTCCGTGTGAATGACAAATTCCTTAGGCCAGAGGTAGTGTTGCCACGTTTGTAAGGCTCTCACCAAGGCGTACAACTCCTTATCATATGTTGGATAGTTGAGCATGGCTCCTCCAAGCTTCTCACTAAAAAATGCTATGGGTTGCTTCTTTTCCATTAGAACAGGGCCAATACCTATTCCTGATGCATCACACTCAATCTCAAAAGTCTTTAGGAAATTAGGCAATATAAGGACAGGGGCGTTAGTAAGCTTCTCTTTTAGGCTTTGGAAAGCCTCTTCTTGAGCCGTTTCCCACTTGAACCTAACTTCCTTTTTGATGACTTCAGTGAGTGGGGCAGCTATAGTGCTAAAGTCCCTCACAAATATCCTATAAAAGCCGGCTAGGCCATGGAAACTCCTTACTTCTCCTACGGTCTTAGGACTTGGCCAGTCACGTATGGCCTTTACTTTCTCCTCATCCACTTTGACTCCTTCTGAGCTTACTACAAAACCAAGAAAAACAAGACTAGAAGTGCAGAAAGTACACTTCTTAAGGTTAGCATATAGTTTTTCTTTTCTATGCAAATCAAGCACAAGTCTAATGTGTTCCACATGCTCTTCTAGACCTTTGCTATAAACTAGGATGTCATCAAAATAAAACACCACAAAGATGCCTATATATGCCCTAAGAACTTGATTCATTAAACGCATAAAAGTGCTAGGGGCATTAGTCAATCCGAATGGCATAACCAGCCATTCATATAAACCATGTTTGTTTTGAATGCGGTTTTCCATTCATCCCCCTCTTTCATTCTGATCTGGTGGTAACCACTCTTTAAATCAATTTTGGAGAAAATATTAGAACCATGCAATTCATCTAACATGTCATCTAGCCTAGGAATGGGATGGCGATACTTCACGGTGATATTGTTGATTGCACGGCAGTCAACACACATCCTCCAGCTACCGTCTTTCTTTGGAACAAGGAGGACTGGTACTGCACAAGGGCTCATGCTTTCACGGATATGTCCCTTGGCCATCAGTTCATCCACCTGCAACTGTAGTTCTTTGGTCTCCACGGGGTTGGTACGGTAGGTGGGACGGTTTGGCAATGATGCCCCGGGTATGAAGTCTATTTGGTGTTCTATACCCCGGATGGGAGGTAGTCCCGTTGGTGTCTCTTCTGGAAAGACATCTTCATTGTTCTGCAAAAGAGCTTGCATTTCACTCGGATACACAGGTGTAAGATCAGCCATGGTGGTTAATGTTTCTTTATAAACAAATAATAACATAGGTGTTTCGGAATATAAGCTTTCTTAACCTGTCCAGCCTTAGCAAAGAAGTTTAAATGTTTGGCTGACCTCAAGGCGTGTTTCTGATCGTTGTAGACTTCTTGAGGAGTGATGGGTATCAAAGTGTTCTTCTTTCCCTTAAACTCAAAAGAGTGCCGGTTGGAAAATCCATCATGTATCACCCGGCGGTCAGATTGCCACGGCCTCCCTAGCAGGATATGACTTGCTTCCATAGGTAGCACATCACAAAGTATCTCATCTTTATACTCTCCTATGGCCAGTGGAACTAAGACTTGTTCAGTGACCTTCATTTCTCCTTTGTCATTCAACCAGTGTAGCTTAAACGGGCTGGGGTGAGGGGTGGCTTGCAAATTCAGCTTCTTAACCATGATACTGCTTGCCACATTAGCGCAACTTCCACCGTCTATGATCAAACTGCAAACTTTTCCCCGAACCAAGCAAGGAGTATGAAACAGATTCTCACACTGATCTTGTTCTTCTGGTTTGCTTTGCACGGTTAATGTCCTTCTTGCTACAAGCAACTCTCCTTGTACTGGCAATAACTCATGTTCCTCCTCTGTTTCTTCTTGTTGCTCATCCTCTGATTCTATGTCACCGTTTTCTAAAAACACCATAACACGTTTGTTGATGCACTCATTGGCGTAATGTCCTCGGCCTTGGCATTTGAAACACTTTACATCACGAGCCTTGGTGTTAGCCTCCTTAGGTTTCCCATATGGTTGGACAATTTCGGATTTGGAACTGATCGGCTTATCTTCTCTCGGCTGATTCTGCGGATATGCTGACCGGTACGAATTTATATCGTCCCGCAGATAAACTGTCCGACTGTTTGGTCCGGTACTAGAACTCGAACGGTACGACCCTTTTCTCTTGACTTGCTGCTCAAACAACATTGCTTTGTGAAGCATCTCCTCTAAGTCGATATAATGCTGAGTCTCCAGGCGGTCCTGAATCTCTTGGTTAAGGCCTCCGAGGAACCTAGCCATCGTAGCTTCACTGTCCTCCAAGATAGCTGCACGAAGCATTAGTGTTTACATTTCCTGAAAATATTCCTCCACAGAACGGTTGCCTTGCGTCAATCTCCGAAGCCTCTGATGTAGCTCGCGATGGTAATGGCTCGGAACAAACCGTTTCCTCATCAATTTTCTCATCTCGTTCCAAGTTGTAACCGGATACTCCTAGTTTCTCCTTCTAGTCGTGACGAGTTGATCCCACCAGCTTAGGGCATAGTCGTAGAACTCTGTGGCCGCCACCTTAACACGGTTCTCCTCAGTGTAATGTTGAACATTGAATACCAGCTCTATCTTCTTTTCCCACTCAAGGTAGGCATCCGGGTCACACATGCCGTGAAAGGAGGGAATCTTCAACTTGAGACCAGCCAAGTTGTCTTGCACACGATCTCTGCCTTGTCTAGAACTTCTACGGCCACTTTTAGAGGAGTTACTGCTTTTGTAGTATTGATCAGTCTGATGTCTACTAGCCTGCCCTTCTTGTTCATCTTCTCTCATGGTTTCTTTGCCTTGGCGTCTCTGTTCTGTATCTCTCTGTTCATAGCTTTGCCTGATCTTGTCTACCTCAACTTGTAACATTTTTTTCATTTCAGCCGTGAGGGCTTCGACCAACATCCTCTGAGCACGTACAGCTGAAGGTTCTGGGTCATCTTCCTCGGTCATTGCTCCTGAAAACAAAATGTCTTGCAGTAAGTAGTTCTTGGGTAAATTAGAATTTTATAAAAATTCCAAACTATTATTAAAAAAAATTGTGGCTAAACAAGAGATCAAAACCGTGATGAACAATAATTTTAAAAATATTTTTGACAGAAGATGAAGAGTCAAAAAAATATTGAAATGATGAACAAGGGCGGACTGGATTTGAAAACTTAGCTTTGGAAGGGTTGCTCTGATACCACTTGATAAGATCCCGGTCAATGATCGTTCCTTTCAAGCTAAGTGAGAAAGAATTCGTGGTGAATGGTGGAATGATCCGAATGGTGGAAAGGGGGTTGTTTCAGTGAAGGGGAAAAGTGGGGAAAGAGTGAAGATGGAATGTAGCAAGAGAGATGGAAAGATCTTGATACAAAACTACTAGAACACAAGGATATGACACACCTAGGTTCTAAGCAGGATTTCTCAAGGATATGACGCACCAAGAGAGATGATCTATTTTGCAAAAGAGATTTTATTCAAAAGATAGATGAAACCACACAAACAACTAACTCACGGTTTTAAGAGGAGAAGAGAGAGAGGAAGAAGAACGGTCAACAAGAGAGCAATAAGTTGGTCTTAGGACAAACCCCCTTGACTAACCATGCATGACTCTTGTTCAAAATAACACAAACTACAAGAAACACACAAGTAAAAACAAGGAAAAGAACCTAGACACATCCAAGCCACGGATGGTAGGAAGAAGTGGGCTTGGAACAAGGCCAAGCTAAATGGGCAATGACATTGTGGGAATACTTGCCTCGTTAAAAACCTTAGTGAGAAAACCCAATGGGACAAAACTCACTAAGGGAAAAAGAGCACAAAGTATCCCACAAACCCACTAGCTTAGTCCCCGGCTACAATGCAGACCAGTGAGGAACGTGTAGCCTCCTTAGTACTTGATTCATACTTAATCTGATTAAGTCGAACCTCTAAGGCATTTTGAAATGCCTTAGTCCTAGCTCGGGTTATTGGGCCTCCTTGCATCTTAAGAACTTCTTCAACCTCCTTCTGGTCTTGATCTTGTTGTCCAACGGCTACAAGCTCATCTTCTAGGTTAGGTGTCCCCATGCTCATATCATCCCCTCCTTCTTGAAAAGGATTTGACCTCAAATCCAACTCATCTGCAACATAAGGAAGTAAATCAGTAATGTTAAAAATTGAGCTAATAGGGTACTTACCTTGGAGGTCAAGTTGATAGGCATTGTCGTTGATCTTCTTTGTAACTGTAAAAGGACCATCAATCCGTGGCATCAACTTGGATTTTCTTTCTGCTGGGAAGCGCTCTTTCCTTAGATGTACCCACACTTGATCACCAGCTTCAAAAACCACCTTGTTTCTTCCTTTATTCGCATGTTTGGCATATAGCTTAGTCTTCTCTTCTAAGTTCTTCTTAGCATCCGAATGTATTAGTTTGACCAAGTCGGCTTTTCTCTTTCCGTCCATACTTATCCTTTCACTCAAAGGTAAAGGCATTAAATCCAAAGGAGAAGTGGGGTTGAACCCATAAACAATCTGAAAAGGTGAATACTTAGAAGCAGAATGCACAACATGGTTTAATGCAAACTCTATATGCGGCAAGCACTCCTCCCAAGACTTAAGGTTCTTTTTAATCAAACCTCTCAACAAGGTACCCAAAGTCCTATTTACTACCTCGGTCTGACCATCAGTTTGCGGATGACAAGTACTAGAAAACATAAGCTGAGTTCCTAGCTTAGACCATAAGGTTTTCCAAAAGAAACTTAGGAACTTAGTGTCTCTATCCGAAACAATGGACTTAGGCATACCATGAATACGAACTATTTCTTTAAAAAAAAGATTGGCTATATGCAAAGCATCATCTGTCTTATGACAAGCAATAAAATGAGCCATCTTAGAGAATCTATCCACTACAACAAAAATAGAGTCCTTACCTGCCTTTGTTCTAGGCAAGCCTAAAACAATGTCCATGGAAATGTCATTCCACAGATGAGAGGGTATGGGTAAGGGTGAGTACAAACCGTGATTTTGGACCTTGGACTTGGCTTGTTTACAAGTATTGCATCTCCCACAAATTCTCTCCACATCCCGTCTCATGTGTGGCCCATAGAAATGATCTTTCACTACTTCTAAGGTTTTTGCTACGCCAAAGTGGCCCATTAAACCGCCTCCATATGCTTCCCTGATAAACAAATCTCTCATAGAACAATTAGGTACACAAAGACGGTTCTCATAGAAGAGAAACCCATCTTGTTTAAAGAATTTACCCGAAGAAGATTTGAAACAAGAAGCAAAAATTTCTGAAAAATCATCATCATCTTTGTATAGCTCTTTAAGCTGATCAAATCCAAGCAACTGAGCTTCTAAAGTAGTGAGAAGAGTGTACCTTCTTGACAATGCATCAGCAACCACATTGTCTTTACCTTGTTTGTACTTTATGACATATGGGAAGGTTTCTATAAATTCAACCCGCCTTGCGTGCCTTTTGTTGAGCTATTGCTGACCTTTGAGGTGTTTGAGGGACTCATGGTCCGTGTGAATGACAAATTCCTTAGGCCAGAGGTAGTGTTGCCACGTTTGTAAGGCTCTCACCAAGGCGTAAAACTCCTTATCATATGTTGTATAGTTGAGCATGGCTCCTCCAAGCTTCTCACTAAAAAATGCTATGGGTTGCTTCTCTTGTATTAGAACAGCGCCAATACCTATTCCTGATGCATCACACTCAATCTCAAAAGTCTTTAGGAAATTAGGCAATATAAGGACAGGGGCGTTAGTAAGCTTCTCTTTTAGGCTTTGCAAAGCCTCTTCTTGAGCCGTTTCCCACTTGAACATAACTTCCTTTTTGATGACTTCAGTGAGTGGGGAAGCTATAGTGCTAAAGTCCCTCACAAATCTCCTATAAAAGCCGGCTAGGCCATGGAAACTCCTTACTTCTCCTACGGTCTTAGGACTTGGCCAGTCACGTATGGCCTTTACTTTCTCCTCATCCACTTTGACTCCTTCTGAGCTTACTACAAAACCAAGAAAAACAAGACTAGAAGTGCAGAAAGTACACTTCTTAAGGTTAGCATATAGTTTATCTTTTCTAAGCAAATCAAGCACAAGTCTAATGTGTTCCACATGCTCTTCTAGACCTTTGCTATAAACAAGGATGTCATCAAAATAAACCACCACAAAGATGCCTATATACGCCCTAAGAACTTGATTCATTAAACGCATAAAAGTGCTAGGGGCATTAGTCAATCCGAATGGCATAACCAGCCAGTCATATAAACCATGTTTGGTTTTGAATGCGGTTTTCCATTCATCCCCCTCTTTCATTCTGATCTGGTGGTAACCACTCTTTAAATCAATTTTGGAGAAAATATTAGAACCATGCAATTCATCTAACATGTCATCTAGCCTAGGAATGGGATGGCGATACTTCACGGTGATATTGTTGATTGCACGGCAGTCAACACACATCCTCCAGCTACCGTCTTTCTTTGGAACAAGGAGGACTGGTACTGCACAAGGGCTCTTGCTTTCACGGATATGTCCCTTGGCCATCAGTTCATCCACCTGCATCTGTAGTTCTTTGGTCTCCACGGGGTTGGTACGTTAGGCGGGACGGTTTGGCAATGATGCCCCGGGTATGAAGTCTATTTGGTGTTCTATACCCCGGATGGGAGGTAGTCCCGTTGGTGTCTCTTCTGGAAAGACATCTTCATTGCTCTGCAAAAGAGCTTGCATTTCACTCGGATACACAGGTGTAAGATCAGCCATGGTGGTTAATGTTTCTTTATAAACAAATAATAACATAGGTGTTTCGGAATATAAAGCTTTCTTAACCTGTCCAGCCTTAGCAAAGAAGTTTAAATGTTTGGCTGACCTCAAGGCGTGTTTCTGATCGTTTTAGACTTCTTGAGGAGTGATGGGTATCAAAGTGTTCTTCTTTCCCTTAAACTCAAAAGAGTGCCGGTTGGAAAATCCATCATGTATCACCCGGCGGTCAGATTGCCACGGCCTCCCTAGCAGGATATGACTTGCTTCCATAGGTAGCACATCACAAAGTATCTCATCTTTATACTCTCCTATGGCCAGTGGAACTAAGACTTGTTCTGTGACTTTCATTTCTCCTTTGTCATTCAACCAGTGTAGCTTATACGGGCTGGGGTGAGGGGTGGCTTGCAAATTCAGCTTCTTAACCATGATACTGCTTGCCACATTAGCGCAACTTCCACCGTCTATGATCAAACTGCAAACTTTTCCCCGAACCAAGCAACGAGTATGAAACAGATTCTCATGCTGATCTTGTTCTTCTTGTTTGCTTTCCACGGTTAATGTCCTTCTTGCTACAAGCAACTCTCCTTGTACTAGCAATAACTCATGTTCCTCCTCTATTTCTTCTTGTTGCTCATCCTCTGATTCTATGTCACCGTTTTCTAGTAAAACCATAACACGTTTGTTGATGCACTCATTGGCGTAATGTCCTTGGCCTTGGCATTTGAAACACTTTACATCACGAGCCTTGGTCTTAGCCTCCTTAGGTTTCCCATATGGTTGGACAATTTCGGATTTGGAACTGATCGGCTTATCTTCTCTCGGCTGATTCTGCGGATATGCTGACCGGTACGAATTTATATCGTCCCGCAGATAAACTGTCCGACTGTTTGGTCCGGTACTAGAACTCGAACGGTACGACCCTTTTCTCTTGACTTGCTGCTCAAACAACATTGCTTTGTGAAGCATCTCCTCTAAGTCGATATAATGCTGAGTCTCAAGGCGGTCCTGAATCTCTTGGTTAAGGCCTCCGAGGAACCTAGCCATCGTAGCTTCACTGTCCTCCAAGATAGCTGCACGAAGCATTAGTGTTTACATTTCCTGAAAATATTCCTCCACAGAACGGTTGCCTTGCGTCAATCTCCGAAGCCTCTGATGTAGCTCGCGATGGTAATGGCTCGGAACAAACCGTTTCCTCATCAATTTTCTCATCTCGTTCCAAGTTGTAACTGGATACTCCTGGTTTCTCCTTCTAGTCGTGACGAGTTGATCCCACCAGCTTAGGGCATAGTCGTAGAACTCTGTGGCCGCCACCTTAACACGGTTCTCCTCAGTGTAATGTTGAACATTGAATACCAGCTCTATCTTCTTTTCCCACTCAAGGTAGGCATCCGGGTCACACTTGCCGTGAAAGGAGGGAATCTTCAACTTGAGACCAGCCAAGTTGTCTTGCACACGATCTATGCCTTGTCTAGAACTTCTACGGCCACTTTTAGAGGAGTTACGGCTTTTGTAGTATTGATCAGTCTGATGTCCACTAGCCTGCCCTTCTTGTTCATCTTCTCTCATGGTTTCTTTGCCTTAGCGTCTCTGTTCTGTATCTCTCAGTTCATAGCTTTGCCTGATCTTGTCTACCCAATTTGTAACATTTTTTTCATCTCAGCCGTGAGGGCTTCGACCAACATCCTCTGAGCACGTACAGCTGAAGGTTCCGGGTCATCTTCCCCGGTCATTGCTCCTGAAAACAAAATGTCTTGCAGTAAGTAGTTCTTGGGTAAATTAGAATTTTATAAAAATTCCAAACTATTTTTAAAAAACATTGTGGCCAAACAAGAGATCAAAACCGTGATGAACAATAATTTTAAAAATATTTTTGACAGAAGATGAAGAGTCAAAAAAATATTGAAATGATGAACAAGGGCGGACTGGATCAGAAAACTTAGCTTTGGAAGGGTTGCTCTGATACCACTTGATAAGATCCCGGTCAATGATCGTTCCTTTCAAGCTAAGTGAGAAAGAATTCGTGGTGAATGGTGGAATGATCCGAATGGTGGAAAGGGGGTTGTTTCAGTGAAGGGGAAAAGTGGGGAATGAGTGAAGATGGAATGTAGCGAGAGAGATGGAAAGCTCTTGATACAAAACTACTAGAACATAAGGATATGACACACCTAGGTTCTAAGCAGGATTTCTCAAGGATATGACGCACCAAGAGAGATGATCTATTTTGCAAAAGAGATTTTATTCAAAAGATAGATGAAACCACACAAACAACTAACTCACGGTTTTAAGAGGAGAAGAGAGAGAGGAAGAAGAACGGTCAACAAGAGAGCAATAAGTTGGTCTTGGGACAAACCCCCTTGACTAACCATGCATGACTCTTGTTCAAAATAACACAAACTACAAGAAAGACATAACTAAAAACAAGGAAAAGAACCTAGACACATCCACGCCACGGATGGTAGGAAGAAGTGGGCTTGGAACAAGGCCAAGCTAAATGGGCAATGACATTGTGGGAATACTTGCCTCGTTAAAAACCTTAGTGAGAAAACCCAATGGGACAAAACTCACTAAGGGAAAAAGAGCACAAAGTATCCCACAAACCCACTAGCTTAGTCCCCGGCTACAATGCAGACCAGTGTGGAACGTGTAGCCTCCTTAGTACTTGATTCATACTTAAACTGATTAAGTAGAACCTCTAAGGCATTTTGAAATGCCTTAGTCCTAGCTCGGGTCATTGGGCCTCCTTGCATCTTAAGAACTTCTTCAACCTCCTTCTGGTCTTGATCTTGTTGTCCAACGGCTACAAGCTCATCTTCTAGGTTAGGTGTCCCCATGCTCATATCATCCCCTCCTTCTTGAAAAGGATTTGACCTCAAATCCAACTCATCTGCAACATAAGGAAGTAAATCAGTAATGTTGAAGCTTGAGCTAATAGGGTACTTACCTTGGAGGTCAAGTTGATAGGCATTGTCGTTGATCTTCTTTGTAACTGTAAAAGGACCATCAATCCGTGGCATCAACTTGGATTTTCTTTCTGCTGGGAAGCGCTCTTTCCTTAGATGTACCAACACTTGATCCGAGCTTCAAAAACCACCTTGTTTCTTCCTTTATTCGCATGTTTGGCATATAGCTTAGTCTTCTCTTCTAAGTTCTGCTTAGCATCCGAATGTATTAGTTTGACCAAGTCGGCTTTTCTCTTTCCGTCCATACTTATCCTTTCACTCAAAGGTAAAGGCATTAAATCCAAAGGAGAAGTGGGGTTGAACCCATAAACAATCTGAAAAGGTGAATACTTAGAAGCAGAATGCACAGCATGGTTATATGCAAACTCTATATGCGGCAAGCACTCCTCCCAAGACTTAAGGTTCTTTTTAATCAAAGCTCTCAACAAGGTACCCAAAGTCCTATTTACTACCTCGGTCTGACCATCAGTTTACGGATGACAAGTAGTAGAAAACATAAGCTTAGTTCCTTGCTTAGACCATAAGGTTTTCCAAAAGAAACTAAGGAACTTAGTGTCTCTATCCGAAACAATGGACTTAGGCATACCATGAATGCGAACTATTTCTTTAAAAAAAAGATTGGCTATATGCAAAGCATCATCTGTATTATGACAAGCAATAAAATGAGCCATCTTAGAGAATCTATCCACTACAACAAAAATAGAGTCCCCACCTGTCTTTGTTCTAGGCAAGCCTAAAACAAAGTCCATGGAAATGTCATTCCACGGATGAGAGGGTATGGGTAAGGGTGAGTACAAACCGAGATTTTGGACCTTGGACTTGGCTTGTTTACAAGTATTGCATCTCCCACAAATTCTCTCCACATCCCGTCTCATGTGTGGCCAATTGAAATGATCTTTCACTACTTCTAAGGTTTTTGCTACGCCAAAGTGACCCATTAAACCGCCTCCATGTGCTTCCCTGATAAACAAATCTCTCATAGAACAATTAGGTACACAAAGACGGTTCTCATAGAAGAGAAACCCATCTTGTTTAAAGAATTTACCCGAAGGAGATTTGAAACAAGAAGCAAAAATTTCTGAAAAATCATCATCATCTTTGTATAGCTCTTTAAGCTGATCAAATCCAAGCAACTTAGCTTCTAAAGTAGTGAGAAGAGTGTACCTTCTTGACCATGCATCAGCAACCACATTGTCTTTATCTTGTTTGTACTTTATGACATATGGGAAGGTTTCTATGAATTCAACCCACCCCGCGTGCCTTTTGTTGAGCTATTGCTGACCTTTGAGGTGTTTGAGGGACTCATGGTCCGTGTGAATGACAAATTCCTTAGGCCAGAGGTAGTGTTGCCACGTTTGTAAGGCTCTCACCAAGGCGTACAACTCCTTATCATATGTTGGATAGTTAAGCATGGCTAGTCCAAGCTTCTCACTAAAAAATGCTATGGGTTGCTTCTCTTGCATTAGAACAGCGCCAATACCTATTCCTGATGCATCACACTCAATCTCAAAAGTCTTTAGGAAATTAGTCAATATAAGGATAGGGGCGTTAGTAAGCTTCTCTTTTAGGCTTTGGAAAGCCTCTTCTTGAGCCGTTTCCCACTTGAACCTAACTTCATTTTTGATGACTTCAGTGAGTGGGGCAGCTATAGTGCTAAAGTCCCTCACAAATCTCCTATAAAAGCCGGCTAGGCCATGGAAACTCCTTACTTCTCCTACGGTCTTAGGACTTGGCCAGTCACGTATGGCCTTTACTTTCTCCTCATCCACTTTGACTCCTTCTGAGCTTACTACAAAACCAAGAAAATCAAGACTAGAAGTGCAGAAAGTACACTTCTTAAGGTTAGCATATAGTTTATCTTTTCTAAGCAAATCAAGCACAAGTCTAATGTGTTCCACATGCTCTTCTAGACCTTTGCTATAAACAAGGATGTCATCAAAATAAACCACCACAAAGATGCCTATATACGCCCTAAGAACTTGATTCATTAAACGCATAAAAGTGCTAGGGGCATTAGTCAATCCGAATGGCATAACTAGCTATTCATGTAAATGATATATCATGGTTTTTATGGTTTTTAACCATGATATAAGTCCTTTTTATTGAGTCTTTTTGGTATTTTTAGAGTCCTAGAAGAGTCTTTGCAGGTTATAGCATGTCTGGAGCATAATTGGAGATTTTGGAATCTTTTGGAGCATTCTGAGTGGAAGCCACGAAGTACCAAGCTCGAAGCAGAAAGTACTCACAAATGGTGACGATCGTCACCCCTTTAGTGACGCTCGTCACCCACTAAGGATGGAGCGTGGCATTTTATTAAAAGTATCAAGAAGAATTGCAGAATTGGCCCAGAAGTTTCCTTTATTTACATGAAGACCCCATATCGTGTTTAGCTTCTATTTATTAGGTTTTTCAGCCATTGTTGGCTATTATCTTAGTTTTGAGAATTCAGAGAGCTAGAGAGAGATTTATTCAGAGCTTTTTGGGGAGACAAATCCTGTACTCTTTTGAGAAGATTTCGAACCCCCTTTGTTTCTTACTCTTTCTCTTAATGCAATATTATTCAGTTATGTTTTGTGATCTCATAATCATGTCTGAATAATCTGCTAGTTAAGTTAGGGTTTTTCAAAGGTTGATGAAAAGAGTGTAGAATCGCTATCTGTTAGGAATATCTCATGGTTTTTCATCTTTGCTTGCTTTAAAATCGAATTTCTGAGACACATCATCTAGGAATCCGAAAATCATAGGTTGTTAAATATATGTGAGAGCATTATTCATAACCTGAACTAGTATTTGATGAGCAAAACAACTTAGTACAAAGTGATTTGGCTTAGGAGTTTTGTAAACAACTGAATCTGATCATTCCTGCATGCTTAGGTTGTTAGGGTTTACAAAGAGATTTGAAACTCTGTGATCTAGGTATAGATAACTTTTGCAATGAGAATTGATTAGTTATGCATTAGAGATTCATGTTTAAAACGGTTCTTAATCATTCCTGATTTCCTGCATCATACATTCTTGGATTCAAACCTGCGAATTACCATGGCTTAGCGCTTTTAATCTTCTTGAACTTAGATAACTTCACACATACGTTTTCTTACTTCCATTTATTCATTCGCATTACATACATCATATTTTGCTTAGCTTAGTCCGAATCTATATTCGATAGTGTAGTCTGCATTACTCTCTTGGGATTTCGATACCCCTTATACTACATCTGCTTTGCTGTGCACTTGCAGTAGTTTTATTTGGGTAAAACCTGACCCTATCAAGTTTTTGGCGCCGTTGCCGGGGAGTAATAGCTGCCTATCGATTTTTAGTATTAGGATTTTGTCTAAGTTTTTATTTCTTTACTGATTTTCAGCTACTTTTCTTTGTTCCTGTTTCAGGTGTATGCCTAATCGCAGAACCAGAATTAACAAAGAGAAGGAGCTTGTGACTTTGAGCATCGACGAGCTTGCTAGGTTGGAGAGAACTAACAGGAAAGCTAAGAAGCAATCTGCAATGGTCGCTCCACTGATCTTGGTTGAAGATGCAGAAGGTCACTTGGTTGACAGGGAAGGAAACAGGAGGAACGAAGAGGGGCAGAGAATTGATCAAGAGGGGAATGTCATTGTTGAACAGCAGGTTCAGCAAGTGGCTGAGAATGTGGGAGTCCCCGCTGCTGTCAATAACGCTGCTGGGCGTTTTGTTCAGAGGACTCTAGGTGATTACAACAGACCTGATCAGTTCTATGCCAACAGAGCTGCAATCCCACCTCCTGCCTTCCAGAGGAACGATTTTGAGGTTAAACCTGTCTACTATCAGCTGGTTGGACAGCATCCCTTCCATGGTTTACCTCATGAGCATCCTATGGATCACATAGAGAGATTTGAGGACTTGGCTTCCAGTGTCAAAGCTAATGGGGTTAGCAATGACTTTCTGTTCTGCAAGCTTTTTCCATACTCTCTTGAAGGAGAAGCTGCATATTGGCTGAAGCAACTGGAACCTGCTTCATTAACTACTTGGGAGGACACCAAGAATGCCTTTCTGAACAATTTCTATGATGATGCCAGATCAGAAGACATGAGGACGAAAATTGCATCATTTACACAAGGCCCTACTGAAGCTTTCAAGGCTTCTTGGATCAGGTTCAAGTCTTATCAAAGGGACTGCCCTCATCATGGTTTCAGTCAGGTGCAATTACTTGGGATCTTTCTCAGAGGCATTGACTGGAAATATCAGATGGCGCTGGATGTAGCAAGTGCAGGGAACTTCAACACCAACAGACCAGAGGAGGCGGTGAGACTGATTGAGAACTTGGTCTGCAGCAACAGCACTAAAAATGCAGACTTTCACAGAATGAAACAAGCTGGTGTAGCTGATGGAAATCAGATTTCTGAAGTTAAGGCTAAGTTGGATGATATGCACAGCCTTTTGGTAGGGAAGAAGTCAGTTCACTTTGCTGCAGAAGTAGAGACTTTCGAAGCTCTAGAGGAAGTTGAGCAGGAGGATGTAAATTTCATCAATTCTGGCGGATTTCAGGGACAAAGGTATGGGAATCAGCAGTGGAACAGAGGATACAGCAACAACAATCAGAAAAACGCCCCTACAGGAGGACAGAACACGCCTGGTTTCACTCCTAGACCCCCTTTCCAGAAGACAGAGTATCAGAAGCCATTCCAGAACAGTGGAAATTACAGAAACTATGGTTCTACTTCCTATCAACCAGCACCTCCACAAGAGAACAAAATGGAAGCAATGTTAGAACAGATCTTGGAAGGACAACAGAAGCTTACTGTGGACTTCAATGGCAAGATAGATTCGCTCTATCAGGACTTGAATGGGAAAATTGAGAGTCTGAACTCTCATATGAAGAAGCTTGATGTTCAAGTTGCTCAAACTGCAGAAGCTGTTCAGAGGCAAGAAGGATTTCTTCCAGGAAGAACTGATGCTAATCCCAAACACCACGTGAATGCCATCACATTGAGGAGTGGAAGGAACCTGCAACCAGTGTTGCAGAAGGATTTAACCTCAAGGAATTTCGTGGGTATGGAAGAGTATGAAGATGAAGAAAATTTTACTGCAGAACCATTGGTGACGCTCGTCACCAATAATGGGTGTCGCTCGTCACCCATTGAGGACAACCCCGACCCCGATTCTTCACAAATTGGTGACGACCGTCACCAAGGGGGTGACGCTCGTCACCCATATCCAGTACTCGACCCCGACTCATCCAAAGTGAGTGACGCTCGTCACCAATCCAGTGACGCTCGTCACCAGACACCACATGTTGCAGTTTCGCCTAAGACTTCAGATAATGCTAAGGAGACCGTGTATAAACCCAAGATACCTTATCCTAAGCATCCTAAGAAGTCTAAGCAGGAGCTTGAGGATGCAAGATGCAAGGCTATCATGGACAAGTTGGTAATAGAGATCCCATTGATTGATGCTGTAAGGATAACTCCTGTTATTAGGAGGTATGTGAAGAGAATGGTGACCAATAACTTGAGTCTTGAGGTTGGGGCTATGATGATCAACGAGCAGGTCAGTGCAGTGATTCAGAACAGAGTTCCAGAGAAGCTTTCAGACCCAGGAAGCTTTGTTTTAGACTGCGCCATCTTCAATGATAAGTTTGAGAGGTCATTGTGTGATCTTGGGTCTAGTGTGAACCTCATGCCTCATTCTGTTGCCAAGAGTTTGGGGATGACCGATTATAAAGCTACAAGAATATCTCTTGTCCTAGCTGATAGATCAGTTAGAGTTCCTGAAGGGGTGATAGTGGATGTTCCTATCAAAGTAGGTGATTGTATGATCCCTACTGATTTTGTGGTTCTAGAGTATGGAGAAGAGCCCAAAGACCCCTTGATTCTTGGCAGACCCTTCTTAGCCACTGCAGGAGCTATTATTGACGTCAGGAAGGGTAGAATAGAGCTGAATGTTGGCGATTTAGTGATGAAATTTGAATGGATAAGCTGATGAAGAGGCCAACCATAGATGGACAGACTTTTTATGTTGATGTTCTCACAAACATTACTGATCAGATCTTCCATGAGATGAGTTCAGAGGACCCCTTGGAAAGGGCGTTGACCACTTCTACAGCTGAGTATGAGCATTTAGATGCTGCTGCAACAGGCTACACAAAGATTATGGATGCTATTGCACAAGTGATGCAACTGGTTGCACAGGATGAACTTGTCTCCACATCTGCAAAAGCCGCCACAATGGGTGACTGGTCAGCAGCAAAAGCACCAAAAGTTGAGCTTAAACAGCTCCCTGCAGGGCTAAGGTACGTATTTCTAGGAGAAAACTCCACCTATCCTGTTATTGTTAATGCTTCATTGAACAATGCAGAGCTCACCCTATTGCTAAGTAAGCTGCAAAAATTTCGCAAAGCTCTTGGCTATTCTCTTGATGACATTTCAGGTATCTCTCCAGACTTGTGCATGCATAGAAGACACTTGGAGGATGAGTCGAAATCATCAGTTGAGCACCAGAGGAGGCTAAATCCGAATTTGCAGGATGTGGTCAAGAAAGAGATCATGAAGTTGTTGCAGGCTGGTATCATCTATCCTATTTCAGACAGTGGTTGGGTGAGTCCAGTGCACGTGGTGCCTAAGAAAGGAGGTGTCACCGTGGTAAAGAATGACAAGGATGAGCTGATTCCAACCAGGACTGTGACAAGACACATGATGTGTATAGACTACAGGAAACTGAATGCAGCAACGAGGAAGGATCATTTTCCTCTACCTTTCATCGATCAGATGCTAGAGAGGCTGGCAAATCACAAGTATTACTGCTTCCTTGATGGGTATTCAGGCTTCTTTCAGATCCCCATCCATCCAGATGATCAGGACAAGACCACTTTTACCTGTCCCTATGGCACTTTTGCATATCGCAGAATGCCTTTTGGTCTGTGTATTGCTCCTGCAACCTTCCAGAGATGCATGATGTCGATTTTCACAGACATGATAGAGAAGTTTATGGAGGTGTTCATGGATGACTTCTCTGTTTATGGATCTTCTTTCAAGAGCTGTTTGGATAATCTGTGTGCAGTTCTGCAGAGATGTGAAGAGAAGCACTTGGTTTTAAACTGGGAGAAGTGTCATTTTATGGTGCATGATGGTATTGTACTTGGCCACAGAGTCTCAGAAGACGGTATAGAGGTGGATAGGGCGAAAATTGAGGTGATGACAAGTCTGCAAGCACCTGATTCCGTCAAAGCAGTGAAGAGTTTTCTGGGACATGCAGGCTTCTACAGAAGGTTCATCAAAGATTTTAGCAAGATAGCACGCCCACTTACTGCTCTCCTCTGCAAGGATGTGAAGTTTGAGTTCACAGAAGAGTGCAAATCTGCTTTTGAACAGATCAAACAGGCTTTGGTTACAGCCCCTGTTGTGCAGCCTCCAGATTGGGACTTACCTTTTGAGGTAATGTGTGATGCCAGCGATTTGCAGTTGGAGCAGTGCTGGGACAGAGGAAAGACAAGAAATTCCACGCCATCTACTATGCAAGTAGGACTTTGGATGATGCTCAGAAGAATTATGCAACAACTGAGAAGGAATTGTTAGCTGTTGTGTTTGCTTTTGAGAAGTTCAGGCAGTATCTTGTTGGCTCCAAGGTCGTGGTTCATACTGACCATTCAGCACTGAAGTACCTAATGCAGAAGAATGATGCAAAACCAAAGCTGTTAAGATGGATCCTGCTTCTTCAGGAATTTGATATTGAAGTAAAGGACAAGAAAGGGGTGGATAATGGAGTTGCTGACCATTTATCCCGGATTCAGGTCGAAGACAGTGTTCCCATTAATGATTTCTTGCCTGAAGAGAATGTTTACTTAGTGGAAACCAGTGAACAGGAGGAAAGTGTTGAAAACCTGCAGTTTTCACAAAACTGCAGGGGAGTGACGAGCGACACCAGGAGGGTGACGCTCGTCACCAACCAAGACCATTCGCGACAAAAGTATACGAGAGAGGTGACGCTCGTCACCAATCTCCACACTTATCTGCGATTTGTGCAAGCTTGGGGAAAGCTTTTGAAGAGCCTGTTTATGCTTTACATGATCCAAAGAGACCCTGGTATGCTGATATTGCCAATTATCTTGCTGCAGAGGATGAACCACATGATTTTAAAAGCTATGCTAAGAAGAAGTTCTTGAGAGAACTTAGGAGATTCTATTGGGATGAGCCATACCTCTACAAGCATTGTGCTGATGGTATTTACAGAAGATGCTTAGCAGAAGAAGAAGTTCAGGACGTGCTCTTTCACTGTCATGGATCAGACTATGCTGGACACTTTGCTACATTCAAGACTGTCTCTAAGGTTTTGCAGGCTGGATTTTGGTGGCCTACTATGTTCAGGGACGCCCAAGCCTTCATCACAAGCTGTGATACCTGTCAGAGAAGAGGAAAAATCAGCAGGAGACATGAGATGCCACAGAACTTCATTCTGGAAGTTGAAGTTTTCGATTGTTGGGGTATTGACTTCATGGGACCTTTTCCCTCATCTTATGGGAACAGATACATTCTGGTTGCTGTTGATTATGTATCTAAGTGGGTAGAGGCGTTGGCTACTCCTACTAATGATGCTGCAGTGGTTTTGAAGCTGTTTAAGACCATTATCTTTCCCAGATTTGGTGTCCCACGGATTGTCATAAGTGATGGGGGTTCTCACTTTGGCAACAAGGTTTTTGACAAGCTGTTGAAGAAGTATGGTGTACAGCACAGAGTGGCCACGCCCTATCACCCCCAAACAAGTGGACAAGTTGAGGTTTCCAACAGACAGATCAAGCAAATTCTGGAGAAGACAGTTGGGAAGACAAGGAAAGATTGGTCTGCAAAGCTGGATGATGCATTATGGGCCTACAGGACTGCCTACAAAACGCCACTTGGGACTACTCCATTCCACCTTCTCTATGGCAAGGCGTGCCATCTACCAGTAGAGCTGGAGTTCAGAGCAGAATGGGCAATCAAGAAGCTGAATTTCGATCTGAAAACTGCTGCATAAAGGCGCTTGATTCAGCTCAATGAACTGGATGAGATCAAATATTAAGCCTATGAAAACTCCAAGTTATACAAGGAGAGGACAAAGGCATATCATGATAAGAAGATCATCTCCAAGCATTTCGAGCCCAATGACCAGGTACTACTCTATAACTCTCGTTTACAGCTTTTTCCTGGTAAACTGCGTTCTAGATGGTCAGGTCCTTTCACTGTCAAAGAAGCTCGCCCACATGGTGCAATTGTCCTGATTAACTCCAAAGGAGAGGAGTTCACTGTCAATGGACAAAGGGTGAAGCATTACTGGGCACAACCAGAGATTCCAGCAGGACACATTGTGTCTCTGAATCAGGCACCAGCTGTCTAAACAGCCAACCAAGTCAAGCTAATGACTTTAAAAGAGCGCTTAGTGGGAGGCAACCCACTGGTAAGTTGTAGATATAATACTTAGTATTTATTTTCGTGCTTAGGATTATTAGTTAGAATTTATTCAGTTATAAAAAAAAAAAAAAAAAAAAAAAAAAAAAAAAAAAAAAAAAGCGGTGACGATCGTCACCCTTAGGGTGACGCTCGTCACCCATCAGAATCGAACACGAGACTTAAGCTTTTCTCTTCTTCTTCCTCAAGCAAACCTGCAAAATAACTGAAACTAGTTAGAAAATAGGAATTTCATAACTTTCGATTTTCTTAACCAAATTGAGTGATTCAAGAGTCTAATCCGTGTGGATTTTACTCCTCTTTCTGAATATCAACTCAGTTTTTACGATCTGCAAGGTATGTTTTCGGAATCCCCAATTTTTAGTCCGCCTTAGGTTTGGTAAAATCCGATTTTTGACTTGATTGGCTTGATTTAACTGTTGAATCATGGTTAATTAGGTTGTATTAGAGGAATGGAACCATCTTTGTGCACTTTTATCGGTTGATTTGCACTGTTTTGAATTTTCGAGTTCATGATGAAAGTTGCAAAAATCTGGAAATTTTGGATGATTTAGGTTGAACTGATGCTTGAATTGTGTTCCTGGTAGTGCAGTAGTTAATCGCCATCAGCTATTTCATCCTGTTTGGTTGATTTTTCGAATCTTGAAAAATTTGCTAATTTTTGAGATGGTTTTGGTCGATTTTGGTGTTCAATTTTCAGATGCCTCGTCAGGAGAAACGACCAAGACAAAGCTCGTCTTCCAGCACTGCAACAGGGTCTACAGATTCCTTCAATCAGCACCCGATTTGCAGGCCCCCATGGCCCAAACGAGAGGATCGGAAAATAGCCTCAGGAGTGGCTTGGGTAGGGACTCCGAAGCAAGAAGTGGCTCGGGATACCTGTGTATTCCGTGATATTCAGGAGGAGTGGGATGAGTATGACACGCTGTTCTATAATGCGTGGTTGGGAGTTAAGATTATCCCCACTTGACTCGCGGATCCTGCTGTTCTGCAGAAGATGGGGATCTTTGAGGAGGTTTATGAGATTCTGGAGCGCATTGGCATGGGGACTATGCCATTCCAGCAGTACGATCTGTACCCAGATTTGGTCCGCCAGTTTATCTCTACAGTTCGCGTCTACTACGCGAATGAGCTGACGAAGCGTGCTCAGGAAGGCACTATGACATTTCTGATCTGAGTGATTCGATACCGGATCAGTCTGATGGAGCTTTGTAGGATTTATGGCTTCTCTGACCATCCCACAGGCGTTCTCCTTCCCTCTCAGTGGACCCATATGAGGACATTCTAGTCCAAGTTCGGGAATGGAGTCTATGATAGCAAGACCAGCACGCAGACAGAGGTTAGACATCCGGTTTTGAGGTACCTTCTGCGCCTCTTTGGTCATACCATTCTGTGCAAGTCTGCGCCCAGCAAGACTCGAGTTAGTGAGCTGATTCTCCTCTACTACGGACTTTATGAGATGCTGGATGATTCGATACCAGTTGATAGTATGGTTCGCGCCAACTTAGGTGCTGTTTTCGCTGAGCACTTGGTCTCTTTGAAGACCAAGCCATTCACCAGTCCAGGGGAGAAGACTGAGAGTGTGGGCAGCTTGTTGACACCGATCTTCCATCATTTCCAGATCGATGTTACTCCTTGCAGTCTGCGCAGTGATAGATCGCTTATGGATGACCAGTATCTGCGCCATGTCACTTGGATGAAGACTGGAGTTGTCTGGACTTTCACTACTACTTTTGGAGAGTATGTTGGCATTAAGTTGCCACAGAGAGCCCTCACTACTATCCAGACAGACCCACGCCAGCTATTCTTCATGCCAGCACAGACTCTTCTGCGCCCCTTGACTCTGCGCCCTGCTAGAGCTGCTACAGCTGGTCCCTTTGCTTATACTGCTGCTGCTACTGATGCTGGACCTTCTACACGCCAGAGTGGCTCTTCTGCTGCTTTCAGGCGTCCTCCACAACCACAGACACCCATGGATATGGCTGCTTTTCAGGAGTATGTCATTGATAGCTTTGAGGAACTCTGGGATGCTGTTGCTACACTTAGCAACTGTGGTTGTGTCCGCCCCCACTACACTACTGAGCCTTGTGAGGATGAGGATTGAGGTTTCACTATCTGGTTACTTGTTCCTTTTTCCCTTTTATTTTTCCTTCTCTTGAGTCATTTTTATGTTTACTTTGAGTCAGTTGTCAGTTTCTTTGATGATGTTTTGTGAGATTGTTGAACCACATTATTATTGCTATGTTTGGATGTTGTTAATTATGTGTTTGACTGCTCAAAAAGTCTAACTTTCGAGTACACATGCAAACACTTTGTTAATTAACATCTAACATAAGATTTGGGCAATACAGGTCGTGGTGACGCTCGTCACCAGATTGGTGACGCTCGTCACCCGACCCCACGCGAGGTAACACTTTTCTGACTTGGTTTTTTGACTTCTCATTCAATTTAATGACCAACTCTTGGCTTAATAACACTAGGGACAGTGTTGTTTAAGTCTGGGGGAGGTGGTTACTGACGTTGTGTGCTTTGTGTCATGTTTATAGAGTCTTAAAATTGAGTCAAAAACCTGTTTTTCTAGAGTCAAAATTTTTGAAACTGTTAGTTTTTCTTGGAACTAGCCATAGGACGTTTTTGCTGAAAAGAACCATTACCACAGTAGTTGATTACAAGTCTTACTAAGTTGAAAGTCATAGGTAGATCAGTCTAGCAATGAAGGTTTAGGTTCTTAGAGAATCTGGAAAATTTGCTGTTAGCTCCACCTTAATGAACTTTAAATTTCTTGTCTTGGTGATTGATTCTTATTGATCTTGATTCTCTCTTTAAGCACTGACAATAAGGTTAAGATACAGTCTCTCTTTGATCTTTCCTGATGTAGTTTTTAAAAGTTTAAGTTCAAAGAATGGTGCATTCATGACCCTGTCTCCTCACAAGGAACAACAGTAGTGAACACACTCAAGAACCTGTCTCCTCACAAGGAACACAAGTATTGAGTAGCACCATTTCTTAGACTGAAAAAGTTGAGAAAAAGAAGTGAAAAATCGAAAATATCCTAAGGAAAAAGATTAAGGGAAGAGAAAATAGGAGAGCTGTGTTGAGATTGATTTGTTCAGTTGTTAAGAAGGGAAAAGAATCTGTAAAGTGATTAAGATGATAGAGCTTTGATGAGACTTCACACTTAGATAAAAAATAAGGAGTTGACAGTAGAAATTTCGGATTTCTTGAAGGGATTTAGACTGGACTTGAGAGATTCGCTAAGCTTGTGATGATTAGGCTGAAATTTGATCTTGTGTTGACTCTGTGGTATGTGGATTCGAAAGCTTTAACTAGTGTGGTGTTTCAGATGACTGACTGACTGTTTCTTGTTTTCAAACCTCGACCTTATTCTTTGTCTAATGTTTGCTTGAGGGCAAGCAAAAGCTAAGTCTGGGAGAGTTGATATATCATGGTTTTTATGGTGTTTAACCATGATATAAGTCCTTTTTATTGAGTCTTTTTGGTATTTTTAGAGTCCTAGAAGAGTCTTTGCAGGTTATAGCATGTCTGGAGCATAATTGGAGATTTTGGAACCTTTTGGAGCATTCTGAGTGGAAGCCACGAAGTACCAAGCTCGAAGCAGAAAGTACTCACAAATGGTGACGATCGTCACCCCTTTAGTGACGCTCGTCACCCACTAAGGATGGAGCGTGGCGTTTTATTAAAAGTATCAAGAAGAATTGCAGAATTAGCCCAGAAGTTTCCTTTATTTACATGAAGACCCCAGATCGTGTTTAGCTTCTATTTATTATGTTTTTCAGCCATTGTTGGCTATTATCTTAGTTTTGAGAATTCAGAGAGCTAGAGAGAGATTTATTCAGAGCTTTTTGGAGAGACAAATCCTGTACTCTTTTGAGAAGATTTCGAACCCCCTTTGTTTCTTACTCTTTCTCTTAATGCATTATTATTCAGTTATGTTTTGTGATCTCATAATCATGTCTGAATAATCTGCTAGTTAAGTTAGGGTTTTTCAAAGGTTGATGAAAAGAGTGTAGAATCGCTATCTGTTAGGAATATCTCATGGTTTTTCATCTTTGCTTGCTTTAAAATCGAATTTCTGAGACACATCATCTAGGAATCCGAAAATCATAGGTTGTTAAATATATGTGAGAGCATTATTCATAACCTGAACTAGTATTTGATGAGCAAAACAACTTAGTACAAAGAGATTTGGCTTAGGAGTTTTATAAACAACTAAATCTGATCATTCCTGCATGCTTAGGTTGTTAGGGTTTACAAAGAGATTTGAAACTCTGTGATCTAGGTATAGATAACTTTTGCAATGAGAATTGATTAGTTATGCATTAGGGATTCATGTTTAAAACGGTTCTTAATCATTCCTGATTTCCTGCATCATACATTCTTGGATTCAAACCTGCGAATTACCTTGGCTTAGCGCTTTTAATCTTCTTGAACTTAGATAACTTCACACATACGTTTGCTTACTTCCATTTATTCATTCGCATTACATACATCATATTTTGCTTAGCTTAGTCTGAATCTATATTCGATAGTGTAGTCTGCATTACTCTCTTGGGATTTCGATACCCCTTATACTACATCTGCTTTGTTGTGCACTTGCAGTAATTTTATTTGGGTAAAACCTGACCCTATCAATAAACCATGTTTGGTTTTGAATGCGGTTTTCCATTCATCCCCCTCTTTCATTCTGATCTGGTGGTAACCACTCTATAAAATCAATTTTAGAGAAAATATTAGAACCATGCAATTCATCTAACATGTCATCTAGCCTAGGAATGGGATGGCGATACTTCACGGTGATATTGTTGATTGCACGGCAGTCAACACACATCCTCCAGCTACCGTCTTTCTTTGGAACAAGGAGGACTGGTACTGCACAAGGGCTCATGCTTTCACGGATATGTCCCTTGGCCATCAGTTCATCCACCCGCTTCTGTAGTTCTTTGGTCTCCACGGGGTTGGTACGGTAGGCAGGACGGTTTGGCAATGATGCCCCGGGTATGAAGTCTATTTGGTGTTCTATACCCCGGATGGGAGGTAGTCCCGTTGGTGTCTCTTCTGGAAAGACATCTTCATAGTTCTGAAAAAGAGCTTACATTTCACTCGGATACACCGGTGTAAGATCAGCCATGGTGGTTAATGTTTCTTTATAAACAAATAATAACATAGGTGTTTCGGAATATAAAGATTTCTTAACCTGTCCAGCCTTAGCAAAGAAGTTTAAATGTTTGGCTGACTTCAAGGCGTGTTTCTGATCGTTGTAGACTTCTGGAGGAGTCATGGGTATCAAAGTGTTCTTCTTTCCCTTAAACTCAAAAGAGTGCCGGTTGGAAAATCCATCATGTATCACCCGGCGGTCAGATTGCCACGGCCTCCCTAGCAGGATATGACTTGCTTCCATAGGTAGCACATCACAAAGTATCTCATCTTTATACTCTCCTATGGCCAGTGGAACTAAGACTTGTTCTGTGACCTTCATTTCTCATTTGTCATTCAACCAGTGTAGCTTATACGGGCTGGGGTGAGGGGTGGCTTGCAAATTCAGCTTCTTAACCATGATACTGCTTGCCACAGTAGCGCAACTTCCACCGTCTATGATCAAACTGCAAACTTTTCCCTGAACCAAGCAACGAGTATGAAACAGATTCTCACGCTGATCTTGTTCTTCTGGTTTGCTTTGCACGGTTAATGTCCTTCTTGCTACAAGCAACTCTCCTTGTACTGGCAATAACTCATTTTCCTCCTCTGTTTCTTCTTGTTGCTCATCCTCTGATTCTCTGTCACCGTTTTCTAGTAACACCATAACACGTTTGTTGATGCACTCATTGGCGTAATGTCCTCGGCCTTGGCATTTGAAACACTTTACATCACGATCCTTGGTGTTAGCCTCCTTAGGTTTCCCATATGGTTGGACAATTTCGGATTCTGAACTGATCGGCTTATCTTCTCTCGGCTGATTCTGCGGATATGCTGACCGGTACGAGTTTCTATCGTCCTGCGGATAAACTGTCCGACTGTTTGGTCCGGTACTAGAACTCGAACGGTACGACCCTTTTCTATTGACTTGCTGCTCAAACAACATTGCTTTGTGAAGCATCTCCTCTAAGTCGATATAATGCTGAGTCTCCAGGCGGTCCTGAATCTCTTGGTTAAGGCCTCCGAGGAACCTAGCCATCGTAGCTTCACTGTCCTCCAAGATAGCTGCACGAAGCATTAGTGTTTAGATTTCCTGAAAATATTCCTCCACAGAACGGTTGCCTTGCATCGATCTCCGAAGCCTCTGATGTAGCTCGCGATAGTAATGGCTCGGAACAAACTGTTTCCTCATCAATTTTCTCATCTCGTTCCAAGTTGTAACCGGATACTCCTGGTTTCTCCTTCTAGTCGTGACGAGTTGATCCCACCAGCTTAGGGCATAGTCGTAGAACTCTGTGGCCGCCACCTTAACACGGTTCTCCTCAGTGTAATGTTGAACATTGAATACCAGCTCTATCTTCTTTTCCCACTCAAAGTAGGCATCCGGGTCACACATGCCGTGAAAGGAGGGAATCTTCAACTTGAGACCAGCCAAGTTGTCTTGCACACGATCTCTGCCTTGTCTAGAACTTCTACGGCCACTTTTAGAGGAGTTACTGCTTTTGTAGTATTGATCAGTCTGATGTCTACTAGCCTGCCCTTCTTGTTCATCTTCTCTCATGGTTTCTTTGCCTTGGCGTCTCTGTTCTATATCTCTCTGTTCATAGCTTTGCCTGATCTTGTCTACCTCAACTTGTAACATTTTTTTCATTTCAGCCGTGAGGGCTTCGACCAACATCCTCTGAGCACGTACAGCTGAAGGTTCCGGGTGATCTTCCTCGGTCATTGCTCCTGAAAACAAAATGTCTTGCAGTAAGTAGTTCTTGGGTAAATTAGAATTTTATAAAAATTCCAAACTATTATTAAAAAAAATTGTGGCTAAACAAGAGATCAAAACCGTGATGAACAATAATTTTAAAAATATTTTTGACAGAAGATGAAGAGTCAAAAAAATATTGAAATGATGAACAAGGGCGGACTGGATCAGAAAACTTAGCTTTGGAAGGGTTGCTCTGATACCACTTGATAAGATCCCGGTCAATGATCGTTCCTTTCAAGCTAAGTGAGAAAGAATTCGTGGTGAATGGTGGAATGATCCGAATGGTGGAAAGGGGGTTGTTTCAGTTGAGGGGAAAAGTGGGGAAAGAGTGAAGATGGAATGTAGCAAGAGAGATGGAAAGATCTTGATACAAAACTACTAGAACACAAGGATATGACACACCTAGGTTCTAAGCAGGATTTCTCAAGGATATGACGCACCAAGAGAGATGATCTATTTTGCAAAAGAGATTTTATTCAAAAGATAGATGAAACCACACAAACAACTAACTCACAGTTTTAAGAGGAGAAGAGAGAGAGGAAGAAGAACTGTCAACAAGAGAGCAATAAGTTGGTCTTGGGACAAACCCCCTTGACTAACCATGCATGAATCTTGTTCAAAATAACACAAACTACAAGAAAGACACAACTAAAAACAAGGAAAAGAACCTAGACACATCCAAGCCACGGATGGTAGGAATAAGTGGGCTTGGAACAAGGCCAAGCTAAATGGGCAATGACATTGTGGGAATACTTGCCTCGTTAAAAACCTTAGTGAGAAAACCCAATGGGACAAAACTCACTAAGGGAAAAAGAGCACAAAGTATCCCACAAACCCACTAGCTTAGTCCCCGGCTACAATGCAGACCAGTGTGGAATGTGTAGCCTCCTTAGTACTTGATTCATACTTAAACTGATTAAGTAGAACCTCTAAGGCATTTAGAAATGCCTTAGTCCTAGCTCGGGTCATTGGACCTCCTTGCATCTTAAGAACTTCTTCAACCTCCTTCTGGTCTTGATCTTGTTGCCCAACGGCTACAAGCTCATCTTCTAGGTTAGGTGTCCCCATGCTCATATCATATGGTCTTGCCCTTGTCGGTTGGTTCTTGGAGAGAAAGGCACGCCGGCTGAATGTTGCTTCCTTGGGTCTCGCGGATGACAACTCCACCGGTTGAGAGCCTCCTCTTCTCGGGTTGGTGAACCTCTTCACTTGTATCCTTCTTAGGTGAGCCTCCTTGAAGTGCCTTGGCCTTCTTGGCAAGTTTCTTGAGCATTTTGCCTTGCCACTTGTTGATTTTCCTTTGCATCTCCACAACAGATGCTAGGAACTTCTCTGTTTTGGTTCTCGGCTCAAAGTCTAACTTGGGAAGTGTGTAGGCTTCGGGCATCTCATCTTCCGTGGCTGGAGACTCGGACCTTTGACGAGGAGCAATCGCTGGGGCAGGCGGTCCTCCTAGAGGAGCAAAGCACTCCTCTTCCGTGGGCAAGAACTCGATGTTCCCAACACCAAGCAGCTCTGTCTCATCTTTGTTTGGCAGGATGCACAATCTCTTCTTGTCTTTGTCGTCTATGAAGAGGTAAGCGTAGAACCCTTCTGCTGGCGTGCGTCCAAGCTGTCGGTATTCCTCATGAAGACCTCATCCATGAAGGCTCTGGCTGGTACATGTGCGAAGTCGTGTATAGGTACACCAGCTTGCAAGAATAGAGGAGTGAGGAAGCCGCCAATGAAAGAAGAAGTTGCCTTGCACCGCAAGGCATAAGCCTTGTATTTCACCAAGGAGGCAGCAAGCACACATCCGTAGTTCACCTCGTCACCGAGCTCATCCTCCATAGGCTTGTCATTTTCATCCAGGTCACACACCAAGTGCTTCACGCCTTGGAACAGGAAGCAAAGCTCGGTCTTTGTGACCGTGGGAGCAACTGATCTTCCGCTAAAAGTGTTGGCGATCAGCTTCAGAGTGTACCTCAGCATCGGGCTTCTCACTCTCTTGATCTTGGCAGTGTTGGCTTTGTAGTCCTCATTGCTAATCAGGTCCCAAAAATCATTAGATGCTTGAAGGAGGGGAACTCGACCTTGGTGGCATCCGCGTTGAGACCGTACGCTTGACATAGCTCGGGGATGGAGAGGCTGTAGGCTTGACGTCCAACCTTGAAGGAGAAGCGACCTTGTGAAGGAACGGGTGCGCTAGGATTATCGTAACGGAACTCCAACGTGGCAAGGAAGTCTATTGTCACTTCTGGAATGGTTGGGCAATCCATCCATGACAGACATCTTAGGCCAATGTTCTAGAGGAGTTGGTCGAAATCCCCAAGAATCCCTAGCTTGAACAGCAACTCTCGATCCGCAAACTTGGTAGGCTCAAACCGAAGCCTTTTCTTGTCCCTCTTCTCATCCTTACTCCATCTGACCCTCTCTTGAACAGCCACCTCTTCTCCTTCTCCTTCTTGTGCTGTCTCTTCTCTCGTTCTTTTGGGGGCCATTGTACCTGAAACAAATTTCTCAAGAAGTTTGATAAGCAAAACAGCGGTTTGATGAGAGAATAAGAGAGGTGAAGGGAAAAGCTTATAACTACTACCCTAGAATTTTGGGGAATTAATAAAAAATTATAACTAATTATAGGAGAATCAAATCTTTAGATACTAGAAAATCTAGAATTATTCCTTTTACTTAGCTAAATTTTAAAAATCAAAAACAGCCCTATCATCTAGAACAATATCTTGCGAATTTAAAAGAAATTTTCCTAAAGATAATTCAGTAAACTCTGAAAATACCTTTGCAAGAATGTTAAAGATCTTTGCTAGCCTTTGAAAACCGAAAACTCTCACTCTCTTTGTTTAAAATTTTCGAGAAAACAAGAATGAGAGGGTGAGAAGTTATTGAAATATTTAAAGACTAGCAAAATGCAAAACCATGGGTAGTAAAGGTGGTTTTCTGACAAAGTCTTGGTCAAGACACATCTTTCATGGTCAAAGATGTTTGCCTTGACCAAGTTTTGAATTTAAAAATTAGAGGGAAAAGAATAAAGGAGGGAAAGAAAAATGTTACCTCGGCATGAGATCGAGTCCTTTTGGTCGATCTAGGACTCGATCTCATGCCCATAATGGCTTAGATCGAGAGGGTTACTCGATTTGAGACTTGATTCATGATGAATCGAGTCTTGGATCGATTGGCTCTCTCGATCGTTGAGATGTTGGCTCCACGGCTAAGTCCTCATGATCGAGCTACGTCCTCGATTTGGGGGTCGATTTGGCATAGATCGAGTGATGGATCGAGTCGAGTGATCGATCTGTTTTCAGCAGATTTTCCCGAGAGAAATTAGATCGGTTGATCCATTTTGGATCGATCGATCCGTTTTTGTCAAGGTCGATCTTATCACTCGTTCTCGTCTAGATCGACTGGCTCCTCTCGATTCACTGACTCGATCTAGCAAAGATCGAGTCAGGATCAGTCGATCTAGCACTCGATCTCTAGCCTTTTCTTAACCCCTATCGCCTCTTTTGGACTTCAAGATCAAGGTTTAGACTCTTCATACCTGTTCCTACACACTGAAAGGGAAAGAAAGCAGAAATATGTACAGGATAGACATGGGAATGCCTTCCAAGTGCGCTTTCTTTAACGTCTTTAGCTTGACTTTACATGGTTTAGGCGGATGGTGGGTCTTGGAGAAGCACCGAGGTACTCTCCTTGTCATAGCTGTCTGCCAAGTAAGGCTTGACTCTGTGTCCGTTGACGGTGAATGCGCTGCCACTCTTTCCCATCAATGTAACAGCTCCATAAGGCAGCACTTCTTGGATTACAACCGGCCCGCTTGATAAACGGTTTCTAAGCTCGGGTTATGATGCAGAGAGGTTATCAAACTCTAATGCAAGCAATGTTGTAGTATAGCAAGCAAGAGAGAGTCAATCCATTTCTAGGAGATAGAGAATGCACAGAGAATGCAAGGACTAAAGCAAATATAAACAAAATGAGACAGTTTATGATAAAATCTCTAAAAACTAGATGCAGCAACTTAAACAGAATGAAACCTATTTTAAAAATACTAGAAAGGAAGAAACTACCACGAGAAACAAACAGATTAATTAAAGGAGAAAGCTTCGAATTATTAAAATTCGACTAGTGGATCGACCACGAGATCGACCACTAGGAGCAGTAACAATCGATCTCGTCTAAAATCGTAAGAACAGTAAAGCTAATGACCAGGATGCTATCAGATAACAAGCGAATGATGAGAATAGACGTAAAGATGCTAAAAGGAAGGGTCTAGGGTTGAGATTCATGGTTAGGGGTTTCAGAGGTTCGACCTTGGTTTTAAACACTTTAGAGCGACTCACTTGGTGAGGATCTCTAAGCCTTGAAAACAAAACAAGATCTATCCATGGCTTTCGGTATAGATCACTCTTTCATCCTCTCCTCCAAACCCATGGTTTTTGGTGGAAAGAAAGGTCGAAAGGCAAGAAAAACAGATTTCAAACGAATGGCTTAACTAATCCCCCAAACTTCCATGGCTTTTGGGAAGGTGTAACTAGTCTCTAAGGTGTGATCTTCCGAGGCTCCTGAATCCTGTCAAGGTAAGGAACCTCTTGGATCATGAAGCTCTTGGCGTGAGAGTCTTCAAGCTTTAAGATCTCAACACCTTAGAAGAGATAGCCTTTGAAAACGTTTTGAAAAATCCAAGATCGAAACCTTTTTAACCCCTTAATCCTCTCAACCCCGAATCCAAAAGAAACTACTCGCTACGCATAGAGTAAATCAAGCAAAGCATATGAAACAAGACGATGAACATGAAAGGAAAACTAGATTAAACGATAATGATTCGAATACAAAAGCTTAAGAGAAAAACGAGTTTCAACAATGGTGTTCTTCACGAAACCAAGAGAGAAAACATAAGGAAAAAGCTAAGGATCTGAAAAGTTCCCGAAAAAGGACATCGCCGCCTTGCCCAAAATGCCCAAACAAGCCAATGGTCCCCCCTTCGCTAGCAGCCAAAAACGGTTGAAAGAACAGAGATCGACTCCAAGATCGAGTGGTTCTCTCGATCATATCCGGGCATCGTGTCTTCGGCTCGATCTGGGTCTCGATCTTCATCGGCGAATCGAGTGTTGCATCCGATCTCGGTATCGATCTTCGGCTGGATCGAGTGGTGTACTCGATCTGTCTCTCGCTCTGCATGGCGTCATTTACTTCCGTACCGATTGATCAATTGCTTCACTCGATCTCCGTCTTGATCATTTTCCTTGGATCGCCTAGTTGGCTCGATCTTCGGGTTGATCAACTCCTAGATCGACTGGCCATGCTCGATCTGCTACCCGATCTCTGGCCCTTAGCATATTCCCGAGCTCCCACGAACTGCTACATCAGCTTCAACACGTCCACGAACCTCGACGACTCCAAAGCAGCCAGAAACAACCTGAATGTGATGCAAAATGCAAGAAAAATGCGTATGCTGATGCAAGAATGCTCTAGGACCCTAAGTGATGCAATCTAACCTAAAACATGGTACAAATACATGAAAAGCTAACTAATGAGTATGCAAAATGTATGCAATATGCAATAACATCAACTTCCCCAAACTTACTTCCTGCTTGCCCTCAAGCAACAGAAAATAAGTAAGGAGAGAGGTTTTAAGAAAAATGAATGGGGTTTTAAACTTTTTGCAAAGGTGCCTTTCAAATGAATCAATCTCAATGTCCTAGTTAACAGTTCTAAAATGCTATGCTTACACTCATACTCCAAAGAACTTAGCCATACTCATCACACAAAGAAATTCAAATCATGACTCTCCTATTCCTAACAATCAAAGAAACTCATCCTTTAACATTCATTAACATTCGAACCATGAATCAAACTTATGCACTTTAAAGCAAAAGACATTTGGCTAAGGGTTAAGGTTATGAGCATAGAATGATCTCATTTGAAAAGGATTTATAATCAGAACAAGGGTTTCTCTCAAAAATGGATGAACTTGTGCATAATGCTAAAGGTAAAGACAATTTATGCATACATGATTAGATTCTCATCTACCCATGTAAACTATCAAATGATCCTATACCCCTCTCATTTAAAAAATTTTATCCTCACTCACCACTTAAGAGTCTACCCTTTTCTTTACAAACTAAACAATCCCCAATTCGAAACAAAGACATTTTTAAACTTTTTAGGTTAGTGAAAAGGTTTTGAAAAATACTTTTGCTCTTTAGAAATTTCTTATTTGTAGCTCTCTTATTATTTTTTTTTCTTTTTATTTTTTTTTTCTTTATTTGGCACTTAGGCTCTTTTTTTTAATTTCTTTTTCTTTTCTTTTCTCTTTTTTTTTTATTTTATTATGGGAGAGCTACCTCCTGAAATTAGAGCATACTTAGTTTTAAAAACAACCTTTCACTTAAAACATTATTTCTTTCCTTAAAACACAAAGCTCTTTGAAACCGAGAGTAAATAGACAAGATAGCAACCCCAATGATCCCCCAAACTTATCATAAGCTTATACCTAGCTTCAAAATGCAAAGCTAGTGATATATCATGGTTTTTGCTGGTTTTTGACCATGATATAAGTCTTGTTTATAGAGTTTTTTTTTGTATTTTTTGAGTCTTATAGAGTCTTTGCAGGTTTAGGTACGAATGGAGCATAATTGTCGATTCTGGAACCTTTTGGAGCTATACTGAAGCTGTTGCGGAAAAGACCAAGTCGGAGGGCATTAAAGAGCAAGGTGTCGATCGACACCCACCTCTTGGTGTCGATCGACACCGATCGTGGTCGCGAAGAAGCGTTAAATCTCATTAGAAGAAATTGCAACTTGGCCCAGAAGTTTCCCAATTTTTTGCACTTTTGCCCCAGTTCGTGTTTAGACTTGTATTTAGGTTTTCTAAGCCATTGTTAGGCGGAGATTCGGAGAATTATTGAGACAGAGAGAGAGATTAGATTGAGAGCTTTTGGGGAGACAAATCCATACTCTGTAGAGAAGAATTTCGAACCCCTTTAATCTTTTACTCTATTTTCTTAATGCAATATTATTCAGTAATGATTTGTGTTTCACCTGCTATGTCTGAGTCATCTGCTAGTTCGGTTTTGGGTTATTCAAAGGTTGATAATGAATTGTTAGAACTACAAAACTGGAAGGATAAATCATTTGGTTCTTCATCTTGATTGCTTTAATACTGGTTTTAAGATTGATCACCTAGAAATCAGATCTTAGGTTGTTTAATAGTTGTGGAAACATTATTAATCACCAGAACTATCATAGATGAGCAAAATAACTAGTTGCAAATGAATTTGGATTAGTGGTTTTGTGAACTTATCGAACCTGATCTATAATGCATGTTTAGGTTGTTAGAATTTGCAAAGGAATTTGGAATTCTGGAATCTGATCATAGTTAATCTCTGCGACGGAAGTCGATTGGTTTTACATAGTGTTTCGAGTTATAGAACGGTTTTAATAAATATTCCTTTCAGTCTGTGATCTGCGATTTACGTCAACCTGCAAATTTCCCATTGCCTAGCGCTTGTCTCTATTGATTTTAAGAACCAACAACCATCCTGACCTCATTAATTTTGCCAATAGCTCAGTTTTATTTTATTATCTACTGCTTAGCTTTATTTGAATCTAAAATCTGTTGAGTGATAGTCTCAAGTCCTTGTGGATTCGATCCCTAAGTACTACCGTGATCTCTTAATTTGAGAGAGTGGCTCTAAGGGTTAATTTGAGCATATAAAATTTTGGCGCCGTTGCCGGGGACTTAGATATCGCTTTCAGATTTTTAGTATTAGAATTTTGACTAAGTTTTTATTTTCGGTTTGCTAACTTCTTTCACTTTTCTGTTGTCTGTTTCAGGTGCATGCATAATCGCAGTACCAGGAGCAACAAAGACAAAGAACTTGTGACTTTAGGCATCGACGAACTCGCCAAGCTAGAGAGAACCATCAGGAAAGCCAAAAAGCAGACTAAAATAGTTGGACCACTTGTTCTGAGGACAGATGCTGAAGGTCATTTAGTTGACAGGGAAGGGAACAGAAGGAATGAGGATGGGCAGAGGATAGATGACAATGGCGTTGTAATTTAGGAGCAGAATGTACAACAGCAAGCTGCTGGAGATGCTGCTGGGCGTCATCCACAGAGGACTCTGGGAGATTACAGCAGGCCAGATCAGTTCTATGCAAATAGAGCTGCAATCCGCCCACCTGCCTTTCAGAGGAATGACTTTGAGCTGAAACCAGTTACTATCAGCTTGTAAGTCAGCATCCTTTCCATGGGCTTCCACATGAACACCCAATGGACCACATTGAGAAGTTTGAAGACTTGGCTTCAAGTGTTAAAGCCAATGGAGTCACCAATGACTTCCTATTCTGCAAGCTTTTCCCTCACTCTTTGGAAGGAGGTGCAGCACATTGGCTCAAACAGCTGGCACCTGCCTCTTTGACTACATGGGAGGACACTAAATCTGCTTTCCTCCACAACTTCTATGATGATGCAAGGTCAGAAGAGTTGAGAAGAAATATCGCCACATTCTCCCAAGGTCCAACAGAAGCCTTTAAAGCAGCATGGGTTAGATTTAAGCTGTACCAAAAGGACTGCCCACATCATGGATTTAATGAAGTACAGCTGCTGGGAATCTTTTTTAGAGGTGTTGACTGGAAATACCAGATGGCTCTGGATGCAGCAAGCAATGGGAATTTCAACACAAGATTCCCAGCTGATGCCATCAAGTTGATAGAGAACCTAGCTTCTAGCAACAGCACAAAGAATGCTGATTTTGAGAGACAGAAAAACGCTGGGGGAGCAGGAAGTAGTCAGTTTGTTGCTGAGATGAAAGCCAAGTTGGACTCTGTGCATAATCTCCTGGTTGGGAAGAAGTCTGTTCAGTTTGCTGCTGAGGTTGAGACATTTGAGCCAGTTGAGGAGTTTGAAGAAGAAGATGTCAACTACATTAATGGAGCTGGTTTCCAAGGACAAAGGTACAACAATCAGCAAGGAAACAGAGGATTCAGTGGGAAGATGCAGAGAAACATTTTCACAGGAAACCAGAGTTTTACTGGCTACACTCCCAAACCTCAGTTTCAGAAGTCTGAGTACCAGAAGCCTTATGAGAACAGCAACTTCAACAGGAGCTATGGTTCCTCATCCTATCAGCCTGCACCAGCACCATCAGCTTCAAGCAAAATGGAAGCCATGCTTGAACAGTTGCTAGAGGGTCAGCAAAAGATTACAGTTGACTTCAATGGCAAGATTGACGCCCTGTATCAGGATTTGAATGGGAAAATCGAAGCTCTGAACACTCATGTGAAGACTTTGGATACTCAAGTGGCTCAAACTGCTGGGGATGTGAAAAGACAGGATGAATTCCTTCCAGGAACGACAGACACCAATCCAAGACACTCTGTTAATGCCATTACGCTGAGGAGTGGAAAGAATCTGCAACCAGTGCAGAAAAAGGGTTTTAGTACAGAAGGTTTCGAGCATCTGCAGGAGTTTGAAGATGAAGATTTCGAAAATTTCGAAGAGTGTCGATCGACACCAACCCCTCAGTGTCGATCGACACCAACCCCTCAGTGTCGATCGACACCAGAGGAAATTCGCGACTCCTCGACTCGAAGTGAACGGATATCGACCGAGGTCGACAAGCTGCCCGACACCGGATAACCACCACTCTCAGGAACCAGTGTCGATCGACACCCACCCCCTGGTGTCGATCGACGCCCACCACAGAAGCAAACTCCGAGTTTTCAGACTCCAGAAAGTGCAGAAGAAAGGGTCTACAAGCCAAAAGTACCTTATCCAAGGAATCAGAAGAAGTCTAAACAGGAACTGGAGGATGCTCGGATCAAAGCTATCATCGATAAGCTTGTGGTTGAGATCCCTTTGATAGATGCCACAAGGACCATACCTGTGATAAAGAGATATGTGAAAAGGATGATGACCAAGAATTTGTGGCTGGAACAAGGAACAATGATGTTTTCAGAACAAGTGAGTGCAGTGATTCAGAATAAGATACCAGAGAAGCTGACTGATCCTGGGAGCTTTGTTCTGGATTGCACATTCTTTTCTGAGAGGTTTGAGAGGTCATTATGTGATCTAGGGTCAAGTGTCAACCTGATGCCTCATTCAGTTGCTGTCAGTTTAGGTATGACTGATTTCCAGCCAACCAGAATATCTCTCATCCTAGCAGACAGGTCTGTAAGGATCCCTGAAGGCATTTTAGAGGATGTGCCAGTCAAAGTGGGAGACTGTGTGATTCCCACAGACTTTGTGGTTCTGGCTTATGGTGAAGAACCGAAGGATCTTTTGATATTGGGCAGACCATTTCTGGCTACTGCAGGCGCCATCATCGATGTCAGGAAAGGGAGAATTGCCCTGAATGTAGGCGATTTGGTGATGCATTTTGACATGGACAAGTTGATGCAGAGACCAACAATAGATGGCCACACATTCTATGTGGACTCTCTCACCAGTCTTACAGAGGAAATATTCCAAGAGATGCATCCTACAGACCCTTTGGAGAGAGCATTGGCAGTTTCTGCAGAATCAACAGAACATCTAGACAACATTGCTGCTGGGTATGTCAAGATGATGGATGCAAATGAGCAGGTCATGCAGCTGGTTGCACAACAAGAGCTGGTTGGGACATCTGTAAAAGCTGCAAAGCAAGGTGATTGGAGTGAAGAAAAAGCTCCCAAAATCGAACTCAAACAGCTTCCTGCAGGTCTAAGGTATGCCTTTCTAGGACCTAACTCTACTTATCCTGTCATAGTTAGTGTTACCTTAAATAATGCAGAGCTCACCTTACTGCTAAGCAAGCTGCGCACTTTTCGCAAGGCTCTTGGCTATTCTCTTGATGACATTTCAGGTATCTCTCCAGAGTTGTGCATGCACAGAATACATCTTGAGGATGAGTCGAAGTCGTCAATCGAGAACCAGAGGAGGCTGAATCCGAACTTGCAAGATGTGGTGAAGAAGGAGATCATGAAGCTTCTGGCTGCTGGGATCATTTACCCGATTTCAGACAGCACTTGGGTCAGTCCAGTACATGTGGTTCCCAAGAAGGGAGGAGTGACAGTGGTGAAAAATGAGAAGAATGAGTTAATCCCCACAAGGACCATCACTGGGCACAGGATGTGTATTGACTACAGGAAGCTCAACTCTGCTACAAGAAAGGATCACTTCCCACTGCCTTTCATTGATCAGATGCTGGAGAGGTTGGCAAATCACTCCTATTACTGCTTCCTGGATGGCTACTCTGGCTTCTTTCAGATCCCTATCCACCCAGATGATCAGGAGAAGTTTACATTCACTTGTCCTTATGGTACATTTGCATATCGCAGAATGCCATTTGGACTTTGTAATGCTCCTGCGACATTCCAGAGATGCATGCTATCCATCTTCACAGACATGATTGAGAAGTATATGGAGGTCTTCATGGATGACTTCTCAGTGTATGGATCATCTTTTAAGGACTGCCTTGACAACCTCTGTCAAGTGCTAGCTAGGTGTGAAGAAAAGCATCTAGTTCTGAACTGGGAAAAATGTCATTTTATGGTCAGAGATGGGATTGTGCTTGGGCATCGAGTTTCTGGAGAGGGTATTGAGGTGGACAGAGCTAAGATCGAAGTGATGACCAGTCTACAGCCTCCAGATTGTGTGAAGGCAGTCAGGAGCTTTCTATGACATGCTGGATTTTACAGAAGGTTCATTAAAGATTTCAGTAAGATTGCAAGACCACTCACAGCTCTGCTTTGCAAGCATGTGAAGTTTGAATTTACTGAAGAATGTCATTCAGCCTTCCAGCAAATCAAGCAGGCTTTAGTAACCGCCCCTATTGTACAACCTCCTGATTGGGATCTACCATTTGAGGTGATGTGTGATGCCTCAGACTTTGCAGTGGGCGCAGTATTGGGTCAGAGAAAAGACAAGAAGCTTCATGCAATTTACTATGCAAGCAGAACACTGGATGATGCTCAAAAGAACTATGCAACTACAGAGAAGGAATTGTTGGCTGTAGTATTTGCATTTGAGAAGTTCAGACAGTACCTGGTTGGATCTAAAGTAATTGCGCACACTGATCACTCTGCTCTCAAGTTCTTGATGCAGAAGAAAGATGCAAAACCAAGACTGCTGAGATGGATTTTGTTGCTGCAAGAATTTGACATTGAGATAACAGACAAGAAAGGGGTTGAGAATGGAGTAGCAGACCATCTCTCAAGGATTAGAATTGAAGACAACGTCCCCATTGATGATTTCCTGCCAGAGGAGAACATATGTCTCATTGAGGCAAGATTGCAGATTTCAGATACGGATGCACTGCAGTTTTCTCGAAATGCAAACAGGGTGTCGATCGACACCAATCCCTCAGTGTCGATCGACACCAGTCTCGACGCGAGCCATAATCGACCAGGATCGACATCTCCCTCGCCACCCAGGTCGTTGCTACCCAGTGTCGATCGACACCACCCATACGGTGTCGATCGACACCAGTCCCGAACTGCAACTAAGCTTCAACAGATCCTGCGTGATGTTTTCTCACAGCCTATCTTCACAGTTGCAGCCTCTTCTAGGCCTTGGTATGCTGATATTGCCAACTACCTAGCTGCAGATGAGGTCCCTGACACTCTCAAAGGGTATGAGAAGAAGAAATTTATGAGGGAACTAAGGAGATATTACTGGGATGAACCATACTTGTACAAGTACTGTTCAGATGGAATCTACAGAAGATGCCTTGCAGAAACTGAGGTTCAGAATGTGCTTTTCCACTGCCATGGCTCTGAGTATGCAGGACTCTTTGCTACCTTTAAGACTGTCTCCAAGGTTCTACAAGCAGGGTTCTGGTGGCCTACAATGTTCAAGGATGCTCAGACATTCATCTCACAATGTGATGTCTGCCAAAGGAAAGGGAAGATCAGTAGAAGACATGAGATGCCACAAAACTTCATACTTGAAGTTGAAGTTTTTGACTGCTGGGGCATAGATTTCATGGGACCTTTTCCTTCATCCTATGGGAACAAATACATACTAGTTGCAGTGGACTATGTCTCCAAATGGGTAGAAGCTATTGCCAGTCCACACAATGATGCTGCAGTAGTCCTGAAGCTGTTCAAAACCATCATTTTCCCCAGGTTTGGAGTGCCACGAATTGTGATCAGTGATGTTGGAAAACACTTTATCAATAGAGTGTTTGAGAAGCTGCTGCACAAGTATGGAGTTCATCACAAAGTTGCTACACCTTATCACCCTCAGACAAGTGGTCAGGTCGAAGTTTCCAACAGGCAAATCAAGGAGATCCTGGAGAAGACAGTAGGGAAGACTAGAAAAGACTGGTCTGCCAAGCTAGATGATGCACTTTGGGCCTACAGGACAGCATTCAAGACACCACTTGGCGCCACACCATTCCATCTGCTTTATGGGAAAGCATGTCACCTTCCAGTGGAGCTTGAACACAAAGCAAGTTGGGCTGTTAAGAAGATGAACTTTGACTGGAAATCTGGAGCAGAGAGGCGCCAGATACAGCTCAATGAGTTAGATGAGATCAGGCATCATGCTTACGAGAACTCAAAGCTGTACAAGGAGAGGACCAAAGCTTACCACGACAAAAAGATCCTTGCCAGACACTTTGAACCAAATGACCAGGTACTTTTGTATAACTCACGTTTACAATTATTTCCTGGAAAATTGCGTTCTCGTTGGTCAGGTCCTTTCACAGTTAAAGAAGCTAGACCATATGGCGCAGTTGTTCTGTCAACTCCAGAAGGCAGGGAATTTGTTGTCAATGGGCAAAGGGTGAAACATTACTGGGCGCAAGCCGCAATTCCCGAAGGACAGATTGTACCTTTGGCAGATGCACCCACAGCCTGATCCTGAAGACAGTCAAGCTAATGACGTTAAACGAGCGCTTGGTGGGAGGCAACCCACTGGTAAGTGTACATACTTAGTCTAATTTTTGGTTTTTACTAACTTATTTTCGTGGTTTTTAGTTAGTAAAAAAAAAAAATGGAGAGGGTGTCGAGGCGAGCACCTGTCGACCACGGTCGACACCCTAATCGACACTAGCTAGTGTTGATCGACACCCACCCCCCTGGTAAGTTTTCTTTAACTCGTCGGGTTTTTCATCTTCTTCCTCATTCTTCAAAAACCCGAAAACCCTCATACTTTCTCCAAATCACAACTTCCTTGTTTGTTGACGGAATTGAGTGATTCAAAAGCCTAACCTGGGCGGAATTTTGTGCTGATTTTGAATATAACTCAATCATTCGATCTGCAAGGTATGACACTCGAAATCCTACTTTTTCAGTTCGACCCCAAGGTTTGCAACTTCCAATTTGGCCTGTTTTAGCTTGATTTAGAACTTGAATCATGCTCCTCTAAGTTGTTTAGGAAGAATTAGGCCTTGCCCTTTAGTCATAATCGCTTGTTTTGCAAAATTTAAAAAATTTCGGATTGATGAAGAATTTTACAAAACTAGGTCCGAATTTGGGGTTTTAGACTGAAATTGTTTGTGATTAATATCACTAAGTTGCTGGTTACGTTCGCCATTGATGAATTAAGCCAGATTTTGACTTTTCGAAATTTCGATTTTTGGCCTGATTTTGGGATTTTCGGTGATCTTGGTTTTCTGCGTGCAGATGGCTCCACGAAACAGCAAACGATCACGCATGGAGACCGGAGAATCCTCCAACCCCGCACCTGTTATACCAGCACTTCCTCCATGGCCTCGGAGAGAAGGGTTGAGGATCCCAATGGAGAGAGCTTGGGAGGATACTCCTGCAAAGGAAGTCGCAAAATGCGATTGCATCTTCCGCGACATCAGCGAAGAGTGGGATGACTACGACACGTTGTTCTACAACGCGTGGCTCAAGATGGACTTTGCGCCGACACGGTTCGCAGATGAGGCTACATTGCGCCGCCTCGGGCTCAAGGAGGAGGCTCTGCGCGCAGAAGATTGGTTTGGGTACTATGACGACCAAGCAATACGATCTATACCCTGAGCTAGTCCGCCAGTTCATTGCCACGGCGAGGGTGTATTACACCAATGACATCGTGAGGAGAGCAGATAAGGGCACTCTCACATTCCTCATCAGAGGCATCAGATACAGGATCACATTTCCTGAGCTCTGTACCATCTTCGGGTTCGATCCAGAGCGCACCGGCGTCTGCCTCCCGACGCCGTTTCCTGACCTGCAGAGCTACTGGTCCCATTTCGGGAATGGAGTTTATGACTCCAAGCGGTCTACTCAGACTGATGTGCGCCACCCGCTGCTGCGCTACCTGGTCTGCCTTTTCTCCACTACTCTCCTGTGCAAGTCTGAGCCAGGGAAGATGAGAGTTTCTGAGCGGACTCTCCTGTATTACGGCATTGAGGATGTTTTGACAGAGGAGTACCCAGTTGACAGCGATGTCAACATGGGGGCCATTTTTGCCCATCACTTGGCTTCGCTGAAGGCCAAGGCGTTCACTGGAGCTCGGGGCAAGCCCGAGAGTATTGGCAGTCTCCTCACCCCCATCTTCCGCCATTTCCGTATTGACACTAAGACTTGCAGAGTTGTGTCTGAGCGCCACCTGATTGACCTGGATTATTTGAGGAGGACACATTGGATCGCAGGAGATGAGCCACTTTGGAGCTTCGTTAGCCACACTGGTCAGCGATGCCTCATTCCGCTACCTCAGACTGCTCTCACTACACTGCAGACGGACTCCCTCAGCTTCCAGCCCGATGCTACACTGCTACGATCTGCGCCAGCTACTAGGCGTCGAGGAGGATCTTCCCGCACTGCTGCTTCTGCTGCTGAGGATGCACCTGTTGAGGGTCGTGCTGGTGGTTCCTCTCGTCATCCATCACTACCACATACGTTGCCTGCGCCGATTGGTCCCCATACACTTCCACCGACCCCTGAGATCCCGATGGAGCAGGCCACTTTTCAGCGCTACATGATGCAGAGTATTCAGGCATTATGGAACGCTGTCTCGGTGATCTCCAACTGCGGATGTGTGCGCCCCCATTCACCTGATACTGAGGATGAGGACTAGTTCCTCTATGTTACCTGGTTACTTTTCCTTTTCCCTTTGTTATTTTTCATTTTCTGTTGAGTCAGTTTGTCAGCTTTGTATTTGATTTTGAAATCTGTTTGAACTGATGAGATTATGGATTATGTTGTTGCTTTTAATTGTTTGCTTGAGTGTTCTTAACAGTCCTGACTTTGGAGAACATCAGCTAACAATCTAACTTGCAACAAGTATACATGTTTGGGTCATCCCATTTTTGTTTTCGGACAGGGTGTCGATCGACACCAACCATGTGGTGTCGATCGACACCACGCGCAATCACAGGTACCACTTTCTCATCTATGTACAAACTGTTTCATTACCTCTTTCTACCAACTCCTTGCTTAATAACACTGGGGACAGTGTTGTTTAAGTCTGGGGGAGGTCGTTGCTGACATTGTTTACATTGTTTTCTATTTATAGAGTCTCAAAGTTGAGTCAAAACCTATTTTGTTGAGTCAAAAAAAAAAAAAAAAAAATTTTTTTTTTTGAAACTGTCAGTTTTTCTTGGAACTAACCATAAGACGTTTTTGCTGATAAGAACCATTGCCACAGTAGTTGATTACAAGTCTCATTAAGTTGAAGGTCATAGATAGATCAGTCTAGCAATGAAAGTTTAGGTTCTTAGAGAATCTGGAAAATTTGCTGTTAGCTCCACCTTAATGAAACCTCTTGTCTTGGTGATTGATTCTTATTGATCTTGATTCTCTCTTTCAGCACTGACAATAAAGTTAAGATACAGTCTCTCTTTAATCTTCCCTGATGTAGTTTTTAAAAGTTTAAGTCCAAAGAATGGTGCATTCATGACCCTGTCTCCTCACAAGGAACAACAGTAGTGAACACACTCAAGAACCTGTCTCCTCACAAGGAACACAAGTATTGAGTAGCACCATATCTTAGACTGTAACAGTTGAGAAAAAAAAGTGAAAAATCGAAAATACCCAAAGGAAAAGATATAGGGAAGAGAAAATAGGAGAGCTGTGTTGAGATTGATTTGTTCAGTTGTTAGGAAGGGAACAGAATCTGTAAAGTGATTGAGATCATAGAGCCTTGATGAGATATCACACTTAGATAAAAAAAAAATAAGGAGGTAACAGTAGAAATTTCGGATTTCTTGAAGGGATTTGGACTGGACTTGAGAGATTTGCTAAGCTTGTGATAATTAGACTGAAATTTGACCTTGTGTTGACTATGTGCTATGTGGATTCGAAAGCTCTAACTAGTGTGGTGTTCCTGATGACTGACTGACTGTTTCTTGTTTTCAAACCTCGACCCTGTTCTTTGTTTGATGTTTGCTTGAGGGCAAGCAAAAGCTAAGTCTGGGGGAGTTGATATATCATGGTTTTTGCTGGTTTTTGACCATGATATAAGTCTTGTTTATAGAGTCTTTTTGGTATTTTTCGAGTCTTATAGAGTCTTTGCAGGTTTAGGTTCGAATGGAGCATAATTGTGGATTCTGGAACCTTTTGGAGCTATACTGAAGCTGTTGCAGAAAAGACCAAGTCGGAGGGCATTAAAGAGCAATGTGTCGATCGACACCCACCTCTTGGTGTCGATCGACACCGATCGTGGTCGCGAAGAAGCGTTAAATCTCATTAGAAGAAATTGCAACTTGGCCCAGAAGTTTCCCAATTTTTTGCACTTTTGCCCCAGTTCGTGTTTAGACTTGTATTTAGGTTTTCTAAGCCATTGTTACGCGGAGATTCGGAGAATTATTGAGACAGAGAGAGAGATTAGATTGAGAGCTTTTGGGGAGACAAATCCATACTCTGTAGAGAAGAATTTTGAACCCCTTTAATCTTTTACTCTATTTTCTTAATGCAATATTATTCAGTAATGATTTGTGTTTCACCTGATATGTCTGAGTAATCTGCTAGTTAGGTTTTGGGTTATTCAAAGGTTGATAATGAATTTTTAGAACTACAAAACTGGAAGGATAAATCATTTGGTTCTTCATCTTGATTGCTTTAATACTGGTTTTAAGATTGATCACCTAGAAATCAGATCTTAGGTTGTTTAATAGATGTGGAAACATTATTAATCACCAGAACTATCATAGATGAGCAAAATAACTAGTTGCAAAGGAATTTAGATTAGTGGTTTTGTGAACTTATCGAACCTGATCTATAATGCATGTTTAGGTTGTTAGAATTTTCAAAGGAATTTGGAATTCTACTGGAATCTGATCATAGTTAATCTCTGCGATGGAAGTCGATTGGTTTTACATAGTGTTTCGAGTTATAGAACGGTTTTAATAAATATTTCTTTCAGTCTGTGATCTGCGATTTACGTCAACCTGCAAATTTCCCATTGCCTAGCGCTTGTCTCTATTGATTTTAAGAACCAACAACCATCCTGATCTCATTAATTTCGCCAATAGCTCAGTTTTATTTTATTATCTACTGCTTAACTTTATTTGAATCTAAAATCTGTTGAGTGATAGTCTCAAGTCCTTGTGGATTCGATCCCTAAGTACTACCGTGATCTCTTAATTTGAGAGAGTAGCTCTAAGGGTTAATTTGAGCATATCAGCTGGAAACAATATGAAAACCAAATCATGTCGCCTAAACCTAACATTTTATGCCAAGTTCAAACCGAAAGGAAGGCCTCACAAAGATGTCACACAAGAACATTTGGCTTCAAAGGAGGGTAAGGTTCAAGGAGGGAGTTCTACTTAGGCTCACAAAGAGTGGTAAAAAGGAAGAAGAGAGCCTAAATATTTTAAAACCATGTGTTCATTTTCAAATGCATAAGAATGATAATTAGAATTTCAAATTAAGGTTTTCACTTATTAGAATGAGTTTCAAATCATGAGAGTTCAATTCAAGCCACGAAAATCCTAACAAGTGATCCAAGCATGGTAAGAACTTACTTTCAAAGCATAGACAAAGCATTAGAGAACTACCAACTAGGACATTGAAACAATTCATGAGTAAAAACACCTTTGTAAGAAATTCTAACCCCTTATGCAAAATGCAAACAACCTAGGTGATATGAGAAACTCTAGACTCAATCCTAACATGTTTTAAAAAGATGAATGCAACTACATGAATCTTTGAAAAATTTTTAAAAATTTTACCAATTTTTCATGAACTAAGACTCAAGGATGCTAAGGGAAACTAAGATCAAAGAACACAAGCCAAATCACACATATACTCCCCCAAACTTGCTTGACACCGTCCCGGTGGCAAACTCATCTGAAGGGGCATCAAAACACAATGCAAGAAACAAATATGAGCGGTTATATACAATGGAAGAAGGTTGTTACCTCTGGTCTAGGCTCGGCTGGAACTTGAGGATGTTCCAGAGGAGCTAGAGATCGTTGCCTTGCCTTTGTCAGCTGGTTCTTGGAGAGAGTGGCGCGCCGGCTGAATGTTGTCTCCTTGGGTCTCGCAGATCACAACTCCTCCGGTTGAGAGCCTTCTCTTCTCGGGTTGTTGCATCTCTTGACTTGCAGCTGACTTAGGCGTGCCTCCCTGAAGTGCTTTGACTTTCTTCCCAAGCTTCTTCAGCATCTTGCCTTGCCACTTGTTAAGCTTCCTTTGCATCTCCACCACCGATGCTAGGAACTTCTCGGTTTTGGTCCTCGGCTCAAAGTCTAGCTTGGGAAGTGTGTAAGCCTCGAGCATCTCATCTTCCGCGCCTGGAGACTCTGACCTTTGACGCGGGGCAATTGCTGAAGCAGGCGGTCCTCCTAAAGGGGCAAAGCATTCTTCCTCCGTGAGCAAGAACTCGATGTTCCCAACACCAAGCAGCTCGGTTTCGTCTCTGTTGGGAAGGATGCACACTCTCTTCTTATCTTCGTCATCTATGAAGAGGTAGGCGTAGAACCCTTCTGCTGGCGTGCGTCCCAAGCTATCAGTATTCCTCATGTATGCCTCATCCATGAAAGCTCTGTTTGGGACGTGAGCAAAGTCATGAATGGGCACACCGGCTTGCACGAACAGAGGAGTAAGGAAACCGCCAATGTAAGAGGAGGTTGCCTTGCACCGTAAGGCATAAGCCTTGTACTTCACCAAGGAAGCTGCGAGCACACAGCCGTAGTTCACTTCATCGTCGAGTTCATCCTCTATGGGCTCTTCATTTGCATCCGGATCAGACACCAAGTGCTTCACACCTTGGAACAGGAAGCACAGCTCTGTCTTCGTGACCGTAGGAGCAACAGACCTTCCACTGAACGTGTTGGCAATCAGCTTCAGAGTATACCTCAGCACCGGGCTCCTTACTCGCTTGATCTTGGCGGTGTTGGCTTTGTAGTCCTCATTGCTGATCAGGTCCCAAAACTCGTCGGCTTTCTTGAAGGCTGGGAACTCGACCTTGTATGTATCAGCGTTGAGACCGTAGGCTTGGCAAAGCTCAGGGATGGAGAGTGTATAGGCTTAACGTCCAACTTTGAAGTAGAGGCGGCCTTGAGAAGGGACGGGTGCACTAGGATTCTCATACCGGAACTCCAAGGTGGCAAGGAAGTCTATTGTCACTTCAGGAATGGTTGGGCAATCCATCCGTGACAGACATCTTAAACCAATGTTCTTGAGGAGTTGGTCGAAGTCCCCAAGAATCCCAAGCTTAGACAACAGCTCTCGATCAGCAAACTTGGTAGGCTCAAACCGGAGCCTCTCTAGCCGCTTCTTATCCCTCTTCTCATCCCTACTCCACCGGACCCTCTCTTGAACTACCACTTCTTGTCCTTCTCCTTCTTGTGCTTGCTCTTCTCTAGTTCTCTTTGGTGCCATTGTTCCTGAAACAAGATTCTAAAGAGATTGATAAGCAAGCGGCGATTTGATGAGAATGAGAGGAGAGAAGGAGAGAATTTATAAAAACTACCCTAGAATTTTGGGGAATAAATAAAAATCATAGCTAAATAAAGGAGATTCAAATCTTTAGATACTGAAAAATCTGGAATTATTCATTTTACTTAGCTAGTTTTAAAAATTCAAAACCGATCCTATATTCTAAAACAAGATCCTGCGACATTAAAAGAGATTTTCTAAAATTAAACCATTAAATCTTTGAAAATACCTTTGCAAGAAATGCAGAATATCTTTGCTAGCTTTTGAAAATTGAAACTCTCACTCTCTTTGTTTAAAATTTTCGAGCAAAACATGAATGATAGTCTGAGAGGTTGTTTGAAATATTTAAAGACTTAGCAAAACCAAAACAATGGGTAGTCAAAGTGGTTTTTCTGACAAAGTCTTGGTCAAGGCACATCTTTCATGGTCAAAGATGTTTGCCGTGACCAAGTTTTGAATACAAAAGTTATAGGGAAAAGAGTAAAGGAGGGAAAGAGAAATGTTACCTCGGCATGAGATCGAGTCCATTTGGTCGATCTAGGACTCGATCTCATGCCCAAAATGGCTTAGATCGAGAGGGTTACTCGATTTGAGACTCGATCCATGATGAATCAAGTCTTGGATCGATTGGCTCTCTCGATCATTGAGATGTTGGCTCCTCGGCTAAGTCCTCATGATCGAGCTACGTCCTCGATTTAGGGGTCGATTTGGCATAGATCGAGTGATGGATCGAGTCGAGTGATCGATCTGTTTTCAACAGATTTTCCCGAGAGAAATTAGATCGGTCCATCCGATTTGGATCGATCGATCCTTTTTCGTCAAGGTCGATCTTGTCACTCATTCTCGTCTAGATCGACTGGCTCCTCTCGATTTACTGACTCGATCTAGCAAAGATCGAGCCAAGATCAGTCGATCTAGCACTCGATCTCTAGCCTTATTCTAACCCTTATTGCCTTTTTAAGACCTCAAAGTCAAGGTTTAGACTCCTTATACCTGTTCATACACACTTGCAAAATAAAACCATAAAACTGAAAGGGAAATAAAGCAGAAATATGTACAAGATAAACATGGGAATGCCTCCCAAGTGCGCTTTTTTTAACGTCTTTAGCTAGATCTTACTTGGTCTAAGCGGATGGTGGGTCTTGGAGAAGCACTGAGGTACTCTCCTTGTCATAGCTATCTGCCAAATAGGGCTTGACTCTGTGTCCGTTGACGGTGAATGCACTGCCACTTTTTCCCATCAGAGTAACAGCTCCATAAGGCAACACTTCTTGAATCACGAACGGTCCGCTCCACCTTGATTTCAGCTTGCCCGGGAAGAGTTTGAGCCTCGAGTTGTACAGCAACACTAGTCCTCCTTCCTTGAGCTCCTTGGCAACCAACTTCTTGTCATGAGCCTCCTTAGTCCGCTCCTTGTATATCCGAGAGCTCTCGTAAGCATTCAGCCTCAACTCGTCCAGTTTGTGTAGCTGAATAAGGCGCCTCTCCTGAGCAGTCTTGAGATCAAAGTTCAGCCTCTTCACAGCCCACAACGCACGGTGTTCCAACTCAACCGGGAGGTGACAGCCCTTGCCATAGAGTAGAGTGAAAGGGGTTGTACCAATCGGCGTCTTGAAGGCGGTACGGTAGGCCCAAAGAGCGTCATCCAGCTTCACTGCCCAGTCCTTCCTTGTGGCTCCGACGGTCTTCTCTAGAATAGCCTTGATTTGCCTGTTGGAGACCTCCACTTGACCGCTTGTTTGAGGATGATACGGTGTAGCCACCTTATGCTTAACCCCATACTTTCTCAAGAGGTTCTCAAAGACCTTGTTTATAAAGTTGCTTCCTCCATCACTTATAACAACCTTGGGTACCCCAAACATCGGGAAGATGATACTCTTGAACAACTTGATTACCACCTTAAAGTCATTTGTAGGGGAAGCAACAGCCTCAACCCATTTAGGGACATAATCCACTGCTACTAAGATGTATTTATTGCCATATGAGGAAGGGAACGGCCCCATGAAGTCAATCCCCCACGCGTCGAACACGTCAACCTCGAAGATGGGAACTTGAGGCATTTCGTTCCTCTTAGTCATATTCCCTGCTCGTTGACATGCCTCACAGCTCTTCACAAATTCGTGTGCATCTTTAAAAATGGAGAGCCACCAGAAACCGTCTTGCAATACCTTCGTGGCAGTCTTGAATGAGGCGAAGTGTCCTCCGTAGGAAGAGCCATGGCAATGATAGAGGATGTCCCTGGTTTCTTCCTTTGTAACACATCTCTGGTACAAGCTGTCTAATCCTCTTTTGTATAGGTAGGGCTCGTCCCAAAAGTAGTCACTAGCCTCCCTCATAAACCGCTTCTTGTGATAGCTGTTGAGATGTGTTGGTTCCTCACCACACGCAAGATAGTTCACCACATAGCATACCACGGTAGATCCTCCTCTTTGAAACTCAACACCTCCTCAAACCTCCCTTCTAGCTTCCAACAAGCAGCCGTCGTAATCGCCATAAGCTGCTCTTCTGGAAGAGAGTCATCTAAGGGGAGAGACTCGTTGATCCTTAGCCGTGAGAGGTGGTCAGCGACTCCATTTTCTATCCTTTTCTTGTCTTTAATCTCCATGTCAAACTCCTGGAGTAACAGAATCCATCTTAAGAGCCGAGGCTTAGTGTCTTTCTTCGAGTAGATGTATCGTAAGGCAGCGTGATCCGTGTATACAATAGCCTTGGAGCCAACGATATATGATCTGAACTTCTCAAAGGTGAAGACTACTGCAAGCAACTCCTTCTCCGTAGTGGTGTATCGTGATTGCGTGTCATCCAAGGTCCTTGAAGCAAAGTAGATCACGTGTAGCTTCTTGTTTTTCTTCTGACCAAGAACGGCTCCTACGGCGTAGTCACTAGCATCACACATGATCTCAAAGGGAAGAGACCAGTCTGGTGCTTGGACTATAGGAGCTGATGTAAGGGCTTCCTTGATGGTCACGAAAGCCTTCAAACACTCCTCATCGAATACAAACTCAGCTTCCTTGCACAACAGCCATGTAAGAGGGCGTGCAATCTTAGAGAAATCTTTGATGAAGCGCCTATAGAACCCTGCGTGCCCCAAGAAGCTTCTGATTCCCTTAACATTAACCGGCGGCTCAAGACCCATCATGACCTCCACCTTAGCCTGATAAACCTCAATACCCTTCTCTGATATCTTGTGACCGAGCACGATCCCTTCCTTAACCATGAAGTGGCATTTCTCCCAGTTCAGCACCAAGTTTGTCTCTCCACAACGTTTAAGTACCCTGCAAAGATTCAACAAACACGCAGGAAAGGACGCACCATACACAGAGAAGTCATCCATGAACACCTCTACCATCTCCTCTATAAGATCAGAGAAGATCGACATCATACACCGCTGAAACGTAGCCGGTGCATTACACAATCCAAACGGCATCCTTCGATATGCAAAGGTACCGTAGGGACATGTGAAAGTCGTCTTCTCCTGATCGTTTGGGTGAATAGGAATTTGAAAGAAACCACTATACCCATCGAGAAAGCAGTAGTAAGGGTGATTTGCAAGTCTCTCAAGCATTTGATCAATAAAAGGCAGGGGGAAATGGTCTTTCTTAGTCGCAAAGTTAAGCTTCCTATAATCAATACACATCCTATTACCAGTAATGGTCCTAGTAGGGATAAGTTCATCCTTTTCATTCCTTATGACCGTGATCCCTCCCTTCTTAGGCACTACGTGTACAGGGGAAACCCACGTGCTGTCACTTATGGGATAGATCACGTCAGCCTCTAAAAGCTTAAGGATTTCCTTCTTAACAACCTCTTTCAAGTTAGGATTCAAACGCCTTTGATGTTCTATAGAAGAAGCGTTCTCATTATCCAAGTGAATCCTATGAGTGCATAGCATTGGTGAAAGGCCCTTGATGTCACTTAATGAGTACCCAATGGCCTTCCTATACTTTCTCAGCTCAGTCAAGAGCGAGTGCAACTCATCATCACTGAGGTTTTCGTTCGCAATCACGGGATAGGTGTTATTAGGCCCAAAGAAAGCATACCTTAGCCCTTTTGGGAGCTCCTTAAGGTCCACCTTTGGGGCTAACAGCTCACTCCAGTCATCCTCGTGGTTGTTGTTGTTACTTTCCTCCTTGGAAGTCTCCCTTGAACTCGAGGCATGGCCCTTCAGACTGCTTTCCTCCATCGCTATCCCCTCTGAGATCGAGTCCTCCGGTCGATTCTCCTCTCGATGTCGTCTGGATCGAGCCATTTCGCTCGATTCACTTACTCGATTTGATATGGATCGAGTAAGGGATCGAGACGCTGAGTCGATCTCTTGGTTGGACTCCAAAATGATCGGGAGGTCTCTCTCGATCGTCGGCTCGATTGTTTTTCCTGATCGAGCATTCTTCTCGATCTGTCCATCGATTGTTGCACCGGATCGAGTTGTGTTGTCGATTGACTTGTCGATCTGACTCCTGGATCGAGTGATAGCGTCGATCTCGGGGTCGATCTCTAGGCAGCAACCTTATTCTTTCTTGATAATCCTCCTAGAATCCAGCAGGTTCACGTACTCTTGGGTTCTTTGGTCCACATAACCAAACTCCCCTGGCTCCTTAGTTAGTGCTAGCTTCAGATGGTCTTCTAGAGCTAGCTCTTCCAGCAACTCATCCGCCAAGGCATCCATTGTTTCAATATAGAAACCTTGTCCTTCAATGGTCGGCTTCTTTAGAACCTTGTAGATGTCGAAGTCTAGCCTGCTCTCCTTCCCCAAATGCTAGGCAATCTTCCCATTCTTCACATCAATTATAGCCCCGCCGGTTGCAAGGAACGGTCTCCCTAAGATGAGTGGATCCTTTGGCTCTTCATCCATCTCCAATACGACGAAGTCTGTAGGTACTTTCACACCACTGATTCGCACCGGTAAGTCTTCAAGCAGCCCCACTGGTAGCCTCACACTCCTATCAGCCAGCACCAATGATATCCGACAGTCCTTAAACCGAGTAAAACCAAGCTTAGCCACGGAGTGAGGCATCAAGTTTATGCTAGCTCCGAGATCACACAAGCAACTCTTGAACTCTAGAGGACCCAAAGCGCAGGGTATAGTGAAGCTTCCAGGGTCTCCCAGCTTCTTAGGGCCTATCTCCTTATGTATAACCGCGCTACATTCTTCACTTAGAACAAGTACCTCTTTGCTTTCTTTGTTCTTCTTCACAAGGGTGTCCTTGAAAAACTTGGCGCACTTGGGCATCATAGCTAGAAAATCTACAAGAGGCAGCTTGATTTCCACGTCTCTCATGTGCTTCTCAAACAGGATCCGATGCTTCTCTATTAGCTGCTTTTTGAAACGACCGGGAAATGGCAACTTCGGTACGTAAGGTGGGGGCACGTAAGAGTTCTTCTCCTTGGTGGTTTGCTCACTTTTCTTCTCAGCGACCGCCTTATCTCCTCTTCTGACCAAGAACGGCTCCTACGACGTAGTCACAAGCATCACACATGATCTCAAAGGGAAGAGACCAGTCTGGTGCTTGGACTATAGGAGATGATGTAAGGGCTTCCTTGATGGTTACGAAAGCCTTCAAACACTCCTCATCGAATACAAACTCAGCTTCCTTGCACAACAGCCGTGTAAGAGAGCGTGCAATCTTGGAGAAATCCTTGATGAAGCGCCTATAAAACCCTGCGTGTCCCAAGAAGCTTCTGATTCTCTTAACATTAACCGGCGGCTCAAGACCCATCATGACCTCCGCTTTAGCCTGATCAACCTCAATACCATTCTCTGATATCTTGTGACCGAGCACGATCCCTTCCTTAACAACGAAGTGGCATTTCTCCCAGTTCAGCACCAAGTTTGTCTCTTCACAACGTTTAAGTACCCTGCAAAGATTCAACAAACACGCAGGGAAGGACGCACCATACACAGAGAAGTCATCCATGAACACCTCTACCATCTCCTCTATAAGATCAGAGAAGATCGACATCATACACCGCTGAAACGTAGCCGGTGCATTACACAATCCAAACGGCATCCTTCGATATGCAAATGTACCGTAGGGAAATGTGAAAGTCGTCTTCTCCTGATCGTTTGGGTGAATAGGAATTTGAAAGAAACCACTATACCCATCGAGAAAGCAGTAGTAAGGGTGATTTGCAAGTCTCTCAAGCATTTGATCAATAAAAGGCAGGGGGAAATGGTCTTTCCTAGTCGCAAGGTTAAGCTTCCTATAATCAATACACATCCTATGACCAGTAATGGTCCTAGTAGGGATAAGTTCATCCTTTTCATTCCTTATGACCGTGATCCCTCCTTTCTTAGGCACCACGTGTACATGGGAAACCCACGTGCTGTCACTTATGGGATAGATCACGTCAGCCTCTAAAAGCTGAAGGATTTCCTTCTTAACAACCTCTTTCAAGTTAGGATTCAAACGCCTTTGATGTTCTATAGAAGAAGCGTTCTCATTATCCAAGTGAATCCTATAAGTGCATAGCATTGGTGAAAGGCCCTTGATGTCACTTAATGAGTACCCAATGGCCTTCCTATACTTTCTCAGCTCAGTCAAGAGCGAGTGCAACTCATCATCACTGAGGTTTTCGTTCACAATCACGGGATAGGTGTTATTAGGCCCTAAGAAAGCATACCTTAGCCCTTTTGGGAGCTCCTTAAGGTCCACCTTTAGGGCTAACAGCTCACTCCAGTCATCCTCGTGGTTGTTGTTGTTACTTTCATCCTTGGAACTCTCCCTTGAACTCGAGGCATGGCCCTTCAGACTGCTTTCCTCCATCGCTATCCCCTCTGAGATCGAGTCCTCCGGTCGATTCTCCTCTCGATGTCGTCTAGATCGAGCCATTTCGCTCGATTCACTTACTCGATTTGATATGGATCGAGTAAGGGATCGAGACGCTGAGTCGATCTCTTGGTTGGACTCCAAAATGATCGGGAGGTCTCTCTCGATCGTTGGCTCGATTGTTTTTCCTGATCGAGCATTCTTCTCGATCTGTCCATCGATTGTTACACCGGATCGAGTTGTGTTCTCGATTGACTTGTCGATCTGACTCCTGGATCGAGTGATAGCGTCGATCTCGGGGTCGATCTCTAGGCATCAACCTTCTTCTTTCTTGATAATCCTCCTAGAATCCAGCAGGTTCACGTACTCTTGGGTTCTTTGGTCCAGAAAACCAAACTCCCCTGGCTCCTTAGTTAGTGCTAGTTTCAGATGGTCTTCTAGAGCTAGCTCTTCCAGCAACTCATACGCCAAGGCATCCATTGTTTCAATATAGAAAGCTTGTCCTTTAATGGTCGACTTCTTTAGAACCTTGTTGATGTCGAAGTCTAGCCTGCTCTCCTTCCCCAAATGCAAGGCAATCTTCCCATTCTTCACATCTATTATAGCCCCGGCGGTTGCAAGGAACGGTCTCCCTAAGATGAGTGGATCCTTTGGCTCTTCATCCATCTCCAATACGACGAAGTCTGTAGGTACTTTCACACCACTGATTTGCGCCGATAAGTCTTCAAACAGCCCCACTGGTAGCCTCACACTCCTATCAGCCAACACCAATGAGATCCAAGAGTCCTTAAACCGAGTAAAACCAAGCTTAGCCACGGAGTGAGGCATCAAGTTTATGCTAGCTCCGAGATCACACAAGCAACTCTTGAACTCTAGAGGACCCAAAGCGCAGGGTATAGTGAAGCTTCCAGGGTCTCCCAGCTTTTTAGGGCCTATCTCCTTGTGTATAACCGCGCTACATTCTTCACTTAGAACAAGTACCTCTTTGCTTTCTTTGTTTTTCTTCACAAGGGTGTCCTTGAAAAACTTGGCGCACTTGGGCATCATAGCTAGAAAATCTACAAGAGGCAGCTTGATTTCCACGTCTCTCATGTGCTTCTCAAACAGGATCCGATGCTTCTCTATTAGCTGCTTTTTGAAACGACCGGGAAATGGCAACTTCGGTACGTAAGGTGGGGGCACGTAAGAGTTCTTCTCCTTGGTGGTTTGCTCACTTTTCTTCTCAGCGACCACCTTATCTCCTCTTCTGACCAAGAACGGCTCCTACGACGTAGTCACAAGCATCACACATGATCTCAAAGGGAAGAGACCAGTCTGGTGCTTGGACTATAGGAGCTGATGTAAGGGCTTCCTTGATGGTTACGAAAGCCTTCAAACACTCCTCATCGAATACAAACTCAGCTTCCTTGCACAACAGCCGTGTAAGAGAGCGTGCAATCTTGGAGAAATCCTTGAAAAAGCGCCTATAAAACCCTGCGTGTCCCAAGAAGCTTCTGATTCCCTTAACATTAACCGGCGGCTCAAGACCCATCATGACCTCCACTTTAGCCTGATCAACCTCAATACCCTTCTCTGATATCTTGTGACCGAGCACGATCCCTTCCTTAACCATGAAGTGGCATTTCTCCCAGTTCAGCCCCAAGTTTGTCTCTTCACAACGTTTAAGTACCCTGCAAAGATTCAACAAACACGCAGGAAAGGACGCACCATACACAGAGAAGTCATCCATGAACACCTCTTCCATCTCCTCTATAAGATCAGAGAAGATCGACATCATACACCGCTGAAACGTAGCCGGTGCATTACACAATCCAAACGGCATCCTTCGATATGCAAAGGTACCGTAGGGACATGTGAAAGTCGTCTTCTCCTGATCGTTTGGGTGAATAGGAATTTGAAAGAAACCACTATACCCATCGAGAAAGCAGTAGTAAGGGTGATTTGCAAGTCTCTCAAGCATTTGATCAATAAAAGGAAGGGGGAAATGGTCTTTCCTAGTCGCAAGGTTAAGCTTCCTATAATCAATACACATCCTATGACCAGTAATGGTCCTAGTAGGGATAAGTTCATCCTTTTCATTCCTTATGACCGTGATCCCTCCTTTCTTAGGCACCACGTGTACAGGGGAAACCCACGTGCTGTCACTTATGGGATAGATCACGTCAGCCTCTAAAAGCTTAAGGATTTTCCTTCTTAACAACCTCTTTCAAGTTAGGATTCAAACGCCTTTGATGTTCTATAGAAGAAGCGTTCTCATTATCCAAGTGAATCCTATGAGTGCATAGCATTGGTGAAAGGCCCTTGATGTCACTTAATGAGTACCCAATGGCCTTCCTATACTTTCTCAGCTCAGTCAAGAGCGAGTGCAACTCATCATCACTGAGGTTTTCGTTCACAATCATGGGATAGGTGTTATTAGGCCCTAAGAAAGCATACCTTAGCCCTTTTGGGAGCTCCTTAAGGTCCACCTTTGGGGCTAACAGCTCAATCCAGTCATCCTCGTGGTTGTTGTTGTTACTTTCCTCCTTGGAACTCTCCCTTGAACTCGAGGCATGGCCCTTCAGACTGCTTTCCTCCATCGCTATCCCCTCTGAGATCGAGTCCTCCGGTCGATTCTCCTCTCGATGTCGTCTAGATCGAGCCATTTCGCTCGATTCACTTACTCGATTTGATATGGATCGAGTAAGGGATCGAGACGCTGAGTCGATCTCTTGGTCGGACTCCAAAATGATCAGGAGGTCTCTCTCGATCGTCGGCTCGATTGTTTTTCCTGATCGAGCATTCTTCTCGATCTGTCCATCGATTTTTGCACCGGATCGAGTTGTGTTCTCGATTGACTTGTCGATCTAACTCCTGGATCGAGTGATAGCGTCGATCTCAGGGTAGATCTCTAGGCATCAACCTTCTTCTTTCTTGATAATCCTCCTAGAATCCAGCAGGTTCACGTACTCTTGGGTTCTTTGGTCCAGAAAACCAAACTCCCCTGGCTCCTTAGTTAGTGCTAGTTTCAGATGGTCTTCTAGAGCTAGCTCTTCCAGCAACTCATACGCCAAGGCATCCATTGTTTCAATATAGAAAGCTTGTCCTTTAATGGTCGACTTCTTTAGAACCTTGTTGATGTCGAAGTCTAGCCTGCTCTCCTTCCCCAAATGCAAGGCAATCTTCCCATTCTTCACATCTATTATAGCCCCGGCGGTTGCAAGGAACAGTCTCCCTAAGATGAGGCTCTTCATCCATCTCCAATACGACGAAGTCTGTAGGTACTTTCACACCACTGATTCGCACCGGTAAGTCTTCAAACAGCCCCACTGGTAGCCTCACACTCCTATCAGCCAGCACCAATGAGATCCAACAGTCCTTAAACCGAGTAAAACCAAGCTTAGCCACGGAGTGAGGCATCAAGTTTATGCTAGCTCCGAGATCACACAAGCAACTCTTGAACTCTAGAGGACCCAAAGCGCAGGGTATAGTGAAGCTTCCAGGGTCTCCCAGCTTCTTAGGGCCTATCTCCTTGTGTATAACCGCACTACATTCTTCACTTAGAACAAGTACCTCTTTGCTTTCTTTGTTCTTCTTCACAAGGGTGTCCTTGAAAAACTTGGCGCACTTGGGCATCATAGCTAGAAAATCTACAAGAGGCAGCTTGATTTCCACGTCTCTCATGTGCTTCTCAAACAGGATCCGATGCTTCTCTATTAGCTGCTTTTTGAAATGACCGGGAAATGGCAACTTCGGTACGTAAGGTGGGGGCACGTAAGAGTTCTTCTCCTTGGTGGTTTGCTCACTTTTCTTCTCAGCGACCGCCTTATCTCCTCTTCTGACCAAGAACGGCTCCTACGACGTAGTCACAAGCATCACACATGATCTCAAAGGGAAGAGACCAGTCTGGTGCTTGGACTATAGGAGCTGATGTAAGGGCTTCCTTGATGGTTACGAAAGCCTTCAAACACTCCTCATCGAATACAAACTCAGCTTCCTTGCACAACAGCCGTGTAAGAGGGCGTGCAATCTTGGAGAAATCCTTGAAAAAGCGCCTATGAAACCCTGCGTGTCCCAAGAAGCTTCTGATTCCCTTAACATTAACCGGCGGCTCAAGACCCATCATGACCTCCACTTTAGCCTGATCAACCTCAATACCCTTCTCTGATATCTTGTGACCGAGCACGATCCCTTCCTTAACCATGAAGTGGCATTTCTCCCAGTTCAGCACCAAGTTTGTCTCTTCACAACGTTTAAGTACCCTGCAAAGATTCAATAAACACGCAGGAAAGGACGCACCATACACAGAGAAGTCATCCATGAACACCTCTTCCATCTCCTCTATAAGATCAGAGAAGATCGACATCATACACCGCTGAAACGTAGCCGGTGCATTACACAATCCAAACGGCATCCTTCGATATGCAAAGGTACCGTAGGGACATGTGAAAGTCGTCTTCTCCTGATCGTTTGGGTGAATTGGAATTTGAAAGAAACCACTATACCCATCGAGAAAGCAGTAGTAAGGGTGATTTGCAAGTCTCTCAAGCATTTGATCAATAAAAGGAAGGGGGAAATGGTCTTTCCTAGTAGCAAGGTTAAGCTTCCTATAATCAATACACATCCTATGACCAGTAATGGTCCTAGTAGGGATAAGTTCATCCTTTTCATTCCTTATGACCGTGATCCCTCCCTTCTTAGGCACCACGTGTACAGGGGAAACCCACGTGCTGTCACTTATGGGATAGATCACTTCAGCCTCTAAAAGCTTAAGGATTTCCTTCTTAACAACCTCTTTCAAGTTAGGATTCAAACGCCTTTGATGTTCTATAGAAGAAGCGTTATCATTATCCAAGTGAATCCTATGAGTGCATAGCATTGGTGAAAGGCCCTTGATGTCACTTAAAGAGTACCCAATGACCTGCCTATACTTTCTCAGCTCTGTCAAGAGCGAGTGCACCTCATCATCACTGAGGTTTTCGTTCACAATCACGGGATAGGTGTTATTAGGCCCTAAGAAAGCATACCTTAGCCCTTTTGGGAGCTCCTTAAGGTCCACCTTTGGGGCTAACAGCTCACTCCAGTCATCCTCGTGGTTGTTGTTGTTACTTTCCTCCTTGGAACTCTCCCTTGAACTCGAGGCATGGCCCTTCAGACTGCTTTCCTCCATCTCTATCCCTTCTGAGATCGAGTCCTCCGTTCGATTCTCCTCTCGATGTTGTCTAGATCGAGCCATTTTGCTCGATTCACTTACTCGATTTGATATGGATCGAGTAAGGGATCGAAACGTGATAGGGCTCAGGTTTTACCCAAATAAAACTACTGCAAGTGCACAGCAAAAGCAGTTGTAGTACAAAGGGTATCGAAATCCCAAGAGAGTAATGCAGACTACACTATCGAATGTAGATTCGGATTAAGCTAAGCACAATATGATGTATGTAATGCGAATGAATGAATAAAAGTAAGCAAACGATTGTGTGATATGATCTAAGTTCAAGAAGACTAAAAGCGCTAAGTCAGGGTAATTCGCAGGTTTGAATCCAAGAATGTATGATGCAGGAAATCAGGAATGATTAAGAACTGTTTTAAACATGAATCTCTAATGCATAACTAATCAATTCTCATTGTAAAAGTTATCTATGCCTAAATCACAGAGTTTCAAATCTCTTTGCAAACCCTAACAACCTAAGCATGCAGGAATGATCAGATTCAATTGTTCACAAAACTCCTAAGCCAAATCTCTTTGCACTAAGTTGCTTTGCTCATCAAATACTAGTTCAGGTTATGAATAATGCTCTCACATATATTTAACAACCTATAATTTTCGGATTCCTAGATGATGTGTCTCAGAAATTCGATTTTAAAGCAAGCAGAGATGAAAAACCATGAGATATTCCTAACAGATAGCGATTCTACACTCTTTTCATCAACCTTTGAAAAACCCTAACTTAACTAGCAGATTACTCAGACATGATTATGAGATCACAAAACATAATTGAATAAAATTGCATTAAGAGAAAGAGTAAGAAATAAAGGGGGTTCGAAATCTTCTCAAAAGAGTACAGGATTTGTCTCCCCAAAAAGCTCTGAATAAATCTCTCTCTAAGCTCTCTGAATTCTCAAAAACTAAGATCATTGCCTACAATGGCTGAAAAACCTAATAAATAGAAGCTAAACACGATCTGGGGTCTTCATGTAAATAAAGGAAACTTCTGGGCCAATTCTGCAAATCTTCTTGATACTTTTAATAAAACAGCCACGCTCCTTCCTTAATGGGTGACGAGCGTCACCAAAGGTGGTGACGAGCATCACCATATGCGATACTTTTCTGCTTCGAGCTTGGTACTTCGTGGCTTCCACTCAGAATGCTCCAAAAGGTTCCAAAATCTCCAATTATGCTCCAGACATGCTATAACCTGTAAAGACTCTTCTAGGACTCTAAAAAGACCAAAAAGACTCAATAAAAAGGACTTATATCATGGTTAAAAACCATAAAAACCATGATATATCAACTCCACCAGACTTAGCTTTTGCTTGCCCTCAAGCAAACATTAGACAAAGAATAAGGTCGAGGTTTGAAAACAAGAAACAGTCAGTCAGTCATCGGGAACACCACACTAGTTAGAGCTTTCGAATCCACATACCACATAGTCAACACAAGGTCAAATTTCAGTCTAATTATCACAAGCTTAGCAAATCTTTCAAGTCCAGTCCAAACCCCTTCAAGAAATCCGAAATTTCTACTGTTAACTCCTTATTTTTTATCTAAGTGTGAAATCTCATCAAGGCTCTATCATCTCAATCACTTTACAGATTCTTTTCTCTTCCTAACAACTGAACAAATCAATCTCACCACAGCTCTCCTATTTTCTCTTCCCTTAATCTTTTTCCTTAGGATATTTTCGATTTTTCACTTCTTTTTCTCAACTTTTTCTGTCTAGGAAATGGTGCTACTCAATACTTGTGTTCCTTGTGAGGAGACAGGTTCTTGAGTGTGTTCACTACTGTTGTTTCTTGTGAGGAGACAGGGTCATGAATGCACCATTCTTTGGACTTAATCTTTTAAAAACTACATCAGGGAAGATCAAAGAGAGATTGTATTTTAACCTTATTTTCAGTGCTGAAAGAGAGAATCAAGATCAATAAGAATCAATCACCAAGACAAGAAGTTTAAAGTTCATTAAGGTGGAGGTAACAGTAAATTTTCCAGATTCTCTAAGAACCTAAACCTTTATTGCTAGACTGATCTACCTATGACTTTCAACTTAGTAAGACTTGTAATCAACTACTGTGGCAATGGTTCTTATCAGCAAAAACGTCCTATGGTTAGTTCCAAGAAAAACTGACAGTTTCAAAAATTTTGACTCTAGAAAAACAGGTTTTTGACTCAACTTTAAGACTCTATAAACATGACACAAAGCACACAACGTCAGTAACCACCTCCCCCAGACTTGAACAGCATTGTCCCCAGTGTTATTAAGCCAAGAGTTGGTCAGAAAAATGAATGAGAAGTCGAAAAACCAAGTCAGAAAAGTGGTACCTCGCGTGGGGTTGGGTGACGAGCGTCACCAGTCTGGTGACGAGCGTCACCACGACCTATATTGCCCAAATCTTATGTCAGATGTTAATTAACGAAGTGTTTGCATGTGTACTCGAAAGGTAGACTTTTTGAGCATTCAAACACATAATTAACAACATCCAAACATAGCAAAAATAACCTGGTTCAACAATCTCACAAAACATCATCAAAGAAACTGACAACTGACTCAAAGTAAACATAAAAATGACTCAAGAGAAAGAAGAAAAAAAAAATATAAAAGGGAAAAAGGAACAAGTAACCAGATAGTGAAGCCTCAATCCTCATCCTCGCAAGGCTCTGTGGTGTAGTGGGGGCGGACACAACCACAGTTGCTAAGTGTAGCAACAGCATCCCATAGTCCCTCAAAGCTATCAATGATATACTCCTGAAAAGCAGCTATATCCATGGGTGTCTGTGGTCGTGGAGGACGCCTGCAAGCAGCAGAAGAACCACTCTTGCGTGTAGAAGGTCCAGCATCAGCAGCAGCAGCAGTAGAAGCAGAGGGGCCAGCTGTAGCAGCTCTAGCAGGGCGCAGAGTCAAGGGGCGCAGAAAAGTCTGTGCTGGCATGAAGAATAGCTGGCGTGGATCTCCCTGAATAGTAGTGAGGGCTCTCTGTGGCAACTTCATGCCAACATACTCTCCAAAAGTGGTAGTGAACGTCCAGACAACTCCAATCTTCATCCAAGTGACATGGCTCAGATACTTTTCATCCATAAGTGATCTGTCACTGCGCAGACTGCAAGGAGTAACATCGATCAGGAAATGATGGAAGATCGGTGTCAACAAGCTGCCCACACTCTCAGTCTTCTCCCCTGGACTGGTGAATGGCTTGGTCTTCAAGGAGACCAGATGCTCAGCGAAAACAGCGCCCAAGTTGGCGCGAACCATACTATCAACAGGTATCGAATCATCCAGCATCTCCTAAAGTCCGTAGTAGAGGAGAAGCAGCTCACTAACTCGAGTCTTGCTGGGCGCAGACTTGCACAGAATGGTATGACCAAAGAGGCGCAGAATGTACCTCAAAACCGGATGTCTAACCTCTGTCTGCGTGCTGGTCTTGCTATCATAGACTCTATTCCCGAACTTGGACCAGAATGTCCTCATATGGGTCCACTGAGAGGGAAGGAAAACGCCTGTGGGATGGTCAGAGAAGCCACAGATCCCACAAAGCTCCATCAGACTGATCCGGTATCGAACTCCTCGGATCAGAAATGTCATAGTGCCTTCCTGCGCACGCTTCGCCAGCTCATTCGCGTCGTAGACGCGAACTGTAGAGAGAAACTGGCGGACCAAATCTGGGTACAGATCGTACTGCTGGAATGACATAGTCCCCATCCCAATGCGCTCCAGAATCTGAACAACTTCCTCAGAGATCCCTATCTTCTGCAGAACTGCAGGATCCGCGAACTGAGTGGGGATAATCTTAACTCCCAGCCACGCATTGTAGAACAGCGTGTCATACTCATCCCACTCCTCCTGAATATCACGGAATACACAGGTATCCCGGGACACTTCTCGATTTGATATGGCTCGAGTAAGGGATCGAGACGCTGAGTCGATCTCTTGGTTGGACTCCAAAATGATCGGGAGATCTCTCTCGATCGTCGGCTCGATTGTTTTTCCTGATCGAGCATTATTCTCGATCTGTCCATCGATTGTTGCACCGGATCGAGTTATGTTCTCGATTGACTTGTCGATCTGACTCCTGGATCGAGTGATAGCGTCGATCTCGAGGTCGATCTCTAGGCAGCAACCTTCTTCTTTCTTGATAATCCTCTTAGAATCCAGCAGGTTCACGTACTCTTGGCTTCTTTGGTCCACAAAACCAAACTCCCCTGGCTCCTTAGTTAGTGCTAGCTTCAGATGGACTTCTAGAGCTAGCTCTTCCAGCAACTCATCCGCCAAGGCATCCATTGTTTCAATATAGAAAGCTTGTCCTTCAATGGTCGGCTTCTTTAGAACCTTGTTGATGTCGAAGTCTAGCCTGATCTCCTTCCCCAAATGCAAGGCAATCTTCCCATTCTTCACATCTATTATAGCCCCGGCGGTTGCAAGGAACGGTCTCCCTAAGATGAGTGGATCCTTTGGCTCTTCATCCATCTCCAATACTACGAAGTCTGTAGGTACGTTCACACCACTGATTCGCACTGGTAAGTCTTCAAGCAGTGATGTCATTGCATTTTACATACATTCCGCATGCTCATTAGGTAGTTTTTCATGCATTTGTATCATGTTTTAGGTTAGATTTGCATCACTTAGAGTCCTAGAGCATTCTTGCATCAGCATTTGCATTTTTCTCTGCATTTTGCATCCATTCCAGGTTGTTTATGGTTGCTTTGGAGACACGGAGGTTCGTGGAGGTGTGGAGACCAATGTAGCGGTTCATGGAAGCTCGGGAAAATGCTAAGGACCAGTGATCGAGTAGCAGATCGAGCATGGCCGGTCGATCTAGGAGTTGATCGACCAGAAGATCGAGCCAACTAGGCGTCGAGACGGAGATCGAGTGAAGCAGTCGATGCATCGGTACGGACGTAAATGACGCCATGCAGAGCGAGAGCCGGATCGAGTACACCACTCGATCCTCCCGAAGATCGATACCGAGATCGGATGCAACACTCGATTCGCCGAAGGAGATCGAGACCCGGATCAAGCCGAAGACACGATGCCCGGATATGATCGAGAGACCAACTCGATCCAATGGTCGATCTCTGTCCTTTCAACCGTTTTTGGCTGTTAGCGACGGGGGGGACCATTGGACTGTTTTGGCATTTTTGGCAAAGGCGGCGATTACTTTTCGACAGCTGGGGGGATGTTTCTTGACACTCTCGAAGTTTTAAGTTTTTTCTCTCTCGTTTTTCATCGAAGAACACCATTGTAGAACGGTTTCAAGCTTTTGTATTTTCGAATCTTTATCGTTTTAATCCAGTTTATCTTTCATGTTTATCGTTTCTTCTCTTCGTCTTTGCTTGATTTCCTTTATGTGTAGTGAGTAGTTCATTCAGGGTTAAGGGTTGAGAGGATTAAGGGGTAGAAAAGGTTCGATCTTGGTTTGTTTTCTAAACGTTTTAAATCTATCTCTTCTAAGGTGATGAAAGCTTAATGCTTGAAGACTCTCACGCCAAGAGCTTCACGATCCGAGAGGTCCCTTACCTTGACAGGATCCAGGGACCTCGGAAGATCTCACCTTAGTGATTAGTTACCCCTTCCCAAAAGCCATGGTAGTTTAGGGGACTAGTTAAGCCATTGTTCGAAATCTGTTTTCCTTGCCTATCAACCTCTTTTTCCACCAAAAGCCATGGGTTTGGACGAGAGGATGAAAGAGTGATCTATACCGAAAGCCACAGATAGATCTTGTTTTGTTTTCGAGGCTTAGAGACCCTCACCAAGTGAGTCGATCTAAAGTTTCAAACCCAAGATCAACCTTTGAAACCCCTTATATGAATCTCGACCCTGAAACCCTTCCCTTTAGCTTATTTACGTCGCATATCATCTTTTGCTTGTTGCTTGGTAGCTTCCTGGTCTTTAGATTCCTTGTTCTTGCGATTTTAGACGAGATCGATCGTTTCTGCTCGATCTAGTGGTCGATCTTGTGGTCAATCCACTAGTCGAATTTTAACAATTCGAAGCTCTTCCCTTTAATTTATCTGTTTGTTCCTCGTGGTAACTGCCTGCTTTCTAGTATTTTTAAAATAGGTTTCACTCTGTTTAGGTTGCTGCAATTAGTTTTCAAGATTTTCTCAACAAACTGTCTCATTTCACTTAGATTTGTCCTAGATCTTGCATTCTCTGTGGATTCTCTATCACCTAGAACTGGATTGACACTCTCTGTTTGCCTTACTACAACGTTGCATGCATTAGAGTTTTGATAAGTTCTCTGCTGCATTAGACCGTAAGAAAAACGAATATCAAATGGCGTCGTTGCCATTCTAGGTTGCTTAGAGAACATAGAGATTTGGGTCTTAGCAAAGACTAAGTCTTTACCTTTTTCAAGTTACTAATACTATTCTAAACCGTGTACTTTCAGGTACATGAATTTACGTTCAAGGGGAGACAACAACCTTCTTCAACCGCTTGACAACATACATCAACTCGTACACTCACGTCAAAGGAGAGTCAGAGATCAAACAAGAGCATTTGAAGAGATAGTTCAGAACGGTCAGGTCAACTTTGAAGACATTGCTGAGAATGAGCATCCTGAAGGTCCTCCTCTAGCAGGACAGGGCAATGGAAACCCCCAACACGCGGCTAGACCTCCGAGAATAATAGGAGCCAGAGATGCACCCAACACGCACCACAACCGCTTTGGTATCACGCCTCCTCCGGTGCATAACAATAATTTTGAGATCAAGCCGGGCTTTATATCAATGGTGCAAAACAACAAATTCCATGGATTGGTGATGGAAGACCCGTTGGAACACTTGGACAATTTTGCACAAGTGTGTGGAATGATCAAGATCAACGGTATATCAGAAGATGCCTTCAAGCTGCGTCTCTTCCCCTTTTCACTCGGAGACAAAGCTAGACATTGGGAGAAGACCCTCCCACAAGGCACCATCACATCATGGGCTGAGTGTAAGAAGGCTTTCCTCTCCAAGTTCTTCTCAAGCACCAGGACTGCTCGGTTGAGAAGCGAAATCAGCGGTTTCACTCAAAGGAACAATGAGACTTTCAACGAGGCTATGGAGCGTTTCAAAGACTACACGATCCAATGTCCTCATCACGGGTTCAGTGAGGAGACTCTACTCAGCACAATCTACCGTGGAGCTTCACCAAAGATCTGGTTGTTGCTTGATACAGCTAGCAAAGGCAACTTCCTCGGTCAAGAAGTAGAAGAGGGTATGGAGCTGATAGAGAACCTTGCGTTGAGTGATGGAAACTATGCTGAAGATTATGACCGCGCACCGAGGGGATCAGAATTAGAGTCTCACAAGAAGGAGCTCAAATCGTTGCATGAGAAGATTGACAAGTTGGTCTTAGCTAATCAGAAGAATGTTCACTTCGTTGGTGAAGCTGATGAAAACCAAGAGGAGTTAGAGCTAAGCCAAGAAGAAGCAAATTGGGTAGCCGGTCAGAACAACTACAAGTCTCAAGGCTACAACCAAGGCTACCAGAACAACAACCTCTCTTACCGAAGCACCAATGTAGCCAACCCTAATGATCAAGTGTATCCTGCTCAACAAGCTAAGCCTTTCATCCCTTACAACAAAGGCTTTCAACCGAGCAGTGGATTCCAAGGTCACGGGCAAGGCAACTTCCAAGGGCAACAACAACAAAACAAGGGTTATACTTCTAACTACCCTCCAGGCTTTGCACCTCAACAACAACAACAACCGATGCAACAATAAGTTGATCCGGTTCAAGCAATGTTCCAACAGCTAATACAAGGGCAAGCTTCTACAAATCAAAAGTTCGCTGAAATGAACACTCGGCTGGATTCATCCTTAACCGACTTCTCTACTCAAATAACAAACCTCAACAACAAGATCAAGCAGCTAGAGAAGGGCAAAGCAAGCACGAGTGGACAGACCAGCCTTCCGGGAAAGTGTGAACAAAATCCAAAGGAGTATGCCAATGCTATTACGTTGAGAAGTGGCAAAGAGCTTGATCCTCCGGTTTCTACAAAGACCAACGAGGACGTTGTAATTCAAGAGGGGGAGGGTAAACTTTCAGCTGATAATGAGGAGATAAACTTTGACAACTTATGGATCCAAGGACCGAGGAGAGGTGACAAGGCATTCGTTGAGAAGAAGGCTGAGAAAACCACCAAGGAGAAGGATGAATACGTGCCCCCACCTTACGTCCCAAAGTTGCCATTCCCGGGTCGGTTCAAAAAGCAGTTAATAGAGAAGCACCGAATCCTATTTGAGAAGCACTTGAGAGACGTGGAGATAAAGCTGCCTCTTGTAGACTGTCTCGCCATGATGCCCAAGTGCGCCAAGTTTTTCAAGGACACCCTTGCCAAGAAGAACAAAGAAAGCAAAGAAATTCTTGTACTAAGCGAGGAGTGTAGCGCGGTTATTCATAAGGAGATATTGCCTAAGAAGCTGGGAGATCCTGGAAGCTTCACCATACCGTGTGCTTTGGGTCCCCTTGAGTTCAAGAGCTGCTTGTGTGATCTCGGAGCCAGCATAAACTTGATGCCTCACTCCGTGGCTAAGAAGCTTGGTTTCACTCGGTTTAAGGAATGTCGGATCTCATTGGTGTTGGCTGATAGGAGCGTGAGACTACCAGTGGGGTTGCTTGAAGACTTGCCGGTGCGAATCAGTGGAGTAAACGTACCTACAGACTTTGTAGTGCTGGAGATGGACGAGGAGCCGAAAGACCCACTCATCTTAGGGAGACCATTCCTAGCAACCGCCGGAGCCATAATAGACGTGAAGAATGGGAAGATTGCGTTGCATTTGGGGAAAGAGATCAGGCTAGACTTTGACATCAACAAGGTTCTAAAGAAGCCAACCATTGAAGGACAAGCTTTCTATATCGAAACGATGGATGCCTTGGCGGATGAGTTGCTGGAAGAGCTAGCTTTAGAAGACCATTTGAAGCTAGCACTCACTAAGGAGCCAGGAGAGTTTGGCTATGTTGACCAAAGGACCCAAGAGTACGTGAACCTGCTAGACTCGAGGAGAATCATCAAGAATGAAGAAGGATGTTGCCTAGAAATCGACTCCGAGATCGACGCTATCACTCGATCCAGGAGTCAGATCGACATGCCAATCGAGAACCCAACTCGATCCGGTGCAACAATTGACCGACAGATCGAGAATGATGCTCGATCAGAAGAAACAATCGAGTTGACGATCGAGAAAGACCTCCCGATCATTTTAGAGTCCAATCAAGAGATCGACTCAACGCCTCGATCCCTTACTCGATCCATATCAAATCGAGTAAGTGAATCGAGTGAAATGGCTCGATCTAGACGACATCGAGAGGAGAATCGAGCGGAAGACTCGATCACAGAAGGGATAGCGATAGAAGAAAGCAGGCTGAAGGGCCATGCCTCGAGTGCAAAGGAGTGTTCCAAGGAGGAAAGCAACAACAACAACCACGAGGATGACTGGAGTGAGCTTCTGGCCCCAAAGGTAGACCTCAAGGAGCTCCCGAAAGGGCTAAGGTATGCCTTCTTGGGACCTAATAACACCTATCCCGTAATTGTAAATGAAAACCTCAATGATGATGAGTTGCACTCGCTCTTAACTGAGCTGATGAAGTATAGGAAGGCCATTGGGTACTCCTTAAGTGACCTCAAAGGCCTTTCCCCAATGCTATGCACTCATAGGATTCATTTGGATAATGAAAACACCACTTCTGTAGAACACCAAAGGCGTTTGAATCCTAACTTGAAAGAGGTTGTTAAGAAAGAAATCCTTAAGCTTTTAGAGGCTGACGTGATCTATCCCATAAGTGACAGCACGTGGGTTTCACCTGTACACGTGGTGCCTAAGAAGGGAGGGATCACGGTCATAAGGAATGAAAAGGATGAACTTATCCCTACTAGGACCATTACTGGTCATAGAATGTGTATTGACTATAGAAAGCTCAACCTTGTGACAAGAAAAGATCATTTCCCTTTGCCTTTTATTGATCAGATGCTTGAGAGACTTGCAAATCACCCTTACTACTGTTTTCTCGATGGGTATAGCGGTTTCTTTCAAATACCTATTCACCCAAACGATCAGGAGAAAACGACTTTTACATGTCCCTACGGTACCTTTGCATATCGAAGGATGCCGTTTGGATTGTGTAATGCACCGGCTACCTTTCAGCGGTGTATGATGTCGATCTTCTGCGATCTTATAGAGGAGATGGTAGAAGTGTTTATAGATGACTTTTCTGTGTATGGTGCGTCCTTTTCTGCATGTTTGTTGAATCTTTGCAGGGTACTTAAACGTTGTGAAGAAACAAACTTGGTGCTGAATTGGGAGAAATGCCACTTCATGGTCAAGGAAGGAATAGTACTCGGTCACAAGATTTCAGAGAGGGGTATTGAGGTTGATCAGGCTAAGGTTGAGGTTATGATGGGTTTGGAGCCACCGGTTAATGTTAAAGGGATCAGAAGCTTCTTGGGACACGCGGGGTTCTATAGGCGCTTCATCAAAGAGTTCTCCAAGATTGCACGCCCCCTTACACGGCTGTTGTGCAAAGAAGCTGAGTTTGTATTCGATGAGGAGTGTTTGAAGGCTTTCGTGACCATCAAGGAAGCCCTCACGTCAGCCCCTATAGTCCAAGCACCAGACTGGTCTCTCCCTTTTGAGATCATGTGTGATGCTAGTGACTACGCTGTAGGAGCAGTCCTTGGTCAGAAGAAGGACAAGAAGCTGCATGTGATCTATTATGCTTCAAGGACCTTGGATGACACGCAATCACGATACACCACTACGGAGAAGGAGCTGCTTGCAGTAGTCTTCGCCTTTGAGAAGTTCAGATCATATCTCGTTGGCTCCAAGGCTATTGTATACACGGATCATGCTGCTCTACGGTATATCTACTCAAAGAAAGATACCAAACCTCGGCTCTTAAGATGGATTCTCTTACTTCAGGAGTTTGACATGGAGATTAAAGACAAGAAGGGGATAGAAAATGGAGTCGCTGACCACCTCTCAAGGCTAAGGATCAACGAGTCTCTCCCTTTAGACGACTCTCTTCCAGAAGAACAACTTATGGCAATTACTACCGTGGTTTCTGGGAAGCTAGAAGGAAGGTTTGAGGACGTGTTGAGTTTCAAAGAGGAGGATCTACCATGGTATGCTGATGTGGTGAACTACCTAGCATGTGGTGAGGAGCCAACACATCTCAACGGCTATCACAAGAAAAAGTTTTTGAGGGAGGCTAGTGACTACTTTTGGGATGAGCCCTACTTATATAAAAGAGGAGTAGACAGCTTGTACCGGAGATGTGTTACAAAGGAAGAAGCCAAGGATATTCTCTATCATTGCCACGGCTCTTCCTACGGAGGACATTTCGCTTCGTTCAAAACAGCCACGAAGGTGTTGCAAGCGGGTTTCTGGTGGCCGTCTATATTCAGAGATGCACACGAGTTTGTGAAGAGCTGTGAGGCATGTCAGCGAGCAGGGAACATTACCAAAAGGAATGAAATGCCCCAAGTTCCTATCTTCGAGGTTGACGTGTTCGATGCGTGGGGTATTGACTTCATGGGGCCTTTCCCTTCTTCATACGGCAACAAATACATCTTAGTAGCTGTGGATTATGTCTCCAAATGGGTTGAGGCTGTCGCTTCCCCTACAAACGACTCTAAGGTTGTGATCAAGTTGTTCAAGAGTATCATCTTTCCAAGGTTCGGGGTACCCAAGGTAGTTATAAGTGACGGAGGAAGCCACTTTGTGAACAAAGTTTTTGAGAGCCTCTTGAGAAAGTATGGGGTTAATCATAAGGTTGCTACACCGTATCATCCTCAAACAAGCGGTCAGGTGGAAGTCTCTAACCGACAAATCAAAGCCATTCTGGAGAAGACCGTTGGTGCAACAAGGAAGGACTGGTCAGTGAAGCTGGACGATGCTCTTTGGGCTTACCGTACCGCTTTCAAAACGCCGATTGGTACAACTCCTTTCACTCTACTATATGGAAAGAGTTGTCACCTCCCGGTTGAGCTAGAACACCGTGCATTATGGGCTGTGAAGAGGCTGAACTTTGATCTCAAGACGGCTCAGGAAAAGCGTCTCATTCAGCTACATGAACTGGACGAGTTGAGGTTGAATGCTTACGAGAGTTCCAAGATCTACAAGGAGCAAACTAAGGAGGCTCATGACAAGAAACTGGTTGCCAAGGAGCTTAAGGAAGGAGGACTGGTGTTGTTGTACAACTCGAGGCTGAAGCTCTTCCCGGGCAAGCTAAAATCAAGGTGGAGCGGACCGTTCGTGATTCAAGAGGTCTTGCCTTACGGAGCTGTTACTCTGATGGGAAGAAGCGGTAGTGCATTCACCGTCAACGGGCATAGAGTCAAGCCCTACCTAGCAGACAGCTTTGACAAGGAGAGTACCTCGGTGCTTCTCCAAGACCCACCATCCGCCTAGCCAAGTAAGGTCTAGCTAAAGACGTTAAAGAAAGCGCACTTGGGAGGCATTCCCATGTCTATCTTGTACATATTTTTGCTTTCATTTCTCTTCTAGTTTTATGCTTTTATGTTTTTAATGTGTAGGAGCAGGTTTAAGGAATCTAAACCTTGACTTTGAGGTCCAAAAGGAGCAATAGGGGCTACGACAAGGCTAGAGATTGAGTGCTAGATCGACTGAACCTGACTCGATCTTTTCTAGATCGAGTCAGTGAATCGAGAGGAGCCAGTCGATCTAGACGAGAACGAGTGACAAGATCGACCTTGACGAAAAAGGATCGATCGATTCAAAACGGATCGACCGTTCTAATTTCTCTCGGGAAAATCTGTGGAAAATTGATCGATAACTCGACTCGATCCACCACACGATCCAAGCCAAATCGACCCCTAAATCCAGGACTTAGCTCGATCAGAGGGACTTAGCCATGGAGCCAACATCTCATTGATCGAGAGAGCCAATCGATCCAGGACTCGATTCACTTTGAATCGAGTCCCAAATCGAGTAACCCTCTCGATCTAAGCCATTTTAGGCATGAGATCGAGTCCTAGATCGTCCAAAAGGACTCGATCTCATGCCGAGGTAACAAATTTCTTTCCCTCTTTATTGTTTTTCCCTCCAGTTTTTAAATTCAAACTTGGTCAAGGCAAGCATCTTTGACCATGAAAGATGTGCCTTGACCAAGACTTTTGTCAGAAAACCGCTTTGACCACCCATTGTTTTGGTTTTGTTAAACTCTTTAAATGTTTCAACTTGCTTCTCACTCTCTCACTTCTGTTTGCTCGAGTTTTCCTACAAAGAGAGTGAGAATTTTTAAAAGCTTTAAGGTTTAACAAAGTATCCTTCACACTTGCAAAAGGTATTTTCGGATTTTAATGATTTTATTTCAAGAAAATCTCCTTAAAAATCGTAAGTTCTTGTTTTAGGATATAGGATCAGATTCGAATTTTTAAAATTAGCTAAGTATTAGAAAAAATTCTGGATTTTCAGTATCTCAAAGATTTGATTTCCTTTTATTTAGCTAATATTTTTGCTTGATCCCCAAAATTCTAGGGTAGTCTATATAAATCTTCTTCTCTTATCCTCTTATTCTCATCAAATCGCCCTTTGCTAAACATTCTCTAGAAATTTTTTCAGGAGCAATGGCACCAAAGAGAACAAGAGAGGAGCAAGCACAAGAAGGAGAAACTCAAGAGGTGGTTGCTCAAGAGAGGGTCCGGTGGAGCAAAGAAGAGAAGAGGGATAAGAAGAGGTTGGAGAGGCTCCGGTTTGAACCCACGAAGTTTGCTGATCGAGGGCTTCTGTCCAGGCTCGGGCTTCTTGGAGACTTCGATCAACTCCTCAACAACATCGGTCTGAGGTGTTTGTCGCGGATGGACTGCCCTACTATCCCCGAGGTGACAATTGATTTCCTTGCAACCTTGGAGTTCCGGTACGAGAATCCGAGCGCTCTTGTTCCTTCTCAAGGCCGTCTCTACTTCAAGGTTGGCCGCCAAGCTTACACGCTATCAATCGCCGAGCTGTGCCAAGCCTACGGTCTAAAGGCTGATGCAATCAAGGTGGAGTTTCCAGCCTTCAAGCAAGCCGACGAGTTGTGGGATCTCATCAGCAAGGAGGATTACAAAGCCAACACCGCCAAGATCAAGAGAGTCAGGAATCCAGTGCTAAGGTATACCTTGAAGCTGATTGCTAATACATTCAGTGGAAGGTCAGTTGCTCCTACTGTCACGAAGACGGAGCTGTGCTTCCTTTTCCAAGGTTTGAAGCATTTGGTGTCCGATCCGGATGAGAATGAAGATCCCATTGAAGATGAACTTGGCGATGAAGTGAACTACGGCTGTGTACTCGCGGCTTCTCTGGTGAAGTACAAGGCTTATGCCTTACGGTGCAAGGCAACATTATCCTACATTGGCGGCTTCCTTACTCCCTTGTTCGTGCAAGCCGGTGTGCCCATCCATGACTTTGCTCACGTCCCAAACCGAGCCTTCATGGATGAAGCATCCATGAGAAACACTGATAGCTTGGGACGCACGCCAGCTGAGGGGTTCTATGCTTACCTCTTCATTGATGATGAGGACAAGAAGCGAGTGTGCATTCTTCCCAACAAGGATGAAACGGAGCTACTTGGTGTTGGGAACATCGAGTTCTTACCGACGGAGGAGGAATGTTTTTGCTCCTTTAGGAGGACCGCCAGCTGCAGCCATTGAACCGCGCCAAAGGTCAGAATCTCCAGGGACAGAGGATGAGATACCCGAGGCTTACACATTGCCAAAGCTGGATTTTGAGCCAAGGACCAAAACCGAGAAGTTCTTAGCCTCGGTGGTGGAGATGCAGCGGAAGATCAACAAGTGGCAAGGGAAGATGCTTAAGAAGCTGGGGAAGAAGGTCAAACAACTTCAGGGAAGCCAGCCTAAGCCAGCTGCAAGCCAGGAAATACAACAACCCGAGAAGAGGAGACTCTCAACCGGAGGAGTTGTGATCCGCGAGACCCAAGGAGAAAACATTCAACCGGCACGCCACTCCCTACAAGAACCAGGCAACAAAGGAAAGGCAACAATCTCTAGCTCCTCTGGAACATCCTCAAGTTCCAGCCGAGCCTAGACTAGAGGTAAACAACCTTCTTACATTGTATATATAACCGCACATCTCTTATTTCTTGCATTGTGTTTTGATTGCTCCTTCGGATGAGTTTGCCACCGGGACGGTGTCAAGCAAGTTTTGGGGGAGTACTTGTGTGATTTAATCTTGTGTTCTTTGATCTTATCTTCCTTTTGCATCCTTGAGTCTTAGTCATGAAAAATTGGTAAAATTTTTAAAAATATTTTTTTCAAAACTCATGTAGTTGCATTCATTTCTTTAAAATCATGTAGGATTGAGTCTAGAATTTCTCATATCACTTAAGTTGATTGCATTTGCATAAGGGGTTAGAATTTCTTAAAAAGGTGTTTTACTTATGAATCATTTCAATGCCCTAGTTAGTAGTTCTCTAATGCTTTGTTTATGCTTTGAAAGTAAGTTCTAACCATGCTTGGATCACTAGTTAGGATTTTCGTGACTTGAATTGAACTCTCATGATTTGAAACTCATCCTACTAAGTGAAAACCTTAATTTGAAAATCTAATTATCATTCTTATGTATTTGAAAATGAACACATGGTTTTAAAATATTTAGGCTCTCTTCTTCCTTTTTACCACTCTTTGTGAGCCTAAGTAGAACTCCCTCCTTGAACCTTACCCTCCTTTGAAGCCAAATGTTCTTGTGTGGCATCTTTGTGAGGCCTTATTTTCGGTTTGAACTTGGCATAAAGTGTTAGGTTTAGGCGACATGATTTGGTTTTCATAATTGATTGCTAGCTTTACATTTTGAAGCTAGGGATAGGCTTAGGATAAGTTTGGGGGATCATTGGGGTTGCTTTCTTGTGTATTTGTTTTCGGTTCAAAAGAGTTTGTGTTTTAAGGAAAGAAATGAGGTTTTAAGTAAAAGGTTTATTTTTTAAAAAAACTAAGTATGCTCTATTTCAGAAAGTAGCTCTCTCTAAAAAAAAAAAAAAAAAAAAAAAAAAAAGAGAGAAAAAGAAAAAAAAAAAATAAATAAAAGAGCCTAAGTGCCAAATAAAAAAAAATGAAGAGAAAAATAGTAATAATAAGAGAGCTACTAATAAGAAATTCTTAAGAGCAAAAATATTTTTTTAAACCTTTTCACTAGCCTAAAAAGTTTAAAAATGTCTTTATTTTGAATTGGGGATTGCTGAGTTGAGAAGAAGGGATAGACTCTTAAGTGGTGAGTGAGGATTAAAATTCTTAAATGAGAGGGGTATAGGACTGTTTGATAGTTTACATGGGTAGATGAGAATCTAATCATGTATGCATAAATTGTCTTTCCTTTAGCATTATGCATTAGTTCAAACCTTTGAGAGAAACCCTTGTCTAATTATAAACCCTTTTCAAATGAGATCATTATATGCTCATAACCTTAACCCTTAGCCAAATGTGTTTTGCTTTAAAGTGCATATGTTTGATTCATGGTTCGAATGCTAATGAATGTTAAAGGATGAGTTTCTTTGATTGTTAGGAATAGGAGAGTCATGATTTGAATTTCTTTGTGTGATGAGTATGGCTAAATCCTTTGGAGTATGAGTGTAAGCTTAGCATTTTAGAACTGTTAACTAGGACATTGAGATGATCTATTCGAAGGGCACCTTTGCAAAAAGTTTAAAACCCCTTTGAATTTTCCGAAAACCTCTCTTCCTTACTTGTTTTTCGTTGCTTGAGGGCAAGCAAGAAGTAAGTTTGGGGGAGTTGATGTCATTGCATTTTACATACATTCCGCATGCTCATTAGGTAGTTTTTCATGCATTTGTATCATGTTTTAGGTTAGATTTGCATCACTTAGAGTCCTAGAGCATTCTTGCATCAGCATTTGCATTTTTCTCTGCATTTTGCATCCATTGCAGGTTGTTTATGGTTGCTTTGGAGACACGGAGGTTCGTGGAGGTGTGGAGACCAATGTAGCGGTTCATGGAAGCTCGGGAAAATGCTAAGGACCAGTGATCGAGTAGCAGATCGAGCATGGCCGGTCGATCTAGGAGTTGATCGACCAGAAGATCGAGCCAACTAGGCGATCCAATGATAATGATCGAGACGGAGATCGAGTGAAGCAGTCGATGCATCGGTACGGACGTAAATGACGCCATGCAGAGCGAGAGCCGGATCGAGTACACCACTCGATCCTCCCGAAGATCGATACCGAGATCGGATGCAACTCTCGATTCGCCGAAGGAGATCGAGACCCGGATCGAGCCGAAGACACGATGCCCGGATATAATCGAGAGACCAACTCGATCCAATGGTCGATCTCTGTCCTTTCAACCGTTTTTTGGCTGTTAGCGACTGGGGGGATTTTTCTTGACACTCTCGAAGTTTTAAGTTTTTTCTCTCTCGTTTTTCATCGAAGAACACCATTGTAGAACGGTTTCAAGCTTTTGTATTTTCGAATCTTTATCATTTTAATCCAGTTTATCTTTCATGTTTATCGTTTCTTCTCTTCGTCTTTGCTTGATTTCCTTTATGTGTAGTGAGTAGTTCATTCAGGGTTAAGGGTTGAGAGGATTAAGGGGTAGAAAAGGTTCGATCTTGGTTTGTTTTCTAAACGTTTTAAATCTATCTCTTCTAAGGTGATGAAAGCTTAATGCTTGAAGACTCTCACGCCAAGAGCTTCACGATCCGAAAGGTCCCTTACCTTGACAGGATCCAGGGACCTCGGAAGATCTCACCTTAGTGATTAGTTACCCCTTCCCAAAAGCCATGGTAGTTTGGGGGACTAGTTAAGCCATTGTTCGAAATCTGTTTTCCTTGCCTTTCAACCTCTTTTTCCACCAAAAGCCATGGGTTTGGAGGAGAGGATGAAAGAGTGATCTATACCGAAAGCCACAGATAGATCTTGTTTTGTTTTCGAGGCTTAGAGACCCTCACGAAGTGAGTCGATCTAAAGTTTCAAACCCAAGATCAACCTTTGAAACCCCTTATATGAATCTCGACCCTGAAACCCTTCCCTTTAGCTTATTTACGTCGCATATCATCTTTTGCTTGTTGCTTGATAGCTTCCTGGTCTTTAGATTCCTTGTTCTTGCGATTTTAGACGAGATCGATCGTTTCTGCTCGATCTAGTGGTCGATCTTGTGGTCGATCCACTAGTCGAATTTTAACAATTCGAAGCTCTTCCCTTTAATTTATCTGTTTGTTCCTCGTGGTAACTGCTTGCTTTATAGTATTTTTAAAATAGGTTTCACTCTGTTTAGGTTGCTGCAATTAGTTTTCAAGATTTTCTCAACAAACTGTCTCATTTCACTTAGATTTGTCCTAGATCTTGCATTCTCTGTGGATTCTCTATCACCTAGAACTGGATTGACACTCTCTGCTTGCCTTACTACAACGTTGCATGCATTAGAGTTTTGATAAGTTCTCTGCTGCATTAGACCGTAAGAAAAACGAATATCAAGCAGCCCCACTGGTAGCCTCACACTCCTATCAGCCAGCACCAATGAGATCCGACAGTCCTTAAACCGAGTAAAACCAAGCTTCTTAGCCACGGAGTGAGGCATCAAGTTTATGCTAGCTCCGAGATCACACAAGCAACTCTTGAACTCTAGAGGACCCAAAGCGCAGGGTATAGTGAAGCTTCCAAGGTCTCCCAGCTTCTTAGGGACTATCTCCTTGTGTATAACCGCGCTACATTCTTCACTTTGAACAAGTACCTCTTTGCTTTCTTTGTTCTTCTTCACAAGGGTGTCCTTGGAAAACTTGGCGCACTTGGGCATCATAGCTAGACAATCTACAAGAGGAAGCTTGATTTCCACGTCTCCCAGGTGCTTCTCAAACAGGATCCGATGCTTCTCTATTAGCTGCTTTTTGAAACGACCGGGAAATGGCAACTTCGGTACGTAAGGTGGGGGCACGTAAGAGTTCTTCTCCTTGGTGGTTTGCTCACTTTTCTTCTCAGCGACCGCCTTATCTCCTCTCCTCGGCCCTTGGATCCAAACGTTGTCAAAGTTAATCTCATCATCATCAGCCGAAGGTTTACCTCCCCCTCTTGAATTACAACGGCCTCGTTGTTCTTGGTAGAGACCGGAGGTTCGAGCTCTTTGCCGCTTCTCAACGTTATAACATTAGCATACTCCTTGGGATTCTGCTCACACTTTCCTAGAAGACTGTTCTGACCACTCGTACTCGTTTTGCCTTTCTCCAGCTGCTTGATCTTGTTGTTTAGGTTGGTGATCTGAGTGGAGAAGTCGGTTAGAGATGAGTCTAGGCGAGTGTTCATTTCAGCGAACTTTTGGTTTGTAGAGGCTTGCCCTTGTATTAGCTGTTGAAACATTGCTTGAACCGGATCAACTTGTTGTTGCATCGGTTGTTGATGCTGAGGTGCAAAGCCCGGAGGGTAGTTAGGAGTATAACCCTTGTTGTGTTGTTGTTGCCCTTGGAAGTTGCTCTGCCGTTGACCTTGGAAACCACCACTCGGTTGAAAACCTTTGTTGTAAGGGATGAAAGGTTTTGCTTGCTGAGCAGGGTACACTTGATCTTTAGGGTTGGCTACGTTGGTGCTTTGGTAAGAGAGGTTGTTGTTCTGGTAGCCTTGGTTGTAGCCTTGCGACTTGTAGTTGTTCTGTCCAGCCACCCAATTTGCTTCTTCTTGGCTTAGTTCCAACTCCTCTTGGTTCTCGTCAGCTTCACCTACAAAGTGAACATGCTTCTGATTGGCTAACACCAGCTTATCAATCTTCTTATGCAAAGATTTGAGCTCCTTCTTGTGAGACTCTAGCTCTGATCCTCTCGGTGCACGGTCATAATCTTCAGTATAGTTTCCATCACTCAACGCCAAGTTTTCTATCAGCTCCATACCCTCTTCTACCTCTTGACCGAGGAAGTTCCCTTTGCTAGCTGTGTCAAGCAACAACCTGATCTTTGGTGAAGCTCAACGATATATGGTACTGAGTAGAGTCTCCTCGCTGAACCCGTGATGAGGACATTGGATCGTGTAATCTTTGAAACGCTCCATTGCCTCGTTGAATGTCTCGTTGTTCCTTTGAGTGAAACCGCTGATTTCGCTTGTCATCCGTGCTGTCCTGGTGCTTGAGAAGAACTTTGAGAGGAATGCCTTCTTACACTCAGCCCATGATGTGATGGTGCCTTGTGGGAGGGTCTTCTCCCAATGTCTAGCTTTGTCTCCGAGTGAAAAGGGGAAGAGACGCAGCTTGAAAGCATCTTCGGATATGCCATTGATCTTGATCATCCCACATACTTGCTCGAAGTTGTCTAGGTGCTCCAAGGGGTCTTCCATTGCTAAGTCGTGGAACTTGTTGTTTTGCACCATGGAGATGAAACCTGGCTTGATCTCGAAGTTATTTTTTTGTACCGGAGGAGGAGTGATCCCAAACCTATTGTGGTGGGTATTGGGAGCATCTCCGGCTCCTATGATCCTTGGGGGTCTAGCCGCGTGTTGGGGGTTTCCATTGCCTCGTCCTGCTGGAGGAGGTCCTTCTGGATGCTCGTGTTCAGCCATATCTTCAAAGTTAACCAAACCATGCTGAACAATCTCCTCAAAGGCTCTTGTTTGCTCTCTGACTCTCCTTTGCTGTGAGTGACCAAGTTGATGAATGTTGTCTAATGGTTGTAGAAGACTGTTGTCTCCCCTTGAACGAAGATTCATGTACCTGAAAACACACGTTTGAGAGTAGATTTATTAGTAACTTGAAAAAGGTAAAGACTTTGTCTTTGCTAAGACCCAAATCTCTATGTTCTCTAAACAGTCCTAGAATGGCAACGGCGCCATTTGATAAACGTTTTCTAAGCTCGGGTTATGATGAAGAGAGGTTATCAAACTCTAATGCAAGCAATGTTGTAGTATAGCAAGCAAGAGAGAGTCAATCCATTTCTAGGAGATAGAGAATGCACAGAGAATGCAAGGACTAAAGCAAATCTAAGCAAAATGAGACAGTTTATGATAAAATCTCTAAAAACTAGATGCAGCAACTTAAACAGAATGAAACCTATTTTAAAAATACTAGAAAGGAAGAAACGACCACGAGAAACAAACAGATTAATTAAAGGAGAAAGCTTCGAATTATTAAAATTCGACTAGTGGATCGACCACGAGATCGACCACTAGATCGAGCAGTAACAATCGATCTCGTCTAAAATCGTAAGAACAGTAAAGCTAATGACCAGGATGCTATCAGATAACAAGCGAATGATGAGAATAGACGTAAATATGCTAAAAGGAAGGGTCTAGGGTTGAGATTCATGGTTAGGGGTTTCAAAGGTTCGACCTTGGCTTTAAAAGCTTTAGATCGACTCACTTGGTGAGGATCTCTAAGCCTTGAAAACAAAACAAGATCTATCTGTGGCTTTCGGTATAGATCACTCTTTCATCCTCTCCTCCAAACCCATGGCTTTTGGTGGAAAGAAAAGTCGAAAGGCAAGAAAAACAGATTTCAAACGAATGGCTTAACTAATCCCCCAAACTTCTATGGCTTTTGGGAAGGGGTAACTAGTCTCTAAGGTGTGATCTTCCAAGGCTCCTGAATCCTGTCAAGGTAAGGAACCTCTCGGATCATGAAGCTCTTGGCGTGAGAGTCTTCAAGCTTTAAGATCTCAACACCTTAGAAGAGATAGCCTTTGAAAACGTTTTGAAAAACCCAAGATCGAAACCTTTTTAACCCCTTAATCCTCTCAACCCCGAACCCAAAAGAAACTACTCGCTACACATAGAGTAAATCAAGCAAAGCATATGAAACGAGACGATGAACATGAAAGGAAAACTAGATTAAACGATAATGATTCGAATACAAAAGCTTAAGAGAAAAACGAGTTTCAACAATGGTGTTCTTCACGAAACCGAGAGAGAAAACATAAGGAAAAAGATAAGGATCTGAAAAGTTCCCAAAAAAGGACGTCGCCGCCTTGCCCAAAATGCCCAAACAAGCCAATGGTCCCCCCTTTGCTAGCAGCCAAAAACGGTTGAAAGGACAGAGATCGACTCCAAGATCGTGTCTTCGGCTCGATATGGGTCTCGATCTTTATCGGCGAATCGAGTGTTGCATCCGATCTCGGTATCGATCTTCGGCTGGATCGAGTGGTGTACTCGATCTGTCTCTCGCTCTGCATGGAGTCATTTACGTCCGTACCGATTGATCAATGGCTTCACTCGATCTCCGTCTCGATCATTTTCCTTGGATCGCCTAGTTGGCTCGATCTTCTGGTCGATCAACTCTTAGATCGACCGGCCATGCTCGATCTGCTACCCGATCTCTGGTCCTTAGCATATTCCCGAGCTGCCACGAACTGCTACATCAGCTTCAACACGTCCACGAACCTCGACGACTCCAAAGCAGCCAGAAACAATCTGAATGTGATGTAAAATGCAAGAAAAATGCGTATGCTGATGCAAGAATGCTCTAGGACCCTAAGTGAAGCAATCTAACCTAAAACCTGGTACAAATGCATGAAAAGCTAACAAATGAGTATGCAAAATGTATGCAATATGCAATAACATCACCGCTCCACCTTGACTTCAGCTTTCCCGGGAAGAGTTTGAGTCTTGAATTGTATAGCAACACTAAACCTCCTTCCTTAAGCTCCTTGGCAACCAACTTCTTGTCATGAGCTTCCTTAGTCCGCTCCTTGTATATTCGAGAGCTCTCGTAAGCGTTCAGTCTTAACTCGTCCAGTTCATGTAGCTGAATGAGGCGCCTCTCTTGAGCAGTCTTGACGTCAAAGTTCAGCCTCTTCACAGCCCACAACGCACGGTGTTCCATCTCAACCGGGAGATGACAGCCCTTGCCATAGAGTAGAGTGAAAGTAGTTGTACCAATCGGTGTTTTGAAAGCGGTATGGTAGGCCCAAAGAGCGTCGTCAAGCTTCACTGCCCAGTCTTTCCTTGTTGCTCCGACAGTCGTCTCTAGTATAACCTTGATTTGCCGGTTGGAGACTTCCACTTGACCGCTTGTTTGAGGATGATACGGTGTAGCCACCTTATGCTTAACGCCATACTTTCTCAAGAGGTTCTCAAAAATCTTGTTTATGAAGTGGCTTCCTCCATCGCTTATAACCACCTTAGGTACCCCAAACCTCGGGAAAATGATACTCTTGAACAGCTTGATAACCACCTTAGAGTCGTTTGTAGGGGAAGCAATAGCCTCAACCCATTTATAGACATAATCCACTGCTACTAAGATGTATTTGTTGCATACGAAGAAGGAAATGGCCCCATGAAGTCTATGCCCCACGCGTCGAACACGTCAACCTCGAAGATGGGAACCTGAGGCATTTTGTTCCTCTTAGTGATATTCCCTGCTTGTCGACATGCCTCACAGCTCTTCACAAACTCGTGTGCATCTTTGAAGATGGACGGCCACTACAAACTGGCTTGCAAAACTTTCGTGGCAGTTTTGAATGAAGCATAGTGTCCTCCGTAGGAAGAGCCATGACAGTGATAGAGGATGTCTCTAGCTTCTTCCTTTGTAACACACCTCCGGTACAAACTGTCCACTCCTCTCTTGTACAAGTAGGGCTCGTCCCAAAAGTAGTCACTAGCCTCTCTCATGAACCGCTTCTTGTGATAGCTGTTGAGATGTGTTGGCTCCTCACCACACGCTAAATAGTTCACGACATCAGCATACCACGGTAGATCCTCCTCTTTGAAGCTCAAACAAACAGCCGTGGTGATCGCCATGAGTTGCTCTTCTGGAAGAGAGTCATCTAAGGGGAGAGACTCGTTGATCCTTAGCCGTGAGAGATGGTCAGCGACTCCGTTTTCTATTCCCTTCTTGTCTTTAATCTCCATGTCAAACTCCTGGAGCAAGAGAATCCACCTCAAAAGCTGAGGTTTAGTGTCTTTCTTCGAATAGATGTATCGCAAAGCCGCGTGATCCGTGAAGACAATAGCTTTGGAACCAACAAGATATGACCGGAACTTCTCAAGGGCGAACACTACTACAAGCAACTCCTTCTCTGTAGTGGTGTACCTTGTTTGCGTGTTATCCAAGGTTCTTGAAGCATAGTAGATCACATGTAGCTTCTTGTCTTTTCTCTGACCAAGAACGGCTCCTACAGCGTAGTCACTAGCATTGCACATGATCTCAAAGGGTAGTGTCCAGTCTGGTGCTTGAACTATAGGGACTGATGTAAGGGCTTCCTTGATGGTCACGAAAGCTCGCAAACAGTCCTCATCAAACACAAACTCAGCTTCTTTGCACAGCAACCGTGTAAGAGGACGTGCAATCTTGGAGAAGTCCTTGATGAAGCGCCTATAGAACCCGGCGTGTCCCAAGAAACTTCTAACTCCCTTAACGTTAACCGGTGGCTCAAGACCCATCATGACTTCCACTTTAACCTGATCAACCTCAATGCCCTTCTCTGATATCTTATGACCAAGCACGATCCCTTCCTTAACCATAAAGTGGCATTTCTCCCAGTTCAGCACCAATTTTGTCTCTTCACAACGCTTTAGTACCCTGCAAAGATTCAACAAACACGCAGAAAAGGATGCACCATAGACAGAGAAGTCATCCATAAACACCTCTACCATCTCCTCTATTAGATCGGAGAAGATCGACATCATACACCACTGAAACGTAGCCGGTGCATTAGACAATCCAAACGGCATCCTTCGATACGCGAAGGTACCGTAGGGACATGTGAAGGTCGTCTTCTCCTGATCATTTGGGTGAATTGGTATCTGAAAGAAACCGCTATACCCATCGAGGAAACAGTAGTAAGGGTGATTAGCAAGTCTCCCAAGCATTTGATCAATAAAAGGCAAAGGGAAATGATCTTTCCTAGTTGCAAGGTTAAGTTTCCTATAATTAATACACATCCTATGACCAGTAATGGTTCTAGTAGGAATAAGCTCATCTTTTTCATTCCTTATGACCGTGATCCCTCCCTTCTTAGGCACCACGTGTACAGGAGAAACCCACGTGTTGTCACTTATGGGATAGATCACGTCAGCCTCTAAAAGCTTAAGGATCTCTTTCTTAACAACCTCTTTCAAATTAGGATTGAAACGCCTTTGATGTTCTATAGAAGAGGCGTTCTCATTATCCAAGTGAATCTTGTGAGTGCAAAGCATTGGTGAAAGGCCCTTGATGTCACTTAAAGAGTACCCAATGGCCTTCCTATACTTTCTCAGCTCAGTCAGGAGCGAGTGCAACTCATCATCACTTAAGTTTTCATTCACAATCACGAGATAGGTGTTATTAGGCCCTAAGAAAGCATACCTTAGCCCTTTCGGGAGCTCCTTAAGGTCCACCTTTGGGGCTAACAGCTCGCTCCAGTCATCCTTGTGGCTGTTGTTGTTGCTTTCCTCCTTGGAACCCTCCTTAGAACCCGAGGCATGGCCCTTGAGACTGCTTTCCTCAACCGATATCCTTTCTGGAATCGAGTCCTCCAGTCGATCTTGCTCTCGATGTCGTCTAGATTGAGCAGTTTCGATGGATTCACTTACTCGATTTGATGTGGATCGAGTAAGGGATCGAGACGCTGAGTCGATCTCCTGATTGGACCCCAAAATGATCGGAAGGTCTCTCTCGATCGTCGACTCGATTGTTTTTCCTGATCGATCAATCCTCTCGATCTGTCTGTCGATTGCTACACCGGATCGAGTTGTGTTCTCGATTGCCTTGTCGATCTGAATCCTGGATCGAGTGATAGCACCGATCTCGGGTCGATCTCTAGGCAGCAGCTTTCATCCTTCTTAACAATCTTCCTAGAATCCAGCAAGTTGACGTACTCCTGGGTCCTCTGATCCACATAGCCAAACTTCCCTGGCTCCTTAGTCAGTGCCAGCTTCAGATGGTCTTCCTGAGCCAGCTCTTCCAGCAATTCATCCGCTAAGGCATCCATCCTTTCAATGTAGAAAGCTTGCCCTTCTATGGTCGGCTTCTTCAGAACCTCATTGATATCGAACTCCAGCCTTATATCCTTTCCCAAGTGCAAGGCAATCTTCCCGTTCTTCACATCGATGATAGCCCTGGCGGTTGCAAGGAATGGTCTTCCTAGGATGAGTGGGTCCTTAGGCTCTTCATCCATCTCCAACACGACGAAGTCCGTAGGCACGGTCACACCACTGATTCGCACCAGTAGATCTTCAAGCAGCCCCATTGGTAGTCTCACACTTCTATCAGCCAGTACCAACGAGATCCTACAGTCTTTGAAACGAGTGAAGCCAAGCTTCTTCACCACGGAGTGAGGCATTAGGTTTATGCTAGCTCCGAGATCACAAAGGCAACTCTTGAACTCTAGAGGACCTAAAGCGCAGGGTATAGTGAAGCTTCCAGGGTCTCCCGACTTCTTAGGGACTATATCCTTATGTATCACAGCACTACACTCTTCACTTAGAACAAGCACCTCCTTGCTTTCCTTATTCTTCTTCATTAGAATGTCTTTGAAGAATTTGGCGCATTTAGGCATCATTGCAAGGCAGTCAACGAGAGGTAGCTTGATCTCCACGTCCTTAAGATGCTTCTCAAAGAGGATTATATGCTTCTCTATGAGTTGCTTCTTGAAACGGCCAGGAAAAGGCAGCTTTGGTACATACGGTGGAGGTACATAAGTATTCTTCTCCTTAGTAGTTTGCTCAGCTTTCTTCTTAGCAACTGCTTTGTCTCCTCTTCTTGGCCCTTGGATCCAGACATTGTCAAAGTTAATCTCATCATCAGCTGAAGGCTTACCCTCCCCCTCTTGAATTACAACGTCCTCGTTGTTCTTAGGGGTAACTGGAGGTTCTAGCTCTTTGCCGCTTCTTAACGTGATGGCGTTGGCATACTCCTTAGGATTCTGCTCACACGTGCCCAGTAGGCTATTCTGACCACTTGTACTTGCTTTCCCCTTCTCTAGCTGCTTGATCTTGTTGTTTAAGTTGGTGATCTGAGTGGAGAAGTCAGTGAGAGACGAGTCTAGACGAGTGTTCATCTCGGCGAACTTCTGGTTTGTAGAGGCTTGCCCTTGTATCAGCTGCTGAAACATGGCCTGAACCGGATCAACCTGTTGTTGCATTGGCTGTTGCTGCTGAGTTGCAAAGCCCAGAGGGTAGTTAGGCGTATAACTTTTGTTACTTTGATGTTGCCCTTGGAAGTTGTTCTGCCCTTGACCTTGGAAACCACCACTCGGCTGAAAACCTTTGTTGTAAGGGATGAAAGGTTTTGCTTGCTGAGCAGGGTACACTTGGTCCTTAGGGTAGGAAACGTTGGTGCTTCGGTAGGAGAGATTGTTGTTCTGGTTGTAGCCTTGGTTGTAGCCTTGAGGTTTGTAATTGTTCTGTCCCGCCACCCAATTGGCTTCTTCCTGGCTCAACTCAAGCTCCTCTTGATTCTCATCCGCTTCACCAACAAAGTGAACATGCTTCTGGTTGGCTAACACCAGCTTATCTATCTTCTCATGCAAAGATTTCAGCTCCTTTTTGTGAGACTCTAGCTCGGATCCTCTCGGTGCACGGTCATAGTCCTCAGCGTAGTTGCCATCACTCAATGCCAAGTTTTCTATCAGCTCCATACCCTCTTCTACCTCCTGACCAAGGAAGTTCCCTTTGCTAGCTGTGTCAAGCAACAACCTGATCTTTGGTGAAGCTCCACGGTATATGGTGCTGAGTAGGGTCTCCTCGCTGAAACCGTGATGAGGACATTGGATCGTTAGTCTTTGAAACGTTCCATTTCCTCGTTGAATGTCTTGTTGTTTCGTTGAGTGAAGCCGCTGATTCCGGTGCTAGAGAAGAACTTTGAGAGAAAGGCCTTCTTACACTCGGCCCATGAGGTGATGGTGCCTTGTGGGAGGGTCTTCTCCCAATGCCTAGCCTTGTCTCTGAGTGAAAAGGGAAAGAGACGCAGCTTGAAAGCATATTCGGATATGCCATTGATCTTGATCATCCCACATACTTGCTCGAAGTTGTCAAGGTGCTCCAAGGGATCTTCCATTGCTAAGCCGTGGAACTTGTTGTTTTGCACCATGGAGATGAAACCTGGCTTAATCTCGAAGTTGTTGTTTTGTACAGGAGGAGGGGTGATCCCAAACCTATTGTGATGAGTATTGGGAGCATCTCCGGCTCCTATGATCCTTGGGGGTCTAGCCGCGTGTTGGGGGTTTCCATTGCCCCTTTCCACTGCCCCGTGAGCTGGAGGAGGTCCCTCTGGATGCTCGTGTTCAGCCATAGCTTCAAAGTCAACCAAACTGTGCTGAAAAATCTCCTCAAAGGCTCTGGCTTGTTCTCGTACTCTTCTTTGCCATGAATGACCAAGCTGATGAATGTTGTCCAAGGGTTGAAGTAGATTGTTATCTCCCCTTGAACGAATATTCATGTACCTGAGAACACACGTTTGAGAGTAGAATGATTAGTAACTAAAACAAGGGAAAGACTTAGTCTTTGCGAAGTCCCAAATCTCCTCAAAGGCTCTGGCTTGTTCTCGTACTCTTCTTTGCCGTGAATGACCAAGCTGATGAATGTTGTCCAAGGGTTGAAGTAGATTGTTATCTCCCCTTGAACGAATATTCATGTACCTGAGAACACACGTTTGAGAGTAGAATGATTAGTAACTAAAACAAGGGAAAGACTTAGTCTTTGCGAAGATCCATCCATGGCGTGTGGTATGGATCACTCCTTCATTCTCTTCTCCAGACCCATGGCGTTTGGCGGAAAAAGAGATTGAAGGGCATAAAACTTAGATTTCAAGCACACGGCCTAACTAGTCCCCTAAACTAGGATGGGGTTTGGGAAAGGTAGACTAGCCTCTAGGATTCGACTTTCAAAGTCCTCTGGATCTTGTCAAGGTAAGAGGTCCCTTTGATCATAAAGATCTTGGTGTGAGAGTCTCTAAGCCTTAAGAACTCGATATCCTAGAAGAGAAAGCCATGAAGAGCAAGAAAACACCAAACTTGAAAACCTAATAGACCCCTTTGAATCCTCTCAACCCCAAAACCCGAATAGTCTACTCGCTACACATAAAGTAAACCGAACAAAGCATAGAAGATGAACTAATAAGCATGAAAAACGATTACTTTAAACTTAAACGATTCAATATTCAAGAACAAAGCTTCTAGGTCTAACAATGGCGAAATCGCCTTCGAACAGAGAGAAAAACTCTAAAAAGATAAAGTGAAAAACGTGTATCGAAAAGCAAGATCACCGCCTTCCCAAAATCGGCCAAACCGCTCGATGGTCCCCCCCCCCCCCCCTCGCTAGCGGCCAAAAACGGTTAAAGTGCACTGAGATCGACCTCGAGATCGAGCATCTTGCTCGATCGTCTTCGGACATCGTGACTTCAGCTCGATCTGTGTCTCGATCTTCTTCGGTGGATCGAGTGCTTCTTTCGATCTTAGAGTCGATCTTTGGAGGATCGAGTGGTGGACTCGATCCGACTCTTGCTTTGCATGGCGTCATTTACGTCTGAACTCCTTGATCGATCGTTTCACTCGATCTCCGTCTCGATCAGTTCCCTTGGATCGGATGGACTACTCGATCTTCTGGTCGATCTCATCTAGATCGACCGGCCATGCTCGATCCGCTTCTCGATCTCGATCCTTAGCAAGCATTCCTGAATTCTCCAAGTTCCCACAAACCTCCTCATGAGCCTCAGCACGTCCACGAATCTTCCAAGACTCCAAAGTAGCCGAAAACAACCTGAATGCGATGGAAAATGCAAGAAACATGCATATGCTGGTGCAAGAATACTCTAGGACCTAAACTGATGCAAACTAGCCTCAAGTGCAAGGTAAATTCATGAGAAACTAACTTATATGTATGCAAAAATACATGAAATATGAAGCAATATCAATGTGTTACAAAGGAAGAAGCCAAGGACATTCTCTTTCACTGCCATGGCTCTTCATACAGAGGACACTTTGCTTCATTCAAGACCGCTACAAAGGTCTTACAAGCCGGTTTCTGGTGGTGCCTTGAGATGCTAGGTAAGCTCATCACTCGTTGGCAGTTTCCTCACACCCTTGTTCGTGCAAGCCGGCGTGCCGCTTCAGAACTTCACTCCCGTTCTGGATAGAGCCTTCATGGACGAGACATATCTAAGGAACACTGATAGCTTGGGAAGCACACGAGCCGAGGGTTTCTTTGAATACTTATTCATTGATGAGGAGAATGAGAAGAGGGCGTGTATCCTGCCAAACCAAACCGAGACCGAGCTGTTAGGCATTGGGAACATCGAGTTTCTACCAAGTGTAGAGGAGTGCTTTGTAGCGGTCTTGAATGAAGCAAAACCGGCTTGTAAGACCTTTGTAGCGGTCTTGAATGAAGCAAAGTGTCCTCCGTATGAAGAGACATGGCAGTGAAAGAGAATGTCCTTGGCTTCTTCCTTTGTAACACATTGATATTGCTGCATATTTCATGTATTTTGAATACATATAAGTTAGTTTCTCATGCATTTACATTGCACTTTACGCTAGTTTGCATCACTTTAGGTCCTAGAGTATTCTTGCACCAGCATATGCATGTTTCTTGCATTTTGCATCGCATTCAGGTTGTTTTCGGCTACTTTGGAGTCTTGGAAGATTGTTGGGCGTGCTGAGGCTCGTGAGGAGGTTCGTGGGAACTTGGAGAATTCAGGAATGCTTGCTAAGGATCAGAGATCGAGAAGCAGATCGAGCATGGCCGGTCGATCTAGATGAGATCGACCAGAAGATCGAGTAGTCCATCCGATTCAAGGGAACTGATCGAGACGGAGATCGAGTGAAGCGATCGATCAAGTAGTACAGCCGCAAATGACGCCATGCAGAGCGAGAGTCTAAGATCAACTCTAAGATCGAATGAAGCACTCGATCTACTGAAGAAGATCGAGACACAGATCGAGCCTTGGATGTCCGAAGACGATCGAGCGAGATGCTCGATCTCGAGGTCGATCTCAGTGCACTTTAACCATTTTTGGCCGCTAGCGAGGGGGGGGCCATCGAGCTGTTTGGCCTATTTCGGGAAGGCAGCGATCTTGCTTTTCCATAGACGTTTTTCACTTTATCTTTTTAGAGTTTTTCTCTCTGTTCGAAGGCGATTTCGCCATTGTTAGACCTTGAAGCTTTATTCTTGGATATTGAATCGTTTTAAGTTTAAAGTAATCGTTTTCATGTTTATTAGTTCATCTCATATGCTTTGTTCGGTTTACTTTATGTGTAGCGAGTAGTCTATTCGGGTTTTGGGGTTGAGAGGATTGAAAGGGGTCGAAAAGGTTTTCAAAGCTTGGTGTTTTCTTGTTCTTCATGGCTTTCTCTTCTAGGATATCGAGTTCTTAAGGCTTAGAGACTCTTACGCCAAGATCATTATGATCTAAGGGGCCTCTTACCTTGACAGGATCCAGAGGTCCTTGAAAGAAAGTCGAATCCTAGAGGCTAGTCTACCTTTCCCAAACGCCATGGTAGTTTAGGGGACTAGTTAGGCCGTGTGTTTGAAATCTGAGTTTTATGCCCTTCAATCTCTTTTTCCGCCCAACGCCATGGGTCTGGAGGAGAGAATGAAGGAGTGATCCATACCACACGCCATTTGTTCTTGTTTTGTTTTCAAGGCTTAGAGAATCTCATAGAGTGAGTAGATCTAAAGTTTTCAAACCAAGCTTGAACCTTTGAAACCCTCAAACATGAATCTCAACCCTGGACCCTCTTTCTTAGTATTCTTACATCTGTGTTAATCATTCGCTTGCTATCTGTTCGCATCTTGGTCATTAGATACATTTCTGTTGAACTTTTAGACGAGAACGATCGTTGTTGCTCGATCTAGGGGTCGATCCTGTGATCGATCCACTAGTCGATTTTTATAAATTCATAGCTTTGCATTTTAATCATTATGTGTGTTCCTCATGGTAGTTCACTCATTTCTAGTATTTTTATAAAAAATTTACCTTGCATTTGACTGTTGCATATAGTTTTTAGGAATTTCACAAAATCGTTCATCATTCGCTTAGATTCACTTGATACTACATCTCAGTGTCGCATTTGAGCTTTGATACATCATTGCATTGCAAAAACTTGTTATCAAATGGCGCCGTTGCCATCTTAGGAGTGTTTAGGAAGCATTGAGATTTGGGGTTTAGTAAAGACTAAGCCTTTGTTTTTCTTTTAGTTACTGATTTCTCTACTCTCCAATGTGTGTCTATCAGGTACATGAATCTACGTTCAAGGGGAGACAACAATCTACTTCAACCCTTGGACAACATTCATCAACTCGGACATTCAAGATAAAGAAGAGTTAGAGAGCAAGCTAGAGCTTTTGAGGAGATTGTTCCGCAAGGTTCAATGGATTTTGAAGCGATGGCTGAGCACGAACATCCAGAGGGACCGCCTCCAGCTCACGGGGCAGTGGGAAGGGGTAATGGAAACCCCCACCACGCGGATAGACCCCCACAGATCATAGGAGCGGGAGATGCTCCCAATACTCATCACAATAGGTTTGGGATCACTCCTCCTCCTGTACAGAACAACAACTTCGAGATTAAGCCGGGATTCATCTCAATGGTGCAAAACAATAAGTTCCACGGGTTAGCAATTGAAGATCCCTTGGAGCACCTTGATAACTTTGAGCAAGTATGTGGGATGATCAAGATTAATGGCATATCCGAAGATGCTTTCAAGCTGCGTCTCTTTCCATTTTCTCTTGGAGACAAGGCTAGACATTGGGAGAAGACCCTTCCACAAGGCACCATTACCTCTTGGGCTGAGTGTAAGAAGGCGTTCCTTTCAAAGTTCCTCTCTAGCACCAGAACAGCAAGGTTGAGAAGTGAGATCAGCGGCTTCACTCAAAGGAACAATGAGAAGTTCAATGAAGCCATGGAGCGGTTCAAGGACTACACCATTCAGTGTCCTCACCACGGCTTCCGCGAAGAGACTCTACTAAGCACTATCTACCGCGGAGCTTCACCTAAGATTCGCTTGCTACTTGACACGGCTAGTAAGGGAAAATTCCTTGGTCAAGAGGTAGAAGAGGGTATGGAGCTGATTGAAAACTTAGCATCGAGTGACGGCAACTATGCTGAAGACTACGACTGTGAACCGAGAGGTTCTGAGCTAGAGTCTCACAAGAAAGAGCTTAAATCATTGCATGAGAAGATTGACAAGCTGGTGTTGGCTAATCAGAAGCATGTTCACTTTGTTGGTGAAGCGGATGAAACCTTAGAGGAGCTTGAGTTGAGTCAAGAAGAAGCCAATTGGGTGGCGGGTCAAAACAACTACAAACCTCAAGGCTATTCACAAGGCTACAACCAGAACAACAATCTCTCATACCGGATCACCAATGTCGCGAACCCTAAGGATCAAGTGTACCCTGCTCAGCAAGCAAAGCCTTTTGTCCCATACAACAAAGGTTTTCAGCCGAGTTGGTGGCTTCCAAGGGCAAGGGCAGAACAACTTCCAAGGACAACAGCAAGGAAACAAGGGTTATACGCCAATGTACCCTCCGGGCTTTGTTCCTCAACAACAAGCGATGCAACAACAACAAGTTGATCCTGTCTAAGCTATGTTCCAACAATTGATCCAAGGGCAAGCATCTACAAATCAGAAGTTTGCCGAGATGAACACTTGTTTAGACTTGTCTCTCACGGATTTCTCTACTCAGATCACCAACTTGAATAACAAGATCAAGCAGCTAGAGAAAGGAAAGGCGAGTACAAGTGGTCAGAATAGCTTACCGGGCAAGTGTGAGCAGAATCCCAAGGAATACGCAAACGCTATCACGCTCAGGAGTGGGAAAGAGCTTGCACCTACGGTTACTCCTAAGATCAACGAGGATGTTGTAATTCAAGAGGGGGAGGGTAAGCTTTCAGCTGATGATGAGATCAACTTTGACAATGTATGGATTCAAAGGCCAAGGAGAGGTGAGAAAGCGGCTGTAGAGAAGAAAGCAGAGCAAGCTGCTAAGGAGAAGGATGCTTATGTGCCTCCACCTTATGTACCCAAGCTACCTTTTCCTGGCCGCTTCAAGAAGCAACTCATAGAGAAGCATAGAATCTTATTTGAGAAGCATCTTAAGGATGTAGAGATCAAGCTACCTCTCGTGGACTGCCTTGCAATGATGCTTATATGTGCCAAATTCTTCAAACACACGCTTGTAAAGAAGAATAAGGAAAGTAAGGAAGTGCTAGTACTTAGTGAAGAATGCAGCACCGTAATACACAAGGAGATAGTTCCCAAGAAGTTGGGAGATCCTGGAAGCTTCATTATACCTTGCGGTTTAGGTCCTTTGGAGTTCAAGAGTTGTCATTGCGATCTCGGTGCTAGTATAAATCTGATGCCTCATTCCGTAGCAAAGAAACTTGGCTTTACCCGGTTCAAAGATTGTAGAATCTCGTTGGTACTAGCTGACAGGAGCATGAGGTTACCCGTCGGTTTGCTTGAGGACATGCCAGTGAGAATCAGCGGTGTAAACGTGCCTACGGACTTCGCTGTATTGGAAATGGATGAAGAACCTAAGGACCCGCTCATTCTCGGAAGACCGTTCTTAGCCACCGCCGGAGCCATCATAGACGTCAAGAATGGGAAGATAGACTTGCACTTGGGTAAAGATATAAGGCTGGACTTTGATATCAATGAGGTTTTGAAGAAGCCTACGATAGAAGGGCAAGCTTTCTACATTGAGACGTTGGACGCTTTAGCGGATGAGTTGCTAGAAGAGTTGGCTCAGGAGGACCATTTGAAGCTGACACTGACTAAGGAGCTAGGAGAGTTCAGTTACTTGGATCAGAGGACTCAGGAATACGTTAACCTGCTTGATTCAAGGAAAGTTGTGCTAGAAGATGAAAGCGCTTGCCTAGAGATCAACTCTGAGATCGATGACATTACTCGATCCAGGGGTCAAATCGACAAGACAATCGAGAACACAACTCGATCCGGTGCAACAATTGACAGTCAAATCGAGGAGGGTGATCGATCCAGGAAATTAATCGAGTCCGAGATCAAGAGATGCCTTCCGATCAGTTCAGGGTCCAATCCGGAGATCGACCCAGCATCTCGATCTCTCACTCGATCCACATTAAATCAAGTGAGTGAATCGAGTGAAACTGCTCGATCTAGACGACATCGAGAGCAAGATCGACTGGGTGACTCGATTTCAGAGGAGACAACAGTTCAAGAAAGCAGCCTTAAGGGCCATGTCTCGGGTTCTCAGGAGGGTTCCAAGGAGGAAAACAACAGCAACAGCCACGAGGATGATTGGAGTGAGCTGCTATCCCCAAAGGTGGACCTTAAGGAGCTCCCAAAAGAGCTATGGTATGATTTCTTAGGGCTTAACGAAACCTATCCCGTGATTGTGAATGAGAACTTAAGTGATGATGAGTTGCACTCGCTCTTAACTGAGTTGAGAAAGTATAGGAAGGCCATTGGGTACTCTCTAAGTGACATCAAGGGCCTTTCGCCAATGCTTTGCACTCATAGGATTCACTTGGATAATGAGAACGCCTCTTCTATAGAACATCAAAGGCGTTTGAATCCTAATTTGAAAGAGGTTGTTAAGAAAGAGATTCTTAAGCTATTAGAAGCTGACGTGATCTATCCCATAAGTGACAGCAAGTGGGTTTCTCCCGTACACGTGGTGCCTAAGAAGGGAGGGATCACGATCATTAAGAATGACAAAGATGAGCCTATACCTACTCGGACTATTACAGGACACCATATGTGTATTGATTATAGGAAGCTTAATCTTGCTACTAGAAAGGATCATTTTCCCTTGCCTTTTATTGATCAAATGCTTGAAAGACTTGCTAATCACCCCTATTATTGCTTTCTTGATAGATATAGTGGGTTTTTCCAAATACCAATCCATCTAAATGATCAGGAAAAGACGACCTTTACATGCCCTTATGGTACCTTCGCGTATCGAAGGATGCCATTCGGGTTGTGTAATGCACCAGCTACGTTTCAGCGGTGTATGATGTCGATCTTCTCCTATCTAATAGAAGATATGGTAGAGGTGTTTATGGATGACTTCTCGGTCTATGGTGCGTCCTTTTCTGCGTGTTTGTTGAATCGTTGCAAGGTACTAAAGCGTTGTGAGGAGACAAACTTGGTGCTTAATTAGGAGAAATGTCACTTCATGGTAAAGGAAGGGATCGTGCTTAGTCACAAGATATCAGAGAAGGGCATTGAGGTTGATAAGGCTAAGGTTGAGGTCATGATGAGTCTTGAGCCGCCGGTTAATGTTAAAGGAGTAAGGAGTTTCTTGGGACATGCCGGCTTCTACAGGCGCTTCATCAAGGATTTTTCTAAGATTGCACGCCCTCTTACACGGCTATTGTGCAAGGAAACTGATTTTGTCTTTGATGAGGAGTGTTTGCAAGCTTTCGTGACCATCAAGGAAGCTCTAGTATCCGCGCCTATAGTGCAAGCACCGGCTGGACTCTACCGTTCGAGATTATGTGTGATGCTAGTGACTATGCCGTGGGAGCCGTTCTAGGTCAAAGAAAGATAAGAAGCTGCACGTGATTTACTATGCTTCAAGAACCTTGGATGACACGCAAACAAGGTACACTACTACGGAGAAAGAGCTATTAGCAGTAGTGTTTGCCTTTGAGAAGTTCCGATCATACCTTTGAAAAGGAAGAAACTACCACGAGAAACAAACAGATTAATTAAAGGAGAAAGCTTAGAATTATTAAAATTCGACTAGTGGATCGACCACGAGATCGACCACTAGATCGAGCAGTAACAATCGATCTCGTCTAAAAACTTAAGAACAGTAAAGCTAATGACCAGGATGCTATCAGATATCAAGCGAAAGATGAGAATAGACGTAAAGATGCTAAAAGAAAGGGCCTAGGGTTGAGATTCATGTAAAGGGGGTTCAAAGGTTCGACCTTGGGTTTGAAACCTTAGATGGACTCACTTGGTGAGGATCTCTAAGCCTTGAAAACAAACAAGATCTATCCGTGGCTTTCGGTATAGATCACTCCTTCACACTCTCCTCCAAACCCATGGCTTTTGGTGGAAAGAGAGGTCGAAGGGCAAGGAAAACAGATTTCAAGTAAATGGCTTAACTAATCCCCCAAACTTCCATGGCTTTTGGGAAGGGGTAATTAGTCTCTAATGTGTGATCTTCCGAAATTCCTGGATCCTGTCAAGGTAAGGAACCCCTCGGATCATGAAGCTCTTGGCGTGAGAGTCTTCAAGCATTAAGATCTCAACACCTTAGAAGAGATAGCCTTTGAAAACATTTAGAAAAGCAAACCAAGATCAAAACCCTTTTGACCCCTTAATCCTCTCAACCCCGAGCCCAAAGTAAACTACTCGCTACACATAGAGTAAATCAAGCAAAGCATAAGAAACGAGACGATAAACATGAAAGAAAAACTGGATTAAACGGGAACGATTCGAATACAAAAGCTTAAGAGAAAAACGAGTTTCAAAAATGGTGTTCTTTACGAAAACCAGAGAGAAAACATAAAGAAAAAGATAAGGATCTAAAAAGTTGTTCAAAAAGGGCGTCGCCGCCTTGCCTAAAATGCCCAAACAAGCCAATGGTCCCCCCTTCGCTAGCAGTGAAAAATGGTTGAAAGGACAGAGATCGACTCCAAGATCGAGTGGTTCTCTCGATCATATCCGGGCATCGTGTCTTCGGCTCGATCCGGGTCTCGATCATCATCGGGGAATCGAGTGTTGCATCTGATCTCGGTATCGATCTTCAGCTGGATCGAGTGGTGTACTCGATCTGTCTCTCGCTCTGCATGGCGTCATATACGTCCGTACCGATTGATCGATTGCTTCACTCGATCTCCGTCTCGATCATTTTCCTTGGATCGCCTAGTTGGCTCGATCTTCTGGTCGATCAACTCCTAGCTCGACCGGCCATGCTCGATCTGCTACCCGATCTCTGGTCCTTAGCATATTCCCGAGCTCCCACGAACTGCTACATCAGCCTCAACACGTCCACGAACCTCCACGACTCCAAAGCAGCCAGAAACAACCTGAATGCGATGCAAAATGCAAGGAAAATGCGTATGCTGATGCAAGAATGCTCTAGGACCCTAAGTGATGCAATCTAACCTAAAACGTGATACAAATGCATGAAAAGCTAACTAATGAGTATGCAAAATGTATGCAATTTGCAATGACATCAACTCCCCCAAACTTACTTCTTGCTTGCCCTCAAGCAATAGAAAATAAGTAAGGAAGAGAGGTTTTAAGAAAAATGAGTGGGGTTTTAAACTTTTTGCAAAGGTGCCTTTCAAATGAATCAATCTCAATGTCCTAGTTAACAGTTCTGAAATGCTATGCTTACACTCATACTCCAAAGAACTTAGCCATACTCATCACACAAAGAAATTCAAATCATGACTCTCCTATTCTTAACAATCAAAGAAACTCATCCTTTAACATTCATTAACATTCGAACCATGAATCAAACTTATGCACTTTAAAGCAAAACACATTTGGCTAAGGATTAAGGTTATGAGCATAGAATGATCTCATTTGCAAAGGGTTTATAATCAGGACAAGGGTTTCTCTCAAAAATGGAAGAACTTGTGCATAATGCTAAAGGTAAAGACAATTTATGCATACATGATTAGATTCTCATCTACCCATGTAAACTATCAAATGATCCTATACCCCTCTCATTTAAGAAATTTTATCCTCACTCACCACTTAAGAGTCTACCCTTTTTTTTACAAACTAAGCAATCCCCAATTCGAAACAAAGACATTTTAAACTTTTTAGGCTAGTGAAAAGGTTTTGAAAAATACTTTTGCTCTTTTAGAAATTTCTTATTAGTAGCTCTTATTATTTTTTCTTTTAATTTTTTTTATTTGGCACTTAGGCTCTTTTTATTTCTTTTTTTTTTCTTTTCTCTTTCTTTTTCTTTTTTTTTCTTTTTTTTATTTTATTATGGGAGAGCTACCTCCTGAAATTAGAGCATACTTAGCTTTAAAAACAACCTTTCACTTAAAACCTCATTTCTTTCCTTAAAACACAAAGCCCTTTGAAACCGAGAGTAAATAGACAAGATAGCAACCCCAATGATCCCCCAAACTTATCCTAAGCCTACACCTAGCTTCAAAATGCAAAGCTAGCAACAATATGAAAACCAAATCATGTCGCCTAAACCTAACACTTTATGCCAATTTCAAACCGAAAGGAAGGCCTCACAAAGATGTCACACAAGAACATTTGGCTTCAAAGGAGGGTAAGGTTCAAGGAGGGAGTTCTACTTAGGCTCACAAAGAGTGGTAAAAAGGAAGAAGAGAGCCTAAATATTTTAAAACCATGTGTTAATTTTCAAATGCATAAGAATGATAATTAGAATTTCAAATTAAGGTTTTCACTTATTAGAATGAGTTTCAAATCATGAGAGTTCAATTCAAGCCAAAGTGATCCAAGCATGGTAAGAACTTACTTTCAAAGCATAGACAAAGCATTAGAGAACTACTAACTAGGGCAATGAAACAATTCATAAGTAAAAACACCTTTGTAAGAAATTCTAACCCCTTATGCAAAATGCAAACAACCTAGATGATATGAGAAACTCTAGACTCAATCCTAACACGTTTTAAAAAGATGAATGCAACTACATGAATCTTTGAAAAAATTTTAAAAATTTTACCAATTTTTCATGAACTAAGACTCAAGGATGCTAAGGGAAAATAAGATCAAAGAACATAAGTCAAATCACACATATACTCCCCCTAACTTGCTTGACACCGTCCCGGTGGCAAACTCATCCGAAGGAGCATCAAAACACAATGCAAGAAACAAATATGAGCGGTTATATACAAAGGAAGAAGGTTGTTATCTCTGGTCTAGGCTCGGCTGGAACTTGAGGATGTTCCAGAGGAGCTAGAGATTGTTGCTTTTCCTTTGTCAGCTGGTTCTTGGAGAGAGTGGCGCGCCGGTTGAATGCTTCCTTGGGTCTCGCGGATGACAATACCGCCGGTGGAGAGCCTTCTCTTCTCGGGTTGTTGCACCTCTTGACTTGCAGCTTTCTTAGGCGAGCCTCCTTGAAGTGCTTTAACTTTCTTCCCCAGCTTCTTTAGCATCTTCCCTTGCCACTTGTTGATCTTCCGTTGCATCTCTACCACCGATGCTAGGAACTTCTCGGTTTTTGTCCTCGGCTCAAAGTCTAGCTTGGGAAGTGTGTAAGCCTCGGGCATCTCGTCTTCCGTGGCTGGAGACTCTGACCTTTGACGCGGGGCAATGGCTGAAGCAGACGGTCCTCCTAAAGGGGCAAAGCATTCTTCCTCCGTGGGCAAGAACTCGATGTTCCCAACACCAAGCAGCTCGGTTTCATCTGTGTTGGGAAGGATGCACACTCTCTTCTTGTCTTCGTCATCAATGAAGAGGTAGGCATAGAACCCTTCTGCTGGCGTGCGTCCCAAGCTATCAATATTCCTCATGTATGCTTCATCCATGGAAGCTTTGTTTGGAACGTGAGCAAAGTCATGAATGGGCACACAGGCTTGCACGAACAGAGGAGTAAGGAAGCCACCAATGTAAGAGGAGGTTGCCTTGCACCGCAAGGCATAGGCCTTGTATTTCACCAAGGAAGCCGCGAGCACACAGCCGTAGTTCACTTCATCGCTGAGTTCATCCTCCATAGGCTCGTCGTTTGCATCCGGATCACACACCAAGTGCTTCACGCCTTGGAACAGGAAGCACAGCTCTGTCTTCGTGACCGTAGGGGCAACAGACCTTCCACTGAACGTGTTGGCAATCAGCTTCAGAGTATACCTCAGAACCGGGCTCCTTACTCGCTTGATCTTAGCGGTGTTGGCCATGTAGTCTTCATTGCTGATCAGATCCCAAAACTCGTCGGCTTTCTTGAAGGCTGGAAACTCGACCTTGTATGCATCAGCGTTGAGACCGTAGGCTTGGCATAGCTCAGGGATGGAGAGTGTATAGGCTTGACGTCCAACTTTGAAGTAGAAGCGGCCTTGAGAAGGGACGGGTGCACTAGGATTCTCATACCGGAACTCCAAGGTGGCAAGGAAGTCTATTGTCACTTCAGGAATGGTTGGGCAATCCATCCGTGACAGACATCTTAAGCCAATGTTCTTGAGGAGTTGGTCGAAGTCCCCAAGAATCCCGAGCCTAGACAAAAGCTCTCGATCAGCAAACTTGGTAGGCTCAAACCGGAGCATCTCTAGCTGCTTCTTATCCCTCTTCTCATCCTTACTCCACCGGACCCTCTCTTGAACTGCCACTTCTTGTCCTTCTCCTTCTTGTGCTTGCTCCTCTCTTGTTCTCTTTGGGACCATGGTTCCTGAAACAAATTTCTAAAGACATTGATAAGTACACGGCGGTTTGATGATAATGAGAGAAGAGAAGGAGAGAATTTATAAAAGGCTACCCTAGAATTTTGGGGAATAAATAAAAATCATAGCTGAGTAAAGGAGAATCAAATCTTTAGATGCTGAAAAATCTAGAATTTTTCCTTTTACTTAGCTAGTTTTAAAAATTCAAAACCGATCCTATATTCTAAAACAAGATCTTGCAGATTTAAAGGAGATTTTCTAAAATTAAATCATTAAATTATTGAAAATACCTTTGCAAGAAGTTCAGAATATCTTTGCTAGCTTTTGAAAACTTAAACTCTCACTCTCTTTGTTTAAAATTCTCGAGAAAAACAGGAATAAGAGGGTGAGAGGATGTTTGAAATATTTAAAAACTAGCAAAACCAAAACAATGGGTAGTCAAAGTGGTTTTTCTGACAAAGTCTTGGTCAAGGCACATCTTTCATGGTCAAAGATGCTTGCCTTGACCAAGTTTTGAATTCAAAAGTTGGAGGGAAAAGAGTAAAGGAGGGAAAGAAAAATGTTACCTCAGCATGAAATCGAGTCCATTTGGTCGATCTAGGACTCTATCTCATGCCCAAATTGGCTTAGATCGAGAGGGTTACTCGATTTGAGACTCGATTCATGGTGAATCGAGTCCTGGATCGATTGGCTCTCTCAATCATTGAGATGTTGGCTCCTCGGCTAAGTCCACATGATCGAGCTATGTCCTCGATTCAGGGGTCGATTTGGCATAGATCGAGTGATGGATCGAGTCGAGTGATCGATCAGTTTTCAACAGATTTTCCCGAGAGAAATTAGATTGGTCGATCCGACTCGGATCGATCGATCCTTTTTCGTCAAGGTCGATCTTGTCACTCGTTCTCGTCTAGATCGACTGGCTCCTCTCGATTCACTGACTCAATCTAGCAAAGATCGAGCCAGGATTAGTTGATCTAGCACTCGATCTCTAGCCTTATTCTAACCCCTATTGCCTTTTTAAGACCTCAAAGTCAAGGTTTAGACTCCTTATACCTGTTCCTACACACTTGCAAAATAAAAACATAAAACTGAAAGGGAAATAAAGCAGAAGTATGTACAAGATAAACATGAGAATGCCTCCCAAGTGCGCTTTCTTTAACGTCTTTAACTAGACCTTACTTGGTCTAAGCGGATGGTGGGTCTTGGAGAAGCACTGAGGTACTCTCCTTGTCATAGCTATCTGCCAAATAGGGCTTGACTCTGTGTCCGTTGACGGTGAATGCACTGCCACTTTTTCCCATCAGAGTAACAGCTTCATAAGGCAACACTTCTTGAATCACGAACGGTCCGCTCAACCCTTGATTTCAGCTTGCCCGAGAAGAGTTTGAGCCTCGAGTTGTACAGCAACACTAGTCCTCCTTCCTTGAGCTCCTTAGAAACCAACTTCTTGTCATGAGCCTCCTTAGTCCGCTCCTTGTATATCCGGGAGCTCTCGTAAGCGTTCGGCCTCAACTCGTCCAGTTTGTGTAGCTGAATAAGGCGCCTCTCCTGAGCAGTCTTGAGATCAAAGTTCAGCCTCTTCACAACCCACAACGCACGGTGTTCCATCTCAACCGGGAGGTGACAACCCTTGCCATAGAGTAGAGTGAAAGGAGTTGTACCAATCGGCGTCTTGAAGGCGGTACGACAGGCCCAAAGAGCGTCATCCAGCTTCACTGCCCAGTCTTTCCTTGTGGCTCCGACGGTTTTCTCTAGAATAGCCTTGATTTGCCTGTTGGAGACCTCCACTTGACCGCTTGTTTGAGGATGGTACGGTGTAGCCACCTTATGCTTAACCCCATACTTTCTCAAGAGGTTCTCAAAGACCTTGTTTATAAAGTGGCTTCCTCCATCACTTATAACAACCTTGGGTACCCCAAACCTCGGGAAGATGATACTCTTGAACAACTTGATTACCACCTTAGAGTCATTTGTAGGGGAAGCAATAGCCTCAACCCATTTAGAGACATAATCCACTGCTACTAAGATGTATTTGTTGCCATATGAGGAAGGGAATGGCCCCATGAAGTCAATCCCCCACGCGTCGAACACGTCAACCTCGAAGATGGGAACTTGAGGCATTTCGTTCCTCTTAGTTATATTCCCTGCCCGTTGACATGCCTCACAGCTCTTCACAAACTCGTGTGCATCTTTAAAAATGGAGGGCCACCAGAAACCGGCTTGCAACACCTTCGTGGCTGTCTTGAATGAGGCGAAGTGTCCTCCGTAAGAAGAGCCAAGGCAATGGTAGAGGATGTCCCTGGCTTCTTCCTTTGTAACACATCTCCGGTACAAGCTGTCTACTCCTTTTTTGTATAAGTAGGGCTCGTCCCAAAAATAGTCACTAGCCTCCCTCATAAACCGCTTCTGGTGATAGCTGTTGAGATGTGTTGGCTCCTCACCACACGCTAGATAGTGCACCACATCAGCATACCATGGTAGATCCTCCTCTTTGAAACTCAGCACCTCCTCAAACCTCCCCTCTAGCTTCCCACAAACAGCAGTAGTAATCGCCATAAGCTGCTCTTCTGGAAGAGAGTCATCTAAGGGGAGAGACTCGTTGATCCTTAGCCGTGAGAGGTGGTCAGCGACTCCATTTTCTATCCCTTTCTTGTCTTTAATCTCCATGTCAAACTTCTGGAGTAACAGAATCCATCTTAAGAGCCGAGGCTTAGTGTCTTTCTTTGAGTAGATGTATCGTAAGGCAGCGTGATCCGTGTATACAATAGCCTTGGAACCAACCAGATATGATCTGAACTTCTCAAAGGCGAAGACTACTGCAAGCAACTCCTTCTCCGTAGTGGTGTATCATGATTGCGTGTCATCCAAGGTCCTTGAAGCATAATAGATCACATGTAGCTTCTTGTCTTCCTTCTCTGATATCTTGTGACCGAGCACGATCCCTTCCTTAACCATGAAGTGGCATTTCTCTCAGTTCAGCACCAAGTTTGTCTCTTCACAACGTTTAAGTACCCTGCAAAGATTCAACAAACACGCAGGAAAGGACGCACCATACACAGAGAAGTCATCCATGAACACCTCTACCATCTCCTCTATAAGATCAGAGAAGATAGTCATCATACACCGCTGAAACGTAGCCGGTGCATTACACAATCCAAACGGCATCCTTCGATATGCAAAGGTACCGTAGGGACATGTGAAAGTCGTCTTCTCCTGATCGTTTGGGTGAATAGGAATTTGAAAGAAACCACTATACCCATCGAGAAAACAGTAGTAAGGGTGATTTGCGAGTCTCTCAAGCATTTGATCAATAAAAGGCAAAGGGAAATGGTCTTTCCTAGTCTCAAGGTTAAGTTTCCTATAGTCAAGACACATTTTATGACCAGTGATGGTCCTAGTAGGGATAAGTTCATCCTTTTCATTCCTTATGACCGTGATCCCTCCCTTCTTAGGCACCACGTGTACAGGGGAAACCCACGTGCTGTCACTTATGGGATATATCACGTCAGCCTCTAAAAGCTTAAGGATTTCCTTCTTAACAACCTCTTTCATGTTAGGATTCAAACGCCTTTGATGTTCTATAGAAGAAGCGTTCTCATTATCCAAGTGAATCCTATGAGTGCATAGCATTGGTGAAAGGCCCTTGTTGTCACTTAAAGAGTACCCAATTTCCTTCCTATACTTTCTCAGCACAGTTACGAGCGAGTGCAACTCATCATCACTGAGGTTTTTGTTCACAATCACGGGATAGGTGTTATTAGGCCCTAAGAAAGCATACCTTAGTCCTTTTGGGAGCTCCTTAAGGTCCACCTTTGGGGCTAACAGCTCACTCTAGTCATCCTCGTGGTTGTTGTTGTTACTTTCCTCCTTGGAACTCTCCCTTGAACTTGAGGCATGGCCCTTCAGACTGATTTCCTCCATCGCTATCCCTTCTGAGATCAAGTCCTCCGGTCGATTCTCCTCTCGATGTCGTCTAGATCGAGCCATTTCGCTCGATTCACTTACTCGATTTTATATGGATCGAGTAAGGGATCGAGACGCTGAGTCGATCTCTTGGTTGAACTCCAAAATGATCGGGAGGTCTCTCTCGATCGTCGACTCGATTGTTTTTCCTGATCGAGCATTCTTCTCGATCTGTCCATCGATTGTTGCACCGGATCGAGTTGTGTTCTCGATTGACTTGTCGATCTGACTCCTGGATCGAGTGATAGCGTCGATCTCGGACTCGATCTCTAGGCAGCAACCTTCTTCATTCTTGATAATCCTCCTAGAATCCAGCAGGTTCACGTACTCTTGGGTTCTCTGGTCCACATAGCCAAACTCCCCAGGCTCCTTAGTTAGTGCTAGCTTCAGATGGTCTTCTAGAGCTAGCCCTTCCAGCAACTCATCCGCCAAGGCATCCATTGTTTCAATATAGAAAGCTTGTCCTTCAATGGTCGGCTTCTTTAGAACCTTGTTGATGTTGAAGTCTAGCCTGATCTCCTTCCCCAAATACAAGGCATTCTTCCCATTCTTTACATCTATTATAGCCCCGGCGGTTGCAAGGAATGGTCTCCCTAAGATGAGTGGATCCTTTGGCTCTTCATCCATCTCCAATACTACAAAATCTGTAGGTACGTTCACACCACTGATTCGCACCGGTAAGTCTTCAAGCAGCCCCACTGGTAACCTCACGCTTCTATCAGCCTGCACCAATGAGATCCGACAGTCCTTAAACCGAGTAAAACCAAGCTTCTTAGCCACAGAGTGAGGCATCAAGTTTATGCTAGCTCCGAGATCACACAAGCAACTCTTGAACTCTAGAGGACCCAAAGCGCAGGGTATAGTGAAGCTTCCAAGGTCTCCCAGCTTCTTAGGGACTATCTCCTTGTGTATAACCGCACTACAATCTTCACTTAGAACAAGTACCTCTTTGCTTTCTTTGTTCTTCTTCACGAGGGTGTCCTTAAAAAACTTGGCGCACTTGGGCATCATAGCGAGACAGTCTACAAGAGGCAGCTTGATTTCCACGTCTCTCAGGTGCTTCTCAAACAGGATCTGATGCTTCTCTATTAGCTGCTTTTTGAAACGACCGGGAAATGGCAACTTCGGTACGTAAGGTGGGGGCACGTAAGAGTTCTTCTCTTTGGTGGTTTGCTCACTTTTCTTCTCAGCGACCGCCTTATCTCCTCTCCTCGGCCCTTGGATCCAAACGTTGTCAAAGTTAATCTCATCCTCATCAGCCGAAGGTTTACCCTCCCCCTCTTGAATTACAACGTCCTCGTTGTTCTTTGTAGAGACCGGAGGTTCGAGCTCTTTGCCGCTTCTCAACGTTATAGCATTAGCATACTCCTTGGGATTTTGCTCACACTCTCCCGGAAGACTGTTCTGACCACTCGTACTTGCTTTTCCCTTCTCCAGCTGCTTGATCTTGTTGTTTAGGTTGGTGATCTGAGTGGAGAAGTCGGTAAGAGATGAGTCTAGGCGAGTGTTCATTTCAGCGAACTTCTGGTTTGTAGAGGCTTGACCTTGTATTAGCTGTTGAAACATTGCTTGAACCGGATCAACTTGTTGTTGCATCGGTTGTTGTTGCTGAGGTGCAAAGCCCGGAGGGTAGTTAGGAGTATAACCCTTGTTGTGTTGTTGTTGCCCTTGGAAGTTGCTCTGCCCTTGACCTTGGAAACCACCACTCGGTTGAAAACCTTTGTTGTAAGTGATGAAAGGTTTTGCTTGCTGAGCAGGGTACACTTGATCTTTAGGGTTGGCTACGTAGGTGCTTCGGTAAGAGAGGTTGTTGTTCTGGTAGCCTTGGTTGTAGCCTTGAGACTTGTAGTTTTTCTGTCCAGCCACCCAATTTGCTTCTTCTTGGCTTAGCTCTAACTCCTTTTGGTTCTCATCAGCTTCACCAACAAAGTGAACATGCTTCTGATTAGCTAACACCAACTTATCAATCTTCTCATGCAAAGATTTGAGCTCCTTCTTGTGAGACTCTAACTCTGATCCTCTTGGTGCACGGTCATAATCTTCAGCATAGTTTCCATCACTCAACGCCAAGTTTTCTATCAGCTCCATACCCTCTTCTACCTCTTGACCGAGGAAGTTCCCTTTGCTAGCTGTGTCAAGCAACAACCTGATCTTTGGTGAAGCTCCACGGTATATGGTACTGAGTAGTGTCTCCTCGCTGAACCCGTGATGAGGACATTGGATCGTGTAATATTTGAAACGCTCCATTGCCTTGTTGAATGTCTCGTTGATCCTTTGAGTGAAACCACTGATTTTGCTTCTCAACCGAGCTGTCCTGGTGCTTGAGAAGAACTTTGAAAGGCCTTCTTACACTCAGCCCATGATGTGATGGTGCCTTGTGGGAGGGTCTTCTCCCAATGTCTAGCTTTGTCTCCGAGTTAAAAGGGGAAGAGACGCAGCTTGAAAGCATCTTCGGATATGCCATTGATCTTGATCATCCCACATACTTGCTCGAAGTTTTCTAGGTGCTCCAAGGGGTCTTCCATTGCTAAGCCGTGGAACTTGTTGTTTTGCACCATGGAGATGAAACCTGGCTTGATCTCGAAGTTATTGTTTTGCACCGGAGGAGGAGTGATCCCAAACCTATTGTGGTGGGTAATGGGAGCATCTCCGGCTCCTATGATCCTCGGTGGTCTAGCCGCGTGTTGGGGGTTTCCATTGCCCCTTCCTGCTAGAGGAGGCCCTTCTGGATGCTCGTGTTCAGCCATATCTTCAAAGTTAACCAAACCGTGCTGAACAATCTCCTCAAAGGCTCTTGTTTGCTCTCTGACTCTCCTTTGCCGTGAGTGACCAAGTTGATGAATGTTGTCTAAGGGTTGTAGAAGATTGTTGTCTCCCCTTGAACGAAGATTCATGTACCTGAAAACACACGTTTGAGAGTAGAAGTATTAGTAACTTGAAAAAGGTAAAGACTTAGTCTTTGCTAAGACCCAAATCTCTATGTTCTCTAAACAGTCCTAGAATGGCAACGGCGTCATTTGATAAACGTTTTCTTGCGAGGTTTATGATGCAGATAGGTTATCAAACTCTAATGCAAGCAATGTTGTAGTATAGCAAGCAAGAGAGAGTCAATCCATTTCTAGGAGATAGAGAATACACAGAGAATGCAAGGACTAAAGCAAATCTAAGCAAAATGAGACAGTTTATGATGAAATCTCTAAAAACTAGATGCAGCAACTTAAACAGAATAAATCCTATTTTAAAAATACTAGAAAGGAAGAAACTACCACGAGAAACAAACAGATTAATTAAAGGAGAAAGCTTCGAATTATTAAAATTCGACTAGTGGATCGACCACGAGATCGACCACTAGATCGAGCAGTAACAATCGATCTCGTCTAAAAACTTAAGAACATTAAAGCTAATGACCAGGATGCTATCAGATATCAAGCGAAAGATGAGAATAGACGTAAAGATGCTAAAAGAAAGGGCCTAGGGTTGAGATTCATGTAAAGGGGGTTCAAAGGTTCGACCTTGGGTTTGAAACCTTAGATCGACTCACTTGGTGAGGATCTCTAAGCCTTGAAAACAAACAAGATCTATCTGTGGCTTTCGGTATAGATCACTCCTTCACCCTCTCCTCCAAACCCATGGCTTTTGGTGGAAAGAGTGGTCGAAGGGCAAGAAAAACAGATTTCAAGTAAATGGCTTAACTAATCCCCCAAACTTCCATGGCTTTTGGGAAGGGGTAATTAGTCTCTAAGGTGTGATCTTCCGAAATTCCTGGATCCTGTCAAGCCTCGGATCATGAAGCTCTTGGCGTGAGAGTCTTCAAGCAGTAAGATCTCAACACCTTAGAAGAGATAGCCTTTGAAAACATTTAGAAAAGCAAACCAAGATCGAAACCCTTTTGACCCCTTAATCCTCTCAACCCCGAGCCCAAAGTAAACTACTCGCTACACATAGAGTAAATCAAGCAAAGCATAAGAAACGAGACGATAAACATGAAAGAAAAAGTGGATTAAACGGGAACGATTCGAATACAAAAGCTTAAGAGTAAAACAAGTTTCAACAATGGTGTTCTTTACGAAAACCAGAGAGAAAACATAACGAAAAAGATAAGGATCTAAAAAGTTGTTCAAAAAGGGCGTCGCCGCCTTGCCTAAAATGCCTAAACAAGCCAATGGTCCCCCCTTCGCTAGCAGCCAAAAATGGTTGAAAGGACAGAGATCGACTCCAAGATCGAGTGGTTCTCTCGATCATATCCGGGCATCGTGTCTTCGGCTCGATCCGGGTCTCGATCATCATCGGCGAATTGAGTGTTGCATCCGATCTCGGTATCGATCATCAGCTGGATCGAGTGGTGTACTCGATCTGTCTCTCGCTCTGCATGGCGTCATTTACGTCCGTACCGATTGATCGATTGCTTCACTCGATCTCCGTCTCGATCATTTTCCTTGGATCGCCTAGTTGGCTCGATCTTCTGGTTGATCAACTCCTAGATCGACCGGCCATGCTCGATCTGCTACTCGATCTCTGGTCCTTAGCTTTTTCCCGAGCTCCCACGAACTGCTACATCAGCCTCAACACGTCCACGAACCTCCACGACTCCAAAGCAGCCAGAAACAACCTGAATGCGATGCAAAATGCACGGAAAATGCGTATGCTGATGCAAGAATGCTCTACGACCCTAAGTGATGCAATCTAACCTAAAACGTGATACAATTGCATGAAAAGCTAACTAATGAGTATGCAAAATGTATGCAATATGCAATGACATCAGGTGGTGATAAGCGACGGAGGAAGCCATTTCATCAACAACTTGTTTGAAAACATTCTAAGGAAGTATGGCGTGAAGCACAAGGTAGCTACACCTTACCATCCTGAAACGAGTGGCCAAGTGGAGGTCTCTAACCGACAGATCAAGGCGATACTTGAGAGAACAGTTGGAACAACTCGGAAGGATTGGGCGGTGAAGTTATATGACGCTTTGTGGGCTTACCGGACTGCTTTCAAAACGCCCATTGGTACTACCCCTTTCACTCTTCTCTACGGCAAAGGATGTCACCTCCCCATTGAGCTGGAACATAGGGCATTGTGGGCTGTGAAGCGGCTGAATTTTGATCTAAAGACAGCTCAGGAGAAGCGCTTGATCCAGCTGCACGAACTTGATGAGCCAAGGCTGGATGCTTACAAAAGCGCTAGGATCTACAAGGAGCATACTAAGGCTGCTCATGACAAGAAGTTGGTACCCAAGGAGCTTAAGTAAGGGAGTTTGGTGCTGCTTTGCAATTCAAGGCTTAAGCTCTTTCCAGGATAGCTAAAGTCACGATGGAGCGGTCCGTATGAAATCAAGGAGGTATTGCCCTACGGAGCTGTCACGTTGGTAGGCAAGAGTGGGAATGCATTCACAGTGAACGGACACAGAGTGAAGCCATACATGGCGAGTGCATTTGACAAGGAGAGCACCTCAATGCTTCTCCAAGACCCACCATCTGCCTAAACCAAGTAAAGTCTAGCTAAAGATGTTAAAGAAAGCGCACTTGGGAGGCATTCCCATGTCTATCTTTTATATATTTTTGCATTATTTCTCTTTCGGTTTTATGTTTATATCTTATGAGTGTGTAGGAACAAGTATGAGGGATTGCAGGCCATGATCTTAAATCCAAAAGGAGTAAGAAGGGGCGAGTATAAGCTAGAGATCGAGTGCTAGATCGAATAATCCTGGCTCAATCTTTGTTAGATCGAGCTAGTGAATCGAGAGGAGCTAGTCGATCTAAACGAGATTGAGTAGACAGATCGTGTGACACAGTCGATCACGAGAGGACGAACACCCTATATGTTTAGCCTGAAAAGCAAACGAGAGGTGGATCGACTGAGTCACTCGATTATCAAGGCTAGATCGAGTAGTCTACTCATAGCCAATGACTACTACAAGGCGAACACTGCAAAGATCAAGAGAGTGAGGAACCCGGTGCTACATTACACTTTGACGCTGATGGCCAACACCTTTAGTGGTCGGTCAGTAGCCCCCACGGTGACCAAGACAGAGCTTTGCTTTTTGTTCCAAGGCCTTAAGAATCTCCTTTGTGATCCGAATGAGAACGAGGAGCCGTTGGAAGACCAGCTCGGAGATGACGTGAACTACGGGTGCATCCTTGCTGCTTCGTTGGTGAAATACACGGCATATACCTTGAGATGCAAGGCAAGCTCATCACTTATTGGCGGTTTTCTCACAACCTTGTTCGTGCAAGCCGGCGTGCCGCTTCAGAACTTCACTCCCGTTCCGGATAGAGCCTTCATGGATGAGACGTATCTAAGGAACACTGATAGCTTAGGACGCACGCCAGCCGAGGGCTTCTTTGAATACTTATTCATTGATGAGGAGAATGAGAAGAGGGCGTGTATCTTGCCAAACCAAACCGAAACCGAGCTGTTGGGGATTGGGAATATCGAGTTTCTTCCAAGCGTAGAGGAGTGCTTTGCTCCTCTAGGAGCCGCGGCAACCATTCAGCAAGCTACTCGCCCTAGATCAGAGTCTCCAGCCACAGATGATGAGATGCCGGAAGCCTTTGTCCTCCCTAAGCTTGACTTTGAGCCGCAGACCAAAAGGCAAAGCCATAGTATCTAGCTCGTCTGGAACATCCTTAAGTTCCAGCCGAGACTAGACCCGAGGTAACAACAACCTTCCATTGTACATACCGCTCATGTTTTCTTGATTTTTGCTTAGTATTTTATGCTCTCTCGAATTTGTTTGCCACCGGGACGGTGTCATTCAAGTTTGGGGGAGTATGTGTGGTTTGACATGTATATTTTGCTGTTATTTTATCTTTGCATCCCTTGAGTCTTGCATACATTCTAAGGCATAGAAAAGAACAAAAAAATTGGTAAAAGTTTTAAAAATTTTCAAAACAAAAAATTCATGTAGTTGCATTTACATTGTTAAGCATTTTAGGATTGAGTCTAGAATTTTTAAGCATCTAGGTTGTTTACATTTGCACAAGGGGTTAAATTTTTCTTAAAAAGGTGTTTTAAGCTCATGAATTGTTTCAATGCCCTAGTTAGTAGTTCTCTAATGCTTTGCTCACGCTTTGAAAGTAAGTCCTTACCATGCTTGGATCACTTGTTTTGGTTTTCGTGACTTGAATTGAACACTCATGATTTGAAACTTGTCCTAATAAGTGAGAACCCTAATCTGAATTTTTAAATATCATTCTTATGCATTTGAAAATGAACACATGGATCTTAAAAATATTTAGGCTCTCTTCCTCCTTTTACCACTCTTTGTGAGCCTAAGTAGAACTCCCACCATCACCCTTACCTTTCTTTCAAGCCAAGCTTTCTTGTGTGACATCATTGTGAGGCCTCTTTTCGGTTTGAACTTAGTATAACATGTTACGTTTAGGCGACATCATTAGGTTCTCATATGATTGCTAGCTTTACATTTTGAAGCTAGATGTAGGCTTAGGATAAGTTTGGGGGTTTGATGGGATTGCTTTCATGTTTATATGCTTTCGGTTTCAAAAGGGTTTGGTAATTGAAGTGAACAAAAGGTTTTAAGTGAAAGGTTTTGTTTTAAAAATGTATAATGCTCTAAGTATTTCAAAAGATAGCTCTCTCAAGTAAAATAAAAAAAAATAAAAAAATAAAAAGAAAAGAGAAGAAAAGAGCCTAAGTTCCAAAATAAAAAAGAAAAGAAAAAGGAAGAAAAGAATAAGAGAGCTATCAATAAGAAAAATTAAGGAGCTAACATATTTTCAAGCCTTTTCACTAACCTAAAGGGTAAAAATGTTTTCTGTTTTTATTTGGGTTAGAGCTTAATAAGGGTAGTCTCAAGGAGGGTGAGTGAGCTGAAAAGAAAAGAAAATGAGAGGGGTTTTAGGATCATTGTTAGTGTACAAGGGTACATGAGAATCTAATCATGTATGCATTAATTGCCTTTACCTTTAGCATTATGCATAAAGTTTGTACCATTCGCGAGAAAAACCCATTGCATTGTGAAACCCTCTTTAAAATGAGATCATTCTATGCTCATAGCCTTCACCCTTAGCCAAATGTGTTTTGCTTTAAAGTGCATAAGTTTGATTCACGGTTCGATCGTTAGAGAATGTTAAAGAATGAATTTCTTTGATTGTTTGGAATATGAGAGTCATGATTTGAAATTCATTGTGTGATGAGTATGGCTAAGTTCTTTGGAGTATGAATGTGCGCATTGCATTTTAGAACTAGTAACTAGGACGTTGAGATTGATTCATTTGAAAGACACATTAGCAAGAAGCTTAAACCCCCGTTTGTTTTAAAACCTCTCTCCCTTCTTGAATCTTGTTTGCTTGAGGGAAGTAAAAGGCAAATTTGGGGGAGTTGATATTGCTGCATATTTCATGTATTTTGCATACATATAAGTTAGTTTCTCATGCATTTACATTGCAATTTAGGATAGTTTGCATCACTTTAGGTCCTAGAGTATTCTTGCACCAGCATATGCATGTTTCTTGCGAGATGCTCCATCTCGAGGTCGATCTCTGTGCACTTTAAACATTTTTGGCCGCTAGCGGGGGAAGGGGGGGCATCGAGCTGTTTGGCCAATTTCGGGAAGGCGGCGATCTTGCTTTTCCATAGACGTTTTTCACTTTATCTTTTTAGAGTTTTTCTCTCTGTTCGAAAGCGATTTCGCCATTGTTAGACCTTGAAGCTTTGTTCTAGTATATTGAATCGTTTTAAGTTTAAAGTAATCGTTTTTCATGTTTATTAGTTCATCTTCTATGCTTTGTTCGGTTTACTTTATGTGTAGCGAGTAGTCTATTGGGGTTCTGGGGTTGAGAGGATTCAAAGGGGTCGAAAAGGTTTTCAAAGCTTGGTGTTTTCTTGTTCTTCATGACTTTCTCTTCTAGGATATCGTGTTCTTAAGGCTTAGAGACTCTCACGCCAAGATCTTTATGATCTAAGGGGTCTCTTACCTTGACAGGATCCAGATGTCCTTGAAAGTCGAATCCTAGAGGCTAGTCTACCTTTCCCAAACGCCATGGTAGTTTAGGGGACTAGTTAGGCCGTGTGTTTGAAATCTGAGTTTTATGCCCTTCAATCTCTTTTTCCGCCTAATGCCATGGGTCTGGAGGAGAGAATGAAGGAGTGATCCATACCACACGCCATGGATGGATCTTGTTTTGTTTTCAAGGCTTAGAGAATCTCACAGAGTGAGTAGATCTAAAGTTTTCAAACCAAGCTTGAACCTTTGAAACCCTCGAACATGAATCTCAACCCTGGACTCTCTTTCTTAGTATTCTTACATCTCTGTTAATCATTCGCATCCTCGTCATTAGTTTCGTTTATGTTGAACTTTTAGACGAGATCGATCATTGTTGCTCGATCTAGTGGTCGATCCTGTGGTCGATCCACTAGTCGATTTTTATAAATTCATAGCTTTGCATTTTAATCATTCTGTTTGTTCCTCGTGGTAGTTAACTCGTTTCTAGTATTTTTAAAATAGTTTTGCTCTGCATTGGACTGTTGCATCTAGTTTTTAGGAATTTTACAAAACCATTCATCATTTGCTTAGCTTTACATGATCTTTGCATTCTGATTGAACTTTCTAGCTCCTAGGTGTGGACTGACACTCACTTGCATGCTATACTACATCTCAGTGTTGCATTTGGGTTTTGATACATCATTGCATTGCAAAAACTTGCATTGCAAAAACCCACGTGCTGCCACTTATGGGATAGATCACGTCAGCTTCTTATAGGCATCATGGCAAGGCAGTCCACGAGAGGTAGCTTGATCACTATGTCCTTAAGATGCTTCTCAAACAAGATTATATGCTTCTCTATGAGTTGCTTCTTGAAGCGGCCAGGAAAAGCTAGCTTGGGTACATAAGGTGGAGGCATCAAGCTGTTTGGCCTATTTCGGGAAGGCGGCGATCTTGCTTTTCCATAGACGTTTTTCACTTTATCTTTTTAGAGTTTTTCTCTCTGTTCGAAAGCGATTTCGCCATTGTTAGACCTTGAAGCTTTGTTCTAGTATATTGAATCGTTTTAAGTTTAAAGTAATCGTTTTTCATGTTTATTAGTTCATCTTCTATGCTTTGTTCCGTTTACTTTATGTGTAGAGAGTAGTCTATTCGGGTTTTGGGGTTGAGAGGATTCAAAGGGGTCGAAAAGGTTTTCAAAGCTTGGTGTTTTCTTGTTCTTCATGGCTTTCTCTTCTAGGATATCGTGTTCTTAAGGCTTAGAGACTCTCACGCCAAGATCTTTTATATTTAAGGGGTCTCTTACCTTGACAGGATCCAGATGTCCTTGAAAGTCGAATCCTAGATGCTAGTCTACCTTTCCCAAACGCCATAGTAGTTTAGGGGACTAGTTAGGCCGTGTGTTTGAAATCTGAGTTTTATGTCCTTCAATCTCTTTTTCCGCCAAATGCCATGGGTCTGGAGGAGAGAATGAAGGAGTGATCCATACCACACGCCATGGATGGATCTTGTTTTGTTATCAAGGCTTAGAGAATCTCACAGAGTGAGTAGATCTAAAATTTTCAAACCAAGCTTGAACCTTTGAAACCCTCGAACATGAATCTCAACCCTGGACTCTCTTTCTTAGTATTCTTAGATCTCTGTTAATCATTCGCATCCTCGTCATTAGTTTCGTTTCTGTTGAACTTTTAGACGAGATCGATCGTTGTTGCTCGATTTAGTGGTCGATCCTGTGGTCGATCCACTAGTCGATTTTTATAAATTCATAGCTTTGCATTTTAATCATTCTGTTTGTTCCTCGTGGTAGTTAACTCGTTTCTAGTATTTTTAAAATAGTTTTGCTCTGCATTGGACTGTTGCATCTAGTTTTTAAGAATTTTACAAAACCATTCATCATTTGCTTAGCTTTACATGATCTTTGCATTCTGATTGAACTTTCTAGCTCCTAGGTGTGGACTGACACTCACTTGCATGCTATACTACATCTCAGTGTTGCATTTTGGTTTTGATACATCATTGCATTGCAAAAACTTGCATTGCAAAAACCCACGTGCTGCCACTTATGGGATAGATCACGTCAGCTTCTTATAGGCATCATGGCAAGGCAGTCCACGAGAGGTAGCTTGATCACTACGTCCTTAAGATGCTTCTCAAACAAGATTATATGCTTCTCTATGAGTTGCTTCTTGAAGCGGCCAGGAAAAGCTAGCTTGGGTACATAAGGTGGAGGCATCAAGCTGTTTGGCCTATTTCGGGAAGGCGGCGATCTTGCTTTTCCATAGACGTTTTTTCACTTTATCTTTTTAGAGTTTTTTTCTCTCTGTTCGAAAGCGATTTCGCCATTGTTAGACCTTGAAGCTTTGTTCTAGTATATTGAATCGTTTTAAGTTTAAAGTAATCGTTTTTCATGTTTATTAGTTCATCTTCTATGCTTTGTTCGGTTTACTTTATGTGTAGAGAGTAGTCTATTCGGGTTTTGGGTTTGAGAGGATTCAAAGGGGTCGAAAAGGTTTTCAAAGCTTGGTGTTTTCTTGTTCTTCATGGCTTTCTCTTCTAGGATATCGTGTTCTTAAGGCTTAGAGACTCTCACGCCAAGATCTTTTATATTTAAGGGGTCTCTTACCTTGACAGGATCTAGATGTCCTTGAAAGTCGAATCCTAGAGACTGAATCTCAACCCTGGACTTTTAGACTGATTCGATCCTCGAGTTTCGTTTCTGTTGAACTTTTAGACGATCGATCGTTGTTGCTCGATCTAGTGGTCGATCCTGTCGATCCACTAGTCGATTTTTATAAATTCATAGCTTTGCATTTTAATCATTCTGTTTGTTCCTCGTGGTAGTTAACTCGTTTCTAGTATTTTTAAAATAGTTTTGCTTTGCATTGGACTGTTGCATCTAGTTTTTAGGAATTTTACAAAACCATTCATCATTTGCTTAGCTTTACATGATCTTTGCATTCTCATTGAACTTTCTAGCTCCTAGGTGTGGACTGACACTCACTTGCATGCTATACTACATCTCAGTGTTGCATTTGGGTTTTGATACATCATTGCATTGCAAAAACTTGCATTGCAAAAACCCACGTGCTGCCACTTATGGGATAGATCACGTCAGCTTCTTATAGGCATCATGGCAAGGCAGTCCACGAGAGGTAGCTTGATATCTACGTCCTTAAGATGCTTCTCAAACAAGATTATATGCTTCTCTATGTGTTGCTTCTTGAAGCGGCCAGGAAAAGGTAGCTTGGGTACATAAGGTGGAGGCACATAAGCATCCTTCTCCTTAGCAGCTTGCTCCGCTATCTTCTCTACAGAAGCTTTCTCACCTCTCCTTGTCCCTTGAATCCAAACATTGTCAAAGTTAATCTCATCATCAGCTGAAAGCTTACCCTCTCCCTCTTGAATTACAATGTCCTCGTTGTTCTTAGGAGTAACCGTAGGTGCAAGCTCTTTCCCACTCCTTAGCGTGATGGCGTTGGCGTATTCCTTGGGATTCTGCTCACACTTGCTCGGTAAGCTATTCTGACCACTTGTACTTGCCTTTCCTTTCTCTAGCTGCTTGATCTTGTTATTCAAGTTTGTAATCTGAGTAGAGAAATCAGTGAGAGAGGAGTCTAAGCGAGGGTTCATCTCGGTAAACTTATGGATTGTAGAGGCTTGCCCTTGAATTAATTGTTGAAACATGGCTTGGACAGGATCAACTTGTTGTTGTTGAGGAACAAAGCCCGAAGGGTACATTGGTGTATAACTTGCCTAGCCCTTGCCCTCGGAAAACACCACTCGGCTGAAAACCTTTGTTGTATGGGACGAAAGGCTTTGCTTGCTGAGCAGGGTACACTTGATCTTTAGGGTTCGCGACATTGGTGCTTCTATATGAGAGATTTCTGTTCTGGTTGTAGCCTTGTGAATACCCTTCAGGTTTGTAGTTGTTCTGACCCGCCACCCAATTGGCTTCTTCTTGACTCAACTCAAGCTCCTCTAAGGTTTCCTCCGCTTCGCCAACGAAGTGAACATGCTTCTGGTTAGCCAACACCAGCTTGTCAATCTTTTCATGCAATAACTTAAGCTTCTTCTTGTGAGACTCTAGCTCAGAACCTCTCGGTGCACGGTCGTAGTCTTCCGCATAGTTGCCATCACTCAATGCCAAGTTCTCAATCAGCTCCATGCCCTCTTCTACCTCTTGGCAGTCTTGAATGAAGCAAAGCCATGACAGTGATAGAGGATGTCCCTAGCTTCTTCCTTCGTAACACACCTCCGGTACAAACTGTCCACCCCTCTCTTGTATAAGTAGGGCTCGTCCCAAAAGTAGTCACTCGCCTCTCTCATGAACCGCTTCTTGTGATAGCTGTTGAGATGTGTTGGCTCCTCTCCGCATGCTAAGTAGTTCACAACATCAGCGTACCATGGAAGATCCTCCTCTTTGAAGCTCAACACCTCCTCAAACTTCCCTTCTAGCCTTCCACAAACAGCCGTAGTGATCGTCATTAGTTGCTCTTCTGGAAGAGAATCATCTAAGGGGAGAGACTCGTTGATCCTTAGCCGAGATAGATGGTCAGCGACTCCGTTTTCTATTCCCTTCTTGTCTTTAATCTCCATGTCAAATTCTTGAAGAAAGAGGATCCACCTCAAAAGCCGAGGCTTAGTGTCCTTCTTTGAATAGATGTATCGCAAAGCCGCGTGATCTGTATAGACAATAGCCTTGGAACCCAAAAGATACGACCGGAACTTATCAAAGGCGAACACTACTGCAACCAACTCCTTCTCTGTAGTAGTGTACCTTGTTTGCGTGTCATCCAAGGTTCTTGAAGCATAGTAAATCACGTCCAGCTTCTTGTCTTTCCTCTGACCAAGGACGGCTCCTACGGCGTAGTCACTAGCATCGCACATGATCTCAAAGGGTAGTGTCCAGTCTGGTGCTGGAACTATAGGGGCTTATGTAAGGGCTTCCTTGATGGTCACGAAAGCTCGCAAACACTCCTCATCAAACACAAACTCAGCTTCCTTGCACAGCAACCGTGTAAGGGGGCGTGCAATCTTGGAGAAGTCCTTGATGAAGCGCTTATAGAACCTGGCGTGTCCCAAGAAATTTCTGACTCCCTTAACGTTAACCGGCGCCTCAAGACCCATCATGACTTCCACTTTAGCCTGATCAACCTCAATGCCCATTTAGCTCCGAGATCACAAAGGCAGCTCTTGGACTCCAAAGGACCTAAAGCGCAAGGTATAGTGAAACTTCCAGGGTCTCCCAACTTCTTAGGGACTATCTCCTTATGTATCACAGCACTACACTCCGCACTTAGAACAAGCATCTCCTTGCTTTCCTTATTCTTCTTCACGAGAGTGTCTTTGAAGAATTTGGCGCATTTAGGCATCATTGCAAGGCAGTCAACGAGAGGTAGCTTGATCTCTACGTCCTTAAGATGTTTCTCAAAGAGGATTCTATGCTTCTCTATGAGTTGCTTCTTGAAACGGCCAGGAAAAGGCAGCTTAGGTACATACGGTGGAGGTACATAAGCATCCTTCTACTTAGTAGTTTGCTCCGCTTTCTTCTCAGCAACTGCTTTGTCTCCTCTTCTTGGCCCTTGAATCCAGACATTGTCAAAGTTGATCTCATCATCAGAGGAAAGCTTACCCTCCCCCTCTTGAATTACAACGTCCTCATTGTTCTTAGGAGTCACTGGAGGTGGTAGCTCTTTCCCGCTTCTTAACGTGTTGGCGTTGGCATATTCCTTAGGATTCTGCTCACACTTGCCCGGTAGGCTATTCTGACCACTTGTACTAGATTTCCCTTTCTCTAGCTCCTTGATCTTGTTGTTTAAGTTTGTGCTCTGAGTGGAGAAGTCAGTGAGAGACGAGTCTAAACGAGTGTTCATCTCGGCGAACTTCTGGTTTGTAGAGGCTTGCCCTTGGATCAGCTGCAGAAACATGGCCTGAACCGGATCAACTTGTTGTTGCATCGGCTGTTGCTGCTGAGGTGCAAAGCCCAGAGGGTAGTTTGGCGTATAACCCTTGTTACCTTGATGTTGCCCTTGGAAGTTGTTCTGCCCTTGACCTTGGAAGCCACCACTCGGCTGGAAACCTTTGTTGTAAGGGATGAAAGGCTTTGCTTGCTGAGCAGGGTACACTTGGTCCTTAGGGTTGGCAACGTTGGTACTACAGTAGGAGAGATTGTTGTTCTGGTTATAGCCTTGGTTGTAGCCGTGAGGATTGTAATTGTTTTGTCCCGCCACCCAATTGGCTTCTTCCTGGCTCAACTCAAGCTCTTCTTGATTCTCATCAGCTTCACCAACAAAGTGAACATGCTTCTGGTTGGCTAACACCAGCTTATCAATCTTCTCATGCAAAGATTTCAGCTCCTTTTTGTGAGACTCTAGCTCAGATCCTCTCGGTGCACGGTCATAATCCTCAGCATAGTTGCCATCACTCAATGCCAAGTTCTCTATTAGCTCCATGCCCTCTTCTACCTCCTGACCAAGGAAGTTCCCTTTACTAGCTGTGTCAAGCAACAACCTGATCTTTGGTGAGGCTCCGCGGTAGATCGTGCTGAGTAAGGTCTCCTCACTGAAACCGTGATGAGGACATTGGATCGTGTAGTCTTTAAAACGTTCCATTGCCTCATTGAATGTCTCATTGTTCCGCTGAGTGAAGCCGCTGATTTCGCTTCTCAACCGTGCTGTTCTAGTGCTAGAGAAGAATTTTGAGAGAAATGCCTTTTTACACTCGGCCCATGAGGTGATGGTGCCTTGTGGAAGGTCTTCTCCCAATGCCTAGCGTTGTCTCCGAGTGAAAAGGGAAAGAGACGCAGCTTGAAAGCATCTTCTGATATATGCCGTTTATCTTGATCATCCCACATACTTGCTCGAAATTGTCAAGGTGCTCCGAGGGATCTTCCATTGCTAAGCCGTGGAACTTGTTGTTTTGCACCATGGAGATGAAACCTGGCTTAATCTCGAAGTTGTTGTTTAGTACAGGAGGAGGAGTGATCCCAAACCTATTGTGATGAGTATTGGGAGCATCTCCGGCTCCTATGATCCTTGGGGGTCTAGCCGCGTGTTGGGGGTTTCCATTGCCCCTTCCCACTGCCCCGTGAGGTGGAGGAGGTCCCTCTGGATGCTCGTGTTCAGCCATAGCTTCAAAGTCAACCAAACCGTGCTGAACAATCTCCTCAAAGGCTCTGGCTTGTTCTCGTACTCTTCTTTGCCGTGAATGACCAAGCTGATGAATGTTGTCCAAGGGTTGTAGTAGATTGTTGTCTCCCCTTGAAAGAAGATTCATGTACCTGAGAGACACACGTTTTAGAGTAGAGAGATTAGTAACTAAAACAAGGTAACTTAGTCTTTACTAAGCTCCAAATCTCTATGCTTTCTCACACTTCTAGAATGGCAACGGCGCCATTTGATGACTACTTTCTTTGCAAGGGTGAGGATGCAATGAGGCTATCAAACTCAAATGCAACACTTAGGTTGTAGTACAATATGCATGTGAGAGTCAATCCATTTCTAGGAGCTAGGAAGATCAAAGAGAATGCAAGAGCAGTGTAAATCTTAGCGAATAACAGGCGGTTTTGTAAAAATCCTAAAAACTATATGCAGCAACCAAATGAAATGCAGATCTATTTTAAAAATACCAGGAATGATTAAACTACCACGGGGAACAAACGGAATAATTAAAATGCAAGGCTATGAATTACTAAAAATTGACTAGTGGATCAACCACTAGATCGAGTAACAACGATCGATCTCGTCTAAAAATGCAAAAGCAATAAAACTAAAGACCAGGATGCGGCGAATATCAAGCGATTGATTAACGAAGATGTAAGAATGCTAAGAGAGAAGGGTCTAGGGTTGAGATTCATGGTCCAGGGGTTCAAGGGTCCAAGTTGGGGTTGAAAACTTTAAATCGACTCACTTTGTGAGATTCCCTAAGCCTTGAAAACGAAAACAAGATCCATCCGTGGCTTTCGGTATGGATCACTCCTTCATCCTCTCCTACAAACCCATGGCTTCTGGTGGAAAGAGAGGTTGAAGGGCAATGAACTCAGATTTCTAACACACGGCCTAACTAGTCCCCTAAACTTCCATGGCTTTTGGGAAAGGGTAACTAGTCTCTAGGATGTGATTTTCAGAGATCTCTGGATCCTGTCAAGGTAAGAGACCTCTCTGATCATAAAGATCTTGGCGTGAGAGTCTTTAAACCTTAGGGACTCAACATCCTAGAAGAGAAAGCCATTAAGAACAAGAAAACTACCAACTTGAAAACCCTTTAGACCCCGTGAATCCTCTCAACCCCGAGACCCAGATGAAACTACTCGCTACACATGAGAACAACAGAAATAGACATGAAAGATGAAGCGATGAACATAAAACGATTACTTAAAGCTTAAACGATTCAAAAATATCCAAGAACAAAGCTCAAAGTCTAACAATGGCCGATGATCTCCAAACCAGAGAGAAAAGCATAAACAGATAAGGATGAAAAAAGTGTGTGTGGAAAAAGACATCAACGCCTTCCCAAAATGGCAAAAACAGCTCGATGGTCCCCCCCTCGCTAGTGGCCAAAACCGGTTGAAAGGACAGAGATCGACTTCGGGATCGAGTGGCACTCTCGATCACTTTCAGACATCGTGTCTTAAACTCGATCTGAGTCTCGATCATCTTCGGCAGATCGAGTGTTGCATCCGATCTTGGTATCGATCTTCGGTTGGATCAAGTGGTGGACTTGATCCGGCTCTCGCTCTGCATGGCGTCATTTACGTCCGTACCATTTGATCGATTGCTCCACTCGATCTTTGTCTCGATCATTTTCCTTGGATCGCCTGGTCTTCTCGATCTTCAGCACGTCCACGAACCTCCACGACTCCAAAGTAGCCAGAAACAACCTGAATGTGATGCAAAATGCAAGGAACATGCGTATGCTGGTGCGAAAATTCTCTAGGACCCTAAGTGATGCAATCTAGTCTAAAGCATGATGTAAATGCATGAAAAACTAACTAATATGTATGCAAAATACATGCAATATGCAGTAACATCATCGATCTTGGAGTCGATCTTTGGAGGATCGAGTGGTGGACTCGATCCGACTCTTGCTCTGCATGGCATCATTTATGTCCGTACTCCTTGATCGATCGCTTCACTCGATCTCCGTCTCGATCAGTTCCCTTGGATCAGATGGACTACTCGATCTTCTGGTCGATCTCATCTAGCTCGACCGGCCATGCTCGATCCGCTTCTCGATCTCTGATCCTTAGCAAGCATTCCTGAATTCTCCAAGTTCCCACGAACCTCCTCACGAGCCTCAGCACGTCCACGAATCTTCCAAGACTCCAAAGTAGCCGAAAACAACCCGAATGCGATGCAAAATGCAAGAAACAAGCATATGCTGGTGCAAGAATACTCTAGGACCTAAAGTGATGCAAACTAGCCTAAATGGCAATAATGTAAATTCAAGAGAAACTAACTTATATGTATGCAAAAATACATGAAATATTAAGCAATATCACCCCACCACGCGGTTAGACCCCCACGGATCATTGGAGCAGGAGATGCTCCTAATACTCACCATAACAGGTTTGGGATCACTCCTCCTCCAGTGCAAAACAATAATTTCGAGATAAAGCCGGGATTTGTTCAGATGGTGCAAAACAACAAATTTCATGGGTTAGCTTTGGAGGACCCATTAGTGCATCTAGACAACTTTGAGCAGCTTTGTGGAATGCTCAAGATAAATGGCATCTCGGAAGACAACTTCAAGCTGAGTTTGTTTCCCTTTTCCTTAGGAGACAAGGCACGACATTGGGAAAAGACTCTTCCCCATGGCACTATCACTTCTTGGACTAGCTGCGTTTGTTTCCCTTTTCCTTAGGAGACAAGGCACGACATTGGGAAAAGACTCTTCCCCAAGGCACTATCACTTCTTGGGCTGATTGTAAGAAAGCTTTCCTCTTGAAGTTTTTCTCAAGCTCTCGGACAGCAAGGTTGAGAAGCGAGATCAGTGGTTTCACTCAGCATCAGAATGAGTCCTTCAATGAGGCTATAGAGCGCTTTAAGGATTATACAATCGCTTGCCCTCACCATGGTTTCAGCGAAGAGACCCTCTTGAGTACTATATACCGCGGAGCACTTCCAAAGATGAGACTACTACTTGACACGGCAAGCAAAGGGAACTTTCTTGGTCAAGAGGTTGAGGAAGGTATGGAGCTCATAGAGAATTTGGCGTTGAGCGATGGCAATTACTCGGAAGACTATGACCGTTCACCAAGAGGAGCTGATCTTGAAGCCAACAAGAAGGAAATGAAGTCTCCCCATGAGAAGATCGATAAGCTCATGCTTGCAAACCAAAAGCATGTACATTTTGTTGGAGAAGCTGCGGATGTCTTAGATGAGCTAGAGCAATGCCAAGAAGAAGAAGCCAATTGGGTAGCCGGTCAAAACAACTACAAACCTCAAGGTTACTCTCAAGGCTACCAAGGCAACAACAACTTGTCTTATAGAATCACCAACGTTGAAAACCCAAAGGATCAGGTGTACCCTCCTCAACAAGCTAAACCGTTTGTACCCTATAACAAAGGTTTTCAGCCGAGTGGTGGTTTTCAAGGTCAGTGACAAGGTAACTTTCAGGGACAGCAGCAGCAGCAAGGAAACAAAGCTTATACTCCTATGTACCCTCCAGGCTTTGTTCCTCAACAACAGATGCAACCACAGCAAGTTGATCCTGTACAAGCCATGTTTCAGCAGTTGCTTCAAGGGCAAGCTTCAACAAACCAGAAGTTCACCGAGATGAAAAACCGCTTAGACTCCTCTCTCACTGATGTCTCTACTCAGATAACAACTCTAAACAACAAGATCAAGCAGTTAGAGAAGGGTAAAGCAAGTACAAGTGGTCAAAGCTTTTTACCGGGAAAGTGTGAGCAAAATCCCAAGGAATACGCTAATGCTATCACACTAAGAAGTGGGAAAGAGCTTCCAACGAGGGTTGCACCTAAGGACAATGAGGACATTGTGGTTCAAGAGGGGGAGGACAAGCTGTCGGCTGATGATGAGATCAACTTCCACAACGTGTGGATAGAGAGGCCAACAAAGGGTAAAGAAGAAGCTGTAAAGAAGCAAGCGGAGAAACCAACGGAGGAGAAGGATAAATACATACCTCTACCTTATGTTCCTAAGCTTCCTTTTCCTGGTCGCTTCAAGAAACAGCTTATAGAGAAGCATAGGCTCTTGTTTGAGAAGCATCTAAGGGACATGGAGATCAAGCTATCTTTCGTGGATTGCCTTGCCATGATGCCTAAGTGTGCAAAAATTTTCAAAGACACGCTTGCAAAGAAGAATAAGGAAAGCAAGGAAGTGCTGGTGCTTAGTGAAGAGTGTAGCGCCATTATACACAAGGAGATAGTCCCCAAGAAGTTGGGAGATCCAGGAAGCTTCACTATACCATGTGCTCTCGGTCCTTTGACATTTCAGAGCTTTTTATGCTATCTTCGTGCTAGTATAAATCTGATGCCCCATTTTATAGCAAGGAAGCTCGGTTTTACCCGGTTCAAGGACTGTAGAATCTCCTCGGTGCTAGCTGACAGGAGCGTGAGGTTACCCGTGGGTTTGCTTGAGGACTTAGCAGTGAGGGTCAGTGGTGTAAACATGTCTACAGACTTCGTTGTGCTTGAAATGGATGAAGAACCTAAGGATCCACTTATACTCGGGAGGCCATTCCTTGCAACCGCCGGAGCAATCATTGATGTCAAGAACAGGAAGATAGCCCTACACTTGGGTAAGGATATAAGGCTGGATTTTGAAATCAACGAGGCCCTGAAAAAGCCCAACATAGAAGGGCAAGCTTTCTACATAGAGACGTTGGATGCTTTGGCGGATGAACTACTCGAAGAGCTTGCACAAGGGGATCACTTGAAGCTGGCATTGACTAAGGAGCCAGGGGAGTTTGGTTTTCTGAGTAGGAAGACTCAGGAGTACGTTAATCTTCTTGATTCTAGGAAAGTAGTGCTAGAAGATAAAGGTGGATGCCTAGAGATCGATCAGGCAATCAAGAAGATCACTCGATCCAAGTCAGCAATCGACAAGAAGATCGAGGATACTGGTCGATCCAGAGAAGAGAACGACTCTGACACTCGATCTACTACTCGAGTGAGTGATCGACTTGAGAGCAGTCGATCCAGAAAAACAATCGATGGGAAGATCGAGGGAAGTCAATCGATCAGTTCAGAGAACGAGACGGGGACTCGATCTCTTGCTCGATCCCAATTAAATCTAGTGGGAGAATCGAGTGAAATTGCTCGATCCGGACCAGAACGAGTGCAAGATCGATTGGAAAACTCGATCTCGGAGGGTACAACGGTTCAAGAAAGCAATCTTTTGGGTCATGTCTCAGGTTCTAAGGAGGCTACTGAGGATGGGAACGTCAACAAGAGCCACGAGGAGGACTGGAGCAAACTGCTAGCCCCAAGGGTGGACCTAAAGGAGCTTTCAAAAGGGCTAAGGTATGCTTTCTTAGGGCTTAATGAAACCTATCCCGTGATTGTGAATGAGAACTTAAGTGATGATGAGTTGCACTCGCTCCTAAATGAGCTGAGAAAGTATAGGAAGGCCATTGGGTACTCTCTAAGTGACACATCAAGGGCCTTTCACCAATTCTTTGCGCTCATAGGATTCACTTGGATAATGAGAACGCCGCTTCTATAGAACACCAAAGGCGTTTGAATCCTAATTTAAAAGAGGTTGTTAAGAAAGAGATTATTAAGCTGTTAGAGGCTGACGTGATCTATCCCATAAGTGACAGCACATGGGTTTATCTCGTACACGTGGTGCCTAAGAAGGGAGGGATCACGGTCATTAAGAATGATAAAGATGAACTTATACCTACTAGGACTATTACAGGACACTGTATGTGTATAGACTATAGGAAGCTTAATCTTGCTACTAGAAAGGATCATTTTCCTTTACCTTTTATTGATTAAATGCTTGAGAGGCTTGCTAATCATCCTTACTATTGCTTTCTTGATGGATATAGTGGTTTCTTTCAAAAACCAATCCATCCTAACAACCAAGAGAAGACGACTTTTACATGCCCTTATGGCACCTTCGCGTATCGAAGGATGCCATTTGGGTTGTGTAACGCACCGGCTACGTTTCAGCGGTGTATGATGTTGATCTTCTCTGATCTAAGAGAAGAGATGGTATAAGTGTTTATGGATGACTTCTATGTATATGGTGCATCTTTTTCTGCGTGTTTGTTGAATCTTTGCAAGGCACTAAAGCGTTGTGAAGAAACGAATATTGTGCTTAACTGGGAGAAGTGTCACTTCATGGTGAAGGAAGGGATCGTGCTTGGCCACAAGATATCAGAGAAAGGCATAGAGGTTGATAAAGCCAAGGTTGAGGTCATGATGAGTCTTGAGCCGCCGGTTAATGTCAAAGGAGTGAGGAGTTTCCTAGGCCATGCTGGCTTCTAGAGGCACTTAATCAAAGATTTTTCCAAGATTGCATGCCCTCTCACAAGGCTGTTGTGTAAGGAAGCTGACTTTGTGTTTGATGAGGATTGCCTTCATGCTTTCGTGACCATCAAGGAAGCTCTAGTATCCGCGCCTATTGTGCAAGCACCGGACTGGACTCTACCGTTCGAGATAATGTGTGACGCGATCGACTACGCTGTGGGAGCTGTTCTTGGTCAGAGTAGAGACAAACGGCTGTATGTGATTTACTATCCTTCACGTACTTTGGATGACACGCAAGCCAGATACACTATGACTGAGAAGGAGTTGCTGGCAGTTGTATTCGCCTTTGAGAAGTTAAGGTCACACCTCGTAGGCTCCAAGGCCATCGTCGACACAGATCACGCAGCTCTGAGGTATATATATTCCAAGAAGGACACTAAGCCGAGGATTTTGAGATGGATCCTTTTGCTCCAAGAATTCGATATGGAAATCAAGGACAAGAAAGGGATAGAGAACGATGTTTCTGATCACCTCTCTAGGATGAGAATCAATGAGTCTCTGCCCTTAGATGATTTGCTTCCCGAAGAACAACTCATGATGATCACTACGGCTATTTGTGGAAGGATAGAAGGGCAGTTTGAAGAGGTTCTGAGTTTCAAAGAAGAAGACTTGCCTTGGTATGCTGATATAGTAAACTACTTGGCATGTGGAGAGGAGCCTTCTCATCTTGACAACTATCACAAGAAGAAGTTCATGAGAGACGTAAGCCACTAATTTTGGGACGAGCCTTACTTGTACAAGAGGGGCTTGGACAGTCTCTACAGGAGGTGTGTAACAAAGGAAGAAGCTAAGGACATTCTCCTTCAATGCCATGGCTCCTCATACGATGGTCACTTTGCCTCATTCAAGACTGCTACAAAGGTTTTGCAAGTGATATCACTGCATATTACATGCATTTTGCATACATATAAGTTAGCTTTTCATGCATTTACATCACACTTTAGGTTAGATTGCATCACTTTAGGTCCTAGAGCATTCTTGCACCAGCATACGCATGTTCCTTACATTTTGCATCATATTCAGGTTGTTTCTGGCTACTTTGGAGTCGTGGAGGTTCGTGGATGTGCTGAGGCTAGTGTGGAGATTCGTGGAACGTCGGATGTTTTCTAAGGACCAGAGATCGGGGAGCAGATCGAGCACGGCCGGTCGATCTAGATGAGATCCAAGGTGGACTCGACCGGTCGATCTAGATGAGATCGACCAGAAGATCGAGTAGTCCTTTCGATCCAAGGAATCTGATCGAGACGGAGATCGAGTGAAGCAATCGATCAAGTGGTACGGACGTAAATGACACCATGCAAAGCGAGAGCCGGATCGAGTCCACCACTCGATCCGCCAAAAGATCGATACCAGGATCGGATGCAACACTCGATCCACCAAAGAAGATCGAGACACAGATCGAGTTGAAGACACGATGTCCGAAGATGATTGAGAAGCATGCTCAATCTCGAGGTCGATCTCAGTCCTTTCAACCGTTTTTGGCCACTAGCGAGGGGGGGACCATCCAGCTGTTTGGCCCATTTTGGGAAGGCGGCGATGATCTTTTCCCACAAACTTTTTCATTCTTATCTTTTTATGCTTTTTCTCTCTGTTTTAGAGGCAATCCGCCATTATTAGACTTGGAGCTTTGTTCTTGAATATTTCTAATCGTTTAAGCTTAATCCATCGTTTTCATGTTTATCGTTTCATTCTTCATGCTTTGCTTAGTTTACTTAATTTGTAGTGAGTAGTTTAATCGGGTTTTGGGGTTGAGAGGATTCAAAGGGGTCGAAAAGGTTTTCAGTGTTTACTCATTCTTAATGGCTTTCTTTTCTAAGATATTGAGTTCTTAAGGCTTAAAGAGTCTCACGCCAAGATCTTTATGATCAGAGAGAGCTCTTACCTTGACAGGATCCAGAGGTCTCTGAAAGTCATATCTTAGAGGCTAGTTACTCTTTCCCAAACGCCATGGTAGTTTAGAGGACTAGTTAAGCTGCGTGTTTGTAATCTGTTTTCCTTGCCTCTCAATCTCTTTTTCCGCCAAACGCCATGGGTCTGGAGGATAGAATGAGAGAGTGATCCATACCACACGCCATGGATGGGTCTTGTTTTGTTTTCAAGGCTTAGAGAACGTCACAAAGTGAGTAGATCTAGAGTTTTCAAACCAAGCTTGAACCTTTGAAACCCCTGAACGTGAATCTCAACCCTAGACCTTTCTTTCTTAGTATTCTTACATCTTCGTTAATCATTCCCTTGATACTCGTCGCATCCTGGTCATTAGTTTCATTGCACTTGCATTTTTAGACGTGATCGATCCAAACTGCTCGATCTAGTGGTTGATCCTGTGGTCGATCCACTAGTCGATTTTTATAAATTCATAGCTTTGCATTTTAATCATTCTGTCTTTTCGTCGTGGTAGTTCACTCTTTCCTAGTAATTTTAAAATAGTTTTGCATTCTGTTTTACTGCTGCATCTAGTTTTTAGGAATTTCTCAAAATCGCTTGGCTTTTGCTTAGCTTTACACTACCCTTGCATTCTCATTGCACTTTCTAGCTTCTAGGATTGGATTGATACTCGCTTGCATGCTTTACTACAGCTAAGTGTTGCATTTGACCTTTGATACATCATTGCATACACTCTGCACCCAAAAATATTATTATCAAATGGCGCCGTTGCCATTCTAGGAGTGTTAGAAAGCATTAAGATTTGGGGTTTAGTAAAGACTAACCCTTTACTTTTTTAAGTTACTAATTTCTCTACTCTAAAACGTGTGTCTTTCAGGTACATGAATCTTCGTTCAAGGGGAGACAACAATCTACTTTAACCCTTGGACAACATTCATCAACTTGGTCATTCACGGCAAAGAAGAGTACTAGAACAAGCTAGAGCTTTTGAGGAGATTGTTCAGCACGGTTTGGTTGACTTTGAAGCTATGGCTGAACACAAGCATCCAGAGGGACCTCCTCCAGTTCACGGGGCAGTGGGAAGGGGCAATGGAAACCCCCAACACGCGGCTAGACCCCCAAGGATCATAGGAGCCGGAGATGCTCCTAATACTCATCACAATAGGTTTGGGATCACTCCTCCTCCTGTACAAAACAACAATTTCGAGATCAAGCCGGGTTTCATCTCCATGGTGCAAAACAACAAGTTCTACGGCTTAGCAATGGAAGATCCCTTGGAGCACCTTGACAATTTCGAGCAAGTATGTGGGATGATCAAGACAAACGGCATATCAGAAGACGCTTTCAAGCTGCGTCTCTTTCCCTTTTCACTCGGAGACAAGGCTAGGAATTGGGAGAAGACCCTTCCACAAGGCACCATCACCTCATGGGCCGTGTGTAAAAAGGCGTTTCTCTCAAAATTCTTCTCTAGCACCAGAACAGCACGGTTGAGAAGCGAAATCAGTAGCTTCACTCAGCGGAACAATGAGACGTTCAATGAAGCCATAGAGCGTTTTAAAGATTACACAATCCAGTGTCCTCATCACGGCTTCAGTGAGGAGACCTTACTCAGCACGATCTACCGCGGAGCTTCACCAAAGATCAGGTTGTTGCTTGACACGGCTAGTAAAGGGAACTTCCTTGGTCAAGAGGTAAAAGAAGGCATGGAGCTGATTGAGAACTTAGCACTAAGCGACGGCAACTATGCTGAGGATTATGACCGTGCCGAGAGGTTCTGAGCTAGAGTCTCACAAAAAAGAGTTGAAATCCTTGCATGAGAAGATTGTCAAGTTGGTTTTGGCGAATCAGAAGCATGTACACTTTGTTAGTGAAGCGGATGAGAACCAAGAGGAGCTTGAGTTAAGCCAAGAAGAAGCCAATTGGGTGGCGGGTCAAAACAACTACAAACCTCAAGGCTATTCACAAGGCTACAACCAGAACAACAATCTCTCATACCGTAGCACCAATGTCGCAAACCCTAAGGATCAAGTGTACCCTGCTCAGCAAGCAAAGCCTTTCGTACCTTACAACAAAGGTTTTCAGCCGAGTGGTGGCTTCCAAGGGCAAGGGCAGAACAACTTCCAAGGACAACATTAAGGAAACAAGGGTTATACGCCAATGTACCCTCTGGGCTTTGTACCTCAGCAGAAACAACCGATGCAACAACAAGTTGATCCTGTCCAAGCTATGTTCCAACAATTGATTCAAGGGCAAGCCTCTACAAACCAGAAGTTTGCCGAGATGAACACTCGTTTAGACTCGTCTCTCACTGACTTCTCTACTCAGGTCACAAACTTAAACAATAAGATAAAGCAGCTAGAGAAGGGAAAGGCGAGTACAAGTAGTCAGAATAGCCTACCGGGCAAGTGTGAGCAGAACCCCAAGGAATATGCCAACGCCATCACGTTAAGAAGCGGAAAAGAGCTTGCACCTCCGGTTACTCCCAAGAACAACGAGGACGTTGTAATTCAAGAGCGGGAGGGTAAGCTTACGGCTGATGATGAGATCAACTTTGACAATGTCTGGATTCAAGGGCCAAGAAGAGGAGACAAAGCGGTTGTTGAGAAGAAAGCGGAGCAAACTACTAAGGAGAAGGATGCTTATGTACCTCCACCATATATACCTAAGCTACCTTTTCCTGGCCGTTTCAAAAAGCAACTCATAGAGAAGCATAGAGTCTTGTTTGAGAAGCATCTTAAGGACGTAGAGATCAAGCTCCCTCTCGTGGACTGCCTTGCAATGATGCCTAAATGCGCCAAATTCTTCAAAGACACTCTCGTGAAGAAGAATAAGGAAAGAAAGGAAGTGCTTGTTCTAAGTGAGGAGTGTAGTGCTGGGATACACAAGGAGATAGTCCCTAAGAAGTTGGGAGACCCTGGAAGCTTCACTATACCTTGCGCTTTAGGTCCTTTGAAGTTCAAGAGTTGCCTTTGTGATCTCGGAGCTAGCATAAATCTGATACCTCATTATGTGGCAAAGAAACTTGGCTTTACCCGTTTCAAGGATTGTAAAATCTCGTTGGTACTAGCTGACAGGAGTGTAAGGCTACCCGTGGGTTTGCTTGAGGACTTGCCGGTGAAGATCAGTGGAGTAACCGTGCCTACAGACTTCGTTGTGTTGGAAATGGATGAAGAACCAAAGGATCCACTCATTCTCGGTAGACCTTTCTTAGCCACCGCCAGAGCCATAATAGACGTCAAGAACGGGAAGATTGCCTTGCACTTGGGTTAAGATATAAGGCTAGACTTCGATATCAATGAGGTTTTGAAGAAGCCTACGATAGAAGGGCAAGCTTTCTACATTGAGACGTTGGATGCTTTAGCGGATGAGTTACTGGAAGAGCTGGCTCAGGAAGATCATTTGAAGCTAGACTGACTAAGGAGCCGGGAGAGTTTCGTTATGTGGATCAGAGGACTCAGGAGTACGTCAACTTGCTTGATTCGAGAAAAGTAGTGCTTGGAGATGTAGGCGTTTGCCTAGAGATCGACTCCGATATCAATGACATTACTCGATCAAGGGGTCAAATCGATAAGACAATCGAGAGCAACACTCGATCCGGTGTAGCAATCGACAGTCATATCGAGGAGGGTGATCGATCCAGGAAAACAATAGAGTCTGAGATCGAGAAAGGGTTTCCGATCAATTTGGGGTCCAATCCGGAGATCGACTCAGCGTCTCGATCTCTCACTCGATCCACATTAAATCGAGTGGGTGAATCGAGCAAAACTGCTCGATCTAGACGACATCGAGAGCAAGATCGACCTGACGACTCGATTTCAGAAGGGATAGCATTTGGAGAAAGCAGTCTCAAAGGCCACGTCTCGGGTTCCGAGGAACGTTCTAAGGAGGAGAACAACAGCAACAGCCACGAGGACGATTGGAGCGAGCTGTTAGCCCCAAAGGTGGACCTTAAGGAGCTCCCAAAAGGGCTAAGGTATGCTTTCTTAGGGCTTAACGAAAACTATCCTGTGATTGTGAATGAAAACTTGAGTGATGATGAGTTGCAATCGCTCTTAACTGAGTTGAGAAAGTATAGGAAGGTCATTGGGTACTCTCTAAGTGACATCAAGGGCCTTTCACCAATGCTTTGCACTCATAGGATTCACTTGGATAATGAGAACGCCTCTTCTATAGAACATCAAAGGCGTTTGAATCCAAATTTGAAAGAGGTCGTTAAGAAGGAGATTCTTAAGCTTTTAGAGGCTGACGTGATATATCCCATAAGTGACAGCACGTGGGTTTCTCCCGTACACGTGGTCCCTAAGAAGGGAGGGATCACGGTCATTAAGAATGATAAAGATGAGCTTATACCTACTAGGTCTATTACTGGACACCATATGTGTATTGATTATAGGAAGCTTAATCTAGCTACTAGAAAGGATCATTTTCTCTTGCCTTTTATTGATCAAATGCTTGAAAGACTTGCTAATCATCCCTAGTATTGCTTCATTGATGGATATAGTGGATTTTTCCAAATACCAATCCATCCCAATGATCAGGAGAAGACGACCTTTACATCCCCTTATGGTACCTTCGCGTATCGAAGGATGCAATTCGGGTTATGTAACGCACCGGCTACGTTTCAGCGGTGTATGATGTCGATCTTCTCCGATCTAATAGAAAAGATGGTAGAGGTGTTTATGGATGACTTCTCGGTCTATGGTGCGTGTTTGTTTATTCTTTGCAGGGTACTAAAGCGTTGTGAGGAGACAAACTTGGTGCTTAATTGGGAAAAATGCCACTTCATGGTTAAGGAGGGGATCGTGCTTGGACATAAGATATTAGAGAAGGGTATTGAAGTCGACAAAGCAAAGATTGATGTGATGACAAGCCTTGAGCCGCCAGTTAACGTCAAAGAAGTGAGAAGTTTCTTGGGACACGCCGGCTTCTACAGGCGCTTCATTAAAGACTTCTCTAAGATTGCACGCCCTCTCACACGGCTGTTGTGCAAGGAGGCTGAATTCGTCTTTGATGAGGAGTGTTTGCAAGCTTTCGTGACCATCAAGGAGGCCCTAGTATCCGCGCCTATAGTGCAAGCACCAGATTGGACTCTACCTTTCGAGATTATGTGCGATGCTAGTGAGTATGCTGTGGGAGCCGTCCTAGGCCAAAGGAAGGATAAGAAGCTGCACGTGATATACTATGCTTCAAGAACCTTGGATGACACACAAACGAGGTACACCACTACGAAGAAGGAGCTATTGGCGGTTGTATTCGCCTTTGAGAAGTTCAGAGCTTACCTCGTGGGTTCCAAGACCATTGTTTACACAGATCACGCGGCTTTGTGCTACATTTATTCCAAGAAGGATACTAAACCGAGGCTTTTGAGATGGATCCTCTTACTCCAAGAATTTGACATGGAAATCAAGGACAAGAAAGGGATAGAGAACGGCGTTGCTGACCTTCTCTCTCGGTTAAGGATCAACGAGCCTCTTCCTTTAGACGATTCTCTCCCCGAGGAACAGCTCATGGCAATCACTACGACTGTTTGTGGGAGCTTAGAGGGGCAGTTTGAGGAAGTTCTGAGCTTCAAAGAGGAGGATCTCCCTTGGTACGCGGATATTGTGAACTACTTGGCATGTGGGGAAGAGCCGTCGCATCTTGACAACTACCATAGGAAGAAGTTCATGAGAGACGTGAGCCACTACTATTGGGATGACCCCTATCTATACAAGAGAGGAGTTGATAGCCTGTACAGAAGATGTGTGACAAAATAGGAAGCGAGAGATTTCATCTTTCATTGCCACGGTTCTTTGTATGGAGGGCACTTTGCTTCGTTCAAAACCGCTACTAAGGTCTTACAAGCCGGCTTCTGGTTGCCGTCCATCTTCAAAGACACCCATGAGTTCGTGATGAGCTGCGAGGCATGTCAAAGAGCAGGGAATATCACTAAGAGGAATGAGATGCCTCAAGTTCCCATATTTGAGGTAGACGTCTTTGACGCGTGGGGTATAGACTTCATGGGGCCGTTTCCTCCATCATACGACAACAAGTTCATACTAGTGGCTGTTGACTACGTCTCTAAGTGGGTTGAGGCCATCGCTTCCCCAACAAACGACTCTAAGGTGGTGATCAAGCTCTTTAAGAGCATTATTTTTCCAAGGTTTGGAGTTCGCAAGGTGGTGATAAGCGACGGAGGGAGTCACTTCATCAACAAGCTGCTTGAAAATCTGCTAAAGAAGTATGGTGTGAAGCACAAGATAGCTACGCCTTACCATCCTCAAACGAGTGGCCAGGTGGAAGTCTCTAACCGTCAGATCAAGGTGATACTCGAGAGAACAGTTGGGACTACTCGGAAAGATTGGGCAGTGAAGCTGGATGACGCTTTGTGGGCGTACAGGACTGTTTTCAAGACGCCTATTGGTACCACTCCTTTCACTCTTCTCTACGGTAAAGGGTGTCACCATCCTGTTGAGCTGGAACATAGGGCGTTGTGGGCTGTGAAGCGGCTGAATTTTGATCTGAAGATGGCTCAGGAAAAGCGTTTGATCCAGTTGCACGAGCTTGATGAGCTAAGGCTGGACGCTTACGAAAGCGCTAGGATCTAAAAGGAGCGTACCAAGGCTGCTCATGACAAGAAACTGGTGCCTAAGGAGCATAAGGAAGGGAGTTTGGTGCTGCTATATAACTCGAGGCTCAAGCTCTTTCCAGGGAAGCTGAAGTCGCGGTGGAGCGGTCTGTATGAAATCAAGGAAGTACTACCTTACGGAGCTGTCACGTTGGTTGGCAAGAGTGGGAATGCATTTACGGTGAACGGACACAGGGTTAAGCCATACATGGCGAGTGCATTTGACAAGGAGAGCACCTCAATGCTTCTCCAAGACCCACCATATGCCTAAACCAAGTAAATTCTAGCTAAAGACGTTAAAGAAAGCGCACTCGGGAGGCATTCCTATGTTTATCCTGTACATATTTTTACTTTATTTCTTTTCCAGTTTTATGTTTTTGTCTTGTGAGTGTGTAGGAAAAAGTGTGGGAGATGCAAGCCATGATCTGAGTTCCAAAAGGAGTAAGAAGGGGGCGAGTATAAGCTAGAGATCGAGTGCTAGATCGACTCGTCCTGGCTTGATCTTTGCTAGATCGAGCTAGTGAATCGAGAGGAGCCAATCGATCTAGACGAGATCGAGTAGACAGATCGAGTGACGAACTCGATCTAAAATGTCTCGGGAAATTCTTGGAGTTTAGATCGATCGATCCAAAAATGGATCGACCGATCTATTTTCTCTCGGGAAAAGTCCTTCATAGATAGATCGATTATTCAACTCTATCCACCACTCGATCCAAGCTAAATCGACCCCTGAATCGATAGCATGGCTCGATCACGAGGACTTAGTCGCGATTTCAAAAACTCAAGGAACGAGAGAGCCAGTCGATCCATGACTCGATTCAAATCGAATCATGTCCTAAATCGAGTAACCCTCTCGATCCAAGCCATTATGGGCATGAGATAGAGTCCCAGATCGACCAAACGGACTCGATCTCATGCCGAGGTAACATTTTCATTTCCCTCCTTTACTCTTTCTCTCCAGTTTTTGAATTTAAAACTTGGTCAAGGCAAGCATCTTTTTTCATGAAAGATGTGCCTTGACCAAGACTTTTGTCAGAAAACCACTTCCTTTACCCATAGTTTTGTTTCTTTTTAGCCTTTAAATGTTTTCAACAACTTTACACTCTCTCATTCTTGTTTTTTCGAACTTTTAAGCAAAGAGAGTGAGAGTTATTTGTTTCTAAAGGCTAACAAGCTTCTTTAACAATCTTTGCAAAAGGTATTTTCGGATCTTTGATGAAAATCTTTAGGAAAATCTCCTTTTACTTCGGAATTGATTGTTTTAGATGCTAGGGCGGTTTTGAATTTTTAAATTTTGCTTAATAATAGGAAAAATTATGGATTTTCTAGTATCTCTAGATTTGATTCTCTATTATTTTGCTATATTTTTTATAAATTCCCCAAAATTCTAGGGTATTAGCTATCGACTTTCTTCTTTGCTTCTCTCTTTCTCTCAAAATACCGCATATTTGCTCATAGCTTTGCTTGAGAACTTTGTTTCAGGCACAATGGCCCCCAAGAGAACAAGAGAAGAGACAGCACAAGAGGGAGAAGGTCAGGAGGTAGCTGTTCAAGAGAGGGTTCGATGGAGTAAGAAGCGGCTGGAAAGGCTGGAAAGGCTTTGGTTTGAGCCTACTAAGTTTGCGGATCGGGAGCTGCTGTTCAAGCTAGGGATCCTTGGTGATTTCGACCAACTCCTCAAGAACATTGGCCTGAGATGTCTGTCATGAATGGATTGCCCAACCATTCCAGAAGTGACAATAGACTTCCTTGCCACGTCGTTACGAGAACCCTAGCGCCCCTGTTCCTTCACAAGGCCGTCCCTCTTTCAAGGTTGGACGTCAAGCTTTCAGCCTCTCAATCCCAGAGCTGTGTCAAGCATATGGTCTCAACGCATCCGCCACCAAGATCGAGTTCCCCTCCTACACGCGAGCAAACGATTTTTGGGACCTGATCAGCAACGAAGACTACAAGGCCAACACCGCCAAAATCAAGAGAGTGAGAAGCCCGGTGCTGAAGTACACCTTGAAGCTGATCGCCAACACATTCAGCGGATGGTCAATTGCTCCCATGGTCACGAAAACCAAGCTTTGCTTCTTGTTCCAGGGCGTGAAGCATTTGTTGTGTGATCCGGCGGAGAATGATGAGCCTATGGAGGATGAACTCGGTGATGACGTGAACTATGGATGCGTACTTGCTGCCTCTTTGGTGAAGTACAAGGGATATGCCTTGCGGTGCAAGGCAAGCTCTTCATTCATTGGCGGATTCCTCACTCCTCTGTTCATACAAGCCGGCGTACCTATACATGACTTCACACCCGTCCCGGCTAGAGCTTTCATGGATGAGATCTACATGAGGATTACCGACAGCTTGGGACGCACGCCAGCAGAAGGATTCTATGCCTATCTTTTCATCGACGATGAACACGAGAAGAGAGTGTGCATCCTACCAAACAAGGACGAGACCGAGCTGCTTGGTGTTGGAAACATCGAGTTCTTGCCAACCGTAGAGGAGTGATTTGCTCCTCTAGGAGGAACGCCTGCCCCAGCGATTGCTCCACATCCAAGGTCCGAGTCTCCTGCCACGGAAGATGAGATGCCCGAGGCTTACACCCTTCCCAAGAAAGACTTCGAGCCGAGAACCAAAACGGAGAAGTTCCTAGCATCTGCTGTGGAGATGCAAAGGAAAATTTACAAATGGCAAGGCAAAATGCTCAAGAAAGTTGCCGATTCAAGGAGGCTCGCCTAAGCAAGCTGCAAGTGAGGAGGTTCAACAACCCGAGAAGAGGAGGCTTTCAACCAGTGGAGTTGTCATCCGTGAGACTCAATGCAGCAACATCCAACCGGCGCGTCTCTCTCTTCAAGAGCCAGGCTTCAAAGGCAAAGCCGTAGTATCTAGCTCCTCTGGAACATCCTCAAGTTCCAGCCGAGACTAGACCCGAGGTAACAACCTCCTTCCATTGTATATACCGCTCATGTTTGCTTCTTTTTGCTTTGTGTTTTGATGCTCCTTTGAATTTGTTTGCCACCGGGATGGTGTCAAGCAAGTTTGGGGGAGTATGTGTGTGGTTCAACATGTGTTTTCTGATCTTATTTTCCCTTTAGCATCCTTGAGTCTTCATTGCATGAAAAATTGGTAAAATTTTTAAATTTATATTCAAAGATTCATGTAGTTGCATTCATCTTGTTAAACATTTTAGGATATAGTCTATAACTTTAAAGCATCTAGGTTGTTTGCATTTGCATAAGGGGTTAAAGTTTTTCTTAAAAAGGTGTTTTAAACTCATGAATTGTTTCAATGCCCTACTTAGTAGTTCTCTATTGCCTTGTTCATACTTTGAAAGTAAGTTCTTACCATGCTTGTATCACTTTCTATGATTTTCGTGACTTGAATTGAACTCTCATGATTAGAAACTTGTCCTAATAAGTGAAAACCTTAATCTGAAATTTTAATTATCATCCTTATGCATTTGAAAATAAACACATGGATTTTAAAATATTTAGGCTCTCTTCTTCCTTTCACCACTCTTTGTGAGCCTAAGTAGAACTCCCACCTTGACCCTTACCTTTCTTTGAAGCCAAGCTTTCTTGTGTGATATCATTGTGAGGCCTTTTTCCGGTTTGAACTTAGCATAAAGTGTTAGGTTTAGGCGACATGATTAGGTTCTCATATGATTGCTAGCTTTGCATTTTGAAGCTAGATTTAGGCTTAGAATAAGTTTGGGGGTTTAAAGGGTTGCTTTCATGTTTTATGCTCTCGGTTTCAAAAGAGTTTGGTATTTGAAAGAAAGAAAAAGGTTTTAAGTGAAAGGTTTGTGTTTAAAAAAATTATTTATGCTCTAATAATTTCAGAAGGTAGCTCTCTCAAAATAAAAATAAAAAGAAAAAGAAAAGAGCCTAAGTGCCAAAATAAAAGAAAAGAAAAAGAAAAAAAAATAAATATAAATAAACAGAGAGCTACCAATAAGAAATATGTAAAGAGCAAATTGTTTTCAACCTTTTCACTAGCCTAAAAGAGTTAAAAATGCTTTCTGTTTTGAATTGGGGAATGCTAAGCTTGTGCTTTGAGAAAAGGGTAGGTTCTAAGTGGTGAGTGAGCTTAAAATAAAATAAATGAGAAGGGTTTAGGATCATTGTTAGTTTACACGGGTAAATAAGAATCTGATCATGTATGCATCAATTGCCTTCACCTTTAGCATTATGCATAAAGTTCTTACCATTTTTGAGAAAATCCTTGTTTCAAATGAAAACCTTTTTCAAATGAGATCATTCTATGCTCATAGCCTGCACCCTTAGCCAAATGTGTTCTGCTTTAAAATGCATAAGTTTGATTCATGGTTCGGTTATTAATGAATGTTAAAGGATGAGTTTCTTTGATTGTTAGGAATAGGAGAGTCATGATCTGAATTTCTTTGTGTGATGAGTATTGCTAAGTTCTTTGGAGTATGAGTGTGCGCATTGCATTTTAGAACTAGTAACTAGGACATTGAGATTGATTCATTTGAAAGGCACTTTTGCAAGAAGCTTAAACCCCCGTCTTTTCTAAAACCTCTCTTGCTTTCTTATTTTCTGCTGCTTGAGGGCAAGCAAGAAGTAAGTTTGGGGGAGTTGATATCACTGCATATTACATGCATTTTGCATACATACAAGTTAGCTTTTCCTGCATTTACATCATACTTTAGGTTAGATTGCATCACTTTAGGTCCTAGAGCATTCTTGCACCAGCATACGCATGTTCCTTGCATTTTGCATCATATTCAGGTTGTTTCTGGCTACTTTGGAGTCGTGGAGGTTCATGGACGTGCTGAGGCTAGTGTGGAGATTCGTGGAACGTCGGATGTTTGCTAAGTACAAGAGATCGGGGAGCAGATCGAGCACGGCCGGTCGATCTAGATGAGGTCAACCAAAAGATCGAGTAGTCCTTTCAATCCAAGGAATCTGATCGAGACGGAGATCAAGTGAAGCAATCGATCAAGTGGTACGGACGTAAATGACGCCATGCAGAGCGATAGCCGGATCGAGTCCACCACTCGATCCGCCAAAAGATCGATACCAGGATCGGATGCAACACTCGATCCACCGAAGAAGATCGAGACACAGATCGAGTTCAAGACACGATGTCCGAAGATGATCGAGAAGCATGCTCGATCTCGAGGTCGATCTCAGTCCTTTTAACCGTTTTTGGCCGCTAGCGAGGGGGGGACCATCGAGCTGTTTGGCCCATTTTGGGAAGGCGGCGATGATCTTTTCCCACACATGTTTTCATTATTTTCTTTTTATGCTTTTTCTCTCTGTTTTAGAGGCGATCCGCCATTGTTAGACTTGGAGCTTTGTTCTTGAATATTTTGAATCGTTTAAGCTTAATCCATCGTTTTTCATGTTTATCGTTTCATTCTTCATGCTTTGCTTAGTTTACTTAATGTGTAGTGAGTAGTTTAATCGGGTTTTGGGGTTGGGAGGTTTTCAAAGCTTGGTGTTTTCTCATTCTTAATGGATTTCTTTTCTAAGATATTGAGTTCTTAAGGCTTAAAGAGTCTCACGCCAAGATCTTTATGATCAGAGAGAGCTCTTACCTTGACAGGATCCAGATGTCTCTGAAAGTCATATCTTAGAGGCTAGTTACTCTTTCCCAAATGCCATGGTAGTTTAGAGGACTAGTTAAGCCGCGTGTTTGAAATCTGTTTTCCTTGCCTCTCAATCTCTTTTTCCGCCAAACGCCATGGGTCTGGAGGAGAGAATGAGAGAGTGATCCATACCACACGCCATGGATGGGTCTTGTTTTGTTTTCAAGGCTTAGAGAACAACAAAGTGAGTAGATCTAGAGTTTTCAAATCAAGCTTGAACCTTTGAAACCCCTGAACGTGAATCTCAACCCTAGACCTTTCTTTCTTAGTATTCTTACATCTTCGTTAATCATTCGCTTGATACTCGTCGCATCCTGGTCATTAGTTTCATTGCACTTGCATTTTTAGACGAGATCGATCCAAACTACTCGATCTAGTGGTCGATCCTGTGGCCGATCCACTAGTCGATTTTTATAAATTCATAGCTTTGCAGTTTAATCATTCTGTCATTTCGTCGTGGTAGTTCACTCTTTCCTAGTAATTTTAAAATAGTTTTGCATTCCGTTTTACTGCTGCATCTAGTTTTTAGGAATTTCTCAAAATCGCTTGTCTTTTGCTTAGCTTTACACTGCCCTTGCATTCTCATTGCACTTTCTAGCTTCTAGGATTGGATTGATACTCGCTTGCATGCTTTACTACAACTAAGTGTTGCATTTGAGCTTTGATACATCTTTGCATACACTCTGCACCCAAAAAGATTGTTATCAGCAAACCGGTTTCTGGTGGCCGTCTTTCTTCAAGGACGCCCATGAGTTTGTGAAGAGTTGTGAAGCTTGTCAACGAGCAGGGAACATCACCAAGCAAAACGAGATGCCTCAGGTTCCTATCTTCGAGGTTGACATTTTTGACGCGTGGGGAATAGACTTTATGGGACCGTTTCCTTCTTCGTACGGCAACAAGTTCATTTTGGTGGTTGTAGACTATGTGTCTAAGTGGGTTGAGGCTATAGCTTCCCCAATAAACGATGCAAAGGTGGTGATAAAGCTTTTCAAGACCATCATATTCCCATGGTTTGGAGTCCCCAAGGTTGTAATCAGTGACGGTGGCAGCCATTTCATCAACAAGGTGTTTGAAAGCCTTCTAAGGAAGTATGGTGTGAAGCACAAGGTGGCTACACCGTATCATCCTCAAACGAGTGGGCAAGTGGAGGTCTCTAACCAGAAAATCAAGGCTATACTCGAGCGGACAGTTGGTACTACTCGGAAGGATTGGGCAGCTAAGCTAGACGACGCTTTGTGGGCTTACCGGACCGTTTTCAAAACGCCCATTGGTACTACTGCTTTCACTCTTCTCTACGGCAAAGGATGTCACCTCCCCGTTGAGCTGGAACATAGAGTATTGTGGGCAGTAAAGCGGCTGAACTTTGATCTAAAGACAGCTCAGGAGAAGCGCTTGATCCAGCTTCATTAACTTGATGAGCTAAGGCTGGATGCCTACGAAAGTGCTAGGATCTACAAAGAGCGTACAAAGGTGGCTCATGACAAGAAGCTGGTCTACAAAGAGCTTAAGGAAGGCAATTTGGTATTGCTCTACAACTCGAGGTTGAAGCTCTTTCCAGGAAAGCTGAAGTCAAGGTGGTGCGGACCGTTTGAGATCAAGGAGGTATTGCCTTATGGAGCTGTTACGTTGGTAGGCAAGAGTGGGAATGCATTCACAGTCAACGGACACAGATTGAAGCCATACATGGCCAGTGCATTCAACAAGGAGAGCACTTCAATGCTTCTCCAAGACCCACCATCTGCCTAAACCAAGTAAAGTCTAGCTAAAGACGTTAAAGAAAGCGCACTTGGGAGGCATTCCCATGTCTATCTTGTATATATTTTTGCTTTCTTTCTCTTTCAGTTTTTTGTTTTTATCTTCTGAGTGTATAGGAAAAGGTATAAGCGATTGCAAGCCATGATCTTAGATCTAAAGGGAGTAAGAAGGGGCGAATATAGGCTAGAGATCGAGTGCTAGATCGACTCATCCTGGCTCGATCTTTGCTAGATCGAGCTAGTGAATCGAGAGGAGTCAGTCGATCTATACGAGACCGAGTAGACAAATCGAGTGGAACGGTCGATCATGAGAGGACAATCCGCCAATGTGTTCAGCTTGAAAAGCGAACGAGGTGTAGATCAACCGAGTCACTCGAACCTTGAAAATAGATCGAGTAGTCTACTCGATCTGCCATTCGATCTCAGCCAAATCAACCCCCGAATCGATCAAGGAAATCGATCCAAGGAGTACAGCCTAGTTGACAGAAAGTCAAGGAACGAGAGATTATAGTCGATCTAAGACTCAATTCTAATCCAATCGAGTCACTGATCGATCAAACCTCTCGATCCAGCCAACATGGGCATGAGATCGAGTCCTAGATCGACCAAAAGGACTCGATCTCGTGCCGAGGTAACCAAACATTTTTCCCTCCCTTTTTCTTTTCCCTATCTTTTTTTTATTTTGAATGGTGGTCAAGGCAAGCATCTTTGACCACGAAAGATGTGCCTTGACCATGCCTTTTGTCAGAAAACCGCTTTCCTTGACCATGGTTTTAGATTTTCTTGGCCTTTATGTTCTCAACAACTTCACACTCTCTCATTTCTGTTTTTGCGAAATCTAAATCGAGAGAGAGTGCTATTTTTCTTTTCCTAAAGGTCATTAGCTTCTGTTTTCAATCCTGCAAAGGTATTTTCAGATTTTTAATTAAAATATTTTCAGAAATTTCCTTAATAATCGCATGGTTGATTTAAGTTGCTAGAGATTTTAACAAATTTTTAAAAAGTAGCTAGAAATCAGGAAATTATCTAGATTTAATCTCATCTCTAGATTGTCTTTTCTTTTACCTAGTTACAATTTTTATAAATCTCCCAAAAATCTAGGGTATTAGTTGCGAATTTCTCTCCCTTCCTTGTGTTTTCTTTGTATTCGCCGCCTACTCTAACTCTCTCTTCCGAGAATCACCTTTCAGTCACCAATGGCACCTAAGAGAACCAGAGAAGAGAATACACAAAGAGAAGAAGAGCAACAAGTGGTTCAAGAGGAAGGATCTCAACAAGTTCAATAGGAAGAACCTCAGCAAGTTCACGAGAGGATCCGTTGGACTAAGGAGGAAAAGTCAGCAAATAAAAGGCTAGAGAGGCTGCGCTTTGAGCCTACCAAGTTTGCATGTAGAGACTTGTTGGCAAGAATGGGTCTTCTAGAAGATTTTGACTCTCTTCTCCAAGACATGGGGCTTGCAAGCCTTTCAAGGATGGATTGCCCAACATATCCGCAAGTCACCTTGGATTTCCTCTCCACCTTGGCGTTTTCCTTTGAGAATCCAAGTCTCCCCACTCCTTCACAAGGCCATCTCACCTTCAAGGTCAAGAGGCGAGCTTATCACCATTCCATTGAAGAACTTTGCCAAGCATATGGACTCAACGCCGCGGCTAAGCAAGTGGAGTTTCCCCCTCTCAAGAACGCCATCATCATATGGGACGTGCTTTGTGATGAAGACTACAAGCCAAACACGCCAAGATCAAGAAAGTGAGGAACCCCATCCTGAGGTATACTCTCAAGCTGCTAGCAAACACATTCAGTGGGCGGTCCGTGTCTCCTACAGTGACAAGGACCGAGTTGTGCTTCCTTTTCCTAGGGATCAAAAGTATACTATGCAGCAACGAAGAAGAGAACCCCGATCCGCTGCAAGATGACCTTGGGAATGATGTTAACTACGGGTGTATTCTAGCATCCTCCTTGGTGAAGTACAAGGCATACGCTCTGAGGTGCAAGGCGAATTCAGCATACATTGGAGGTTTCCACACGCCACTCTTCATCCAAGCCAGTGTACCTCTTCAACGCTTCGAGCCTTGCGCGGATAGGGCATTCATGGACGACACCTACATGCGCAATACAGATGGCTTGGGACCTACGCCAGCTCCAGGATTCTTTGCTTATCGGTTTTCACAATGAGGAAAAGAAGAAGAGCGTGTGCATCTTACCCAACGTTGATGAGACACACTTGGATAGCATCGGTACAATCGAGTTTTGCCCAACCCACGAAGAGTGCTACGCCCCACTTGGTGCAACCATAATGCCTATTCAGTCTGCACGTGAGCAGTCAGAGTCACCACCTTCAGATGGCGCAATACCAGCCAACTTTGAGCTTCCCAGGATGGACTTTGAGCCACGGACCAAGGCGGAGAAGTTTCTTGCTTCGGTGGTGGAGGTGCAGCGAAAGATAACTAAGTGGCAAGGGAAGATGATCAAAAAGCTTGCCAAGAAAGTCAAGGCGCTTCAAGGGAGCTCATCCGCAAAGTCTAAGCAGTCCATGAGTGTAGAGGTCGAGCAGCCCGAGAAGAGTAGGAGATCGACTTGCAGCATTGTCATCCGTGAGCCACAAGGCAGCACGCAACAAGCATGTCATTCCGTCCATGGTTTCCCGACCGCGGATAAAGGCAAAGACATAGCACGACTCTCCTCTAGCAAGAGCAGTTCCGCTGGAACATACTAAGTTCCAGCCGAATTTAGCTCCAAGGTACCAACAACCACCCTTTGTATATACCGCACATGTTCTCTTAGTTTTCTTTGCTTGTGTTTGAAATCCTTTGAATTTCTTTGCCACCGAGACGGTGTCATTCAAGTTTGGGGGAGTATGTGGTGTGTTTAATGTGTTTTCTTTTTCTTATTTTCTGTTATCATCTTTGAGTCTTGCATACATCCTAAGGCATAGAAAAGAACAAAAAAATTGGTAAAATTTTTAAAAATTTTCAAAAACATTCATGTAGTTGCATTAACTTTGTTAAACATTTAGGATTGAGTCTAGAATTTTTAAGCATCTAGGTTGTTTACATTTGCATAACGGGTTAAAATTTTCTTTAAAAGGTGTTTTAAGGTCATGAATTGTTTCAAGGCCCTAGTTAGTAGTTCTTTGATGCATTGCACACTCTTAGAAAGTAAGTTCTAACCATACTTGGATCATGTGTTTTGATTTTCGTGGCTTGACTTGAACATGCATGAACTGAACCTTGTCCTAATAAGTGAAAACCTTAATCTGAATTTTAATTATCATACTTATGCATTTGAAAATGAACACATGGATCTTATACATATTTAGGGTCTCTTCCTCCTTTCACCACTCTTTTGTGAGCCTAAGTAGAACTCCCACCATAACCTTACCCTTCTTTCAAGCCAAATGTTCTTGTGTGATATCATTGTGAGGCCTCTTTTCAGTTTGAACTTAGCATAAAGTGTTAGGTTTAGGCGACATGATTAGGCTCTCATTTGATTGCTTGCTTTGCATGTTGAAGCTAGATCTAGGCTTAGGTTAGGTTTGGCGTTCATGGGGTTGTTTATTTTGCTTAATTGTTTATGGTTTCAAAAAGGTTTGGTGATTGAAGTGTTTAAAAAGATTTTAAATGGAAGGCAATGTTTTTTAAAATAAAAAGCTCTAAGTGTATTTCAGAAGATAGCTCCCAAATAAAAAGAAAAGAAAAAGAAAGAAATAGAGCCTAAGTGCCAAATAAAAAGAAAAGAAAAGAATAAGTAAGGAGCTATCAATAAGAAAAGTAGAGAGCTAAAAATATTTTTAGCCTTTCCACTAGCCTAAAAGAGCAAAGATGTTTTCTGTTTTATTTGGGTTTGAGCCTAATAAGGGTAGTATCTAAGAGGGGGTGAAAGAGCTAAAAAGAAAAGAAATAAGAGGGGTTTTAGGGTTATTGTTAGTATACATGGGTAGATAAGAGTCTAGTTATGTATGCATGAATTGCCTTTACCTTTAGCATTATGCATAAAGTTCATACCCTTCTTGAGAGAAACCCTTTACATTATAAAACCCTTTTAAATGAGATCATTCTATGCTCATAGTCTTTGTCCTTAGCCAAATGTGTTCTGCTTTAAAGTGCATAAGTGTGATTCACGGTTTGATCATTAATGACTGTTAAAGGATAATGTTCTTTTATTGTTTGGAATAGGAGAGTCATGATTTGAAATTCATTGTGTGATGAGTATGGCTAAATTATTTGGAGTATGAGTGTGTGAATTGCATTTTAGAATTAATAACTAGGACCATTGAAATGATTCATTTGAAAAGCACCTTTGCAAGAAGCTTAAACCACCCCCCCCCCCCCCCCCCCCCCCCCCCCCCCCCCCCCCCCCCCCCCCCCCCTCCCCCCATTTTTAAAAACCTCTCTCCCTTCTTGAATTTTGTTTGCTTGAGGGCAAGCAAAAGCCAAGTTTGGGGGAGTTGATATTTCAGCATATTTCGTGTGTTTTGCATACATATAAGATAGTTTCTCATGCATTTAACTTGCACATTAGGCTAGTTTGCATCATTCTAGGTACTAGAGCACTTTCGCACCAGCATTTGCATGTTTCTTGCATTATGCATCACATTCAGGTTGTTTTCAGCTACTTTGGAGCTTTGGAGGATTCATGGACGTGCTAAGGCTCGTGAGCAAAGTCGTGGACACTTGGAGAACTCAGGAGTGCTTGCTAAGGACCCGAGATCGAGTGGCAGATCGAGCACGGCAGGTCAATCCAGACGAGATCGACCAGAAGATCGAGTAACCAAGTCGATGCAAGGAAATGGATCGAGACCAAGATCGAGTGTGGAGATCGATCTGAAGTATGGACGTAAATGATGCCATGCAGATCGAGGACCGGATCGAGCTTCCAACCCGATCAGCATAAGATCGACTCAGAGATCGACTAGAGCTATCCGATCCAAGACGAAGATCGAGAGCCAGATCGAGCTTCATGCTCGATCCCAGACTAACCTTATTCGTCCAGCTGGCTTTGGACCGTAGCGAAGGGGAGACCATTTGTGGTTTGGCCATTTTTGGCAAAAGGCAACGATCCCTTTCATTATCTCCATTCTGTCTTTACCTTTTTCGCTCTCTCGTTTTTTAGGCAAATCCGCCATTGTAGACTATCAAAGCTTTTTCTTGCATTTTAACTTTTGAATATCGAACCTTTGGCCTTAATCTTTGTTAATCATGCTTAATAGATCGTCTTTTATGCTTTCATCAGTTTTCTTTATGAATCGCGAGTAGTCTTTTTGGGTTTTGGGGTTGGGGCGATTCGAAAGTGTTGAAAAGGATAAAACTTTGTATTTTCTCATTCTTCATCACCTTCTCTTCTAGGATTTCGAGTGCTTAAGGCTCAGAGACTCTCACGCCAAGATCTCTATGATCCGAGGGATGTCTTACCTTGACAGGATCCAGATGTCCTGGAAAATCAATTCCTAGAGGCTAGTCTTTCTTTTCCCACACGCCATGGTTGTAAAGGGGACTAGTTAGGTCGTTTGTTGAAATCAATGCTTTATGCCCTTCAATCTCTTTTTCCACTAAACGCCATGGGTTTGGAGAAGAGAATGAAGGAGTGATCCATACCACACGCCATGGATGGATCTTGTTTTGTTTTCAAGGCCTGGAGAACATGTGGTAACCCAACCTGGTAAACCGTACCGCGGCTGTGTCCCACTACATCCTCTAAGTCCGTTTCTATACTTAGCCATATTTTTAAACTTTTTCTTCATTCTTATTCTTTCTTATCAATACACAGCAGAATATAAAGCAACTCATTTCATTTATTTAACTTTCATAAAACACTTAAACAGGATTCGGGGCTAACTTAAACAAATCACAATGGTTCGCTAATGAATACAAACGATCACCTAGCAACCTAAATAGTCAACCACCAAAGCCATAAGACAAAGCACAACGTCTTAAACATAAATAAAACCCAGTCCCGATCCATCCATATCCATCACTGCCGCCTGGTCTCGCCCTTTACTGCTTAGTATCTACACACTCAAGAAGAGAGGCATAAGTATTTCACAAATACTTAGTGAGTACGGTCATCCTGTAACACCTGGTCAGTACCAAACACGCAATCATACTTTCGGATTCAACATTCAACACAATCAATTCGCAATAGACATAACAATATCAAACGGCCATGATTATCTAACTTAACCAACCAAGTTCAATCCCTTTTTAAGACTCATGTCTACTTCAGCGAGAACCTCACATCCCCTAAGCTAGTACATGATCCGGATTACCCTGGGGTTAGCTAAACATCATATATGCCACGGTAAACTCCACAATATATCATAACATAAAGATTGCTTATCAGTTCTAAACACATAACATGAAAATCACACAATCAACATGCAAACATTCAACCCTAGCAATCCTACGGTCCTAGACACCAACCACAGTCGCGCACTCACTTTAGACAAGGCTAGAAACAGATTGGTCAGAAGAAATCCTGATGAAAACCGCACCAAAACGAAGATATCCGATCTCCCTAAGAATCTCTCGGCTGCCCATACGATCCGATCCTTATCCCCTCGGCTATCTCTCTCTCCGTTCACCTTTCTTCGAGCCAAACTCTGTTTTCCCTCAGAAACCCCACAAAACAAGGCTATTAGCTCGAGGTTATCCGATGAAAACTCAACACTTAGGGAAATATCCGATCCCTTACCAATTTATCTCGGCGATGGTCGGATCTGCTCGGCGATAACCTGATCTATCTCGGATGTCCTCGGAATAAACATCTTTTCTTAGGGTTTTCTCTCAACTATTCTCTTTCTTTTCTTTATTGCTCTCGAATAAACACAACTCTCCCGAGAAAAGTCTCAAAATCCCTTAAATACTCGCAAAACCCTAGATAACCCGGACTTATCCGACGCTTTCCTGGTTCAAGTAAGTTTTATCCCGGTGCGATTCGATTCTCTCGGCTATTCCCTGTATCGGCTCAATCATTCCTTCGATAAACCACAAAATTGCCGACCAAACACTTGGCCCACGGCCCAAATCCTTTCCTACTCGGATAAACCGCCCTTATCCGAGGTGTTTTCCATTTTTCACCCGGATATTCCTATTTCTCTCGGACAACTTGTCCCATCTCGGCTAATCCTCTATTTCTCTCGGTGGTTTCCCTTACTCCCTCGGAGACAGTCCACTGTCACTCGGACCCTCGGATAAATCCCACTGCACCGGGATAAATCCCATTTCCCACGGACTCGACCCTGTTTTCCCTCGGATATGGTCCATCCGGCTCGGCTATCCAGCCCATACCCGACTATTTCCTCGGTCATCACCCGACCATAGTCCGAACCTTCATTTTCCAACCAATATCCGACCCTTGGCTCGATTATTCCTCGGACAACGCCCTGTCTGGTACGATCATTCCACATTTTCTCGGATACAGATGCTACAACTCTCCCCCACCCGCTATGGATTCGTCCCCGAATCCGAATCATCTGTTTGCAACTTGTCAAACCATTTGGGATACTCAGATTTCATCCTGGCTTCATTCTCCCAAGTAACCTGTTCCTGCCCGTCGCAGTCCCATACGACCTGAACCATTCTGACTATCTTCCCACGCTTAGTCTTTTCTTTCTGACCTATTACCCGAACCGGCCTAGCCACTACTGCAAGATCCTCTTGCAAGTCTGCTGGCAGCTCCTCTATAACCGTTTCCCATTCGGTAATGTGCTTTCTCAGCTGTGACACATGAAATACATTATGGAATGCTCCTATTTCTGATGGCAAGTCCAACTTGTAAGCCACTGCGCCAACTCTTTCCAGTATCCGGTAAGGCCCCATGTACCTCGGATTCAACTTGGCACTCTTAGCTGCCCTATCTGTTCCCTTATAAGTCAGTGCCTTTAGATAAACCATATCACCCACACTGAACTCCAAATCCCTGCGACGCTTGTCCGCATAACTTTTCTGCCTGTCCATAGCCTCTTTCAGCTTAACCTTTAACAATCTGAGCTTTTCTGTAGTAGCCTCGACCACTGCTGGCCCCATTACGCTACGCTCCCCCTCTTGTGTCCAACACAATGGTGTTCTGCATGGCCTATACAACACCTCATACGGAGACATCTCAATGCTCCTTTGGTAACTATTGTTGTATGCAAATTCAGCTAACGGCAAGTAGTCTTCCCAACTACCGCCCCAATCCAGTACACACGCTCTCAACATATCCTCCAATGTCCTGATCGTCCGTTCTGATTACCCATCACTCTGAGGATGATACGCTGTACTCATATGCAACCGCGTTCCACACGCTTCCTGGAACTCTTTCCAGAACCTTGAAGTAAACTTCGGATCACGATCTGAGATGATACTCACTGGCAATCCATGCAACCTCACGATCTGATCAATGTACATTTCCACCAACTTTGGTACTCCATCAGTCTTTTTCATTGCTAAGAAGTGAGCAGACTTGGTTAAACGATCCACAATGACCCATATCCCGTCATGCAACTTCTTAGTCTTAGGTAATCCCAGTACAAAGTCCATGGTGATCATGTCCCATTTCCATTCTGGCATTGGCAACGTTTGCAACAAACCACTCGGAAACTGATGTTCTGGCTTAACCAATTGGCACGTCTCACATCTGGCTACCCACTTAGCCACATCACATTTCATCCCAACCCAATGATAGTACCGTTTCATATCCTGATACATCTTGGTCATTCCCGGATGAACAGAAAACCTTGACTGATGTGCCTCCTTCAGGATCTCATCCCTTAACTCCTTCACATCTGGAACACAGACCCGTCCGTTCACAACAATGGTCCCATTGTTTGAAGTCTGATATTCCGTCTTGTCATTCTGTGACACCTTTTTCAGATTCTCATCCTGCTCCTGAGCAATCCGAATCCTAGTCAACAAGTCAGCTCTATCTGCAGCTTCCAGACCCAATGGTTCAACCCCTTCTGTAACTGCATTCAGCTGCAATGTCCTTAGCATGTTCACAACGCTTCCAACATTCTGCTCAGATGATACGTGATGTCACTACATATTGCATGCATTTTGCATACATATCAGTTAGCTTTTCATGAATTTACATCACACTTTAGACTAGATTGCATCACTTAGGGTCCTAGAGCATTCTCGTACCAGCATACGCATGTCCCTTGCATTTTGCATCACATTCAGGTTGTTTATGGCTACTTTGGAGTCGTGGAGGTTCGTGGACGTGCTGAAGCTGTTGTGACGGATCGTGGAAGGTGGATGTTTGTTAAGGACCAGTGATCGGGGAGCAGATCGAGCATGACAGGTCGATCTAGATGAGATCGACTAGAAGATCGAGACACCCAGGCAATCTAAGGGAAATGATCGAGATAAAGATCGAGAGGGGTAATCGATCAGATGGTACGGACATAAATGACGCCATGCAGAGCGAGAGCTGGATCGAGTCCACCACTCGATCCAACCAAAGATCGATACCAAGATCGGATGCAACACTCGATCCGCCGAAGATGATCGAGACCTAGATCGAGTAGTAGACACGATGCCCGGAAGTGATCGAGAGAGCCGCTCGATCCCAAAGTCGATCTCTGTCCTTTCAACCGCTTTTGGCCGCTAGCGAGGGGGGAACATCGAGCTGTTTTCGCCATTTTGGGAAGGCGGCGATGTCTTTTTCCACACACACTTTTTCAATCTTATCTTTTTATGCTTTTTCTCTCTGGTTTGGAGATTATCCGCCATTGTAAGACTTTGAGCTTTGTTCTTGAATTTTTTTTGAATCGTTTAAGTCTTAAGTAATCGTTTTCATGTTCATCGCTTCGTCTTTCATGTTTATTTTGGTTATTCTCATGTGTAGCGAGTAGTTTCATTTGAGTCTCGGGGTTGAGAGGATTCACGGGGTCTAAGGGGTTTTCAAGTTGGTAGTTTTCTTGTTCTTAATGGCTTTCTCTTCTAGGATGTTGAGTCCCTAAGGCTTAAAGACTCTCACGCCAAGATCTTTATGATCAGAGAGGTCTCTTACCTTGACAGGATCCAGAGATCTCTGAAAATCACATCCTAAAGACTAGTTACCCTTTCCCAAAAGCCATGGAAGTTTAGGGGACTAGTTAGGCCGTGTGTTTGAAATCTGAGTTCATTGCCCTTCAACCTCTCTTTCCACCAGAAGCCATGGGTTTGGAGGAGAGGATGAAGGAGTGATCCATACCGAAAGCCACGGATGGATCTTGTTTTCGTTTTCAAGGCTTAGGGAATCTCACAAAGTGAGTCGATTTAAAGTTTTCAACCCCAACATTGGACCCTTGAAACCCCGGACCATGAATCTCAACCCTAGACCCTTCTTTCCTAGCATTCTTAAATCTTCGTTAGTCATTCGCTTGTTGTTCGTTGCATCCTGGTCATTAGTTTCTTCATGCTTGCATTTTGTAGACGAGATCGATCCAAACTGCTCGATTTAGTGGTCGATCCACTAGTGGATTTTTGTTAAATCATAGCCTTGCATTTTAATTATTCCGTTTGTTCCCTGTGATAGTTTAATCATTCCTGGTATTTTTAAAATAGATCTGCATTTCATTTGGTTCCTGCATATAGTTTTTAGGATTTTTACAAAACCGCCTGCTATTCGCTTAGCTTTACACTGCTCTTACACTCTCTTTGATCTTCCTAGCTCCTAGAAATGGATTGACTCTCACTTGCATACTGTACTACAACCTAAGTGTTGCATTTGAGTTTGATAGCCTCATTGCATCCTCACCCTTGCAAAGAAAGTAGTTATCAAATTGCGCCGTTGCCGTTCTAGGAGTGTTAGAAAGCATAGAGATTTGGAGCTTAGTAAAGACTAAGCCTTTATCTTGTTTCAGTTACTAATCTCTCTACTCTCAAACGTGTGTCTCTCAGGTACATGAATCTTCGTTCAAGGGGAGACAACAATCTACTTCAACCCTTGGACAACATTCATCAACTTGGTCATTCACGGCAAAGAAGAGTACGAGAACAAGCCAGAGCCTTTGAGGAGATTGTTCAGCACGGTTTGGTTGACTTCGAAGCTATGGCTGAACACGAGCATCCAGAGGGACCTCCTCCAGCTCACGGGGCAGTGGGAAGAGGCAATGGAAACCCCCAACGCGCGGCAAGACCCCCAAGGATCATAGGAGCCGGAGATGCTCCCAATACTCATCACAATAGGTTTGGGATCACTCTTCCTCCTGTACAAAACAACAACTTCGAGACTAAGCCGGGTTTCATCTCCATGGTGCAAAACAACAAGTTCCACGGCTTAGCAATGGAAGATCCCTTGGAGCACCTTGACAATTTCGAGCAAGTATGTGGGATGATCAAGATAAACGGCATATCAGAAGATGCTTTCAAACTGCGTCTCTTTCCCTTTTCACTCGGAGACAAAGCTAAGCATTGGGAGAAGACCCTTCCACAAGGCACCATCACCTCATGGGCCGAGTGTAAAAAGGCATTTCTCTCAAAATTCTTCTCTAGCACCAGAACAGCACGGTTGAGAAGCGAAATCAGCGGCTTCACTGAGCGGAACAATGAGACATTCAATGAGGCAATGGAACGTTTTAAAGATTACACGATCCAATGTCCTCATCACGGTTTCAGTGAGGAGACGCTACTCAGCACCATCTACCCCGGCGCCTCACCAAAGATCAGGTTGTTGCTTGACACAGCTAGTAAAGGGAACTTCCTTGGTCAGGAGGTAGAAGAGGGCATGGAGCTGATAGAGAACTTGGCATTGAGTGATGGCAACTATGCTGAGGATTATGACCATGCACCGAGAGGATCTGAGCTAGAGTCTCACAAAAAAGAGCTGAAATCTTTGCATGAGAAGATTGATAAGCTGGTGTTAGCCAACCAGAAGCATGTTCACTTTGTTGGTGAAGCGGATGAGAATCAAGAGGAGCTTGAGTTGAGCCAGGAAGAAGCCAATTGGGTGGCGGGACAGAATAATTACAAACCTCACGGCAACAACCAAGGCTACAACCAGAACAACAATATCTCCTACCGTAGTACCAACGTCGCCAACCCTAAGGACCAAGTGTACCCTGCTCAGCAAGTGATGTCATTGCATTTTGCATACATTTTGCATACTCATTAGATAGTTTTTCATGCATTTGTATCATGTTTTAGGTTAGATTGCATCACTTAGGGTCCTAGAGCATACTTGCATCAGTATGTGCATTTTCTCGGCATTTTGCATCCATTCCAGGTTGTTTCTGGTTGCTTTGGAGTCATGGAGGTTCGTGGAGGTGTGGAGGCCGATGTAGCAGTTCATGGGAGCTCAGGAGTGTGCTAAGGACCAGTGATCAAGGAGTAGATTGAGCATGGCCGGTCGATCTAGGAGTTGATCGACCAGAAGATCGAGCCAACTAGGCGATCCAAGGATAATGATCGAGACGGAGATCGAGTGAAGCAATCGATCAATCGGTACGGACGTAAATGACGCCATGCAGAGCGAGAGCCAGATCGAGTACACCACTCGATCCACCCGAAGATTGATACCGAAATCGGATGCAACACTTGATTCACCGATGAAGATCGAGACGCGGATCGAGCCGAAGACACGATGTCCGGATATGATCAAGAGAACAACTCGATCCAATGGTCGATCTCTGTCCTTTCAACCGTTTTTGGCTGTTAGCGAAGGGGGGACCATTGGATTGTTTGGACATTTTAGGCAAGGCGGCGAGATGCTTTTTGGATAACTTTTAGATTTTTATCCTTTACCTTGAGTTTTTCTCTCTCGGTTTTTTGCAAGAACACCATTGTTGAACCAGTTTTCTTTTGAAGCTTTTGTATTCGAATCCTTATCGTTTGATCTAGTCTTTCTTTCATGTTTATCGTTTCATTTCTTCTGCTTTGCTTGATTTACTTTATGAGTAGTGAGTAGTTTACTTTAGGTTCGAGGTTGAGAGGATTGAAGGGTAGAAAAGGTTCAATCTTGGTTTGTTTTCTAAGCGTTTTTAAGGCTATCTCTTCTAAGGTGTTGAAAGCTTAATGCTTGAAGACTCTCACACCAAGAGCTTCATGATCCGAGAGGTCCCTTACCTTGACAGGATCCAGGGGCCTCGGAAGATCACACCTTAGAGACTAGTTACCCCTTCCCAAAAGCCATGGAAGTTTGGGGGACTAGTTAAGCCATTACTCGAAATCTGTTTTCCTTGCCTTTCAACCTCTTTTTCCACCAAAAGCCATGGGTTTGGAGGAGAGGATGAAAGAGTGATCTATACCGAAAGCCACGGATAGATCTTGTTTTGTTTTCGAGGCTTAGAGATCCTCACCAAGTGAGTCGATCTAAAGTTTCAAACCCAAGATCGATCCTTGAAACCCTTTATATGAATCTCAACCCTAAAGCCCTTTCTCTTAGCATATTTACGTCTCATTTCATCTTTTGCTAGTTACCTGACAGCATCCTGGTCTTTAGATTCATTGTTCTTACGGTTTTAGACGAGATCGATCGTTTCTGCTCGATCTAGTGGTCGATCTTGTGGTCGATCCACTAGTCGAATTTTAACAATTCGAAGCTCTTCCCTTTAATTTATCTGTTTGTTTCTCGTGGTAACTGCTTCCTTTCTAGTATTTTTAAAATAGGTTTCACTCTGTTTAGGTTGCTGCATTTAGTTTTTAGAATATTTCTCATAAACTGTCTCATTTGCTTAGATTTATCTTAGACCTTGCATTCTCTGTGGATTCTCTATCATCTAGAAGTGGATTGACACTCTCCTGCTTGCTTTACTACAACATTGTGTGCACTAGAGTTTTGATAGCCTCTCTGCTGCATTAGAGCATAAGAAAACCGTTTATCAGCAAGCAAAGCCTTTCATACCTTACAACAAAGGTTTTCAGCCGAATGGTGGCTTCCAAGGTCAAGGGCAGAACAACTTCCAAGGGCAACATCAAGGTAACAAGGGTTATACGCCAAACTACCCTCCGAGCTTTGCACCTCAGCAGCAACAGCCGATGCAACAACAAGTTGATCCGGTTCAGGCCATGTTTCAACAGCTGATACAAGGACAAGCCTCTACAAACCAGAAGTTTGCCGAGATGAACACTCGTTTAGACTCATCTCTCACTGACTTCTCCACTCAGATCACCAACTTAAACAACAAGATCAAGCAGCTAGAGAAGGGGAAAGCGAGTACAAGTGGTCATAATAGCCTACGGGCAAGTGTGAGCAGAATCCTAAGGAATATGCCAACGCCATCACGTTAAGAAGCGGCAAAGAGCTAGCACTTCTGGTTACTCCTAAGAACAACGAGGACGTTGTAATTCAAGAGGGGGAGGGTAAGCTTTCAGCTGATGATGAGATCAACTTTGACAATGTCTGGATTCAAGGGCCAAGAAGAGGAGACAGAGCAGTTGCTGAGAAGAAAGTGGAGCAATCTACTAAGGAGAAGGATGCTTATCTACCTCCACCGTATGTACCTAAGCTGCTTTTTCCTGGCCGTTTCAAGAAGCAACTCATAGAGAAGCACAGAATCCTCTTTGAGAAGCATCTTAAGGACGTAGAGATCAAGCTACCTCTCGTTGACTGCCTTGCAATGATGCCTAAATGCGCCAAATTCTTCAAAGACACTCTCGTGAAGAAGAACAAGGAAAGCAAGGAGGTGCTTGTTCTAAGTGAGGAGTGTAGTGTTGTGATACATAAGGAGATAGTCCCTAAGAAGTTTGGAGACCCTGGAAGCTTCACTATACCTTGCGCTTTAGGTCCTTTGGAGTTCAAGAGCTGCCTTTGTGATCTTGGAGCTAGCATAAATCTGATGCCTCATTCCGTGGCAAAGAAGCTTGGCTTTACCCGTTTCAAAGACTGTAGAATCTCGTTGGTACTGGCTGATAGGAGTGTGAGGCTACCAGTGGGGCTGCTTGAAGATCTACCGGTGAGAATCAGCTGTGTGAACGTGCCTGCGGACTTCGTCGTGTTGGAGATGGAGGAAGAGCCAAAGGACCCGCTCATCCTTGGAAGGCCATTCCTTGCAACCGCCGGGGCTATCATTGACGTCAAGAACGGGAAGATTGCCTTGCACTTGGGAAAGGATATAAGGCTGGACTTCGATATCAATGAGGTTCTGAAGAAGCCGACTATAAAAGGGCAAGCTTTCTACATTGAAACGATGGATGCCTTAGCGGTTGAGTTGCTAGAAGAACTTGCTCAGGAGGACCATCTGAAGCTGGCACTGACAAAGGAGCCAGGGGAGTTTGGCTATGTGGATCAAAGGACCCAGGAGTACGTCAACTTGCTGGATTCCAGGAAGGTTGCTAAGAAGGATGAAGGCTGCTGCCTAGAGATCGACTCTGAAATCGACGCTATCACTCGATCCAGATGTCAGATCGACAAGGCAATCGAGAACACAACTCGATCCTGTGCAACAATCGACAGTCAGATCGAGAAGGGTGATCGATCCGAGAAAACAATCGAGTCAAAGATCGAGAAAGACCTACCGATCAGTTTGGGGTCTAATCCGGAGATCGACTCAGCGTCTCGATCCCTTACTCGATCCACATTAAATCGAGTAAGTGAATCGAGCGAAACCACTCGATCTAGACGACATCGAGTGCATGATCGACTGGACGACTCGTGTTGAGAAGGGATAGCGGTTGAGGAAAGCAGTCTTAAGGGCCATGCCTCGGGATCTAAGGAGGACTCCAAGGAGGAAAACAACAACAACAGCCACGAGGATGACTGGAGCGAGCTGTTAGCTCCAAAGGTGGACCTTAAGGAGCTCCCAAAAGGGCTAAGGTATGCTTTCTTAGGGCCTAATAACACATATCCCGTGATTGTTAATGAAAACTTAAGTGATGATTAGTTGCACTCGCTCCTGACCGAGCTGAGAAAGTATAGGAAGGCCATTGGGTACTCTCTCAGTGACATCAATGGCCTTTCACCAATGCTTTGCACTCACAGGATTCACTTGGATAATGAGAACGCCTCTTCTATAGAACATCAAAGGCGTTTGTATCATAATTTGAAAGAGGTTGTTAAGAAAGAGATCCTTAAGCTTTTAGAGGCTGACGTGATCTATCCCATAAGTGACAGCACGTGGGTTTCTCATGTACACATGGTGCCTAAGAAGGGAGGGATCACGGTCATAAGGAACGATAAAGATGAGCTTATTCCCACTAGGACCATCACTGGCCATAGGATGTGTATTGATTATAGGAAACTTAATCTTGCAACTAGGAAAGATCATTTCCCTCTGCCTTTTATTGATCAAATGCTTGAGAGACTTGCTAATCACCCTTACTACTGTTTCCTCGATGGGTATAGCGGTTTCTTTCAGATACCAATTCACCCAAATGATCAGGAGAAGACGACCTTCACATGTCCCTATGGTACCTTCGCTTATCGAAGGATGCCATATGGATTGTGTAACGCACCGGCTACGTTTCAGCGGTGTATGATGTCGATCTTCTCCGATCTAATAGAAGAGATGGTAGAGGTGTTTATGGATGACTTCTCTGTCTATGGTGCGTCCTTTTCTGCCTGTTTGTTGAATCTTTGCAGGGTACCAAAGCGTTGTGAAGAGACAAACTTGGTGCTAAACTGGGAGAAGTGCCACTTTATGGTTAAAGAAGGGATCGTGCTTGGTCATAAGATATCAGAGAAGGGCATTGAGGTTGATCAGGCTAAAGTGGAAGTCATGATGGGTCTTGAGGCGCCGGTTAACGTTAAGGGAGTCAGAAGTTTCTTGGGACACGGCGGGTTCTATAAGCGCTTCATCAAGGACTTCTCCAAGATTGCACACCCTCTTACACGGTTGCTGTGCAAAGAATCTGAGTTTGTGTTTGATGAGGAGTGTTTGCGAGCTTTCGTGACCATCAAGGAAGCCCTTACATCAGCCCCTATAGTTCAAGCACCAGACTGGACACTACCCTTTGAGATCATGTGCGATGCTAGTGACTACGCCGTAGGAGCCGTTCTTGGTCCGAGGAAAGACAAGAAGCTGCACGTGATTTACTATGCTTCAAGAACCTTGGATGACACGCAAACGAGGTATACTACTACAGAGAAGGAGTTTCTTGCAGTAGTGTTCGCCTTTGAGAAGTTCCGGTCATATCTTGTGGGTTCCAAGGCTATTGTCTACACAGATCATGCGGCTCTGCGATACATCTATTCAAAGAAGGACACTAAGCCTCAGCTTTTGAGGTGGATCCTCTTGCTTCAAGAGTTTGATATGGAAATTAAAGACAAGAAGGGAATAGAAAACGGAGTCGCTGACCATCTCTCACGGCTAAGGATTAACGAGTCTCTGCCCTTAGATGATTCTCTTCCAGAAGAGGAACTCATGGCGATCACCACGGCTGTTTGTGGAAAGATAAAGGGGCAGTTTGAGGAGGTGTTGAGCTTCAAAAAGGAGGATCTTCCCGGGTACGCTGATGTTGTGAACTACTTAGCGTGTGGTGAGGAGCCAACACATCTCAACAGCTATCACAAGAAGACGTTTATGAGGGAGGCGAGTGACTACTTTTGGGACGAGCCCTACTTATACAAGAGAGGGGTGGACAGTTTGTACCGGAGGTGTGTTACGAAGGAAGAAGCTAGAGACATCCTCTATCAATGTCATGGCTCTTCCTACGGAGGACACTTCGCTTCATACAAGACTGCCACGAGAGTGTTGCAAGCTGGTTTCTGGTGGCCGTCCATCTTCAAAGATGCACACGAGTTTGTGAAGAGCTGTGAGGCGTGTCAACGAGCAGGGAATATCACTAAGAGGAACGAGATGCCTCAGGTTCCTATCTTCGAGGTTGACGTGTTTGACACGTGGGGCATACACTTCATGGGGCCATTTCCTTCTTCATACGGCAACAAGTACATCTTAGTAGCGGTTGATTATGTCTTCAAATGGGTTGAGGCTGTTGCTTCCCATACAAACGATTCTAAGGTGGTGATCAAGCTGTTTAAAAGCATCATTTTCCCGAGGTTTGGGGTACCAAAGGTGGTTATAAGCGATGGAGGAAGCCACTTCATAAACAAGATATTTGAGAGCCTTTTGAGAAAGTACGGCGTCAAGCATAAAGTGGCTACACCGTATCATCCTCAAACGAGCGGTCAAGTGGAAGTCTCCAGCCGGCAAATCAAGGCTATACTAGAGAAGACGGTCGGAGCAACAAGGAAGACTGGGCAGTAAAGCTGGACGACGCTCTTTGGGCCTACCGTACCGCCTTTAAAACACCGATTGGTACGACCCCTTTCACTCTGCTCTATGGCAAAGGCTTTCACCTCCCATTTGAGTTGGAACACCGTGAATTGTGGGCTGTGAAGAGGCTGAACTTTGACCTCACGACTGCTCAAGAGAGGCGCCTCATCCAGCTACATGAACTGGACGAACTAAGGTTGAACGCTTATGAGAGCTCTCGGATCTACAAGGAGCGGACTAAGGAAGCTCATGACAAGAAGTTGGTTGCCAAGGAGCTTAAGGAAGGAGGTTTGGTGTTGCTGTACAATTCAAGACTAAAACTCTTCCCGGGAAAGCTGAAGTCAAGGTGGAGCGGGCCGTTTGTGATCCAAGAAGTGCTGCCTTATAGAGCTATTACATTGATGGTCAAGAGTGGCAGTGCATTCACCGTGAACGGACACAGGGTCAAGCCTTACTTGGCAGACAGATATGACAAGGAGAGTACCTCGGTGCTTCTCCAAGACCCACCATCTGCCTAAACCAAGTAAAGTCTAGCTAAAGACGTTAAAGAAAGCGCACTTGGGAGGCATTCCCATGTCTATTCTGTACATATTTCTGCTTTATTTCTCTTTCAGTTTTTTGTTTTTATTTTGCAAGTGTGTAGGAACAGGTATGAGGAGTCTAAACCTCGATCTTAAAATCTAAAAGAGGCGATAAGGGTTAAGAAAATGCTAGAGATCGAGTGCTAGATCGACTAATCCTAACTTGATCTTTGCTAGATCGAGTTAGTAAATCGAGAGGTGCCAGTCGATCTAGATGAGAACGAGTGATAAGATCGATCTAGATGAAAACGGATCGATCGATCCAAAATGGATTGACCGATTTAATTTCTCTCGGGAAATTCTTAAAGGATAGATCGATCACTCGACTCGATCCATCACTCGATCTATGCCAAATCGACCCCCAAATCGAGGACGTAGCTCGATCACGAGGCCTTAGCCGTGGAGCCAAAATCTCAACGATCGAGAGAGCCAATCGATCCAGGACTCGATTCATCATGAATCGAGTTACAAATCGAGTAACCCTCTCGATCCAAGCCATTATGGGCATGAGATCGAGTCCTAGATCGACCAAACGGACTCGATCTCATGACGAGGTAACATTTTCTTTCCCTCCTTTATTCTTTTCCCTCCAGTTTTTAAATTCAAAACTTGGTCAAGGCAAGCATCTTTGACCATGAAAGATGTGCCTTGACCAAGACTTGTGTCAGAAACCACCTCCTTTTACCCATAGTTTTGTTTCTTGTTGGCCTTTAAATGTTTTCATCAACTTCACACTCTCTCATTCTTGTTTTCTCGAAATTTTAAGCAAAGAGAGTGAGAGTTATTTGTTTTCTAAAGGCTAACAAGCTTCTTAACCATCTTTGCAAAAAGGTATTTTCTGTTATTTGATAAAAATCTTTAGGAAAATCTCCTTTTATTTCGCAATTGATTGTTTTAGATGCTAGGGCGGTTTTGAATTTTTAATCTTAGCAAAATAATAGGAAAAATCCTAGATTTTCTAGTATCTCAAGATTTGATTCTCCTTTATTTTGCTCTAATTTTTATTAATTCCCCAAAATTCTAGGGTATTAGTTATAAGCTTTCTTCTTCGCCTCTCTTCTTCTCTCATCTGATCGCCATTTTGCTTATCAAATTGCTTGAGAAATTTGTTTCAGGCACAATGGCTCCCAAGAGAACGAGAGAAGAGACAACACAAGAGGGAGAAGGACAGGAGGTGGCTGTTCAAGAGAGGGTCAGATGAAGTAAGGATGAGAAGAGGGATAAGAAGCGGCTGGAAAGGCTTCGGTTCGAGCCTACTAAGTTTGCGGACCGGGAGCTGCTGTTCAAGCTAGGGATCCTTGGAGATTTCGACCAACTCCTCAAGAACATTGGCTTAAGATGTCTGTCACGAATGGATTGCCCAACCATTCCAGAAGTGACAATAGACTTCCTTGCCACGTTGGAGTTTCGTTACGAGAACCCTAGCGCCCCCGTTCCTTCATAAGGCCGTCTCTCCATCAAGGTTGGACGTCGAGCCTTCAGCCTCTCAATCCCCGAGCTATGTCAAGCGTATGGTCTCAACGCAGCTGCCACCAAGATCGAGTTCCCCTCCTTCAAGCAAGCAAACGTTTTTTGGGACCTGATCAGCAACGAAGACTACAAGGCTAACACCGCCAAGATCAAGAGAGTGAGAAGCCCAGTGCTAAGGTACACTTTGAAGCTGATCGCCAACACATTCAGCAGAAGGTCAGTTGCTCCCACGATCATGAAGACCGAGCTTTGCTTCTTGTTCCAAGGCGTGAAGCATTTGTTGTGTGATCCGGCTGAGAATGACGAACCTATGGAGGATGAACTCGGCGACGAGGTGAACTATGGATGCATGTTTGCTGCCTCATTGGTGAAGTACAAGGCTTATGCCTTGCGGTGCAAGGCAACCTCTTCTTTCATTGGCGGCTTCCTCACTCCTCTATTCATACAAGCCGGCGTACCTATACATGATTTCGCACCCGTCCCGGCTAGAGCTTTCATGGATGAGGTCTACATGAGGAATACCGACAGCTTGGGACGCACGCCAGCAGAAGGGTTCTACGCTTATCTCTTCATAGACGATGAAAATGAGAAGAGAGTGTGCATCCTGCCAAACAAGGACGAGACCGAGTTGCTTGGCGTTGGGAACATCGAGTTCTTGCCAACATGAGAGTAGTGCTTTGCTCCTCTAGGAGGAACGCCTGCCCCACCTATTGCTCCTCGTCAAAGGTCCGAGTCCCCAGCCACGGAAGATGAGATGCCCGAGGCTTACACCCTTCCCAAGATAGACTTTGAGCCGAGGACCAAAACGGAGAAGTTCCTAGCATCTGTTGTGGAGATGCAAAGGAAAATCAACAAATGGCAACGCAAAATGCTCAAGAAACTTGCCAAGAAAGTCAAAACGCTTCAAGGAGGCTCGCCTAAGAAAGATGCAAGTGAAGAGGTTCAACAACCCGAGAAGAGGAGGCTTTCAATAGGTGGAGTTGTCATCCGTGAGACTCAAGGCAGCAACATTAAACCGGCGCGTCTCTCTCTTCAAGAGCCAGGCTCCAAAGGCAAAGCCGTAGCATCTAGCTCCTCTGGAACATCCTCAAGTTCCAGCCGAGACTAGACCCGAGGTAACAACCTTCTTCCATTGTACATACCGCTCATGTTTGCTTCTTTTTGCTTTGTGTTTTGATGCTCCTTTGATTTTTTTTGCCACCGGGACGGTGTCAAACAAGTTTGGGGGAGTATATGTGTGGTTTGACTTGTGTTTTCTGATCTTATTTTCCCTTTAGCATCCTTGAGTCTTCATTACATGAAAAATTGGTAAAATTTTTAAATTTTTTTCAAAGATTCATGTAGTTGCATTCATCTCATTAAGATTTTAGGATTGAGTCTAGAATCATAAAGCATCTAGGTTGTTCATATTCGCATAAGGGGTTAGAGTTTTTCTTAAAATGGTGTTTTAAACTCGTGAATTGTTTCAATGCCCTAGTTAGTAGTTCTCTAATGCCTTGCTCATACTTTGAAAGTAAGTTCTTACCATGCTTGGATCACTTGCTATGATTTTCGTGACTTGAATTGAACTCTCATGATTTGAAGCTTGTCCTAATAAGTGAAAACCTTAATCTGAAAATTTCAATTATCATCCTTATGCATTTGAAAATGAACACATGGATTTTAAAATATTTAGGCTCTCTTCTTCCTTTTACCACTCTTTGTGAGCCTAAGTAGAACTCCCACCTTGACCCTTACCCTTCTTTGAAACCAAATTTTTCTTGTGTGACATCATTGTGAGGCCTTCTTTTTCGGTTTTGAACTTAGCATAAAGTGTTAGGTTTAGGCAACATGATTGGGTTCTCATGTGATTGCTAGCTTTGTATTTTGAAAATAGATATAGGCTTAGAATAAGTTTGGGTGATCATTGGGGTTGTCTTCATGTTTACATGTTCTCGGTTTCAAAAGAGTTTGGTATTTGAAAGAAAGAAAAAGGTTTTAAGTGAAAGGTTTGTGTTTAAAAATTTATATGCTCTAATAATTTCAGAAGGTAGCTCTCTCAAAAAAAAAAATTAAAAAAAAAGAAAAGAGCCTAAGTGCCAAAATAAAAGAAAAAGAAAAAAAATATATATAAATAAACAAGAGAGCTACCAATAAGAAATATGTAAACAGCAAATTGCTTTCAACCTTTTCACTAGCCTAAAAGAGTTAAAAATGTTTTCTGTTTTGAATTGGGGAATGCTAAGCTTTTGCTTTGAGAAAAGGGTAGATTCTAAGTGGTGAGTGAGGATAAAAGTTAATAAATGAGAGGGGTTTAGGATCATTGTTAGTTTATATGGATAGATGAGAATCTGATCATGTATGCATCAATTGCCTTCACCTTTAGCATTATGCATAAAGTTCTTGCCATTTTTGAGAAAAACCCTTGTTTAAAATGAAAACCCTTTTCAAATGAGATCATTATATGCTCATAGCCTACGCCCTTAACCAAATGTGTTCTGCTTTAAAGTGCATAAGTTTGATTCATGGTTCGGATGTTAATGAATGTAAAGGATGAGTTTCTTTGATTGTTAGAAATAGGAGAGTCATGATCTGAATTTCTTTGTGTGATGAGTATGACTAAGTTCTATGGAGTATGAGTGTACGCATTGCATTTTAGAACTAGTAACTAGGACATTGAGATTTATTCATTTGAAAGGCACCTTTGCAAGAAGCTTAAACCCCCGTCTTTTCTAAAACCACTTTTCCTTTCTTATTTTCTATTGCTTGAGGGCAAGCAAGAAGTAAGTTTGGGGGAGTTGATGTCACTACATATTGCATGCATTTTGCATACATATCAGTTAGCTTTTCATGCATTTACATCACACTTTAGACTAGATTGAATCAGTTAGGGTCCTAGAGCATTCTCGCACCAGCATACGCATGTCCCTTGCATTTTGCATCACATTCAGGTTGTTTCTGGCTACTTTGGAGTCGTGGAGGTTCGTGGACATGCTGAAGCTGTTGTGGCGGATCGTGGAAGGTCGGATGTTTGCTAAGGACCAGAGATTGGGGAGCAGATCGAGCATGGCAGGTCGATCTAGATGAGATCGACCAGAAGATCGAGACACCCAGGCGATCCAAGGGAAATGATCGAGACAAAGATCGAGAGGGGTAATCGATCAGATGGTACGGACGTAAATGACGCCATGCAGAGCGAGAGCTGGATCGAGTCCACCACTCGATCCGACCAAAGATCGATACCAAGATCGGATGCAACACTCGATCCGCCGAAGATGATCGAGACCTAGATCGAGTAGTAGACACGATGCCCGGAAGTGATCGAGAGAGCCGCTCGATCCCGAAGTCGATCTCTGTCCTTTCAACCGCTTTTTGCCGCTAGCGAGGGGGGGACCATCGAGCTGTTTTCGCCATTTTGGGAAGGCGGCGATGTCTTTTTCCACACACACTTTTTCAATCTTATCTTTTTATGCTTTTTTTCTCTGGTTTGGAGATTATCCGCCATTGTGAGACTTTGAGCTTTGTTCTTGAATTTTTTCGACTCGTTTAAGTCTTAAGTAATCGTTTTCATGTTCATCGCTTCGTCTTTCATGTTTATTTCGGTTATTCTCATGTGTAGCGAGTAGTTTCATTTGGGTCTCGGGGTTGAGAGGATTCACGGGGTCTAAGGGGTTTTCAAGTTGGTAGTTTTCTTGTTCTTAATGGCTTTCTCTTCTAGGATGTTGAGTCCCTAAGGCTTAAAGACTCTCACGCCAAGATCTTTATGATCAGAGAGGTCTCTTACCTTGACAGGATCCAGAGATCTCTGAAAATCACATCCTAGAGACTAGTTACCCTTTCCCAAAAGCCATGGAAGTTTAGGGGACTAGTTAGGCCGTGTGTTTGAAATCTGAGTTCATTTCCCTTCAACCTCTCTTTCCACCAGAAGCCATGGGTTTGGAGGAGAGGATGAAGGAGTGATCCATACCGAAAGCCACGGATGGATCTTGTTTTCGTTTTCAAGGCTTAGGGAATCTCACAAAGTGAGTCGATTTAAAGTTTTCAACCCCAACATTGGACCCTTGAAACCCCGGACCATGAATCTCAACCCTAGACCCTTCTTTCCTAGCATTCTTACATCTTCGTTAGTCATTCGCTTGTTGTTTGTTGCATCCTGGTCATTAGTTTCTTCATGCTTGCATTTTGTAGACGAGATCGATCCAAACTGCTCGATCTAGTGGTCGATCCTGTGGTCGATCCACTAGTCGATTTTTGTTAAATCATAGCCTTGCATTTTAATTATTCCGTTTGTTCCCTGTGGTAGTTTAATCATTCCTGGTATTTTTAAAATAGATCTGCATTTCATTTGGTTGCTGCATATAGTTTTTAGGATTTTTACAAAACCGCCTGCTATTCGCTTAGCTTTACACTGCTCTTGCACTCTCTTTGATCTTCCTAGCTCCTAGAAATGGATTGACTCTCATTTGCATACTGTACTACAACCTAAGTGTTGCATTTGAGTTTGATAGCCTCATTGCATCCTCACCCTTGCAAAGAAAGTAGTTATCAATACGCTAGCCCTTCTCCTACTCAACGAATCCGCCACCAAGTTGGCCTTTCCTGGATGGTACGCTATCTCCAAATCATAGTCTGCTACCAACTCCATCCATCTACGCAGTCTCAAGTTCAAATCCGGTTGAGTAAAGATGTACTTTAAACTCTTGTGGTCCGTGTATATCTGCATCTTCTCCCCATACAGGTAAGATCTCCATATCTTAAGTGCAAATACCACAGCCGCCATCTCTAAATCATGCGTACGGTAGTTTCCTTCATGCTTCCGTAGCTGCCGCGAAGCATAATCTATCACATTTCCATTCTGCATCAGAACACAACCTAGTCCTTTTCTGGATGCATCCGTGTATACCACGTATGGCTCACCCGGTTCTAGTAACGCCAATACTGGTGCACTAGTGAGTAACTCCTTTAGCTTTGAGAAGCACTCTTCACACTCATCCGTCCAGACATACTCCACGTCTTTACCAGTCAGCTTTGTCATTGGCTGAGCCATGCTTGCAAAATCTTTGACAAACCGCTTCTAGTAACCAGTTAGTCCGAGAAAACTCCTTATCTCTGTAGCATTCTCTGGTCTAGGCCAATCCGCAATAGCCTGAATCTTCTCTGGGTCCACACACACTCCCTTATCCGAAACAATGTGACCAAAGAACCCTATATGCCGTTGCCAAAAGCTACACTTACTGAGCTTGGCATATAACTTCTGTTCTCTCAGCTTCTCCAGAACAGTCCGCAAATGACTCTTATGCTCTTTCTCATCCTTTGAGTATACTAGAATATCATCTATGAAAATGATCACAAACTCATCTAGGTACTCTCTGAATACGCCATTCATCAACTTCATGTATGCAGCTGGCGCATTCGTCAAACCAAACGGCATGACCACAAACTCGTAATGACCGTACCTTGTCCTAAAAGCAGTCTTATGCACGTCTGTCTCCTCTGTGGCTATTTGATGGTACCCTGATGCCAAATAGATCTTAGAGAACCAAGTAGCTCCCCTGAGTTGGTCCAACAACTCGTCTATTCTAGGAAGTGGATACTTGTTCTTCACGGTCACACGGTTCAATCCGCGGTAATCAATGCAAAGCCTGAAGCTTCCATCCTTCTTCTTCATGAACAACACTGGTGCTCCCCACGGTGAACTACTAGGTCTAATGAAACCTTTGTCCAACAACTCCGTTAGCTGCTTCTTCAGTTCCGCCATCTCTGCTGGCGCCATCCGGTATGGTGCTTTGGACAATGGAGCTGTCCCCGGCTCAAGTTCAATCGTGAATGGATCTGAACGAGCTGGTGGCAGTCCTGCCAACGCCTGAAAAACATCCTCAAATTCCTGCACTACCGGTATATTGCCTAAGTCTACATCTGGTCCTCCTTCTGTGGTAGTGATCGTTGCTAGATACGCCTCACAACCCTTCTCTATCAGCCGTTCTGCTTGAATAGCTGAAACCACCAAACTTCCCGAAGTTGGTCTAACTCCTTGATAAACCAAGACCTCTCCGTCTCTCTCAAACCGCACCCTTCCACGGTGACAATCCAAGTGAGCTCTGTGCTTGCCTAACCAGTCCATTCCCAAAATGACATTGTAGGACTTAACTCTACAAATCACTAGATCCGCTGGCATGTTCACTTTGCCGAACATTACTGGAACATTCTTAACCGCTCCTAATTAAAACATCATTTGGCCTCCAGCCGCCTGTACTAACCCAAAGTCCTCTCCGGGTTCCTTCCGGAACTGACCCTTTCCGATCATGTCCAGATTAACAAAACAATGACTCGCTCCCGAGTCCAACAGAACATGGGTCTCAACCTCACCCATTAGCAAGGTCCCTACACATTCATTTCCTAGAATGCTAAGACTCTATACTAACACACAACACGCAAAAGCATTTTAAGAAAACACTATGTACCACACGTACCAGTAATCGGATGAGAAGTGCTCAGTTCCTCGACTGCTGCTGCACTCGTCGTGTACACCCTCAGCATAATGGCCTGTCTCTTGGCCTGTGATGCAAGCGCCTCCCCTGCTCTTTTCCCTTGAGCCACGGCTTGCTCCACCACTCCCGCCTTAGGACACTCACGCTTGAAATGCCCTGGTTCTCCACAACCGTAGCAAACCCAAACCGCATTATCACTGTCGGACACACGGACCACTCTCTGATCCTCCTCCGGTCAGTCTTGTACCCGATGCTCTAAACTCCCGCACATGTGGCATCCACTACCACCGCGCCTACACTCGCCAACATGAGACTTGCAACACTTGCTGCACACGCTGCGTCCCCCAGATCCTTTGTTCGGTACTCCCTTCCCAAACTTCCAGTTCTGTCCACTAGACTGACCCGCCTTGGTCACGGTTGTACTAGCCCCAGCTGACATCAAAGCAGCTTCCGCCTGTCCTGACTCCAACAATGACGCCTTCTCTACAAGCTCAGCAACTGTCATGAAGTCACAAACCACACACCCATTCCTTAGCTCAACTCGCAGTCCACTCATAAACCTACGAATCAGCTTCTCTTCCGTGTCAAACTCATGAGACACATACTTCCTCAGCTGATTAAAATGAGTCTCATATTGTCTCACTGTAAGCGTCCCTGTCTAAGGTACAAGAACGCCTTCTCTAACTCGTTGTAAGCTTCCTGTGGGAAGTACTTACTCCTGAACATCGCTGAAAATGTCTCATAAGAACAATTCGCATTCACCAGCCTTCCAACGATTCCTTTCCACCACGTGTGTGCATCACCCTCCAAGTAGTGCACGACTATGTCCCTCTTATAATTATCTGGACATCGGATAGACTCAAAATTCCGTTCCAGTCTCATTCTCCACTCATCTGCCTCAATCGGTGTAGAACCTCCAGCAAAGAACTTGGTTCCCAACCGCACCATGTGATCCAAAACCTTGAGGTAACTTGGAACCCTCTCCACTTGGTGCGCTTCCTCCCCAATCACATCCGTGTGAACCCCCACCGGTGGTACTACTTGTGGTGCTGCTGCAACCGCCGGAGCAGGAGCCACCGCAGGTAGCCTAGCTAGTACCTGCGCTAACATCCCAAGCACAGCCTCTAACCCCACTGGTGCCACATTCGCAGCAACCCCAGCTGCACCCTCAGCATTCCTAGCCACGTTCTCAGCATCCGCAGCATTCCTTGCTGCTTCCACGACTGCCACTCTAGCCGCCTCATTCGCAACCGCAGCTGCCTGTCTCTCGGCTTCCCTTGCCCTCTCAGCAACATCACCGTTGACTGAGTTCACAGACCCTGCAGCCTGGTTGTCCCTATTGTTTATCACGGTTCTTCTGGTATAAACCATCTGCAAGTACACAATGCCAGTTAGCCGTAGCTAACTCAAAACGTGTTTCACAACACCATACAACAACTTACCGCGAGACCTTGGCAAGGAAGAATGGATCGAACCCCCATAAACCACAAACAAGCAAACAACCGCAGTCACCAATTTCAGTCCTAGAAGCGTTAAAATGCTCTGATAACAACTTGTGGTAACCCAACCCGGTAAACCGTACCGCGGCTGTGTCTCACTACATCCTCTAAGTCCGTTTCTATACTTAGCCATATTTTTAAACTTTTTCTTCATTCTTATTCTTTCTTATCAATACACAGCGGAATATAAAGCAACTCATTTCATTTATTTAACTTTCACAAAACACTTAAACAGGATTCGGGGCTAACTTAAACAAAACACAACGGTTCGCTAATGAATACAAACGATCATCTAGCAACCTAAATAGTCAAACACCAAAGCCATAAGACAAAGCACAACGTCTTAAACATAAATAAAACCCAGTCCTGATCCATCCATATCCATCACTTCCGCCTGGTCTCGCCCCTTTACTGCTTAGTACCTACACACTCAAGAAGATAGGCATAAGTATTTCACAAATACTTAGTGAGTACGGTCATCCCGTAACACCTGGTCAGTACCAAACATGCAATCATACTTTCGGATTCAACATTCAACACAATTAATTCGCAATAGACATAACAATATCAAATGGCCATGATCATCTAACTTAACCAACCAAGTTCAATCCCTTTTTAAGACTCATGTCTACTTCAGCGAGAATCCCACATCCCCTAAGCTAGTACATGATCCGGATTACCCTGGGGTTAGCTAAACATCATATATGCCACGGTAAACTCCACAATATATCATAATATAAAGATTGCTTATCAGTTCTAAACACATAACATGAAAATCACACAATCAACATGGAAACATTCAACCCTAGCAATCCTACGGTCCTAGACACCAACCACAGTCGCGTACTCACCTTAGACATGGCTGGAAGCAGATTGGTCAGAAGAAATCCCGATGAAAACCGCACCAAAACGAAGATATCCGATCTCCCTAAGAATCTCTCGGCTGCTCGTACGATCCGATCCTTATCCCCTCGGCTATCTCTCGCTCCCTTTACCTTTCTTCGAGCCAAACTCTGTTTTCCCTCAGAAACTTTACAAAACAAGGCTATTAGCTCGAGGTTATCCGATGAAAACTCAACACTTAGGGAAATATCCGATCGCTTACCAATTTATCTCGGCGATGGTCGGATCTGCTCGGCGATAACCTGATTTCTCTCGGATGTCCTCGGGATAAACTGCTTTTCTTAGGTTTTCTCTCGACTATTCTCATTCTTTGCTTTATTGCTCTCGAATAAACACAACTCTCCCGAGAAAAGTCTCAAAATCCCTTAATTACTCGCAAAACCCTAGATAACCCGGACTTATCCGACACTTTCTTGGTTCCAGTAAGTTTTATCCCGGTCTGATTCAATTTTTTCGGCTATTCCCTGTACCGGCTCGACCATTCCTTCGATAAACCACAAAATAGCCGACCAAACACTTGGCCCACGGCCCAAATCCCTTCCTACTCGTATAAACCGCCCTTATCCGAGGTGTTTTCCATTTTTCACCCGGATATTCCTATTACTATCGGACAACTTGTCCCATCTCGGCTAATCCTCTATTTCTCTCGGAGGTTTCCCTTACTCCCTCGGAGACAGTCCACTGTCACTCGGACTAATCTCCCAGACCCTCGGATAAATCCCACTGCACCGGGATAAATCCCATTTCCCACGGACTGGACCCTGTTTTCCCTCGGATATGGTCCATCTTGCTCGGCTATCCAGCCCATACCCGACTATTTCCTCGGTCATCACCCAACCATAGTCCGAACCTCCATTTCCCAGCCAATATCCGGCCCTTGGCTCGATTATTCCTCGGACAACGCCCTGTCCGGTACGACCATTCCACATTTTCTCGGATACGGATGCTACATAACCTCTCAAAGAGAGTAGATCTAATGTTTTCAAACTAAGCTTTGACCTTTGAGACCCACGAACGTGACCCTCAACCCTAGACCCTCTTTCTTAGTGTCATAAGTTGTTTAATATCATTCCATCATCATAAAGTTGTGTTCTTGTCAATCACAGATCGCACCATTTCATCATTCTAGGTTGTTTAGACGAGATCGATCGTTGTTGCTCGATCTAGTGGTCGATCATGTGGTCGATCCACTAGTGGATTTTTAATAATTAGTAGCTTTGCATTTTAAATATTCCGCTTGTTTCTCGTGGTAGTTAACCCTCTTCCAAGGATTTTTAAATTGTTTTGCTTTGTATTTGACACTTGCATTTAGTTTTTAGGGATTTTACCAATCATTTATCATTATCGCTTAGCTTTGCTCATCCTTTGCATTCTTAGTGAACTTGCTACCCCTAGGTGTGGATTGATACCTCTCTTTCTCACTATACTACATCTCTGTGTCCACTAGAGCTTTGATAACCTCTCTGTTACATCTTGATACATCATTGCATTACAAAAACCTGTTATCAATTATCAATAAAGAAAGCACTTTCTTTTAAAAGAGAGCCGCCACCGAGTTCTAGAGCATTGTGTGGTTTCCCCTTTGTTCTTGAGTTCAAAACCGACTTTATCATGGTCTTAACATCAACCGTGTGTGTGTCACTTGATCCATCCCTCGTTTTCTTTCCTTGGGTTAAGTAAAGAGCGCCGTTTGGCCAGTTACTTAACCACCGTACCACCATACCATCCATCACGTACCGGATCTAACTAGAGAGTGTCGTGTGGCCAGCTACTTGTTCCCTCATAGTACCAGTCATATAACTTCATACCCTTCATCTTATATCATTTGGTATCAGAGCTTAAACTCTCTTACGCCAGGTTCCATCTATTCCTTTAGATCTTGTTTTTTTTTTGTTTTCATTGCTTAGTTCCTTGTTTTTCATAAACCAAAAACTAAATAAAAATTGTGAGTTTGCTTTCTGTTTCATTTGTTTCAATTATCTTTATAAAAACCCCAAAAGAATTTTGCTTGTTAAGTTGTTAGATTTGTTTTTATAAACCCCAAAAGTAAAAAAAATAGCTAAGGGTTTTGTTTACTTGCTTTGGCTAAAAACTTGTTACACTTGTGCTTTTAATTTGTTTGTTAATCTACGCAGGTTATACAGATGGGAGAACAAGGAGCACCAGTTGACATGGCACAACTCTTAGGCACTATCCAAGCCCTTGGCGAGAGAATGACAAGGATTGAGCGATTGCCACCAGAACCACTTCTTCCAAGGAGAGGACCGTTGAGGCAGCCCCACCAGCCAGTAGATCAAGAGGAAACCGATGAGGACATGCCCGGCTTAGATGATGACCCGCCACCAGCACCAAACGTTCAGAATCAACCTGCGGGACTTGCTAGGGATCCCATACACCGAGGACATATATGAGAAGAGGAAGTTTACTGACCCAACAACAAAGATGTGAATCTGAATGCCCCAACCTTTGCTGGAAAGGTTAACCCCAAAGCTTACCTAGAATGGGAGAGGCGGATGGAATACATCTTCGAGTACTATGGTTACAATGATCAGAAGAAGGGGTCACTAGCAGCCGCTCAGCTAACTGACCACTCCTTGTCTTGGTGGGATAGAGATGTATCTGAGAGGAGAAGGCACCATCATGAGTAAATCGGTACGTGATCTGAGATGCGGTTCAGTATGAGGAAGGGGTACGTCCCACCTCACTTTCACCGAGACATCCAGAAGAAGTTTCGTAAACTGGTGCGAGGCAGCCGGCTAGTAGAGGAGTACTTTGAAGAATTTGAGCAGCTACACAACCGCTTGGATCTCAATGACACGGAGGAGACCCTCATGGCCCAGTTTATAGACGGTCTACAAGACTGTATAGCGAGGAAGGTTGAGAGACAGCCGTACCATGACATGTCCGAGCTGTTACACTTGGTCATACAAGCAGAGCAACACGTCAAGCGTAAGGTGGCAGCTACAAGTCGTTCAAAGCCAAACACCAGCTGGACTACAGCACCACACAAATCATTCATTAAAGGAAAAGCCTCAGAGATTGATTCCCGGTTAGAAAAGTAAACAGCCGAGACATCTAAAACCACTCGACCAGAGCAAGGTAAGCCTCCATTTACTCAAAGAACACGTGACATTACATGTTTTAAATGTCAGGGAAGAGGCCATATGGCGAGAGAGTGCCCCAAAAACCATGTCATGATCCTCACGGCCGATGGAGGTTATGAATCTCAAGATGAGATGGAAGAAGACACGGTGGAAGCCGGGGAAGAGGAAATTGAATACCCTGATCTAGGAGAGATGTTGGTGGTTCGTAGAGCTCTTAGTGTTCTTGTTGAGCCAGAAACGATTCAGAGAGAAAACATCTTCCATACCAAGTGCACCATGAACACCAATGTATGTAGTTTAATAATCGATGGTGGTTCTTGCACTAACGTGGCTGGCAACTATATGGTAGAGAAGTTAGGTTTGGAGACTACAAAGCATCCGAGACCCTACAGGCAAAGGTGGTTAAACGAAGATATGGAGCTTAAGATAGCGGTTCAAATGGTTGTTACTTTCAGCATGGGAAGGTACTTAGACAAAGTGACATGCATTGTTGTGCCAATGCAAGCGGGACATCTCTTGCATGGGAGGCCTTGGCAGTTTGACAAAGATGTTATACATCACGGCCGTACCAATCACTACACATTCACACATGACAAGCGCAAGTACAACTTAGCTCCTCTCACGTCTAATTAAGTCCATGAAATGCAACTCAAATTCGCTAAGGATGTTAAGGTAAGTAAGACTAACTTATTTACTTCTACTAAAGTTATTAAACGGGCCTTAAATTGTCTAGACATGGTGCTACTCATGGTCTTTTGAGAAGGGTTACTTTGAGGAGCTAGTGAGATGGAGATACCCCCGGAGATAAGAACCTTGCTAGACAAGTATCAAAACGTGTTCCCTGAAGAGAAACCCTCGGGCTTGCCATAAATCAGGGGGATAGAGCATCAGATAGACTTAGTGCATGGCTCAGCCTTACCCAACAGGCCAGCTTACCGGATGAACCCCATGGAGACTAAGGAGCTAGAGAAGCAAATACAAGACTTGATGTCTAAGGGTTACATTAGAGAAAGTCTAAGCCCTTGTGCGGTTCCCGTCTTGTTGTTGCCTGAGAAGGATGGTACATGGCGAATGTGCGTGGACTGCCGTGCCATTAACAACATCACCATCAAGTACCGCCATCCCATTCCCCGCCTAGATGACATGTTAGACGAGCTCAGTGGAGCTACCACCGAGTGGCTGATAAGGAACTTTAGTTCCACCCGCTGCCCGGAGGATTGCAAAAAGGACATTGCGGTTCACATTCTGGAAGGTGACGCACACAACTGGTGGCTCTCGGTTAACAAGCGCACGGGTGGATGCATCGAGACCTTCGGAGACTTTGAAGCTGAATTCAACCGAAGCTTGGGATAGACTCGAGGGTGATTTCCTTGACCTTTTTCAAGGGCGCAGGACAGTGCGTGAGTATGAGGAAGAATTTAACCGATTGAGACGATATATGGGAAGGGAGCTAGAGGACGAATCTGTTCAAGTGCGTCGGTTCCTCCGTGGCTTGAGGGTGGAGCTGCGTACTCATTGTTCGGTTCGCACCTTCAGTACGGTCTCAGAGTTGGTTGAGAGGGCAGCGATGGTTGAGTATAACCTCGCGGAAGAGAATAATGCAAGGTAAATATCCCGATCAAACACAAGTGGGAGGTCGGGTGACCGTAAGAGGAAAAGGGATCAGGGGGATGATCGGCTTAAGTCGATTATAAGGTGCGGCGAATGCACGATTTGTGGGAGAGGCATGGCGGAGATTACTGGAAGGCAATGGGAGCGTGTGCTCGGTGCGGCAGTATGGACCACGGGATTCAAAACTGTATACGGATGGACGAAGGCAAAGTGACCCGGGATGATGCAAAATCCTGCTACCATTGCGGAAAGGCCGGGCACTTCAAGAGAGAGTGTCTGAAGCTGCAAGTGGAAAGACAGATGGAACACAAGAGAACCCAGGGAAAGGTCGGGCACTTCAGCCTAAGGAAGAGATATGTCCCAGCTCATTACCACCGGGATATACAAAGAAGATTCCACAAACTGTCTCAAGGGAGCAAATCGGTGGAGGAGTATTTTGAAGAGTCCATACTCGAACAACTCCGGATGGTTGTAATGGTCTGCGGACAGTCGTGATTGACTTGCACCGTTTCGACTGTATCCGAGAGAAAGTTCCGTAGTTTCGGATTAATCAAGTAATGAAAAAGGGATTTTGGGAATAATAACTAAGGCATGGGAAACTTGCATTATTGCCTTGATCATATAGACATGTTAGGGCGAATTCGCGCATCCATTGAGAGAACGGATTACTTACGTTTCTTTCGCTATTTCAGGGAAAGAAAGTGACCGTGGGAAGGAAAAAGCTTAGGCGCGCGAGACTAGGCAAGGCGGATGGGTGGTGGAACAATCTGGATAGATAGGATCGATCATTGTAATAGCCTATAGTGCAAAACTCTAACTTTGTATCAAATCCTACTTGTTATATAAATAAAAATCCAGTTGTTTCGTTCATTGTTGCATATTGACTCTAAACTCTTATGAATCTCAGAATTACTCATAAAATGAACTTGTCTAAAGAATAAGACCCTTAAAATGGACCGAAAGGCTTGGTTTACTTAGTAATCCGGGCGTGGAACAACCTCTCGGACTTAGTAGCTGGGATAGGGTGTTTCAAGTTGGTATCAGAGCATGCTTGCTCCTAGGACAGTCTAGTGTGGGAATGGGGAAAGCCACTCATCCGGCCATAGTGTCTCGCGTTAGGTCTTGTTTATGACTTGTTGGGATTTTGTACTGTTAGGTGATGCTAAGATGTTGAATCTCAGGCGGGAAAAAGCAAAACTGGCAAACATGGAAGGAGCAGCGGAAACTAGTCAAAGGGTAGGCGATGGTGTGAACCAAGTTGTTGCGGATTCAGTCGGACATGTGGCTGGACAGAGGGAAACAACGCACGTGGATACTAAAATGCATGACCAGACTAAGGACGCTGATCCGAGTAACCGCGAGAAGGAGAACCTGGAGGAGATGGGCAAGTCTTCTCACGCTAATCAGACGTCTGTCCGGGAAACTGGAGCCGACAGATGTGCTGCGAGTTTTGCCAAGCAACCCGTAACTCCTTCCGTGAGTGAATTGCGGGCTATGCTTCAGACGGTTATGAAGCAGTTGGCGACTATCTCGTAAGTCGTTGCATCGGTTGAGAATCTGATGGTTGGGCTGAAACACCTCATCCCGGCTACTAAGTCCGAGAGGTTGTTTCCACTCGGATCAGTAAGTGATCCCAGCCCGTTCAGTCCATTTTTAAGGGTTCATTCTTTAAACAAGTTCATTTATCCGATTATTCTGAGATTCATAAGTAATAGAGTCAGTATGTACATAGATTAAACAATAAACTGTATTTTTATTTATATAACAAAGGATTTGATACAATTGTTAGAGTCTGCACTATAGGCTATTACAATGTTTGATCCTATTCTATCCAGTCTATCACCACCCATCCTTCCTAGCCCGTGTCTCGCGCATCTAGGCCAAGTCCTTCCCACGATCACCATCCTTTCCTGAAATCAAAGAGGCGTAAGTAATCCAACTTTTACTAAGTTATACATAATCGCCTATCAATGACTATTTGTTCCCGGCCCTTAAGTTTATCCCGTGGAAATCCCTTAATCATTCGGCTATCTAGGAAAAACCCAAGTTATCTCTCGGGCACAGTCGAGTCTTGGCGGATTCTGTCCAATCCCCAAGCCGCTTGCAGGATCCGCGACTTCCCTCGAATATCTGATTCTTTCCCAGCCGAAACTGGCTATATGCCTTAGTCATAACCATTCACCTAAAACCGCGACTATTTAGGGAAATAGCCGAGATTATCGAGAACTGTCCTGACCGGCCGTAACAGACTGTGGTCTTAGTCACGCATCCTAGATCCGACCGTCTAATGACCGATCTATCCCCATCGGCAAGCAGATATAAGATTATAACCGGTGAAAAGGAGAGTTTGGCCGAAAAACTGCATAACCGTCCCATACTGTCTCGGCTATCGGCGATAGTTAGGGATTTTCCCGGCTAAGTTACCCGGCATCGCACTCACCTTTTTTGTACGTTCGGATTGTTCAATGTTTTTCTCCCGATCCTTGTCCGTAGAAGACTCCATCGCTGGAACGTCCCTCGGTAAGTTTCTCTCTCAGAGATTTCTCACTCGCAATCCAGCGATCCTCTCGTTACCCGACAATCGCCAAGTACGTCCGGCGTTATCTCCTCTCTCCCTCGATTACTCTTATTCTCTCTCGGATATCTTTCTGTGTTTCAGGAAAATCCCCGTGAAAAGATTGTGTGTCCGCGAAGAAGATGATCGAGGATTATTTATAGGATTCTCGCCCATAACCGTTTAATTAAACCGACGAGTGCCACGTTCCCATTCGGTAATGGTCACATCCGTTCGGATATAACCGTGCCACACACCCAGTCCGTGCGAGATCATCCCCTTAACCGATCATTCATTCGCGAACCGTCCAGCTGACTCAACTAACTGACCAGCTAGCTTCGCTACCCAACCAGCTAGTGATATACGTTCCCGAGCTGACTCAACCGACCAACACTTTGTCCAGCCGCCCGAGCTCAACTTCAGCTGTCCGAGCTATTTCAGCTCAGCCCGTTAGCTGAGGATCCATCAGTTGCCCGAGCTGGTTTAGCTTGGTCCTCCAGCTGAAACCCATCAGCTTCCCGAGCTGGTTTAGCTCGGTCCTCCAGCTGAAACCCATCAGCTTCCGGAGCTGGTTTAGCTCGAGTATTTGACCTTAGCTCAGACTTATTTATTTCAGTTCTTTTTGTACCATCCCGGGCTAACTTTGTACCATCCCAGGCTAACTTTGCACCATCCCGGGCTAACTTTGCACCATCCCGGGCTAACTTTGAACATCCCGGGCTAACTTTTCCCAACCTTCAATCTTCTACTCTTTTCATCGGCTAAGTCCTTTATCTTTCCCAGACTTGGCCCTTCCTTCTGGGCCATGGAACAGGTTAATTCATTCTATCCGACAAGCCTTCTCTATCTCATCTTCTCTTGGAAGATCTTTGAACCATTCGGTAAATTCAGCCTTCATACTATTTTCCGTTTCCCAAACTTCTTCCTTTCCATCGCATTCCCAAACCACCTTGATCATCTTGATCACTTTATTCCTGGTTACCTTTTCCATCCGATCAATGATTTTGACTGGCCTAGCTTCAACCGTGAGATTCCCCATTAGATCCGATGGGATTTTGGAAATGATCACATCTTGATCTGTTAATCATTTCTGGAGTTTGGATACATGGAACACATTATGGAATGCGGCCATTTCCTTGGGTACATCCAACTTATAAGCAACCGCTCCTACCCGCTCTAGGATGATGAACGGCCCAAGGTACCTCAGATCTAGTTTTCCTCTTTTAGATGTTCTTGACTGTCCCTTAAATGTTATCATCTTAAGGTACACCCAGTCACTGACCGCAAACTCAATGTCCTTCCTCCTTTTCTCCGCATAACTCTTCTGTCTATCTTGTGCTTCCTTTATCTTGTTTCTTAGAAACTTAATCTTTTCTGTGGTTTTTTCTACTATGTCCGATCCAATCACACTTCTCTCCCCCACTTTCGTCCAGCATAGTGGTGTTCTGCATGGCCGTCCATACAATGCTTCGTATGGTGAGATCCCAATGCTCGCTTGGAAGCTGTTGTTGTAGGCAAACTCGGCCAAAGGTAAGTGTTCTTCCCATGAACCGCCCCAGTCAAGTACACATGCCCTCAACATGTCCTCCAAGGTTTGAATGGTCCGTTGTGACTGCCCATCAGTCTGTGGATGATAAGCCGTGCTCATGTTTATCCTTGTTCCTAAAGCCTTTTGGAAAGCTCTCCAGAAGTAGGACGTGAACCGGGAATCCCTATCCGAGACAATGCTTGTCGGAACACCGTGTAACCGGACAATCTCGCTGATGTACTTAACCACTATCACATCAACACCATCCGTCTTTCTAATGGCAATGAAATGAGCCGATTTGGTGAGTCTGTCAACTACCACCCAAATCGCATTTCGATCTTGGCAAGCCAGTCACAAAATCCATGGTGACATGATCCCACTTCCACTCCGGAATGGGAAAGCTTTGCAGCAGTCCGCAAGGAACCTGATGCTCGGCCTTGACTTGCTGACAAGTGGAGCACTTAGCGACCCAGTCCGTCACATCTCTTTTCATCTTGACCCAATGGTAATATCTCTTAAGATCCTGATACATCTTGGTCCTTCCCGGGTGAATTGAGAACTTGGACTGGTGTGCTTCTTTAAGGATCTCCTCCTTAAGTTCTTTCACATTTGGTACACAGACTTGCCCATTTACAACAATGGTGCCATTATTCGAGATCTGGTACACATTCTTCTCATTCTCCTTCATCTTACTCAGGTTCTCATCCTGAGCTTGAGCTATCCGAATCCGGGTAAGTAGGTCGGCTTGATCAGCTGCCCCCAAACCCAATGGCTCTAAGGAATCGGACAGAGCATTTAGATGCAAGTTCCCGATCATGTTGATCAAACTCTCAGCGTCCTTTCCCGTATTCACTTCTGACCGTCTACGACTTAGTGCATCCGCAACCAGGTTAGCTTTCCTCGGATGGTAAGCAATATCAAGGTCATAATCCACCACTAGCTCCATTAATCTCCTCTGGCTTAGGTTTAATTCTGGTTGCGTGAAGATATACTTCAGGCTCTTGTGGTTGGTGTAAATCTGCACTCTGGCTCCATAAAGATAGGATCTCCATATCTTTAATGTGAATACCACCGCGGCCATTTCCAAGTCATGAGTTGGATAATTCCCCTCATGTTTCCTTAACTGTCTTGAAGCATAGGCAATCACCTCGCCTTTCTGTATCAATACACATCCTAGCCCGGCTATGGATTCATCAGTGTAAACCATGTAAGGTTCATCTGCTTCCGGCAAAGCCAGGACGGGTGCACTGATAAGCGCCTTCTTTAAACCAGTAAAACTTTCCCCACAGGCCTCCGACCTTGTGAACTTCGTATCCTTCCTGGTTAGCCGAGTCATAGCTAGAGCCATGCTTGCAAACCCGTTCACAAACTTCCTGTAATAGCCCGTCAATCCGAGGAAACTCCGTACCTCGGTGGCATTCCTCGGGCGTGGCCACTCTTTGATGGACTTAATCTTCTTTGGGTCAACCGAGACACCCTGATCCGAGATGATGTGTCCAAGGAACCCGATCCTCCTTTGCCAAAAGCTACACTTGCTTAGCTTCGCATAGAGCTTCTGTTCCCTTAACCGTTCTAACACCGCTCTTAGATGGTTCTCATGGGTTTCCCGATCTTTCGAATATACCAGTATGTCATCTATAAATATAATGACAAATTCGTCTAAATAGTCCCGAAAGATCCCGTTGATCATCTTCATGAACGCTGCTGGTGCATTGGTTAGTCTGAACGGCATGACCACGAACTCATAGTGGCCATACCTTGTCCGAAACGCTGTTTTGAGGACATCCTTTGGCTCAATCGGGATATGATGATATGCCGAAGCCAAGTCGACCTTGGAAAACCAAGTCGCTTCCCTGAGTTGATCCAGCAACTCTTCTATCCGGGGCAAAGGGTATTTATTCTTGACTGTGACTCGGTTCAAGCCCCTATAATCGATGCATAGCTGGAAGCTACCATCTTTCTTCTTAACAAACAAGACAGGTGCACCCCAAGGTGAACTACTCGGCCTGATGAAACCCTTTTCCAGCAACTCTTCCAGCTGCTTTTTCAGCTCGGCCATTTCGGCTGGAGCCATACGATACGGTGCTTTTGAGAGTGGGGCCGTCCCGGGCTCAAGTTCAATTGTGAACGGGTCTGATCTGTCCAGGGGTAAACCCATCAAGGATTCAAACACATCCGCAAAATCTTTCACCACCGGAATATCCTTTATCTTAGCACTTTTTCCTACTTCCGTAGTATTGATGGTAGCCAGGTAAGCTTCGCATCCCTTCTCAAGCATCCGTTTTGCCTGGATTGCCGAGATCACCAAGCTTCTCGAAGTTGGTCTAATCCCTTGGAATTCCAGCTTCGCTACGTCTAATGACCGATCTATCCCCATCGGCAAGCAGATATAAGATTATAACCGATGAAAAGGAGAGTTTGGCCGAATAACTACATAACTGTCCCATACTGTCTCGGCTATCGCCGATAGTTAGGGATTTTCCCGGCTAAGTTACTTGGCATCGCGCTCACCTTTGCCGTACATTCGGATGGTTCAGTGTTTTTCTCCCGATCCTTGTCCATAGAAGACTCCATCGCTGGAACGTCCCTCGGTAAGTTTCACTCTCGGAGATTTCTCACTCGCAATTCGGCAATCCTCTCGTTACCCAACACTCGCCAAGTACGTCCGGCGTTATCTCCTTTCTCCCTCGGTTACTCTTATTCTCTCTCGGATATCATTCTGTGTTTCAGGAAAATCCCCGTGAAAAGATATTTTTTAGGATTCTCGCCCATAACCGTTTTATTAAACCGACGGGTGCCAAGTCCCCATTCGGTAAAAGGTCACATCCGTTTGGATATAACCGTGCCACACGCCCAGTCCGTGGGAGATCATCCCCTTAACCGATCATTCATTCGTCAACCGTCCAGCAGACCCAACTAACTGACCAGCTAGTGATATTAGTTCACGAGCTGACTCAACCGACCAACACTTCGTACAGCTGCCAAAGCTCAACTTCAGCTATCCGAGCTATTTAAGCTCGGTCCTTTAGCTGAGGATCCATCAGTTGCCCGAGCTGGTTTAGCTCGGTCCTCCAGCTGAAACCCATCAGTTGCCCGAGCTGGTTTAGCTCGGTCCTCCAGCTGAAACCCATCAGCTTCCCAAGCTGGTTTAGCTCGAGTATTTGACCTTAGCTCAGACTGATTTATTTCAGTTCTCTTTGTACCATCCCAGGCTAACTTTGTACCATCCCGAGCTAACTTTGCACCATCCCGGGCTAACTTTGCACCATCCCGGGCTAACTTTTCCCGACCTTCAATCTTCTACTCTTTTCATCGGCTAAGTTCTTTATCTTTCTCGGACTTCGCCCTTCCTTCCGGGCCATGGAACAGGTTAATTTGTTTTATCCGACAAGTCTTTCCCCATTCCCGACCATGGCCCAGCCCAGCTAACCTAGCGAGGTTCGGGGCCGTTACAAGGGCAATAGACTAAGACTAAAGCGGTAGCACCGGTTATGGTGGATCATGCTACGGTACAAGCGGAGGTGATCGATATAGATCCACCGCCCAAAACTGTCCGAAAGGTAGACTACCTCCGCGTTTTGGAACATATCTCCCAGCTGGGAAAAATACACTTTAAGGGTAGTGCAGACCCAATTGAAGCTGATGGCTGCAGGAGTCGGTTAGTGAGGAACTTCAGTTCCACTTGCTGTCCGGATGAGTACAAGAAAGATATCGCAGTTCATTTTCTGGAAGACGATGCTCACAACTTGTGGCTCGCGGTGAACAAGCGCATCGAGGGACGCATCGAGACCTCACGGATTTCGATACTGAATTTCCCGTCCAAAGCATGGGACAGACTCGAGAGTGACTTTCTCGATCTAGTCCAGGGTCACCGATCTGTTCGGGAGTACGAGGAAGAATTCAACCGTTCAAGACGGTATGTGGGAAGGGAGCTAGAGGATGAGACAGTGCAAGTCCACCGTTTCCTCCGCGGTTTGAGGGTAGAACTGCACACTTTTGGGTACTGTCTCGGAGTTGGCGAGAGGGCGGCCATCATTGAGGCAAATTTAGCCGAGGAGAACAAGGCAAGAGCTTCTACCCGGCCAAGTACGTCCACTAGGACATTCGACAGAAAGCGGAAATGGGAACAGGTCGATGATCGGACCAGGTGAACGGTAAGACCGAATGAGTGCGCGCGTTGTGGAAAGATGCAAAGTGGGGAATGCTGGAAGGTATCAAGACCATGTGCTAACTGTGACAGTCGGGATCAAGGCACCCAAAACTGTCCAAAGATGGATAGAGGAAAAGTAACGAGTGATGAAAGAAATTCTTTCTTCCACTGCGGAAAAACAGGGCACTATGGTAGGGATTGCCCTAAGTGCCGAGTGGAAGTGCAGGTGAACGAGAAGAGAAACAGCAGGATAAGCGATCAGTCGAGCCAGGGAAGGAGGCCGGCTGTTACACCGCGTGTCTACGAACTGTCGAAGGAAAATGGCAACACCTATCCTAATAAAAATATGAGCATTGCATGACATAGCATCGGGATTAGGAAGGGAAGGAACTTAGCATTCTAGGCGAATGTGTAGGGACCTTGATTATTGACGGTATAGCAACTCATACTCTATTTGATTCCAAGGCAACACATACTTTTATAAGCCCGTAAATGATTGGGAACGGATTATTCCAAGGAGGACCGAAGAGTGAGTTCGGTATAGTCTGTGCTGCCGTTGGTAAGACCATGTCCACGTCAGGAGTGGTTCATGACATTCCCGTCAGCATTGGAGGCATAGAGATGCCGGCTGACCTGGTCATAGTCAGCCTTAAGAATCACGAGGTGATCTTGGGAATGGACTGGTTGGGAAAGTACAAAGCCACCATTGATTGTCGCCGGGGGCAAGTGCATTTTGAGAGGGAAGACCGTAAGTTAGAATTCCAAGGTATTAGACCAACTTCGGGAAGCTTGGTGATCTCAGCAATCCAGGCAGAATGGATGCTTGAGAGGGGATGTTGTAACGGCCCCGAACCTCGCTAGGTTCGCTGGGCTGGGCCATGGTCGGGAATGGGGAAAGACTTGTCAGATAAAACGAATTAACATGTTCCATGGCCCGGAAGGAAGGGCTAAGTCCGGGAAAGATAAGGGACTTAGCCGATGAAAAGAGTAGAAGATTGAAGGTTGGGAAAAGTTAGCCTGGGATGTTCCAAAGTTAGCCCAGGATGGTTCAAAGTTAGCCCGGGATGGTACAAAAAGAACTGAAATAAATAAGTCTGAGCTAAGGTCAAATACCCGAGCTAAAATGAGCTGAAGGACCGAGCTAAGACTAGCTCGGGAAGCTGATGGGTTTCAGATGGAGGACCGAGCAAAAACTAGCTCGGGAAGCTGATGGGTTTCACGTGGGGACGTGGCACCCGTCGGTTTAATAAAATGGTTATGGGCGAGAATCCTATAAATAATCCTCGCTCATCTTCTTCGCGGACACACAATCTTTTCACGGGATTTTTTCGTGAAAACACAGAAGAGAATCCGAGAGAGAAGAAGATCAGCCGAGGGAGAAAGGAGATAACGCCGGAAGTACTTAGCGATTGTCGGATAAGGAGAGAATCGCCGGACTGCGAGGAAGAAATCTCCGAGAGAGAAACTTACCGAGGGACCTTCCAATATACAGTCTTCTACGGATAAGGATCGGGAGAAACTTACGGCAAAGGTGAGCGTGATGTCGAGTAACTTAGCCGGGAAAATCCCTAACTATTGGCGATGCAGTTATTCGGCCAAACTCTCTTTTTCATCAATTATATTCTTATATCTGCTTGCCGATGTGGATAGATCGATCATTAGACTGTCGGATCTAGGATGCATGACTAAGACTGCAATCTGTCACAGCCGGTCAGGACAATTCTCGATGATTTCGGCTGCTTTCCCAAACTGACGCGGTTATTGTTGAATGGTTATGACTAAGGTATATAGTCAAGTACTACTGGAAGTAAATCGACAACCTGGAGAACTCGGGAATTCGCGGATCCAGAGAACTGTGGCCAAGAAATAACTCGGGTTTTTCCTAGATAGCCGAATGATTAAGGGATTTCCACGGGATAAACTTAAGGGTCAGGATCATTTAGTCATTGATAGGCGCTTATGTATAACTAAGTAAAAGTTGGATTACTTACGCCTCTTTGATTTCAGGAAAGGATGTTGATCGTGGGAAGGACTTGGCCTAGATGTGCGAGACAAGGACTAGGAAGGATGGGTGGTGGTAGACTAGATAGACTAGGATTGAACATTGTAACAGCCTATAGTGCAGACTCTAACGATTGTATCGAATCCCTTGTTATATATATAAAAATCCACTTTATTGTTAAATCTCTTTGCATATCGACTCTATTACATATAAATATCAGAGTAATCGGATAAATGAACTTGTTTAAAGAATGAACCTTTAAAACGGACTGAATAGGCTCGGATCACTTACTGATTCGAGTGGGAACAACCTCTCAGACTTAGTAGCCGGGATGGGGTGTTTCAAGTTGGTATCAGAGCATGCTTGCTCTTAGGACAGTTTCTGTTGGGTTTGGGAAACGCCACTCATCCGGCTATAGAGTCTCGTGCAAGGTTCTCTTAGGCTTTGCTTGCTTAGACTCGTTGAGAGTGTGAACTTTGTTAGGTGGTTCTGACTTGTTCTGTCTCGGGCGGGAAAAAGCAAAACGGGGAAGAGTGGAAGAAGCAGAAAATCCAAGAAGAATAAGAGACCAGCGGAACCGAGTCAAGTGGTGGCTGATGGCGTGAACCAAGGGAATGATCCAGTCGGACCTGGGATTGGACAAACCGGGGATTTACCTGCGGTCACAGTTACTCACGGCCATACTCGGGAGACGGATCCCAACAACCGTGAGAAGGAAACCGATGAAGAGATGGGAGAATCCTCTCATGCGGTACACGTTTCAGTCCGGGGGACCGGAGTGAACAATGAAACTGTTGATGCTGCTAATCAGACCGTGACTCCTTCTGTGGGAGAGATATTGGCAGCACTGCCGACCGTGATGAAGCAGATTGCAACAATATCTGAAGCGGTCGCGTCGGTTGACAACCCGACCGTTGGGAAAACGGTTAAGGTGTGTGGTGCCTTGCCCACGGATGCACGGGTTGAAGTACAAGCGGATGTGGTTGAGATAGACCCACCGCCAAAGACCGTTCGAAAGGTGGATTACTTAAGATTGCTGGAGCATATCTCACGGCTCGGGACAAGGCACTTCAAGGGATGTGCTGATCCGATAGAGGCGGACGAATGGAGGATTTGGCTGGTAAGGAACTTTAGTTCCACCCGCTGCCCGGAGGATTACAAAAAGGACATTGCGGTTCACATTCTGGAAGGTGACGCACACAACTGGTGGCTCTCGGTTAACAAGCGCACGGGTGGATCCATTGAGACCTTCAGAGACTTTGAAGCTGAATTCAACCGAAGCTTGGGATAGACTCGAGGGTGGTTTCCTTGACCTGTCTCAAGGGCGCATGACAGTGCGCGAGTATGAGGAAGAATTTAACCGATTGAGACGATATATGGGAAGGGAGCTAGAGGATGAATCTGTTCAAGTGCGTCGGTTCCTCCGTGGCTTGAGGGTGGAGCTGCGTACTCATTGTTCGGTTCGCACCTTCAGTATGGTCTCGGAGTTGGTTGAGAGGGCAACGATGGTTGAGTATAACCTCGCGGAAGAGAATAATGCAAGGTAAATATCCCGATCAAACACAAGTGGAAGGTCGGGTGACCGTAAGAGGAAAAGGGATCAGGGGGATGATCGGCTTAAGTCGATTATAAGGCGCGGTGAATGTGATTTGTGGGAGAGGCATGGCGGAGATTGCTGGAAGGCAATGGGAGCGTGTGCTCGGTGCGGCAGTATGGACCACGGGATTCAAAACTGTATACAGATGGACGAAGGCAAAGTGACCCGGGATGATGCAAAATCATGCTACCATTGCGGAAAGGCCGGGCACTTCAAGAGAGAGTGTCTGAAGCTGCAAGTGGAAAGACAGATCGAACACAAGAGAACCCGGGGAAAGGCCGGGCACTTCAACCTAAGGAAGAGATATGTCCCAGCTCATTACCACCGGGATATACAAAGGAGATTCCACAAACTGTCTCAAGGGAGCAAATCGGTGGAGGAGTATTTTGAAGAGTCCATACTCGAACAACTCCGGATGGTAGTAATGGTCTGCGGACAGTCGTGATTGACTTGCACCGTTTCGACTGTATCCGAGAGAAAGTTCCGTAGTTTCGGATTAATTAAGTAATGAAAAAGGGATTTTGGGAATAATAACTAAGGCATGGGAAACTTGCATTATTGCCTTGATCATATAGACATGTTAGGGCGAATTCGCGCATCCATTGAGAGAACGGATTACTTACGTTTCTTTCGCTATTTCAGGGAAAGAAAGTGACCGTAGGAAGGAAAAAGCTTAGGCGCGCGAGACTAGGCAAGGTGGATGGGTGGTGGAACAATCTGGATAGTTATGATCGATCATTGTAATAGCCTATAGTGCAAAACTCTAACTTTGTATCAAATCCTACTTTTAATATAACTAAAAATCCAGTTGTTTCGTTCATTGTTACATATTGACTCTAAACTCTTATGAATCTCAGAATTACTCATAAAATGAACTTGTCTAAAGAATAAGACCCTTAAAATGGACCGAAAGGCTTGGTTTACTTAGTAATCCGGGCGTGGAACAACCTCTCGGACTTAGTAGCTGGGATAGGGTGTTTCAAGTTGGTATCAGAGCATGCTTGCTCCTAGGACAGTCTAGTGTGGGAATGGGGAAAGCCACTCATCCGGCCATAGAGTCTCGCGTTAGGTCTTGTTTATGACTTGTTGGGATTTTATACTGTTAGGTGATGCTAAGATGTTGAATCTCAGGCGGGAAAAAGCAAAACTGGCAAACATGGAAGGAGCAGCGGAAACTAGTCAAAGGGTAGGCGATGGTGTGAACCAAGTTGTTGCGGATTCAGTCGGACATGTGGCTGGACAGAGGGAAACAACGCACGTGGATACTACAATGCATGACCAGACTAAGGACGCTGATCCGAGTAACCGCGAGAAGGAGAACCTGGAGGAGATGGGCAAGTCTTCTCACGCTAATCAGACGTCTGTCCGGGAAACTGGAGTCGACGGACGTGCTGCGGGTTTCGCCAAGCAACCCGTAACTCCTTCCGTGAGTGAATTGCGGGCTATGCTTCAGATGGTTATGAAGCAGTTGGCGACTATCTCGTAAGCCGTTGCATAGGTTGAGAATCCGATGGTTGGGCTGAAACACCCCATCCCGGCTACTAAGTCCGAGAGGTTGTTTCCACTCGGATCAATAAGTGATCCCAGCCCGTTCAGTCCATTTTTAAGGGTTCATTCTTTAAACAAGTTCATTTATCCGAGTATTCTGAGATTCATAAGTAATAGAGTCAGTATGTACAGAGATTAAACAATAAACTGTATTTTTATTTATATAACAAAGGATTCGATACAATTGTTAGAGTCTGCACTATAGGCTATTACAATGTTTGATCTTATTCTATCCAGTCTATCACCACCCATCCTTCCTAGCCCGTGTCTCGCGCATCTAGGCCAAGTCCTTCCCACGATAGTTAGGGATTTTCCCGGCTAAGTTACCCGGCATTGCGCTCACCTTTTTTGTACGTTCGTATTGTTCGATGTTTTTCTCCCGATCCTTGTCCGTAGAAGACTCCATCGCTGGAACGTCCCTCGGTAAGTTTCTCTCTCGGAGATTTCTCACTCGCAATCCAGCGATCCTCTCGTTACCCGACAATCGCCAAGTACGTCCGGCGTTATCTCCTCTCTCCCTCGGTTACTCTTATTCTCTCTCGGATATCTTTCTGTGTTTCAGGAAAATCCCCGTGAAAAGATTGTGTGTCCGCGAAGAAGATGATCGAGGATTATTTATAGGATTCTCGCCCATAACCGTTTAATTAAACCGACGAGTGCCACGTTCCCATTCGGTAATGGTCACATCCGTTCGGATATAACCGTGCCACACACCCAGTCCGTGCGAGATCATCCCCTTAACCGATCATTCATTCGCCAACCGTCCAGCTGACTCAACTAACTGACCAGCTAGCTTCGCTACCCAACCAGCTAGTGATATTAGTTCCCGAGCTGACTCAACCGACCAACACTTTGTCCAGCTGCCCGAGCTCAACTTCAGCTGTTCGAGCTATTTCAGCTCGGTCCGTTAGCTGAGGATCCATCAGTTGCCCGAGCTGGTTTAGCTCGGTCCTCCAGCTGAAACCCATCAGCTTCCCGAGCTGGTTTAGCTCGGTCCTCCAGCTGAAACCCATCAGCTTCCGGAGCTGGTTTAGCTCGAGTATTTGACCTTAGCTCAGACTTATTTATTTCAGTTCTTTTTGTACCATCCCGGGCTAACTTTGTACCATCCCAGGCTAACTTTGCACCATCCCGGGCTAACTTTGCACTATCCCGGGCTAACTTTGAACATCCCGGGCTAACTTTTCCCAACCTTCAATCTTCTACTCTTTTCATCGGCTAAGTCCTTTATCTTTCCCGGACTTGGCCCTTCCTTCCGGGCCATGGAACAGGTTAATTCATTTTATCCGACAAGTCTTTCCCCATTCCCGACCATGGCCCAGCCCAGCGAACCTAGAGAGGTTCGGCGCCGTTAAAAGCCTCCCCCCCCCCCCCCCCCCCCTTGAAAGGGATTCATCCCCGAACCCGAAGCAAGGATTATCGATTGAACAGCCTTCTCTATCTCATCTTCTCTTGGAAGATCTTTGAACCATTCGGAAAATTCAGCCTTCATACTATTTTTTGTTTCCCAAACTTTCCTTTCCATCGCATTCCCAAACCACCTTGATCATCTTGATCACTTTATTCCTGGTTACCTTTTCCATCCGATCAATGATTTGGACTGGCCTAGCTTCAACCGTGTGATTCCCCATTAGATCCGATGGGATTTTGGAAATGATCACATCTTGATCTGTTAATCATTTCCGGAGTTTGGATACATGGAACACATTATGGAATGCGGCCATTTCTTTGGGTACATCCAACTTATAAGCAACGGCTCCTACCCGCTCTAGGATGATGAACGACCTAAGGTACCTCGGATATAGTTTTCCTCTTTTAGATGTTCTTGACTGTCCCTTAAATGTTATCATCTTAAGGTACACCCAGTCACTGACCGCAAACTCAATGTCCTTCCTCCTTTTATCCGCATAACTCTTCTGTCTATCTTGTGCTTCCTTTATCTTGTTTCTTAGAAACTTAATCTTTTCTGCGGTTTTTTCTACTATGTCCGGTCCAATCACACTTCTCTCCCCCACTTGCGTCCAGCATAGTGGTGTTCTGCATGGCCGTCCATACAATGCTTCGTATGGTGAGATCCCAATGCTCGCTTGGAAGCTGTTGTTGTAGGCAAACTCGGCCAAAGGTAAGTGTTCTTCCCATGAACCGACCGAGTCAAGTACACATGCCCTCAACATGTCCTCCAAGGTTTGAATGGTCCGTTGTGACTGCCCATCAGTCTGCGGATGATAAGCCGTGCTCATGTTTATCCTTGTTCCTAAAGCCTTTTGGAAAGCTCTCCAGAAGTAGGACGTGAACCGGGAATCCCTATCCGAGACAATGCTTGTCGGAACACCGTGTAACCGGACAATCTCGCTGATGTACTTAACCACTATCACATCAACACCATCCGTCTTTCTAATGGCAATGAAATGAGCCGATTTGGTGAGTCTGTCAACTACCACCCAAACCGCATCCTTCTTTGTCTTGATCTATGGTGAGTATGATCCCACTTCCACTCCGGAATGGGAAAGCTTTGCAGCAGTCCGCTGGGAACCTGATGCTCGGCCTTGACTTGCAGACAAGTGGAGCACTTAGCGACCCAGTCCGTCACATCTCTTTTCATCCCTACCCAATGGTAATATCTCTTAAGATCCTGATACATCTTGGTCCTTCCCGGGTGAATTGAGAACTTGGACTGGTGTGCTTCTTTAAGGATCTCCTCCTTAAGTTCTTTCACGTTTGGTACACAGACTTGCCCATTTACAACAATGGTGCCATTATTCGAGGTCTGGTACTCATTCTTCTCATTCTCCTTCATCTTACTCAGGCTCTCATCCTGAGCTTGAGCTATCCGAATCCGGGTAAGTAGGTCGGCTTGATCAGCTGCCCCCAAACCCAATGGCTCTAAGGAATCGGACTGAGCATTTAGATGCAAGTTCCCGATCATGTTGATCAAACTCTCAGCGTCCTTTCCCGTATTCACTTCTGACCGTCTACGACTTAGTGCATCCGCAACCAGGTTAGCTTTCCTCGGATGGTAAGCAATATCAAGGTCATAATCCACCACTAGCTCCATTAATCTCCTCTGCCTTAGGTTTAATTCTGGTTGCGTGAAGATATACTTCAGGCTCTTGTGGTTGGTGTAAATCTGCACTCTGGCTCCATAAAGATAGGATCTCCATATCTTTAATGTGAATACCACCGCGGCCATTTCCAAGTCATGAGTTGGATAATTCCCCTCATGTTTCCTTAACTGTCTTGAAGCATAGGCAATCACCTCGCCTTTCTGTATCAATACACATCCTAGCCCGGCTATGGATTCATCAGTGTAAACCATGTAAGGTTCATCTGCTTCCGGCAAAGCCAGGACGGGTGCACTGATAAGCGCCTTCTTTAAACCAGTAAAACTTTCCCCACAGGCCTCCGACCTTGTGAACTTCGTATCCTTCCCGGTTAGCCGAGTCATAGCTAGAGCCATGCTTGCAAACCCGTTCACAAACTTCCTGTAATAGCCCGTCAATCCGAGGAAACTCCGTACCTCGGTGGCATTCCTCGGGCGTGGCCACTCTTTGATGGACTTAATCTTCTTTGGGTCAACCGAGACACCCTGATCCGAGATGATGTGTCCAAGGAACCCGATCCTCCTTTGCCAAAAGCTACACTTGCTTAGCTTCGCATAGAGCTTCTGTTCCCTTAACCGTTCTAACACCGCTCTTAGATGGTTCTCGTGGGTTTCCCGATCTTTCGAATATACCAGTATGTCATCTAAAAAGATAATGAAAAATTCGGCTAAATAGTCCCGAAAGATCCTGTTCATCATCTTCATGAACGCTGCTGGTGCATTGGTTAGTTCGAACGGCATGACCAAGAACTCATAGTGGCCATACCTTGTCTGAAACGCTGTTTTCAGGACATCCTTTGGCTCAATCGGGATATGATGATATGCCGAAGCCAAGTCGACCTTGGAAAACCAGGTCGCTTCCCTGAGTTGATCCAGCAACTCTTCTATCTGGGGCAAAGGGTATTTATTCTTGACCGTGACTCGGTTCAAGCCCCTATAATCGATGCATAGCCGGAAGCTACCATCTTTCTTCTTAACAAACAAGACAGGTGCACCCCAAGGTGAACTTGATAGGGTCAGGTTTTACACAAATAAAACTACTGCAAGTGCACAGCAAAAGCAGTTGTAGTACAAGGGGTTATCGAATCCCAAGGGAGTAAGTAAACTACACTAAAGAGTTCAGGTTCGGATTAAGCTAAGCGATAAGTAATGAATGTAATGCGAAATAACTAAAGTAATAGAAGCAAGTGGGCGTTTTTGAGACTGTTCTTAAAGTTCAGAAAGCTAAAGGCGCTAAGTCAGGACAGTTCGCAGGTTGAATCTGAGAGTGTAGAATGCATGCAATCAGGAATGAATTAAAACCGTCTTGAACATGAATCGCAAAGATATAACTAATCAATTCTCATTGCAGAAGTTATCTATGTCTAAATCACAGAGTTTCAAATATCTTTGCAAACCCTAACGACCTAAACATGCAGTAATGATCAGGTTCAATTGTTCACAAAACTCCTAAGCCAAATCTCTTTGTACTAGGGCGTTTTGCTCATCTAATACTAGTTCAGGTGATTAATAATGCTCTCACATCTATCAAACAACCTAGGGTTTCGAAATCCAGATGATGTGTCTAAGAAATCGATATGAATGCAAGCACAGATGAAGAACCAATGAATTTCCTAAAAGTTTTTAGCAATTCTACAAACTCTTCTTCAACTTTTGAAAAGCCCTAACTTAACTAACAAACTACTCAGACATGGTGATTTGAGAAAACATCATGAAAAGAATAGCTTGCATAAAAGAAATAAGAAGTAGAAATAAAGGAGTTCAAAATCTGCTCTGAAAGAGTCTGATTTGTCTCTCCAAAAGCTCTTCTACAAATCTCTCTCTAAAGCTCTCTAAAATAATAAGATACAAGATAACTGCCAAAAGAATGGCTGAAAAACCTAATATACAAGCTAAAACACGATCTTGGACCTTTTTGGAAAAACTGGAACTTCTGGGCCAAAACTGCAATTTCTTCCCAATCTTTTTAAAACAGGCCACGACCCCTTCCTTTCTGGGTGACGAGCGTCACCAGCTTGGTGACGAGCGTCACCATTAGTGAATACTTTCTGCTTCGATCTTGGTACTTCGTGGCTTTAACTCAGAATGCTCCAAAAGGTTCCAATATCTCCAATTATGCTCCAGACATGCTTTAACCTGCAAAGACTCTTCTAGGACTCTAAAAAGACCAAAAAGACTCAATAAAAAGGACTTATATCATGGTTAAAAACCATAAAAACCATGATATATCAACTCCCCCAGACTTAGCTTTTGCTTGCCCTCAAGCAAACATCAGATAGAGTACAGGGTTTAGGTTTGAAAACAAGAAACAGTCAGTTAGTCATCAGAAACACCATACTAGTTAAAGCTTTCGAATCCACATACGACAGAGTTAACACAAGATCAAATTTCAGCCTAATCATCACAAGCTTAGCTAATCTCTCAAGTCCAGTCTAAATCCCTTCAAGAAATCCGAAATTTCTACTGTTAACTCCTTATTTTTTTAATCTAAGTGTGAAGTCTCATCAAGGCTCTATCATCTTAATCACTTTACAGATTCTTTTTCCTTCCTAACAACTGAACAAATCAATCTCAACACAGCTCTCCTATTTTCTCTTCCCTTAATCTTTTTCCTTAGGATATTTTCGATTTTTCACTTCTTTTTTCTCAACTTTTACAGTCTAAGATATGGTGCTACTCAATATTTGTGTTCCTTGTGAGGAGACAGGTTCATGAGTGTGTTCACTACTGTTGTTCCTTGTGAGGAGACAGGGTCATGAATGCACCATTCTTTAGACTTAATCTTTTAAAAACTACATCAGGGAAAATCAAAGAGAGACTGTATTTTAACCTTATTGTTAGTGCTTAAAGAGAGAATCAAGATCAATAAGAATCAATCACCAAGACAAGAAATTTAAAGTTCATTAAGGTGGAGCTAACAGCAAATTTTCCAGATTCTCTAAGAATCTAAACCTTCATTGCTAGACTGATCTACCTATGACTTTCAACTTAGTAAGACTTGTAATCAACTACTGTGGCAATAGTTCTTATCAGCAAAAACGTCCTATGGCTAGTTCCAAGAAAAACTAACAGTTTCAAAAATTTTGACTCTAGAAAAACAGGTTTTTTACTCAACTTTAAGACTCTATAAACATGACACAAAGCACACAACGTCAGTAACCACCTCCCCCAGACTTGAACAACACTGTCCCCAGTGTTATTAAGCCAAGAGTTGGTCAGAAAAATGAATGAGAAGTCGAAAAACCAAGTCAGAAAAGTGTTACCTCGCATGGGGTCGGGTGACGAGCGTCACCAATCTGGTGACGAGCGTCACCACGACCTGTATTGCCCAAATCTTATGTTAGATGTTAAATAACGAAGTGTTTGCATGTGGACTCGGAAGTTAGACTGTTTGAGCATTCAAACACATAATTAACAACATCCAAACATAGCAATAATAACCTGGTTCAACAATCTCACAAAACATCATCAAAGAAACTGACAACTGACTCAAAAGAAACATAAAAATGACTCAAAAGAAGGAAAAATAAAAAGGGAAAAAGGAACAAGTAACCAGATAATGAAGCCTCAATCCTCATCCTCACAAGGCTCAGTAGTGTAGTGGGGGCGGACACAACCACAGTTGCTAAGTGTAGCAACAGCATCCCAGAGTCCCTCAAAGCTATCAATGACATACTCCTGAAAAGCAGCCATATCCATGGGTGTCTGTGGTCGTGGAGGACGCCTGAAGGCAGCAGAAGAGCCACTCTGACGCGTAGAAGGTCCAGCATCAGTAGCAGCAGCAGTAGAAGCAGAGGGACCAGCTGTAGCAGCTCTTGCAGGGCGCAGAGTCAAGGGGCGCAGAAGAGTCTGTGCTGGCATGAAGATTAGCTGGCGTGGGTCTGTCTGGATAGTAGTGAGTGCTCTCTGTGGCAACTTAATGCCAACATACTCTCCAAAAGTAGTAGTAAAAGTCCAGACAACTCCGGACTTCATCCAAGTGACATGGCGCAGATACTACTCATCCATAAGCGATCTATCACTGCGCAGACTGCAAGGGGTAACATCGATCTGGAAATGATGGAAGATCGGTGTCAACAAGCTGCCCACACTCTCAGTCTTCTCCCCTGGACTGGTGAATGGCTTGGTCTTCAAAGAGACCAAATGCTCAGCGAAAACAGCACCTAAGTTGGCGCGAACCATACTATCAACTGGTATCGAATCATCCAGCATCTCATAAAGTCCGTAGTAAAGGAGAATCAGCTCGCTAACTCGAGTCTTGCTGGGCGAAGACTTGCACAGAATAGTATGACCAAAGAGGCGCAGAAGGTACCTCAAAACCGGATGTCTAACCTCTGTCTGCGTGCTGGTCTTGCTATCATAGACTCCATTTCCGAACTTGGACCAGAATGTCCTCATATGGGTCCACTGAGAGGGAAGGAGAACGCCTGTGGGATGGTCAGAGAAGCCATAGATCCCACAAAGCTCCATCAGACTGATCCGGTATCGAATCCCTCGGATCAGAAATGTCATATTGCCTTCCTGAGCACGCTTCGCCAGCTCATTCGCGTAGTAGACGCGAACTGTAGAGAGAAACTGGCGGACCAAATCTGGGTACAAGTCGTACTGCTGGAATGGCATAGTCCCCATGCCAATGCGCTCCAAAATCTCATAAACCTCCTCAAAGATCCCCATCTTCTGCAGAACAGCAGGATCCGCGAGCCTAGTAGGGATAATCTTAACTCCTAGCCATGCATTGTAGAACAGCGTGTCATACTCATCCCACTCCTCCTGAATATCACGGAATACACAGGTATCCCGAGCCACTTCTTGCTTCGGAGTCCCTGCCCAAGCCATCTCCGAGGCTATTTTCCGATCCTCTCGTTTGGGCCATGGGGGCCTGCAAACCGGGTGCTGACTGAAGGAATCTGTAGACCCTGTTGCAGTGCTGGAAGACGAGCTTTGTCTTAGTCTTTTCTCTTGACGAGGCATCTGCAAATTGAGTACTAAAATCGACCAAAACCATCTCAAAAGTTAGTAAATTTTTCAAAGTTCAAAAAATCAACCAAACAGGATCAAATAGCTAATGGCGATTAATCTCTATACTACCAAGAACACAATTCAAGCATCAGTTCAACCTAAATCACCCAAAATTTCCAGATTTTTGCAACTTTCATCATGAACTCGAAAATACAAACAGTGCAAATCAACCGATTAAATCGCACAAAGATGGTTCCATTCCTCTAATACAACCTAACTAACCATGATTCAACAGTTAAATCAAGCCAATCAAGTCAAAAATCGAATTTTACCAAACCTGAGGCGGACTGAAAATTGGGGATTCCGAAAACATAACTTGCGGATCGTAAAAACTAAGTTGATATTCAGAAAGAGGAGTAAAATCCACACGGATTAGACTCTTGAATCACTCAATTTGGTTAAGAAAATCAAAAGTTATGAAATTTCTATTTCTCTCTAAGTGTTCGGTTATTTTGCAGGTTTTGGCTCGAGGGAGAAGAAGAAGAAGTTAAAACCCGTGTTCGATTCTTATGGGTGACGAGCGTCACCATAAGGGTGACGATCGTCACCGGTTTTTTTTTTTTTTTTTTTTTTTTTTTTTTTTTTTTTTTTTAACTGAATAAAATTCTAATTACTAGTTCTAAGCACGAAAATAATTCCTAAGTATTATATCTACAACTTACCAGTGGGTTGCCTCCCACTAAGCGCTCTTTTAAAGTCATTAGCTTGACTTTGGTTGGCTGTTTAGACAGCTGGTGCCTGATCCAGAGACACAATGTGTCCTGCTGGAATCTCCGCTTGTGCCCAGTAATGCTTCACCCTTTGTCCATTGACAATAAACTCCTCTCCTTTGGAGTTAATCAGGACAATTGCACCATGTGGGCGAGCCTGGTCATTGGGCTCGAAATGCCTGGAGATGATCTTCTTATCATGATATGCCTTTGTCCTCTCCTTGTATAACTTGGAGTTTTCATGGGCTAGATATCGAATCTCATCCAGTTCATTGAGCTGAATCAAGCGCCTTTCTGCAGCAGGTTTCAGATCAAAATTCAGCTTCTTGATTGCCCATTCTGCTCTGAACTCCAGCTCTACTGGTAGATGGCACGCCTTGCCATAGAGAAGGTGGAAAGGCGCTTTGCGAAACGTCATCAATAGGGTGAGCTCTGCATTGTTCAATGAAGCATTAACAATAACAGGATAGGTGGAGTTTTCTCCTAGGAATGCGTACCTTAGCCCTGCAGGGAGCTGTTTAAGCTCAACTTTTGGTGCTTTTGCTGCTGACCAGTCACCCATTGTGGCGGCTTTTGCAGATGTGGAGACAAGTTCATCCTGTGCAACCAGTTGCATAACTTGTGCAGTAGCATCCATCATCTTTGTGTAGCCTGTTGCAGCAGCATCTAAATGCTCATACTCAGCTGTAGAAGTGGTCAACGCCCTTTCCAAGGGGTCATCTGAACTCATCTCATGGAAGATCTGATCAGCAATGTTTGTGAGAACATCAACATAAAAAGTCTGTCCATCTATGGTTGGCCTCTTCATCAGCTTGTCCATTTCGAATTTCATCACTAAATCGCCAACATTCAGCTCTATTCTACCCTTCCTGACGTCAATAATAGCTCCTGCAGTGGCCAGGAAGGGTCTGCCAAGAATCAAGGGATCTTTGGACTCTTCTCCATACTCTAAAACCACAAAATCAGTAGGGATCATACAATCTCCTACTTTGATAGGAACATCCTCTATCACCCCTTCAGGAACTCTAACTGATCTATCAGCTAGGACAAGAGATATCCTTGTAGTTTTAAAATCAGTCATCCCCAAACTCTTTGCAACAGAGTGGGGCATGAGGTTCACACTAGAACCAAGATCACACAATGACCTCTCAAACTTGTCATTGAAGATGGTGCAGTCTAAAACAAAGCTTCCTGGGTCTGAAAGCTTCTCTGGAACTCTGTTCTGAATCACTGCACTGACCTGCTCGTTGATCATCATAGCTCCAACCTCAAGGCTCAAGTTGTTGGTCACCATTCTCTTCACATACCTCCTAATAACAGGAGTGATCCTTACAGCATCAATCAATGGGATCTCTATCACCAACTTGTCCATGATAGCCTTGCATCTGGCATCCTCAAGCTCCTGCTTAGACTTCTTAGGATGCTTAGGATAGGGTATCTTGGGTTTATACACGGTCTCCTTAGCATTATCTGAAGTCTTAGGCGAAACTGCAATATGTGGTGTCTGGTGACGAGCGTCACTGGACTGGTGACGAGCGTCACTCACTTTGGACAAGTCGGGGTCGAGTACTGGATTTGGGTGACGAGCGTCACCCCCTTGGTGACGGTCGTCACCAATAAGTGAAAAATCAGGCTCGGGGTTGTCCTCATTGGATGACGAGCGACACCCATTATTGGTGACGATCGTCACCAATGGTTCTGCAGCAAAATTTTCTTCATCTTCATACTCTTCTACACCCACGAAATTTCTTGAGGTTATATCCTTCTGCAACACTGGTTGCAGGTTCCTTCCACTCCTCAATGTGATGGCATTCACGTGGTGTTTGGGATTAGCATCAGTTCTTCCTGGAAGAAATCCTTCTTGCCTCTGAACAGCTCCTGCAGTTTGAGCAACTTGAACATCAAGCTTCTTCATATGAGAGTTCAGACTCTCAATTTTCCCATTCAGGTCCTGATAGAGCGAATCTATCTTGCCATTGAAGTTCACAGTAAGCTTCTGTTGTCCTTCCAGAATCTGTTCTAACATTGCTTCCATTTTGTTCTCTTGTGGAGGTGCTGGTTGATAGGAAGTAGAACCATAGTTTTTGTAGTTTCTACTGCTCTGGAATGGCTTCTGATACTCTGTCTTCTGAAAAGGGGGTCTAGGAGTGAAACCAGGCGTGTTCTGTCCTCCAGTAGGGGTGTTTTTCTGATTGTTGTTGCTGTATCCTCTGTTCCACTGCTGATTCCCATACCTTTGTCCCTGAAATCCGCCAGAGTTGATGAAATTTACATCCTCCTGCTCAACTTCCTCTGGAGCTTCGAAAGTCTCTACTTCTGCAGCAAAGTGAACTGACTTCTTCCCTACCAAAAGGCTGTGCATATCATCCAACTTAGCCTTAACTTCAGCAATCTGATTTCCATCAGCTGCACCAGCTTGCTTCATTCTCTGGAAGTCTGCATTTTTAGTGCTGTTGCTGCAGACCAAGTTCTCAATCAGTCTCACCGCCTCCTCTGGTCTGTTGGTATTGAAGTTTCCACTGCTTGAAGCATCCAGCGCCATCTGATATTTCCAGTCAATGCCTCTGAAGAAAATCCCAAGTAATTGCACCTGACTGAAACCATGATGAGGACAGTCCCTTTGATAAGACTTGAACCTGATCCAAGAAGCCTTGAAAGCTTCAGTAGGGCCTTGTGTAAATGATGCAATTTTCGTTCTCATGTCTTCTGATCTGGCATCATCATAGAAATTGTTCAGAAAAGCATTCTTGGTGTCCTCCCAAGTAGTTAGTGAAGCAGGTTCCAGTTGCTTCAGCCAATATGCAGCTTCTCCTCCAAGAGAGTAAGGAAAAAGCTTGCAGAACAGAAAGTCATTGCTAACCCCATTAGCTTTGACACTGGAAGCCAAGTCCTCGAACCTCTCTATGTGGTCCATAGGATGCTCATGAGGTAAACCCTGGAAGGGATGCTGTCCAACCAGCTGATAGTAGACAGGTTTAACCTCAAAATCGTTCCTCTGGAAGGCAGGAGGTCGGATTGCAGCTCTGTTGGCATAGAACTGATCAGGTCTGTTGTAATCGCCTAGAGTCCTCTGAACAAAACGCCCAGCAGCGTTATTGACAGCAGCAGGGACTCCCACGTTCTCAGCCACTTGCTGAGCCTGCTGTTCAACAATGACATTCCCCTCTTGATCAATTCTCTGCCCCTCTTCGTTCCTCCTATTTCCTTCCCTATCAACCAAGTGACCTTCTGCATCTTCAACCAAGATCAGTGGAGCGACCATTGCAGATTGCTTCTTAGCTTTCCTGTTAGTTCTCTCCAACCTAGCAAGCTCGTCGATGCTCAAAGTCACAAGCTCCTTCTCTTTGTTGCTTCTGGTTCTGCGATTAGGCATACACCTGAAACAGGAACAAAGAAAAGTAGCTAAAAATCAGTAAAGAAATAAAAACTTAGACAAAATCCTAATACTAAAAATCGATAGGCAGCTATTACTCCCCGGAAACGGCGCCAAAAACTTGATAGGGTCAGGTTTTACCCAAATAAAACTACTGCAAGTGCACAACAAAAGCAGTTGTAGTACAAGGGGTTATCGAATCCCAAGGGAGTAAGTAAACTATACTAAAGAGTTCAGGTTCGGATTAAGCTAAGCGATAAGTAATGAATGTAATGCGAAATAACTAAAGTAATAGAAGCAAGTGGGCGTTTTTGAGACTGTTCTTAAAGTTCAGAAAGCTAAAGGCGCTAAGTCAGGACAGTTCGCAGGTTGAATCTGAGAGTGTAGAATGCATGCAATCAGGAATGAATTAAAACCGTCTTGAACATGAATCGCAAAGATATAACTAATCAATTCTCATTGCAGAAGTTATCTATGTCTAAATCACAGAGTTTCAAATCTCTTTGCAAACCCTAACGACCTAAACATGCAGTAATGATCAGGTTCAATTGTTCACAAAACTCCTAAGCCAAATCACTTTGTACTAGGGCGTTTTGCTCATCTAATACTAGTTCAGGTGATTAATAATGCTCTCACATCTATCAAACAACCTAGGGTTTCGAAATCCAGATGATGTGTCTAAGAAATCGATATGAATGCAAGCACAGATGAAGAACCAATGAATTTCCTAAAAGTTTTTAGCAATTCTACAAACTCTTCTTCAACCTTTGAAAAGCCCTAACTTAACTAACAAACTACTCAGACATGGTGATTTGAGAAAACATCATGAAAAGAATAGCTTGCATAAAAGAAATAAGAAGTAGAAATAAAGGAGTTCAAAATCTGCTCTGAAAGAGTCTGATTTGTCTCTCCAAAAGCTCTTCTACAAATCTCTCTAAAATAATAAGATACAAGATAACTGCCAAAAGAATGGCTGAAAAACCTAATATACAAGCTAAAACACGATCTTGGACCTTTTTGGAAAAACTGGAACTTCTGGGCCAAAACTGCAATTTCTTCCCAATCTTTTTAAAACAGGCCACGACCCCTTCCTTTCTGGGTGACGAGCGTCACCAGCTTGGTGACGAGCGTCACCATTAGTGAATACTTTCTGCTTCGATCTTGGTACTTTGTGGCTTCAACTCAGAATGCTCCAAAAGGTTCCAATATCTCCAATTATGCTCCAGACATGCTTTAACCTGCAAAGACTCTTCTAGGACTCTAAAAAGACCAAAAAGACTCAATAAAAAGGACTTATATCATGGTTAAAAACCATAAAAACCATGATATATCAGAACTACTCGGCCTGATGAAACCCTTTTCCAGCAACTCTTCCAGCTGCTTTCTCAGCTCGGCCATTTCGGCTGGAGCCATACGATAAGGTGCTTTTGAGAGTGGGGCCGTCCCGGGCTCAAGTTCAATTGTGAACGGGTCTGATCTGTCCGGGGATAAACCCATCAAAGATTCAAACACATCCGCAAAATCTTTCACCACCGGAATATCCTTTATCTTAGCACTTTTTCCTACTTCCGTAGTACTGATGGTAGCCAGGTAAGCTTCGCATCCCTTCTCAAGCATCCATTCTGCCTGGATTGACGAGATCACCAAGCTTCTCGAAGTTGGTCTAATCCCTTGGAATTCCAGCTTCGCTCCGTCTAATGACCGATCTATCCCCATCGGCAAGCAGATATAAGATTATAACCGATGAAAAGGAGAGTTTGGCCGAATAACTGCATAACTGTCCCATACTGTCTCCGCTATCGCCGATAGTTAGGGATATTCCCGGCTAAGTTACTTGGCATTGCGCTCACCTTTGCCGTACGTTCGGATGGTTCAGTGTTTTTCTCCCGATCCTTGTCCATAGAAGACTCCATCACTGGAACGTCCCTCGGTAAGTTTCACTCTCGGAGATTTCTCACTCGCAATCCGGCAATCCTCTCGTTACCCGACAATCGCCAAGTACGTCCGGCGTTATCTCCTTTCTCCCTCGGTTACTCTTATTCTCTCTCGGATATCTTTCTGTGTTTCAGGAAAATCCCCGTGAAAAGATTATTTGTAGGATTCTCGCCCATAACCGTTTTATTAAACCGACGGGTGCCAAGTCCTCATTCGGTAACGGTCACATCTGTTTGGATATAACCGTGCCACACGCCCAGTCCGTGGGAGATCATCCCCTTAACCGATCATTCATTCGTCAACCGTCCAGCTGACTCAACTAACTGACCAGCTAGCTTCGCTACCCAACCAGCTAGCTTCGCTACCCAACCAGCTAGTGATATTAGTTCCCGAGCTGACTCAACCGACCAACACTTCGTACAGCTGCCCAAGCTCAACTTCAGCTACCCGAGCTATTTCAGCTCGGTCCTTTAGCTGAGGATCCATCAGTTGCCCGAGCTGGTTTAGCTCGGTCCTCCAGCTGATACCCATCAGTTGCCCGAGCTGGTTTAGCTCAGTCCTCCAGCTGAAACCCATCAGCTTCCCGAGCTGGTTTAGCTCGAGTATTTGACCTTAGCTCAGACTTATTTATTTCAGTTCTCTTTGTACCATCCCGGGCTAACTTTGTACCATCCCGGGCTAACTTTGCACCATCTCGGGCTAACTTTGCACCATCCCGGGCTAACTTTGAACATCCCAGGCTAACTTTTCCTGACCATTCAATCTTCTACTCTTTTCATCGGCTAAGTTCTTTATCTTTCCCGGACTTCGCCCTTCCTTCCGGGCCATGGAACAGATTAATTCGTTTTATCCGACAAGTCTTTCCCCATTCCCGACCATGGCCCAGCCCAGCGAACCTAGCGAGGTTCGGGGCCGTTACAAGGGCAATCGACTAAGACTAAAGCGGTAGCACCGGTTATGGTGGATCATGCTACGGTACAAGCGGAGGTGATCGATATAGATCCACCGCCCAAAACTGTCCGAAAGGTAGACTACCTCCGCGTTTTGGAACATATCTCCCAGCTGGGAACAAGACACTTTAAGGGTAGTGCAGACCCAATTTAAGCCGATGGCTGGAGGAGTCGGTTAGTGAAGAACTTCAGTTCCACATGCTGTCCGGATGATTACAAGAAAGATATCGCAGTTCATTTTCTGGAAGACGATGCTCACAACTGGTGGCTCGCGGTGAACAAGCGCACCGAGGGATGCATCGAGACCTCGTGGATTTCGAGACTGAATTTCCCGTCCAAAGCATGGGACAGACTCGAGAGTGACTTTCTCGATCTAGTCCAGGGTCGCCGATTCTTTCGGGAGTACGGGGAAGAATTTAACCATTTAAGATGGTATGTGGGAAGGGAGCTAGAGGATGAGACAGTGCAAGTCCACTGTTTCCTCCGCGGTTTGAGGGTAGAACTGCACACTTTTGGGTACTGTCTCGGAGTTGGCGAGAGGGCGGCCATCATTGAGGCAAATTTAGCCGAGGAGAACAAGGCAAGAGCTTCTACCCGGCCAAGTACGTCCACTAGGACATTCGACAGAAAGCGGAAATGGGAACAGGTCGATGATCGGACCAGGTGAACGGTAAGACCCAATGAGTGCGCGCGTTGTGGAAAGATGCAAAGTGGGGAATGCCAGAAGGTATCAAGACCATGTGCTAACTGTGACAGTCGGGATCAAGGCACCCAAAACTGTCCAAAGATGGATAGAGGAAAAGTAACGAGTGATGAAAGAAATTATTTCTTCCACTGTGGAAAAACAGGGCACTATGCTAGGGATTTCCCTAAGCGCCAAGTGGAAGTGCAGGTGAACGAGAAGAGAAACAGCAGGATAAGCGATCAGTGGAGCCAGGGAAGGAGGCCGGCTGTTACAACGCGTGTCTACGAACTGGCGAAGGAAAACGGCAACACCTATCCTAATAAAAATACGAGCATTGCATGACATAGCATCGGGATTAGGAAGGGAAGGAACTTAGCATTCTAGGCGAATGTGTAGGGACCTTGATTATTGACGGTATAGCAACACATACTCTATTTGATTCCAAGGCAACACATAGTTTTGTAAGCCCGTAAATGATTGGGAAAGGATTATTCCAAAGAGGACCGAAGAGTGAGTTCGGTATAGTCTCTGCTGCCGTTGGTCAGACCATGTCCACGTCAGGAGTGGTTCATGACATTCCCGTCAGCATTGGAGGCATAGAGATGCCGGCTGACCTGGTCATAGTCAGCCTTAAGAATCACGAGGTGATCTTGGAAATGGACTGGTTGGGAAAGTACAAAGCCACCCTTCATTGTCACCGGGGGCAAGTGCGTTTTGAGAGGGAAGACCGTAAGTTAGAATTCCAAGGTATTAGACGAACTTCGGAAAGCTTGGTGATCTCAGCAATCCAGGCAGAACGGATGCTTGAGAGGGGATGTTGTAACGGCCCCGAACCTCGCTAGGTTCGCTGGGCTGGGCCATGGTCGGGATTGAGGAAAGACTTGTCGGATAAAACGAATTAACCTGTTCCATGGCCCGGAAGGAAGGGCTAAGTCCGGGGAAGATAAGGGACTTAGCCGATGAAAAGAGTAGAAGATTGAAGGTTGGGAAAAGTTAGCCTGGGATGTTCCAAAGTTAGCCCGGGATGGTTCAAAGTTAGGCCGGGATGGTACAAAGAGAACTGAAATAAATAAGTCTGAGCTAAGGTCAAATACCCGAGCTAAAATGAGCTGAAGGACCTAGCTAGGACTAGCTCAGGAAGCTGATGGGTTTCAGATGGAGGACCAAGCAAAAACTAGCTCAGGAAGCTGATGGGTTTCACGTGGGGACGTGGCACCCGTCGGTTTAATAAAACGGTTATGGGCGAGAATCCTATAAATAATCCTCGCTCATCTTCTTCGCGGACACACAATCTTTTCACGGGATTTTTCGTGAAAACACAGAAGAGAATCCGAGAGAGAAGAAGATTAGCCGAGGGAGAAAGGAGATAACGCCGGAAGTACTTAGCGATTGTCGGATAAGGAGAGAATCGCCGGACTGCGAGGAAGAAATCTCCGAGAGAGAAACTCACCGAGGGACCTTCCAATATACAGTCTTCTGCGGATAAGGATCGGGAGAAACTTACGGAAAAGGTGAGCGCGATGCCGAGTAACTTAGCCGGGAAAATCCTTAACTATCGGCGATGCAGTTATTCGGCCAAACTCTCTTTTTCATCAATTATATTCTTATATCTGCTTGCCGATGTGGATAGATCGATCATTAGACTGTCAGATCTAGGACGGGTGACTAAGACTGCAATCTGTCACGGCCGGTTAGGACAATTCTGGATGATTTCGGCTGTTTTCCTAAACTGACGCAGTTATTGTTGAATGGTTATGACTAAGGTATATAGTCAAGTACTACTGGAAGTAAATCGGCTACCTGGAGAACTCGGGAATTCGCGGATCCAGATAACTGTGGCCGAGAAATAACTCGGGTTTTTCCTAGATAGCCGAATGATTAAGGGATTCCAAGGGATAAACTTAAGGGTCAGGATCATTTAGTCATTGATAGGCGCTTATGTATAACTAAGTAAAAGTTGGATTACTTACGCCTCTTTGATTTCAGGAAAGGATGTTGATCGTGGGAAGGACTTGGCCTAGATGCGCGAGACAAGGACTAGGAAGGATGGGTGGTGGTAGACTAGATAGACTAGGATTGAACATTGTAATAGCCTATAGTGCAGACTCTAACGATTGTATCGAATCCCTTGTTATATATATAAAAATCCACTTTATTGTTAAATCTCTTCGCATATCGACTCTATTACTTATGAATATCAGAGTAATCGGATAAATGAACTTGTTTAAAGAATGAACCTTTAAAACGGACTGAATAGGCTTGGATCACTTACTGATTCGAGTGGGAACAACCTTTCAGACTTAGTAGCCGAGATGGGGTGTTTCAAGTTGGTATCAGAGCATGCTTGCTCTTAGGACAGTTTCTGTTGGGTTTGGGGAACGCCACTCATCCGGCTATAGAGTCTCGTGCTAGGTTCTCTTAGGCTTTGCTTGCTTAGACTCGTTGAGAGTGTGAACTTTGTTAGGTGGTTCTGACTTGTTCTGCTCAGGCGGGAAAAAGCAAAACGGGGAAGAGTGGAAGAAGCAGAAAATCCAAGAAGAATAAGAGACCAGCGGAACCGAGTCAAGTGGTGGCTGATGGCGTGAACCAAGGGAATGATCCAGTCGGACCTGGGATTGGACAAACCGGGGATTTACCTGCGGTCACAGTTACTCACGGCCATACTCGGGAGACGGATCCCAACAACCGTGAGAAGGAAACCGATGAAGAGATGGGAGAATCCTCTCATGCGGTACACGTTTCAGTCCGGGGAACCGGAGTGAACAATGAAACTGTTGATGCGGCTAATCAGACCGTGACTCCTTCTATGGGAGAGATATTGGCAGCACTGCAGACCGTGATGAAGCAGATGGCAACAATATCCGAAGCGGTCGCGTCGGTTGACAACCCGACCGTTGGGCAAACGGTTAAGGTGCGTGGTGCCTTGCCCACGGATGCACGGGTTGAAGTACAAGCAGATGTGGTTGAGATAGACCCACCGCCAAAGACCGTTCGAAAGATGGATTACTTAAGCTTGCTGGAGCATATTTCACGGCTCGGGACAAGGCACTTCAAGGGATGTGCTGATCCGATAGAGGCGGACGAATGGAGGATTCGGCTGGTAAGGAACTTTAGTTCCACCCGCTGCCCGGAGGATTACAAAAAGGACATTGCAGTTCACATTCTGGAAGGTGACGCACACAACTGGTGGCTCTCGGTTAACAAGCGCACGGGTGGATGCATTGAGACCTTCGGAGACTTTGAAGCTGAATTCAACCGAAGCTTGGGATAGACTCGAGAGTGATTTCCTTGACCTGTCTCAAGGGCGCAGGACAGTGCGCGAGTATGAGGAAGAATTTAACCGATTGAGACGATATATGGGAAGGGAGCTAGAGGACGAATCTGTTCAACTGCGTCGGTTCCTCCATGGCTTGAGGGTGGAGCTGCGTACTCATTGTTCGGTTTGCACCTTCAGTATGGTCTCGGAGTTGGTTGAGAGGGCAGCGATGGTTGAGTATAACCTCACGGAAGAGAATAATGCAAGGTAAATATCCCGATCAAACACAAGTGGAAGGTCGGGTGACCGTAAGAGGAAAAGGGATCAGGGGGATGATAGGCTTAAGTCGATTATAAGGTGCGGTGAATGCGCGATTTGTGGGAGAGGCATGGCGGAGATTGCTGGAAGGCAATGGGAGCGTGTGCTCGGTGTGGCAGTATGGACCACGGGATTCAAAACTGTATACGGATGGACGAAGGCAAAGTGACCCGGGATGATGCAAAATCCTGCTACCTTTGCGGAAAGGCCGGGCACTTCAAGAGAGAGTGTCTGAAGCTGCAAGTGGAAGGACAGAGGAAACACAAGAGAACCCGGGGAAAGGCCGGGCACTTCAGCCTAAGGAAGAGATATGTCCCAGCTCATTACCACCGGGATATACAAAAGAGATTCCACAAACTGTCTCAAGGGAGCAAATCGGTGGAGGAGTATTTTGAAGAGTCCATACTCGAACAACTCCGGATGGTTGTAATGGTCTGCGGACAGTCGTGATTGACTAGCACCGTTTCGACTGTATCCGAGAGAAAGTTCCATAGTTTCGGATTAATCAAGTAATGAAAAAGGGATTTTGGGAATAATAACTAAGGCATGGGAAACTTGCATTATTGCCTTGATCATATAGACATGTTAGGGCGAATTCGCGCATCCATTGAGAGAACAGATTACTTATCTTTCTTTCGCTATTTCAGGGAAAGAAAGTGACCGTGGGAAGGAAAAAGCTTAGGCGCGCGAGTCTAGGCAAGGCGGATGGGTGGTGGAACAATCTGGATAGTTAGGATCGATCATTGTAATAGCCTATAGTGCAAAACTATAACTTTGTATCAAATCCTACTTGTTATATAAATAAAAATCCAGTTGTTTCGTTCATTGTTGCATATTGACTCTAAACTCTTATTAATCTCAGAATTACTCATAAAATGAACTTGTCTAAAGAATAAGACCCTTAAAACGGACCTAAAGGCTTGGTTTACTTAGTAATCCGGGCGTGGAACAACCTCTCGGACTTAGTAGCTGGGATAGGGTGTTTCAAGTTGGTATCAGAGCATGCTTGCTCCTACGACAGTCTAGTGTGGGAATGGGGAAAGCCACTCATCCGGCCATAGAGTCTCGCGTTAGGTCTTGTTTATGACTTGTTGGGATTTTGTACTGTTAGGTGATGCTAAGATGTTGAATCTCAGGCGGGAAAAAGCAAAACTGGCAAACATGGAAGGAGCAGCGGAAACTAGTCAAAGGTTAGGCGATGGTGTGAACCAAGTTCTTGCGGATTCAGTCGGACATGTGGCTGGACAGAGGGAAACAACGCACGTGGATACTACAATGCATGACCAGACTAAGGACGCTGATCCAAGTAACCGCGAGAAGGAGAACCTGGAGGAGATGGGCAAGTCTTCTCACGCTAATCAGACGTCTATCCGGGAAACTGGAGTAGACGGACGTGCTGCGGGTTTCGCCAAGCAACCCGTAACTCCTTCCGTGAGTGAATTGCGGGCTATGCTTCAGATGGTTATGAAGCAGTTGGCGACTATCTCGTAAGCCGTTGCATCGGTTGAGAATCCGATGGTTGGGCTGAAACACCCCATCCCGGCTACTAAGTCCGAGAGGTTGTTTCCACTCGGATCAGTAAGTGATCCCAGCCCGTTCAGTCCATTTTTAAGGGTTCATTCTTTAAACAAGTTCATTTATGCGATTATTCTGAGATTCATAAGTAATAAAGTCAGTATGTACAGAGATTAAACAATAAACTGTATTTTTATTTATATAACAAAGGATTCGATACAATTGTTAGAGTCTGCACTATAGGCTATTACAATGTTTGATCATATTCTATTCAGTCTATCACCACCCATCCTTCCTAGCCCGTGTCTCGCGCATCTAGGCCAAGTCCTTCCCACGATCACCATCCTTTCCTGAAATCAAAGAGGCGTAAGTAATCCAACTTTTACTAAGTTAGACATAATCGCCTATTAATGACTATATGTTCCCGACCCTTAAGTTTATCCCGTGGAAATCCCTTAATCATTCGCATATCTAGGAAAAACCCAAGTTATCTCTCGGGCACAAACGAGTCTTGGCGGATTCTGTCCGATCCCCAAGCCGCTCGCAGGATCCGCGACTTCCCTCGAATATCCGATTCTTTCCCAGCCGAAACTGGCTATATGCCTTAGTCATAGCCATTCACCTAAAACCGCGACTATTTAGGGAAACAGCTGAGATTATCGAGAACTGTCCTGACCGGTCGTAACAGACTGTGGTCTTAGTCACGCATCCTAGATCCGACCGTCGAATGACCGATCTATCCCCATCGGCAAGCAGATATAAGATTATAACCGATGAAAAGGAGAGTTTGGCCGAATAACTGCATAACTGTCCCATACTGTCTCGGCTATCACCGATAGTTAGGGATTTTCCCGGCTAAGTTACCCGGCATCGTGCTCAGCTTTTTTGTACGTTCGGATTGTTCGATGTTTTTCTCCCGATCCTTGTCCATAGAAGACTCCATCGCTGGAATGTCCCTCGGTAAGTTTCTCTCTCGGAGATTTCTCACTCGCAATCCAGCGATCCTCTCGTTACCCAACAATCGCCAAGTACGTCCGGCGTTATCTCCTCTCTCCCTCGGTTACTCTTATTCTCTCTCAGATATCTTTCTGAGTTTCAGGAAAATCCCCGTGAAAAGATTGTGTGTCCGCGAAGAAGATGATCGAGGATTATTTATAGGATTCTCGCCCATAACCGTTTAATTAAACCGACGAGTGCCACGTTCCCATTCGGTAATGGTCACATCCGTTCGGATATAACCATGCCACACGCTCAGTCCCTGCGAGATCATCCCCTTAACCGATCATTCATTCGCCAACCGTCCAGCTGACTCAACTAACTGACCAGCTAGCTTCGCTACCCAACCAGCTAGTGATATTAGTTCCCGAGCTGACTCAACCGAACAACACTTTGTCCAGCTGCCCGAGCTATTTCAGCTCGGTCCGTTAGCTGAGGATCCATCAGTTGCCCGAGCTGGTTTAGCTCGGTCCTCCAGCTGAAACCCATCAGCTTCCCGAGCTGGTTTAGCTCGAGTATTTGACCTTAGCTCAGACTTATTTATTTCAATTCTCTTTGTACCATCCCGGGCTAACTTTGTACCATCCCAGGCTAACTTTGCACCATCCCGGGCTAACTTTGAACATCTCGGGCTAACTTTTCCCAACCTTCAATCTTTTACTCTTTTCATCGGCTAAGTCCTTTATCTTTCCCTTACTTAACCCTTCCTTCCGGGCCATGGAACAGGTTAATTCGTTTGATCCGACAAGTCTTTCCCCATTCCCGACCATGGCCCAGCCCAGCGAACCTAGAGAGGTTCGGGGCCGTTACAAGTCCCCCCACCCCCCCCCCCCCCCCCCCCCCCCCCCCCCCCCCCCCCCCCCCCCCCCCCCCCCCCCCCCTTGAAAGGGATTCATCCCCGAATCCAAAGCAAGGATTATTGATTGAACAGCCTTCTCTATCTCATCTTCTCTTGGAAGATCTTTGAACCATTCGGAAAATTCAGCCTTCATACTATTTTCCGTTTCCCAAACTTCTTCCTTTCCATCGCATTCCCAAACCACCTTGATCATCTTGATCACTTTATTCCTGGTTACCTTTTCCATCCGATCAATGATTTGGACTGGCCTAGCTTCAACCATGAGATTCCCCATTGGATCCGATGGGATTTCGGAAATGATCACATCTTGATCTGTTAATCATTTCCGGAGTTTGGATACATGGAACACATTATGGAATGCGGCCATTTCCTTGGGTACATCCAACATATAAGCAACCGCTCCTACCCGCTCTAGGATGATGAACGGCCCAAGGTACCTCAGATCTAGTTTTCCTCTTTTAGATGTTCTTCCCTGTCCCTTAAATGTTATCATCTTAAGGTACACCTAGTCACTGACCGCAAACTCAATGTCCTTCCTCTTTTTATCCGCATAACTCTTCTGTCTATCTTGTGCTTCCTTTATCTTGTTTCTTAGAAACTTAATCTTTTCTGTGGTTTTTTCTACTATGTCCGGTCCAATCACACTTCTCTCCCCCACTTGCGTCCAGCATAGTGGTGTTCTGCATGGCCGTCCATACAATGCTTTGTATGGTGAGATCCCAATGCTCGCTTGGAAGCTGTTGTTGTAGGCAAACTCGGCCAAAGGTAAGTGTTCTTCCCATGAACCGCCCCAGTCAAGTACACATGCCCTCAACATGTCCTCCAAGGTTTGAATGGTCCGTTGTGACTGCCCATCAGTCTGCGGATGATAAGCCGTGCTCATGTTTATCCTTGTTCCTAAAGCCTTTTGGAAAGCTCTCCAGAAGTAGGACGTGAACCGGGAATCCCTATCTGAGACAATGCTTGTCGGAACACCGTGTAACCGGAAAATCTCGCTGATGTACTTAACCACTATCACATCAACACCATCTGTCTTTCTAATGGCAATGAAATGAGCCGATTTGGTGAGTCTGTCAACTACCACCAAAATCACATCCTTCTTTGTCTTCGATCTTGGCAAGCCAGTCACAAAATCCATGGTGACATGATCCCACTTCCACTCCGGAATGGGAAAGCTTTGCAGCAGTCCGCTGGGAACCTGATGCTCGGCCTTGACTTGCTGACAAGTGGAGCACTTAGCGACCCAGTCCGTCACATCTCTTTTCATCCCGACCCAATGGTAATATCTCTTAAGATCCTGATACATCTTGGTCCTTCCAAGGTGAATTGAGAACTTGGACTGGTGTGCTTCTTTAAGGATCTCCTCCTTAACTTCTTTCACGTTTGGTACACAGACTCGCCCATTTACAACAATGGTGCCATTATTCGAGGTCCTGTACTCATTCTTCTCATTCTCCTTCATCTTACTCAGGCTCTCATCCTGATCTTGAGCTATCCGAATCCGGGTAAGTAGGTCGGCTTGATCAGCTGCCCCCAAACCCAATGGCTCTAAGGAATCGGACAGAGCATTTAGATGCAAGTTCCCGATCATGTTGATCAAACTCTCAGCGTCCTTTCCCGTATTCACTTCTGACCGACTATGACTTAGTGCATCCGCAACCAGGTTAGCTTTCCCCGGATGGTAAGCAATATCAAGGTCATAATCCACCACTAGCTCCATTCATCTCCTCTGCCTTAGGTTTAATTCTGGTTGTGTGAAGATATACTTCAGGCTCTTGTGGTTGGTGTAAATCTGCACTTTGGCTCCATAAAGATAGGATCTCCATATCTTTAATGTGAATACCACCGCGGCCATTTCCAAGTCATGAGTCGGATAATTCCCCTCATGTTTCCTTAACTGTCTTGAAGCATAGGCAATCACCTTGCCTTTCTGTATCAATACACATCCTAGCCCGGCTACGGATTCATCAGTGTAAACCATGTAAGGTTCATCTGCTTCCGGCAAAGCCAGGACGGGTGCACTGATAAGCGCCTTCTTTAAACCAGTAAAACTTTCCTCACAGGCCTCCGACCATGTGAACTTCGTATCCTTCCTAGTTAGCCGAGTCATAGCTAGAGCCATGCTTGCAAACCCGTTCACAAACTTCCTGTAATAGCCCGTCAATCCGAGGAAACTCCTTACCTCGGTGGCATTCCTCGGGCGTGGCCACTCTTTGATGGACTTAATCTTCTTTGGGTCAACCGAGACACCCTGATCCGAGATGATGTGTCCAAGGAACCCGATCCTCCTTTGCCAAAAGCTACACTTGCTTAGCTTCGCATAGAGCTTCTGTTCCCTTAACCGTTCTAACACCGCTCTTAGATGGTTCTCGTGGGTTTCCCGATCTTTCGAATATACCAGTATGTCATCTATAAAGATAATGACAAATTCGTCTAAATAGTCCCGAAAGATCCCGTTCATCATCTTCATGAACGCTGCTGGTGCATTGGTTAGTTCGAACGGCATGACCACGAACTCATAATGGCCATACCTTGTCCGAAACACTGTTTTCAGGACATCCTTTGGCTCAATCGGGATATGATGATATGCCGAAGCCAAGTCGACCTTGGAAAACCAGGTCACTTCCCTGAGTTGATCCAGCAACTCTTCTATCCGGGGCAAAGGGTATTTATTCTTGACCGTGACTCGGATCAAGCCCCTATAATCGATGCATAGCCGGAAGCTACCATCTTTCTTCTTAACAAACAAGACAGGTGCACCCCAAGGTGAACTACTCGGCCTGATGAAACCCTTTTCCAGCAACTCTTCCAGCTGCTTTTTCAGCTCGGCCATTTCGGCTGGAGCCATACGATACGGTGCTTTTGAGAGTGGGGCCGTCCTGGGCTCAAGTTCAATTGTGAACGGGTCTGATCTGTCCGGGGGTAAACCCATCAAGGATTCAAACACATCCGCAAAATCTTTCACCACCGGAATATCTTTTATCTTAGCACTTTTTCCTACTTCCGTAGTACTCATGGTAGCCGGGTAAGCTTCGCATCCCTTCTCAAGCATCCGTTCTGCCTGGATTGCCGAGATCACCAAGCTCCTTGAAGTTGGTCTAATCCCTTGGAATTCCAGCTTCGCTCCGTCTAATGACCGATCTATCCCCATCGGCAAGCAGATATAAGATTATAACCGATGAAAAGGAGAGTTTGGCCGAATAACTGCATAACTGTCCCATACTGTCTTGGCTATCGCCGATAGTTAGGGATTTTCCCGGCTAAGTTACTTGGCATCGCGCTCACCTTTGCCGTACGTTCGGATGGTTCAGTGTTTTTCTCCCGATCCTTGTCCATAGAAGACTCTATCGCTGGAATGTCCCTCGGTAAGTTTCACTCTCGGAGATTTCTCACTCGCAATCCGGCAATCCTCTCGTTACCCGGGATGGTGCAAAGTTAGTCCGGCGTGATCTCCTTTCTCCCTCGGTTACTCTTATTCTCTCTCGGATATCTTTCTGTGTTTCAGGAAAATCCCCGTGAAAAGATTATTTGTAGGATTCTCGTCCATAACCGTTTTATTAAACCGACAGGTGCCAAGTCCTCATTCGGTAACGGTCACATCCGTTTGGATATAACCGTGCCACACGCCCAGTCCGTGGGAGATCATCCCCTTAACCGATCATTCATTCGTCAACCGTCCAGCTGACTCAACTAACTGACCAGCTAGCTTCGCTACCCAACCAGCTAGTGATATTAGTTCCCGAGCTGACTCAACCGACCACCACTTCGTACAGCTGCCCAAGCTCAACTTCAGCTATCCGAGCTATTTCAGCTCGGTCCTTTAGCTGAGGATCCATCAGTTGCCCGAGCTAGTTTAGCTCGGTCCTCCAGCTGATACCCATCAGTTGCCCGAGCTGGTTTAGCTCGGTCCTCCAGCTGAAACCCATCAGCTTCCCGAGCTGGTTTAGCTCGAGTATTTGACCTTAGCTCAGACTTATTTATTTCAGTTCTCTTTGTACCATCCCGGGCTAACTTTGTACCATCCCGGGCTAACTTTGCACCATCCCGGGCTAACTTTGCACCATCTCAGGCTAACTTTGAACATCTCGAGCTAACTTTTCTCGACCTTCAATCTTCTACTCTTTTCATCGGCTAAGTTCTTTATCTTTCCCGGACTTCGCCCTTCCTTCCGGGCCATGGAACAGATTAATTCGTTTAATCTGACAAGTCTTTCCCCATTCCCGACCATGGCCCAGCCCAGCGAACCTAGCGAGGTTCGGGGCCGTTACAAGGGCAATCGACTAAGACTAAAGCGGTAACACCGGTTATGGTGGATCATGCTACGTTACAAGCGGAGGTGATCGATATAGATCCACCGCCCAAAACTGTCCGAAAGGTAGACTACCTCCGCGTTTTGGAACATATCTCCCAGCTGGGAACAAGACACTTTAAGGGTAGTGCAGACCCAATTGAAGCCGATGGCTGGAGGAGTCGGTTAGTGAGGAACTTCAGTTCCACATGCTGTCCGGATGATTACAAGAAAGATATCGCAGTTCATTTTCTGGAAGACGATGCTCACAACTGGTGGCTCGCGGTGAACAAGGGCACCGAGGGACGCATCGAGACCTCACGGATTTCGAGACTGAATTTCCCGTCCAAAGCATGGGACAGACTCGAGAGTGACTTTCTCGATCTAGTCCAGGGTCGCCGATCTGTTCGGGAGTACGAGGAAGAATTCAACCGTTTAAGACGGTATGTGGGAAGGGAGCTAGAGGATGAGACAGTGCAAGTCCACCGTTTCCTCCGCGGTTTGAGGGTAGAACTGCAAACTTTTGGGTACTGTCTCGGAGTTGGCGAGAGGGCGGCCATCAATGAGGCTAATTTAGCCGAGGAGAACAAGGCAAGAGCTTCTACCCGGCCAAGTACGTCCACTAGGACATTCGACAGAAAGCGGAAATGGGAACAGGTCGATGATCGGACCAGGTGAACGGTAAGACCCAATGAGTGCGCGCGTTGTGGAAAGATGCAAAGTGGGGAATGCTGGAAGGTATCAAGACCATGTGCTAACTGTGACAGTCGGGATCAAGGCACCCAAAACTGTCCAAAGATGGATAGAGGAAAAGTAACGAGTGATGAAAGAAATTCTTTCTTCCACTACGGGAAAACAGGGCACTATGCTAGGGATTGCCCTAAGCGCCGAGTGGAAGTGCAGGTGAACGAGAAGAGAAACAGCAGGATAAGCGATCAGTGGAGCCAGGGAAGGAGGCCGGCTGGTACAACGCGTGTCTACGAACTGGCGAAGGAAAACGGCAACACCTATCCTAATAAAAATACGAGCATTGCATGACATAGCATCGGGATTAGGAAGGGAAGGAACTTAGCATTCTAGGCGAATGTGTAGGGACCTTGATTATTGACGGTATAGCAACTCATACTCTATTTGATTCCAAGGCAACACATAGTTTTGTAAGCCCGTAAATGATTGGGAAAGGATTATTCCAAAGAGGACCGAAGAGTGAGTTCGGAATAGTCTCTGCTGCCGTTGGTCAGACCATGTCCACGTCAGGAGTGGTTCATGACATTCCCGTCAGCATTGGAGGCATAGAGATGCCGGCTGACCTGGTCATAGTCAGCCTTAAGAATGACGAGGTGATCTTGGGAATGGACTGGTTGGGAAAGTACAAAGCCACCCTTGATTGTCACCTGAGCAAGTGCGTTTTGAGAGGGAGGACCGTAAGTTAGAATTCCAAGGTATTAGACCAACTTGGGAAGCTTGGTGATCTCAGCAATCCGGGCAGAACGGATGCTTGAGAGGGGATGTTGTAACGGCCCCGAACCTCGCTAGGTTCGCTGGGCTGGACCATGTATGGGAATGGGGAAAGACTTGTCGGATAAAACGAATTAACCTGTTCCATGGCCCGGAAGGAAGGGCTAAGTCCAGGGAAGATAAGGGACTTAGCCGATGAAAAGAGTAGAAGATTGAAGGTTGGGAAAAGTTAGCCTGGGATGTTCCAAAGTTAGCCCGGGATGGTTCAAAGTTAGCCCGGGATGGTACAAAGAGAACTGAAATATATAAATCTGAGCTAAGGTCAAATACCCGAGCTAAAATGAGCGAAGGACCTAGCTAACACTAGCTCGGGAAGCTGGTGGGTTTCAGATGGAGGACCAAGCAAAAACTAGCTCGGGAAGCTGATGGGTTTCACGTGGGGACGTGGCACCCGTCGGTTTAATAAAACGGTTATGGGCGAGAATCCTATAAATAATCCTCGCTCATCTTCTTCGCGGACACACAATATTTTCACGGGATTTTTCGTGAAAACACAGAAGAGAATCCGAGAGAGAAGAAGATTAGCCGAGGGAGAAAGGAGATAACGCCGGAAGTACTTAGCGATTGTCGGATAAGGAGAGAATCGCCGGACTGCGAGGAAGAAATCTCCGAGAGAGAAACTTACCGAGGGACCTTCCAATATACAGTCTTCTGCGGATAAGGATCGGGAGAAACTTACGGTAAAGGTGAGCGCGATGCCGAGTAACTTAGCCGGGAAAATCCCTAACTATCGGCGATGCAGTTATTCGGCCAAACTCTCTTTTTCATCAATTATATTCTTATATCTGCTTGCCGATGTGGATAGATCGATCATTAGACTGTCAGATCTAGGGTGCGTGACTAAGACTGCAATCTGTCACGGCCGGTCAGGACAATTCTCGATGATTTCGGCTGTTTTCCCAAACTGACGCGGTTATTGTTGAATGGTTATGACTAAGGTATATAGTCAAGTACTACTGGAAGTAAATCGGCTACTTGGAGAACTCGGGAATTCGCGGATCCAGAGAACTGTGGCCGAGAAATAACTCGGGTTTTTCCTAGATAGCCGAATGATTAAGGGATTTCCACGGGATAAACTTAAGGGTCGGGATCATTTAGTCATTGATAGGCGCTTATGTATAGCTAAGTAAAAGTTGGATTACTTACGCCTCTTTGATTTCAGGAAAGGATGTTGATCGTGGGAAGGACTTGGCCTAGATGCGCGAGACAAGGACTAGGAAGGATGGGTGGTGGTAGACTAGATAGACTAGGATTGAACATTGTAATAGCCTATAGTGCAGACTCTAACGATTGTATCGAATCCCTTGTTATATATATAAAAATCCACTTTATTGTTAAATCTCTTTGCATATCGACTCTATTACTTATGAATATCAGAGTAATCGGATAAATGAACTTGTTTAAAGAATGAACCTTTAAAACGGACTGAATAGGCTCGGATCACTTACTGATTCGAGTGGGAACAACCTTTCAGACTTAGTAGCCGGGATGGGGTGTTTCAAGTTGGTATCAGAGCATGCTTGCTCTTAGGACAATTTCTGTTGGGTTTGGGGAACGCCACTCATCCGACTATAGAGTCTCGTGCTAGGTTCTCTTAGGCTTTGCTTGCTTAGATTCGTTGAGAGTGTGAACTTTGTTAGGTGGTTCTGACTTATTCTGTCTCAGGCGGGAAAAATCAAAACGGGGAAGAGTGGAGGAAGCAGAAAATCCAAGAAAAATAAGAGACCAGCGGAACCGAGTCAAGTGGTGGCTGATGGTGTGAACCTAGGGAATGATCCAGTCGGACCTGGGATTGGACAAACCAGGGATTTACCTGCGGTCACAGTTACTCACGGCCATACTCGGGAGACGGATCCCAACAACCGTGAGAAGGAAACCGATGAAGAGATGGGAGAATCCTCTCATGCGGTACACGTTTCAGTCCGAGGATTACAAAAAGGACATTGCGGTTCACATTCTGGAAGGTGACGCACACAACTGGTGGCTCTCGGTTAACAAGCGCACGGGTGGATGCATTGAGACCTTCGGAGACTTTGAAGCTGAATTCAACCGAAGCTTAGGATAGACTCGAGGGTGATTTCCTTGACCTGTCTCAAGGGCGCAGGACAGTGCGCGAGTATGAGGAAGAATTAAACCTATTGAGACGATATATGGGAAGGGAGCTAGAGGACGAATCTGTTCAAGTGCGTCGGTTCCCCCGTGGCTTGAGGGTGGAGCTGCGTACTCATTGTTCGGTTTGCACCTTCAGTACGGTCTCGGAATTGGTTGAGAGGGCAGCGATGGTTGAGTATAACCTCACGGAAGAGAATAATGCAAGGTAAATATCCCGATCAAACACAAGTCGAAGGTCGGGTGACCGTAAGAGGAAAAGGGATCAGGGGGATGATCGGCTTAAGTCGATTATAAGGCGCGGTGAATGCACGATTTGTAGGAGAGGCATGGCGGAGATTGCAGGAAGGCAATGAGAGTGTGTGCTCAGTGTGGCAGTATGGACCACGGGATTCAAAAACTGTATACGGATGGACGAAGGCAAAGTGACCCGGGATGATGCAAAATCCTGCTACCATTGCGGAAAGGCCGGGCACTTCAATAGAGAGTGTCTGAAGCTGCAAGTGGAAAGACAGATGGAACACAAGAGAACCCGGGGAAAGGCCGGGCACTTCAGCCTAAGGAAGAGATATGTCCCAGCTCATTACCACCGAGATATACAAAGGAGATTCCACAAACTGTCTCAAGGGAGCAAATCGGTGGAGGAGTATTTTGAAGAGTCCATACTCGAACAACTCCGGATGGTTGTAATGGTCTGCGGACAGTCGTGATTGACTTGCACCGTTTCGACTGTATCCGAGAGAAAGTTCCGTAGTTTCGGATTAATCAAGTAATGAAAAAGGGATTTTGGGAATAATAACTAAGGCATGGGAAACTTGCATTATTGCCTTGATCATATAGACATGTTAGGGCGAATTCGCGCATCCATTGAGAGAACGGATTACTTACCTTTCTTTCGCTATTTCAGGGAAAGAAAGTGATCGTGGGAAGGAAAAAGCTTAGGCGCGCGAGACTAGGCAAGGCGGATGGGTGGTGGAACAATCTGGATAGTTAGGATCGATCATTGTAATAGCCTATAGTGCAAAACTCTAACTTTGTATCAAATCCTACTTGTTATATAAATAAAAATCCAGTTGTTTCGTTCATTGTTGCATATTGACTCTAAACTCTTATGAATCTCAGAATTACTCATAAAATGAACTTGTCTAAAGAATAAGACCCTTAAAATGGACCGAAAGGCTTGGTTTACTTAGTAATCCGGGCGTGGAACAACCTCTCGGACTTAGTAGCTGGGATAGGGTGTTTCAAGTTGGTATCAGAGCATGCTTGCTCCTAGGACAGTCTAGTGTGGGAATGGGGAAAGCCACTCATCCGGCCATAGAGTCTCGCGTTAGGTCTTGTTTATGACTTGTTGGGATTTTGTACTGTTAGGTGATGCTAAGATGTTGAATCTCAGGCGGGAAAAAGCAAAACTGGCAAACATGGAAAGAGCAGCGGAAACTAGTCAAAGGGTAGGCGATGGTGTGAACCAAGTTGTTGCGGATTCAGTCGGACATGTGGCTGGACAGAGGGAAACAACGCACGTGGATACTACAATGCATGACCAGACTAAGGACGCTGATCCGAGTAACCGCGAGAAGGAGAACCTGGAGGAGATGGGCAAGTCTTCTTACGCTAATCAGACGTCTGTCCGGGAAACTGGAGTCGACGGACGTGCTGTGGGTTTCGCCAAGCAACACATAACTCCTTCCGTGAGTGAATTGCGGGCTATGCTTCAGATGGTTATGAAGCAGTTGGCGACTATCTCGTAAGCCGTTGCATCGGTTGAGAATCCGATGGTTGGGCTGAAACACCCCATCCAGGCTACTAAGTCCGAGAGGTTGTTTCCACTCGGATCAGTAAGTGATCCCAGCCCGTTCAGTCCATTTTTAAGGGTTCATTCTTTAAACAAGTTCATTTATCCGATTATTCTGAGATTCATAAGTAATAGAGTCAGTATGTACAGAGATTAAATAATAAACTGTATTTTTATTTATATAACAAAGGATTCCATACAATTGTTAGAGTCTGCGCTATAGGCTATTACAATGTTTGATCCTATTCTATCCAGTCTATCACCACCCATCCTTCCTAGCCCGTGTCTCGCGCATCTAGGCCAAGTCCTTCCCACGATCACCATCCTTTCCTGAAATCAAAGAGGCGTAAGTAATCCAACTTTTACTAAGTTAGACATAATCGCCTATTAATGACTATATGTTCCTGACCCTTAAGTTTATCCCTTGGAAATCCCTTAATCATTCGCATATCTAGGAAAAACCCAAGTTATCTCTCGGGCACAGTCGAGTCTTGGCAGATTCTGTCCGATCCCCAAGCCGTTCGCAGGATCCGCGACTTCCCTCGAATATCCGATTCTTTCCCAGCCAAAACTGGCTATATGCCTTAGTCATAACCATTCACCTAAAACCGCGACTATTTAGGGAAACAGCTGAGATTATCGAGAACTGTCCTGACCGGCCGTAACAGACTGTGGTCTTAGTCACGCATCCTAGATCCGACCGTCTAATGACCGATCTATCCCCATCGGCAAGCAGATATAAGATTATAACCGATGAAAAGGAGAGTTTGGCCGAATAACTGCATAACCGTCCCATACTGTCTCGGCTATCACCGATAGTTAGGGATTTTCTCGGCTAAGTTACCCGACATCGTGCTCACCTTTTTTGTACGTTCGGATTGTTCGATGTTTTTCTCCCGATCCTTGTTCGTAGAAGACTCCATCGCTGGAGCGTCCCTCGGTAAGTTTCTCTCTCGGAGATTTCTCACTCGCAATCCAGCGATCCTCTCGTTACCCAATAATCGCCAAGTACGTCCGGCGTTATCTCCTCTCTCCCTCGGTTACTCTTATTCTCTCTCAGATATCTTTCTGTGTTTCAGGAAAATCCCCGTGAAAAGATTGTGTGTCCGCGAAGAAGATGATCGAGGATTATTTATAGGATTCTCGCCCATAACCGTTTAATTAAACCGACGAGGGCCACATTCCCATTCGGTAATGGTCACATCCGTTCGGATATAACCATGCCACACGCTCAGTTCGTGCGAGATCATCCCCTTAACCGATCATTCATTCGCCAACCGTCCAGCTGACTCAACTAACTGACCAGCTAGCTTCGCTACCCAACCAGCTAGTGATATTAGTTCCCGAGCTGACTCAACCGACCAACACTTTGTCCAGCTGCCCGAGCTCAACTTCAGCTGTCCGAGCTATTTCAGCTCGGTCCGTTAGCTGAGGATCCATCAGTTGCCCGAGCTGGTTTAGCTCGGTCCTCCAGCTGAAACCCATCAGCTTCCCGAGCTGGTTTAGCTCGAGTATTTGACCTTAGCTCAGACTTATTTATTTCAGTTCTCTTTGTACCATCCCGGGCTAACTTTGTACCATCCCAGGCTAATTTTGCACCATCCCGGGCTAACTTTGCACCATCCCGGGCTAACTTTGAACATCTAGAGCTTGCTGGAGCATATTTCACGGCTCGGGACAAGGCACTTCAAGGGATGTGCTGATCCGATAGAGGCGGACGAATGGAGGATTCGGCTGGTAAGGAACTTTAGTTCCACCCGCTGCCCAGAGGATTACAAAAAGGACATTGCGGTTCACATTCTGCAAGGTGACGCACACAACTGGTGGCTCTCGGTTAACAAGCGCACGGGTGGATGCATTGAGACCTTTGGAGACTTTGAAGCTGAATTCAACCGAAGCTTGGGATACACTCGAGGGTGATTTCCTTGACCTGTCCCAAGGGCGCAGGACAGTGCGCGAGTATGAGGAAGAATTTAACCGATTGAGACGATATATGGGAAGGGAGCTAGAGGACGAATCTGTTCAAGTGCGTCGGTTCCTCCGTGGCTTGAGGGTGGAGCTGCGTACTCATTGTTCGGTTTGCACCTTCAGTACGGTCTCGGAGTTGGTTGAGAGGGCAGCGATGGTTGAGTATAACCTCGCGGAAGAGAATAATGCAAGGTAAATATCCCGATCAAACACAAGTGGAAGGTCGGGTGACCGTAAGAGGAAAAGGGATCAGGGGGATGACCGGCTTAAGTCGATTATAAGGCACGGTGAATGCGCGATTTGTGGGAGAGGCATGGCGGAGATTGCTGGAAGGCAATGGGAGCGTGTGCTCGGTGCGGCAGTATGGACCACGGGATTCAAAACTGTATACGAATGGACGAAGGCAAAGTGACCTGGGATGATGCAAAATCCTACTACCATTGCGGAAAGGCCGAGCACTTCAAGAGAGAGTGTCTGAAGCTGCAAGTGGAAAGACAGATGGAACACAAGAGAACCCGGGGAAAGGCCGGGCACTTCAGCCTAAGGAAGAGATATGTCCCAGCTCATTACCACCGAGATATACAAAGGAGATTCCACAAACTGTCTCAAGGGAGCAAATCGGTGGAGGAGTATTTTGAAGAGTCCATACTCGAACAACTCCGGATAGTTGTAATGGTCTGCGGACAGTCGTGATTGACTTGCACCGTTTCGACTGTATCCGAGAGAAAGTTCCCGTAGTTTCGGATTAATCAAGTAATGAAAAAGGGATTTTGGGAATAATAACTAAGGCATGGGAAACTTGCATTATTGCCTTGATCATATAGACATGATAGGGCGAATTCGCGCATCCATTGAGAGAACGGATTACTTACCTTTCTTTCGCTATTTCAGGGAAAGAAAGTGATCGTGGGAAGGAAAAAGCTTAGGCGCGCGAGACTAGGCAAGGCGGATGGGTGGTGGAACAATCTGGATAGTTAGGATCGATCATTGTAATAGCCTATAGTGCAAAACTCTAACTTTGTATCAAATCCTACTTGTTATATAAATAAAAATCCAGTTGTTTCGTTCATTGTTGCATATTGACTCTAAACTCTTATGAATCTCAGAATTACTCATAAAATGAACTTGTCTAAAGAATAAGACCCTTAAAATGGACCGAAAGGCTTGGTTTACTTAGTAATCCGGGCGTGGAACAACCTCTCGGACTTAGTAGCTGGGATAGGGTGTTTCAAGTTGGTATCAGAGCATGCTTGCTCCTAGGACAGTCTAGTGTGGGAATGGGGAAAGCCACTCATCCGGCCATAGAGTCTCGCGTTAGGTCTTGTTTATGACTTATAGGGATTTTTGTACTGTTAGGTGATGCTAAGATGTTGAATCTCAGGCGGGAAAAAGCAAAACTGGCAAACATGGAAGGAGCAGCGGAAACTAGTCAAAGGGTAGGCGATGGTGTGAACCAAGTTGTTGCGGATTCAGTCGGACATGTGGCTGGACAGAGGGAAACAACGCACGTGGATACTACAATGCATGACCAGACTAAGGACGCTGATCCGAGTAAACCGCGAGAAGGAGAACCTGGAGGAGATGGGCAAGACTTCTCTCTCTAATCAGACGTCTGTCCGGGAAAACTCGAGTCGACGGACGTGCTGCGGGTTTCGCCAAGCAACCCGTAACTCCTTTCCGTGAGTGAATTGCGGGCTATGCTTCAGACGGTTATGAAGCAGTTGGCGACTATCTCGTAAGCCGTTGCATCGGTTGAGAATCCGATGGTTGGGCTGGAACACCTCATCCCGGCTAGTAAGTCCGAGAGGTTGTTTCCACTCGGATCAGTAAGTGATCCCATCCCGTTCAGTCCATTTTTAAGGGTTCATTCTTTAAATAAGTTCATTTATCCGATTATTCTGAGATTCATAAGTAATAGAGTCAGTATGTACAGATATTATACAATAAACTGTATTTTTATTTATATAACAAAGGATTCGATACAATTGTTAGAGTCTGCACTATAGGCTATTACAATGTTTGTCCTATTCTATCCAGTCTATTACCACCCATCCTTCCTAGCCCGTGTCTCGCGCATCTAGGCCAAGTCCTTCCCACGATCACCATCCTTTCCTGAAATCAAAGAGGCGTACGTAATCCAACTTTTACTAAGTTATACATAATCGCCTATCAATGACTATATGTTCCCGACCCTTAAGTTTATCCTGTGGAAATCCCTTAATCATTCGGCTATCTAGGAAAAACCCAAGTTATCTCTCGGGCACAGTCGAGTCTTGGCGGATTCTGTCTGATCCCCAAGCCGCTTGCCGGATCCGCGACTTCCCTCGAATATCCGATTCTTTCCCAGCCGAAACTGGCTATATGCCTTAGTCATAACCATTCACCTAAAACCGCGACTATTTAGGGAAATAGACGAGATTATCGAGAACTGTCCTGACCGGCCGTAACAGACTGTGTTCTTAGTCACGCATCCTAGATCCGACCGTCTAATGACCGATCTATCCCCATCGGCAACCAGATATAAGATTATAACTAATTAAAAGGAGAGTTTGGCCGAATAACTGCATAACCGTCCCATACTGTCTCGGCTATCGCCGATAGTTAGGGATTTTCCCGGCTAAGTTACCCGGCATCGCGCTCACCTTTTTTGTACGTTCGGATTGTTCGATGTTTTTCTCCCGATCCTTGTCCGTAGAAGACTCCATCGCTGGAACGTCCCTCGGTAAGTTTCTCTCTCGGAGATTTCTCACTCGCAATCCAACGATCCTCTCGTTACCCGACAATCGCCAAGTACGTCCGGCGTTATCTCCTCTCTCCCTCGGTTACTCTTATTCTCTCTCAGATATCTTTCTGTGTTTTAGGAAAATCCCCGTGAAAAGATTGTGTGTCCGCGAAGAAGATGATCGAGGATTATTTATAGGATTCTCGCCTATAACCGTTGAATTGAACCGACGAGTGCCACGTTCCCATTCGGTAATGGTCACATCCGTTCGGATATAACCGTGCCACACGCCCAGTTCGTGCGAGATCATCCCCTTAACCGATCATTCATTCGCCAACCGTCCAGCTGACTCAACTAACTGACCAGCTAGCTTCGCTACCCAACCAGCTAGTGATATTAGTTCCCGAGCTGACTCAACCGACCAACACTTTGTCCAGCTGCCCGAGCTCAACTTCAGCTGTCCGAGCTATTTCAGCTTGGTCCGTTAGCTGAGGATCCATCAGTTGCCCGAGCTGGTTTAGCTCGGTCCTCCAGCTGAAACCCATCAGCTTCCCGAGCTGGTTTAGCTCGAGTATTTGACCTTAGCTCAGACTTATTTATTTCAGTTCTCTTTGTACCATCCCGGGCTAACTTTGTACCATCCCAGGCTAATTTTGCACCATCCCGGGCTAACTTTGCACCATCCCGGGCTAACTTTGAACATCTAGAGCTTGCTGGAGCATATTTCACGGCTCGGGACAAGGCACTTCAAGGGATGTGCTGATCCGATAGAGGCGGACGAATGGAGGATTCGGCTGGTAAGGAACTTTAGTTCCACCCGCTGCCCAGAGGATTACAAAAAGGACATTGCGGTTCACATTCTGCAAGGTGACGCACACAACTGGTGGCTCTCGGTTAACAAGCGCACGGGTGGATGCATTGAGACTTTGGAGACTTTGAAGCTGAATTCAACCGAAGCTTGGGATACACTCGAGGGTGATTTCCTTGACCTGTCTCAAGGGCGCAGGACAGTGCGCGAGTATGAGGAAGAATTTAACCGATTGAGACGATATATGGGAAGGGAGCTAGAGGACGAATCTGTTCAAGTGCGTCGGTTCCTCCGTGGCTTGAGGGTGGAGCTGCGTACTCATTGTTCGGTTTGCACCTTCAGTACGGTCTCGGAGTTGGTTGAGAGGGCAGCGATGGTTGAGTATAACCTCGCGGAAGAGAATAATGCAAGGTAAATATCCCGATCAAACACAAGTGGAAGGTCGGGTGACCGTAAGAGGAAAAGGGATCAGGGGGATGACCGGCTTAAGTCGATTATAAGGCGCGGTGAATGCGCGATTTGTGGGAGAGGCATGGCGGAGATTGCTGGAAGGCAATGGGAGCGTGTGCTCGGTGCGGCAGTATGGACCACGGGATTCAAAACTGTATACGAATGGACGAAGGCAAAGTGACCTGGGATGATGCAAAATCCTACTACCATTGCGGAAAGGCCGAGCACTTCAAGAGAGAGTGTCTGAAGCTGCAAGTGGAAAGACAGATGGAACACAAGAGAACCCGGGGAAAGGCCGGGCACTTCAGCCTAAGGAAGAGATATGTCCCAGCTCATTACCACCGAGATATACAAAGGAGATTCCACAAACTGTCTCAAGGGAGCAAATCGGTGGAGGAGTATTTTGAAGAGTCCATACTCGAACAACTCCGGATAGTTGTAATGGTCTGCGGACAGTCGTGATTGACTTGCACCGTTTCGATTGTATCCGAGAGAAAGTTCCGTAGTTTCGGATTAATCAAGTAATGAAAAAGGGATTTTGGGAATAATAACTAAGGCATGGGAAACTTGCATTATTGCCTTGATCATATAGACATGGTAGGGCGAATTCGCGCATCCATTGAGAGAACGGATTACTTACCTTTCTTTCGCTATTTCAGGGAAAGAAAGTGATCGTGGGAAGGAAAAAGCTTAGGCGCGCGAGACTAGGCAAGGCGGATGGGTGGTGGAACAATCTGGATAGTTAGGATCGATCATTGTAATAGCCTATAGTGCAAAACTCTAACTTTGTATCAAATCCTACTTGTTATATAAATAAAAATCCAGTTGTTTCGTTCATTGTTGCATATTGACTCTAAACTCTTATGAATCTCAGAATTACTCATAAAATGAACTTGTCTAAAGAATAAGACCCTTAAAATGGACCGAAAGGCTTGGTTTACTTAGTAATCCGGGCGTGGAACAACCTCTCGGACTTAGTAGCTGGGATAGGGTGTTTCAAGTTGGTATCAGAGCATGCTTGCTCCTAGGACAGTCTAGTGTGGGAATGGGGAAAGCCACTCATCCGGCCATAGAGTCTCGCGTTAGGTCTTGTTTATGACTTATAGGGATTTTGTACTGTTAGGTGATGCTAAGATGTTGAATCTCAGGCGGGAAAAAGCAAAACTGGCAAACATGGAAGGAGCAGCGGAAACTAGTCAAAGGGTAGGCGATGGTGTGAACCAAGTTGTTGCGGATTCAGTCGGACATGTGGCTGGACAGAGGGAAACAACGCACGTGGATACTACAATGCATGACCAGACTAAGGACGCTGATCCGAGTAACCGCGAGAAGGAGAACCTGGAGGAGATGGGCAAGACTTCTCTCTCTAATCAGACGTCTGTCCGGGAAACTCGAGTCGACAGACGTGCTGCGGGTTTCGCCAAGCAACCCGTAACTCCTTTCGTGAGTGAATTGCGGGCTATGCTTCAGACGGTTATGAAGCAGTTGGCGACTATCTCGTAAGCCGTTGCATCGGTTGAGAATCCGATGGTTGGGCTGGAACACCTCATCCCGGCTAGTAAGTCCGAGAGGTTGTTTCCACTCGGATCAGTAAGTGATCCCATCCCGTTCAGTCCATTTTTAAGGGTTCATTCTTTAAATAAGTTCATTTATCCGATTATTCTGAGATTCATAAGTAATAGAGTCAGTATGTACAGATATTATACAATAAACTGTATTTTTATTTATATAACAAAGGATTCGATACAATTGTTAGAGTCTGCACTATAGGCTATTACAATGTTTGTCCTATTCTATCCAGTCTATTACCACCCATCCTTCCTAGCCCGTGTCTCGCGCATCTAGGCCAAGTCCTTCCCACGATCACCATCCTTTCCTGAAATCAAAGAGGCGTACGTAATCCAACTTTTACTAAGTTATACATAATCGCCTATCAATGACTATATGTTCCCGACCCTTAAGTTTATCCTGTGGAAATCCCTTAATCATTCGGCTATCTAGGAAAAACCCAAGTTATCTCTCGGGCACAGTCGAGTCTTGGCGGATTCTGTCCGATCCCCAAGCCGCTTGCAGGATCCGCGACTTCCCTCGAATATCCGATTCTTTCCCAGCCGAAACTGGCTATATGCCTTAGTCATAACCATTCACCTAAAACCGCGACTATTTAGGGAAATAGACGAGATTATCGAGAACTGTCCTGACCGGCCGTAACAGACTGTGTTCTTAGTCACGCATCCTAGATCCGACCGTCTAATGACCGATCTATCCCCATCGGCAACCAGATATAAGATTATAACTGATTAAAAGGAGAGTTTGGCCGAATAACTGCATAACCGTCCCATACTGTCTCGGCTATCGCCGATAGTTAGGGATTTTCCCGGCTAAGTTACCCGGCATCGCGCTCACCTTTTTTTGTACGTTCGGATTGTTCGATGTTTTTCTCCCGATCCTTGTCCGTAGAAGACTCCATCGCTGGAACGTCCCTCGGTAAGTTTCTCTCTCGGAGATTTCTCACTCGCAATCCAACGATCCTCTCGTTACCCGACAATCGCCAAGTACGTCCGGCGTTATCTCCTCTCTCCCTCGGTTACTCTTATTCTCTCTCAGATATCTTTCTGTGTTTTAGGAAAATCCCCGTGAAAAGATTGTGTGTCCGCGAAGAAGATGATCGAGGATTATTTATAGGATTCTCGCCTATAACCGTTGAATTGAACCGACGAGTGCCACGTTCCCATTCGGTAATGGTCACATCCGTTCGGATATAACCGTGCCACACGCCCAGTTCGTGCGAGATCATCCCCTTAACCGATCATTCATTCGCCAACCGTCCAGCTGACTCAACTAACTGACCAGCTAGCTTCGCTACCCAACCAGCTAGTGATATTAGTTCCCGAGCTGACTCAACCGACCAACACTTTGTCCAGCTGCCCGAGCTCAACTTCAGCTGTCCGAGCTATTTCTGCTCGGTCCGTTAGCTGAGGATCCATCAGTTGCCCAAGCTGGCTTAGCTCGGTCCTCCAGCTGAAACCCATCAGCTTCCCGAGCTGGTTTAGCTCGGTCCTCCAGCTGAAACCCATCAGCTTCCGGAGCTGGTTTAGCTCGAGTATTTGACCTTAGCTCAGGCTTATTTATTTCAGTTCTCTTTGTACCATTCCGGGCTAACTTTGTACCATCCCAGGCTAACTTTGCACCATCCCGGGCTAACTTTGCACCATCCCGGGCTAACTTTGAACATCCCGGGCTAACTTTTCCCAACCTTCAATCTTCTACTCTTTTCATCGGCTAAGTCCTTTATCTTTCCCGGACTTGGCCCTTCCTTCCGGGCCATGGAACAGGTTAATTCGTTTTATCCGACAAGTCTTTCCCCAATCCCGACCATGGCCCAGCCCAGCGAACCTAGAGAGGTTCGGGGCCGTTACAAGTCTCCTCTGTCGGACATGAGGCTGGACAGAGGGAAACAACACACGTGGATACTACAATGCATGACCAGACTTAGGACGCTGATCTGAGTAACCGCGAGAAGGAGAACCTGGAGGAGATGGGCAAGTCTTCTCACGCTAATCAGACGTTTGTCCGGGAAACTGGAGTCGACGGACGTGCTGCGGGTTTCGCCAAGCAACCCGTAACTCCTTCTGTGAGTGAATTGCGGGCTATGCTTCAGACGGTTATGAAGCAGTTGGCGACTATCTCGTAAGTCGTTGCATCAGTTGAGAATCCGATGGTTGGGCTGGAACACCTCATCCTGGCTACTAAGTCCGAGAGGTTGTTTCCACTCGGATCAGTAAGTGATCCCAGCCCGTTCAGTCCATTTTTAAGGGTTCATTCTTTAAACAAGTTCATTTATCCGATTATTCTGAGATTCATAAGTAATAGAGTCAGTATGTACAGAGATTAAACAATAAACTGTATTTTTATTTATATAACAAAGGATTCGATACAATTGTTAGAGTCTGCACTATAGGCTATTACAATGTTTGATCCTATTCTATCCAGTCTATCACCACCCATCCTTCCTAGCCCGTGTCTCGCGCATCTAGGCCAAGTCCTTCCCACGATCACCATCCTTTCCTGAAATCAAAGAGGCATAAGTAATCCAACTTTTACTAAGTTATACATAATCGCCTATCAATGACTATATGTTCCCGACCCTTAAGTTTATCCTGTGGAAATCCCTTAATCATTCGGCTATCTAGGAAAAACCCAAATTATCTCTCGGGCACAGTCGAGTCTTGGCGGATTCTGTCCGATCCCCAAGCCGCTTGCAGGATCCGCGACTTCCCTCGAATATCCGATTCTTTCCCAGCCGAAACTGGCTATATGCCTTAGTCATAACCATTCACCTAAAACCGTGACTATTTAGGGAAATAGACGAGATTATCGAGAACTGTCCTGACCGGCCGTAACAGACTGTGGTCTTAGTCACGCATCCTAGATCCGACCGTCTAATGACCGATCTATCCCCATCGGCAACAATATATAAGATTATAACTGATTAAAAGGAGAGTTTGGCCGAATAACTGCATAACCGTCCCATACTGTCTCGGCTATCGCCGATAGTTAGGGATTTTCCTGGCTAAGTTACCCGGCATCGCGCTCACCTTTTTTGTACGTTCGGATTGTTCAATGTTTTTCTCCCGATCCTTGTCCATAGAAGACTCCATCGCTGGAACGTCCCTCGGTAAGTTTCTCTCTCGGAGATTTCTCACTCGCAATCCAGCGATCCTCTCGTTACCCGACAATCGCCAAGTACATCCGGCGTTATCTCCTCTCTCCCTCGGTTAGTCTTATTCTCTCTCGGATATCTTTCTGTGTTTCAGGAAAATCCCCGTGAAAAGATTGTGTGTCCGCGAAGAAAATGATCGAGGATTATTTATAGGATTCTCGCTCATAACCGTTTAATTAAACCGACGAGTGCCACGTTCCCATTCGGTAATGGTCACATCCGTTCGGATATAACCGTGCCACACGCCCAGTCCGTGCGAGATCATCCCCTTAACCGATCATTCATTCGCCAACCGTCCAGCTGACTCAACTAACTGACCAGCTAGCTTCGCTACCCAACCAGCTATTGATATTAGTTCCCGAGCTGACTCAACCGACCAACACTTTGTCCAGCTGCCCGAGCTCAACTTCAGCTGTCCGAGCTATTTCAGCTCGGTCCGTTAGCTGAGGATCCATCAGTTGCCCGAGCTGGTTTAGCTCGGTCCTCCAGCTGAAACCCATCAGCTTCCCCAGCTGGTTTAGCTCGGTCCTCCAGCTGAAACCCATCAGCTTCCGGAGCTGGTTTAGCTCGAGTATTTGACCTTAGCTCAGACTTATTTATTTCAGTTCTCTTTGTACCATCCCGGGCTAACTTTGTACCATCCCAAGCTAACTTTGCACCATCCCGGGCTAACTTTGCACCATCCCGGGCTAACTTTGAACATCCCGGGCTAACTTTTCCCAACCTTCAATCTTCTACTCTTTTCATCGGCTAAGTCCTTTATCTTTCCCGGACTTGGCCTTCCTTCCGGGCCATGGAACAGGTTAATTCGTTTTATCCGACAAGTCTTTCCCCATTCCCGACCATGGCCCAGCCCAGCGAACCTAGAGAGGTTCGGGGCTGTTACAAGTCTCCCCCCTCCCCTTGAAAGGGATTCATCCCCGAATCCGAAGCAAGGATTATCGATTGAACAGCCTTCTCTATCTCATCTTCTCTTGGAAGATCTTTGAACCATTCGGAAAATTCAGCCTTGATACTATTTTCCGTTTCCCAAACTTCTTCCTTTCCATCGTATTCCCAAACCACCTTGATCATCTTGATCACTTTATTCCTGGTTACCTTTTCCATCCGATCAATGATTTGGACTGGCCTAGCTTCAACCATGAGATTCCCCATTAGATCCGATGGGATTTCAGAAATGATCACATCTTGATCTGTTAATCATTTCCGGAGTTTGGATACATGGAACACATTATGGAATGCGGCCATTTCCTTGGGTACATCCAACTTATAAGCAACCGCTCCTACCCGCTCTAGGATGATGAACGGCCCAAGGTACCTTGGATCTAGTTTTCCTCTTTTAGATGTTCTTGCCTGTCCCTTAAATGTTATCATCTTAAGGTACACCCAGTCACTGACCGCAAACTCAATGTCCTTCCTCCTTTTATCCGCATAACTCTTCTGTCTATCTTGTGCTTCCTTTATCTTGTTTCTTAGAAACTTAATCTTTTCTGTGGTTTTTTCTACTATGTCCGGTCCAATCACACTTCTCTCCCCCACTTGCGTCCAGCATAGTGGTGTTCTGCATGGCCGTCCATACAATGCTTCGTATGGTGAGATCCCAATGCTCGCTTGGAAGCTGTTGTTGTAGGCAAACTCGGCCAAAGGTAAGTGTTCTTCCCATGAACCGCCCCAGTCAAGTACACATGCCCTCAACATGTCCTCCAAGGTTTGAATGGTCCGTTGTGACTGCCCACCAGTCTGCGGATGATAAGCCGTGCTCATGTTTATCCTTGTTCCTAAAGCCTTTTGGAAAGCTCTCCAGAAGTAGGACGTGAACCGGGAATCCCTATCCGAGACAATGCTCGTCGGAACACCGTGTGACCGGACAATCTCGCTGATGTACTTAACCACTATCACATCAACACCATTCGTCTTTCTAATGGCAATGAAATGAGCATATTTGGTGAGTCTGTCAACTACCACCCAAATCACATCCTTCTTTGTCTTCGATCTTGGCAAGCCAGTCACAAAATCCATGGTGACATGATCTCACTTCCACTCCGGAATGGGAAAGCTTTGCAGCAGTCCATTGGGAACCTGATGCTCGGCCTTGACTTGCTGACAAGTGGAGCACTTAGCGACCCAGTCCGTCACATCTCTTTTCATCCCGACCAAATGGTAATATCTCTTAAGATCCTGATACATCTTGGTCCTTCCCGGGTGAATTGAGAACTTGGACTGGTGTGCTTCTTTAAGGATCTCCTCCTTAAGTTCTTTCACGTTTGGTACACAGACTCGCCCATTTACAACAATGGTGCCATTATTCGAGGTCCTGGTACTCATTCTTCTCATTCTCCTTCATCTTACTCAGGCTCTCATCCTGAGCTTGAGCTATCCGAATCCCGATCATGTTGATCAAACTCTCAGCGTCCTTTCCCGTATTCACTTCTGACCGTCTACGACTTAGTGCATCCGCAACCAGGTTAGCTTTCCCCGGATGGTAAGCAATATCAAGGTCATAATCCACCACTAGCTCCATTCATCTCCTCTGCCTTAGGTTTAATTCTGGTTGCGTGAAGATATACTTCAGGCTCTTGTGGTTGGTGTAAATCTGCACTCTTGCTCCATAAAGATAGGATCTCCATATCTTTAATGTGAATACCACCGTGGCCATTTCCAAGTCATGAGTCGGATAATTCCCCTCATGTTTCCTTAACTGTCTTGAAGCATAGGCAATCACCTCGCCTTTCTGTATCAATACACATCCTAGCCCGGCTATGGATTCATCAGTGTAAACCATGTAAGGTTCATCTGCTTCCGACAAAGCCAGGACGGGTGCACTGATAAGCGCCTTCTTTAAACCAGTAAAACTTTCCTCACAGGCCTCCGACCATGTGAACTTCGTATCCTTCCCGGTTAGCCGAGTCATAGCTAGAGCCATGCTTGCAAACCCGTTCACAAACTTCCTGTAATAGCCCGTCAATCCGAGGAAACTCCTTACCTTGGTGGCATTCCTCAGGCGTGGCCACTCTTTGATGGACTTAATCTTCTTTGGGTCAACCGAGACACTCTGATCTGAGATGATGTGTCCAAGGAACCCGATCCTCCTTTGCCAAAAGCTACACTTGCTTAGCTTCGCATAGAGCTTCTGTTCCCTTAACTGTTCTAACACCGCTCTTAGATGGTTCTCGTGGGTTTCCCGATCTTTCGAATATACCAGTATGTCATCTATAAAGATAATGACAAATTCGTCTAAATAGTCTCGAAAGATCCCGTTCATCATCTTCATGAACGCTGCTGGTGCATTGGTTAGTCCGAACGGCAAGACCACGAACTCATAGTGGCCATACCTTGTCTAAAACGCTGTTTTCAGGACATCCTTTGGCTCAATTGGGATATGATGATATGCCGAAGCCAAGTCGACCTTGGAAAACCAGGTCGCTTCCCTGAGTTGATCCAGCAACTCTTCTATCCGGGGCAAAGGGTATTTATTCTTGATCGTGACTCGGTTCATGCCCCTATAATCGATGTATAGCTGGAAGCTACCGTCTTTCTTCTTAACAAACAAGACAGGTGCACCCCAAGGTGAACTACTCGGCCTGATGAAGCCCTTTTCCAGCAACTCTTCCAGCTGCTTTTTCAGCTCGGACATTTTGGCTGGAGCCATCCGATACGGTGCTTTTGAGAGTGGGGCCGTCCCGGGCTCAAGTTCAATTGTGAACGGGTCTGATCTGTCCGGGGGTAAACCCATCAAGGATTCAAACACATCCGCAAAATCTTTCACCACCGGAATATCCTTTATCTTAGCACTTTTTCCTACTTCCGTAGTACTGATGGTAGCCAGGTAAGCTTCGCATCCCTTCTCAAGCATCCGTTCTGCCTGGATTGCCGAGATCACCAAGCTTCTCGAAGTTGGACTAATCCCTTGGAATTCCAGCTTCGCTCCGTCTAATGACCGATCTATCCCCATCGGCAAGCAGATATAATATTATAACCGATGAAAAGGAGAGTTTGGCCGAATAACTGCATAACTGTCCCATACTGTCTCGGCTATCGCCGATATTTAGGGATTTTCCCGGCTAAGTTACTTGGCATCGCCCTCACCTTTGCCGTACGTTCGGATGGCTCAGTGTTCTTCTCCCGATCCTTGTCCATAGAAGACTCCATCGCTGGAACGTCCCTCGGTAAGTTTCACTCTCGGAGATTTCTCACTCGCAATCCGGCAATCCTCTCATTACCCGGGATGGTGCAAAGTTAGTCCGGCGTTATCTCCTTTCTCCCTCGGTTACTCTTATTCTCTCTCGGATATCTTTCTGTGTTTCAGGAAAATCCCCGTGAAAAGATTATTTGTAGGATTCTCGCCCATAACCGTTTTATTAAACCGACGGGTGCCAAGTCCCCATTCGGTAACGGTCACATCCGTTTGGATATAACCGTGCCACACGCCCAGTCCGTGGGAGATCATCCCCTTAACCGATCATTCATTCGTCAACCGTCCAGCTGACTCAACTAACTGACCAGCTAGCTTCCCTACCCAACCAGCTAGTGATATTAGTTCCCGAGCTGACTCAACCGACCAACACTTCGTACAGCTGCCCAAGCTCAACTTCAGCTATCCGAGCTATTTCAGCTCGGTCCTTTAGCTGAGGATCCATCAGTTGCCCGAGCTGGTTTAGCTCGGTCCTCCAGCTGAAACCCATCAGTTGCCCGAGCTGGTTTAGCTCGGTCCTCCAGCTGAAACCCATCAGCTTCCCGAGCTGGTTTAGCTCGAGTATTTGACCTTAGCTCAGTCTTATTTATTTCAGTTCTCTTTGTACCATCCCGGGCTAACTTTGTACCATCCCGGGCTAACTTTGCACCATCCCGGGCTAACTTTGCACCATCTCAGGCTAACTTTGAACATCCCAGGCTAACTTTTCCCGACCTTCAATCTTCTACTCTTTTCATCGGCTAAGTTCTTTATCTTTCCCGGACTTCGCCCTTCCTTCCGGGCCATGGAACAGGTTAATTCGTTTTATCCGACAAGTCTTTCCCCATTCCCGACCATGGCCCAGCCCAGCGAACCTAACGAGGTTCGGGGCCGTTACAAGGGCAATCGACTAAGACTAAAGCGGTAGCACCGGTTATGGTGGATCATGCTACGGTACAAGCGGAGGTGATCGATATAGATCCACCGCCCAAAACTGTCCGAAAGGTAGACTACCTCCGCGTTTTGGAACATATCTCCCAGCTGGGAACAAGACACTTTAAGGGTAGTGCAGACCCAATTGAAGCCGATGGCTGGAGGAGTCGGTTAGTGAGTAACTTCAGTTCCACATGCTGTCCGGATGATTACAAGAAAGATATCGCAGTTCATTTTCTGGAAGACGATGCTCACAACTGGTGGCTCGCGGTGAACAAGCGCACCGAGGGACGCATCGAGACTTCATGGATTTCGAGACTGAATTTCCCGTCCAAAGCATGGGACAGACTCGAGAGTGACTTTCTCGATCTAGTCCAGGGTCGCCGATCTGTTCGGGAGTACGAGGAAGAATTCAACCGTTTAAGACGGTATGTGGGAAGGGAGCTAGAGGATAAGACAGTGCAAGTCCACCGTTTCCTCCACGGTTTGAGGGTAGAACTGCACACTTTTTGGTACTGTCTCGGAGTTGGCGAGAGGGCGGCCATCATTGAGGCAAATTTAGCCGAGGAGAACAAGGCAAGAGCTTCTACCCGGCCAAGTACGTCCACTAGGACATTCGACAGAAAGCAGAAATGGGAACAGGTCGATGATCAGACCAGGTGAACGGTAAGACCCAATGAGTGCGAGCGTTGTGGAAAGATGCAAAGTGGGGAATGCTGGAAGGTATCAAGACCATGTGCTAACTGTGACAGTCGGGATCAAGGCACCCAAAAATGTCCAAAGATGGATAGAGGAAAAGTAACTAGTGATGAAAGAAATTCTTTCTTCCACTGCGGGAAAACAGGGCACTATGGTAGGGATTGCCCTAAGCACCGAGTGGAAGTGCAGGTGAACGAGAAGAGAAACAGCAGGATAAGCGATCAGTCGAGCCAGGGAAGGAGGCCGGCTGTTACACCGCGTGTCTGCGAACTGGCGAAGGAAAACAGCAACACCTATCCTAATAAAAAAAGAGCATTGCATGACATAGCTTCGGGATTAGGAAGGGAAGGAACTTAGCATTCTAGGCGAATGTGTAGGGACCTTGATTATTGACGGTATAGCAACTCATACTCTATTTGATTCCAAGGCAACACATAGTTTTGTAAGCCCGTAAATGATTGGGAAAGGATTATTCCAAAGAGGACCGAAGAGTGAGTTCGGTATAGTCTCTGCTGCCGTTGGTCAGACCATGTACACGTCAGGAGTGGTTCATGACATTCCCGTCAGCATTGGAGGTATAGAGATGCCGGCTGACCTGGTCATAGTCAGCCTTAAGAATCACGAGGTGATCTTGGGAATGGACTGGTTGGGAAAGTACAAAGCCACCCTTGATTGTCACCGGGGGCAAGTGCGTTTTGAGAGGGAAGACCGTAACTTAAAATTCCAAGGTATTATACCAACTTCGGGAAGCTTGGTGATCTCAGCAATCCAGGCAGAACAGATGCTTGAGAGGGGATGTTGTAACGGCCCCAAACCTCGCTAGGTTCGCTGGGCTGGGCCATGGTCGGGAATGGAGAAAGACTTGTCGGATAAAACGAATTAACTTGTTCTATGGCCCGGAAGGAAGCGCTAAGTCCGGGAAAGATAAGGGACTTAGCCGATGAAAAGAGTAGAAGATTGAAGGTTGGGAAAAGTTAGCCTGGGATGTTCCAAAGTTAGCCTGGGATGGTTCAAAGTTAGCCCGGGATGGTACAAAGAGAACTGAAATAAATAAGTCTGAGCTAAGGTCAAATACCCGAGCTAAAATGAGCTGAAGGACCGAGCTAAGACTAGCTCGGAAAGCTGATGGGTTTCAGATGGAGGACCGAGCAAAAATTAGCTCGGGAAGCTGATGGGTTTCACGTGGGGACGTGGCACCCGTCGGTTTAATAAAACGGATATGGGCGAGAATCCTATAAATAATCCTCGCTCATCTTCTTCGCGGACACACAATCTTTTCACGGGATTTTTCGTGAAAACACAGAAGAGAATCCGAGAGAGAAGAAGATTAGCTGAGGGAGAAAGGAGATAACGCCGTAAGTACTTAGCGATTGTCGAGTCCCGGATCGATTGGCTCTCTCGATCAATGAGATGTTGGCTCCTCGGCTAAGTCCCTCTGATCGAGCTAAGTCCTCGATTTAGGGGTCGATTTGGCTTGGATCGAGTGGTGGATTGAGTCGAGTGATCGATCAATTTTCCACAGATTTTCCCGAGAGAAATTAGATCGGTCGATCCGGTTTGAATCGATCGATCCTTTTTTGTCAAGGTCGATCTTGTCACTCGTTCTCGTCTAGATCGACTGGCTCCTCTCGATTCACTGACTTGATCTAGCAAAGATCGAGTCAGGTTCAGTCGATCTAGCACTCGATCTCTAGCCTTATCGTAGCCCCTATTGCTCCTTTTGGACCTCAAAGACAAGGTTTAGATTCCTTGAACCTGCTCCTACACACTAAAAACATAAAAGCATAAAACTAGAAGAGAAATGAAAGCAAAAATATGTACAAGATAGACATGGGAATGCCTCCCAAGTGCGCTTTCTTTAACGTCTTTAGCTAGACCTTACTTGGCTAGGCGGATGGTGGGTCTTGGAGAAGCACCGAGGTACTCTTCTTGTCAAAGCTGTCTGCTAGGTAGGGCTTGACTCTATGCCCGTTGACGGTGAATGCACTACCGCTTCTTCCCATCAGAGTAACAGCTCCGTAAGGCAAGACCTCTTGAATCACGAACGGTCCGCTCCACCTTGATTTTAGCTTGCCCGGGAAGAGCTTCAGCCTCGAGTTGTACAACAACACCAGTCCTCCTTCCTTAAGCTCCTTGGCAACCAGTTTCTTGTCATGAGCCTCCTTAGTTCGCTCCTTGTAGATCCTGGAACTCTCGTAAGCATTCAACCTCAACTCGTCCAGTTCATGTAGCTGAATGAGACGCTTTTCCTGAGCCGTCTTGAGATCAAAGTTCAGCCTCTTCACAGCCCATAATGCACGGTGTTCTAGCTCAACCGGGAGGTGACAACTCTTTCCATATAGTAGAGTGAAAGGAGTTGTACCAATCAGCGTTTTGAAAGCGGTACGGTAAGCCCAAAGAGCATCGTCCAGCTTCACTGACAAGTCCTTCCTTGTTGCACCAACGGTCTTCTCCAGAATGGCTTTGATTTGTCGGTTAGAGACTTCCACCTGACCGTTTGTTTGAGGATGATACGGTGTAGCAACCTTATGATTAACCCCATACTTTCTCAAGAGGCTCTCAAAAACCTTGTTCACAAAGTGGCTTCCTCCGTCACTTATAACTACCTTGGGTACCCCGAACCTTGGAAAGATGATACTCTTGAACAACTTGATCACAACCTTAGAGTCATTTGTAGGGGAAGCAACAGCCTCAACCCATTTGGAGACATAATCCACAGCTACTAAGATGTATTTGTTGCCGTATGAAGAAGGGAAAGGACCCATGAAGTCAATACCCCACGCATCGAACACGTCAACCTCGAAGATAGGAACTTGGGGCATTTCATTCCTTTTGGTAATGTTCCCTGCTCGCTGACATGCCTCACAGCTCTTCACAAACTCGTGTGCATCTCTGAATATAGACAGCCACCAGAAACCCGCTTGCAACACCTTCGTGGCTGTTTTGAACGAAGCGAAATGTCCTCCGTAGGAAGAGCCGTGGCAATGATAGAGAATATCCTTGGCTTCTTCCTTTGTAACATATCTCCGGTACAAGCTGTCTACTCCTCTTTTGTATAAGTAGGGCTCATCCCAAAAGTAGTCACTAGCCTCCCTCAAAAACTTTTTCTTGTGATAGCCGTTGAGATGTGTTGGCTCCTCACCACATGCTAGGTAGTTCACCACATCAGCATACCATGGTAGATCCTCCTCTTTGAAACTCAACACTTCCTCAAACCTTCCTTCTAGCTTCCCACAAACCGCGGTAGTCATTGCCATAAGTTGTTCTTCTGGAAGAGAGTCGTCTAAAGGGAGAGACTCGTTGATCCTTAGCCTTGAGAGGTGGTCAGCGACTCCATTTTCTATCCCCTTCTTGTCTTTAATCTCCATGTCAAACTCCTGAAGTAAGAGAATCCATCTTAAGAGCCGAGGTTTGGTATCTTTCTCTGAGTAGATGTACCGTAGAGCAGCATGATCCGTGTATACAATAGCCTTGGAGCCAACGAGATATGATCTGAACTTCTCAAAGGCGAAGACTACTGCAAGCAGCTCCTTCTCCGTAGTGGTGTATCGTGATTGCGTGTCATCCAAGGTCCTTGAAGCATAATAGATCACATGCAGCTTCTTGTCCTTCTTCTGACCAAGGACTGCTCCTACAGCGTAGTCACTAGCATCACACATGATCTCAAAAGGGAGAGACCAGTCTGGTGCTTGGACTATAGGGGCTGACGTGAGGGCTTCCTTGATGGTCACGAAAGCCTTCAAACACTCCTCATCGAATACAAACTCAGCTTCTTTGCACAACAGCCGTGTAAGGGGGCGTGCAATCTTGGAGAAGTCTTTGATGAAGTGCCTATAGAACCCCGCGTGTCCCAAGAAGCTTCTGATCCCTTTAACATTAACCGGCGGCTCCAAACCCATCATAACCTCAACCTTAGCCTGATCAACCTCAATACCCCTCTCTGAAATCTTGTGACCGACTACTATCCCTTCCTTGACCATGAAGTGGCATTTCTCCCAATTCAGCATCAAGTTTGTTTCTTCACAACGTTTAAGTACCCTGCAAAGATTCAACAAACACGCAGGAATGGACGCACCATACACAGAGAAGTCATCCATAAACACTTCTACCATCTCCTCTATAAGATCGGAGAAGATCGACATCATACACCGCTGAAAGGTAGCCGGTGCATTACACAATCCAAACGGCATCCTTCGATATGCAAAGGTACCGTAGGGACATGTAAAAGTCGTTTTCTCCTGATCGTTTGGGTGAATAGGTATTTGAAAGAAACCGCTATACCCATCAAGAAAACAGTAGTAAGGGTGATTTGCAAGTCTCTCAAGCATCTGATCAATAAAAGGCAAAGGGAAATGATCTTTTCTTGTCGCAAGGTTGAGCTTTCTATAGTCAATACACATTCTATGACCAGTAATGGTCCTAGTAGGGATAAGTTCATCCTTTTCATTTCTTATGACCGTGATCCCTCCCTTCTTAGGCACCACGTGTACAGGTGAAACCCACGTGCTGTCACTTATGGGATAGATCACGTCAGCCTCTAAAAGCTTAAGGATTTCTTTCTTAACAACCTCTTTCAAGTTAGGATTCAAACGCCTTTGGTGTTCTACAGAAGTGGCGTTTTCATTATCCAAATGAATCCTATGAGTGCATAGCATTGGGGAAAGGCCTTTGAGGTCACTTAAGGAGTACCCAATGGCCTTCCTATACTTCCTCAGCTCAGTTAAGAGCGAGTGCAACTCATCATCATTGAGGTTTTCATTTACAATTACGGGATAGGTGTCATTAGGTCCTAAGAAAGCATACCTTAGCCCTTTTGGGAGCTCCTTAAGGTCCACCTTTGGGGCTAACAGCTCACTCCAGTCATCCTCGTGGCTGTTGTTGTTGTTCTCCTCCTTGGAACTCTCCTTTGAACTCGAGGCATGGCCCTTCAGACTGCTTTCCTCTATCGCTATCCCTTCTGTGATCGAGTCTTCCGGTCGATTCTCCTCTCGATGTCGTCTAGATCGAGCCATTTCACTCGATTCACTTACTCGATTTGATATGGATCGAGTAAGGGATCGAGGCGTTGAGTCGCTCTCTTGATTGGACTCTAAAATGATCGGGAGGTCTTTCTCGATCGTTAACTCGACTGTTTCTTCTGATCGAGCATCATTCTCGATTTGTCGGTCGATTGTTGCACCGGATCGAGTTGGGTTCTCGATTGGCATGTCGATCTGACTCCTGGATCGAGTGATGGCGTCGATCTCGGGGTCGATTTCTAGGCAACATCCTTCTTCATTCTTGATGATTCTCCTCGAGTCTAGCAGGTTCACGTACTCTTGGGTCCTTTGGTCAACATAGCCAAACTCTCCTAGCTCTTCCAGAAACTTATCCGCCAAAGCATCCATCGTTTCGATATAGAAAGCTTGTCCTTCAATGGTTGGCTTCTTTAGAACCTTGTTGATGTCAAAGTCTAGCCTGATCTCTTTCCCCAAATGCAAGGCAATCTTCCCATTCTTCACGTCTATTATGGCTCCGACGGTTGCTAGGAATGGTCTCCCTAAGATGAGTGGGTCTTTCGGCTCCTCGTCCATCTCCAGCACTACAAAGTCTGTTGGTACGTTTACTCCACTGATTCGCACCGGCAAGTCTTCAAGCAACCCCACTGGTAGTCTCACGCTCCTATCAGCTAACACCAATGAGATCCGACATTCCTTAAACCGAGTGAAACCAAGCTTCTTAGCCACGGAGTGAGGCATCAAGTTTATGCTGGCTCCGAGATCACACAAGCAGCTCTTGAACTCAAGGGGACCCAAAGCACACGGTATGGTGAAGCTTCCAGGATCTCCCAGCTTCTTAGGCAATATCTCCTTATGAATAACCGCGCTACAGTCCTCGCTTAGTACAAGAATTTCTTTGCTTTCTTTGTTCTTCTTGGCAAGGGTGTCCTTGAAAAACTTGGCGCACTTGGGCATCATGGCGAGACAGTCTACAAGAGGCAGCTTTATCTCCACGTCTCTCAAGTGCTTCTCAAATAGGATTCGGTGCTTCTCTATTAACTGCTTTTTGAACCGACCCGGGAATGGCAACTTTGGTACGTAAGGTGGGGGCACGTATTCATCCTTCTCCTTGGTGGTTTTCTCAGCCTTCTTCTCAACGAATGCCTTGTCACCTCTCCTCGGTCCTTGGATCCATACGTTGTCAAAGTTTATCTCCTCATTATCAGCTGAAAGTTTACCCTCCCCCTCTTGAATTACAACGTCCTCGTTGGTCTTTGTAGAAACCGGAGGATCAAGCTCTTTACCACTTCTCAACGTAATAGCATTGGCATACTCCTTTGGATTTTGTTCACACTTTCCCGGAAGGCTGTTCTGTCCACTCGTGCTTGCTTTGCCCTTCTCTAGCTGCTTGATCTTGTTGTTGAGGTTTGTTATTTGAGTAGAGAAGTCGGTTAAGGATGAATCCAGCCGAGTGTTCATTTCAGCGAACTTTTGATTTGTAGAAGCTTGCCCTTGTATTAGCTGTTGGAACATTGCTTGAACCGGATCAACTTGTTGTTGCATCGGTTGTTGTTGTTGTTGAGGTGCAAAGCCCGGAGGGTAGTTAGAAGTATAACCCTTGTTTTGTTGTTGTTGCCCTTGGAATTTGCCTTGCCCTTGACCTTGGAATCCACTGCTTGGTTGAAAGCCTTTGTTGTAAGGGATGAAAGGCTTAGCTTGTTGAGCAGGGTACACTTGATCTTTATGGTTGGCTACATTGGTGCTTCGGTAAGAGAGGTTGTTGTTCTGGTAGCCTTGGTTGTAGCCTTGAGACTTGTAGTTGTTCTGACTGGCTACCCAATTTGCTTCTTCTTGGCTTAGCTCTAACTCTTCTTGGTTGTCCTCAGCTTCACCAACGAAGTGAACATGCTTCTGATTAGCTAAGACCAACTTGTCAATCTTCTCATGCAACGATTTGAGCTCCTTCTTGTGAGACTCTAGTTCTGATCCCCTCGGTGCTCGGTCATAATCTTCAGCATAGTTTCCATCACTCAACGCAAGGTTCTCTATCAGCTCCATACCCTCTTCTACTTCTTGACCGAGGAAGTTGCCTTTGCTAGCTGTATCAAGCAACAACCGGATCTTTGGTGAAGCTCCACGGTAGATTGTGCTGAGTAGAGTCTCCTCACTGAACCCGTGATGAGGACATCTGATCGTGTAGTCTTTGAAACGCTCCATAGCCTCGTTGAAAGTCTCATTGTTCCTTTGAGTGAAACCGCTGATTTCGCTTCTCAACCGAGCAGTCCTGGTGCTTGAGAAGAACTTGGAGAGGAAAGCCTTCTTACACTCAGCCCATGATGTGATGGTGCCTTGTGGTAGGGTCTTCTTCCAATGTCTAGCTTTGTCTCCGAGTGAAAAGGGGAAGAGACGCAGCTTGAAGGCATCTTCTGATATACCGTTGATCTTGATCATTCCACACACTTGCTCAAAATTGTCCAAGTGTTCCAACGGGTCTTCCATCGCCAATCCATGGAATTTGTTGTTTTGCACCATTGATATAAAGCCCGGCTTGATCTCAAAATTATTGTTATTCACCGGAGGAGGCGTGATACCAAAGCGGTTGTGGTGCGTGTTGGGTGCATCTCCGGCTCCTATTATTCTCGGAGGTCTAGCCGCGTGTTGGGGGTTTCCATTGCCCCGTCCTGCTGGAGGAGGACCTTCAGGATGCTCATTCTCAGCCATGTCTTCAAAGTTGACCTGACCGTTCTGAACTATCTCTTCAAATGCTCTTGTTTGATCTCTGACTCTCCTTTGACGTGAGTGTCCGAGTTGATGTATGTTGTCAAGCGGTTGAAGAAGGTTGTTGTCTCCCCTTGAACGTAAATTCATGTACCTGAAAGTACACGGTTTAGAATAGTATTAGTAACTTGAAAAAGGTAAAGACTTAGTCTTTGCTAAGACCCAAATCTCTATGTTCTCTAATCAACCTAGAATGGCAACGGCGCCATTTGATAATCATTTTTCTTTCTTAAGGTCTAATGCAGCAGAGAACTTATCAAAACTCTAATGCATGCAACGTTGTAGTGAGGCAAGCAGAGAGTGTCAATCCAGTTCTAGGCGATAGAGAATCCACAGAGAATGCAAGATCTAGGACAAATCTAAGTGAAATGAGATAGTTTGTTGAGAAAATCTTGAAAACTAATTGCAGCAACCTAAACAGAGTGAAACCTATTTTAAAAATACTAGAAAGCAAGCAGTTACCACGAGGAATAAACAGATAAATAAAAGGGAAGAGCTTCGAATTGTTAAAATTCGACTAGTGGATCCACCACAAGATCGACCACTAGATCGAGCAGAAACGATCGATCTCGTCTAAAAACGTAAGAACAAGGAATCTAAAGACCAGGAAGCTATCAAACAACAAGCAAAAGGTGATATGCGACGCAAATAAGCTAAAGAGAAGGGTTTCAGGGTCGAGATTCATATAAGGGGTTTCAAAGGTTGACCTTGGGTTTGAAACTTTAGATCGACTCACTTGGTGAGGGTCTCTAAGCCTCGAAAACAAAACAAGATCTATCCGTGGCTTTCGGTATAGATCACTCTTTCATCCTCTCCTCCAAACCCATGGCTTTTGGTGGAAAAAGAGGTTGAAAGGCAAGGAAAACAGATTTCGAACAATGGCTTAACCAGTCCCCCAAACTACCATGGCTTTTGGGAAGGGGTAACTAATCACTAAGGTGAGATCTTCCGAGGTCCCTGGATCCTGTCAAGGTAAGGGACCTCTCGGATCGTGAAGCTCTTGGCGTGAGAGTCTTCAAGCATTAAGCTTTCATCACCTTAGAAGAGATAGATTTAAAACGTTTAGAAAACAAACCAAGATCGAACCTTTTCTACCCCTTAATCCTCTCAACCCTTAACCCTGAATGAACTACTCACTACACATAAAGGAAATCAAGCAAAGACGAAGAGAAGAAACGATAAACATGAAAGATAAACTGGATTAAAACGATAAAGATTCGAAAATACAAACGCTTGAAACTGTTCTACAATGGTGTTCTTCCGAAAAACGAGAGAGAAAACTTGAAGGAAAAAGTTAGAAAATCTAAAAGTTCTCCCAAAAAGCATTCGCCGCCATGCCTAATATGTCAAAACAGTCCAATGGTCTCCCCTTCGCTAACAACCAAAAACGGTTGAAAGGACAGAGATCGACCATTGGATCGAGTTGTTCTCTCGATCATATCCGGCCATCGTGTCTTCAGCTCGATCCGGGTCTCGATCTTCTTCGGTGAATCGAGTGCTGCATCCGATCTCGGTATCGATCTTTGGGAGGATCGAGTGGTGTACTCGATCCGGCTCTCGCTCTGTATGGCGTCATTTACGTCCGTACCGATGCATTAACTGCTTCACTCGATCTCCGTCTCGATCATTATCCTTGGATCGCCTAGTTAGCTCGATCTTCTGGTCGATCAACTCCTAGATCGACCGGCCATGCTCGATCTGCTACTCGATCACTGGTCCTTAGCATTTTCCCGAGCTTCCATGAACTGCTACATCGGTCTCCACACCTCCACGAACCTCCATGTCTCCAAAGCAACCATAAACAACCTGGAATGGATGCAAAATGCAGAGCAAATGCAAATGCTGATGCAAGAATGCTCTAGGACTCTAAGTGATGCAATCTAACCTAAAACATGATACAAATGCATGAAAAACTATCTAATGAGTATGCAAAATGTATGCAAAATGCAATGACATCATTTGATAATCGTTTTTCTTTCGGTCTAATGCAGCAGAGAACTTATCAAAACTCTAATGCATGCAACGTTGTAGTAAGGCAAGCAGAGAGTGTCAATCCAGTTCTAGGTGATAGAGAATTCACAGAGAATGCAAGATCTAGGACAAATCTAAGTGAAATGAGGCAGTTTGTTGAGAAAATCTTGAAAACTAATTGCAGCAACCTAAACAGAGTGAAACCTATTTTAAAAATACTAGAAAGCAAGCAGTTACCACGAGGAACAAACAGATAAATTAAAGGGAAGAGCTTCGAATTGTTAAAATTCGACTAGTGGATCGACCACAAGATCGACCACTAGATCGAGCAGAAACGATCGATCTCGTCTAAAATCGTAAGAACAAGGAATCTAAAGACCAGGAAGCTATCAAACAACAAGCAAAAGGTGATATGCGACGCAAATAAGCTAAAGAGAAGGGTTTCAGGGTTGAGATTCATATAAGGGGTTTCAAAGGTTGACCTTGGGTTTGAAACTTTAGATCGACTCACTTGGTGAGGGTCTCTAAGCCTCGAAAACAAAACAAGATCTCTCCGTGGCTTTCGGTATAGATCACTCTTTCATCCTCTCCTCCAAACCCATGGCTTTTGGTGGAAAAGAGGTTGAAAGGCAAGGAAAACAGATTTCGAACAATGGCTTAACTAGTCCCCCAAACTACCATGGCTTTTGGGAAGGGGTAACTAATCACTAAGGTGAGATCTTCCGAGGTCCCTGGATCCTGTCAAGGTAAGGGACCTCTCGGATCGTGAAGCTCTTGGCGTGAGAGTCTTCAAGCATTAAGCTTTCATCACCTTAGAAGAGATAGATTTAAAACGTTTAGAAAACAAACCAAGATCGAACCTTTTCTACCCCTTAATCCTCTCAACCCTTAACCCTGAATGAACTACTCACTACACATAAAGGAAATCAAGCAAAGACGAAGAGAAGAAACGATAAACATGAAAGATAAACTGGATTAAAACGATAAAGATTCGAAAATACAAAAGCTTGAAACTGTTCTACAATGGTGTTCTTCCGAAAAACGAGAGAGAAAACTTGAAGGAAAAAGTTAGAAAATCTAAAAGTTCTCCCAAAAAGCATTCGCCGCCATGCCTAATATGTCAAAACAGTCCAATGGTCCCCCCTTCGCTAACAGCCAAAAATGGTTGAAAGGACAGAGATCGACCATTGGATCGAGTTGTTCTCTCGATCATATCCGGCCATCGTGTCTTCAGCTCGATCCGGGTCTCGATCTTCTTCGGTGAATCGAGTGCTGCATCGGATCTCGGTATCGATCTTTGGGAGGATCGAGTGGTGTACTCGATCCGGCTCTCGCTCTGCATGGCGTCATTTACGTCCGTACCGATGCATCGACTGCTTCACTCGATCTCCGTTTCGATCATTATCCTTGGATCGCCTAGTTAGCTCGATCTTCTGGTCGATCAACTCCTAGATCGACCGGCCATGCTCGATCTGCTACTCGATCACTGGTCCTTAGCATTTTCCCGAGCTTCCATGAACTGCTACATCGGTCTCCACACCTCCACGAACCTCCATGTCTCCAAAGCAACCATAAACAACCTGGAATGGATGCAAAATGCAGAGAAAATGCAAATGCTGATGCAAGAATGCTCTAGGACTCTAAGTGATGCAATCTAACCTAAAACATGATACAAATGCATGAAAAACTATCTAATGAGTATGCAAAATGTATGCAAAATGCAATGACATCAACTCCCCCAAACTTACTCCTTGCTTGCCCTCAAGCAACAAAAAATAAGTAAGGAAGAGAGGTTTTAAGAAAAATCAAAGGGGTTTTAAACTTTTTGCAAAGGTGCCTTTCGAATAGATCATCTCAATGTCCTAGTTAACAATTCTAAAATGCTAAGCTTACACTCATACTCCAAAGGACTTAGCCATACTCATCACACAAAGAAATTCAAATCATGACTCTCCTATTCCTAACAATCAAAGAAACTCATCCTTTAACATTCATTAGCATTCGAACCATGAATCAAACTTATACACTTTAAAGCAAAACACATTTGGCTAAGGGTTAAGGTTATGAGCATAGAATGATCTCATTTGAAAAGGGTTTATAATTAGACAAGGGTTTCTCTCAAAAATGGTTTGAACTAATGCATAATGCTAAAGGTAAAGACAATTTATGCATACATGATTAGATTCTCATCTACCCATGTAAACTATCAAACAGTCCTATACCCCTCTCATTTAAGAATTTTAATCCTCACTCACCACTTAAGAGTCTACCCCTTCTTCTCAACTCAGCAATCCCCAATAAAGACATTTTTAAACTTTTTAGGCTAGTGAAAAGGTTTAAAAAAATATTTTTGCTCTTAGGAATTTCTTATTAGTAGCTCTCTTATTATTACTATTTTTCTCTTTATTTTTTTTTTATTTGGCACTTAGGCTCTTTTATTTTTTTTTCTTTCTTTTTTTTTTAGAGAGAGCTACTTTCTGAAATAGAGCATACTTAGTTTTTTAAAAAAAATAAACCTTTCACTTAAAACCTCATTTCTTTCCTTAAAACACAAACTCTTTTGAACCGAAAACAAATACACAAGAAAGCAACCCCAATGATCCTCCAAAGTTATCCTAAGCCTATCCCTAGCTTCAAAATGTAAAGCTAGCAATCAATTATGAAAACCAAATCATGTCGCCTAAACCTAACACTTTATGCCAAGTTCAAACCGAAAATAAGGCCTCACAAAGATGTCACACAAGAACATTTGGCTTCAAAGGAGGGTAAGGTTCAAGGAGGGAGTTCTACTTAGGCTCACAAAGAGTGGTAAAAAGGAAGAAGAGAGCCTAAATATTTTAAAACCATGTGTTCATTTTCAAATGCATAAGAATGATAATTAGATTTTCAAATTAAGGTTTTCACTTAGTAGGATGAGTTTCAAATCATGAAAGTTCAATTCAAGTCACGAAAATCCTAACTAGTGATCCAAGCATGGTTAGAACTTACTTTCAAAGCATAAACAAAGCATTAGAGAACTACTAACTAGGGCATTGAAATGATTCATAAGTAAAACACCTTTTTAAGAAATTCTAACCCCTTATGCAAATGCAATCAACCTAAGTGATATGAGAAATTCTTGACTCAATCCTATATGTTTTTAAAGAAATGAATGCAACTACATGAGTTTTGAAAAAAATATTTTTAAAAATTTTACCAATTTTTCATGACTAAGACTCAAGGATGCAAAAGGAAGATAAGATCAAAGAACACAAGATTAAATCACACAAGTACTCCCCCAGACTTGCTTGACACCGTCCCAGTGGCAAACTCATCCGAAGGAGCAATCAAACACAATGCAAAAAATAAGAGATGTGCGGTTATATACAATGGAGGAAGGTTGTTACCTCTTGTCTAGGCTCGGCTGGAACTTGAGGACGTTCCAGAGGAGCTAGAGATTGTTGCCTTTCCTTTGTTACCTGGTTCTTGGAGGGAGTGGCGAGCTGGTTGAATGTTTTCTCCTTGGGTCTCGCGGATCACAACTCCTCCGGTTGAGAGTCTCCTCTTCTCGGGTTGTTGCATCTCCTGGCTTACAGCTGGCTTAGGCTGGCTTCCTTGGAGTTGTTTGACCTTCTTCCCCAGCTTCTTAAGCATCTTCCCTTGCCACTTGTTGATCTTCCGCTGCATCTCCACCACCGAGGCTAAGAACTTCTCGGTTTTGGTCCTCGGCTCAAAATCCAGCTTTGGCAATGTGTAAGCCTCGGGTATCTCATCCTCTGTCCCTGGAGATTCTGACCTTTGGCGCGGTTCAATGGCTGCAGCTGGCGGTCCTCCTAAAGGAGCAAAACAGTCCTCCTCCGTTGGTAAGAACTCGATGTTCCCAACACCAAGTAGCTCCGTTTCATCCTTGTTGGGAAGAATGCACACTCGCTTCTTGTCCTCATCATCAATGAAGAGCTAAGCATAGAACCCCTCAGCTGGCGTGCGTCCCAAGCTATCAGTGTTTCTCATGTATGCTTCATCCATGAAGGCTCGGTTTGGGACGTGAGCAAAGTCATGGATGGGCACACCGGCTTGCACGAACAAGGGAGTAAGGAAGCCGCCAATGTAGGATGATGTTGCCTTGCACCGTAAGGCATAAGCCTTGTACTTCACCAGAGAAGCCGCGAGTACACAGCCGTAGTTCACTTCATCGCCGAGTTCATCTTCAATGGGATCTTCATTCTCATCCGGATCGGACACCAAATGCTTCAAACCTTGGAAAAGGAAGCACAGCTCCGTCTTCGTAACAGTAGGAGCAACTGACCTTCCACTGAATGTATTAGCAATCAGCTTCAAGGTATACCTCAGCACTGGATTCCTGATTCTCTTAATCTTGGCGGTGTTGGCTTTGTAATCCTCCTTGCTGATGAGATCCCACAACTCGTCGGCTTGCTTGAAGGCTGGAAACTCCACCTTGTTTGCATCAGCCTTTAGACCGTAGGCTTGGCACAGCTCGGCGATTGATAGCGTGTAAGCTTGGCGGCCAACCTTGAAGTAGAGACGGCCTTGAGAAGGAACAGGAGCGCTCGGATTCTCGTACCGGAACTCCAAGGTTGCAAGGAAATGAATTGTCACCTCGGGGATAGTAGGGCAGTCCATCCGCGACAAACACCTCAGACCGATGTTGTTGAGGAGTTGATCGAAGTCTCCAAGAAGCCCGAGCCTGGACAGAAGCCCTCGATCAGCAAACTTCGTGGGTTCAAACCGGAGCCTCTCCAACCTCTTTTTATCCCTCTTCTCTTCTTTGCTCCACCAGACCCTCTCTTGAGCAACCACCTCTTGAGTTTCTCCTTCTTGTGCTTGCTCCTCTCTTGTTCTCTTTGGTGCCATTGCTCCTGAAAAAAATTTCTAGAGAATGTTTAGCAAAGGGCGATTTGATGAGAATAAGAGGATAAGAGAAGAAGATTTATATAGACTACCCTAGAATTTTGGGGATCAAGCAAAAATATTAGCTAAATAAAAGGAAATCAAATCTTTGAGATACTGAAAATCCAGAATTTTTCCTAATACTTAGCTAATTTTAAAAATTCGAATCTGATCCTATATCCTAAAACAAGAACATGCGATTTTTAAGGAGATTTTCTTGAAATAAAATCATTAAAATCCGAAAATACCTTTTGCAAGTGTGAAGGATATTTTGTTAAACCTTAAAGCTTTTAAAAATTCTCACTCTCTTTGTAGGAAAACTCGAGCAAACAGAAGTGAGAGAGTGAGATGCAAGTTGAAACATTTAAAGAGTTCAACAAAACCAAAACAATGGGTAGTCAAAGCGGTTTTCTGACAAAAGTCTTGGTCAAGGCACATCTTTCATGGTCAAAGATGCTTGTCTTGACCAAGTTTGAATTTAAAAACCGGAGGGAAAAGCAATAAAGAGGGAAAGAAATTTGTTACCTCGGCATGAGATCGAGTCCTTTTGGTCGATCTAGGACTCGGTCTCATGCCTAAAATAGCTTAGATCAAGAGGGTTACTCGATTTGGGACTCGATTCAAAGTGAATCGAGTCCCGGATCGATTGGCTCTCTCGATCAATGAGATGTTGGCTCCTCGGCTAAGTCCCTCTGATCGAGCTAAGTCCTCGATTTAGGGGTCGATTTGGCTTGGATCGAGTGGTGGATCGAGTCGAGTGATCGATCAATTTTCCACAGATTTTCCCGAGAGAAATTAGATCGGTCGATCCGGTTTGAATCGATCGATCCTTTTTCGTCAAGGTCGATCTTGTCACTCGTTCTCGTCTAGATCGACTGGCTCCTCTCGATTCACTGACTCGATCTAGCAAAGATCGAGTCAGGTTCAGTCGATCTAGCACTCGATCTCTAGCCTTATCGTAGCCCCTATTGCTCCTTCTGGACCTCAAAGACAAGGTTTAGATTCCTTGAACCTGCTCCTACACACTAAAAACATAAAAGCATAAAACTAGAAGAGAAATGAAAGCAAAAATATGTACAAGATAGACATGGGAAGGCCTCCCAAGTGCGCTTTCTTTAACGTCTTTAGCTAGACCTTACTTGGCTAGGCGGATGGTGGGTCTTGGAGAAGCACCGAGGTACTCTCCTTGTCAAAGCTGTCTGCTAGGTAGGGCTTGACTCTATGCCCGTTGACGGTGAATGCACTACCGCTTCTTCCCATCAGAGTAACAGCTCCGTAAGGCAAGACCTCTTGAATCACGAACGGTCCGCTCCACCTTGATTTTAGCTTGCCCGGGAAGAGCTTCAGCCTCGAGTTGTACAACAACACCAGTCCTCCTTCCTTAAGCTCCTTGGCAACCAGTTTCTTGTCATGAGCCTCCTTAGTTCGCTCCTTGTAGATCTTGGAACTCTCGTAAGCATTCAACCTCAACTCGTCCAGTTCATGTAGCTGAATGCGACGCTTTTCCTGAGCCGTCTTGAGATCAAAGTTCAGCCTCTTCACAGCCCATAATGCACGGTGTTCTAGCTCAACCGGGAGGTGACAACTCTTTCCGTATAGTAGAGTGAAAGGATTTGTACCAATCGGTGTTTTGAAAGCGGTACGGTAAGCCCAAAGAGCATCGTCCAGCTTCACTGACCAGTCCTTCCTTGTTGCTCCAACGGTCTTCTCCAGAATAGCTTTGATCTGCCTGTTAGAGACTTCCACCTGACCGCTCGTTTGAGGATGATACGGTGTAGCCACCTTATGCTTAACCCCATACTTTCTCAAGAGGCTCTGAAAAACCTTGTTTACAAAATGGCTTCCTCCATCACTTATAACTACCTTGGGTACCCCGAACCTTGGAAAGATGATACTCTTGAACAACTTGATCACAACCTTAGAGTCATTTGTAGGGGAAGCAACAGCCTCAACCCATTTGGAGACATAATCCACAGCTACTAAGATGTATTTGTTGCCGTATGAAGAAGGGAAAGGCCCCATGAAGTCAATACCCCATGCATCGAACACGTCAACCTCGAAGATAGGAACTTGGGGCATTTCATTCCTTTTGGTAATGTTCCCTGCTCGCTGACATGCCTCACAGCTCTTCACAAACTCGTGTGCATCTCTGAATATAGACGGCCACCAGAAACCCGCTTGCAACACCTTCGTGGCTGTTTTGAACGAAGCGAAATGTCCTCCGTAGGAAGAGCCGTGGCAATGATAGAGAATATCCTTGGCTTCTTCCTTTGTAACACATCTCCGGTACAAGCTGTCTACTCCTCTTTTGTATAAGTAGGGCTCATCCCAAAAGTAGTCACTAGCCTCCCTCAAAAACTTTTTCTTGTGATAGCCGTTGAGATGTGTTGGCTCCTCACCACATGCTAGGTAGTTCACCACATCAGCATACCATGGTAGATCTTCCTCTTTGAAACTCAACACTTCCTCAAACCTTCCTTCTAGCTTCCCAAAAACCGCGGTAGTAATTGCCATAAGTTGTTCTTTTGGAAGAGAGTCGTCTAAAGGGAGAGACTCGTTGATCCTTAGCATTGAGAGGTGGTCAGCGACTCCATTTTCTATCCCTTTCTTGTCTTTAATTTCCATGTCAAACTCCTGAACTAAGAGAATCCATCTTAAGAGCCGAGGTTTGGTATCTTTCTTTGAGTAGAGGTACCGCAGAGCAGCATGATCCGTGTATACAATAGCCTTGGAGCCAACGAGATACGATCTGAACTTCTCAAAGGCGAAGACTACTGCAAGCAGCTCCTTCTCCGTAGTGGTGTATCGTGATTGCGTGTCATCCAAGGTCCTCGAAGCATAATAGATCACATGTAGCTTCTTGTCCTTCTTCTGACCAAGGACTGCTCCTACAGCATAGTCACTAGCATCACACATGATCTCAAAAGGGAGAGACCAGTCTGGTGCTTGGACTATAGGGGCTGACGTGAGGGCTTCCTTGATGGTCACGAAAGCCTTCAAACACTCCTCATCGAATACAAACTCAGCTTCTTTGCACAACAGCCGTGTAAGGGGGCGTGCAATCTTGGAGAAGTCTTTGATGAAGCGCCTATAGAACCCCGCGTGTCCCAAGAAGCTTCTGATCCCTTTAACATTAACCGGCGGCTCCAAACCCATCATAACCTCAACCTTAGCCTGATCAACCTCAATACCCCTCTCTGAAATCTTGTGACCGAGTACTATCCCTTCCTTGACCATGAAGTGGCATTTCTCCCAATTCAGCACCAAGTTTGTTTCTTCACAACGTTTAAGTACCCTGCAAAGATTCAACAAACACGCAGGAAAGGATGCACCATACACAGAGAAGTCATCCATAAACACTTCTACCATCTCCTCTATAAGATCGGAGAAGATCGACATCATACACCGCTGAAAGGTAGCCGGTGCATTACACAATCCAAACGGCATCCTTCGATATGCAAAGGTACCGTAGGGACATGTAAAAGTCGTTTTCTCCTGATCGTTTGGGTGAATAGGTATTTGAAAGAAACCGCTATACCCATCGAGAAAACAGTAGTAAGGGTGATTTACAAGTCTCTCAAGCATTTGATCAATAAAAGGCAAAGGGAAATGGTCTTTTCTTGTTGCAAGGTTAACCTTTCTATAGTCAATACACATTCTATGACCAGTAATGGTTCTAGTAGGGATAAGTTCATCCTTTTCATTTCTTATGACCGTGATCCCTCCCTTCTTAGGCACCACGTGTACAGGTGAAACCCACGTGCTGTCACTTATGGGATAGATCACGTCAGCCTCTAAAAGCTTAAGGATTTCTTTCTTAACAACCTCTTTCAAGTTAGGATTCAAACGCCTTTGGTGTTCTACAGAAGTGGCGTTTTCATTATCCAAATGAATCCTATGAGTGCATAGCATTGGGGAAAGGCCTTTGAGGTCACTTAAGGAGTACCCAATGGCCTTCCTATACTTCCTCAGCTCAGTTAAGAGCGAGTGCAACTCATCATCATTGAGGTTTTCATTTACAATTACGGGATAGGTGTTATTAGGTCCCAAGAAGGCATACCTTAGCCCTTTCGGGAGCTCCTTGAGGTCCACCTTTGGGGCCAGAAGCTCACTCCAGTCATCCTCGTGGCTGTTGTTGTTGCTTTCCTCCTTGGAACTCTCCTTTGCACTCGAGGCATGGCCCTTCAGACTGCTTTCCTCTATCGCTATCCCTCCTGTGATCGAGTCTTCCGGTCGATTCTCCTCTCGATGTCGTCTAGATCGAGCCATTTCACCCGATTCACTTACTCGATTTGATATGGATTGAGGCGTTGAGTCGCTCTCTTGATTGGACTCTAAAATGATCGGGAGGTCTTTCTTGATCGTCAACTCGATTGTTTCTTCTGATCGAGCATCATTCTCGATCTGTCGGTCGATTGTTGCACCGGATCGAGTTGGGTTCTCGATTGGCATGTCGATCTGACTCCTGGATCGAGTGATGGCGTCGATCTCGGGGTCGATTTCTAGGGAACATCCTTCTTCATTCTTGATGATTCTCCTCGAGTCTAGCAGGTTCACGTACTCTTGGGTCCTTTGGTCAACATAGCCAAACTCTCCTGGCTCCTTAGTGAGTGCTAGCTTCAAATGGTCTTCTAAAGTTAGCTCTTCCAGCAACTCATCCGCCAAAGCATCCATCGTTTCGATATAGAAAGCTTGTCCTTCAATGGTTGGCTTCTTTAGAACCTTGTTGATGTCAAAGTCTAGCCTGATCTCTTTCCCCAAATGCAAGGAAATCTTCCCATTCTTCACGTCTATTATGGCTCCGGCGGTTGCTAGGAATGGTCTCCCTAAGATGAGTGGGTCTTTCGGCTCCTCGTCCATCTCCAGCACTACAAAGTCTGTAGGTACGTTTACTCCACTGATTCGCACCGGCAAGTCTTCAAGCAACCCCACTGGTAGTCTCACGCTCCTATCAGCCAACACCAATGAGATCCGACATTCCTTAAACCGAGTGAAACCAAGCTTCTTAGCCACGGAGTGAGGCATCAAGTTTATGCTGGCTCCGAGATCACACAAGCAGCTCTTGAACTCAAGGGGACCCAAAGCACACGGTATGGGGAAGCTTCCAGGATCTCCCAGCTTCTTAGGCAATATCTCCTTATGAATAACCGCACTACACTCCTCGCTTAGTACAAGAATTTCTTTGCTTTCTTTGTTCTTCTTGGCAAGGGTGTCCTTGAAAAACTTGGCGCACTTGGGCATCATGGCGAGACAGTCTACAAGAGGCAGCTTTATCTCCACGTCTCTCAAGTGCTTCTCAAATAGGATTCGGTGCTTCTCTATTAACTGCTTTTTGAACCGACCCGAGAATGGCAACTTTTGTACGTAAGGTGGGGGCACGTATTCATCCTTCTCCTTGGTGGTTTTCTCAGCCTTCTTCTCAACGAATGCCTTGTCACCTCTCCTCGGTCCTTGGATCCATACGTTGTCAAAGTTTATCTCCTCATTATCAGCTGAAAGTTTACCCTCCCCCTCTTGAATTACAACGTCCTCGTTGGTCTTTGTAGAAACCGGAGGATCAAGCTCTTTACCACTTCTCAACGTAATAGCATTGGCATACTCCTTTGGATTTTGTTCACACTTTCCCGGAAGGCTGTTCTGTTCACTCGTGCTTGCTTTGCCCTTCTCTAGCTGCTTGATCTTGTTGTTGAGGTTTGTTATTTGAGTAGAGAAGTCGGTTAAGGATAAATCCAGCCGAGTGTTCATTTCAGCGAACTTTTGATTTGTAGAAGCTTGCCCTTGTATTAGCTGTTGGAACATTGCTTGAACCGGATCAACTTGTTGTTGCATCGGTTGTTGTTGTTGTTGAGGTGCAAAGCCCGAAGGGTAGTTAGAAGTATAACCCTTGTTTTGTTGTTGTTGCCCTTGGAAGTTGCCTTGCCCTTGACCTTGGAATCCACTGCTTGGTTGAAAGCCTTTGTTGTAAGGGATGAAAGGCTTAGCTTGTTGAGCAGGGTACACTTGATCTTTAGGGTTGGCTACATTGGTGCTTCGGTAAGAGAGGTTGTTGTTCTGGTAGCCTTGGTTGTAGCCTTGAGACTTGTAGGTGTTCTGACCGGCTACCCAATTTGCTTCTTCTTGGCTTAGCTCTAACTCTTCTTGGTTGTCCTCAGCTTCACCAACGAAGTGAACATGCTTCTGATTAGCTAAGACCAACTTGTCAATCTTCTCTTGCAACGATTTGAGCTCCTTCTTGTGAGACTCTAGTTCTGATCCCCTTGGTGCTCGGTCATAATCCTCGGCATAGTTTCCATCACTCAACGCAAGGTTCTCTATTAGCTCCATACCCTCTTCGACTTCTTGACCGAGGAAGTTGCCTTTGCTAGCTGTATCAAGCAACAACCGGATCTTTGGTGAAGCTCCACGGTAGATTGTGCTGAGTAGAGTCTCCTCACTGAACCCGTGATGAGGACATTGGATCGTGTAGTCTTTGAAACGCTCCATAGCCTCGTTGAAAGTCTCATTGTTCCTTTGAGTGAAACCGCTGATTTCGCTTCTCAACCGAGCAGTCCTGGTGCTTGAGAAGAACTTGGAGAAGAAAGCCTTCTTACACTCAGCCCATGATGTGATGGTGCCTTGTGGTAGGGTCTTCTCCCAATGTCTAGCTTTGTCTCCGAGTGAAAAGGGGAAGAGACGCAGAGTGAATCGAGATCTCTGCTGATAATCGATTATAAATCGTTAAAGGATAATCAAAGGTGATGCAACTACATGGATTATGAGCAGAAATTTGCATTGAGGCTCCCCGATTGTAGACGTGAATTTCTACGATCATCATTAAGGAAGCAATGGCACCAAAGAGAACAATAAATCGAGCAGAATCTTGAAAATGCACTCGGTTCTTATGAGCAGAAATTTTTTCAGGAGCAATGGCACCAAAGAGAACAAGAGAAGAGCAAGCACAAGAAGGAGAAACTCAAGAGGTGGTTGCTCAAGAGAGGGTCCGGTGGAGCAAAGAAGAGAAGAGGGATAAGAAGAGGTTGGAGAGGCTCCGGTTTGAACCCACGAAGTTTGCTGATCGAGGGCTTCTGTCCAGGCTCGGGCTTCTTGGAGACTTCGATCAACTCCTCAACAACATCGGTCTGAGGTGTTTGTCGCGGATGGACTGCCCTACTATCCCCGAGGTGACAATTGATTTCCTTGCAACCTTGGAGTTCCGGTACGAGAATCCGAGTGCTCCTGTTCCTTCTCAAGGCCGTCTCTACTTCAAGGTTGGCCGCCAAGCTTACACGCTATCCATCCCCGAGCTATGCCAAGCCTACGGTCTCAAGGCTGATGCACACAAGGTGGAGTTTCCAGCCTTCAAGCAAGCCGACGAGTTGTGGGATCTCATCAGCAAGGAGGATTACAAAGCCAACACCGCCAAGATCAAGAGAGTCAGGAATCCAGTGCTGAGGTATACCTTGAAGCTGATTGCTAATACATTCAGTGGAAGGTCAGTTGCTCCTACTGTCACGAAGACGGAGCTGTGCTTCCTTTTCCAAGGTTTGAAGCATTTGGTGTCCGATCCGGATGAGAATGAAGATCCCATTGAAGATGAACTCGGCGATGAAGTGAACTACGGCTGTGTACTCGCGGCTTCTCTGGTGAAGTACAAGGCTTATGCCTTACGGTGCAAGGCAACATCATCCTACATTGGCGGCTTCCTTACTCCCTTGTTCGTGCAAGCCGGTGTGCCCATCCATGACTTTGCTCACGTCCCAAACCGAGCCTTCATGGATGAAGCATACATGAGAAACACTGATAGCTTGGGACGCACGCCAGCTGAAGGGTTCTATGCTTACCTCTTCATTGATGATGAGGACAAGAAGCGAGTGTGCATTCTTCCCAACAAGGATGAAACGGAGCTACTTGGTGTTGGGAACATCGAGTTCTTACCGACGGAGGAGGATTGTTTTGCTCCTTTAGGAGAACCGCCAGCTGCAGCCATTGAACCGCGCCAAAGGTCAGAATCTCCAGGGACAGAGGATGAGATACCCGAGGTTTACACATTGCCAAAGCTGGATTTTGAGCCGAGGACCAAAACCGAGAAGTTTTTAGCCTCGGTGGTGGAGATGCAGCGGAAGATCAACAAGTGGCAAGGGAAGATGCTTAAGAAGCTGGGGAAGAAGGTCAAACAACTTCAGGGAAGCCAGCCTAAGCCAGCTGCAAACCAGGAGATGCAACAACCTGAGAAGAGGAGACTCTCAACCGGAGGAGTTGTGATCCGCGAGACCCAAGGAGAAAACATTCAACCGGCTCGCCACTCCCTCCAAGAACCAGGCAACAAAGGAAAGGCAACAATCTCTAGCTCCTCTGGAACGTCCTCAAGTTCCAGCCGAGCCTAGACAAGAGGTAACAACCTTCCTCCATTGTATATAACCGCACATATTTGTTTCTTGCATTGTGTTTGTTTGCTCCTTCGGATGAGTTTGCCACCGGGACGGTGTCAAGCAAGTTTGGGGGAGTACTTGTGTGATTTAATCTTGTGTTCTTTGATCTTATCTTTCTTTTGCATCCTTGAGTCTTAGTCATGAAAAATTGGTAAAATTTTTAAAAATTTTTTTCAAAATTCATGTAGTTGCATTCATTTCTTTAAAAACATGTAGGATTGAGTCTAGAATTTCTCATATCACTTAGGTTGATTGCATTTGCACAAGGGGTTAAAATTTCTTAAAAAGGTGTTTTACTTATGCATCACTTCAATATCCTAGTTAGTAGTTCTTTAGTGCTTGTGCAAACTTGAAGTTAAGTTCTAACCATACTTGGATCATTTGCTTTGATTTTTGTGGCTTAAGTTGAACATACTTGAATTGAATCCTTTCCTACTAAGTGAAAACCCTAATCTGAATTTGAATTATCACACTTGTGCATTTGAAATGAAGTACATGGATCACATATACATATTCAGGCTTTCTTACCCCTTTCTACCAACTCTTTGTAAGTCTGAATAGAACACCACACCCTGAACCTAGCCTTCCTTTCAAGCCAAATCTTTCTTGTGTGATGTGAGGCCTTATTTCCAGATTGAACTTGGCATAAAGTGTTAGGTTTAGGCGGCATGATTAGGCTTTCATATTGATGCTAGCTTTGCATTTTGAAGCTAGTTCTAGGTTTGTTTTGGGGCTAGGATTTATTGGTGTTAAAAGGAATTTTGCTTATTTGTTTTCGGTTTAAAAAAAGAAATGATTTGGAGTTTGAAAATAAAGACTCATGGTTTTAAGTGGTGGATTACTTAAGCTTGCTGGAGCATATCTCACGGCTCGGGACAAGGCACTTCAAGGGATGTGCTGATCCGATAGAGGCAGACGAATGGAGGATTCGGCTGGTAAGAAACTTTAGTTCCACCCGCTGCCCGGAGGATTACAAAAAGGACATTGCGGTTCACATTCTGGAAGGTGACGCACACAACTGGTGGCTCTCGGTTAACAAGCGCACGGGTGGATGCATTGAGACCTTCGGAGACTTTGAAGCTGAATTCAACCGAAGCTTGGGATAGACTCGAGGGTGATTTCCTTGACCTGTCTCAAGGGCGCAGGACAGTGCGCGAGTATGAGGAAGAATTTAACCGATTGAGACGATATATGGGAAGGGAGCTAGAGGACGAATCTGTTCAAGTGCGTCGGTTCCTCCGTGGCTTGAGGGTGGAGCTGCGTACTCATTGTTCGGTTCGCACCTTCAGTACGGTCTCGGAGTTGGTTAAGAGGGCAGCGATGGTTGAGTATAACCTCGCGGAAGAGAATAATGCAAGGTAAATATCCCGATCAAACATAAGTGGAAGGTCAGGTGACCGTAAGAGGAAAAAGGATCAGGGGGATGATCGGCTTAAGTCGATTATAAGGTGCTGTGAATGCGCGATTTATGGGAGAGGCTTGGCGGAGATTGCTGGAAGGCAATGGGAGCGTGTGCTCGGTGCGGCAGTATGGACCACGGGATTCAAAACTGTATACGGATGGACGAAGGCAAAGTGACCCGGGATGATGCAAAATCCTGCTACCATTGCGGAAAGGCCGGGCACTTCAAGAGAGAGTGTCTGAAGCCGCAAGTGGAAAGACAGATGGAACACAAGAGAACCCGGGGAAAGGCCGGGCACTTCAGCCTAAGGAAGAGATATGTCCCAGCTCATTACCACCGGGATATACAAAGGAGATTCCACAAACTGTCACAAGGGAGCAAATCGGTGGAGGAGTATTTTGAAGAGTCCATACTCGAACAACTCTGGATGGTTGTAATAGTCTGCGGACAGTCGTGATTGACTTGCACCGTTTCGACTGTATCCGAGAGAAAGTTCCGTAGTTTCGGATTAATCAAGTAATGAAAAAGGGATTTTGGGAATAATAACTAAGGCATGGGAAACTTGCATTATTGCCTTGATCATATAGACATGTTAGGGCGAATTCGCGCATCCATTGAGAGAACGGATTACTTACGTTTCTTTCGCTATTTCAGGGAAAGAAAGTGACCGTGGGAAGGAAAAAGCTTAGGCGCGCGAGACTAGGCAAGGCAGATGGGTGGTGGAACAATCTGGATAGTTAGGATCGATCATTGTAATAGCCTGTAGTGAAAAACTCTAACTTTGTATCAAATCCTACTTGTTATATAAATAAAAATCCAGTTGTTTCGTTCATTGTTGCATATTGACTCTAAACTCTTAGGAATCTCAAAATTACTCATAAAATGAACTTGTCTAAAGAATAAGACCCTTAAAATGGACCGAAAGGCTTAGTTTACTTAGTAATCCGGGCGTGGAACAACCTCTCGGACTTAGTAGCTGGGATAGGGTGTTTCAAGTTGGTATCAGAGCATGTTTGCTCCTAGGACAGTCTAGTGTGGGAATGGGGAAAGCCACTCATCCGGCCATAGAGTCTTGCGTTAGGTCTTGTTTATGACTTGTTGGGATTTTGTACTGTTAGGTGATGCTAAGATGTTGAATCTCAGGCGGGAAAAAGCAAAACTGGCAAACATGGAAGGAGCAGCGGAAACTAGTCAAAGGGTAGGCGATGGTGTGAACCAAGTTGTTGCGGATTCAGTCGGACATGTGGCTGGACAGAGGGAAACAACGCACGTGGATACTACAATGCATGACCAGACTAAGGACGCTGATCCGAGTAACCGCGAGTAGGAGAACCTGGAGGAGATGGGCAAGTCTTCTCACGCTAATCAGACGTCTGTCCGGGAAACTGGAGTCGATGGACGTGCTGCGGGTTTCGCCAAGCAACCCGTAACTCCTTCCGTGAGTGAATTGCGGGCTATGCTTCAGACGGTTATGAAGCAGTTGGCGACTATCTCGTAAGCCGTTGCATCGGTTGAGAATCCGATGGTTGGGCTGAAACACCCCATCCCGGCTACTAAGTCCGAGAGGTTGTTTCCACTCGGATCAGTAAGTGATCCCAGCCCGTTCAGTTCATTTTTAAGGGTTTATTCTTTAAACAAGTTCATTTATCCGATTATTCTGAGATTCATAAGTAATAGAGTCAGTATGTACAGAGATTAAACAATAAACTGTATTTTTATTTATATAACAAAGGATTCGATACAATTGTTAGAGTCTGCACTATAGGCTATTACAATGTTTGATCCTATTCTATCCAGTCTACCACCACCCATCCTTCCTAGCCCGTGTCTCGCGCATCTAGGCCAAGTCCTTCCCACGATCACCATCCTTTCCTGAAATCAAAGAGGCGTAAGTAATCCAACTTTTAATAAGTTATACATAATCGCCTATCAATGACTATATGTTCCCGACCCTTAAGTTTATCCCGTGGAAATCCCTTAATCATTCGGCTATCTAGGAAAAACCCAAGTTATCTCTCGGGCACAGTCGAGTCTTGGCGGATTCTGTCTGATCCCCAAGCCGCTTGATAAACGGTTTCTTATGCTGTAGTGCAGCAGAGAGGCTATCAAAACTCTAATGCACGCAATGTTGTAGTAAAGCAAGCAGGAGAGTGTCAATCCACTTCTAGGCGATAGAGAATACACAGAGAATGCAAGGTCTAAGGCAAATCTAAGCAAAATGAGACAGTTTATGAGAAATTATCTAAAAACTAAATGCAGCAACCTAAACAGAGTGAAACCTATTTTAAAAATACTAGAAAGGAAACAACTACCACGAGAAACAAGCGGATAAATTAAAGGAAAGAGCTTCGAATTGTTAAAATTCGACTAGTGGATCGACCACAAGATCGACCACTAGATCGAGCAGTAACGGTCGATCTCGTCTAAAACCGTAAGAACAACGAATCTAATGACCAGGATGCTATCAGGCATCAAGCGAAAGATGAAATGAGACGTAAATATGCTAAAAGAAAGGGCTTTAGGGTTGAGATTCATGTAAAGGGTTTCAAAGGATCGATCTTGGGTTTGAAACTTTAGATCGACTCACTTGGTGAGGATCTCTAAGCCTCGAAAACAAAACAAGATCTATCCATGGCTTTCGGTATAGATCACTATTTCATCCTCTCCTCCAAACCAATGGCTTTTGGTGGGAAGAGAGGTCGAAAGGCAAGGAAAACAGATTTCGAATAATGGCTTAACTAGTCCCCTAAACTTCGATGGCTTTTGGGAAGGGGTAACTAGTCCCTATGGTATGATCTTCCGAGGCTCCTGGATCCCGTCAAGGTAAGGAACCTCTCGGATCATGAAGCTCTTGGCGTGAGAGTCTTCAAGCATTAAGCTTTCAATACCTTAGAAGAGATAGCCTTAAAAACGTTTAGAAAACAAACCAAGATCGAACGTTTTCTACCCTTTAATCCTCTCAACCTCGAACCCAAAGTAAACTACTCACTACACATAATGTAAATCAAGCAAAGCGGAAGAAATGAAACGATAAACATGAACGAAAACTCGATTAAACTATAAGGATTCGAATACAAAAGCTTCAAAAGAAAACTGGTTCAACGATGGTGTTCTTCACGAAAACGAGAGAGAAAACATAAGAAAAAGGATAAGGATCTAAAAGTTATTCAAAAAGCATCTCGCCGCCTTGCCTAAAATGCCCAAACAATCCAATGGTCCCCCCTTCGCTAACAGCCAAAAACAGTTGAAAGGACAGAAATCGACCACTGGATCCAGTGGTTCTCTCGATCAAATCCGGGCATCGTGTCTTCGGCTCGATCCAGGTCTCGATCTTCATCGGCGAATCGAGTGTTGCATCCGATCTCGGTATCGATCTTCGGGTGGATCGAGTGGTGTACTTGATCTGGCTCTCGCTCTGCATGGCGTCATTTACGTCCGTACCGATTGATCGATTGCTTCACTCGATCTCCGTCTCGATCATTTTCCTTGGATCGCCTAGTTGGCTCGATCTTCTGGTCGATCAACTCCTAGATCGACCGGCCATGCTCGATCTGCTCCTCGATCACTGGTCCTTAGCATATTCCCGAGCTCCCATGAACTGCTACATCAGCCTCCACACCTCCACGAACCTCCATGACTCCAAAGCAGCCAGAAACAACCTGAATGTGATGCAAAATGCAGAGAAAATGCACATGCTGATGCAAGAATGCTCTAGGACCCTAAGTGATGCAAATCTAACCTAAAACATGGTACAAATGCATGAAAAACTACCTAATGAGTATGTAAAATGTATGCAATATGAAATGACATCAACTCCCCCAAACTTACTTCTTGCTTGCCCTCAAGCAACAAAAAACAAGTAAGGAAGAGAGGTTTTCAGAAAAATCAAAGGAGTTTTAAACTTTTTGCAAAGGTGCCTTTCGAATAGATCATCTCAATGTCCTAGTTAACAGTTCTAAAATGCTATGCCTACACTCATACTCCAAAGGACTTAGCCATACTCATCACACAAAAAAATTCAACTCATGACTCTCCTATTCCTAACAATCAAAGAAACTCATCCTTTAACATTCATTAACATTCGAACCATGAATCAAACTTATGCACTTTAAAGCAAAACACATTTGGCTAAGGGTTATGGTTATGAGCATAGAATATTCTCATTTGAAAAGGGTTTATAATTAGACAAGGGTTTCTCTCTCAAAAATGGTTTGAACTTATGCATAATGCTAAAGGTAAAGACATTTTATGCGTACATGATTAGATTCTCATCTACCCATGTAAACTATCAAACGGTCCTATACCCCTCTCATTTAAGAAACTTAAGAGTCTATCCTTTCTTCTCAACTTAGCAATCCCCAATTCAAAATAAAGACATTTTTAAACTTTTAGGCTAGTGAAAAGGTTTTGAAAAATACTTTTGCTCTTTAGAAATTTCTTATTGGTAGCTCTCTTATTATTATCTTTTTTTTCTTATATATTTGTTTTTTTTTCTTTATTTGGCACTTAGGCTCTTCTTTTTTTTATTTTTATTTCTTTTTCTTTTCTTTTTATTTTTTATGGGAGAGCTACCTCCTGAAATTATTAGAGCATACTTATGTTTTAAAAACAACATTTCACTTAAAACCTCATTTCTTTCCTTAAAACACAAAGCTCTTTGAAACCGAAAACAAATGATCAAGAAAGCAACCCCAATGATCCCCCAAACTTATCCTAAGCCTATACCTAGCTTCAAAATGCAAAGCTAGCAATCAATTATGGAAACCAAATCATGTCGCCTAAACCTAACACTTTATGCCAAGTTCAAACCGAAAGTAAGGCCTCACAAAGATGTCACACAAGAACAATTGGCTTCAAAGGAGGGTAAGGTTCAAGGAGGGAGTTCTACTTAGGCTCACAAAGAGTGGTAAAAAGGAAGAAGAGAGCCTAAATATTTTAAAGCCATGTGTTCATTTTCAAATGCGTAAGAATGATAATTAGATTTTCAAATTAAGGTTTTCACTTAGTAGGATGAGTTTCAAATCATGAGAGTTCAATTCAAGCCACGAAAATCCTAACTAGTGATCCAAGCATGGTTAGAACTTACTTTCAAAGCATAAACAAAGCATTAGAGAACTACCAACTAGGGCATTGAAATGATTCATAAGTAAAAACACCTTTTTAAGAAATTCTACCTCCTTATGCAAAATACAAACAACCTAGGTGATATGAGAAATTCTGGACTCCATCCTAACATGTTTTAAGAAATATGAATGCAACTACATGAATCTTTGAAAAAATTTTAAAAATTTTACCAATTTTTCATGAACTAAGACTCAAGGATGCAAAAAGGAAAATAAGATCAAAGAACACAAGATTAAATCACAAAGTACTCCCCCAAACTTGATTGACACCGTCCCGGTGGCAAACTCATCCGAAGGAGCATCAAAACACAAATGCAAGAAACAAATATGAGCGGTTATATACAATAGAAGAAGGTTGTTTACCTCTGGTCTAGGCTCGGCTGAAACTTGAGGATGTTCCAGAGGAGCTAGAGATCGTTGCCTTGCCTTTGTCAGCTGGCTCTTGGAGAGAGTGGCGTGCCGGCTGAATGTTGTCTCCTTGGGTCTCGCGGATCACAACTCCTCCGGTTGAGAGCCTTCTCTTCTCGGGTTGTTGCATCTCTTGGCTTGCAGCTGGCTTAGGCTGGCCTCCCTGAAGTGCTTTAACTTTCTTCCCAAGCTTCTTCAGCATCTTCCCTTGCCACTTGTTAATCTTCCTTAGCATCTCTACTACCGATGCTAGGAACTTCTCGGTTTTTGTCCTTGGTTCAAAGTCCAGCTTGGGAAGTGTGTAAGCCTCAGGTATCTCGTCTTTTGTGCCTGGAGACTCTGATCTTTGACGTGGGGCAATGGCTGAAGCAGGCGGTCCTCCTAAAGGGGCAAAGCATTCTTCCTCCGTGGGTAAGAACTCGATGTTCCCAACACCAAGCAGCTCGGTTTCATCTTTGTTGGGGAGGATGCACACTCTCTTCTTGTCTTCGTCATCAATGAAGAGGTAGGCATAAAACCCTTCTGCTGGCGTGCGTCCCAAGCTATCAGTGTTCCTCATGTATGCTTCATCCATGAAAGCTCTGTTTGGAACGTGAGCAAAGTCATGGATGGGCACGCCGGCTTGCACGAACAAAGGAGTAAGGAAACCGCCAATGTAGGAGGAGGTTGCCTTGCATCGTAAGGCATAAGCCTTGTACTTCACCAGGGAAGCCGCAAGCACACAGCCGTAGTTCACCTCATCGCCGAGTTCATCTTCTATGGGTTCTTCATTCGCATCCGGATCAGACACCAAGTGCTTCACACCTTGGAACAGGAAGCATAGCTCTGTCTTCGTGACAGTAGGAGCAACAGACCTTCCACTGAATGTATTGGCAATCAGCTTCAGAGTATACCTCAGCACCGGACTCCTAACTCGCTTGATCTTGGCGGTGTTGGCCTTGTAGTCTTCATTGCTGATCAGGTCCCAAAACTCGTCGGCTTTCTTGAAGGCTGGGAACTTGACCTTGTGTGCATCAGCGTTGAGACCGTAGGCTTGGCATAGCTCAGGGATGGATAGTGTATAGGCTTGACGTCCGACTTTAAAGTAGAGGCGGCCTTGGGAAGGGACGGGTGCACTAGGATTCTCATACCGGAACTCCAAGGTGGCTAGGAAGTCTATTGTCACTTCAGGAATGGTTGGGCAATCCATCCGTGACAAACACCTCAAGCCAATGTTCTTGAGGAGTTGATCGAAGTCCCCAAGAATCCCGTGCCTAGACAAAAGCTCTCGATCAGCAAACTTTGTGGGTTCAAACCGGAGCCTCTCCAATCGCTTCTTATCCCTCTATTCATCTTTGCTCCACCTGACCCTCTCTTGAGCAACCACTTCTTGTCCTTCTCCTTCTTGTGCTTGCTCCTCTCTGGTTCTCTTTGGTGCTATTGTTCCTGAAACAAAATTCTAAAGAGGATGATTAGCAAGTGGCGATTTGATGAGAATGAGAGGAGAGAAGGAGAGAATTTATAGAAATTACCCTAGAATTTTGGGGATTAAATAAAAATCATAGCTAGATAAAAGGGAAACAAATCTTTTAGATACTGAAAATTTAGAATTTTTCCTTTTACTTAGCTAATTTTTAAAAAATCAAAACCGATCCTATATCCTAAAACAAGATCTTGCGATATTTAAGAAGATTTTCTTAAAATTAAACCATTGGTTCCTTGAAAATACATTTGCAAGAGGTTTAGAATATCTTTGCTAGTCCTTGAAAACTTAAAACTCTCACTCTCTTTGTTTAAAAATCTCGAGCAAACAGGAATGAGAGGGTGAGAGGTGGTTCAAAATATTTAAAGACTTTAGCAAACCAAAACAATGGGTGGTCAAAGTGGTTTCTGACAAAAATCTTGGTCAAGGCACATCTTTCATGGTCAAAGATGCTTACCTTGACCAAGTTTTGAATTTAAAAATTGGAGGGAAAGGAGTAAAGGAGGGAAAGAAAATTGTTACCTTGGCATGAGATCGAGTCCATTTTGTCGATCTAGGACTCGATCTCATGTCCAAAAAGGCTTAGATCGAGAGGGTTACTCGATTTGAGACTCGATTCAAAGTGAATCGAGTCCTGGGTCGATTGGCTCTCTCGATCATTGAGATGTTGGCTCCTCGGCTAAGTCCCTCTGATGAGCTATGTCCTCGATTTAGGGGTCGATTTGGCATAGATCGAGTGATGGATCGAGTCGAGTGATCGATCAGTTTTCAACAGATTTTCCCGAGAGAAATTAGATCGGTCGATCCGATTTGGATCGATCGATCCTTTTTCGTCAAGGTCGATCTTGTCACTCGTTCTCGTCTAGATCGACTGGCTCCTCTCGATTCACTGACTCGATCTAGCAAAGATCGAGCCAGGATCAGTCGATCTAGCACTCGATCTCTAGCCTTATCTTAACCCCTATTGCCCCTTTTGGACCTCAAAGTCAAGATTTAGACTCCTTATACCTGTTCCTACACACTTGCAACATAAAAACATAAAACTGAAAGAGAAATGAAAGCAGAAGTATGTACAAGATAAACATGGGAATGCCTCCCAAGTGCGCTTTCTTTAACGTCTTTAGCTAGACCTTACTTGGTCTAAGCGGATGGTGGGTCTTGGAGAAGCACCGAGGTACTCTCCTTGTCAAAGCTGTCTGCCAAGTAGGGCTTGACTCTGTGTCCGTTGACGGTGAATGCACTGCCACTTCTTCCCATCAGAGTAACAGCTCCATACGGTAAGACCTCTTGAATCACGAACGGTCTGCTCCACCTTGATTTCAGCTTGCCCGGGAAGAGTTTGAGCCTCGAGTTGTACAGCAACACCAGTCCTCCTTCCTTAAGCTCCTTGGCGACCAACTTCTTGTCATGAGCCTCCTTAGTCTGTTCCTTGTAGATCTTAGAGCTCTCGTAAGCATTCAACCTCAACTCATCCAGTTCGTGTAGCTGAATAAGGCGCTTCTCCTGAGCCGTCTTGAGATCAAAGTTCAGCCTCTTCACAGCCCACAATGCACGGTGTTCCAGCTCAACCGGGAGGTGACAACCCTTGCCATAGAGTAGAGTGAAAGGAGTTGTACCAATCGACGTCTTGAAGGCGGTACGGCAGGCCCAAAGAGCGTCATCCAAGCTTCACTGACCAGTCTTTCCTTGTTGCTCCGACCGTCTTCTCCAGAATAGCTTTGATTTGCCTGTTGGAGACTTCCACTTGACCGCTTGTTTGAGGATGATACGGTGTAGCCACCTTGTGCTTAACCCCATACTTTCTCAAGAGGTTCTCAAAGACCTTGTTTATAAAGTGGCTTCCTCCATCACTTATAACAACCTTGGGTACCCCAAACCTTGGGAAGATGATACTCTTGAACAACTTGATCACCACCTTAGAGTCATTTGTAGGGGAAGCAACAGCCTCAACCCATTTGGAGACATAATCCACAGCTACTAAGATGTACTTGTTGCCGTATGAAGAGGGAAAAGGCCCCATGAAGTCAATCCCCCACGCATCGAACACGTCAACCTCGAAGATAGGAACTTGAGGCATTTCGTCCCTCTTGGTTATATTCCCTGCTCGTTGACATGCCTCACAGCTCTTCACAAACTCGTGTGCATCTTTAAAGATAGAGGGCCACCAGAAACCGGCTTGCAACACCTTCGTGGCAGTCTTGAATGAAGCGAAGTGTCCTCCGTAGGAAGATCCATGGCAATGATAGAGGATGTCCCTGGCTTCTTCCTTTGTAACACATCTCCGGTACAGGCTGTCTACTCCTCTTTTGTATAGGTAAGGCTCGTCCCAAAAGTAGTCACTAGCCTCCCTCATAAACCGCTTCTTGTGATAGCTGTTGAGATGTGTTGGCTCCTCACCACACGCTAGATAGTTCACCATGTCAGCATACCACGGTAGATCCTCCTCTTTAAAACTCAACACTTCCTCAAATCTCCCTTCTAGCTTCCCACAAACAGCCGTAGTAATCGCCATAAGCTGCTCTTCTGGAAGAGAGTCATCTAAAGGGAGAGACTCGTTGATTCTTAGCCTTGAGAGGTGGTCTACGACTCCATTTTCAATCCTCTTCTTGTCTTTAATCTCCATGTCAAACTCCTGGAGTAACAGAATCCATCTTAAGAGCCGAGGCTTAGTGTCTTTCTTTGAGTAGATGTATCGTAAGGCAGCGTGATCCGTGTATACAATAGCCTTGGAGCCAACGAGATATGATCTGAACTTCTCAAAGGCGAAGACTACTGCAAGCAGCTCCTTCTCCGTAGTGGTGTATCGTGATTGCGTGTCATCCAAGGTCCTTGAAGCATAATAGATCACATGTAGCTTCTTGTCTTTCTTCTGACCAAGGACGGCTCCTATGGCGTAGTCACTAGCATCACACATGATCTCAAAGGGAAGAGACCAGTCTGGTGCTTGGACTATAGGGGCTGATGTAAGGGCTTCCTTGATGGTCACGAAAGCCTTCAAACACTCCTCATCGAATACAAACTCAGCTTCCTTGCACAACAGCCGTGTTAGATCATGCAATCTTGGAGAAATCCTTGATGAAACGCCTATAGAACCCTGCGTGTCCCAAGAAGCTTCTGATCCCCTTGACATTAACCGGCGGCTCTAGACCCATCATGACTTCCACCTTAGCTTGATCAACCTCAATACCCTTCTCTGAAATCTTGTGACCGAGCACTATCCCTTCCTTGACCATGAAGTGGCATTTTTCCCAGTTCAGCACCAGGTTTGTCTCTTCACAACGTTTAAGTACCCTGCAAAGATTCAACAAACAAGCAGGAAAGGACGCACCATACACAGAGAAATCATCCATGAATACCTCTACCATCTCCTCGATAAGATCAGAGAAGATAGACATCATACACCGCTGAAAGGTAGCCGGTGCATTACATAATCCAAACGGCATCCTTCGATATGCAAAGGTACCGTAGGGACATGTAAAAGTCGTCTTCTCCTGATCTTTTGGGTGAATAGGTATTTGAAAGAAACCGCTATACCCATCGAGAAAACAGTAGTAAGGGTGATTTGCAAGTCTCTCAAGCATTTGATCAGTAAAAGGCAAAGGGAAATGATCTTTTCTAGTCGCAAGGTTAAGCTTTCTATAATCAATACACATCCTATGACCAGTAATGGTCCTAGTAGGGATAAGTTCATCCTTTTCATTCCTTATGACCGTGATCCCTCCCTTCTTAGGCACCACGTGTACAGGGGAAACCCACGTGCTGTCACTTATGGGATAGATCACGTCAGCCTCTAAAAGCTTAAGGATTTCCTTCTTAACAACCTCTTTCAAGTTGGGATTCAAACGCCTTTGATGTTCTACAGAAGTGGCGTTCTCATTATCCAAGTGAATCCTATGAGTGCAAAGCATTGGTGAAAGGCCCTTGATGTCACTTAAAGAGTACCCAATGGCCTTCCTATACTTTCTCAGCTCAGTTAGGAGCGAGTGCAACAGCTCACTCCAGTCATCCTCGTGGCTGTTGTTGTTGCTTTCCTCCTTGGAACTCTCCCTTGAACTCGAGGCATGGCCCTTCAGACTGCTTTCCTCCATCGCTATCCCTTCTGAGATCGAGTCCTCCGGTCGATTTTCCTCTCGATGTCGTCTAGATCGAGCCATTTCATTCGATTCACTTACTCGATTTGATATGGATCGAGTAAGGGATCGAGACGCTGAGTCGATCTCTTGAATGGATTCCAAAATGATCGGGAGGTCTCTCTCGATCGTCGACTCAATTGTTTTTCCTGATCGAGCATCCTTCTCGATCTGTTGGTCGATTGTTGCATCGGATCGAGTTGAGTTCTCGATTGACTTGTCGATCTGACTCCTGGATCGAGTGATTGCGTCGATCTCGGGGTCGATCTCTAGGCAGCAACCTTCTTCATTCTTGATAATCCTCCTCGAATCCAGCAGGTTTACGTACTCTTGGGTTCTCTGGTCCACATAGCCGAACTCTCCTGGCTCCTTAGTGAGTGCTAGCTTCAGATGGTCTTCTAGAGCTAGCTCTTCCAGCAACTCATCCGCTAGAGCATCCATCGTTTCAATATAGAAAGCTTGTCCTTCAATGGTTGGCTTCTTTAGAACCTTATTGATGCCAAAGTCTGGCCTGATCTCCTTCCCCAAATGCAAGGCAATCTTCCCGTTCTTCACATCTATTATAGCTCTGGCGGCTGCAAGGAACGGTCTCCCTAAGATGAGTGGGTCTTTTGGCTCCTCGTCCATCTCCAACACTACAAAGTCTGTAGGTATGTTCACACCACTGATTCGCACTGGTAAGTCTTCAAGCAACCCCACTGGTAATCTCACGCTCCTATCAGCCAGCACCAATGAGATCCGACATTCTTTAAACCGAGTAAAACCAAGCTTCTTAGCCACGGAGTGAGGCATCAAGTTTATGCTAGCTCCAAGATCACACAAGCAACTCTTGAACTCTAGAGGACCCAAAGCACAAGGTATAGTGAAGCTTCCAGGGTCTCCCAGCTTCTTAGGCAGTATCTCCTTATCAATAACCGCACTACACTCTTTGCTTAGCACAAGTACCTCTTTGCTTTCTTTGTTCTTCTTCACAAGGGTGTCCTTGAAAAACTTGGCGCACTTGGGCATCATAGCGAGACAGTCTACAAGAGGCAGCTTTATCTCCACGTCTCTCAAGTGCTTCTCAAACAGGATCCGGTGCTTCTCTATTAGCTGCTTTTTGAAACGACCCGGGAATGGCAACTTTGGTACGTAAGGTGGGGGCACGTAGTCATTCTTCTCCTTGGTGGTTTTCTCAGCTTTCTTCTCAATGAATGCCTTGTCACCTCTTCTCGGTCCTTGGAACCAAACGTTGTCAAAGTTGATCTCATCATCATCAGCTAAAGGTTTACCCTCCCCCTCTTGAATTACAACGTCCTCGTTGTTCTTTGTAGAGACCGGAGGTTCGAGCTCTTTTCCACTTTGCAACGTAATAGCATTAGCATACTCCTTGGGATTCTGCTCACACTTTCCCGGAAGGCTGTTCTGTCCACTCGTGCTTGCCTTTTCCTTCTCCAACTGCTTGATCTTGTTGTTGAGGTTGGTGATTTGAGTGGAGAAGTTGGTTAGAGAGGAATCTAGCCGAGTGTTCATTTCAGCGAACTTCTGGTTGGTAGAAGCTTGCCCTTGTATTAGCTGTTGAAACATTGCTTGAACCGGATCAACTTGTTGTTGCATCGGTTGTTGTTGCTGAGGTGCAAAGCCCGGAGGGTAGTTAGGAGTATAACCCTTTTTTTGTTGTTGTTGCCCTTGGAAGTTGCTTTGCCCTTGACCTTGGAATCCACTACTCGGTTGAAAACTTTTGTTGTAAGGGATGAAAGGTTTAGTTTGTTGAGCAGGGTACACTTGATCTTTAGGGTTGGCTACGTTGGTGCTTCGGTAAGAGAGGTTGTTGTTCTGGTAGCCTTAGTTGTAGCCTTGAGACTTGTAGTTGTTTTGTCCAGCGACCCAATTTGCTTCTTCTTGGCTTAGCTCTAACTCCTCTTGGTTCTCATCAGCTTCACCAACGAAGTGAACATGCTTCTGATTTGCTAACAACAGCTTGTCAATCTTCTCATGCAACGATTTGAGCTCCTTCTTGTGAGACTCTAACTCTGATCCCCTCGGTGCTCGGTCATAATCCTCGGCATAGTTTCCATCACTCAACGCCAGGTTTTCTATCAGCTCCATACCCTCTTCTACCTCTTGACCGAGGAAGTTCCCTTTGCTAGCTGTATCAAGCAACAACCGGATCTTTGGTGAAGCTCCACGGTATATGGTACTGAGTAGAGTCTCCTCACTGAACCCGTGATGAGGACATTGGATCGTGTAATCTTTGAAATGCTTCATAGCCTCGTTGAATGTCTCGTTGTTCCTTTGAGTGAAACCGCTGATTTCGCTTCTCAACCGAGCTGTCCTGGTGCTTGAGAAGAACTTTGAGAGGAAAGCCTTCTTACACTCAGCCCATGATGTGATGGTGCCTTGTGGGAGGGTCTTCTCCCAATGTCTAGCTTTGTCTCCGAGTGAAAAGGGGAATAGACGCAGCTTGAAAGCATCTTCGGATATGCCATTGATCTTTATCATCCCATATACTTGCTCGAAATTGTCCAAGTGCTCCAAGGGGTCTTCCATTGCTAAGCCGTGGAACTTGTTGTTTTGCACCATGGAGATGAAACCTGGCTTGATCTTGAAGTTATTGTTTTGTACCGGACGAGGAGTGATCCAAAACCTATTGTGGTGGGTATTGGGAGCATCTCCGGCTCCTATGATCCTCGGAGGTCTAGCCGCGTGTTGGGGGTTTCCATTGCCCCGTCCTGCTGGAGGAGGTCCTTCTGGATGCTCGTGTTCAGCCATAGCTTCAAAGTCCACCAAACCGTGCTGAACAATCTCCTCAAAGGCTCTTGTTTGATCTCTGACTCTCCTTTGCCGTGAGTGACCAAGCTGATGAATGTTGTCTAAGGGTTGTAGTAGATTGTTGTCTCCCCTTGAACGAAGATTCATGTACCTGAAAACACACGGTTTATAGTAGAAGTATTAGTAACTTGAAAAAGGTAAAGACGTAGTCTTTGCTATGACCCAAATCTCTATGTTCTCTAAACAACCTAGAATGGCAACGGCGCCATTTGATAAACGGTTTCTTATGCTCTAATGCAGCAGAGAGGCTATCAAAACTCTAGTGCACGCAATGTTGTAGTAAAGCAAGCAGGAGAGTGTCAATCCACTTCTAGGCGATAGAGAATACATAGAGAATGCAAGGTCTAAGGCAAATCTAAGCAAAATGAGACAGTTTATGAGAAATTATCTAACAACTAAATGCAGCAACCTAAACAGAGTGAAACCTATTTTAAAAATACTAGAAAGGAAACAACTACCACGAGAAACAAGCGGATAAATTAAAGGAAAGAGCTTCAAATTGTTAAAATTCGACTAGTGGATCGACCACAAGATCGACCACTAGATCGAGCAGTAACGGTCGAGCTCGTCTAAAACCGTAAGAATGACGAATCTAATGACCAGGATGCTATCAGGCAACAAGCGAAAGATGAAATGAGACGTAAATATGCTAAAAGAAAGGGCTTTAGGGTTGAGATTCATGTAAAGGGTTTCAAAGGATCGATCTTGGGTTTGAAACTTTAGATCGACTCACTTGGTGAGGATCTCTAAGCCTCGAAAACAAAACAAGATCTATCTGTGGCTTTCGGTATAGATCACTCTTTCATCCTCTCCTCCAAACCCATGGCTTTTGGTGGAAAGAGAGGTCGAAAGGCAAGGAAAACAGATTTCGAATAATGGCTTAACTAGTCCCCCAAACTTCCATGGCTTTTGGGAAGGGGTAACTAGTCTCTAAGGTATGATCTTCCGAGGCTCCTGGATCCCGTCAAGGTAAGGAACCTCTCGGATCATGAAGCTCTTGGCGTGAGAGTCTTCAAGCATTAAGCTTTCAATACCTTAGAAGAGATAGCCTTAAAAACGTTTAGAAAACAAACCAAGATCGAACCTTTTCTACCCTTTAATCCTCTCAACCCCGAACCCAAAGTAAACTACTCACTACACATAGAGTAAATCAAGCAAAGCGGAAGAAATGAAACGATAAACATGAACGAAAACTCGATTAAATGATAAGGATTCGAATAGAAAAGCTTCAAAAGAAAACTGGTTCAACAATGGTGTTCTTCACGAAAACGAGAGAGAAAACATAAGAAAAAGGATAAGGATCTAAAAGTTATTCAAAAAGTATCTCGCCGCCTTGCCTAAAATGCCCAAACAATCCAATGGTCCCCCCTTCGCTAACAGCCAAAAACGGTTGAAAGGACAGAAATCGACCACTGGATCGAGTGGTTCTCTCGATCACATCCGGGCATCGTGTCTTCGGCTCGATCCAGGTCTCGATCTTCATCGGCAAATCGAGTGTTGCATTCGATCTCGGTATCGATCTTCGGGTGGTTCGAGTGGTGTACTTGATCTGGCTCTCGCTCTGCATGGCGTCATTTACGTCCGTACCGATTGATCGATTGCTTCACTCGATCTCCGTCTCGATCATTTTCCTTGGATCGCCTAGTTGGCTCGATCTTCTGGTCGATCAACTCCTAGATCGACCGGCCATGCTCGATCTGCTCCTCGATCCTCGATCGAGCTCCCATGAACTGCTACATCAGCCTCCACACCTCCACGAACCTCCATGACTCCAAAGCAGCCAGAAACAACCTGAATGTGATGCAAAATGCAGAGAAAATGCACATGCTGATGCAAGAATGCTCTAGGACCCTAAGTGATGCAAATCTAACCTAAAACATGGTACAAATGCATGAAAAACTACCTAATGAGTATGCAAAATGTATGCAATATGAAATGACATCACCGCTCGCAGGATCCGCGACTTCCCTCGAATATCCGATTCTTTCCCAGCCGAAACTGGCTATATGCCTTAGTCATAACCATTCACCTAAAACCGCGACTATTTAGGGAAATAGCCAAGATTATCGAGAACTGTCCTGACCGGCCGTAACAGACTGTGGTCTTAGTCACGCATCCTAGATCCGACCGTCTAATGACCGATCTATCCCCAACGGCAAGCAGATATAAGATTATAACCGATGAAAAGGAGAGTTTGGCCGAATAACTGCATAACCATCCCATACTGTCTCGGCCATCGCCGATAGTTAGGGATTTTCCCGGCTAAGTTACCTGGCATCGCGCTCACCTTTTTGTACATTCGGATTGTTCGATGTTTTTCTCCCGATCCTTGTCCGTAGAAGACTCCATCGCTGGAACGTCCCTCGGTAAGTTTCTCTCTCGGAGATTTCTCACTCGCAATCAAGCGATCCTCTCGTTACCCGACAATCGCCAAGTACGTCCGGCGTTATCTCCTCTCTCCCTCGGTTACTCTTATTCTCTCTCGGATATCTTTATGTGTTTCAGTGATGTCATTGCATTTTACATACATTCCGCATGCTCATTAGGTAGTTCTTCATGCATTTGTATCATGTTTTAGGTTAGATTTGCATCACTTAGAGTCCAGAGCATTCTTGCATCAGCATTTGCATTTTCTCTGCATTTTGCATCCATTCCAGGTTGTTTATGGTTGCTTTGGAGACACGGAGGTTCGTGGAGGTGTGGAGATCGATGTAGCAGTTCATGGAAGCTCGGGAAAATGCTAAGGACCAGTGATCGAGTAGCAGATCGAGCATGGCCGGTCGATCTAGGAGTTGATCGACCAGAAGATCGAGCCAACTAGGCGATCCAAGGATAATGATCGAGACGGAGATCGAGTGAAGCAGTCGATGCATCGGTACGGACGTAAATGACGCCATGCAGAGCCAGAGCCGAATCGAGTACACCACTCGATCCTCCCAAAGATCGATACCGAGATCGGATGCAGCACTCGATTCACCGAAGAAGATCGACACCCGGATCGAGCTGAAGACACGATGGCCGGATATGATCGAGAGAACAACTTGATCCAATGGTCGATCTCTGTCCTTTCAACCGTTTTTGGCTGTTAGCGAAGGGGGGACCATTGGACTGTTTTGACATATTAGGCAAGGCGGCGAAGGCTTTTTGGGAGAACTTTTAGATTTTCTAACTTTTTCCTTCAAGTTTTCTCTCTCGTTTTTTGGAAGAACACCATTGTAGAACAGTTTCAAGCTTTTGTATTTTCGAATCTTTATCGTTTTAATCCAGTTTATCTTTCATGTTTATCGTTTCTTCTCTTCGTCTTTGCTTGATTTCCTTTATGTGTAGTGAGTAGTTCATTCAGGGTTAATGGTTGAGAGGATTAAGGGGTAGAAAAGGTTCAATCTTGGTTTGTTTTCTAAACGTTTTAAATCTATCTCTTCTAAGGTGATGAAAGCTTAATGCTTGAAGACTCTCACGCCAAGAGCTTCACGATCCGAGAGGTCCCTTACCTTGACAGGATCCAGGGACCTCGGAAGATCTCACCTTAGTGATTAGTTACCCCTTCCCAAAAGCCATAGTAGTTTGGGGGACTAGTTAAGCCATTGTTCGAAATCTGTTTTCCTTGCCTTTCAACCTCTTTTTCCACCAAAAGCCATGGGTTTGGAGGAGAGGATGAAAGAGTGATCTATACCGAAAGCCACGGATAGATCTTGTTTTGTTTTCGAGGCTTAGAGACCCTCACCAAGTGAGTCGATCTAAAGTTTCAAACCCAAGGTCAACCTTTGAAACCCCTTATATGAATCTCGACCCTGAAACCCTTCTCTTTAGCTTATTTGCGTCGCATATCACCTTTTGCTTGTTGTTTGATAGCTTCCTGGTCTTTAGATTCCTTGTTCTTACGTTTTTAGACGAGATCGATCGTTTCTGCTCGATCTAGTGGTCGATCTTGTGGTCGATCCACTAGTCGAATTTTAACAATTCGAAGCTCTTCCCTTTTATTTATCTGTTTATTCCTCGTGGTAACTTCTTGCTTTCTAGTATTTTTAAAATAGGTTTCACTCTGTTTAGGTTGCTGCAATTAGTTTTCAAGATTTTCTCAACAAACTATCTCATTTCACTTAGATTTGTCCTAGATCTTGCATTCTCTGTGGATTCTCTATCGCCTAGAACTGGATTGACACTCTCTGCTTGCCTCACTACAACGTTGCATGCATTAGAGTTTTGATAAGTTCTCTGCTGCATTAGACCATAAGAAAGAAAAACGATTATCAAATGGCGTCGTTGCCATTCTAGGTTGCTTAGAGAACATAGAGATTTGGGTCTTAGCAAAGACTAAGTCTTTACCTTTTTCAAGTTACTAATACTATTCTAAACCGTGTACTTTCAGGTACATGAATTTACGTTCAAGGGGAGACAACAACCTTCTTCAACCGCTTGACAACATACATCAACTCGGACACTCACGTCAAAGGAGAGTCAGAGATCAAACAAGAGCATTTGAAGAGATAGTTCAGAACGGTCAGGTCAACTTTGAAGACATGGCTGAGAATGAGCATCCTGAAGGTCCTCCTCTAGCAGGACGGGGCAATGGAAACCCCCAACACGCGGCTAGACCTCCGAGAATAATAGGAGCCGGAGATGCACCCAACACGCACCACAACCGCTTTGGTATCACCTCCTCCGATGCATAACAATAATTTTGAGATCAAGCCGGGCTTTATATCAATGGTGCAAAACAACAAATTCCATGGATTGGCGATGGAAGACCCGTTGGAACACTTGGACAATTTTGAGCAAGTGTGTGGAATGATCAAGATCCACGGTATATCAGAAGATGCCTTCAAGCTGCGTCTCTTCCCCTTTTCACTCGGAGACAAAGCTAGACATTGGGAGAAGACCCTCCCACAAGGCACCATCACATCATGGGCTGAGTGTAAGAAGGCTTTTCTCTCCAAGTTCTTCTCAAGCACCAGGACTGCTCGGTTGAGAAGCGAAATCAGCGGTTTCACTCAAAGGAACAATGAGACTTTCAACGAGGCTATGGAGCGTTTCAAAGACTACACGATCCAATGTCCTCATCACGGGTTCAGTGAGGAGACTCTACTCAGCACAATCTACCGTGGAGCTTCACCAAAGATCCGGTTGTTGCTTGATACAGCTAGCAAAGGCAACTTCCTCGGTCAAGAAGTAGAAGAGGGTATGGAGCTGATAGAGAACCTTGCGTTGAGTGATGGAAACTATGCTGAAGATTATGACCGAGCACCGAGGGGATCAGAACTAGAGTCTCACAAGAAGGAGCTCAAATCGTTGCATGAGAAGATTGACAAGTTGGTCTTAGCTAATCAGAAGCATGTTCACTTCGTTGGTGAAGCTGAGGACAACCAAGAAGAGTTAGAGCTAAGCCAAGAAGAAGCAAATTGGGTAGCCGGTCAGAACAACTACAAGTCTCAAGGCTACAACCAAGGCTACCAGAACAACAACCTCTCTTACCGAAGCACCAATGTAGCCAACCCTAAAGATCAAGTGTACCCTGCTCAACAAGCTAAGCCTTTCATCCCTTACAACAAAGGCTTTCAACCAAGCAGTGGATTCCAAGGTCAAGGGCAAGGCAACTTCCAAGGGCAATAACAACAAAACAAGGGTTATACTTCTAACTACCCTCCGGGCTTTGCACCTCAACAACAACAACAACCGATGCAACAACAAGTTGATCCGGTTCAAGCAATGTTCCAACAGCTAATACAAGGGCAAGCTTCTACAAATCAAAAGTTTGCTGAAATGAACACTCGGCTGGATTCATCCTTAACCGACTTCTCTACTCAAATAACAAACCTCAACAACAAGATCAAGCAGCTAGAGAAGGGCAAAGGAAGCACGAGTGGACAGAACAGCCTTCCGGGAAAGTGTGAACAAAATCCAAAGGAGTATGCAAATGCTATTACGTTGAGAAGTGGTAAAGAGCTTGATCCTCCGGTTTCTACAAAGACCAACGAGGACGTTGTAATTCAAGAGGGGGAGGGTAAACTTTCAGCTGATAATGAGGAGATAAACTTTGACAACGTATGGATCCAAGGAGAGGTGACAAGGCATTCGTTGAGAAGAAGGCTGAGAAAACCACCAAGGAGAAGGATGAATACGTGCCCCCACCTTACGTACCAAAGTTGCCATTCCCGGGTCGGTTCAAAAAGCAGTTAATAGAGAAGCACCGAATCCTATTTGAGAAGCACTTGAGAGACGTGGAGATAAAGCTGCCTCTTGTAGACTGTCTCGCCATGATGCCCAAGTGCGCCAAGTTTTTCAAGGACACCCTTGCCAAGAAGAACAAAGAAAGCAAAGAAATTCTTGTACTAAGCGAGGAGTGTAGCGCGGTTATTCATAAGGAGATATTGCCTAAGAAGCTGGGAGATCCTGGAAGCTTCACCATACCGTGTGCTTTGGGTCCCCTTGAGTTCAAGAGCTGCTTGTGTGATCTCGGAGCCAGCATAAACTTGATGCCTCACTCCGTGGCTAAGAAGCTTGGTTTCACTCGGTTTAAGGAATGTCGGATCTCATTGGTGTTGGCTGATAGGAGCGTGAGACTACCAGTGGGGTTGCTTGAAGACTTGCCGGTGCGAATCAGTGGAGTAAACGTACCTACAGACTTTGTAGTGCTGGAGATGGACGAGGAGCCGAAAGACCCACTCATCTTAGGGAGACCATTCCTAGCAACCGTCGGAGCCATAATAGACGTGAAGAATGGGAAGATTGCCTTGCATTTGGGGAAAGAGATCAGGCTAGACTTTGACATCAACAAGGTTCTAAAGAAGCCAACCATTGAAGGACAAGCTTTCTATATCGAAACGATGGATGCTTTGGCGGATGAGTTGCTGGAAGAGCTAACTTTAGAAGACCATTTGAAGCTAGCACTCACTAAGGAGCCAGGAGAGTTTGGCTATGTTGACCAAAGGACCCAAGAGTACGTGAACCTGCTAGACTCGAGGAGAATCATCAAGAATGAAGAAGGATGTTGCCTAGAAATCGACCCCGAGATCGACGCCATCACTCGATCCAGGAGTCAGATCGACATGCCAATCGAGAACCCAACTCAATCCGGTGCAACAATCGACCGACAGATCGAGAATGATGCTCGATCAGAAGAAACAATCGAGTTGACGATCGAGAAAGACCTCCCGATCATTTTAGAGTCCAATCAAGAGAGCGACTCAACGCCTCGATCCCTTACTCGATCCATATCAAATCGAGTAAGTGAATCGAGTGAAATGGCTCGATCTAGACGACATCGAGAGGAGAATCGACCGGAAGACTCGATCACAGAAGGGATAGCGATAGAGGAAAGCAGTCTGAAGGGCCATGCCTCGAGTTCAAAGGACAGTTCCAAGGAGGAGAACAACAACAACAGCCACGAGGATGACTGGAGTGAGCTGTTAGCCCCAAAGGTGGACCTTAAGGAGCTCCCAAAAGGGCTAAGGTATGCTTTCTTAGGACCTAATGACACCTATCCCGTGATAGTAAACGAGAACCTTAGTGATGATGAGTTGCACTCGCTCTTAACTGAGCTGAGAAAGTATAGGAAGGCCATTGGGTACTCTTTAAGTGACATCAAAGGCCTTTCACCAATGCTTTACACTCATAGGATTCACTTGGATAATGAGAACGCCACTTCTGTAGAACATCAAAGGCGTTTGAATCCTAACTTGAAAGAGGTTGTTAAGAAAGAAATCCTTAAGCTTTTAGAGGCTGACGTGATCTATCCCATAAGTGACAACACGTGGGTTTCACCTGTACACGTGGTGCCTAAGAAGGGAGGGATCACGGTCATAAGAAATGAAAAGGATGAACTTATCCCTACTAGGACCATTACTGGTCATAGAATGTGTATTGACTATAGAAAGCTTAACCTTGCGACAAGAAAAGACCATTTCCCTTTGCCTTTTATTGATCAGATGCTTGAGAGACTTGCAAATCACCCTTACTACTGTTTTCTCGATGGGTATAGCGGTTTCTTTCAAATACCTATTCACCCAAACAATCAGGAGAAAACGACTTTTAGATGTCCCTACGGTACCTTTGCATATCGAAGGATACCGTTTGGATTGTGTAATGCACCGGCTACCTTTCAGCGGTGTATGATGTCGATCTTCTCCGATCTTATAGAGGAGATGGTAGAGGTGTTTATGGATGACTTCTCTGTGTATGGTGCGTCCTTTCCTGCGTGTTTATTGAATCTTTGCAGGGTACTTAAACGTTCTGAAGAAACAAACCTGGTGCTGAATTGGGAGAAATGCCACTTCATGGTCAAGGAAGGGATAGTACTCGGTCACAAGATTTCAGAGAAGGGTATCGAGGTTGATCAGGCTAAGGTTGAGGTTATGATGGGTTTGGAGCCGCCGGTTAATGTTAAAGGGATCAGAAGCTTCTTGGGACATGCGGGGTTCTATAGGCGCTTCATCAAAGACTTCTCCAAGATTGCACGCCCCCTTACACGGCTGTTGTGCAAAGAAGCTGAGTTTGTATTCGATGAGGAGTGTTTGAAGGCTTTCGTGACCATCAAGGAAGCCCTCACGTCAGCCCATATAGTCCAAGCACCAGACTGGTCTCTCCCTTTTGAGATTATGTGTGATGCTAGTGACTATGCTGTAGGAGCAGTCCTTGGTTAGAAGAAGGACAAGAAGCTACATGTGATCTATTATGCTTCAAGGACCTTGGATGACACGCAATCACGATACACCACTACGGAGAAGGAGCTGCTTGCAGTAGTCTTCGCCTTTGAGAAGTTCAGATCATATCTCGTTGGCTCCAAGGCTATTGTATACACGGATCATGCTGCTCCACGGTACATCTACTCAAAGAAAGATACCAAACCTCGGCTCTTAAGATGGATTCTCTTACTTCAGGAGTTTGACATGGAGATTAAAGACAAGAAGGGGATAGAAAATGGAGTCGCTGACCACCTCTCAAGGCTAAGCATCAACGAGTCTCTCCCTTTAGACGACTCTCTTCCAGAAGAACAACTTATGGCAATGACTACCGCGGTTTGTGGGAAGCTAGAAGGAAGGTTTGAGGAAGTGTTGAGTTTCAAAGAGGAGGATCTACCATGGTATGCTGATGTGGTGAACTACCTAGCATGTGGTGAGGAGCCAACACATCTCAACGGCTATCACAAGAAAAAGTTTTTGAGGGAGGCTAGTGACTACTTTTGGGATGAGCCCTACTTATACAAAAGAGGAGTAGACAGCTTGTACCGGAGATGTGTTACAAAGGAAGAAGCCAAGGAAATTCTCTATCATTGCCACGGCTCTTCCTACGGAGGACATTTCGCTTCGTTCAAAACAGCCACGAAGGTGTTGCAAGCGGGTTTCTGGTGGCCGTCTATATTCAGAGATGCACACGAGTTTGTGAAGAGCTGTGAGGCATGTCAGCGAGCAGGGAACATTACCAAAAGGAATGAAATGCCCCAAGTTCCTATCTTCGAGGTTGACGTGTTCGATGCATGGGGTATTGACTTCATGGGGCCTTTCCCTTCTTCATACGGCAACAAATACATCTTAGTAGCTGTGGATTATGTCTCCAAATGGGTTGAGGCTGTTGCTTCCCCTACAAATGACTCTAAGGTTGTGATCAAGTTGTTCAAGAGTATCATCTTTCCAAGGTTCGGGGTACCCAAGGTAGTTATAAGTGATGGAGGAAGCCATTTTGTAAACAAGGTTTTTGAGAGCCTCTTGAGAAAGTATAGGGTTAAGCATAAGGTGGCTACACCGTATCATCCTCAAACGAGCGGTCAGGTGGAAGTCTCTAACAGGCAGATCAAAGCTATTTTGGAGAAGACCGTTGGAGCAACAAGGAAGGACTGGTCAGTGAAGCTGGACAATGCTCTTTGGGCTTACCGTACCGCTTTCAAAACGCCGATTGGTACAACTCCTTTCACTCTACTATACGGAAAGAGTTGTCACCTCCCGGTTGAGCTAGAACACCGTGCATTATGGGCTGTGAAGAGGCTGAACTTTGATCTCAAGACGGCTCAGGAAAAGCGTCTCATTCAGCTACATGAACTGGACGAGTTGAGGTTGAATGCTTACGAGAGTTCCAAGATCTACAAGGAGCGAACTAAGGAGGCTCATGACAAGAAACTGGTTGCCAAGGAGCTTAAGGAAGGAGGACTGGTGTTGTTGTACAACTCGAGGCTGAAGCTCTTCCCGGGCAAGCTAAAATCAAGGTGGAGCGGACCGTTCGTGATTCAAGAGGTCTTGCCTTACGGAGCTGTTACTCTGATGGGAAGAAGCGGTAGTGCATTCACCGTCAACGGGCATAGAGTCAAGACCTACCTAGCAGACAGCTTTGACAAGGAGAGTACCTCGGTGCTTCTCCAAGACCCACCATCCGCCTAGCCAAGTAAGGTCTAGCTAAAGACGTTAAAGAAAGCGCACTTGGGAGGCATTCCCATGTCTATCTTGTACATATTTTTGCTTTCATTTCTCTTCTAGTTTTATGCTTTTATGTTTTTAGTGTGTAGGAGCAGGTTCAAGGAATCTAAACCTTGTCTTTGAGGTCCAAAAGGAGCAATAGGGGCTACGATAAGGCTAGAGATCGAGTGCTAGATCGACTGAACCTGACTCGATCTTTGCTAGATCGAGTCAGTGAATCAAGAGGAGCCAGTCGATCTAGACGAGAACGAGTGACAAGATCGACCTTGACGAAAAAGGATCGATCGATTCAAACCAGATCGACCGATCTAATTTCTCTCGGGAAAATCTGTGGAAAATTGATCGATCACTCGACTCGATCCACCACTCGATCCAAGCCAAATCGACCCCTAAATCGAGGACTTAGCTCGATCAGAGGGACTTAGCCGAGGAGCCAACATCTCATTGATCGAGAGAGCCAATCGATCCGGGACTTTGAATCGAGTCCCAAATCGAGTAACCCTCTCGATCTAAGCCATTTTAGGCATGAGATCGAGTCCTAGATCGACCAAAAGGACTCGATCTCATGCCGAGGTAACAAATTTCTTTCCCTCTTTATTGCTTTTCCCTCCAGTTTTTAAATTCAAACTTGGTCAAGGCAAGCATCTTTGACCATGAAAGATGTGCTTGACCAAGACTTTTGTCAGAAAACCGCTTTCACCACCCATTGTTTTGGTTTTGTTGAACTCTTTAAATGTTTCAACTTGCATCTCACTCTCTCACTTCTGTTTGCTCGAGTTTTCCTACAAAGAGAGTGAGAATTTTTAAAAGCTTTAAGGTTTAACAAAGTATCCTTCACACTTGCAAAAGGTATTTTCGGATTTTAATGATTTTATTTCAAGAAAATCTCCTTAAAAATCGCAAGTTCTTGTTTTAGGATATAGGATCAGATTCGAAGTTTTAAAATTAGCTAAGTATTAGGAAAAATTCTGGATTTTCAGTATCTCAAAGATTTGATTTCCTTTTATTTAGCTAATATTTTTGCTTGATCCCCAAAATTCTAGGGTAGTCTATATAAATCTTCTTCTCTTATCCTCTTATTCTCATCAAATCGCCCTTTGCTAAACATTCTCTAGAAATTTTTTTCAGGAGCAATGGCACCAAAGAGAACAAGAGAGGAGCAAGCACAAGAAGGAGAAACTCAAGAGGTGGTTGCTCAAGAGAGGGTCCGGTGGAGCAAAGAAGAGAAGAGGGATAAGAAGAGGTTGGAGAGGCTCTGGTTTGAACCCACGAAGTTTGCTGATCGAGGGCTTCTGTCCAGGCTCGGGCTTCTTGGAGACTTCGATCAACTCCTCAACAACATCGGTCTGAGGTGTTTGTCGCGGATGGACTTCCCTACTATCCCCGAGGTGACAATTGATTTCCTTGCAACCTTGGAGTTCCGGTACGAGAATCTGAGCGCTCCTGTTCCTTCTCAAGGCCGTCTCTACTTCAAGGTTGGCCGCCAAGCTTACACGCTATCAATCGCCGAGCTGTGCCAAGCCTACGGTCTAAAGGCTGATGCAAACAATGTGGAGTTTCCAGCCTTCAAGCAAGCCGACAAGTTGTGGGATCTCATCAGCAAGGAGGATTACAAAGCCAACACCGCCAAGATCAAGAGAGTCAGGAATCCAGTGCTGAGGTATACCTTGAAGCTGATTGCTAATACATTCAGTGGAAGGTCAGTTGCTCCTACTGTTACGAAGACGGAGCTGTGCTTCCTTTTCCAAGGTTTGAAGCATTTGGTGTCCGATCCGGATGAGAATGAAGATCCCATTGAAGATGAACTCGGCGATGAAGTGAACTACGGCTGTGTACTCGCGGCTTCTCTGGTGAAGTACAAGGCTTATGCCTTACGCTGCAAGGCAACATCATCCTACATTGGCGGCTTCCTTACTCCCTTGTTCGTGCAAGCCGGTGTGCCCATCCATGACTTTGCTCACGTCCCAAACCGAGCCTTCATGGATGAAGCATACATGAGAAACACTGATAGCTTGGGACGCACGACAGCTGAGGGGTTCTATGCTTACCTCTTCATTGATGATGAGGACAAGAAGCGAGTGTGCATTCTTCCCAACAAGGATGAAACGGAGCTACTTGGTGTTGGGAACATCGAGTTCTTACCAACGGAGGAGGAGTGTTTTGCTCCTTTAGGAGGACCGCCAGCTGCAGCCATTGAACCGCGCCAAAGGTCAGAATCTCCAGGGACAGAGGATGAGATACCCGAAGCTTACACATTGCCAAAGCTGGATTTTGAGCCGAGGACCAAAACCGAGAAGTTCTTAGCCTCGGTGGTGGAGATGCAGCGGAAGATCAACAAGTGGAAAGGGAAGATGCTTAAGAAGCTGGGGAAGAAGGTCAAACAACTCCAAGGAAGCCAGCCTAAGCCAGCTGTAAGCCAGGAGATGCAACAACCCGAGAAGAGGAGACTCTCAACCGGAGGAGTTGTGATCTGCGAGACCCAAGGAGAAAACATTCAACCAGCTCGCCACTCCCTCCAAGAACCAGGTAACAAAGGAAAGGCAACAATCTCTAGCTCCTCTGGAACGTCCTCAAGTTCCAGCCGAGCCTAGACAAGAGGTAACAACCTTCCTCCATTGTATATAACCGCACATCTCTTATTTCTTGCATTGTGTTTGATTGCTCCTTCGGATGAGTTTGCCACCGGGACGGTGTCAAGCAAGTCTGGGGGAGTACTTGTGTGATTTAATCTTGTGTTCTTTGATCTTATCTTCCTTTTGCATCCTTGAGTCTTAGTCATGAAAAATTGGTAAAAGTTTTAAAAATATTTTTTTCAAAACTCATGTAGTTGCATTCATTTCTTTAAAAACATGTAGGATTGAGTCTAGAATTTCTCATATCACTTAGGTTGATTGCATTTGCATAAAGGGTTAGAATTTCTTAAAAAGGTGTTTTACTTATGAATCATTTCAATGCCCTAGTTAGTAGTTCTCTAATGCTTTGTTTATGCTTTGAAAGTAAGTTCTTACCATGCTTGGATCACTAGTTAGGATTTTCGTGACTTGAATTGAACTCTCATGATTTGAAACTCATCCTACTAAGTGAAAACCTTAATTTGAAAATCTAATTATCATTCTTATGCATTTGAAAATGAACACATGGTTTTAAAATATTTAGGCTCTCTTCTTCCTTTTTACCACTCTTTGTGAGCCTAAGTAGAACTCCCTCCTTGAACCTTACCCTCCTTTGAAGCCAAATGTTCTTGTGTGACATCTTTGTGAGGCCTTATTTTCGGTTTGAACTTGGCATAAAGTGTTAGGTTTAGGCGACATGATTTGGTTTTCATAATTGATTGCTAGCTTTATATTTTGAAGCTAGGGATAGGCTTAGGATAAGTTTGGGGGATCATTGGGGTTTCTTTCTTGTGTATTTGTTTTCGGTTCAAAAGAGTTTGTGTTTTAAGGAAAGAAATGAGGTTTTAAGTGAAAGGTTTATTTTTTTAAAAAAACTAAGTATGCTCTATTTCAGAAAGTAGCTCTCTCTAAAAAAAAAAAGAAAGAAAAAAAAATAAAAGAGCCTAAGTGCCAAATAAATAAAAAATGAAGAGAAAAATAGTAATAATAAGAGAGCTACTAATAAGAAATTCCTAAGAGCAAAAATATTTTTTAAAACCTTTTCACTAGCCTAAAAAGTTTAAAAATGTCTTTATTGGGGATTTCTGAGTTGAGAAGAAGGGGTAGACTCTTAAGTGGTGAGTGAGGATTAAAATTCTTAAATGAGAGGGGTATAGGACTGTTTGATAGTTTACATGGGTAGATGAGAATCTAATCATGTATGCATAAATTGTCTTTAACTTTAGCATTATGCATTAGTTCAAACCATTTTTGAGAGAAACCCTTGTCTAATTATAAACCCTTTTCAAATGAGATCATTCTATGCTCATAACCTTAACCCTTAGCCAAATCTGTTTTGCTTTAAAGTGCATAAGTTTGATTCATGGTTCGAATGCTAATGAATGTTAAAGGATGAGTTTCTTTGATTGTTAGGAATAGAAGAGTCATGATTTGAATTTCTTTGTGTGATGAGTATGGCTAAGTCCTTTGGAGTATGAGTGTAAGCTTAGCATTTTAGAATTGTTAACTAGGACATTGAGATGATCTATTCGAAAGGTACCTTTGCAAAAAGTTTAAAACCCCTTTGATTTTTCTGAAAACCTCTCTTCCTTACTTATTTTTTGTTGCTTGAGGGCAAGCAAGGAGTAAGTTTGGGGGAGTTGATGTCATTGCATTTTGCATACATTTTGCATACTCATTAGATAGTTTTTCATGCATTTGTATCATGTTTTAGGTTAGATTGCATCACTTAGAGTCCTAGAGCATTCTTGCATCAGCATTTGCATTTTCTCTGCATTTTGCATCCATTCCAGGTTGTTTATGGTTGCTTTGGAGACATGGAGGTTCGTGGAGGTGTGGAGACCGATGTAGCAGTTCATGGAAGCTCGGGAAAATGCTAAGGACCAGTGATCGAGTAGCAGATCGAGCATGGCCGGTCGATCTAGGAGTTGATCGACCAGAAGATCGAGCCAACTAGGCGATCCAAGGATAATGATCGAGACGGAGATCGAGTGAAGCAGTCGATGCATCGGTACGGACGTAAATGACGCCATGCAGAGCGAGAGCCGGATTGAGTACACCACTCGATCCTCCCAAAGATCGATACCGAGATCGGATGCAGCACTCGATTCACCGAAGAAGATCGAGACCCGGATCGAGCTGAAGACACGATGGCCGGATATGATCGAGAGAACAACTCGATCCAATGGTCGATCTCTGTCCTTTCAACCGTTTTTGGCTGTTAGCGAAGGGGGGACCATTGGACTGTTTTGACATATTAGGCAAGGCGGCAAATGCTTTTTGGGAGAACTTTTAGATTTTCTAACTTTTTCCTTCAAGTTTTCTCTCTCGTTTTTCGGAAGAACACCATTGTAGAACAGTTTCAAGCTTTTGTATTTTCGAATCTTTATCGTTTTAATCCAGTTTATCTTTCATGTTTATCGTTTCTTCTCTTCGTCTTTTCTTGATTTCCTTTATGTGTAGTGAGTAGTTCATTCAGGGTTAAGGGTTGAGAGGATTAAGGGGTAGAAAAGGTTCGATCTTGGTTTGTTTTCTAAACGTTTTAAATCTATCTCTTCTAAGGTGATGAAAGCTTAATGCTTGAAGACTCTCACACCAAGAGCTTCACGATCCGAGAGGTCCCTTACCTTGACAGGATCCAGGGACCTCGGAAGATCTCACCTTAGTGATTAGTTACCCCTTCCCAAAAGCCATGGTAGTTTGGGGGACTAGTTAAGCCATTGTTCGAAATCTGTTTTCCTTGCCTTTCAACCTCTTTTTCCACCAAAAGCCATGGGTTTGGAGGAGAGGATGAAAGAGTGATCTATACCGAAAGCCACGGATAGATCTTGTTTTGTTTTCGAGGCTTAGAGACCCTCACCAAGTGAGTCGATCTAAAGTTTCAAACCCAAGGTCAACCTTTGAAACCCCTTATATGAATCTCGACCCTGAAACCCTTCCCTTTAGCTTATTTGCGTCGCATATCACCTTTTGCTTGTTGTTTGATAGCTTCCTGGTCTTTAGATTCCTTGTTCTTACGTTTTTAGACGAGATCGATCGTTTCTGCTCGATCTAGTGGTCGATCTTGTGGTCGATCCACTAGTCGAATTTTAACAATTCGAAGCTCTTCCCTTTTATTTATCTGTTTATTCCTCGTGGTAACTGCTTGCTTTCTAGTATTTTTAAAATAGGTTTCACTCTGTTTAGGTTGCTGCAATTAGTTTTCAAGATTTTCTCAACAAACTATCTCATTTCACTTAGATTTGTCCTAGATCTTGCATTCTCTGTGGATTCTCTATCGCCTAGAACTGGATTGACACTCTCTGCTTGCCTCACTACAACGTTGCATGCATTAGAGTTTTGATAAGTTCTCTGCTGCATCAGACCGTAAGAAAGAAAAACGATTATCATTCAGGAAAATCCCGTGAAAAGATTGTGTGTCTGCGAAGAAGATGATCGAGGATTATTTATAGGATTCTCATCCATAACCGTTTAATTAAACCGACGAGTGCCACGTTCACATTCGGTAATGGTCACATCCGTTCGGATATAACCGTGCCACACGCCCAGTCCGTGCGAGATCATCCCTTTAACCGATCATTCATTCGCCAACCGTCCAGCTGACTCAACTAACTGATCAGCTACCTTCGCTACCCAACCAGCTAGTGATATTAGTTCCCGAGCTGACTCAACCGACCAACACTTTGTCCAGCTGCCCGAGCTCAACTTCAGCTGTCCGAGCTATTTCAGCTCGGTCCGTTAGCTGAGGATGCATCAGTTGCCCGAGCTGGTTTAGCTCGGTCCTCCAGCTGAAACCCATCAGCTTCCCGAGCTGGTTTAGCTCGGTCCTCCAGCTGAAACCCATCAGCTTCCGGAGCTGGTTTAGCTCGAGTATTTGACCTTAGCTCAGACTTATTTATTTCAGTTCTCTTTGTACCATACCGGGCTAACTTTGTACCATCCCAGGCTAACTTTACACCATCCCGGGCTAACTTTGCACCATCCCGGGCTAACTTTGAACATCCCGGGCTAACTTTTCCCAACCTTCAATCTTCTACTCTTTTCATCGGCTAAGTCCTTTATCTTTCCCGGACTTGGCCCTTCCTTCCGGGCCATGGAAAAGGTTAATTCGTTTTATCCGACAAGCCTTTCCCCATTCCCGACCATGGCCCAGCCCAGCGAACCTAGAGAGGTTCGGGGCCGTTACAAGTCTCTCCCCCCCCCCCCCCCCCCCCCCCCCCCCCCCCCCCCCCCCACCCATCGATTGAACAGCCTTCTCTATCTCATCTTCTCTTGGAAGATCTTTGAACCATTCGGAAAATTCAACCTTCATACTATTTTCCGTTTCCCAAACTTCTTCCTTTCCATCGCATTCCCAAACCACCTTGATCATCTTGATCACTTTATTCCTGGTTACCTTTTCCATCCGATCAATGATTTGGACTGGCCTAGCTTCAACGGTGAGATTCCCCATTAGATCCGATGGGATTTCGGAAATGATCACATCTTGATATGTTAATCATTTCCGGAGTTTGGATACATGGAACACATTATGGAATGCGGCCATTTCCTTGGGTACATCCAACTTATAAGCAACCGCTCCTACCCGCTCTAGGATGATGAACGGCCCAAGGTACCTCGGATCTAGTTTTCCTCTTTTAGATGTTCTTGCCTGTCCCTTAAATGTTATCATCTTAAGGTACACCCAGTCACTGACCGCAAACTCAATGTCCTTCCTCCTTTTATCCGCATAACTCTTCTGTCTATCTTGTGCTTCCTTTATCTTGTTTCTTAGAAACTTAATCTTTTCTGTGGTTTTTTCTACTATCTCCGGTCCAATCACACTACTCTCCCCCACTTGCATCCAGCATAGTGGTGTTCTGCATGGCCGTCCATACAATGCTTCGTATGGTGAGATCCCAATGCTCGATTGGAAGCTGTTGTTGTAGGCAAACTCGGCCAAAGGTAAGTGTTCTTCCCATGAACCGCTCCAGTCAAGTACACATGCCCTCAACATGTCCTCCAAGGTTTGAATGGTCCGTTGTGACTGCCCATCAGTCTGCGGATGATAAGCTGTGCTCATGTTTATCATTGTTCCTAAAGCCTTTTGGAAAGCTCTCCACAAGTAGGACGTGAACCGGGAATCCCTATCGGAGACAATGCTTGTCGGAACACCGTGTAACCGGACAATCTCGCTGATGTACTTAACCACTATCACATCAACACCATCCGTCTTTCTAATGGAAATGAAATGAGCCGATTTGGTGAGTCTGTCAACTACCACCCAAATCGCATCCTTCTTTGTCTTCGATCTTGGCAAGCCAGTCACAAAATCCATGGTGACATGATCCCACTTCCACTCCGGAATGGGAAAGCTTTGCAGCAGTCCGCTGGGAACCTGATGCTCGGCCTTGACTTGCTGACAAGTGGAGCACTTAGCGACCCAGTCCGTCACATCTCTTTTCATCCTGACCCAATGGTAATATCTCTTAAGATCCTGATACATCTTGGTCCTTCCCGGGTGAATTGAGAACTTGGACTGGTGTGCTTCTTTAAGGATCTCCTCCTTAAGTTCTTTCACGTTTGGTACACAGACTCGCCCATTTACAACAATGGTGCCATTATTCGAGGTATAGTACTCATTCTTCTCATTCTCCTTCATCTTACTCAGTCTCTCATCCTGAGCTTGAGCTATCCGAATCCAGGTAAGTAGGTCGGCTTGATCAGCTACCCCCAAACCCAATGGCTCTAAGGAATCGGACAGAGCATTTAGATGCAAGTTCACGATCATGTTGATTAAACTCTCAGCGTCCTTTCCCGTATTCACTTCAGACCGTCTACGACTTAGTTCATCCGCAACCAGGTTAGCTTTCCCCGAATGGTAAGCAATATCAAGGTCATAATCTACCACTAGGTCCATTCATCTCCTCTGTCTTTGGTTTAATTCTGGTTGCGTGAAGATATACTTCAGGCTCTTGTGGTTGGTGTAAATCTGCACTCTGGCTCCATAACGATAGGATCTCCATATCTTTAATGCGAATACCACCGCGGCCATTTCCAAGTCATGAGTCGGATAATTCCCCTCATGTTTCCTTAACTGTCTTAAAGCATAGGCAATCACCTTGCCTTTCTGTATCAATACACATCCTAGCCCGGCTATGGATTCATCAGGTAAACCATGTAAGGTTCATCTGCTTCCGGCAAAGCCAGGACGGGTGCACTGATAAGCGCCTTCTTTAAACCAGTAAAACTTTCCTCACAGGCCTCCGACCATGTGAACTTCGTATCCTTCCCGGTTAGCCGAGTCATAGCTAGAGCCATGCTTGCAAACCCGTTCACAAACTTCCTGTAATAGCCCGTCAATCCGAGGAAACTCCTTACCTCAGTGGCATTCCTCGGGCGTGGCCACTCTTTGATGGACTTAATCTTCTTTGGGTCAACCGAGACACCCTGATCCGAGATGATGTGTCCAAGGAACCCGATCCTCCTTTGCCAAAAGCTACACTTGCTTAGCTTCGCATAGAGCTTATGTTCCCTTAACCGTTCTAACACCGCTCTTAGAAGGTTCTCGTGGGTTTCCCGATCTTTCGAATATACCAGTATGTCATCTATAAAGATAATGACAAATTCGTCTAAATAGTCCCGAAAGATCCCGTTCATCATCTTCATGAACGCTGCTGGTGCATTGGTTAGTCCGAACGGCATGACCACGAACTCATAGTGGCCATACCTTGTCCGAAACGCTGTTTTCAGGACATCCTTTGGCTCAATCGGGATATGATGATATGCTGAAGCCAAGTCGACCTTGGAAAACCAGGTTGCTTCCCTGAGTTGATCCAGCAACTCTTCTATCCAGGGCAAAGGGTATTTATTCTTGACCGTGACTCGGTTCAAGCCCCTATAATCGATGCATAGCCGGAAGCTACCATCTTTCTTCTTAACAAACAAGACAGGTGCACCCCAAGGTGAACTACTCGGCCTCATGAAACCCGTTTCCAGCAACTCTTCCAGCTGCTTTTTCAGCTCGGCCATTTCGGCTGGAGCCATACGATACGGTGCTTTTGAGAGTGGGGCCGTCCCGAGCTCAAGTTCAATTGTGAACGGGTCTGATCTGTCCGGGGGTAAACCCATCAAGGATTCAAACACATCCGCAAAATCTTTCACCACCGAAATATCCTTTATCTTAGCACTTTTTCCTACTTCCGTAGTACAGATGGTAGCCAGGTAAGCTTCGCATCCCTTCTCAAGCATCTGTTTTGCCCGGATTGCCGAGATCACCAAGCTTCTCGAAGTTGGTCTAATCCCTTGGAATTCCAACTTCGCTCTGTCTAATGACCGATCTATCCCCATCGGCAAGCAGATATAAGATTATAACCGATGAAAAGGAGAGTTTGGCCGAATAACTGCATAACTGTCCCATCCTGTCTCGGCTCTCGCCGATAGTTAGGGATTTCCCTGGCTAAGTTACTTGGCATCGCGCTCACCTTTGCCGTACGTTCGGATGGTTCAGTGTTTTTCTCCCGATCCTGGTCCATAGAAGACTCCATCGCTGGAACGTCCCTCGGTAAGTTTCACTCTCGGAGATTTAACTCGCAATCCGGTAATCCTCTCGTTACTCGGGATGGTGCAAAGTTAGTCCGGCGTTATCTCCTTTCTCCCTCGGTTACTCTTATTCTCTCTCGGATGTCTTTCTGTGTTTCACGAAAATCCCCGTGAAAAGATTATTTGTAGGATTCTCGCCCATAACCGTTTTATTAAACCGACGGGTGCCAAGTCCCCATTCGGTAACGGTCACATCCGTTTGGATATAACCGTGCCACACGCCCAGTCCGTGGGAGATCATCCCCTTAACCGATCATTCATTCGTCAACTGTCCAGCTGACTCAACTAACTGACCAGCTAGCTTCGCTACCCAACCAGCTAGTGATATTAGTTCCCGAGCTGACTCAACCGACCAACACTTCGTACAGCTGCCCAAGCTCAACTTCAGCTATCCGAGCTATTTCAGCTCGGTCCTTTAGCTGAGGATCCATCAGTTGCCCGAGCTGGTTTAGCTCGGTCCTCCAGCTGAAACCCATCAGTTGCCCGAGCTGGTTTAGCTCGGTCCTCCAGCTGAAACCCATCAGCTTCCCAAGCTGGTTTAGCTCGAGTATTTGACCTTAGCTCAGACTTATTTATTTCAGTTCTCTTTGTACCATCCCGGGCTAACTTTGTACCATCCCGGGCTAACTTTGCACCATCCCGGGCTAACTTTGCACCATCCCGGGCTAACTTTGAACATCCCAGACTAACTTTTCCCGACCTTCAATCTTCTACTCTTTTCATCGGCTAAGTTCTTTATCTTTCCCGGACTTCGCCCTTCCTTCCGGGCCATGGAACAGGTTAATTCGTTTTATCCGACAAGTCTTTCCCCATTCCCGACCATAGCCCAGCCCAGCGAACCTAGCGAGGTTCGGGGTCGTTACAAGGGCAATCGACTAAGACTAAAGCGGTAGCACCGGTTATGGTGGATCATGCTACGGTACAAGCGGAGGTGATCGATATAGATCCACCGCCCAAAACTGTCCTAAAGGTAGACTACCTCCGCGTTTTGGAAACATATCTCCCAGCTGGGAACAAGACACTTTAAGGGTAGTGCAGACCCAATTGAAGCCGATGGCTGGAGGAGTCGGTTAGTGAGGAACTTCAGTTCCACATGCTGTCCGGATGATTACAAGAAAGATATCGCAGTTCATTTTCTGGAAGACGATGCTCACAACTGGTGGCTCGCGGTGAACAAGCGCACCGAGGGACGCATCGAGACCTCGCAGATTTCGAGACTGAATTTCCCGTCCAAAGCATGGGACAGACTCGAGAGTGACTTTCTCGATCTAGTCCAGGGTCGCCGATCTGTTCGGGAGTACGAGGAAGAATTCAACCGTTTAAGACGGTATGTGGGAAGGGAGCTAGAGGATGAGACAGTGCAAGTCCACCATTTCCTCCGCGGTTTGAGGGTAGAACTGCACACTTTTTGGTACTGTCTCGGAGTTGGCGAGAGGGCGGCCATCATTGAGGCAAATTTAGCCGAGGAGAACAAGGCAAGAGCTTCTACCCGGCCAAGTACGTCCACTAGGACATTCGACAGAAAGCGGAAATGGGAACAGGTCGATGATCGGACCAGGTGAACGGTAAGACCCAATGAGTTCCCGCGTTGTGGAAAGATGCAAAGTGGGGAATGCTGGAAGGTATCAAGACCATGTGCTAACTGTGACAGTCGGGATCAAGGCACCCAAAACTGTCCAAAGATGGATAGAGGAAAAGTAACGAGTGATGAAAGAAATTCTTTCTTCCACTGTGGGAAAACAGGGCACTATGCTAGGGATTGCCCTAAGCGCCGAGTGGAAGTGCAGGTGAACGAGAAGAGAAACAGCAGGATAAGCGATCAGTTGAGCCAGGGAAGGAGGCCGACTGTTACACCGCATGTCTACGAACTGGCGAAGGAAAACGGCAACACCTATCCTAATAAAACTACGAGCATTGCATGACATAGCATCGGGATTAGGAAGGGAAGGAACTTAGCATTCTAGGCGAATGTGTAGGGACCTTGATTATTGACGGTATAGCAACTCATACTCTATTTGATTTCCAAGGCAACACATAGTTTTGTAAGCCCGTAAATGATTGGGAAAGGATTATTCCAAAGAGGACCGAAGAGTGAGTTCGGTATAGTCTGTGCTGCCGTTGGTCAGACCATGTCCACGTCAGGAGTGGTTCATGACATTCCCATCAGCATTGGAGGCATAGAGAAGCCGGCTGACCTGGTCATAGTCAGCCTTAAGAATCACGAGGTGATCTTGGGAATGGACTGGTTGGGAAAGTACAAAGCCACCCTTGATTGTCACCGGGGGCAAGTGCGTTTTGAGAGGGAAGACCGTAAGTTAGAATTCCAAGGTATTAGACCAACTTCGGGAAGCTTGGTGATCTCAGCAATCCAGGCAGAACGGATGCTTGAGAGGGGATGTTGTAACGGCCCCGAACTTCGCTAGGTTCGCTGGGCTGGGCCATGGTCGGGAATGGGGAAAGACTTGTTGGATAAAACGAATTAACCTGTTCCATGGCCCGGAAGGAAGGGTTAAGTCCGGGAAAGATAAGGGACTTAGCCGATGAAAAGAGTAGAAGATTGAAGGTTGGGAAAAGTTAGCCTGGGATGTTCCATAGTTAGCCCGGGATGGTTCAAAGTTAGCCCGGGATGGTACAAAGAGAACTGAAATAAATAAGTCTGAGCTAAGGTCAGATACCCGAGCTAAAATAAGCTGAAGGACCGAGCTAAGACTAGCTCGGGAAGCTGATGGGTTTCAGATGGAGGACCGAGCAAAAAACTATCTCGGGAAGCTGATGGGTTTCACGTAGGGACGTGGCACCTGTCGGTTTAATAAAACGGTTATGGGCGAGAATCCTATAAATAATCCTCGCTCATCTTCTTCGCGGACACACAATCTTTTCACAGGATTTTTCGTGAAAACACAGAAGAGAATCCGAGAGAGAAGAAGATTAGCCGAGGGAGAAAGGAGATAACGCCGGAAGTACTTAGCGATTGTCGGATAAGGAGAGAATCGCCGGACTGCGAGGAAGAAATCTCCTAGAGAGAAACTTACCGAGGGACCTTCCAATATACAGTCTTCTGCAGATAAGGATCGGGAGAAACTTACGGCAAAGGTGAGCGCGATGCCGAGTAACTTAGCCGGGAAAATCCCTAACTATCGGCGATGCAGTTATTCGGCCAAACTCTCTTTTTCATCAATTATATTCTTATATCTGCTTGCCGATGTGGATAGATCGATCATTAGACTGTCGGATCTAGGATACGTGACTAAGACTGCAATCTGTCACGGCCGGTCAGGACAATTCTCGATGATTTCGGCTGTTTTCCCAAACTGACGCGGTTATTGTTGAATGGTTATGACTAAGGTATATAGTCAAGTACTACTGGAAGGAAATCGGCTACCTGGAGAACTCGGGAATTTGCGGATCCAGAGAACTGTGGCCGAGAAATAACTCGGGTTTTTCCTAGATAGCCGAATGATTAAGGGATTTCCACGGGATAAACTTAAGGGTCAGGATCAATTAGTCATTGATAGGCGCTTATGTATAACTAAGTAAAAGTTGGATTACTTACGCCTCTTTGATTTCAGGAAAGGATGTTGATCGTGGGAAGGACTTGGCCTAGATGCGCGAGACAAGGACTAGGAAGGATGGGTGGTGGTAGACTAGATAGACTAGGATTGAACATTGTAATAGCCTATAGTGCAGACTCTAACGATTGTATCGAATCCCTTGTTATATATATAAAAATCCACTTTATTGTTAAATCTCTTTGCATATCGACTCTATTACTTATGAATATCAGAGTAATCGGATAAATGAACTTGTTTAAAAGAATGAACCTTTAAAACGGACTGAATAGGCTCGGATCACTTACTGATTCGAGTGGGAACAACCTCTCAGACTTAGTAGCCGGGATGGGTGTGTTTCAAGTTGGTATCAGAGCCATGCTTTGCTCTTAGGACAGTTTTTTGTTGGGTTTGGGGAACGCCACTGATCCGGCTATATAGTCTCTGTGCTAGGTTCTCTTAGTCTTTTGCTTGCTTAGACCTCGTTGAGAGTGTTGAACTTTGTTAGGTGGTTCTGACTTGTTCTGTCTCAGGCGAGGAAAAAGCAAAAACGGGAAGAGTGGAAGAAAGCAAAATCCAAGAAGAATAAGAGACCAGCGGAACCGAGTCAAGTGGTGGCTGATGGCGTGAACCACGGGAATGATCCAGTCGGACCTGGGATTGGACAAATCGTCCATTCATCTCCTCTGTCTTTGGTTTAATTCTGGTTGCGTGAAGATATACTTCAGGCTCTTGTGGTTGGTGTAAATCTGCACTCTGGCTCCATAACGATAGGATCTCCATATCTTTAATGCGAATACCACCGCGGCCATTTCCAAGTCATGAGTCGGATAATTCCCCTCATGTTTCCTTTAACTGTCTTAAAGCATAGGCAATCACCTTGCCTTTCTGTATCAATACACATCCTAGCCCGGCTATGGATTCATCAGGTAAACCATGTAAGGTTCATCTGCTTCCGGCAAAGCCAGGACGGGTGCACTGATAAGCGCCTTCTTTAAACCAGTAAAACTTTCCTCACAGGCCTCCGACCATGTGAACTTCGTATCCTTCCCGGTTAGCCGAGTCATAGCTAGAGCCATGCTTGCAAACCCGTTCACAAACTTCCTGTAATAGCCCGTCAATCCGAGGAAACTCCTTACCGTCAGTGGCATTCCTCGGGCGTGGCCACTCTTTGATGGACTTAATCTTCTTTGGGTCAACCGAGACACCCTGATCCGAGATGATGTGTCCAAGGAACCCGATCCTCCTTTGCCAAAAGCTACACTTGCTTAGCTTCGCATAGAGCTTATGTTCCCTTAACCGTTCTAACACCGCTCTTAGAAGGTTCTCGTGGGTTTCCCGATCTTTCGAATATACCAGTATGTCATCTATAAAGATAATGACAAATTCGTCTAAATAGTCCCGAAAGATCCCGTTCATCATCTTCATGAACGCTGCTGGTGCATTGGTTAGTCCGAACGGCATGACCACGAACTCATAGTGGCCATACCTTGTCCGAAACGCTGTTTTCAGGACATCCTTTGGCTCAATCGGGATATGATGATATGCTGAAGCCAAGTCGACCTTGGAAAACCAGGTTGCTTCCCTGAGTTGATCCAGCAACTCTTCTATCCAGGGCAAAGGGTATTTATTCTTGACCGTGACTCGGTTCAAGCCCCTATAATCGATGCATAGCCGGAAGCTACCATCTTTCTTCTTAACAAACAAGACAGGTGCACCCCAAGGTGAACTACTCGGCCTCATGAAACCCGTTTTCCAGCAACTCTTCCAGCTGCTTTTTTTCAGCTCGGCCATTTCGGCTGGAGCCATACGATACGGTGCTTTTGAGAGTGGGGCCGTCCCGAGCTCAAGTTCAATTGTGAACGGGTCTGATCTGTCCGGGGGTAAACCCATCAAGGATTCAAACACATCCCGCAAAATCTTTCACCACCGAAATATCCTTTATCTTAGCACTTTTTCCTACTTCCGTAGTACAGATGGTAGCCAGGTAAGCTTCGCATCCCTTCTCAAGCATCTGTTTTGCCCGGATTGCCGAGATCACCAAGCTTCTCGAAGTTGGTCTAATCCCTTGGAATTCCAACTTCGCTCTGTCTAATGACCGATCTATCCCCATCGGCAAGCAGATATAAGATTATAACCGATGAAAAGGAGAGTTTGGCCGAATAACTGCATAAACTGTCCCATCCTGTCTCGGCTCTCGCCGATAGTTAGGGATTTCCCTGGCTAAGTTACTTGGCATCGCGCTCACCTTTGCCGTACGTTCGGATGGTTCAGTGTTTTTCTCCCGATCCTGGTCCATAGAAGACTCCATCGCTGGAACGTCCCTCGGTAAGTTTCACTCTCGGAGATTTAACTCGCAATCCGGTAATCCTCTCGTTACTCGGATGGTGCAAAGTTAGTCCGGCGTTATCTCCTTTCTCCCTCGGTTACTCTTATTCTCTCTCGGATGTCTTTCTGTGTTTCACGAAAATCCCCGTGAAAAGATTATTTGTAGGATTCTCGCCCATAACCGTTTTATTAAACCGACGGGTGCCAAGTCCCCATTCGGTAACGGTCACATCCGTTTGGATATAACCGTGCCACACGCCCAGTCCGTGGGAGATCATCCCCTTAACCGATCATTCATTCGTCAACTGTCCAGCTGACTCAACTAACTGACCAGCTAGCTTCGCTACCCAACCAGCTAGTGATATTAGTTCCCGAGCTGACTCAACCGACCAACACTTCGTACAGCTGCCCAAGCTCAACTTCAGCTATCCGAGCTATTTCAGCTCGGTCCTTTAGCTGAGGATCCATCAGTTGCCCGAGCTGGTTTAGCTCGGTCCTCCAGCTGGAAACCCATCAGTTGCCCGAGCTGGTTTAGCTCGGTCCTCCAGCTGAAACCCATCAGCTTCCCAAGCTGGTTTAGCTCGAGTATTTGACCTTAGCTCAGACTTATTTATTTCAGTTCTCTTTGTACCATCCCGGGCTAACTTTGTACCATCCCGGGCTAACTTTGCACCATCCCGGGCTAACTTTGCACCATCCCGGGCTAACTTTGAACATCCCAGACTAACTTTTCCCGACCTTCAATCTTCTACTCTTTTCATCGGCTAAGTTCTTTATCTTTCCCGGACTTCGCCCTTCCTTCCGGGCCATGGAACAGGTTAATTCGTCGTTTTATCCGACAAGTCTTTCCCCATTCCCGACCATAGCCCAGCCCAGCGAACCTAGCGAGGTTCGGGGTCGTTACAAAGGGCAATCGACTAAGACTAAAGCCGGTAGCACCGGTTATGGTGGATCATGCTACGGTACAAGCGGAGGTGATCGATATAGATCCACCGCCCAAAACTGTCCTAAAGGTAGACTACCTCCGCGTTTTGGAAACATATCTCCCAGCTGGGAACAAGACACTTTAAGGGTAGTGCAGACCCAATTGAAGCCGATGGCTGGAGGAGTCGGTTAGTGAGGGGAACTTCAGTTCCACATGCTGTCCGGATGATTACAAGAAAGATATCGCAGTTCATTTTCTGGAAGACGATGCTCACAACTGGGTGGCTCGCGGTGAACAAGCGCACCGAGGACGCATCGAGACCTCGCAGATTTCGAGACTGAATTTCCCGTCCAAAGCATGGGACAGACTCGAGAGTGACTTTCTCGATCTAGTCCAGGGTCGCCGATCTGTTCGGGAGTACGAGGAAGAATTCAACCGTTTTAAGACGGTATGTGGGAAGGGAGCTAGAGGATGAGACAGTGCAAGTCCACCATTTCCTCCGCGGTTTGAGGGTAGAACTGCACACTTTTTGGTACTGTCTCGGAGTTGGCGAGAGGGCGGCCATCATTGAGGCAAATTTAGCCGAGGAGAACAAGGCAAGAGCTTCTACCCGGCCAAGTACGTCCACTAGGACATTCGACAGAAAGCGGAAATGGGAACAGGTCGATGATCGGACCAGGTGAACGGTAAGACCCAATGAGTTCCCGCGTTGTGGAAAGATGCAAAGTGGGGAATGCTGGAAGGTATCAAGACCATGTGCTAACTGTGACAGTCGGGATCAAGGCAACCCAAAACTGTCCAAAGATGGATAGAGGAAAAGTAACGAGTGATGAAAGAAATTCTTTCTTCCACTGTGGGAAAACAGGGCACTATGCTAGGGATTGCCCTAAGCGCCGAGTGGAAGTGCAGGTGAACGAGAAGAGAAACAGCAGGATAAGCGATCAGTTGAGCCAGGGAAGGAGGCCGACTGTTACACCGCATGTCTACGAACTGGCGAAGGAAAACGGCAACACCTATCCTAATAAAACTACGAGCATTGCATGACATAGCATCGGGATTAGGAAGGGAAGGAACTTAGCATTCTAGGCGAATGTGTAGGGACCTTGATTATTGACGGTATAGCAACTCATACTCTATTTGATTCCAAGGCAACACATAGTTTTGTAAGCCCGTAAATGATTGGGAAAGGATTATTCCAAAGAGGACCGAAGAGTGAGTTCGGTATAGTCTGTGCTGCCGTTGGTCAGACCATGTCCACGTCAGGAGTGGTTCATGACATTCCCATCAGCATTGGAGGCATAGAGAAGCCGGCTGACCTGGTCATAGTCAGCCTTAAGAATCACGAGGTGATCTTGGGAATGGACTGGTTGGGAAAGTACAAAGCCACCCTTGATTGTCACCGGGGGCAAGTGCGTTTTGAGAGGGAAGACCGTAAGTTAGAATTCCAAGGTATTAGACCAACTTCGGGAAGCTTGGTGATCTCAGCAATCCAGGCAGAACGGATGCTTGAGAGGGGATGTTGTAACGGCCCCGAACTTCGCTAGGTTCGCTGGGCTGGGCCATGGTCGGGAATGGGGAAAGACTTGTTGGATAAAACGAATTAACCTGTTCCATGGCCCGGAAGGAAGGGTTAAGTCCGGGAAAGATAAGGGACTTAGCCGATGAAAAGAGTAGAAGATTGAAGGTTGGGAAAAGTTAGCCTGGGATGTTCCATAGTTAGCCCGGGATGGTTCAAAGTTAGCCCGGGATGGTACAAAGAGAACTGAAATAAATAAGTCTGAGCTAAGGTCAGATACCCGAGCTAAAATAAGCTGAAGGACCGAGCTAAGACTAGCTCGGGAAGCTGATGGGTTTCAGATGGAGGACCGAGCAAAAACTATCTCGGGAAGCTGATGGGTTTCACGTAGGGACGTGGCACCTGTCGGTTTAATAAAACGGTTATGGGCGAGAATCCTATAAATAATCCTCGCTCATCTTCTTCGCGGACACACAATCTTTTCACAGGATTTTTCGTGAAAACACAGAAGAGAATCCGAGAGAGAAGAAGATTAGCCGAGGGAGAAAGGAGATAACGCCGGAAGTACTTAGCGATTGTCGGATAAGGAGAGAATCGCCGGACTGCGAGGAAGAAATCTCCTAGAGAGAAACTTACCGAGGGACCTTCCAATATACAGTCTTCTGCAGATAAGGATCGGGAGAAACTTACGGCAAAGGTGAGCGCGATGCCGAGTAACTTAGCCGGGAAAATCCCTAACTATCGGCGATGCAGTTATTCGGCCAAACTCTCTTTTTCATCAATTATATTCTTATATCTGCTTGCCGATGTGGATAGATCGATCATTAGACTGTCGGATCTAGGATACGTGACTAAGACTGCAATCTGTCACGGCCGGTCAGGACAATTCTCGATGATTTCGGCTGTTTTCCCAAACTGACGCGGTTATTGTTGAATGGTTATGACTAAGGTATATAGTCAAGTACTACTGGAAGGAAATCGGCTACCTGGAGAACTCGGGAATTTGCGGATCCAGAGAACTGTGGCCGAGAAATAACTCGGGTTTTTCCTAGATAGCCGAATGATTAAGGGATTTCCACGGGATAAACTTAAGGGTCAGGATCAATTAGTCATTGATAGGCGCTTATGTATAACTAAGTAAAAGTTGGATTACTTACGCCTCTTTGATTTCAGGAAAGGATGTTGATCGTGGGAAGGACTTGGCCTAGATGCGCGAGACAAGGACTAGGAAGGATGGGTGGTGGTAGACTAGATAGACTAGGATTGAACATTGTAATAGCCTATAGTGCAGACTCTAACGATTGTATCGAATCCCTTGTTATATATATAAAAATCCACTTTATTGTTAAATCTCTTTGCATATCGACTCTATTACTTATGAATATCAGAGTAATCGGATAAATGAACTTGTTTAAAGAATGAACCTTTAAAACGGACTGAATAGGCTCGGATCACTTACTGATTCGAGTGGGAACAACCTCTCAGACTTAGTAGCCGGGATGGGGTGTTTCAAGTTGGTATCAGAGCATGCTTGCTCTTAGGACAGTTTTTGTTGGGTTTGGGGAACGCCACTGATCCGGCTATATAGTCTCGTGCTAGGTTCTCTTAGTCTTTGCTTGCTTAGACTCGTTGAGAGTGTGAACTTTGTTAGGTGGTTCTGACTTGTTCTGTCTCAGGCGAGAAAAAGCAAAACGGGGAAGAGTGGAAGAAGCAGAAAATCCAAGAAGAATAAGAGACCAGCGGAACCGAGTCAAGTGGTGGCTGATGGCGTGAACCAAGGGAATGATCCAGTCGGACCTGGGATTGGACAAATCGGGGATTTACCCGCGGTCACAGTTACTCACGGCCATACTCGGGAGACGGATCCCAACAACCGTGAGAAGGAAACCGATGAAGAGATGGGAGAATCCTCTCATGCGGTACACGTTTCAGTCCGGGGAACCGGAGTGAACAATGAAACTGTTGATGCGGCTAATCAGACCGTGACTCCTTCTGTGGGAGAGATATTGGCAGCACTGCAGACCGTGATGAAGCAGATGGCAACAATATCCGAAGCTGTCGCGTCGGTTGATAAACCCGACCGTTGGGCAAACGGTTAAGGTGCGTGGTGCCTTGCCCACGGATGCACGGGTTGAAGTACAAGCGGATGTGGTTGAGATAGACCCACCGCCAAAGACCGTTTGAAAGGTGGATTACTTAAGCTTGCTGGAGCATATCTCACGGCTCGGAACAAGGCAATTCAAGGGATGTGCTGATCCGATAGAGGCGGACGAATGGAGGATTCGGCTGGTAAGGAACTTTAGTTCCACCCGCTGCCCGGAGGATTACAAAAAGGACATTGCGGTTCACATTCTGGAAGGTGACGCACACAACTGGTGGCTCTCGGTTAACAAGCGCATGGGTGGATGCATTGAGACCTTCGGAGACTTTGAAGCTGAATTCAACCGAAGCTTGGGATAGACTCGAGGGTAATTTCCTTGACCTGTCTCAAGGGCGCAGGACAGTGCGCGAGTATGAGGAAGAATTTAACCGATTGAGACAATATATGGGAAGGGAGCTAGAGGACGAATCTGTTCAAGTGCGTTGGTTCCTCCGTGGCTTGAGGGTGGAGCTGCGTACTCATTGTTCGGTTCGCACCTTCAGTACGGTCTCGGAGTTGGTTGAGAGGGCAGCGATGGTTGAGTATAACCTCGCGGAAGAGAATAATGCAAGGTAAATATCCCGATCAAACACAAGTGGAAGGTCGGGTGACCGTAAGAGGAAAAGGGATCAGGGGGATGATCGGCTTAAGTCGATTATAAGGCACGGTGAATGCGCGATTTGTGGGAGAGGCATGGCGGAGATTTCTGGAAGGCAATGGGAGCGTGTGCTCGGTGCGGCAGTATGGACCACGGGATTCAAAACTGTATACGGATGGACGAAACACCCCATTTCGGCTACTAAGTCCGAGAGGTTGTTTCCACTCGTATCAGTAAGTGATCCCAGCCCATTCAGTCCATTTTTAAGGGTTCATTCTTTAAACAAGTTCATTTATCCGATTCTTCTGAGATTCATAAGTAATAGAGTCAGTATGTACAGAGATTAAACAATAAACTGTATTTTTATTTATATAACAAAGGATTCGATACAATTGTTAGAGTCTGCACTATAGGCTATTACAATGTTTGATCCTATTCTATCCAGTCTATCACCACCCATCCTTCCTAGTCCGTATCTCGCGCATCTAGGCCAAGTCCTTCCCACGATCACCATCCTTTCCTGAAATCAAAGAGGCGTAAGTAATCCAACTTTTACTAAGTTATACATAATCGCCTATCAATGACTATATGTTCCCGACCCTTAAGTTTATCCCGTGGAAATCCCTTAATCATTCGGCTATCTGGGAAAAACCCAAGTTATCTCTCGGGCACAGTCGAGTCTTGGCGGATTCTGTCCGATCCCCAAGCCGCTCACAGGATCCGCGACTTCCCTCGAATATCCGATTCTTTCCCAGCCGAAACTGGCTATATGCCTTAGTCATAACCATTCACCTAAAACCGCGACTATTTAGGGAAATAGCCGAGATTATCGAGAACTGTCCTCACCGGCCGTAACAGACTGTGGTCTTAGTCACGCATCCTAGATCCGACCGTGTAATGACCGATCTATCCCCATCAGCAAGCAGATATAAGATTATAACCGATGAAAAAGAGAGTTTGGCCGAATAACTGCATAACCGTCCCATACTGTCTCGGCTATCGCCGATAGTTAGGGATTTTCCCAGCTAAGTTACCCGGCATCGCACATACCTTTTTTGTACGTTCGGATTGTTCGATGTTTTTCTCCCGATCCTTGTCCGTAGAAGACTCCATCGCTGGAACGTCCCTCGGTAAGTTTCTCTCTCGGAGATTTCTCACTCGCAATCCAGCGATCCTCTCGTTACCCGACAATCGCCAAGTACGTCCGGCGTTATCTCCTCTCTCCCTCGGTTACTCTTATTCTCTCTCGGATATCTTTCTGTGTTTCAGGAAAATCCCCGTGAAAAGATTGTGTGTCCGCGAAGAAGATGATCGAAGATTATTTATAGGATTCTCGCCCATAACCATTTAATTAAACCGACGAGTGCCACGTTCCCATTCGGTAATGGTCACATCCGTTCGGATATAACCGTGCCACACGCCCAGTCCGTGCGAGATCATCCCCTTAACCGATCATTCATTCGCCAACCGTCCAGCTGACTCAACTAACTGACCAGCTAGCTTCGCTACCCAACCAGCTAGTGATATTAGTTCCCGAGCTGACTCAACCGACCAACACTTTGTCCAGCTGCCCGAGCTCAACTTCAGCTGTCCGAGCTATTTCAGCTCGGTCCGTTAGCTGAGGATCCATCAGTTGCCCGAGCTGGTTTAGCTTGGTCCTCCAGCTGAAACCCATCAGCTTCTCGAGCTGGTTTAGCTCGGTCCTCCAGCTGAAACCCATCAGCTTCCGAAGCTGGTTTAGCTCGAGTATTTGACCTTAGCTCAGACTTATTTATTTCAGTTCTCTTTGTACGATCCCGGGCTAACTTTGTACCATCCCAGGCTAACTTTGCACCATCCCGGGCTAACTTTGCACCATCCCGGGCTAACTTTGAACATCCTGGGCTAACTTTTCCCAACCTTCAATCTTCTACTCTTTTCATCGGCTAAGTCCTTTATCTTTCCCGGACTTGGCCCTTCCTTCCGGGCCATGGAACAGGTTAATTTGTTTTATCCGACAAGTCTTTCCCCATTCCCGACCATGGCCCAGCCCAGCGAACCTAAAGAGGTTCGGGGCCGTTACAAGTCTCCCCCCCCCTTGAAAGGGATTCATCCCCGAATCCGAAGCAAGGATTATCGATTGAACAGCCTTCTCTATCTCATCTTCTCTTGGAAGATCTTTGAACCATTCGGAAAATTCAGCCTTCATACTATTTTCCGTTTTCCAAACTTCTTCCTTTCCATCTCATTCCCAAACCACCTTGATCATCTTGATCACTTTATTCCTGGTTACCTTTTCCATCCGATCAATGATTTGGACTGGCCTAGCTTCAACCGTGAGATTCCCCATTAGATCCGATGGGATTTCGGAAATGATCACATCTTGATCTGTTAATCATTTCTGGAGTTTGGATACATGGATGATGTCATTGCATTTTGCATACTCATTAGATAGTTTTTCATGCATTTGTATCATGTTTTAGGTTAGATTGCATCACTTAGGGTCCTAGAGCATTCTTGCATCAGCATGTGCATTTTCTCGGCATCTTGCATCCATTCCAGGTTGTTTCTGGTTGCTTTGGAGTCATGGAGGTTCGTGGAGGTGTGGAGGCCGATGTAGCAGTTCATGGGAGCTCAGGAGTGTGCTAAGGACCAGTGATCGAGGAGTAGATCGAGCATGGCCGGTCGATCTAGGAGTTGATCGACCAGAAGATCGAGCCAACTAGGCGATCCAAGGATAATGATCGAGACGGAGATCGAGTGAAGCAATCGATCAATTGATACGGACGTAAATGACGCCATGCAGAGCGAGAGCCAGATCGAGTACACCACTCGATCCACCCAAAGATCGATACCGAAATCGGATGCAACACTCGATTCACCGATGAAGATCGAGACCCGGATCGAGCCGAAGACACGATGTCCGGATATGATCGAGAGAACAACTCGATCCAATGGTCGATCTCTGTCCTTTCAACCGTTTTTGGCTGTTAGCGAAGGGGGGACCATTGGATTGTTTGGACATTTTGGGCAAGGCGGCGAGATGCTTTTTGGATAACTTTTAGATTTTTATCCTTTACCTTGACTTTTTCTCTCTCGGTTTTTCGCAAGAACACCATTGTTGAACCAGTTTTCTTTTGAAGCTTTTGTATTCGAATCCTTATCGTTTGATCTAGTCTTTCTTTCATGTTTATCGTTTCATTTCTTCTGCTTTGCTTGATTTACTTTATGAGTAGTGAGTAGTTTACTTTGGGTTCGGGGTTGAGAGGATTGAAGGGTAGAAAAGGTTCGATCTTGGTTTGTTTTCTAAACGTTTTTAAGGCTATCTCTTCTAAGGTGTTGAAAGCTTAATGCTTGAAGACTCTCACGCCAAGAGCTTCATGATCCGAGAGGTCCCTTACCTTGACAGGATCCAGGGGCCTCGGAAGATCACACCTTAGAGACTAGTTACCCCTTCCCAAAAGCCATGGAAGTTTGGGGGACTAGTTAAGCCATTACTTGAAATCTGTTTTCCTTGCCTTTCAACCTCTTTTTCCACCAAAAGCCATGGGTTTGGAGGAGAGGATGAAAGAGTGATCTATACCGAAAGCCACAGATAGATCTTGTTTTGTTTTCGAGGCTTAGAGATCCTCACCAAGTAAGTCGATCTAAAGTTTCAAACCCAAGATCGATCCTTGAAACCCTTTATATGAATCTCAACCCTAAAGCCCTTTCTCTTAGTATATTTACATCTCATTTCATCTTTTGCTAGTTACCTGAAAGCATCCTGGTCTTTAGATTCATTGTTCTTACGGTTTTAGACGAGATCGATCGTTTCTGCTCGATCTAGTGGTCGATCTTGTGGTCGATCCACTAGTCTAATTTTAACAATTCGAAGCTCTTCCCTTTAATTTATCTATTTGTTTCTCATGGTAACTGCTTCCTTTCTAGTATTTTTAAAATAGGTTTCACTCTGTTTAGGTTGCTGCATTTAGTTTTTAGAATATTTCTCATAAACTGTCTCATTTGCTTAGATTTGTCTTAGACCTTGCATTCTCTGTGGATTCTCTATCATCTAGAAGTGGATTGACACTCTCCTGCTTGCTTTACTACAACATTGCGTGCACTAGAGTTTTGATAGCCTCTCTGCTGCATTAGAGCATAAGAAAACCGTTTATCAAATGGCGCCGTTGCCATTCTAGGTTGCATAGAGAACATAGAGATTTGGGTCTTAGCAAAGACTAAGTCTTTACCTTTTTCAAGTTACTAATACCTCTTCTCTAAACCGTGTGTTTTCAGGTACATGAATATTCGTTCAAGGGGAGACAACAATCTACTACAGCCCTTAGACAACATTCATCAGCTTGGTCACTCACGGCAAAGGAGAGTCAGAGATCAAACAAGACCCTTTGAGGAGATTGTTCAACACGGTCTGGTTAACTTTGAAGACATGGCTGAACACGAGCATCCAGAAGGACCTCCTCCAGCAGGACGGGGCAATGGAAACCCCCAACATGCGGCTAGACCTCCGAGGATCATAGGAGCCGGAGATGCTCCTAATACCCACCACAATAGGTTTGGGATCACTCCTCCTCCAGTACAAAACAATAACTTCGAGATCAAGCCGGGTTTCATCTCCATGGTGCAAAACAACAAGTTCCACGGCTTAGCAATGGAAGACCCCTTGGAGCACTTGGACAATTTCGAGCAAGTATGTGGAATGATAAAGATCAACGGTATATCAGAAGATGCTTTCAAGCTGCGTCTCTTCCCCTTTTCACTCGGAGACAAAGCTAGACATTGGGAGAAGACCCTACCACAAGGCACCATCACATCATGGGCTGAGTGTAAGAAGGCTTTCCTCTCAAAGTTCTTCTCAAGCACCAGGACTGCTCGGTTGAGAAGCGAAATCAGCGGTTTCACTCAAAGGAACAACGAGACATTCAATGAGGCTATGGAGCGTTTCAAAGATTACACGATCCAATGTCCTCATCACGGGTTAAGTGAGGAGACTCTACTCAGTACCATATACCGTGGAGCTTCACCAAAGATCCGGTTGTTGCTTGATACAGCTAGCAAAGGGAACTTCCTCGGTCAAGAGGTTGAAGAGGGTATGGAGCTGATAGAAAACCTGGCGTTGAGTGATGGAAACTATGCCGAGGATTATGACCGAGCACCAAGAGGATCAGAGTTAGAGTCTCACAAGAAGGAGCTCAAATCGTTGCATGAGAAGATTGAAAAGTTGGTCTTAGCTAATCAAAAACATGTTCACTTTGTTGGTGAAGCTGATGAAAACCAAGAGGAGTTGGAGCTAAGCCAAGAAGAAGCAAATTGGGTAGCTGGACAGAACAACTACAAGTCTCAAGGCTACAACCAAGGCTACCAGAACAACAACCTCTCTTACCGGAGCACCAACGTAGCCAACCCTAAAGATCAGGTGTACCCTGCTCAACAAGCTAAACCTTTCATCCCCTACAACAAAGGTTTTCAACCGAGTAGTGGATTCCAAGGTCAAGGGCAAGGCAACTTCCAAGGGCAACAACAACAAAACAAGGGTTATACTCCTAACTACCCTCCGGGCTTTGCACCTCAGCAACAACAACCGATGCAACAACAAGTTGATCCGGTTCAAGCAATGTTCCAACAGCTAATACAAGGGCAAGCTTCTACCAATCAGAAGTTCGCTGAAATTAACACTCGGCTTGATTCATCTCTAACCGACTTCTCCACTCAAATCACCAACCTCAACAACAAGATCAAGTAGCTGGAGAAGGGTAAAGCAAGCACGAGTGGTCAGAACAGTCTTCCGGGAAAGTGTGAGGAAAACCCCAAGGAGTATGCCAATGCTATTACGTTGAGAAGTGGCAAAGAGCTTGAACCTCCAGTCTCTACAAAGAACAACGAGGACGTTGTAATTCAAGAGGGGGAGGGTAAACTTTCGGCTGATAATGAGGAGATCAACTTTGACAACGTGTGGATTCAAGGACCGAGAAGAGGTGACAAGGCATTCGTTGAGAAGAAAGCTGAGAAAACCACCAAGGAGAAGAATGACTACCTGCCCCCACCTTACGTACCAAAGTTGCCATTTCCGGGTCGTTTCAAAAAGCAGCTAATAGAGAAGCACCGGATCCTGTTTGAGAAGCACTTGAGAGACGTGGAGATAAAGCTGCCTCTTGTAGACTGTCTCGCTATGATGCCCAAGTGCACCAAGTTTTTCAAAGACACCCTTGTGAAGAAGAACAAAGAAAGCAAAGAGGTACTTGTGCTAAGCGAAGAGTGCAGTGCGGTTATTCATAAGGAGATAGTGCCTAAGAAGCTGGGAGATCCTGGAAGCTTCACTATACCTTGTGCTTTCGGTCCTCTAGAGTTCAAGAGTTGCTTGTGTGATCTCAGAGCTAGCATAAACTTGATGCCTCACTCCGAAGCTAAGAAGCTTGGTTTTACTCGGTTTAAAGAATGTCGGATCTCATTGGTGCTGGCTGATAGGAGCGTGAGATTACCAGTTGGGTTGCTTGAAGACTTACCGGTGCGAATCAGCGGTGTGAACGTACCTACAGACTTTGTAGTGTTGGAGATGGACGAGGAGCCGAAAGACCCACTCATCTTAGGGAGACCATTCCTTGCAACCGCCGAAGCTATAATAGATGTGAAGAATGGGAAGATTTCCTTGCATTTGGGGAAAGAGATCAGGCTAGACTTTGACATCAACAAGGTTCTAAAGAAGCCAACCATTGAAGGACAAGCTTTCTATATTGAAACGATGGATGCTCCAGCGGATGAGTTGTTGGAAGAGCTAGCTTTAGAAGACCATTTGAAGCTAGCACTCACTAAGGAGCCAGGAGAGTTTGGCTATGTGGACCAGAGAACCCAAGAGTACGTGAACCTGCTGGATTCGAGGAGGATCATCAAGAATGAAGAAGGTTGCTGCCTAGAGATCGACTCCGAGATCGACGCTATCACTCGATCCAGGAGTCAGATCGACAAGTCAATCGAGAACCCAACTCGATCCGGTGCAACAATCGACCAACAGATCGAGAATGATGCTCGATCAGGAGAAACAATCGAGTCGACGATCGAGAAAGACCTCCCGATCATTTTGGAGTCCAATCAAGAGATCGACTCAGCGTCTCGATCCCTTACTCGATCCATATCAAATCGAGTAAGTGAATCAAGTGAAATGGCTCGATCTAGACGACATCGAGAGGAGAATCGACCAGGGGACTCGATCACAGAAGGGATAGCAATGGAGGAAAGCAGTCTGAAGGGCCATGCCTCGAGTTCAAGGGAGAGTTTCAAGGAGGAGAACAACAACAACAGCCACGAAGATGACTGGAGTGAGCTGTTAGCCCCAAAGGTGGACCTTAAGGAGCTCCCAAAATGGCTAATGTATGCCTTCTTAGGACCTAATGACACCTACCCCGTGATAGTAAATGAAAACCTTAGTGATGATGAGTTGCACTCGCTCCTAACTGAGCTGAGAAAGTATAGGAAGGCCATTGGGTACTCTTTAAGTGACATCAAAGGCCTTTCACCAATGCTTTGCACTTATAGGATTCACTTGGATAATGAGAACGCCACTTCTGTAGAACATCAAAGGCGTTTGAATCCTAACTTGAAAGAGGTTGTTAAGAAGGAAATCCTTAAGCTTTTAGAGGCTGACGTGATCTATCCCATAAGTGACAGCACGTGGGTTTCCCCTGTACACGTGGTGCCTAAGAAGGGAGGGATCACAGTCATAAGGAATGAAAAGGATGAACTTATCCCTACTAGGACCATTACTGGTCATAGAATGTGTATTGACTATAGAAAGCTTAACCTTGCGACTAGAAAAGACCATTTCCCTTTGCCTTTTATTGATCAAATGCTTGAGAGACTTGCAAATCACCCTTACTACTGTTTTCTCGATGGGTATAGTGGTTTCTTTCAAATACCTATTCACCCAAACGATCAGGAGAAGACGACTTTTACATATCCCTACGGTACCTTTGCATATCGAAGGATGCCGTTTGGATTGTGTAATGCATCGGCTACCTTTCAGCGGTGTATGATGTCGATCTTCTCCGATCTTATAGAGGAGATGGTAGAGGTGTTTATGGATGACTTCTCTGTGTATGGTGCGTCCTTTCCTGCGTCTTTGTTGAATCTTTGCAGGGTACTTAAACGTTGTGAAGAGACAAACCTGGTGCTGAACTGGGAGAAATGCCACTTCATGGTTAAGGAAGGGATAGTGCTCGGTCACAAGATTTCGGAGAAGGGTATTGAAGTTGATCAGGCTAAGGTTGAGGTTATGATGGGTCTAGAGCCGCCGGTTAATGTTAAAGGGATCAGAAGCTTCTTGGGACATGCAGGGTTCTATAGGCACTTCATCAAAGATTTCTCCAAGATTGCACGCCCTCTTACACGGCTGTTGTGCAAAGAAGCCGAGTTTGTATTCGATGAGGAGTGTTTGAAGGCTTTCATGACCATCAAGGAAGCCCTTACATCAGCCCCTATAGTCCAAGCACCAGACTGGTCTCTCCCTTTTGAGATCATGTGTGATGCTAGTGACTACGCCGTAGGAGCCGTCCTTGGTCAGAAGAAAGATAAGAAGCTACATGTGATCTATTATTCTTCAAGGACCTTGGATGACACGCAATCACGATACACCACTACGAAGAAGGAGCTGCTTGCAGTAGTCTTCGCCTTTGAGAAGTTCAGATCAAATCTCGTTGGCTCCAAGGCTATTGTATACACGGATCATGCTGCTCTACAATACATCTACCCGAAGAAAGACACTAAGCCTCGGCTCTTAAGATGGATTCTGTTACTCCAGGAGTTTGACATGGAAATTAAAGACAAGAAGGGGATAGAAAATGGAGTCGCTGACCACCTCTCAAGGCTAAGGATCAACGAGTCTCTCCCCTTAGATGACTCTCTTCCAGAAGAGCAGCTTATGGCGATTACTACTGCTGTTTGTGGGAAGCTAGAAGGAAGGTTTGAGGAAGTGTTGAGTTTTAAAGAGGAGGATCTACCATGGTATGCTGATGTGGTGAACTACCTAGCGTGTGGTGAGGAGCCAACACATCTCAACAGCTATCACAAGAAGAGGTTTTTGAGGGAGGCTAGTGACTACTTTTGGGATGAGCCTTACCTATACAAAAGAGGAGTAGACAGCTTGTACCGGAGATGTGTTACAAAGGAAGAAGCCAGGGACATCCTCTATCATTGCCATGGTTCTTCCTATGGAGGACACTTCGCTTCATTCAAGACTGCCACGAAAGTGTTGCAAGCCGGTTTCTGGTGGCCCTCCATTTTTAAAGATGCACACGAGTTTGTGAAGATCTGTGAGGCATGTCAGCGAGCAGGGAACATAACTAAGAGGAATGAAATGCCTCAAGTTCCCATCTTCGAGGTTGACGTGTTCGATGCGTGGGGTATTGACTTCATGGGGCCTTTCCCTTCTTCATACGGCAACAATTACATCTTAGTAGCTGTGGATTATGTCTCCAAATGGGTTGAGGCTGTTGCTTCCCCTACAAATGACTATAAGGTTGTGATCAAGCTGTTCAAGAGTGTCATCTTCCCAAGGTTTGGGGTACCCAAGGTTGTTATAAGTGATGGAGGAAGCCACTTTATAAACAAGGTCTTCGAGAGCCTCTTGAGAAAGTATGGGGTTAAGCATAAGGTGGCTACACCGTATCATCCTCAGACAAGCGGTCAGGTGGAAGTCTCCAACAGGCAAATCAAAGCTATTTTGGAGAGGACCGTTGGAGCAACAAGGAAGGACTGGTCAGTGAAGCTAGACGATACTCTTTGGGCTTACCGTACTGCTTTCAAGACGCCGATTGGTACAACTCCTTTCACTCTACTCTATGGCATGGGCTGTCACCTCCCGGTTGAGCTGGAGCACCGCGCGTTGTGGGCTGTGAAGAGGCTGAACTTTGATCTCAAGACGGCTCAGGAGAGGCGCCTTATTCAGCTACACGAACTGGACGAGTTGAGGTTGAATGCTTACGAGAGCTCTAAGATCTACAAGGAGCGGACTAAGGAGGCTCATGACAAGAAGTTGGTTGCCAAGGAGCTTAAGGAAGGAGGACTGGTGTTGCTGTACAACTCGAGGCTCAAACTCTTCCCGGGCAAGCTGAAATCAAGGTGGAGCGGACCGTTCGTGATTCAAGAGGTCTTGCCGTATGGAGCTGTTACTCTGATGGGAAGAAGTGGTAGTGCATTCACCGTCAACGGACACAGAGTCAAGTCCTACTTGGCGGACAGCTTTGACAAGGAGAGTACCTCAGTGCTTCTCCAAGACCCACCATCCGCCTAGACTAAGTAAGGTCTAGCTAAAGACGTTAAAGAAAGCGCACTTGGGAGGCATTCCCATGTTTATCTTGTACATACTTCTGCTTTCATTTCTCTTTCAGTTTTATGTTTTTATGTTGCAAGTGTGTAGGAACAAGTATAAGGAGTCTAAACCTTAACTTTGAGGTCCAAAAGGGGCAATGGAGGTTAAGATTAGGCTAGAGATCGAGTGCTAGATCGACTGATCCTGGCTCGATCTTTGCTAGATCGAGTCAGTGAATCGAGAGGAGTCAGTCGATCTAGACGAGAACGAGTGACAAGATCGACCTTGACGAAAAAGGATCGATCGATCCAAATCGGATCGACCGATCTAATTTCTCTCGGGAAATTCTGTTGAAAACTGATCGATCACTCGACTCGATCCACCACTCGATCTATGCCAAATCGACCCCTAAATCGAGGACATAGATCGATCAGAGGGACTTAGCCGAGGAGCCAACATCTCAATGATCAAGAGAGCCAATCGATCCAGGACTCGATTCACCTTGAATCGAGTCCCAAATCGAGTAACCCTCTCGATCTAAGCCATTTTGGGCATGAGATCGAGTCCTAGATCGACCAAAAGGACTCGATCTCATGCCGAGGTAACAATTTTCTTTCCCTCCTTTACTCCTTTCCCTCCAATTTTTAAATTCAAACCTTGGCCAAGGCAAGCATCTTTGACCATGAGAGATGTGCCTTGACCAAGACTTTTGTCAGAAACCACTTTGACCACCCATTGTTTTGGTTTGCTAAAGTCTTTAAATATTTCAAACTATCTCTCACTCTCTCATTCCTGTTTGCTCGAGATTTTTAACAAAGAGAGTGAGAATTTTAAGTTTTCAAAGAGCTAGCAAAGATATCCTAAACCTCTTGCAAAGAATTTTGTTTCAGGAACAATGGCACCAAAGAGAACAAGAGAGGAGCAAGCACAAGAAGGAGAAGGACAAGAAGTGGTGGCTCAAGAGAGGGTCCGGTGGAGCAAAGATGAAAAGAGGGATAAGAAGAGGCTTGAGAGGCTCCGGTTTGAGCCTACGAAGTTTGGTGATCGAGAGCTTTTGTCTAGGCTCGGAATCCTTGGAGACTTCGACCAACTCCTCAAGAACATTGGTTTGAGGTGCTTGTCACGGATGGACTGCCCTACCATTCCCGAGGTGACGATAGATTTCCTTGCCACCTTGGAGTTCTGGTATGAGAATCCGAGTGCCCCTGTCCCTTCCCAAGGCCGTCTCTACTTCAAGGTTGGCCGTCAAGCTTACACACTATCCATCCCCGAGCTATGCCTAGCCTACGGTCTCAAGGCTGATGCATACAAGGTGGAGTTCCCAGCCTTCAAGAAAGCCGACGAGTTTTGGGACCTGATCAGCAATGAAGACTACAAAGCCAACACCGCCAAGATCAAGCGAGTTAGGAGTCCGGTGCTGAGGTATACTCTGAAGCTGATTGCCAATTCATTCAGTGGAAGGTCTGTTGCCCCTACTGTCACAAAGACGGAGCTGTGTTTCCTTTTCCAAGGCGTGAAGCACTTGGTGTCTGATCCGGATGCGAATGATGAGCCCATAGAAGATGAACTCGGCGATGAAGTGAATTACGGCTGTGTGCTCGCAGCTTCCCTGGTGAAGTACAAGGCTTGTGCCTTACGGTGCAAGGCAACCTCCTCCTACATTGGCGGCTTCCTTACTCCTTTGTTCGTGCAAGCCAGTGAGCCCATCCATGACTTTGCTCACGTCCCAAACAGAGCTTTCATGGATGAAGCATATATGAGGAACACTGATAGCTTGGGACGCACGCCAGCAGAAGGGTTCTATGCTTACCTCTTCATAGATGATGAAGATAAGAAGAGAGTGTGCATCCTCCCTAACAAAGATGAGACCGAGCTGCTTGGTGTTGGGAACATCGAGTTCTTGCCCACGGAGGAAAAATGCTTTGCCCCTTTAGGAGGACCGCCTGCTTCAGCCATTGCCCCGCGCCAAAGGTCAGAGTCTCCAGGAACAGAGGATGAGATGCCTGAGGCTTACACACTTCCCAAGCTGGACTTTGAGCCGAGGACCAAAACCGAGAAGTTCTTAGCCTCGGTGGTGGAGATGCAGCGGAAGATCAACAAGTGGCAAGGGAAGATGCTTAAGAAGCTGGGGAAGAAGGTCAAACAACTCCAAGGAGGCCAGCCTAAGCCAGCTACAAGCCAAGAGATACAACAACCCGAGAAGAGGAGACTCTCAACCGGAGGAGTTGTTATCCGCGAGACCCAAGGAGACAACATTCAGCCGGCGCGCCACTCCCTCCAAGAACCAGGCAACAAAGGAAAAGCAACAATCTCTAGCTCCTCTGGAACATCCTCAAGTTCCAGCTGAGCCTAGACAAGAGGTAACAACCTTCTTCCATTGTATATAACCACTCATGTTTGTTTCTTGCATTGTGTTTGTTTGCTCTTTCGGATGAGTTTGCCACCGGGACGGTGTCAAGCAAGTTTGGGGGAGTACTTGTGTGATTTAATCTTGTGTTCTTTGATCTTATTTTCCTTTTTACATCCTTGAGTCTTAGTCATGAAAAATTGGTAAAATTTTTAAAATTTTTTCAAAGATTCATGTAGTTGCATTCATCTCTTTAAAAACATGTTAGGATTGAGTCTAGAATTTCTCATATCACCTAGGTTGTTTGCATTTTGCATAAGGGGTTAGAATTTCTCTAATGCTTTTTTTATGCTTTGAAAGAAAGTTCTAACCATGCTTGGATCACTAGTTAGGATTTTTGTGGCTTGAATTGAACTCTCATGATTTGAAACTCATCCTACTAAGTGAAAACCTTAATTTGAAAATCTAAATATCATTCTTATGCATTTGAAAATGAACACATGGTTTTAAAATATTTAGGCTCTCTTCTTCCTTTTTACCACTCTTTGTGAGCCTAAGTAGAACTCCCTCCTTGAACCTTACCCTCCTTTGAAGCCAAATGTTCTTGTGTGACATCTTTGTGAGGCCTTATTTTTGGTTTGAACTTGGCATAAAGTGTTAGGTTTAGGCGACATGATTTGGTTTTCATAATTGATTGCTAGCTTTGCATTTTGAAGCTAGGTATAGGCTTAGGATAAGTTTGGGGGATCATTGGCGTTGCTTTCTTGTGTATTTGTTTTCGGTTCAAAAGAGTTTGTGTTTTAAGGAAAGAAATGAGGTTTTAAGTGAAAGGTTTGTTTTTAAAACTAAGTATGCTCTATTTCAGAAAGTAGCTCTCTCTAAATAAATAAAAAAAAAGAGAGAAAAAAAAGAAAAAAAAAAGAAAAAAAAAATAAGAGGGCTACTAATAAGAAATCCTTAAGAGCAAAAATATTTTTCAAAAACCTTTTCACTAGCCTAAAAAGTTTAAAATGTCTTTGTTTTGAATTGGGGATTGCTAAGTTGAGAAGAAAGGGTAGACTCTTAAGTGGTGAGTGAAGATTAAATTTCTTAAATGAGAGGGGTATAGGACTGTTTGATAGTTTACATGGGTAGATGAGAATCTAATCATGTATGCATAAATTGTCTTTACCTTTAGCATTATGCATTAGTTCAAACCATTTTTGAGAGAAACCCTTGTCTAATTATATACCCTTTTCAAATGAGATCATTCTATGCTCATAACCATAACCCTTAGCCAAATGTGTTTTGCTTTAAAGTGCATAAGTTTGATTCATGGTTCGAATGTTAATGAATGTTAAAGGATGAATTTCTTTGATTGTTAGGAATAAGAGAGTCATGATTTGAATTTCTTTGTGTGATGAGTATGGCTAAGTCCTTTGGAGTATGAGTGTAAGCTTAGCATTTTAGAACTGTTAACTAGGACATTGAGATGATCTATTCGAAAGGCACCTTTGCAAAAAGTTTAAAACCCCTTTGATTTTTCTGAAAACCTCTCTTCCTTACTTGTTTTCTGTTGCTTGAGGGCAAGCAAGAAGTAAGTTTGGGGGAGTTGATGTCATTGCATTTTGCATACATTTTACATACTCATTAGATAGTTTTTCATGCATTTGTATCATGTTTTAGGTTAGATTGCATCGCTTAGGGTCCTAGAGCATTCTTGCATCAGCATGTGCATTTTCTCGGAATTTTGCATCCATTCCAGGTTGTTTCTGGTTGCTTTGGAGTCATGGAGGTTCGTGGAGGTGTGGAGGCCGATGTAGCAGTTCATGGGAGCTCGGGAGTGTGCTAAGGACCAGTGATCGAGGAGTAGATCGAGCATGGCCGGTCGATCTAGGAGTTGATCGACCAGAAGATCGAGCCAACTAGGCGATCCAATGATAATGATCGAGACGGAGATCGAGTGAAGCAATCGATCAATCGGTACGGACGTAAATGACGCCATGCAGAGCGAGAGCCAGATCGAGTACACCACTCGATCCACCCAAAGATCGATACCGAAATCGGATGCAACACTCGATTCACCGATGAAGATCGAGACCCAGATCGAGCCGAAGACACGATGTCCGGATATGATCGAGAGAACAACTCGATCCAATGGTCGATCTCTGTCCTTTCAACCGTTTTTGGCTGTTAGCGAAGGGGGGACCATTGGATTGTTTGGACATTTAAGGCAAGGCGGCGAGATGCTTTTTGGATAACTTTTAGATTTTTATCCTTTACCTTGAGTTTTTCTCTCTCGGTTTTTCGCAAGAACACCATTGTTGAACCAGTTTTCTTTTGAAGCTTTTGTATTCGAATCCTTATCGTTTGATCTAGTCTTTCTTTCATGTTTATCTTTTCATTTCTTCTGCTTTGCTTGATTTACTTTATGAGTAGTGAGTAGTTTACTTTGGGTTCGGGGTTGAGAGGATTGAAGGGTAGAAAAGGTTCGATCTTGGTTTGTTTTCTAAACGTTTTTAAGGCTATGTCTTCTAAGGTGTTGAAAGCTTAATGCTTGAAGACTCTCACGCCAAGAGCTTCATGATCCGAGAGGTCCCTTACCTTGACAGGATCCAGGGGCCTCGGAAGATCACACCTTAGAGACTAGTTACCCCTTTCCAAAAGCCATGGAAGTTTGGGGGACTAGTTAAGCCATTACTCGAAATCTGTTTTCCTTGCCTTTCAACCTCTTTTTCCACCAAAAGCCATGGGTTTGGAGGAGAGGATGAAAGAGTGATCTATACCGAAAGCCACTAATAGATCTTGTTTTGTTTTCGAGGCTTAGAGATCCTCACCAAGTGAGTCGATCTAAAGTTTCAAACCCAAGATCGATCCTTGAAACCCTTTATATGAATCTCAACCCTAAAGCCCTTTCTCTTAGCATATTTATGTCTCATTTCATCTTTAGCTAGTTACCTGACAGCATCCTGGTCTTTAGATTCATTGTTCTTACGGTTTTAGACGAGATCGATCGTTTCTGCTCGATCTAGTGGTCGATCTTGTGGTCGATCCACTAGTCGAATTTTAACAATTCGAAGCTCTTCCCTTTAATTTATCTGTTTGTTTCTCGTGGTAACTGCTTCCTTTCTAGTATTTTTAAAATAGGTTTCACTCTGTTTAGGTTGCTGCATTTAGTTTTTAGAATATTTCTCATAAACTGTCTCGTTTGCTTAGATTTGTCTTAGACCTTGCATTCTCTGTGGATTCTCTATCATCTAGAAGTGGATTGACACTCTCCTGCTTGCTTTACTACAACATTGCGTGCACTAGAGTTTTGATAGCCTCTCTGCTGCATTAGAGCATAAGAAAACCGTTTATCAATGGAACACATTATGGAATGCGGCCATTTCCTTGGGTACATCCAACTTATAAGCAACCGCTCCTACCCGCTCTAGGATGATGAACGGCCCAAGGTACCTCGGATCTAGTTTTCCTCTTTTAGATGTTCTTGTCTGTCCCATAAATGTTATCATCTTAAGGTACACCCAGTCACTGACCGCAAACTCAATGTCCTCCCTCCTTTTATCCGCATAACTCTTCTGTCTATCTTGTGCTTCCTTTATCTTGTTTCTTAGAAACTTAATCTTTTCTGTGGTTTTTTCTACTATGTCCGGTCCAATCACACTTCTCTCCCCCACTTGCGTCCAACATAGTGGTGTTCTGCATGGCCGTCCATACAATGCTTCGTATGGTGAGATCCCAATGCTCGCTTGGAAGCTGTTGTTGTAGGCAAACTCGGCCAAAGGTAAGTGTTCTTCCCATGAACCGCCCCAGTCAAGTACACATGCCCTCAACATGTCCTCCAAGGTTTGAATGGTCCGTTGTGACTGCCCATCAGTCTGCGGAGGATAAGTCGTGCTCATGTTTATCCTTGTTCCTAAAGCCTTTTGGAAAGTTCTCCAGAAGTAGGACGTGAACCGGGAATCCCTATCCGAGACAATGCTTGTCAGAACACCGTGTAACCGGACAATCTCGCTGATGTACTTAACCACTATCACATCAACACCATCCGTCTTTCTAATGGCAATGAAATGAGCCGATTTGGTGAGTCTGTCAACTACCACCCAAATCGTATCCTTATTTGTCTTCGATCTTGGCAAGCCAGTCACAAAATCCATGGTGACATGATCTCACTTCCACTCCGGAATGGGAAAGCTTTCCAGCAGTCCGCTAGGAACCTGATGCTCGGCCTTGACTTGCTGACAAGTGGAGCACTTAGCGACCCAGTCCATCACATCTCTTTACATCCCGACCCAATGGTAATATCTCTTAAGATCCTGATACATCTTGGTCCTTCCCGGGTGAATTGAGAACTTGGACTGGTGTGCTTCTTTAAGGATCAAACCCAATGGCTCTAAGGAATCGGACAGAGCATTTAGATGCAAGTTCCCGATCATGTTGATCAAACTCTCAGCGTCCTTTCCCGTATTCACTTCTGACCGTCTACGACTTAGTGCATCCGCAACCAGGTTTGCTTTCCCCGGATGGTAAGCAATATCAAGGTCATAATCCACCACTAGCTCCATTCATCTCCTCTGCCTTAGGTTTAATTCTGGTTGCGTGAAGATATACTTCAGGCTCTTGTGGTTGGTGTAAATCTGCACTCTTGCTCCATAAAGATAGGATCTCCATATCTTTAATGCGAATACCACCGCGGCCATTTCCAAGTCATGAGTCGGATAATTCCCATCATGTTTCCTTAACTGTCTTGAAGCATAGGCAATCACCTTGCCTTTCTGTATCAATACACACCCTAGCCCGGCTATGGATTCATCAGTGTAAACAATGTAAGGTTCATCTGCTTCCGGCAAAGCCAAGACGGGTGCACTGATAAGCACCTTCTTTAAACCAGTAAAACTTTCCTCACAGGCCTCCGACCATGTGAACTTCGTATCCTTCCCGGTTAGCCGAGTCATAGCTAGAGCCATGCTTGCAAACTCGTTCAACAACTTCCTTTAATAACCCGTCAATCCGAGGAAACTCCTTACCTCGGTGGCATTCCTCGGGCATGGCCACTCTTTGATGGACTTAATCCTCTTTGGGTCAACCGAGACACCCTGATCCGAGATGATGTGTCCAAGGAACCCAATCCTCCTTCGTCAAAAGCTACACTTTCTTAGCTTCGCATAGAGCTTCTGTTCCCTTAACCGTTCTAACACCGCTCTTAGATGGTTCTCGTGGGTTTCCCGATCTTTCGAATATACCAGTATGTCATCTATAAAGATAATGACAAATTCATCTAAATAGTCCCGAAAAATCCCATTCATCATCTTCATGAACGCTGCTGGTGCATTGGTTAGTCCGAACGGCATGACCACGAACTCATAGTGGTCATACCTTGTCTGAAACGCTGTTTTCAGGACATCCTTTGGCTCAATCGGGATATGATGATATGCCGAAGCCAAGTCGACCTTGGAAAACCAGGTCGCTTCCCTGAGTTGATCCAGCAACTCTTCTATCCGGGGCAAAGGGTATTTATTCTTGACCGTGACTTGGTTCAAGCCCCTATAATCGATGCATAGCCGGAAGCTACCATCTTTCTTCTTAACAAACAAGACAGGTGCACCCCAAGGTGAACTACTCGGCCTGATGAAACCCTTTTCTAGCAACTCTTCCAGCTGCTTTTTCAGCTCGGCCATTTCGGCTGGAGCCATATGATACGGTGCTTTTGAGAGTGGGGCCGTCCCGGGAACAAGTTCAATTGTGAACTGGTCTGATCTATCCGGGGGTAAACCCATCAAGGATTCAAACACATCCGCAAAATCTTTCACCACCGGAATATCCTTTATCTTAGCACTTTTTCCTACTTCTGTAGTACTGATGGTAGCCAGGTAAGCTTCGCATCCCTTCTCAAGCATCCGTTCTGCCTGGATTGCCGAGATCACCAAGCTTCTCGAAGTTGGTCTAATCCCTTGGAATTCCAGCTTCGCTCCGTCTAATGACCGATCTATCCCCATCGTCAAGCAGATATAAGATTATAACCGATGAAAAGGAGAGTTTGGCCGAATAACTGCATAACTGTCCCATACTGTCTCGGCTGTCGCCGATAGTTAGGGATTCTCCCGGCTAAGTTACTTGGCATCGCGCTCACCTTTGCCGTACGTTCGGATGGTTCAGTGTTTTTCTCCTGATCCTTGTCCATAGAAGACTCCATCGCTGGAACGTCCCTCGGTAAGTTTCACTCTCGGAGATTTCTCACTCGCAATCCGGCAATCCTCTCATTACCCGGGATGGTGCAAAGTTAGTCCGGCGTTATCTCCTTTCTCCCTCAGTTACTCTTATTCTCTCTCGGATATCTTTCTGTGTTTCAGGAAAATCCCCGTGAAAAGATTATTTGTAGGATTCTTGCCCATAACCGTTTTATTAAACCGATGGGTGCCAAGTCCCCATTCGGTAACGGTCACATCCGCTTGGATATAACCGTGCCACACGCCCAGCCCATGGGAGATCATCCCCTTAACCGATCATTCATTCATCAACCGTCCAGCTGACTCAACTAACTGACCAGCTAGCTTCGCTACCCAACCAGCTAGTGATATTAGTTCCCGAGCTGACTCAACCGACCAACACATCGTACAGCTGCCCAAGCTCAACTTCAGCTATCCGAGCTATTTCAGCTCGATCCTATTGCTGAGGATCCATCAGTTGCCCGAGCTGGTTTAGCTCGGTCCTCCAGCTGAAACCCATCAGTTGCCCGAGCTAGTTTAGCTTGGTCCTCCAGCTGAAACCCATCACCTTCCCGAGCTGGTTTAGCTCGAGTATTTGACCTTAGCTCAGACTTATTTATTTCAGTTCTCTTTGTACCATCCCGGGCTAACTTTGTACCATCCCGGGCTAACTTTGCACCATCCCGGGCTAACTTTGCACCATCCCGGGCTAACTTTGAACATCCCAGGCTAACTTTTCCCGACCTTCAATCTTCTACTCTTTTCATCGGCTAAGTTCTTTATCTTTCCCGGACTTCGCCCTTCCTTCCGGGCCATGGAACAGGTTAATTCGTTTTATCCGACAAGTCTTTCCCCATTCCCGACCATGGCCCAGCCCAGCGAACCTAGCGAGGTTCGGGGTCGTTACAAGGGCAATCGACTAAGACTAAAGCGGTAGCACCGGTTATGTTGGATCATGCTACGGTACAAGCGGAGGTGATCGATATAGATCCACCGCCCAAAACTGTCCGAAAGGTAGACTACCTCCGCGTTTTGGAACATATCTCACAGCTGGGAACAAGACACTTTAAGGGTAGTGCAGACCCAATTGAAGCCGATGGGTGGAGGAGTCGGTTAGTGAGGAACTTCAGTTCCACATGCTGTCCGGATGATTACAAGAAAGATATCGCATTTCATTTTCTGGAAGACGATGCTCACAACTGGTGGCTCGCGGTGAACAAGCGCACAGAGGGACGCATCGAGACCTTGCAGATTTCTAGACTGAATTTCTCGTCCAAAGCATGGGACAGACTCGAGAGTGACTTTCTCGATCTAGTCCAGGGTCGCCGATCTGTTCTGGAGTACGAGGAAGAATTCAACCGTTTAAGACGGTATGTGGGAAGGGAGCTAGAGGATGAGACAGTGCAAGTCCACCGTTTCCTCCGCGGTTTGAGGGTAGAACTGCACACTTTTTTGTACTGTCTCGGAGTTGGCGAGAGGGCGGCCATCATTGAGGCAAATTTAGCCAAGGAGAACAAGGCAAGAGCTTCTACCCGGCCAAGTACGTCCACTAGGACATTCGACAGAAAGCGGAAATGGGAACAGGTCGATGATCGGACCCGGTGAACGGTAAGACCCAATGAGTGCGCGCGTTGTGGAAAGATGCAAAGTGGGGAATGCTGGAAGGTATCAAGACCATGTGCTAACTGTGACAGTCGGGATCAAGGCACCCAAAACTGTCCAAAGATGGATAGAGGAAAAGTAACGAGTGATGAAAGAAATTCTTTCTTCCACTGCGGGAAAACAGGGCACTATGCTAGGGATTGCCCTAAGCGCCGAGTGGAAGTGCAGGTGAACGAGAAGAGAAACAGCAGGATAAGCGATCAGTCGAGCCAGGGAAGGAGGCCGGCTGTTACACCGCGTGTCTACGAACTGGCGAAGGAAAACGGCAACACCTATCCTAATAAAACTACGAGCATTGCATGACATAGCATCGGGATTAGGAAGGGAAGGAACTTAGCATTCTAGGCGAATGTGTAGGGACCTTGATTATTGACGGAATATCAACTCATACTCTATTTGATTCCAAGGCAACACATAGTTTTGTAAGCCCGTAAATGATTGGGAAAGGACTATTCCAAAGAGGACCGAAGAGTGAGTTCGGTATAGTCTGTGCTGCCGTTGGTCAGACCATGTCCACGTCAGGAGTGGTTCATGACATTCCCGTCAGCATTGGAGGCATAGAGATGCCGGCTGACCTGGTCATAGTCAGCCTTAAGAATCACGAGGTGATCTTGGGAATGGACTGTTTGGGAAAGTACAAAGCCACCCTTGATTGTCACCGGGGGCAAGTGCGTTTTGAGAGGGAAGCCGTAAGTTAGAATTCCAAGGTATTAGACCAACTTCGGGAAGCTTGGTGATCTCAGCAATCCAGGCAAAACGGATGCTTGAGAGGGGATGTTGTAACGGCTCTGAACTTCGCTAGGTTCGCTGGGCTGGGCCATGGTCGGGAATGGGGAAAGACTTGTTGGATAAAGCGAATTAACCTGTTCCATGGCCCGGAAGGAAGGACTAAGTCCGGGAAAGATAAGGGACTTAGCGGATGAAAAGAGTAGAAGATTGAAGGTTGGGAAAAGTTAGCCTGGGATGTTCCAAAGTTAGCCCGGGATGGTTCAAAGTTAGCCTGGGATGGTACAAAGAGAACTGAAATAAATAAGTCTGAGCTAAGGTCAGATACCCGAGCTAAAATGAGCTGAAGGTCCGAGCTAAGACTAGCTCAGGAAGCTGATGGGTTTCAGATGGAGGACCGAGCAAAAACTAGCTCGGGAAGCTGATGGGTTTCACGTGGGGACGTGGCACCCGTCGGTTTAATAAAACGATTATGGGCAAGAATCCTATAAATAATCCTCGCTCATCTTCTTCGCGGACACACAATCTTTTCACGGGATTTTTCGTGAAAACACAGAAGAGAATCCGAGATAGCCGAATGATTAAGTGATTTCCACGGGATAAACTTAAGGGTCAGGATCAATTAGTCATTGATAGGCGCTTATGTATAACTAAGTAAAAGTTGGATTACTTACGCCTCTTTGATTTCAGGAAAGGATGTTGATCGTGGGAAGGACTTGGCCTAGATGCGCGAGACAAGGACTAGGAAGGATGGGTGGTGGTAGACTAGATAGACTAGGATTGGACATTGTAATAGCCTATAGTGCAGACTCTAACGATTGTATCGAATCCCTTGTTATATATATAAAAATCCACTTTATTGTTAAATCTCTTTGCATATCGACTCTATTACTTATGAATATCAGAGTAATCGGATAAATGAACTTGTTTAAAGAATGAACCTTTAAAACGGACTGAATAGGCTCGAATCACTTACTGATTCGAGTGGGAACAACCTCTCAGACTTAGTAGCCGGGATGGGGTGTTTCAAGTTGGTATCAGAGCATGCTTGCTCTTAGGACAGTTTCTGTTGGGTTTGGGGAACGCCACTCATCCGGCTATAGAGTCTCGTGCTAGGTTCTCTTAGGCTTTGCTTGCTTAGACTCGTTGAGAGTGTGAACTTTGTTAGGTGGTTCTGACTTGTTCTGTCTCAGGCGGGAAAAAGCAAAACGGGGAAGAGTGGAAGAAGCAGAAAATCCAAGAAGAATAAGACACCAGCGGAACCGAGTCAAGTGGTGGCTGATGGCGTGAACCAAGGGAATGATCCAGTCGGACCTGGGATTGGACAAATCGGGGATTTACCCGCGGTCACAGTTACTCACAGCCATACTCGGGAGACGGATCCCAACAACCGTGAGAAGGAAACCGATGAAGAGATGGGAGAATCCTCTCATGCGGTACACGTTTCAGTCCGAGGAATCGGAGTGAACAATGAAACTGTTGATGCGGCTAATCAGACCGTGACTCCTTCTGTGGGAGAGATATTGGCAGCACTGCGGACCGTGATGAAGCAGATGGCAACAATATCCGAAGCGGTCGAGTCGGTTGACAAACCCGACCGTTGGGCAAACGGTTAAGGTGCGTGGTGCCTTGCCCACGGATGCACGGGTTGAAGTACAAGCGGATGTGGTCGAGATAGACCCACCGCCAAAGACCGTTCGAAAGGTGGATTACTTAAGCTTGTTGGAGCATATCTCACGGCTCGGGACAAGGCACTTCAAGGGATGTGCTGATCCGATAGAGGCGGACGAATGGAGGATTCGGCTGGTAAGGAACTTTAGTTCCACCCGCTGCCCGGAGGATTACAAAAAGGACATTGCGGTTCACATTCTGGAAGGTGACACACACAACTGGTGGCTCTCTGTTAACAAGCGCACGGGTGGATGCATTGAGACCTTCGGAGACTTTGAAGCTGAATTCAACCGAAGCTTGGGATAGACTCGAGGGTGATTTCCTTGACCTGTCTCAAGGGCGCAGGACAGTGCGCGAGTATGAGGAAGAATTTAACCGATTGAGACGATATATGGGAAGGGAGCTAGAGGACGAATCTGTTCAAGTGCGTCGGTTCCTCCGTGGCTTGAGGGTGGGGCTGCGTACTCATTGTTCGGTTCGCACCTTCAGTACGGTCTCGGAGTTGGTTGAGAGGGCAGCGATGGTTGAGTATAACCTCGCGGAAGAGAATAATGCAAGGTAAATATCCCGATCAAACACAAGTGGAAGGTCGGGTGACCGTAAGAGGAAAAGGGATCAGGGGGATGATCGGCTTAAGTCGATTATAAGGTGCGGTGAATGCACGATTTGGGGGAGAGGCATGGCGGAGATTGCTGGAAGGCAATGGGAGCGCGTGCTCGGTGCCAGTATGGACCACGGGATTCAAAACTGTATACGGATGGACGAAGGCAAAGTGACTCGGGATGATGCAAAATCCTGCTACCATTGCGGAAAGGCCGGGCACTTCAAGAGAGAGTGTCTGAAGCTGCAAGTGGAAAGACAGATGGAACACAAGAGAACCTGGGCAAAGGCCGGGCACTTCAGCCTAAGGAAGAGATATGTCCCAGCTCATTACCACCAGGATATACAAAGGAGATTCCACAAACTGTCTCAAGGGAGCAAATCGGTGGAGGAGTATTTTGAAGAGTCCATACTCGAACAACTCCGGATGGTTGTAATGGTCTGCGGACAGTCGTGATTGACTTGCACCGTTTCGACTGTATCCGAGAGAAAGTTCCGTAGTTTCGGATTAATCAAGTAATGAAAAAGGGATTTTGGGAATAATAACTAAGGAATGGGAAACTTGCATTATTGCCTTGATCATATAGACATGTTAGGGCGAATTCGCGCATCCATTGAGAGAACGGATTACTTACGTTTCTTTCGCTATTTCAGGGAAAGAAAGTGACCGTGGGAAGGAAAAAGCTTAGGCGCGCGAGACTAGGCAAGGCGGATGGGTGGTGGAACAATCTGGATAGTTAGGATCGATCATTGTAATAGCCTATAGTGCAAAACTCTAACTTTGTATCAAATCCTACTTGTTATATAAATAAAAATCCAGTTGTTTCGTTCATTGTTGCATATTGACTCTAAACTCTTATGAATCTCAGAATTACTCATAAAATGAACTTGTCTAAAGAATAAGACCCTTAAAATGGACCGAAAGGCTTGGTTTACTTAGTAATCCGGGCGTGGAACAACCTCTCGGACTTAGTAGCTGGGATAGGGTGTTTCAAGTTGGTATCAGAGCATGCTTGCTCCTAGGACAGTCTAGTGTGGAAATGGGGAAAGCCACTCATCCGGCCATAGAGTCTCGCGTTAGGTCTTGTTTATGACTTGTTGGGATTTTGTACTGTTAGGTGATGCTAAGATGTTGAATCTCAGGCGGGAAAAAGCAAAACTGGTAAACATGGAAGGAGCAGCGGAAACTAGTCAAAGGGTAGGCGATGGTGTGAACCAAGTTGTTGCGGATTCAGTCGGACATGTGGCTGGACAGAGGGAAACAACGCACATGGATACTACAATGCATGACCAGACTAAGGACGCAGATCCGAGTAACCGCGAGAAGGACAACCTGGAGGAGGTGGGCAAGTCTTCTCACGCTAATCAGACGTCTGTCTGGGAAACTGGAGTCGACGGACGTGCTGCGGGTTTCGCCAAGCAACCCGTAACTCCTTCCGTGAGTGAATTGTGGGCTATGCTTCAGACGGTTATGAAGCAGTTGGCGACTATCTCGTAAGCCGTTGCATCGGTTGAGAATCCGATGGTTGGGCTGAAACACCCCATCCCGGCTACTAAGTCCGAGAGGATGTTTTTACTCGGATCAGTAAGTGATCCCAGCCCGTTCAGTCCATTTTTAAGTGTTCATTCTTTAAACAAGTTCATTTATCCGATTCTTCTGAGATTCATAAGTAATAGAGTCAGTATGTACATAGATTAAACAATAAACTGTATTTTTATTTATATAACAAAGGATTCGATACAATTGTTAGAGTCTGCACTATAGGCTATTACAATGTTTGATCTTATTCTATCCAGTCTATCACCACCCATCCTTCCTAGCCTGTGTCTCGCGCATCTAGGCCAAGTCCTTCCCATGATCACCATCCTTTCCTGAAATCAAAGAGGCGTAAGTAATCCAACTTTTACTAAGTTATACATAATCGCCTATCAATGACTATATGTTCCCGACCCTTAAGTTTATCCCGTGGAAATCCCTTAATCATTCGGCTATCTAGGAAAAACCCAAGTTATCTCTCGGGCACAGTCGAGTCTTGGCGGATTCTGTCCGATCCCCAAGCCGCTCGCAGGATCCGCGACTTCCCTCGAATATCCGATTCTTTCCTAGCTGAAACTGGCTATATGCCTTAGTCATAACCATTCACCTAAAACCGCGACTATTTAGGGAAATAGCCAAGATTATCGAGAACTGTCCTGACCGGCCGTAACAGACTGTGGTCTTAGTCACACATCCTAGATCCGACCGTCTAATGACCGATCTATCCCCATCGGCAGGCAGATATAAGATTATAACCGATGAAAAGGAGAGTTTGGCCGAATAACTGCATAAGCGTCCTATACTGTCTCGGCTATCGCCGATAATTAGGGATTTTCCCAGCTAAGTTACCCGGCATCGCGCTCACCTTTTTTGTACGTTCGGATTGTTTGATGTTTTTCTCCCGATCCTTGTCCGTAGAAGACTCCATCGCTTGAACGTCCCTCGGTAAGTTTCTCTCTCGGAGATTTCTCACTCGCAATCCAGCGATCCTCTCGTTACCCGACAATTGCCAAGTACGTCCGGCGTTATCTCCTCTCTCCCTCGGTTCCTCTTATTCTCTCTCGGATATCTTTCTGTGTTTCAGGAAAATCCCCGTGAAAAGATTGTGTGTCCGCGAAGAAGATGATCGAGGATTATTTATAGGATTCTCGCCCATAACCGTTTAATTAAACCGACGAGTGCCTCGTTCCCATTCGGTAATGGTCACATCCGTTCGGATATAACCGTGCCACACCCCCAGTCCGAGCGAGATCATCCCCTTAACCGATCATTCATTCGCCAACCGACCAGCTAGCTTCGCTACCCAACCAGCTAGTGATATTAGTTCCCGAGCTGACTCAACCGACCAACACATTGTCCAGCTGCCCGAGCTCAACTTCAGCTGTCCGAGCTATTTCAGCTCGGTCCGTTAGCTGAGGATCCATCAGTTGCCCGAGCTGGTTTAGCTCGGTCCTCCAGCTGAATCCCATCAGCTTCCCGAGCTGGTTTAGCTTGGTCCTCCAGCTGAAACCCATCAGCTTCCGGAGCTGGTTTAGCTCGAGTATTTGACCTTAGCTCAGACTTATTTATTTCAGTTCTCTTTGTACCATCCCGGGCTAACTTTGTACCATCCCAGGCTAACTTTGCACCATCCCGGGCTAACTTTGCACCATCCCGGGCTAACTTTGAACATCCCGGGCTAACTTTTCCCAACCTTCAATCTTCTACTCTTTTCATCGGCTAAGTCCTTTATCTTTCCCGGACTTGGCCCTTCCTTCCGGGCCATGGAACAGGTTAATTCGTTTTATCCGACAAGTCTTTCCCCATTCCCGACCATGGCCCAGCCCAGCGAACCTAGAGAGGTTCGAGGCCGTTACAAGTCTCCCCCCCCCCACCCCTTGAAAGGGATTCATCCTCGAATCCGAAGCAAGTATTATCGATTGAACAGCCTTCTCTATCTCATCTTCTCTTGGAAGATCTTTGAACCATTCGGAAAATTCAGCCTTCATACTATTTTCCGTTTCCAAACTTCTTCCTTTCAACCGCTCCTACCCGCTCTAGGATGATGAACGGCCCAAGGTACCTCGGATCTAGTTTTCCTCTTTTAGATGTTCTTGCCTGTCCCTTAAATGTTATCATCTTAAGGTACACCCAGTCACTGACCGCAAACTCAATGTCCTTCCTCCTTTTATCCGCATAACTCTTCTGTCTATCTTGTGCTTCCTTTATCTTGTTTCTTAGAAACTTAATCTTTTCTGTGGTTTTTTCTACTATGTCCGGTCCAATCACACTTCTCTCCCCCACTTGCGTCCAGAATAGTGGTGTTCTGCATGGCCGTCCATACAATGCTTCGTATGGTGAGATCCCAATGCTCGCTTGGAAGCTGTTGTTGTAGGCAAACTCGGCCAAAGGTAAGTGTTCTTCCCATGCACCGCCCCAGTCAAGTACACATGCCCTCAACATGTCCTCCAAGGTTTGAATGGTCCGTTGTGACTGCCCATCAGTCTGCGGAGGATAAGCTGTGCTCATGTTTATCCTTGTTCCTAAAGCCTTTTGGAAAGTTCTCCAGAAGTAGGACGTGAACCGGGAATCCCTATCCGAGACAATGCTTGTCGGAACACCGTGTAACCGGACAATCTCGCTGATGTACTTAACCACTATCACATCAACACCATCCGTCTTTCTAATGGTAATGAAATGAGCCGATTTGGTGAGTCTGTCAACTACCACCCAAATCGCATCCTTCTTTGTCTTCGATCATGGCAAGCCAGTCACAAAATCCATGGTGACATGATCCCACTTCCACTCCGGAATGGGAAAGCTTTGCAGCAGTCCGCTGGGAACCTGATGCTCGGCCTTGACTTGCTGACAAGTGGAGTACTTAGCGACCCAGTCCGTCACATCTCTTTTCATCCCGACCCAATGGTAATATCTCTTAAGATGCTGATACATCTTGGTCCTTCCCGGGTGAATTGAGAACTTGGACTGGTGTGCTTCTTTAAGGATCTCCTCCTTAAGTTCTTTCACGTTTGGTACACAAACTCGCCCATTTACAACAATGGTGCCATTATTCGAGGTCTGGTACTCATTCTTCTCATTCTCCTTCATCTTACTCAGGCTCTCATCCTGAGCTTGAGCAATCCGAATCCGGGTAAGTAGGTCGGCTTGATCAGCTGCCCCCAAACCCAATGGCTCTAAGGAATCGGACAGAGCATTTAGATGCAAGTTCCCGATCATGTTGATCAAACTCTCAGCGTCCTTTCCCGTATTCACTTCTGACCGTGTACGACTTAGTGCATCCGCAACCAGGTTAGCTTTCCCCGGATGGTAAGCAATATCAAGGTCATAATCCACCACTAGGTCCATTCATCTCCTCTGCCTTAGGTTTAATTCTGGGTGCGTGAAGATATACTTCAGGCTCTTGTGGTTGGTGTAAATCTGCACTCTGGCTCCATAAAGATAGGATCTCCATATCTTTAATGCGAATACCACCGCGGCCATTTCCAAGTCATGAGTCGGATAATTCCCCTCATGTTTCCTTAATTGTCTTGAAGCATAGGCAATCACCTTGCCTTTCTGTATCAATACACATCCTAGCCCGGCTATAGATTCATCAGTGTAAACAATGTAAGGTTCATCTGCTTCCGGCAAAGCCAGGACGGGTGCACTGATAAGCGCCTTCTTTAAACTAGTAAAACTTTCCTCACAGGCCTCCGACCTTGTGAACTTCGTATCCTTCCCGGTTAGCCGAGTCATAGCTAGAGCCATGCTTGCAAACCCGTTCAACAACTTCCTGTAATAGCCCGTCAATCCGAGGAAACTCCTTACCTCGGTGGCATTCCTCGGGCGTGGCCACTCTTTGATGGACATAATCTTCTTTGGGTCAACCGAGACACCCTGATCCGAGATGATGTGTCCAAGGAACCCGATCCTCCTTTGCCAAAAGCTACACTTGCTTAGCTTCGCATAGAGCTTCTGTTCCCTTAACCATTCTAACACCGCTCTTGGATGGTTCTCGTGGGTTTCCCGATCTTTCGAATATACCAGTATGTCATCTATAAAGATAATGACAAATTCGTCTAAATAGTCCCGAAAGATCCCGTTCATCATCTTCATGAACGCTGCTGGTGCATTGGTTAGTCCGAACGGCATGACCACGAACTCATAGTGGCCATACCTTGTTCGAAACGCTGTTTTCAGGACATCCTTTGGCTCAATCGGGATATGATGATATGCCGAAGCCAAGTCGACCTTGGAAAACCAGGTCGCTTCCCTGAGTTGATCCAGCAACTCTTCTATCCGGGGCAAAGGGTATTTATTCTTGACCGTGACTCGGTTCAAGCCCCTATAATCGATGCATAGCCGGAAGCTACCATCTTTCTTCTTAACAAACAAGACAGGTGCACCCCAAGGTGAACTACTCGGCCTGATGAAACCCTTTTCCAGCAACTCTTCCAGCTGCTTTTTCAGATCGGCCATTTCGGCTGGAGCCATACGATACGGTGCTTTTGAGAGTGGGGCTGTCCCGGGCTCAAGTTCAATTGTGAACGGGTCTGATCTGTCCGGGGGTAAACCCATCAATGATTCAAACACTTCCGCAAAATCTTTCACCACCGGAATATTCTTTAACACTTTTTCCTACTTCCGTAGTACTGATGGTAGCCAGGTAAGCTTCGCATCCCTTCTCAAGCATTCGTTCTGCCTGGATTGCCGAGATCACCAAGCTTCTCGAAGTTGGTCTAATCCCTTGGAATTCCAGCTTTGCTCCGTCTAATGACCGATCTATCCCCATCGGCAAGCAGATATAAGATTATAACCGATGAAAAGGAGAGTTTGGCCGAATAACTGCATAACTGTCCCATACTGTCTCGGCTATCGCCGATAGTTAGGGATTTTCCCGGCTAAGTTACTTGGCATCGCGCTCACCTTTGCCGTACGTTCGGATGGTTCAGTGTTTTTCTCCCGATCCTTGTCCATAGAAGACTCCATCGCTGGAACGTCCCTCGGTAAGTTTCACTCTCGGAGATTTCTCACTCGCAATCCGGCAATCCTCTCGTTACCCGGGATGGTGCCAAGTACGTCCGGCCTTATCTCCTTTCTCCCTTGATTACTCTTATTCTCTCTCGGATATCTTTCTGTGTTTCAGGAAAATCCCCGTGAAAAGATTATTTGTAGGATTCTCGCCCATAACCGTTTTATTAAACCGACGGGTGCTAAGTCCCCATTCGGTAACGGTCACATCCATTTGGATATAACCGTGCCACACGCCCAGTCCGTTGGAGATCATCCCCTTAACCGATCATTCATTCGTCAACCGTCCAGCTGACGCAACTAATTGACCAGCTAGCTTCGCTACCCAACCAGCTAGTGATATTAGTTCCCGAGCTGACTCAACCGACCAACACCTCGTACAGCTGCCCAAGCTCAACTTCAGCTATCCGAGCTATTTCAGCTCGGTCCTTTAGCTGAGGATCCATCAGTTGCCCGAGCTGGTTTAGCTCGGTCCTCCAGCTGAAACCCATCAGTTGCCCGAGCTGGTTTAGCTCAGTCCCCAGCTGAAACCCATCAGCTTCCCGAGCTGGTTTAGCTCGAGTATTTGACCTTAGCTCAGACTTATTTATTTCAGTTCTCTTTGTACCATCCCGGGCTAACTTTGTACCATCCCGGGCTAACTTTGCACCATGCCAGGCTAACTTTGCACCATCCCGGGCTAACTTTGAACATCCTGGGCTAACTTTTCCCGACCTTCAATCTTCTACTCTTTTCATCGGCTAAGTTCTTTATCTATCCCGGACTTCGCCCTTCCTTCCGGGCCATGGAACAGGTTAATTCGTTTTATCCGACAAGTCTTTCCCCATTCCCACCATGGCCCAGCCCAGCGAGGTTCGGGGCCGTTACAAGGGCAATCGACTAACACTAAAGCGGTAGCACCGGTTATGGTGGATCATGCTACGGTTAAAGCGGAGGTGATCGATATAGATCCACCGCCCAAAACTGTCCGAAAGGTAGACTACCTCCGCGTTTTGGAACATATCTCCCAGCTGGGAACAAGACACTTTAAGGGTAGTGCAGACCCAATTGAAGCCGATGGCTGGAGGAGTCGGTTAGTGAGGAAGTTCAGTTCCACATGCTGTCCGGATGATTACAAGAAAGATATCGCAGTTCATTTTCTGGAAGACGATGCTCACAACTGGTGGCTCGCGGTGAACAAGCGCACCGAGGGACGCATCGAGACCTCGCAGATTTCGAGACTGAATTTCCCGTCCAAAGCATGGGACAGACTCGAGAGTGACTTTCTCGATCTAGTCCAGGGTCGCCGATCTGTTCGGGAGTACGAGGAAGAATTCAACCGTTTAAGAGGGTATGTGGGAAGGGAGCTAGAGGATGAGACAGTGCAAGTCCACCGTTTCCTCCGCGGTTTGAGGGTAGAACTGCACACTTTTTGGTACTGTCTCGGAGTTGGCGAGAGGGCGGCCATCATTGAGGCAAATTTAGTCGAGGAGAACAAGGCAAGAGCTTTTACCCGGCCAAGTACGTCCACTAGGACATTCGACAGAAAGCGGAAATGGGAACAGGTCGATGATCGGACCAGGTGAACGGTAAGACCCAATGAGTGCGCACGTTGTGGAAAGATGCAAAGTGGGGAATGCTGGAAGGTATCAAGACCATGTGCTAACTGTGACAGTGGGGATCAAGGCACCCAAAACTGTCCAAAGATGGATAGAGGAAAAGTAACGAGTGATGAAAGAAATTCTTTCTTCCACTGCGGGAAAACAGGGCACTATGCTAGGGATTGCCCTAAGCGCCGAGTGGAAGTGCAGGTGAACGAGAAGAGAAACAGCAGGATAAGCGATCAGTCGAGCCAGGGAAGGAGGCCGGCTGTTACACCGCGTGTCTACTGATAAACTGGTTTCTATTGCTCTAATGCAGCAGAGAGGCTATCAAAACTCTAGTGCACGCAATGTTGTAGTAAAGCAAGCAGGAGAGTGTCAATCCACTTCTAGATGATAGAGAATCCACAGACAATGCAAGGTCTAAGACAAATCTAGGCAAATGAGACAGTTTATGAGAAATATTCTAAAAACTAAATGCAGCAACCTAAACAGAGTGAAACCTATTTTAAAAGTACTAGAAAGGAAGCAGTTACCACGAGAAACAAACATACAAATTAAAGGGAAGAGCTTCGAATTGTTAAAATTCGACTAGTGGATCGACCACAAGATCGACCACTAGATCGAGCAGAAACGATCGATCTCGTCTAAAACTGTAAGAACAATGAATCTAAAGACCAGGATGCTGTCAGGTAACTAGCTAAAGATGAAATGAGACGTAAATATGCTAAGAGAAAGGGCTTTAGGGTTGAGATTCATATAAAGGGTTTCAAGGATCGATCTTGGGTTTGAAACTTTAGATCGACTCACTTGGTGAGGATCTCTAAGCCTCGAAAACAAAACAAGATCTATCCGTGGCTTTCGGTATAGATCACTCTTTCATCCTCTCCTCCAAACCCATGGCTTTTGGTGGAAAAAGAGGTTGAAAGGCAAGGAAAACAGATTTCGAGTAATAGCTTAACTAGTCCCCCAAACTTCCATGGCTTTTGGGAAGGGGTAACTAGTCTCTAAGGTGTGATCTTCCGAGGCCCCTGGATCCTGTCAAGGTAAGGGACCTCTTGGATCATGAAGCTCTTGGCGTGAGAGTCTTCAAGCGTTAAGCTTTCAACACCTTAGAAGAGATAGCCTTAAAAACGTTTAGAAAACAAACCAAGATCGAACCTTTTCTACCCTTCAATCCTCTCAACCCTGAACCCAAGGTAAACTACTCATTACTCATAAAGTAAATCAAGCAAAGCAGAAGAAATGAAACGATAAACATGAAAGAAAGAATAGATCCAACGATAAGGATTCGAATACAAAAGCTTCAAAAGAAAACTGGTTCAACAATGGTGTTCTTGCGAAAAACAGAGAGAAAACATGAAAAAGAAAGATAAGAAATCTAAAAGTTCTTGAAAAAGGGCGTCGCCGCCTTGCTTAAAATGTCCAAACAATCCAATGGTCCCCCCTTCGCTAACAGCCAAAAACGGTTGAAAGGACAGAGATCGACCATTGGATCGAGTTGTTCTCTCGATTATATCCGGACATCGTGTCTTCGGCTTGATCCGGGTCTCGATCTTCATCGGTGAATCGAGTGTTGCATCCGATCTCGGTATCGATCTTCGGGTGGATCGAGTGGTGTACTGGATCTGGCTCTCGCTATGCATGGCGTCATTTACGTCCGTACCGATTGATCGATTGCTTCACTCGATCTCCGTCTCGATCATTATCCTTGGATCGCCTAGTTGGCTCGATCTTCTGGTCGATCACTGGTCCTTAGCACATTCCCGAGCTCCCATGAACTGCTACATCGGCCTCCACACCTCCACGAACCTCCATGACTCCAAAGCAACCAGAAACAACCTGGAATGGATGCAAAATGCCGAGAAAATGCACATGCTGATGCAAGAATGCTCTAGGACCCTAAGTGATGCAATCTAACCTAAAACATGATACAAATGCATGAAAAAACTATCTAATGAGTATGCAAAATGTATGCAAAATTCAAATCATGACTCTCTTATTCCTAACAATCAAAGAAATTTATCCTTCAACATTCATTAACATTCGAACCATGAATCAAACTTATGCACATTAAAGCAAAACACATTTGGCTAAGGGTTATGGTTATGAGCATAAAATGATCTCATTCGAAAAGGGTTTATAATTAGACAAGGGTTTCTCTCAAAAATGGTTTGAACCAATGCATAATGCTAAAGGTAAAGACAATTTATGCATACATGATTAGATTCTCATCTACCTATGTAAACTATCAAACAGTCCTATACCCCTCTCATTTAAGAAATTTAATCCCCACTCACCACTTAAGAGTCTACCTTTTTTCTCACACTTAACAATCCCCAATTCAAAATAAAGACATTTTTAAACTTTTTAGGCTAGTGAAAAGGTTTTGAAAAATATTTTTGCTCTTAGGAATTTCTTATTAGTAGCTCTCTTATTATTATTATTTTTCTCTTCATTTTTTTTTCTTTATTTGGCACTTAGGCTCTTTTATTTTTTTTTTCTTCTTTTCTTTTTCTCTTTTATTTTTATTTTTTTTTATTTAGAGAGAGCTACCTTCTGAAATAGAGCATACTTAGTTTTAAAAACAAACCTTTCACTTAAAACCTTATTTCTTTCCTTAAAACAAACTCTTTTGAACCGAAAACAAATACACAAGAAAGTAACCCCAATGATCCCCCAAACTTATCCTAAGCCTATACCTAGCTTCAGAATGCAAAGCTAGCAATCAATTATGAAAACCAAATCATGTCGCCTAAACCTAACACTTTATGCCAAGTTCAAACCGAAAATAAGGCCTCACAAAGATGTCACACAAGAACATTTGGCTTCAAAGGAGGGTAAGGTTCAAGGAGGGAGTTCTACTGAGGCTCACAAAGAGTGGTAAAAAGGAAGAAGAGAGCCTAAATATTTTAAAACCATGTGTTCATTTTCAAATGCATAAGAATGATAATTAGATTTTCAAATTAAGGTTTTCACTTAGTAGGATGAGTTTCAAATCATGAGAGTTCAATTCAAGCCACGAAAATCCTAACTAGTGATCCAAGCATGGTTAGAACTTACTTTCAAAGCATAAACAAAGCATTAGAGAACTACTAACTAGGGCATTGAAATGATTCATAAGTAAAATACCTTTTTAAGAAATTCTAGCCCCTTATGCAAAATGCAAACAACCTAGGTGATATGAGAAATTCTAGACTCAATCCTAACATGTTTTTAAAGAGATGAATGCAACTACATGAATCTTTGAAAAAAATTTTAAAAATTTTACCAATTTTTCATGAACTAAGACTCAAGGATGCAAAAAGGAAAATAAGATCAAAGAACACAAGATTAAATCACACAAGTACTCCCCCAAACTTGCTTGACACCGTCCCGGTGGCAAACTCATCCGATGGAGCAAACAAACACAATGCAAGAAACAAACATGAGCGGTTATATACAATGGAAGAAGGTTGTTACCTCTTGTATAGGCTCGGCTAGAACTTGAGGATGTTCCAGAGGAGCTAGAGATTGTTGCTTTTCCTTTGTTGCCTGGTTCTTGGAGGGAGGGACGCGCTTGCTGAATGTTGTCTCCTTGGGTCTCGCGGATAACAACTCCTCCGGTTGAGAGTCTCCTCTTCTCGGGTTGTTGTATCTCTTGGCTTGTAGCTGGCTTAGGCTGGCCTCCTTGGAGTTGTTTGACCTTCTTCCCCAGCTTCTTAAGCATTTTCCCTTGCCACTTCTTGATCTTCCGCTGCATCTCCACCACCGAGGCTAAGAACTTCTCGGTTTTGGTCCTCGGCTCAAAGTCCAGCTTGGGAAGTGTGTAAACCTCAGGCATCTCATCCTCTGTTCCTGGAGACTCTGACCTTTGGCGCGGGGCAATGGCTGAAGCAGGCGGTCCTCCTAAAGGGGCAAAGCATTCTTCCTCCGTGGGTAAGAACTCGATGTTCCCAATACCAAGCAGCTCGGTCTCATCTTTGTTGGGGAGGATGCACACTCTCTTCTTGTCTTCATCATCTATGAAGAGGTAAGCATAAAACCCTTCTGCTGGCGTGCGTCCCAAGCTATCAGTGTTTCTCATGTATGCTTCATCCATGAAAGCTCTGTTTGGGACGTGAGCAAAGTCATGGATATGCACATCGGCTTGCACGAACAAAGGAGTAAGGAAACCGCCAATGTAGGAAGAGGTTGCCTTGCACCGTAAGGCATAAGCCTTGTACTTCACCAGACAAGCCGCGAGCACACAGCCGTAATTCACTTCATCGCCGAGTTCATCTTCTATGGGCTCTTCATTCGCATCCGGATCAGACACCAAGTGCTTCACGCCTTGGAAAAGGAAGCACAGCTCCGTCTTCGTGACGGTAGGAGCAACAGACCTTCCACTGAATGTATTGGCAATCAGCTTCAGAGTATACCTCAGCACCGGACTCCTAACTCTCTTGATCTTGGCGGTGTTGGCTTTGTAGTCTTCATTGCTGATCAGGTCCCAAAACTCGTCGGCTTTCTTGAACGCTGGGAACTCCACCTTGTATGCATCAGCCTTGAGACCGTAGGCTTGGCATAGCTCGGGGATGGATAGTGTGTAAGCTTGACGGCCAACCTTGAAGTAGAGACGGCCTTGGGAAGGGACAGGGGCACTCGGATTCTCATACCGGAACTCCAAGGTGGCAAGGAAATCTATCGTCACCTCGGGAATGGTAGGGCAGTCCATCCGCGACAAGCATCTCAAACCAATGTTCTTGAGGAGTTGGTCGAAGTCCCCAAGGATCCCGAGCCTGGACAAAAGCTCTCGATCAGAAAACTTTGTAGGTTCAGACCGGAGCCTCTCAAGCCTCTTCTTGTCCCTCTTTTCATCTTTGCTCCACCGGACCCTCTCTTGAGCCACCACTTCTCGTCCTTCTCCTTCTTGTGCTAGCTCCTCTCTTGTTCTCTTTGGTGCCATTGTTCCTGAAACAAAATTCTAAAGAGAATGATTAGCAAGTGGCGATTTGATGAGAATGAGAGAAGAGAAGGAGAGAATTTATAAAAACTACCCTAGAATTTTGGAGATTAAATAAAAATCATAGCTACATAAAAGAGAAACAAATCTTTTAGATACTGAAAATCCAGAATTTTTCTTTTTACTTAGCTAATTTTAAAAAATCAAAACTGATTCTATATCCTAAAACAAGATCTTGCGATATTTAAGGAGATTTTCTTAAAAATAAACCATTAAATCTTTGAAAATACCTTTGCAAGAAGTTAAGGATATCTTTGCTAATCTTTAAAGACTTAAAATTCTCACTCTCTTTGTTAAAAATCTCGAGCAAACAGGAATGAGAGGGTGAGAGATAATTTGAGATATATAAAGACTTTAGCAAACCAAAACAATGGGTGGTCAAGGTGGTTTCTGACAAAAGTCTTAGTCAAGGCACATCTTTCATGGTCAAAGATGCTTGCCTTGACCAAGTTTTGAATTTAAAAATTGGAGGGAAAGGAGTAAAGGAGGGAAAGAAAATTGTTACCTCAGCATGAGATCGAGTCCTTTTGGTCGATCTAGGACTCGATCTCATGCCCAAAATGGCTTAGATCGAGAGGGTTACTCGATTTGAGACTCGATTCAAGGTGAATCGAGTCCTGGATCGATTGGCTCTCTCGATCATTGAGATGTTGGCTCCTCGGCTAAGTCCCTCTGGTCGATCTATGTCCTCGATTTAGGGGTCGATTTGGCATAGATCGAGTGGTGGATCGAGTCGAGTGATCGATCAACTTTCACCAGATTTTCCCGAGAGAAATTAGATCGGTCGATCTGATTTGGATCGATCGATCCTTTTTCGTCAAGGTCGATCTTGTCACTCGTTCTCGTCTAGATCGACTGACTCCTCTCGATTCACTGACTCGATCTAGCAAAGATCGAGCCAGGATCAGTCGATCTAGCACTCGATCTCTAGCCTTATCTTAACCCCTATTGCCCCTTTTGGACCTCAAAGTCAAGGTTTAGACTCCTCATACCTGTTCCTACACACTTGCAACATAAAAACATAAAACTGAAAGAGAAATGAAAGCAAAAGTATGTACAAGATAAACATGGGAATGCCTCCCAAGTGCGCTTTCTTTAACGTCTTTAGCTAGACCTTACTTGGTCTAGGTGGATGGTGGGTCTTGGAGAAGCACTGAGGTACTCTCCTTATCAAAGCTGTCCGCCAAGTAGGGCTTGACTCTGTGTCCATTGACGGTGAATGCACTACCACTTCTTCCCATCAGAGTAACAGCTCCATACGGCAAGACCTCTTGAATCATGAACGGTCCGCTCCACCTTGATTTTAGCTTGCCCGGGAAGAGTTTGAGCCTCGAGTTGTACAGCAACAGCAGACCTCCTTCCTTAAGCTCCTTGGCAACCAATTTCTTGTCATGAGCCTCCTTAGTCCGCTCCTTGTAGATCTTAGAGCTCTCGTAAGCATTCAACCTCAACTCGTCCAGTTCGTGTAGCTGAATAAGGCGCCTCTCCTGAGCCGTCTTGAGATCAAAGCTCAGCCTCTTCACAGCCCATAACGCACGGTGTTCCAGCTCAACCGGGAGGTGACAGCCCTTGCCATAGAGTAGAGTGAAAGGAGTTGTACCAATCGGCGTCTTGAAAGCAGTACGGTAGGCCCAAAGAGCATCGTCTAGCTTCACTGACCAGTCCTTCCTTGTTGCTCCAACGGTCTTCTCCAGAATAGCTTTGATTTGCCTGTTGGAGACATCCACCTGACCGCTTGTTTGAGGATGATACGGTGTAGCCACCTTATGCTTAAGCCCATACTTTCTCAAGAGGTTCTCGAAGACCTTGTTTATAAAGTGGCTTCCTCCATCACTTATAACAACCTTGGGTACCCCAAACCTTGGGAAGATGACACTCTTGAACAGCTTGATCACAACCTTAGAGTCATTTGTAGGGGAAGCAACAGCCTCAACCCATTTGGAGACATAATCCACAGCTACTAAGATGTACTTGTTGCCGTATGAAGAAGGGAAAGGCCCCATGAAGTCAATACCCCACGCATCGAACACGTCAACCTCGAAGATGGGAACTTAAGGCATTTCATTCCTCTTAGTTATGTTCCCTGCTCGCTGACATGCCTCACAGCTCTTCATAAACTCGTGTGCATCTTTAAAAATGGAGGGCCAGCAGAAACCGGCTTGCAACACTTTCGTGGCAGTCTTGAATGAAGCGAAGTGTCCTCCATAGGAAGAACCATGGCAATGATAGAGGATGTCCCTGGCTTCTTCCTTTGTAACACATCTCCGGTACAAGCTGTCTACTCCTCTTTTGTATAGGTAAGGCTCATCCCAAAAGTAGTCATTAGCCTCCCTCAAAAACCTCTTCTTGTGATAGCTGTTGAGATGTGTTGGCTCCTCACCACACGCTAGGTAGTTCACCACATCAGCATACCATGGTAGATCTTCCTCTTTAAAACTCAACACTTCCTCAAACCTTCCTTCTAGCTTCCCACAAACAGCAGTAGTAATCGCCATAAGCTGCTCTTCTGGAAGAAAGTCATCCAAGGGGAGAGACTCGTTGATCCTTAGCCTTGAGAGGTGGTCAGCGACTCCATTTTCTATCCCCTTCTTGTCTTTAATTTCCATGTCAAACTCCTGGAGTAACAGAATCCATCTTAAGAGCCGAGGCTTAGTGTCTTTCTTCGAGTATATGTATCGTAGAGCAGCATGATCCGTGTATACAATAGCCTTGGAGCCAACGAGATATGATCTGAACTTCTCAAAGGCGAAGACTACTGCAAGCAGCTCCTTCTCCGTAGTGGTGTATCGTGATTGCGTGTCATCCAAGGTCCTTGAAGCATAATAGATCACATGTAGCTTCTTATCTTTCTTCTGACCAAGGACGGCTCCTACGGCGTAGTCACTAGCATCACACATGATCTCAAAAGGGAGAGACCAGTCTGGTGCTTGGACTATAGGGGCTGATGTGAGAGCTTCCTTGATGGTCACGAAAGCCTTCAAACACTCCTCATCGAATACAAACTCAGCTTCCTTGCACAACAGCCGTGTAAGAGGGCGTGCAATATTGGAGAAATCTTTGATGAAGCGCCTATAGAACCCTGCGTGTCCCAAGAAGCTTCTGATCCCTTTAACATTAACCGGCGGCTCTAGACCCATCATAACCTCAACCTTAGCCTGATCAACTTCAATACCCTTCTCTGAAATCTTGTGACCGAGCACTATCCCTTCCTTGACCATGAAGTGGCATTTCTCCCAATTCAGCACCAGGTTTGTCTCTTCACAACGTTTAAGTACCCTGCAAAGATTCAACAAACACGCAGGAAAGGACGCACCATACACAGAGAAGTCATCCATAAACACCTCTACCATCTCCTCTATAAGATCGGAGAAGATCGACATCATACACCGCTGAAAGGTAGCCGGTGCATTACACAATCCAAACGGCATCCTTCGATATGCAAAGGTACCGTAGGGACATGTAAAAGTCATTTTCTCCTGATCGTTTGGGTGAATAGGTATTTGAAAGAAACCGCTATACCCATCGAGAAAACAGTTGTAAGGGTGATTTGCAAGTCTCTCAAGCATTTGATCAATAAAAGGCAAAGGGAAATGGTCTTTTCTAGTCGCAAGGTTAAGCTTTCTATAGTCAATACACATTCTATGACCAGTAATAGTCCTAGTAGGGATAAGTTCATCCTTTTCATTCCTTATGACCGTGATCCCTCCCTTCTTAGGCACCACGTGTACAGGGGAAACCCACGTGCTGTCACTTATGGGATAGATCACGTCAGCCTCTAAAAGCTTAAGGATTTCCTTCTTAACAACCTCTTTCATGTTAGGATTCAAACGCCTTTGATGTTCTACAGAAGTGGCATTCTAATTATCCAAGTGAATCCTATGAGTGCAAAGCATTGGTGAAAGGCCTTTGATGTCACTTAAAGAGTACCAAATGGCCTTCCTATACTTTCTCAGCTCAGTTAAGAGCGAGTGCAACTCATCATCACTAAGGTTTTCATTTACTATCACGGGATAGGTGTCATTAGGTCCTAAGAAAGCATACCTTAGCCCTTTTGGGAGCTCCTTAAGGTCCACCTTTGGGGCTAACAGCTCACTCTAGTCATCCTCGTGGCTGTTGTTGTTGTTCTCCTCCTTGGAACTCTCCCTTGAACTCGAGGCATGGCCCTTCAGACTGCTTTCCTCTATCGCTATCCCTTCTGTGATCGAGTCCCCCGGTCGATTCTCCTCTCGATGTCGTCTAGATCGAGCCATTTCACTCGATTCACTTACTCGATTGGATATGGATCGAGTAAGGGATCGAGATGCTGAGTCGATCTCTTGATTGGACTCCAAAATGATCGGGAGGTCTTTCTCGATCGTCGACTCGATTGTTTCTCCTGATCGAGCATCATTCTCGATCGGTTGGTCGATTGTTGCACCGGATCGAGTTGGGTTCTCGATTGACTTGTCGATCTGACTCCTGGATCGAGTGATAGCGTCGATCTCGGAGTCGATCTCTAGGCAGCAACCTTCTTCATTCTTGATGATCCTCCTTGAATCCAGCAGGTTCACGTACTCTTGGGTTCTCTGGTCCACATAGCCAAACTCCCCTGGCTCCTTAGTGAGTGCTAGCTTCAAATGGTCTTCTAGTGCTAGCTCTTCCAACAACTCATCCGCTAGAGCATCCATTGTTTCAATATAGAAAGCTTGTCCTTCGATGGTTGGCTTCTTTAGAACCTTGTTGATGTCAAAGTCTAGCCTGATCTCTTTCCCCAAATGCAAGGCAATCTTCCCATTCTTCACATCTATTATAGCTCCGGCGGTTGCAAGGAACGGTCTCCCTAAGATGAGTGGGTCTTTCGGCTCCTCGTCCATCTCCAACACTACAAAGTCTGTAGGTACGTTCACACCACTGATTCGCACCGGTAAGTCTTCAAGCAACCCAACCGGTAATCTCACGCTCCTATCAGCCAGCACCAATGAGATCCGACATTCCTTAAACCGAGTAAAACCAAGCTTCTTAGCCACGGAGTGAGGCATCAAGTTTATGCTAGCTCCGAGATCACACAAGCAACTCTTGAACTCTAGAGGACCCAAAGCACAAGGTATAGTGAAGCTCCCAGGATCTCCCAGTTTCTTAGGCACTATCTCCTTATGAATAACCGCACTACACTCTTCGCTTAGCACAAGTACCTCTTTGCTTTCTTTGTTCTTCTTCACAAGGGTGTCCTTGAAAAACTTGGCGCACTTGGGCATCATAGCGAGACAGTCTACAAGAGGCAGCTTTATCTCCACATCTCTCAAGTGCTTCTCAAACAGGATTCGGTGCTTCTCTATTAGCTGCTTTTTGAAACGACCCGGAAATGGCAACTTTGGTACGTAAGTGGGGGCACGTAGTCATTCTTCTCCTTGGTGGTTTTCTCAGCTTTCTTCTCAACGAATGCCTTGTCACCTCTTCTCGGTCCTTGAATCCACACGTTGTCAAATTTGATCTCCTCATTATCAGCCGAAAGTTTACCCTCCCCCTCTTGAATGACAACGTCCTCGTTGTTCTTTGTAGAGACCGGAGGTTCAAGCTCTTTGCCACTTCTCAATGTAATAGCATTGGCATACTCCTTGGGGTTTTGCTCACACTTTCCCGGAAGGCTGTTCTGACCACTCGTGCTTGCTTTACCCTTCTCCAGCTGCTTTATCTTGTTGTTAAGGTTGGTGATTTGAGTGGAGAAGTCGGTTAGAGATGAATCAAGCCTAGTGTTCATTTCAGCGAACTTCTGATTGTTAGAAGCTTGCCCTTGTATTAGTTGTTGGAACATTGCTTGAACCGGATTAACTTGTTGTTGCATCGGTTGTTGTTGCTGAGGTGCAAAACCCGGAGGGTAGTTAGGAGTATAACCCTTGTTTTGTTGTTGTTGCCCTTGACCTTGGAAACCACTACTCGGTTGAAAACCTTTGTTGTAAGGGATGAAAGGTTTAGCTTGTTGAGCAGGGTACACTTGATCTTTAGGGTTGGCTACGTTGGTGCTCCTGTAAGAGAGGTTGTTGTTCTGGTAGCCTTGGTTGTAGCCTTGAGACTTGTAGTTGTTCTGTCCAGCCACCCAATTTGCTTCTTCTTGGCTTAGCTCCAACTCCTCTTGGTTTTCATCAGCTTCACCAAAAAAGTGAACATGCTTTTGATTAGCTAAGACCAACTTGTCAATCTTCTCATGCAACGATTTGAGCTCCTTCTTGTGAGACTCTAACTCTGGTCCTCTTGGTGCTCGGTCATAATCCTCGGCATAGTTTCCATCACTCAACGCCAGTTTTTCTATCAGCTCCATACCCTCTTCAACCTCTTGACCGAGGAAGTTCCCTTTGCTAGCTCTATCAAGCAACAACCGGATCTTTGGTGAAGCTCCACGGTATATGGTACTGAGTAGAGTCTCCTCACTGAACCCGTGATGAGGGCATTGGATCGTGTAATCTTTGAAACGCTCCATAGCCTCATTGAATGTCTCGTTGTTCCTTTGAGTGAAACCGCTGATTTCACTTCTCAACCGAGCAGTCCTGGTGCTTGAGAAGAACTTTGAGAGGAAAGCCTTCTTACACTCAGCCCATGATGTGATGGTGCCTTGTGGGAGGGTCTTCTCCCAATGTCTAGCTTTGTCTCCGAGTGAAAAGGGGAAGAGACGCAGCTTGAAAGCATCTTCTGATATACCGTTGATCTTTATCATTCCACATACTTGCTCGAAATTGTCCAAGTGCTCCAAGGGGTCTTCCATTGCTAAGCCGTGGAACTTGTTGTTTTGCACCATGGAGATGAAACCCGGCTTGATCTCGAAGTTATTGTTTTGTACTGGAGGAGGAGTGATCCCAAACCTATTGTGGTGGGTATTGGGAGCATCTCCGGCTCCTATGATCCTCGGAGGTCTAGCCGCGTGTTGGGGGTTTCCATTGCCCCGTCCTGCTGGAGGAGGTCCCTCTGGATGCTCGTGTTCAGCCATGTCTTCAAAGTTAACCAGACCGTGTTGAACAATCTCCTCAAAGGCTCTTGTTTGATATCTGACTCTCCTTTGCCGTGAGTGACCAAGCTGATGAATGTTGTCTAAGGGCTGTAGTAGATTGTTGTTTCCCCTTGAACGAAGATTCATGTACCTGAAAACACATGGTTAAGAGTAGTATGATTAGTAACTTGAAAAAGGTAAAGACTTAGTCTTTGCTAAGACCCAAATCTCTATGTTCTCTAAGCAACCTAGAACGGCAACAACGCCATTTGATAAACTGGTTTCTTATGCTCTAATGCAGCAGAGAGGCTATCAAAACTCTAGTGCACGCAATGTTGTAGTAAAGCAAGCAGGGGAGTGTCAATCCACTTCTAGATGATAGAGAATCCACAGAGAATGCAAGGTCTAAGACAAATCTAGGCAAATGAGACAGTTTATGAGAAATATTCTAAAAACTAAATGCAGCAACCTAAACAGAGTGAAACCTATTTTAAAAATACTAGAAAGGAAGCAGTTACCACGAGAAACAAACAGACAAATTAAAGGGAAAAGCTTCGAATTGTTAAAATTCGACTAGTGGATCGACCACAAGATCGACCACTAGATCGAGCAGAAACTATCGATCTCGTCTAAAACTGTAAGAACAATGAATCTAAAGACCAGGATGCTGTCAGGTAACTAGCTAAAGATGAAATGAGACGTAAATATGCTAAGAGAAAGGGCTTTAGGGTTGAGATTTATATAAAGGGTTTCAAGGATCGATCTTGGGTTTGAAACTTTAGATCGACTCATTTGGTGAGGATCTCTAAGCCTCTAAAACAAAACAAGATCGTTCCGTGGCTATCGGTATAGATCACTCTTTCATCCTCTCCTCCAAACCCATGGCTTTTGGTGGAAAAAGAGGATGACAGGCAAGGAAAACAGATTTCGAGTAATGGCTTAATTAGTCCCCCAAACTTCCATGGCTTTTGGGAAGGGGTAACTAGTCTCTAAGGTGTGATCTTCCGAGGCCCCTGGATCCTGTCAAGGTAAGGGACCTCTCGGATCATGAAGCTCTTGGCGTGAGAGTCTTCAAGCGTTAAGCTTTCAACACCTTAGAAGAGATAGCCTTAAAAACGTTTAGAAAACAAACCAAGATCGAACCTTTTCTACCCTTCAATCCTCTCAACCCCGAACCCAAGGTAAACTACTCACTACTCATAAAGTAAATCAAGCAAAGCAGAAGAAATGAAACGATAAACATGAAAGAAAGACTAGATCCAACGATAAGGATTCGAATACAAAAGCTTCAAAAGAAAACTGGTTCAACAATGGTGTTCTTGCGAAAAACAGAGAGAAAACATGAAAAAGAAAGATAAGAAATCTAAAAGTTCTCGAAAAAGGGCGTCGCCGCCTTGCTTAAAATGTCCAAACAATCCAATGGTCCCCCCTTCGCTAACAGCCAAAAACGGTTGAAAGGACAGAGATCGACCATTGGATCGAGTTGTTCTCTCGATCATATCCGGACATCGTGTCTTCGGCTCGATCCGGGTCTCGATCTTCATCGGTGAATCGAGTGTTGCATCCGATCTCGGTATCGATCTTCGGTTGGATCGAGTGGTGTACTCGATCTGGCTCTCGCTCTGCATGGCGTCATTTACGTCCGTACCGATTGATCGATTGCTTCACTCGATCTCCGTCTCGATCATTATCCTTGGATCGCCTAGTTGGCTCGATCTTCTGGTCGATCACTGGTCCTTAGCACATTCCCGAGCTCCCATGAACTGCTACATCGGCCTCCACACCTCCACAAACCTCCATGACTCCAAAGCAACCAGAAACAACCTGGAATGGATGCAAAATGCCGAGAAAATGCACATGCTGATGCAAGAATGCTCTAGGACCCTAAGTGATGCAATCTAACCTAAAACATGATACAAATGCATGAAAAAACTATCTAATGAGTATGCAAAATGTATGCAAAATGCAATGACATCATCTACGAACTGGCGAAGGAAAACGGCAACACCTATCTTAATAAAAATACGAGCATTGCATGACATAGCATCGGGATTAGGAAGGGAAGGAACTTAGCATTCTAGGCGAATGTGTAGGGACCTTGATTATTGACGGTATAGCAACTCATACTCTATTTGATTCCAAGGCAACACATAGTTTTGTAAGCCCGTAAATGATTGGGAAAGGATTATTCCAAAGAGGACCGAAGAGTGAGTTCGGTATAGTCTGTGCTGCCGTTGGTCAGACCATGTCCACGTCAAGAGTGGTTCATGACATTCCCGTCAGCATTGGAGGCATAGAGATGCCGGCTGACCTGGTCATAGTCAGCCTTAAGAATCACGAGGTGATCTTGAGAATGGACTGATTGGGAAAGTACAAAGCCACCCATGATTGTCACCGGGGGCAAGTGCGTTTTGAGAGGGAAGACCGTAAGTTAGAATTCCAAGGTATTAGACCAACTTCGGGAAGCTTGGTGATCTCAGCAATCCAGGCAGAACGGATGCTTGAGAGGGGATGTTGTAATGGCCCCGAACTTCGCTAGGTTCGCTGGGCTGGGCCATGGTCGGGAATGGGGAAAGACTTGTTGGATAAAACGAATTAACCTATTCCATGGCCCGGAAGGAAGGGCTAAGTCTGGGAAAGATAAGGGACTTAGCTGATGAAAAGAGTAGAAGATTGAAGGTTGGGAAAAGTTAGCCTGGGATGTTCCAAAGTTAGCCCAGGATGGTTCAAAGTTAGCCCGGGATGGTACAAAGAGAACTGACATAAATAAGTCTGAGCTAAGGTCAGATACCCGAGCTAAAATGAGCTGAAGGACCGAGCTAAGACTAGCTCGGGAAGCTGATGGGTTTCAGATGGAGGACCGAGCAAAAACTAGCTCGGGAAGCTGATGGGTTTCACGTGGGGACGTGGCACCCGTCGTTTTAATAAAACGGTTATGGGCGAGAATCCTATAAATAATCCTCGCTCATGTTCTTCGTGGACACACAATCTTTTCACGGGATTTTTCGTGAAAACACAGAAGAGAATCCGAGAGAGAAAAAGATTAGCCGAGGGAGAAAGGAGATAACGCCGGAAGTACTTAGCGATTGTCGGATAAGGAGAGAATCGCCGGACTGAGAGGAAGAAATCTCCGAGAGAGAAACTTACCGAGGGACCTTCCAATATACAGTCTTCTGCGGATAAGGATCGGGAGAAACTTACGGCAAAGGTGAGGGCGATGCCGAGTAACTTAGCCGGGAAAATCCCTAACTATCGGCGATGCAGTTATTCGGCCAAACTCTCTTTTTCATCAATTATATTCTTATATCTGCTTGCCGATGAGGATAGATCGATCATTAGACTGTCGGATCTAGGATGCGTGACTAAGACTGCAATCTGTCACGGCCGGTCAGGACAATTCCGATGATTTCGGCTGTTTTCCCAAACTGACGCAGTTATTGTTGAATGGTTATGACTAAGGTATATAGTCAAGTACTACTGGAAGGAAATCGGCTACCTGGAGAACTCGGGAATTCGCGGATCCAGAGAACTGTGGCCGAGAAATAACTCGGGTTTTTCCTAGATAGCCGAATGATTAAGGGATTTCGAAGGGATAAACTTAAGGGTCAGGATCATTTAGTCATTGGTAGGCGCTTATGTATAACTAAGTAAAAGTTGGATTACTTACGCCTCTTTGATTTCAGGAAAGGATGTTGATCGTGGGATGGACTTGGCCTAGATGCGCGAGACAAGGACTAGGAAGGATGGGTGGTGGTAGACTAGATAGACTAGGATTGAACATTGTAATAGCCTATAGTGCAGACTCTAACGATTGTATTGAATCCCTTGTTATATATATAAAAATCCACTTTATTGTTAAATCTCTTTGCATATCGACTCTATTACTTATGAATATCAGAGTAATCGGATAAATGAACTTGTTTAAAGAATGAACCTTTAAAACGGACTGAATAGGCTCAGATCACTTACTGATTCGAGTGGGAACAACCTCTCAGACTTAGTAGCCGGGATGGGGTGTTTCAAGTTGGTATCAGAGCATGCTTGCTCTTAGGACAGTTTCTGTTGGGTTTGGGGAACGCCACTCATCCGGCTATAGAGTCTCGTGCTAGGTTCTCTTAGGCTTTGCTTGCTTAGACTCGTTGAGAGTGTGAACTTTGTTAGGTGGTTCTGACTTGTTCTGTCTCAGGCGGGAAAAAGCAAAACGGGGAAGAGTGGAAGAAGCAGAAAATCCAAGAAGAATAAGAGACCAGCGGAACCGAGTCAAGTGGTGGCTGATGGCGTGAACCAAGGGAATGATCCAGTCGGACCTGGGATTGGACAAATCGGGGATTTACCCGCGGTCACAGTTACTCATGACCATACTCGGGAGACGGATCCCAACAACCGTGAGAAGGAAACCGATGAAGAGATGGGAGAATCCTCTCATGCGGTACATGTTTCAGTCCGGGGAACCGGAGTGAACAATGAAACTGTTGATGCGGCTAATCAGACCGTGACTCCTTCTGTGGGAGAGATATTGGCAGCACTGCAGACCGTGATGAAGCAGAAGGCAACAATATCCGAAGCGGTCGCGTCGGTTGACAAACCCGACCGTTGGGCAAACGGTTAAGGTGCGTGGTGCCTTGCCCACGGATGCACGGGTTGAAGTACAAGCGGATGTGGTTGAGATAGACCCACCGCCAAAGACCGTTCGAAAGGTGGATTACTTAAGCTTGCTGGAGCATATCTCACGGCTTGGGACAAGGCACTTCAAGGGATGTGCTGATCCGATAGAGGCGGACGAATGGAGGATTCGGCTGGTAAGGAACTTTAGTTCCACCCGCTGCCCGGAGGATTACAAAAAGGACATTGCGGTTCACATTCTGGAAGGTGACGCACACAACTGGTGGCTCTCGGTTAACAAGCGCACGGGTGGATGCATTGAGACCTTCGAAGACTTTGAAGCTGAATTCAACCGAAGCTTGGGATAGACTCGAGGGTGATTTCCTTGACCTGTCTCAAGGGCGCAGGACAGTGCGCGAGTATGAGGAAGAATTTAACCGATTGAGACGATATATGGGAAGGGAGCTAGAGGACGAATCTGTTCAAGTGCGTCGGTTCCTCCGTGGCTTGAGGGTGGTGCTGCGTACTCATTGTTCGGTTCGCACCTTCAGTACGGTCTCGGAGTTGGTTGAGAGGGCAGCGATGGTTGAGTATAACCTCACGGAAGAGAATAATGCAAGGTAAATATCCCGATCAAACACAAGTGGAAGGTCGGGTGACCGTAAGAGGAAAATGGATCAGGGGGATGATCGGCTTAAGTCGATTATAAGGCACGGTGAATGCACGATTTGTGGGAGAGGCATGGCGGAGATTGCTGGAAAGCAATGGGAGCATGTGCTCGGTGCGGCAGTATGGACCACGGGATTCAAAACTGTATACGGATGGACGAAGGCAAAGTGACCCGGGATGATGCAAAATCCTGCTACCATTGCGGAAAGGCCGGGCACTTCAAGAGAGAGTGTCTGAAGCTGCAAGTGGAAAGACAGATGGAACACAAGAGAACCCGGGGAAAGGCCGGGCACTTCAGCCTAAGGAAGAGATATATCCCAGCTCATTACCACCGGGATATACAAAGGAGATTCCACAAACTGTCTCAAGGGAGCAAATCGGTGGAGGAGTATTTTGAAGAGTCCATACTCGAACAACTCCGGATGGTTGTAATGGTCTGCGGACAGTCGTGATTGACTTGCACCGTTTCGACTGTATCCGAGAGAAAGTTCCGTAGTTTCAGATTAATCAAGTAATGAAAAAGGGATTTTGGGAATAATAACTAAGGCATGGGAAACTTGCATTATTGCCTTGATCATATAGACATGTTAGGGCGAATTCGCGCATCCATTGAGAGAACGGATTACTTACTTTTCTTTCGCTATTTCAGGGAAAGAAAGTGACCGTGGGAAGGAAAAAGCTTAGGCGCGCGAGACTAGGCAAGGCGGATGGGTGGTGGAACAATCTGGATAGTTAGGATCGATCATTGTAATAGCCTATAGTGCAAAACTCTAACTTTGTATCAAATCCTACTTGTTATATAAATAAAAATCCAGTTGTTTCGTTCATTGATGCATATTGACTCTAAACTCTTATGAATCTCAGAATTACTCATAAAATGAACTTGTCTAAAGAATAAGACCCTTAAAATGGACCAAAAGGCTTGGTTTACTTAGTAATCCGGGCGTGGAACAACCTCTCGGACTTAGTAGCTGGGATAGGGTGTTTCAAGTTGGTATCAGAGCATGCTTGCTCCTAGGACAGTCTAGTGTGGAAATGGGGAAAGCCACTCATCCGGCCATAGAGTCTCGCGTTAGGTCTTTTTTATGACTTGTTGGGATTTTGTACTGTTAGGTGATGCTAAGATGTTGAATCTCAGGCGGGAAAAAGCAAAACTGGCAAACATGGAAGGAGCAGCGGAAACTAGTCAAAGGGTACGCGATGGTGTGAACCAAGTTGTTGCGGATTCAGTCGGACATGTGGCTGGACAGAGGGAAACAACGCACGTGGATACTATAATGCATGACCAGACTAAGGGCGCTGATCCGAGTAACCACGAGAAGGAGAACCTGGAGGAGATGGGCAAGTCTTCTCACGCTAATCAGACTTCTGTCCGGGAAACTGGAGTCGACGGACGTGCTGCGGGTTTCGCCAAGCAACCCGTAACTCCTTCCGTGAGTGAATTGCGGGCTATGCTTCAGACGGTTATAAAGCAGTTGGCGACTATCTCGTAAGCTGTTGCATCGGTTGAAAATCCGATGGTTGGGCTGAAACACCCCATCCCGGCTACTAAGTCCGAGAGGTTGTTTCCACTCGGATCAGTAAGTGATCCCAGCCCGTTCAGTCTATTTTTAAGGGTTCATTCTTTAAACAAGTTCATTTATCCGATTCTTCTGAGATTCATAAGTAATAGAGTCAGTATGTACAGAGATTAAACAATAAACTGTATTTTTATTTATATAACAAAGGATTCGATACAATTGTTAGAGTCTGCACTATAGGCTATTACAATGTTTGATCCTATTCTATCCAGTCTATCACCACCCATCCTTCCTAGCCTGTGTCTCGCGCATCTAGGCCAAGTCCTTCCCATGATCACCATCCTTTCCTGAAATCAAAGAGGCGTAAGTAATCCAACTTTTACTAAGTTATACATAATCGCCTATCAATGACTATATGTTCCCGACCCTTAAGTTTATCCCGTGGAAATCCCTTAATCATTCGGCTATCTAGGAAAAACCCAAGTTATCTCTCGGGCACAGTCGAGTCTTGGCGGATTATGTCCGATCCCCAAGCCGCTCGCAGGATCCGCGACTTCCCTTGAATATCCGATTCTTTCCCAGCCGAAACTGGCTATATGCCTTAGTCATAACCATTCACCTAAAACCGCGACTATTTAGGGAAATAGCTGAGATTATCGAGAACTGTCCTGACCGGCCGTAACAGACAGTGGTCTTAGTCACACATCCTAGATCCGACCGTCTAATGACTGATCTATCCCCATCGGCAAGCAGATATAAGATTATAACCGATGAAAAGGAGAGTTTAGCCGAATAACTGCATAACCGTCCCATACTGTCTCGGCTATCGCCGATAGTTAGGGATTTTCCCGACTAAGTTACACGGCATCGCGCTCACCTTTTTTGTACGTTCGGATTGTTCGATGTTTTTCTCCCGATCCTTGTCCGTTCCGTAGAAGACTCCATCGCTGGAACGTCCCTCGGTAAGTTTCTCTCTCGGAGATTTCTCACTCGCAATCCAGCGATCCTCTCGTTACCCGACAATCGCCAAGTACGTCCGGCGTTATCCCCGAATCCGAAGCAAGGATTATCGATTTAACAGCCTTCTCTATCTCAGCTTCTCTTGGAAGATCTTTGAACCATTCGGAAAATTCAGCCTTCATACTATTTTCCGTTTCCCAAACTTCTTCCTTTCCATCGCATTCCCAAACCACCTTGATCATCTTGATCACTTTATTCATGGTTACCTTTTCCATCCGATCAATGATTTGGACTGGCCTAGCTTCAACCGTGAGATTCCCCATTAGATCCGATGGGATTTCGGAAATGATCACATCTTGATCTGTTAATCATTTCCGGAGTTTGGATACATGGAACACATTATGGAATGCGGCCATTTCCTTGGGTACATCCAACTTATAAGCAACCGCTCCTACCCGCTCTAGGATGATGAACGGCCCAAGGTACCTCGGATCTAGTTTTCCTCTTTTAGATGTTCTTGCCTGTCCCTTAAATATTATCATCTTAAGGTACACCCAGTCACTGACCGCAAACTCAATGTCCTTCCTTCTTTTATCCGCATAACTCTTCTGTCTATCTTGTGCTTCCTTTATCTTGTTTCTTAGAAACTTAATCTTTTCTGTGGTTTTTTCTACTATGTCCGGTCCAATCACACTTCTCTCCCCCACTTGCGTCCAGCATAGTGGTGTTCTGCATGGCCGTCCATACAATGCTTCGTATGGTGAGATCCCAATGCTCGCTTGGAAGCTGTTGTTGTAGGCAAACTCGGCCAAAGGTAAGTGTTCTTCCCATGAACCGCCCCAGTCAAGTACGCATGCCCTCAACATGTCCTCCAAGGTTTGAATGGTCTGTTGTGACTGCCCATCAGTCTGCGGATGATAAGCCGTGCTCATGTTTATCCATGTTCCTAAAGCCTTTTGGAAAGCTCTCCAGAAGTAGGACGTGAACCGGGAATCCCTATCCGAGACAATGCTTGTCAGAACACCGTGTAACCGGACAATCTCGCTGATGTACTTAACCACTATCACATCAACACCATCCGTCTTTCTAATGGCAATGAAATGAGCCGATTTGGTGAGTTTGTCAACTACCACCCAAATCGCATCCTTCTTTGTCTTCGATCTTGGCAAGCCAGTCACAAAATCCATGGTGACATGATCCCACTTCCACTCCGGAATGGGAAAGCTTTGCAGCAGTCCACTGGGAACCTGATGCTCGGCCTTGACTTGCTGACAAGTGGAGCACTTAGCGACCCAGTCCGTCACATCTCTTTTCATCCTGACCCAATGGTAATATCTCTTAAGATCCTGATACATCTTGGTCCTTCCCGGGTGAATTGAGAACTTGGACTGGTGTGCTTCTTTAAGGATCTCCTCCTTAAGTTCTTTCACGTTTGGTACACAGACTCGCCCATTTACAACAATGGTGCCATTATTCGAGGTCTGGTACTCATTCTTACTCAGGCTCTCATCCTAAGCTTGAGCTATCCGAATCCGGGTAAGTAGGTCGGCTTGATCAGCTGCCCCCAAACCCAATGGCTCTAAGGAATCGGACAGAGCATTTAGATGCAAGTTCCCGATCATGTTGATCAAACTCTCAGCGTCCTTTCCCGTATTCACTTCTGACCGTCTACGACTTAGTGCATCCGCAACCAGGTTAGCTTTCCCCGGATGGTAAGCAATATCAAGGTCATAATCCACCACTAGCTCCATTCATCTCCTCTGCCTTAGGTTTAATTCTGGTTGCGTGAAGATATACTTCAGGCTCTTGTGGTTTGTGTAAATCTTCACTTTGGCTCCATAAAGATAGGATCTCCATATCTTTAATGCGAATACAACCGCGGCCATTTCCAAGTCATGAGTCGGATAATTCCCCTCATGTTTCCTTAACTGTCTTGAAGCATAGGCAATCACCTCGCCTTTCTGTATCAATACACATCCTAGCCCGGCTATGGATTCATCAGTGTTAACCATGTAAGGTTCATCTGCTTCCGGCAAAGCCAGGACGGGTGCACTGATAAGCGCCTTCTTTAAACCAGTAAAACTTTCCTCAAAGGCCTCCGACCATGTGAACTTCGTATCCTTCCCGTTTAGCCGAGTCATAGCTAGAGCCATGCTTGCAAACCCGTTCACAAACTTCCTGTAATAGCCCGTCAATCCGAGGAAACTCTTTACCTCGGTGGCATTCCTCGGGCGTGGCTACTCTTTGATGGACTTAATCTTCTTTGGGTCAACCAAGACACCCTGATCCGAGATGATGTGTTCAAGGAACCCGATCCTCCTTTGCCAAAAGCTACACTTGCTTAGCTTCGCATAGAGCTTCTGTTCCCTTAACCGTTCTAACACCGCTCTTAGATGGTTGATAATTGGTTTTCTTGCGGTCTAATGCAGCAGAGAGGTTATCAAAACTCTAATGCAAGCAATGTTGTAGTAAGGCAAGCAGGAGAGTGTCAATCCACTTCTAGATGATAGAGAATCCACAGAGAATGCAAGGTCTAAGACAAATCTAAGCGAATGAGACAGTTTATGAGAAATAATCTAAAAACTAAATGCAGCAACCTAAACGGAGTGAAACCTATTTTAAAAATACTAGAAAGGAAGTAGTTACCACGAGGAACAAACAGATAAATTAAAGGGAAGAGCTTCGAATTGTTAAAATTCGACTAGTGGATCGACCACAAGATCGACCACTAGATCGAGCAGAAACGATCGATCTCGTCTAAAACCGTAAGAACAATGAATCTAAAGACCAGGATGCTATCAGGTAATAAGCTAAAGATGATATGATACGGAAATATGCTAGAGGAGAGGGCTTGAGGGTTGAGATTCATATAAGGGGTTTCAAGGAACGATCTTGGGTTTGAAACTTTGGATCGACTCACTTTGGTGAGGATCTCTAAGCCTCGAAAACAAAACAAGATCTATCCGTGGCTTTCGGTATAGATCACTCTTTCATCCTCTCCTCCAAACCCATGGCTTTTGGTGGAAAGAGAGGTCGAAAGGCAAGGAAAACAGATTTCGAACAATAGCTTAACTAGTCCCCCAAACTTCCATGGCTTTTGGGAAGGGGTAACTAGTCTCTAAGGTGAGATCTTCCGAGGCCCCTGGATCCTGTCAAGGTAAGGGACCTCTCGGATCATGAAGCTCTTGGCGTGAGAGTCTTCAAGCATTAAGCTTTCAACACCTTAGAAGAGATAGCCTTAAAACGTTTAGAAAACAAACCAAGATCGAACCTTTTCTACCCCTTAATCCTCTCAACCTCTCACCCAAAGTAAACTACTCACTACACATAAAGTAAATCAAGCAAGGTGGAAGAGATGAAACGATAAACATGAAACAACGACTAGATTAAACGATAAGGTTCGAGAATACAAAAGCTTGAAAAGAAAAACTGGTTCAACAATGTTGTTCTCCCGAAAACGAGAGAGAAAACTTGAAGGAAAAAGTTAGAAAATCTAAAAGTTCTCCCCAAAAAGCATTCGCCGCCTTGCCTAAAATGTCAAAACAGTCCAATGGTCCCCCCTTCGCTAACAGCCAAAAACGGTTGAAAGGACAGAGATCGACCATTGGATCGAGTTGTTCTATCGATCATATCCGGCCATCGTGTCTTCAGCTCGATCCGGGTCTCGATCTTCTTCGGTGAATCGAGTATTGCATCCGATCTCGGTATCGATCTTCGGGAGGATCGAGTGGTGTACTCGATCCGGCTCTCGCTCTGCATGGCGTCATTTACGTCCGTACCGATACATCGATTGCTTCACTCGATCTCCATCTCGATCATTATCCTTGGATCGCCTAGTTGGCTCGATCTTCTGGTCGATCAACTCCTAGATCGACCGGCCATGCTCGATCTGCTCCTCGATCACTGGTCCTTAGCACACTCCCGAGCTTCCATGAACTGCTACATCGGCCTCCACACCTCCACGAACCTCCGTGTCTCCAAAGCAACCAGAAACAACCTGGAATGAATGCAAAATGCAGAGAAAATGCACATGCTGATGCAAGAATGCTCTAGGACCCTAAGTGATGCAATCTAGCCTAAAACATGATACAAATGCATGAAAAACTACCTAATGAGTATGCAAAATGTATGCAATATGCAATGATATCAACGGTTCTCGTGGGTTTCCCGATCTTTCGAATATACCAGTATGTCATCTATAAAGATAATGACAAATTCGTCTAAATAGTCCCGAAAGATCTCGTTCATCATCTTCATGAACGCTGCTGGTGCATTGGTTAGTCCGAACGGCATGACCACGAACTCATAGTGGCCATCCTTGTCCGAAACGCTGTTTTGAGGACATCCTTTGGCTCAATCGGGATATGATGATATGCCGAAGCCAAGTCGACCTTGGAAAGACAGGTCGCTTCCCTGAGTTGATCCAGCAACTCTTCTATCCGGGGCAAAGGGTATTTATTCTTGACCGTGACTCGGTTCAAGCCCCTATAATCGATGCATAGCCAAAAGCTACCATCCTTCTTCTTAACAAACAAGACAGGTGCACCCCAAGGTGAACTACTCGGCCTGATGAAACCCTTTTCCAGCAACTCTTCCAGCTGATTTTTCAGCTCGGCCATTTCGGCTGGAGCCATACGATACGGTGCTTTTGAGAGTGGGGCCATCCCGGGCTCAAGTTCAATTGTGAACGGGTCTGATCTGTCCGGGGGTAAACCCATCAAGGATTCAAACACATCTGCAAACTCTTTCACCACTGGAATATTCTTTATCTTAGCACTTTTTCCTACTTCCGTAGTACTGATGGTAGCCAGGTAAGCTTCGCATCCCTTCTCAAGCATCCGTTCTGCCTGGATTGCCGAGATCACCAAGCTTCTCGAAGTTGGTCTAATCCCTTGGAATTCCAGCTTCGCTCCGTCTAATGACCGATCTATCCCCATCGGCAAGCAGATATAAGATTATAACCGATGAAAAGGAGAGTTTGGCCGAATAACTGCATAACTGTCCCATACTGTCTCGGCTATCGCCGATAGTTAGGGATTTTCCCGGCTAAGTTACTTGGCATTGCGCTCACCTTTGTCGTACGTTCTGATGGTTCAGTGTTTTTCTCCCGATCCTTGTCCATAGAAGAATCCATCGCTGGAACGTCCCTCGGTAAGTTTCACTCTCGGAGATTTCTCACTCGCAATCCAGCAATCCTCTCATTACCCGACAATCGCCAAGTACGTCCGGCGTTATCTCCTTTCTCCCTTGATTACTCTTATTCTCTCTCGGATATCTTTCTGTGTTTCAGGAAAATCCTCGTGAAAAGATTATTTGTAGGATTCTCGCCCATAACCGTTTTATTAAACCGACGGGTGCCAAGTCCCCATTCGGTAACGGTCACATCCGTTTGGATATAACCGTGCCACACGCCCAGTCCGTGGGAGATCATCCCCGTAACCGATCATTCATTCGTCAACCGTCCAGCTGACTCAACTAACTGACCAGCTAGCTTCGCTACCCAACCAGCTAGTGATATTAGTTCTTGAGCTGACTCAACCGACCAACACTTCGTACAGCTGCCCAAGCTCAACTTCAGCTATCCGAGCTATTTCAGATCGGTCCTTTAGCTGAGGATCCATCAGTTGCCCGAGCTGGTTTAGCTCGGTCCTCCAGCTGAAACCCATCAGTTACCCGAGCTGGTTTAGCTCGGTCCTCCAGCTGAAACCCATCAGCTTCCCAAGCTGGTTTAGCTCGAGTATTTGACCTTAGCTCAGATTTATTTATTTCAGTTCTCTTTGTACCATCCTGGGCTAACTTTGTACCATCCCGAGTTAACTTTGCACCATCCCGGGCTAACTTTGCACCATCTCGGGCTAACTTTGAACATCCCGGGCTAACTTTTCCCGACCTTCAATCTTCTACTCTTTTCATCGGCTAAGTTCTTTATCTTTCCCGGACTTCGCCATTCCTTCCGGGCCATGGAACAAGTTAATTCATTTTATCCGACAAGTCTTTCCCCATTCCCGACCATGGCCCAGCCCAGCGAACCTAGCGAGGTTCGGGGCCGTTACAAGGGCAATCGACTAAGACTAAAGCGGTAGCACAGGTTATGGTGGATCATGCTACGGTACAAGCGGAGGTGATCGATATAGATCCACCGCCCAAAACTGTCCGAAAGGTAGACTACCTCCGCGTTTTGGAACATATCTCCCAGCTGGGAACAAGACACTTTAAGGGTAGTGCAGACCCAATTGAAGCCGATTGCTGGAGGAGTCGGTTAGTGAGGAACTTCAGTTCCACATGCTGTCCGGATGATTACAAGAAAGATATCGCAGTTCATTTTCTGGAAGACGATGCTCACAACTGGTGGCTCGTGGTGAACAAGCGCACCGAGGGACGCATCGAGACCTCACGGATTTCGAGACTGAATTTCCCGTCCAAAGCATGGGACAGACTCGAGAGTGACTTTCTCGATCTAGTCCAGGGTCGCCGATCTGTTCGGGAGTACGAGGAAGAATTCAACCGTTTAAGACGGTATATGGGAAGGGAGCTAGAGGATGAGACAGTGCAAGTCCACCGTTTCCTCCGCGGTTTGAGGGTAGAACTGCACACTTTTTGGTACTGTCTCGGAGTTGGCGAGAGGGCAGCCATCATTGAGGCAAATTTAGCCGAGGAGAACAAGGCAAGAGCTTCTACCCGGCCAAGTATGTCCACTAGGACATTCGACAGAAAGCGGAAATGGGAACAGGTCGATGATCGGACCAGGTGAACGGTAAGACTCAAAGATGCAAAGTGGGGAATGCTGGAAGGTATCAAGACCATGTGCTAACTGTGACAGTCGGGATCAAGGCACCCAAAACTGTCCAAAGATGGATAGAGGAAAAGTAACGAGTGATGAAAGAAATTCTTTCTTCCACTGTGGGAAAACAGGGCACTATGCTAGGGATTGCCCTAAGCGCCGAGTGGAAGTGCAGGTGAACGAGAAGAGAAACAGCAGGATAAGCGATCAGTCGAGCCAGGGAAGGAGGCCGGCTGTTACACCGCGTGTCTACGAACTAGCGAAGCAAAACAGCAACACCTATCCTAATAAAAATACGAGCATTGCATGACATAGCATCGGGATTAGGAAGGGAAGGAACTTAGCATTCTAGGCGAATGTGTAGGGACCTTGATTATTGACGGTATAGCAACTCATACTCTATTTGATTCCAAGGCAACACATAGTTTTGTAAGCCCGTAAATGATTGGAAAAGGATTATTCCAAAGAGGACCGAAGAGTGAGTTCGGTATAGTCTGTGCTGTCGTTGGTCAGACCATGTCCACGTCAGGAGTGGTTCATGACATTCCCGTCAGCATTGGAGGCATAGAGATGCCGGCTGACCTGGTTATAGTCAGCCTTAAGAATCACGAGGTGATCTTGGGAATGGACTGGTTGGGAAAGTACAAAGCCACCCTTGATTGTCACCGGGGGCAAGTGCGTTTTGAGAGGGAAGACCGTAAGTTAGAATTCCAAGGTATTAGACCAACTTCGGGAAGCTTGGTGATCTCAGCAATCCAGGCAGAACGGATGCTTGAGAGGGGATGTTGTAACGGCCCCGAACTTCGCTAGGTTCGCTGGGCTTGGCCATGGTCAGGAATGGGGAAAGACTTGTTGGATAAAACGAATTAACCTGTTCCATGGCCCGGAAGGAAGGGCTAAGTCCGGGAAAGATAAGGGACTTAGCCGATGAAAAGAGTAGAAGATTGAAGGTTGGGAAAAGTTAGCCTGGGATGTTCCAAAGTTAGCCCGGGATGGTTCAAAGTTAGCCCGGGATGGTACAAAGAGAACTGAAATAAATAAGTCTGAGCTAAGGTCAGATACCCGAGCTAAAATGAGCTGAAGGACCGAGCTAAGACTAGCTCGGGAAGCTGATGTGTTTCAGATGGAGGACCGAGCAAAAACTAGCTCGGGAAGCTGATGGGTTTCACGTGGGGACGTGGCACCCGTCGGTTTAATAAAACGGTTATGGGCGAGAATCCTATAAATAATCCTCGCTCATCTTCTTCGCGGACACACAATCTTTTCACAGGATTTTTCGTGAAAACACAGAAGAGAATCCGAGAGAGAAGAAGATTAGCCGAGGGAGAAAGGAGATAACGCCGGAAGTACTTAGCGATTATCGGATAAGGAGAGAATCGCCGGACTGCGAGGAAGAAATCACCGAGAGAGAAACTTACCGAGGGACCTTCCAATATACAGTCTTCTGCGGATAAGGATCGGGAGAAACTTACGGCAAAGGTGAGCGCGATGCCGAGTAACTTAGCCGGGAAAATCCCTAACTATCGGCGATGCAGTTATTCGGCCAAACTCTCTTTTTCATCAATTATATTCTTATATCTGCTTGCCGATGTGGATAGATCGATCACTAGACTGTCGGATCTAGGATGCGTGACTAAGACTGCAATCTGTCACGGCCAGTCAGGACAATTCTCGATGATTTCGGCTGTTTTCCCAAACTGACGAGGTTATTGATGAATGGTTATGACTAAGGTATATAGTCAAGTACTACTGGAAGGAAATCGGCTACCTGGAGAACTCGGGAATTCGCGGATCCAGAGAACTGTGGCCGAGAAATAACTCGGGTTTTTCCTAGATAGCCGAATGATTAAGGGATTTCCACGGGATAAACTTAAGGGTCAGGATCATTTAGTCATTGGTAGGCGCTTATGTATAACTAAGAAAAAGTTGGATTACTTACGCCTCTTTGATTTCAGGAAAGGATGTTGATCATGGGAAGGACTTGGCCTAGATGCGCGAGACAAGGACTAGGAAGGATGGGTGGTGGTAGACTGGATAGACTAGGATTGAACATTGTAATAGCCTATAGTGCAGACTCTAACGATTGTATTGAATCCCTTGTTATATATATAAAAATCCACTTTATTGTTAAATCTCTTTGCATATCGACTCTATTACTTATGAATATCAGAGTAATCGGATAAATGAACTTGTTTAAAGAATGAACCTTTAAAACGGACTGAATAGGCTCGGATCACTTACTGATTCGAGTGGGAACAACCTCTCAGACTTAGTAGCCGGGATGGGGTGTTTCAAGTTGGTATCAGAGCATGCTTGCTCTTAGGACAGTTTCTGTTGGGTTTGGGGAATGCTACTCATCCGGCTATAGAGTCTTGTGCTAGGTTCTCTTAGGCTTTGCTTGCTTAGACTCGTTGAGAGTGTGAACTTTGTTAGGTGGTTCTGACTTGTTCTGTCTCAGGCGGGAAAAAGCAAAACGGGGAAGAGTGGAAGAAGCAGAAAATCCAAGAAGAATAAGAGACCAGCGGAACCGAGTCAAGTGGTGGCTGATGGCGTGAACCAAGGGAATGATCCAGTCGGACCTGGGATTGGACAAATCGGGGATTTACCCGCGGTCACAGTTACTCACGGCCATACTCGGGAGACGGATCCCAACAACCGTGAGAAGAAAACCGATGAAGAGATGGGAGAATCCTCTCATGCGGTACACGTTTCAGTCTGGGGAACCGGAGTGCACAATGAAACTGTTGATGCGGCTAATCAGACCGTGACTCCTTCTGTGGGAGAGATATTGGCAGCACTGCAGACCGTGATGAAGCAGATGGCAACAATATCCGAAGCGGTCGCGTCGGTTGGCAAACCCGACCGTTGGGCAAACGGTTAAGGTGCGTGGTGCCTTGCCCACGGATGCACGGGTTGAAGTACAAGCAGATGTGGTTGAGATAGACCCACCGCCAAAGACCGTTCTAAAGGTGGATTACTTAAGCTTGCTGGAGCATATCTCACGGCTCGGGACAAGGCATTTCAAGGGATGTGCTGATCCGATAGAGGCGGACGAATGGAGGATTCGGCTGGTAAGGAACTTTAGTTCCACCCACTGCCCGGAGGATTACAAAAAGGACATTGCGGTTCACATTCTGGAAGGTGACGCACACAACTGGTGGCTCTCGGTTAACAAGCGCACGGGTGGATGCATTGAGACCTTCGAAGACTTTGAAGCTGAATTCAACCGAAGCTTGGGACAGACTCGAGGGTGATTTCCTTGGCCTGTCTCAAGGGCGCAGGACAGTGCGCGAGTATGAGGAAGAATTTAACCGATTGAGACGATATATGGGAATGGAGCTAGAGGACGAATCTGTTCAAGTGCGTCGGTTCCTCCGTGGCTTGAGGGTGGTGCTGCGTACTCATTGTTCAGTTCGCACCTTCAGTATGGTCTCGGAGTTGGTTGAGAGGGCAGCGATGGTTGAGTATAACCTCGCGGAAGAGAATAATGCAAGGTAAATATCCCGATCAAACACAAGTGGAAGGTCGGGTGACCGTAAGAGGAAAAGGGATCAGGGGGATGATCGGCTTAAGTCGATTATAAGGCACGGTGAATGCGCGATTTGTGGGAGAGGCATGGTGGAGATTGCTGGAAGGCAATGGGAGCGTGTGCTCGGTGCGGCAGTATGGACCACGGGATTCAAAACTGTATACGGATGGACGAAGGCAAAGTGACCCGGGATGATGCAAAATCCTGCTACCATTGCGGAAAGGCCGGGCACTTCAAGTGAGAGTGTCTGAAGCTGCAAGTGGAAAGACAGATGGAACACAAGAGAACCCGGGGAAAGGCCGGGCACTTCAGCCTAAGGAAGAGATATATCCCAGCACATTACCACCGGGATATACAAAGGAGATTCCACAAACTGTCTCAAGGGAGCAAATCGGTGGAGGAGTATTTTGAAGAGTCCATACTCGAACAACTCCGGATGGTTGTAATGGTCTGCGGACAGTCGTGATTGACTTGCACCGTTTCGACTGTATCCGAGAGAAAGTTCTGTAGATTCAGATTAATCAAGTAATGAAAAAGGGATTTTGGGAATAATAACTAAGGCATGGGAAACTTGCATTATTGCCTTGATCATATAGACATGTTAGGGCGAATTCGCGCATCCATTGAGAGAACGGATTACTTACATTTCTTTCGCTATTTCAGGGAAAGAAAGTGACCGTGGGAAGGAAAAAGCTTAGGCGCGCGAGACTAGGCAAGGCGGATGGGTGGTGGAACAATCTGGATAGTTAGGATCGATCATTGTAATAGCCTATAGTGCAAAACTCTAACTTTGTATCAAATCCTACTTGTTATATAAATAAAAATCCAGTTGTTTCGTTCATTGTTGCATATTGACTCTAAACTCTTATGAATCTCAGAATTACTCATAAAATGAACTTGTCTAAAGAATAAGACCCTTAAAATGGACCAAAAGGCTTGGTTTACTTAGTAATCCGGGCGTGGAACAACCTCTCAGACTTAGTAGCTGGGATAGGGTGTTTCAAGTTGGTATCAGAGCATGCTTGCTCCTAGGACAGTCTAGTGTGGAAATGGGGAAAGCCACTCATCCGGCCATAGTCTCGCGTTAGGTCTTGTTTATGACTTGTTGGGATTTTGTACTGTTAGGTGATGTTAAGATGTTGAATCTCAGGCGGGAAAAAGCAAAACTGGCAAACATGGAAGGAGCAGCGGAAACTAGTCAAAGGGTACGCGATGGTGTGAACCAAGTTGTTGCGGATTCAGTCGGACATGTGGCTGGACAGAGGGAAACAACGCACGTGGATACTATAATGCATGACCAGACTAAGGGCGCTGATCCGAGTAACCGCGAGAAGGAGAACCTGGAGGAGATGGGCAAGTCTTCTCACACTAATCAGACGTCTGTCCGGGAAACTGGAGTCGACAGGCGTGCTGCGGGTTTCGCCAAGCAACCCGTAACTCCTTCCGTGAGTGAATTGCGGGCTATGCTTCAGACGGTTATAAAGCAGTTGGCGACTATCTCGTAAGTCGTTGCATCGGTTGAAAATCCGATGGTTGGGCTGAAACACCCCATCTCGGCTACTAAGTCCGAGAGGTTGTTTCCACTCGGATCAGTAAGTGATCCCAGCCCGTTCAGTCCATTTTTAAGGGTTCATTCTTTAAACAAGTTCATTTATCCGATTCTTCTGAGATTCATAAGTAATAGAGTCAGTATGTAAAGAGATTAAACAATAAACTTTATTTTTATTTATATAACAAAGGATTCGATACAATTGTTAGAGTCTGCAATATAGGCTATTACAATGTTTGATCCTATTCTATCCAGTCTATCACCACCCATCCTTCCTAGCCTGTGTCTCGCGCATCTAGGCCAAGTCCTTCCCATTATCACCATCCTTTCCTGAAATCAAAGAGGCGTAAGTAATCCAACTTTTACTAAGTTATACATAATCGCCTATCAATGACTATATGTTCCCGACCCTTAAGTTTATCCCGTGGAAATCCCTTAATCATTCGGCTATCTAGGAAAAACCCAAGTTATCTCTCGGGCACAGTCGAGTCTTAGCGGATTCTGTCCGATCCCCAAGCCGCTCGCAGGATCCGCGACTTCCCTTGAATATCCGATTCTTTCCCAGCCGAAACTGGCTATATGCCTTAGTCATAACCATTCACCTAAAACCGCGACTATTTAGGGAAATAGCCGAGATTATCGAGAACTGTCCTGACCGGCCGTAACAGACTGTGGTCTTAGTCACGCATCCTAGATCCGACAGTCTAATGACCGATCTATCCCCATCGGCAAGCAGATATAAGATTATAACCGATGAAAAGGAGAGTTTAGCCGAATAACTGCATAACCGTCCCATATTGTCTCTGCTATCGCCGATAGTTAGGGATTTTCCCGACTAAGTTACACGGCATCGCGCTCACCTTTTTTGTACGTTCGGATTGTTCCATGTTTTTCTCCCGATCCTTGTCCGTAGAAGACTCCATCGCTGGAACGTCCCTCGGTAAGTTTCTCTCTCGGAGATTTCTCACTCGCAATCCAGCGATCCTCTCGTTACCCGACAATCGCCAAGTACGTCCGGCGTTATCTCCTCTCTCCCTCGGTTACTCTTATTCTCTCTCGGATATCTTTCTGTGTTTCAGGAAAATCCCCGTGAAAAGATTGTGTGTCCGTGAAGAAGAGGATCGAGGATTATTTATAGGATTCTCGCCCATAACCGTTTAATTAAACCGACGAGTGCCACGTTCCCATTCGGTAATGGTCACATCCGTTCGGATATAACCGTGCCACACGCCCAGTCCGTGCGAGATCATCCCCTTAACCTATCATTCATTCGCCAACCGTCCAGCTGACTCAACTAACTGACCATCTAGCTTCGCTACCCAACCAGCTAGTGATATTAGTTCCCGAGCTGACTCAACCGACCAACACTTTGTCCAGCTGCCCGAGCTCAACTTCAGCTGTCCGAGCTATTTCAGCTCAGTCCGTTAGCTGAGGATCCATCAGTTGCCCGAGCTGGTTTAGCTCGGTCCTCCAGCTGAAACCCATCAGCTTCCCGAGCTGGTTTAGCTCGGTCCTCCAGCTGAAACCCATCAGCTTCCGGAGCTGGTTTAGCTCGAGCATTTGACCTTAGCTCAGACTTATTTATTTCAGTTCTCTTTGTACCATCCCGGACTAAGTTTGTACCATCCCAGGCTAACTTTGCACCATCCCGGGCTAACTTTGCACCATCCCAGGCTAACTTTGAACATCCCGGGCTAACTTTTCCCAACCTTCAATCTTCTACTCTTTTCATCGGCTAAGTCTTTTATCTTTCCCGGACTTGGCCCTTCCTTCCGGGCCATGGAACAGGTTAATTCGTTTTATCCGACAAGTCTTTCCTCGACCATGGCCCAGCCCAGCGAACCTAGAGAGGTTCGGGGCCGTTACAAGTCTCCCCTCCCCCTTGAAAGGGATTCATCCCCGAATCCGAAGCAAGGATTATCGATTTAACAGCCTTCTCTATCTCAGCTTCTCTTGGAAGATCTTTGAACCATTCGGAAAATTCAGCCTTTATACTATTTTCCGTTTCCCAAACTTCTTCCTTTCCATCGCATTCCCAAACCACCTTGATCATCTTGATCACTTTATTCCTGGTTACCTTTTCCATCCGATCAATGATTTGGACTGGCCTAGCTTCAACCGTGAGATTCCCCATTAGATCCGATGGGATTTCGGAAATGATCACATCTTGATCTGTTAATCATTTCTGGAGTTTGGATACATGGAACACATTATGGAATGCGGCCATTTCCTTGGGTACATCCAACTTATAAGCAACCGCTCCTACCCGCTCTAGGATGATGAACGGCCCAAGGTACCTCGGATCTAGTTTTCCTCTTTTAGATGTTCTTGCCTGTCCCTTAAATATTATCATCTTAAGGTACACCCAGTCACTGACCGCAAACTCAATGTCCTTCCTCCTTTTATCCGCATAACTCTTCTGTCTATCTTGTGTTTCCTTTATCTTGTTTCTTAGAAACTTAATCTTTTCTGTGGTTTTTTCTACTATGTCCGGTCCAATCACACTTCTCTCCCCCACTTGCGTCCAGCATAGTGGTGTTCTTCATAACAAACAAGACAGGTGCACCCCAAGGTGAACTACACGGCCTGATGAAACCCTTTTCCAGCAACTCTTCCAGCTGATTTTTCAGCTCGGCCATTTCGGCTGGAGCCATACGATACGGTGCTTTTGAGAGTGGGGCCATCCCGAGCTCAAGTTCAATTGTGAACGAGTCTGATCTGTCCGGGGGTAAACCCATCAAGGATTCAAACACATCCGCAAAATCTTTCACCACTGGAATATTCTTTATCTTAGCACTTTTTCCTACTTCCGTAGTACTGATGGTAGCCAGGTAAGCTTCGCATCCCTTCTCAAGCATCCGTTCTGCCTGGATTGCCGAGATCACCAAGCTTCTCGAAGTTGGTCTAATCCCTTGGAATTCCAGCTTCGCTCCGTCTAATGACCGATCTATCCCCATCGGCAAGCAGATATAAGATTATAACCGATGAAAAGGAGAGTTTGGCCGAATAACTGCATAACTGTCCCATACTGTCTCGGCTATCGCCGATAGTTAGGGATTTTCACAGCTAAGTTACTTGGCATCGCGCTCACCTTTGTCGTACGGTCTGATGGTTCAGTGTTTTTCTCCCGATCCTTGTCCACAGAAGACTCCATCGCTGGAACATCCCTCGGAAAGTTTCACTCTCGGAGATTTCTCACTCGCAATCCAGCAATCCTCTCGTTACCCGACAATCGCCAAGTACGTCCGGCGTTATCTCCTTTCTCCCTTGATTACTCTTATTCTCTCTCGGATATCTTTCTGTGTTTCAGGAAAATCCCCGTGAAAATATTATTTGTAGGATTCTCGCCCATAACCGTTTTATTAAACCGACGGCTGCCAAGTCCCCATTCGGTAACGGTCACATCCGTTTGGATATAACCGTGCCACACGCCCAGTCCGTGGGAGATCATCCCCTTAACCGATCATTCATTCGTCAACCGTCCAGCTGACTCAACTAACTGACCAGCTAGCTTCGCTACCCAACCAGCTAGTGATATTAGTTCCCGAGCTGACTCAACCGACCAACACTTCGTACAGCTGCCCAAGCTCAACTTCAGCTATCCGAGCTATTTCAGGTCGGTCCTTTAGCTGAGGATCCATCAGTTGCCCGAGCTAGTTTAGCTCGGTCCTCCAGCTGAAACACATCAGTTGCCCGAGCTGGTTTAGCTCGGTCCTCCAGCTGAAACCCATCAGCTTCCCGAGCTGGTTTAGCTCGAGTATTTGACCTTAGCTCAGACTTATTTATTTCAGTTCTCTTTGTACCATCTCGGGCTAACTTTGTACCATCCCGAGCTAACTTTGCACCATCCCGGGCTAACTTTGCACCATCCCGGGCTAACTTTGCACCATCCCGGGCTAACTTTGAATATCCCGCGCTAACTTTTCCCGACCTTCAATCTTCTACTCTTTTCATCGGCTAAGTTCTTTATCTTTCCTGGACTTCGCCCTTCCTTCCGGCCCATGGAACAGGTTAATTCATTTTATCCGACAAGTCTTTCCCCATTCCCGACCTTGGCCCATCCCAGCGAACCTAGCGAGGTTCGGGGCCGTTACAAGGGCAATCGACTAAGACTAAAGCGGTAGCACCGGTTATGGTGGATCATGCTACGGTACAAGCGGAGGTGATCGATATAGATCCACCGCCCAAAACTGTCCGAAAGGTAGACTACCTCCGCGTTTTGGAACATATCTCCCAGCTGGGAACAAGACACTTTAAGGGTAGTGCAGACCCAATTGAAGCCGATGGCTGGAGGAGTCTGTTAGTGAGGAACTTCAGTTCCACATGCTGTCCGGATGATTACAAGAATGATATCGCAGTTCATTTTCTGGAAGACGATGCTCACAACTGGTGGCTCGCGGTGAACAAGCGCACCGAGGGACGCATCGAGACCTCACAGATTTCGAGACTGAATTTCCCGTCCAAAGCATGGGACAGACTCGAGAGTGACTTTCTCGATCTAGTCCAGGGTCGCCGATCTGTTCGGGAGTACGAGGAAGAATTCAACCGTTTAAGACGGTATGTGGGAAGGGAGCTAGAGGATGAGACAGTGCAAGTCCACCGTTTCCTCCGCGGTTTGAGGGTAGACATGCACACTATTTGGTACTGTCTCGGAGTTGACGAGAGGGCGGCCATCATTGAGGCAAATTTAGCCGAGGATAACAAGGCAAGAGCTTCTACCCGGCCAAGTACGTCCACTAGGACATTCGACAGAAAGCGGAAATGGGAACAGGTCGATGATCGGACCAGGTGAATGGTAAGACCCAATGAGTGCGCGCGTTGTGGAAAGATGCAAAGTGGGGAATGCTGGAAGGTATCAAGACCATGTGCTAACTGTGACAGTCGGGATCAAGGCACCCAAAACTGTCCAAAGATGGATAGAGGAAAAGTAACGAGTGATGAAAGAAATTCTTTCTTCCACTGCGGGAAAACAGGGCACTATGCTAGGGATTGCCCTAAGCGCCGAGTGGAAGTGCAGGTGAACGAGAAGAGAAACAGCAGGATAAGCGATCAGTCGAGCCAGGGAAGGAAGCCGGCTGTTACACCGCGTGTCTACGAACTGGCGAAGGAAAACGGCAACACCTATCCTAATAAAAATACGAGCATTGCATGACATAGCATCGGGATTAGGAAGGGAAGGAACTTAGCATTCTAGGCGAATGTGTAGGGACCTTGATTATTGACGGTATAGCAACTCATACTCTATTTGATTCCAAGGCAACACATAGTTTTGTAAGCCCGTAAATGATTGGAAAAGGATTATTCCAAAGAGGACCGAAGAGTGAGTTCGGTATAGTCTGTGCTGTCGTTGGTCAGACCATGTCCACGTCAGGAGTGGTTCATGACATTCCCGTCAGCATTGGAGGCATAGAGATGCCGGCTGACCTGGTTATAGTCAGCCTTAAGAATCACGAGGTGATCTTGGGAATGGACTGGTTGGGAAAGTACAAAGCCACCCTTGATTGTCATCGGGGGCAAGTGCGTTTTGAGAGGGAAGACCGTAAGTTAGAATTCCAAGGTATTAGACCAACTTCGGGAAGCTTGGTGATCTCAGCAATCCAGGCAGAACGGATGCTTGAGAGGGGATGTTGTAACGGCCCCGAACTTCGCTAGGTTCGCTGGGCTTGGCCATGGTCAGGAATGGGGGAAAGACTTGTTGGATAAAACGAATTAACCTGTTCCATGGCCCGGAAGGAAGGGCTAAGTCCGGGAAAGATAAGGGACTTAGCCGATGAAAAGAGTAGAAGATTGAAGGTTGGGAAAAGTTAGCCTGGGATGTTCCAAAGTTAGCCCGGGATGGTTCAAAGTTAGCCCGGGATGGTACAAAGAGAACTGAAATAAATAAGTCTGAGCTAAGGTCAGATACCCGAGCTAAAATGAGCTGAAGGACCGAGCTAAGACTAGCTCGGGAAGCTGATGGGTTTCAGATGGAGGACCGAGCAAAAACTAGCTCGGGAAGCTGATGGGTTTCACGTGGGGACGTGGCACCCGTCGGTTTAATAAAACGGTTATGGGCGAGAATCCTATAAATAATCCTCGCTCATCTTCTTTGCGGACACACAATCTTTTCACGGGATTTTTCGTGAAAACACAGAAGAGAATCCGAGAGAGAAGAAGATTAACCGAGGGAGAAAGGAGATAACGCCGGAAGTACTTAGCGATTGTCGGATAAGGAGAGAATCGCCGGACTGCGAGGAAGAAATCACCGAGAGAGAAACTTACCGAGGGACCTTCCAATATACAGTCTTCTGCGGATAAGGATCGGGAGAAACTTACGGCAAAGGTGAGCGCGATGCCGAGTAACTTAGTCGGGAAAATCCCTAACTATCGGCGATGCAGTTATTCGGCCAAACTCTCTTTTTCATCAATTATATTCTTATATCTGCTTGCCGATGTGGATAGATCGATCATTGAACTGTCGGATCTAGGATGCGTGACTAAGACTGCAATCTGTCACGGCCGGTCAGGATAATTCTCGATGATTTCGGCTGTTTTCCCAAACTGACGAGGTTATTGATGAATGGTTATGACTAAGGTATATAGTCAAGTACTACTGGAAGGAAATCGGCTACCTGGAGAACTCGGGAATTCGCGGATCCAGAGAACTGTGGCCGAGAAATAACTCGGGTTTTTCCTAGATAGCCGAATGATTAAGGGATTTCCACGGGATAAACTTAAGGGTCAGGATCATTTAGTCATTGTTAGGCGCTTATGTATAACTAAGTAAAAGTTGGATTACTTAGGCCTCTTTGATTTCAGGAAAGGATGTTGATCGTGGGAAGGACTTGGCCTAGATGCGCGAGACAAGGACTAGGAAGGATGGGTGGTGGTAGACTAGATAGACTAGGATTGAACATTGTAATAGCCTATAGTGCAGACTCTAACGATTGTATTGAATCCCTTGTTATATATATAAAAATCCACTTTATTGTTAAATCTCTTTGCATATCGACTCTATTACTTATGAATATCAGAGTAATCGGATAAATGAACTTGTTTAAAGAATGAACCTTTAAAACGGACTGAATAGGCTCGGATCACTTACTGATTCGAGTGGGAACAACCTCTCAGACTTAGTAGCCGGGATGGGGTGTTTCAAGTTGGTATCAGAGCATGCTTGCTCTTAGGACAGTTTCTGTTGGGTTTGGGGAACGCCACTCATCCGGCTATAGAGTCTTGTGCTAGGTTCTCTTAGGCTTTGCTTGCTTAGACTCGTTGAGAGTGTGAACTTTGTTAGGTGGTTCTGACTTGTTCTGTCTCAGGCGGGAAAAAGCAAAACGGGGAAGAGTGGAAGAAGCAGAAAATCCAAGAAGAATAAGAGACCAGCGGAACCGAGTCAAGTGGTGGCTGATGGCGTGAACCAAGGGAATGATCCAGTCGGACCTGGGATTGGACAAATTGGGGATTTACCCGCGGTCACAGTTACTCACGGCCATACTCGGGAGACGGATCCCAACAACCGTGAGAAGAAAACCGATGAAGAGATGGGAGAATCCTCTCATGCGGTACACGTTTCAGTCCGGGGAACCGGAGTGAACAATGAAACTGTTGATGCGGCTAATCAGACCGTGACTCCTTCTGTGGGAGAGATATTGGCAGCACTGCAGACCGTGATGAAGCAGATGGCAACAATATCCGAAGCGGTCACGTCGGTTGACAAACCTCGATGGCATTCCTCGGGCGTGGCTACTCTTTGATGGACTTAATCTTCTTTGGGTCAACCAAGACACCCTGATCCGAGATGATGTGTCCAAGGAACCCGATCCTCCTTTGCCAAAAGCTACACTTGCTTAGCTTCGCATAGAGCTTCTGTTCCCTTAACCGTTCTAACACCGCTCTTAGATGGTTCTCGTGGGTTTCCCGATCTTTCGAATATACCAGTATGTCATCTATAAAGATAATGACAAATTCGTCTAGATAGTCCCGAAAGATCCCGTTCATCATCTTCATGAACGCTGCTGGTGCATTGGTTAGTCCGAACGGCATGACCACGAACTCATAGTGGCCATACCTTGTCCGAAACGCTGTTTTGAGGACATCCTTTGGCTCAATCGGGATATGATGATATGCCGAAGCCAAGTCGACCTTGGAAAACCAGGTCGCTTCCCTGAGTTGATCCAGCAACTCTTCTATCCGAGGCAAAGGGTATTTATTCTTGACCGTGACTCGGTTCAAGCCCCTATAATCGATGCATAGCCGAAAGCTACCATCCTTCTTCTTAACAAACAAGACAGGTGCACCCCAAGGTGAACTACATGGCCTGATGAAACCCTTTTCCAGCAACTCTTCCAGCTGATTTTTCAGCTCGGCCATTTCGGCTGGAGCCATACGATACGGTGCTTTTGAGAGTGGGGCCATCCCGGGCTCAAGTTCAATTGTGAACGGGTCTGATCTGTCCGGGGGTAAACCCATCTAGGATTCAAACACATCCGCAAAATCTTTCACCACTGGAATATTCTTTATCTTAGCACTTTTTCCTACTTCCGTAGTACTGATGGTAGCCAGGTAAGCTTCGCATCCCTTCTCAAGCATCCGTTCTGCCTGGATTGCCGAGATCACCAAGCTTCTCGAAGTTGGTCTAATCCCTTGGAATTCCAGCTTCCCTCCGTCTAATGACCGATCTATCCCCATCGGCAAGCAGATATAAGATTATAACCGATGAAAAGGAGAGTTTGGCCGAATAACTGCATAACTGTCCCATACTGTCTCGGCTATCGCCGATAGTTAGGGATTTTCCCGGCTAAGTTACTTGGCATCACGCTCACCTTTGCCGTACGTTCGGATGGTTCAATGTTTTTCTCCCGATCCTTATCCATAGAAGACTCCATCGCTGGAACGTCCCTCGGTAAGTTTCACTCTCGGAGATTTCTCACTCGCAATCCGGCAATCCTCTCGTTACCCGACAATCGCCAAGTACGTCTGGCGTTATCTCCTTTCTCCCTTGATTACTCTTATTCTCTCTCGGATATCTTTCTGTGTTTCAGGAAAATCCCCGTGAAAATATTATTTGTAGGATTCTCGCCCATAACCGTTTTATTAAACCGACGGGTGCCAAGTCCCCATTCGGTAACGGTCACATCCGTTTGAATATAACCGTGTCACACGCCCAGTCCGTGGGAGATCATCCTCGTAACCGATCATTCATTCGTCAACCGTCCAGCTGACTCAACTAACTGACCAGCTAGCTTCGCTACCCAACCAGCTAGTGATATTAGTTCCCGAGCTGACTCAACCGACCAACACTTCGTACAGCTGCCCAAGCTCAACTTCAGCTATCCGAGCTATTTCAGATCGGTCCTTTAGCTGAGGATCCATCAGTTGCCCGAGCTAGTTTAGCTCGGTCCTCCAGCTGAAACCCATCAGTTACCCGAGCTGGTTTAGCTCGGTCCTCCAGCTGAAACCCATCAGCTTCCCAAGCTGGTTTAGCTCGAGTATTTGACCTTAGCTCAGACTTATTTATTTCAGTTCTCTTTGTACCATCCTGGGCTAACTTTGTACCATCCCGAGCTAACTTTGCACCATCCCGGGCTAACTTTGCACCATCTCGGGCTAACTTTGAACATCCCGGGCTAACTTTTCCCGATCTTCAATCTTCTACTCTTTTCATCGGCTAAGTTCTTTATCTTTCCCGGACTTGGGAGTGATTTTATTGAATATGGAATTTTCTTTTACTAAAAAAATAAAAAAAAATTGATAATTAAATAGTGGTTTAAATAGTGGGAGTGATTTGTTGTGGAGACTAGAACGAATGGCTCAAAATTGTAATTATAAATTTTGTTTTATTTTTAATTAATTAAATTCAATACTTGCAATATATCCTACTTGCAATATAATCATAGACAGGGTATATGTGGTACATGTACATGTATATAATTCATCTATTAACACGAAAGGAATGTTTCAGCAATAAAAAGTCATCTACTACAGGTGAGAGAAATGTGAATAACTAACCTTGATGGTATTGACAATCCCACTGCAGCGTACAAGTTAGACTCTGATTTAATTATAAATCATTATGAAAAACAGATTCTTGATGAGCGAAAAAATACAAGAATATTTAACGTGGATACCAATTATTATTCAGATCCTTCCTAATTTTGACTTTAACGAAAGAAAGTTTAGACTATTGCTCGACAGGGTTCATATGACGAGAGAGCATAAGCATGTTTAAACACTGCATAGATATGAATGGATAGTGAGCAGAAGCATTGCTTGCAGATTGAAAAACCCTAGGATTATCTCATCAACAAATAATAAATTAACAATGGATGTGTGAAATCCTGTGTCAGTACAATCAGTCAACAGTATCATTAGATGCAAAAAACAGCCATGATAAACAGCGCATATTAAAATAAGCATGGTTGATTTAGACAAAAGTACATCAATGTTCTATTTGTTTTACCCTATTTGAAGTAAATTTGAATGTGATACGAAGAAATCAAGCCTAAAAGACTAATCTC